>CP093831.1:5200704-6437864 GCA_033063855.1 Smittia aterrima
AACATTAAATGAGATGACATTCTCCATCCGCTTTCGACCTTTTCCGGCCAAACTTTAATCATATTACGTTCCAAGTGGGAGTCATTAACAGTAATTGATTTTGGCCTGACAGAGTTGGAGAGAAATGTCTAATTAGGAGAAGGGAAATTTCCTTCAATTGGTTTTCTCTTCATCGAGAAATAATTTATTTGATTATTTTCGGATATCTGAACCCTTTCTCGACATCCGCCTTCTCATGCTTCTCTATTTAAAGACAAAGTTCATTAAATCCTTCCCCTCTTCAATTTACAGTTGATTTTCTCATCAATGGATGGAGATGAGGCGAGAATCCTTTCCGAATATTTCGTTTATCGATCGAAGGTAAAACAGTGAAGCACCATTAAAGTTTCTGCATCGAATCCCCCTTTGAATTACAGGATTGCAACTGTTTAAGAGCTTCTTCTCGTTTGAAAGGAAACCTGAAAAAAATAACTAGAGAACAACGAAGCATCATTGAGTTGAGTGAATGCTACAAAGTCTTTTATGTTCCATTCTCTGAAATTATCTGAGTAAGGAGATGGAAGCATTGCAATAGAAGACTTTCAAAAGCATTTTGTAGAAAGCTTCACAGCTGCAAATGTTCATTTGAATAAATCTTTTGTCTTAATACAACCTTTGTCAATTTATTTCAGTTAACTAAGTGACACCGAATCCTGAAAAAAATGTTAATGAGAAGCACTTTGAGTTCATCGCATTTTTTGACTTTTTTTTATTCATTTTGAAATTTTTCTTTTGATGGCTTAAGAATTACAAAAAAAGCATTTTTCCTCAAAATAAAGTTTTCACTTTTTAAAACAAGAAGAAAGAGAAGAAAAAACAAATTTCTTTTCATTCTTTTAAACATTTTAAACCTTAATCTGAGAGGGGGAGACTTAAATTCTAAACTCTTCAAAGATTTTTTTTCATTCTTATCATTTCTTTTAGCATTTGTTTCTCTTTTGAATGCAGAGAATTCTTTTCCTTCAAGCTTCGGTCGTGAAAGATTTCCTCAATGATCCGTTTTCTCATCCGAAGACCGCAAAACTGTCGCATAATTTTGCCGTCCGCCTTAAGGCCACGAAATCCTCCCTCGAATAGAGAAAAGCCGTTCAACATTTTCCAGCCTCTGATCCGTCAGAGATTTTCTTCGTGATTTTTGTGTCTTTCCGTCCAATATGTTTAGAATAATTTATGTTTTTTTATTTCACTTGCATAACATGACTCTCGATACAAAAATAGAAATATATATATTTCTTCAATAATAATCTCATTTTAATATTTATCATAAATATTTTCTTTTTGTTAGCTTCACCATTTATTAGTTTGTTCTCGCTGGCAGTTAGTAAGGCCCATTTGATGATGAGATAAATTCAAAAAACGGTAATTGTTGGATGAGGCAAAGGAAAATTGTTTTCGCGGCTTTTCCCGACGGCAGTTTCGGATCAAAAGGCGAAGAAAATTTATGCGGAATTCCAGCGGATCTTCCACGTCTATGTCTTCTCGTTTACATTCCTTTCATTTCACGCCGATAAAACGCTTTTCAGTTTCACCCATTTTGAAATTTAAACCTAACTACTTACAAACTAAATTGTTGATTTCTTTCATTTTTTTTCATTTCACTTATGATCGTAACTACCTATAACCTAAAGTTTTTTTTTCAGCTGCTTCTCTAAAGATCAGAAGACAGCACGAAGCATGAGGGGAGAAATAAACTCAAAGAGCTTTCAAACTTAAAGACAATTTTTTTTCGCAAAGTTTTTAAAGAGACTGACGATGTTCATTTCTATTTTGTTTGATGGTCAACTTGATTGAACATCGATGCTTTAAACTTTACAATTTTCCGACAGGAGACGAAAGGAAAGAGAAAAACATTTCCTACTTATCATCATCTAAAGATTTCCTAACAATCTACGTTCCAGCAATTTTTTCTTCGTCGATTTAAACTTCATTTGCGTTCTTTCATTTAAATATAAAACTAAAGTCTACACTTTTTTTTCATCCCTAGTTGCTATAAGTCCTAAACATTACTCACTAGATTTTTCTTTTTCTGTTCTACAATCAACTTCTTCGAGAATCGCTTCGAAATCGACGCTTAGCAATTTCCATTTTCATCTTTCAACTTTCTTCTTCTCCTTCTTTTTTAATACTTAGATCCTATAAAAGATTTTCATTTCTTCATCTAAATTCTTAAAAAATAGAAATTTTTCTTTCATTATCGCTTAGAACGGAAAGAAGAGAACATTAAATTGTTTTCTTAATGGGAGGGGGGCGCTTTCTGTCTTCTTGTTCACCTACTTACAACGTAAGTCGTCCTACATGTTTGAGAGAAAAATGGAAATCGAGAAAGACGAGAAAAGGAGAATGACATGAATGATTTATTGATGACTTTGTATTTTTCTTTCCTTCTTTTGTATTCATCGATGATAATGAGTTTCTCTTATTTTTGCGTTTCAAGGAAAAAGTTCCGACAATAAAATGGAAACGAAAGTCCTTTATTTTTATGTCTGACAACTGTCAATCAAATTACATTCATTTAAGGTGGAAGCCCGCGCGCACTGGAACAAACTTTAAATGAAATACTTTTCTTCTTGATTCTTCATTTTATTTCTTTCTATGTGGGCGACATTAAACTTTACTCTCCTTAATTTATCAAAGCCAATTGTTTTTTGTGTTTTTTTTTTCTTTTATATTTTTAGATCGCATTTCATTTTTTTCTCGGAGAAACATTTTCCGAAGGAAAACACGCAAAGAAGAAGAAAAAATTTCTTTTCGTCAATCGAACGTCGCGAAATGAAATGAAATTCGTTTTCGTTTTCCTCGTCCAGAGAAAAAGATTTGAAATTCTTTTTGAAAGAGCAGAAAAGTTCCTTATGATCTAGAAAGAAAGAAAAACTCTTAAATCTACTGCAAGAATTCTCTCTGTATTTTTGAAATTTCAAACGCTAAACAAAGGTTTTCCTTTCACCTTCTCACCTCAATCGGTTTAATCGCTAATTTATTTCTAAAGTTTTCTCTCCTTACGAATCTAGAAAAAAAGTTTCTTTTCTTTACGACGAAAGTCTTTTTCATCATTTCATTTCTTCCCTTCAATGAGCTTAATCTTTCATTTATTTTCATGACGAATTTTCATTTCCGTGTGATTCTCATTTTTATTTTATTTCTCTTTTCTTTTTTTGGTATTAAAGACTTCAGGCAGTTGTCAAAGGAAAATGTTAAAGTCGAAGAAGAAAGAAAGGAAATCATTCAATTCCAAGAAAATTAGAATAAAGATCGTGATTTAATGATTTAAGTCACTAGATTTTTCTTTTGTGCGAAGTCGTCGCAAATGATGATTGAAGGAGAAGGATCTGCGTTCCGGCAGAAACTCGAGTTGCATCCTCATCAATATTGATGTGAGAGATGAATCAACGTTCTCAGTCATTTTATTGTATACGATTTGAATCTTACTTTGTTGTCATCGTCAATAAATTATCGGCATTTCTTACGTAACAAAAAATATATTTTCTTTTAATTTTCTCATAGGTTCTCTTTAATAGGTTGATTAGCTTTTTTTGTCTCTTTAATGAGGTTTGAAATAAAAGTGTTCACGTTCTTTGACAAAGGAACTAAATAATTTTACTTTTTCTTGTGAAACAAACGATTTAATGCAATTTCCTATAGACTTTCTTTTCTCAATATAAAACTTGATAACTCAATTTCTAAATTATCCTATAAAGGTTATTCTTTCTTTCTTTCTGTCCTTTTGTTTTGAGTAAGAGGTAATGAACATTTTTAATTTTTTTTTCTTCAAGAAGGGGCCAACGCACTTTGCGAACAGATCATTAAATGATCGCTTGGTGGAATGCTATGAATTAATATTTCGTCGCGATCTTTTTCTGTTTTGGTTTTCTGAAAACCGAGATTGATCTAAAAAAATTATTCTGCCTTAAACACTTTAAGTTTTTCTTACGAGAAAGAGGGAAAGAGAGATAGAGATAGAGAAAGATTAGAGTTCACAAAGTGCTGTATCAAAAGCCTACAGATTTCTTAGTGATGATGAGTTTTTGATGAAGATTTTGGATCGTGTGTGTTTATGTTTGTGTTTGAGTTCATATCTTTCTTTAAATTTGTTACATTCAATGTCCAAGATGCGATCAGATCAAACTCTCTTTCTTCCTTCCATTCTTGCCGCTCATTTTGATTTTATTGTTACTCGTCCTGTTTTCTTATCGTGTTTAGAATTGGTTTTTGTCGAATAATATTTTTTTTGTGTGTTCGGAAAATTTGTGAAAAAGGCACAAATTTCTCTTCATGTGTTCGCTTTTATGATTTCTCGTCCTTTTTCGACCTTAAGACAAACAACCTCCGGGGAGAAGGTCAAAAGAAGGCTCTCAATAAATTCCTCAAAAACTTTTCTTGAGCTTTTTGTATTATCCTTTTTATTCGTGTAATGTCGATTTATCATGCGGTTGTTAGATGATGATCCTGGGGTAACGTTTCTTTTATTCCTTGATCCAATGAAAAATTCATATTTATTGCACTTTCAAAAATTGAGCAAAATATTCACGTTACGTGAACGTTTCATCAAATATCTAGAAAATATTCGTAAATTCCATTCTCGGGTTTGTTCATGCCAATACAGATCTCTCTATTTGTTAGCAAGCGTAGAAAGTAAATGGAAAAGCGATAGAAGTAAGTGAGAGAGTGTTTCACTCTTCAGATTCAACGACTTAATAAAAATAGCTTTCATGAGCCTTCAAGAGAATGAAGACGCAATCAAATGAAATTAATAAGATCGAGCTTCTCTCTAAAATGGAATGTGATGTTCAAGTATGTGCTACGACGTATTCGTGATGTTTCTCATGTAAAAATTTGTTATTCGCTTGTATAATATTTGCGGTGAGAGAGAGTGAAACTTCTTCGTCTCTATTTGAATGCATATAATGCACAAAAGTGCATCACAGATCGTCAAAAACGATCTCGGGGAGGATAACAAATATATTTCTCTCCATTCCCTTTGATGCTGTCTCATAACAACAAAAGTTTATTTCACATTTTTTTAATTAAATCACAAGAAATTAAAACGAACTTTACTCGTACACATGCCATCCAAGCCGTCCATGTGTGACTCCGAAAAGTTTTTTATTCGCAATTTCACTCTGCCTCGTTTTTTAATTAAAAAAAAAACTCATTTTTTTCATTTCATCGTCGCCCAGGCTCTCCTAATTTAATTCAACGCTTAACTTAATTTAATTTCATCCCCTCATTACAAATTAATGTTAACCTAATTAAATTTTCATAATTAAATCGTGTGTGGCGCAATTGTGTTGATAACTAAAATGCCAACACAGCAAACAAAAAAAAAATTAAACATTTTATTTTGAAAGGACTAGATTTCAACTGTAATATTCATTCTTCTAAATCCACCCACGCTCTACATATCTCGCATTTATCTCCCTTTACCTCAGCGTTTCCCACGACGGACATTTACTATCCAAAGCGTTCACATGTCTCCCATGAAACTAATGATAATAAATATCTTTCGTGAAAACGATAAAGCAGAGGGGCGGGCTTCATGTTTCGCAAGTCTTTTTCCAACCCGGTGAGCAAGAGTCTGGCGGGGGAGATAAAAAGGTATTTTCATCCCAACACATCCGCTATAACACTTTTTCACCTTCAGCTCTATCGAAATACAATTCAACATTATCACGTGCAAGAACCGTAATCATCTCTTATCCTCAAATAAAAAACGAACTAACAAAATGACCGCAATTAAATGTAAGCGCTTAATCAAAACGACATTTAATTGGGGTCAGTTGTTGATTTCGTCTGACGACGATGATCTCGACAAGGACTCGAGGATGAGAGCTTCGGTGTGAACGAATCAAATCCTTTTCGATAAACGCTCGGCGTTTAATTTTATGGCAGCCTCCAATAAGTTCCAATAAATCTTCCTATTTAATCCAACTATAATAATCATCCTCTCCATGCGATTTATCTTGGCGACACCAGTCTTGCGTGTCCGAGAAGCCGATAAACTTCGCCATCAATCATTTCAATAAATTATAACAAAAAGAAGGCAAAAAAGAAAAACTTTCGTAAATTGGTTTTTTTGGTAACAAAAATTTCAGAAGTAAAGATCGTCGATGTTTGATTGTGTCTCCCGACAAATGAGAATCGACGATGTTCCGAAAGAAAATAAAAATGTAGTCGAGGAATTATTGCGTCAACTTGATTTGTTTTTTATTTTCAGCTAGCAAACAAAAGCAAATTCATTTCTTGAAAATAAAAAATTGCACAAACCCCTCTTCATGAGTTTCAGATGATTTTCATTTTTTTTTTATCAATTGTCGATGGAAGTTTCACTGGCTTAGCTTTGATCTCAATAGAAATCACGTGCAGTCACCAAATAAAAAGTCTTCCAGCGCTATTCGCAATACTTTTTTGTTTTGTTTTTATTCTCTTCTTCTCCTAATGATTTCTTTTCTCAGAATCAGAATGAACTTCACGTCTAGTAATTTAATCTTCCTACTCAACTGCTTCTCCGCAATCACTAAATTTTTATCTAAATTAATCTTAAAGCGAACAAAATTAAAAACTTTCTTCTTTCTCATCATTTTAAATTCCTAATTTTTTTTTTCTTAGCGTCTCGTCTCAACATTTTTTCTGTTACGCAACGTAACGGATCGTGTCCAGTAAATGGTTCTTAATCATCTTTTCTTTTATTATTTACAAAGTATCTCTGTCTTCATCAACTTAACACTATCGTCTTATTGAATAATCTCTAAGAAAAAATTCTAGAAAAAGAACGATTTTTCATTCATCGAACGGAAAAAAATCTTCTACTTCTACGCTTTCACTTAAATTCTAATTCTTTCTCAATTTATTTTCATCTTAAGAGCTAAATGTTCTTCTTCGGTCTCTTCTTCGCGATCAAAGTTTTTCATCTTTGACAGAAGAAAGAAAGGAAAATTCTTCTTTTCAAAACTAATTCATAAAACAACGACGAGAAAAATTCTTCCTTACGCCTATTGAAAAAAAATCTTCTTATCATCATCATTTTCTCTTAAATACCTCGCAAGCCAACGATGAACAAAAGATCCATCGTCGGACGTGGGCGGGGAAGTTTGGGGGGGAGGAGGGCTGATACAATCTTGGGATGGTTTCATGCGATTCTTTTTTATGACGCAACACAAACTTCCCCATCTCGCCGCCGCTCAAAATCGATTTGATTCTTCCTTATCGTAACTTTTTGAATGGTTGAAATAACGTAAAACGAGTGAGGTATCGCTTTTGGCCAATCCTGCGATGGGCGAGAGCGGATTTGAATTTTTAATGAAGTTTTAAGAGATAAGGAAATCGCTTTTCCACTTACCGATTTCCATTAAATTTCATTCCATCTGCGGCGCCTCAATAAACATTTTTTTTAAGAATTTGATTTTTTCTTCCATGAGAAAATAACAAAACTCAAAAAGGATTTTTTTTCTCTTTACTTTTGTTTTATGATGAAGTCAAAATGTTGTCATTTGATGAAGAAGGAGGAAAATGTTTCATCAATTTACTTTGGGCCGTGTTGGTATTGAGTGTACTGTTCGTCAGGCGATGCAGCGTTGCTCGCGTGATCAGAGTCTCCCATTTGCATCGTGTGGATGATGGATGGTTGATAGTATGGATATGGAGGACTTATATACTGCTGTGAAACAAAAGAAGAAGTCGTTAGTTAGATTACTGAATGAGATTCTCGCGTGTAACTCACCGATGAGCCAATTTGCAATGTGGAGAATTGCGGAACCATTCCATATGGAACAGCAGTTGAATCGCTACTCATAATCATTGAGACGCCTCGAGGCTGCACGTTATCTTGTTTGTAAGCTGTTCCAACGCTCAATTGTGGGGCGACGTGCATGTACTGCGAATTGCACTTGAAATCAAAAAACTAATTTAGGTAAGCGCCTGTCGTTAAAGAACTCACTTGATCATCGACTTGTTGGATTGGCTGAGCCATCATATAGCCAGGCATGTATCCAGGCATAGCGAAGCCTCCAACTTGAGGTGTTCCATAGCGACCATAAGCTGGCACTCCAATGTGAGCTCCAACATTAACTCCAATGCCGTTCTGTTGCATTGATGGATCGTAAGCAACTGGAACACCCTCAGCTACTTCACGCCATGCTCGCGCATTCGGATCTGGACTCTTGAAGTTGTTCTTCTTCTTTGAACCACCGTCAGCAAATTTCACAAGCAATGGATCTTTGGCACCTTGCAATTGTGTACCGTTAAAGATTTGAATAATTTGTTCACACTTTTCTCGCGATTCCATGCGAGCGAATCCGACACCTGTTGAAGAAATCATTTTTTGATTTACTTCGTTTACCTCGCATGACTTGCAACTCACCTTTTGATGTGCCCTGTTGGTCACGCAATATTCTCGTTGAGATCACTTGACCATATTTAGCCAACAACTGCTCGACATCGGTCTCCTTGAAGGTCAACGGTAAGTTGGCCAGATACAAGTTGGTGGGATCTTGTTCTTGTTGCTGCTTTGTTCGCAATTTCCGAAGATTTTCCAAGTTTTGCGATTTATTGCAGAAAAGACAAATGATTTTTGAAATTTATGCAAAAAATGAAATTATGCAAAAGAGAAAAAAGAAAAAGAGAAGAATAATAATTAGTAAAGTTGACGACACGATCTTCATGTTCTCATAACGACTTTCTTCACTTTCTGGTTTTTTGTGCTGCTCTCTCTTTGCCATTCGATGTTGGCAAGAGACGACAGAAGAAAACGGGAGAAAAAACTTGCATAAATCCCGAGCATATTTGAATCTATTTTTTTCTTTGATGCTCGCTCCTTGAGTTATAGAGCGAGCTGATAATTTTCACAGAATGTTTAACATAAAATGCAGTCGCTTAATTAGAGAGACTTTGCAATGATTGCTTAATTAAGAGCAGCGTCAGTGTGCTTTTGACAGTTCAACTTTTTAGTTATTCAAAGTTTTTTCTCGCTTTGCAAAAAGTGATTCGGGGTCTAGCATGATATAGATAATAATTGTATAAATGATTTCGGCCGGCTCACGTCACTTGTCGATTACTTGATTGATTAATCAATTAAGGATAAACGTTTGGCTACTTTTCGTTCACTGTTATCTGTATTAAAATAATTTGATAAATAAGATTAATTTGCTTCCATTAACAATACTTCTGCGGACTGTATCCAAGCTAACTAATTACACAATTTTGTTTGTACACGCTTTTCATTGCTTTTATGGCGACGGACGGGAGGATGTTGGATCAAGCCTAAATATTCCTCTATGCATGGATGACTTTACCACAAATAATAATTACACAATGTTATTTAATTCTGTTATCTATAAATGTACCTAAATGTCTCTTTTAACAATGTGAGCCAAGAAGTTTGTTCATTGAATTGCGAAAGCTTCACATTATCAAAGAGCTTCTCGTCGACTCCACGAGTTCAAAGCTAGTTATCTAAATATACAATTATAATCATAAAATAGGAATGTTTACATCTGTAGCTACAGCATTTGTCGGCAGAATTTAATTAATAATTTTCCACTAATTAGTCGGTAAATGTTTGAGTGTTAAACTTTCCAGGTGATTATTGGAGGTAAATAAATGTACAATTAGAGCAGAACGCGTGAACGGGAGATTTTCGAGCGTCGTTAGCAAACTTTTGTGTTTGTCGACGTGAACCTATTTACAGTTTTTCCCTTTTGGGAGAAAGCTTTTAGATTGTTCAACATAATCGGATCAATTGTTGCTGCCATAGTAGAAGAACTTTTTGGAGCTCTCAGCCCTTAATAATGCTCTCGTTGAAGCGTAATATGATTAAAGTTTGCCCAGGAAACGGCCACAAATGGATGGAGAATGTCATCTCATTTAATGTTGAGCTGTGGGACTTTTTAGCAAATCATTCCCGTTTGACTTCACAAAGTTCATGGCGAACCATCGTCACCGTTTTCATTGAAGGATTTTCAAGCCTGAGTGATGCAGAACAATCCTCACGAGTGTTCATATTCATGGCAATTACAACGGTTAAGCTTACAGATCTGACAGTGTCAGAGCTTTGCTGGTAGCGAAGCCGAGATAAACTGACTTGAGTTCTGTTGATAGCATGAGCAGAGGCAAATTGTAATTAAATAGAACTGTTCAGTCTCTCGTTGCTGATTTCATTAAAGAACTCTTGATACTCTTCATCACTTCCGCTTCCTTCCGTTTCTAATTTAACAATTCGACAAACATTTTCATTTCAAGTCTTGCGAGAAGAATAAAAAATTGAATTGAGGAGAGCGGAAAAGAAAATTCTTCGTTTCTTGATTTTAAGATTTGATCGATTTCACTCGCTCACGAAAGAAAAATAAATTGAATTTCTCGTCTAATTCAATTCTCATCCATTTTTCGACTCTTCCAACCGCAGTCTTGAAAAATGATTCAAGATTTCGGCATTTTCCTTGTTTGCTTCTGTCCCAAGGGATGTTCAATATTTTTCCTTTTGTCGTCTATGAAAGGATTTCGAGCTCAGTGCACGAGATCTTCATCTCAAGATAAAGTTTTTTGCCGCTACTTGTGCTTAGTGGTTTTTTTTGTTGAATCTGCAAAAACACTCTTCTCCTCCCACATTCACTGCTTCTCGGAAAATCCGATTGAAAAACCTTTTGCTAAGAGCAAAAAAAAACGGATAAAAGGAAAAACTTTTCCCACAAACTCAATTTTTCACTCATGAATATCGTTTCTCTATTCTAGCTGAAGCAAAATGTGTTGAAACTCTACTGTCTCATCCCGATTACGAAGGATATTCTATGTCTAACTTTCAACTAATTGCATTGAGCTTTGCTGATGTGCGCAAAGGCTTAGAAAGCTTTTTTTAAACTTTCCATCGAAAGCTCATCGCAAATGAGGAGACTGTCGCAAACGCAGTATCAGACTTTTGTTCTCACACTAATTACATTTAAATCCATTAAATTATCATAATGTCGCTAGATTATAAAGAAATACTTTCTACATGGCTTTCCATTAAAACTGGGGATTATGAACGCATACAAATTCTCTCGGTTTTTCTATTGTTTTCTTATTTTTTCTCTGACTCGCTCGCTATGAATAAAACCAGAACAGGAAGTTTTTTGTGCTATGGAAAAAGTTCTACAATGAAAATTGCTTCACACTCTCTCTCCTTTTCTTTCTTTCTCAACGTTCATGATCGGAAGTTCCGCAAATTTTCCAGCGAAACTTTGTCAATCCCGAGTCACGATGAACTGTGAAATGTTGAGTGAGAGATAGAAGAGGCCGAGAAGCAATTTTCATGTTATTTTTCTATTGAAAATTTTCTCTAGAAATTTTATTCTATGTTTGGAATTTGTTTGGAGAGTTTTTGGGGGAGTTGGAGGGAGAAAATAAATTTTTTAATCAAAAAGAATTTCTCTTGTTGTAAGAAAATAATTAAAATTTCAACAAAACACAGAGAACAAAAGCGGTTTTGCATTATTTATGATCAGAAAAGGGCGGCGAAATTAAATTAAACGAATAAAATTCAAAGCTTTGGAGCTGAAGGAAATAACTCGAAGGCTCTCAAGCTGAAGGTTCACTGAAGCTTAAGAAATCAAAAAGCTCTTTTGTTAATTTAATTCTTATCAATTAGTAAACTAAAACTGCGTTTCTCATGGGATTAGTGAATTAATTTAAATGTAATTGTTTCAACCACAACTCATGACCAAATTAAGAGAAGGACGCTTCATTCCGTTTATTAGTTTCATTAGTTTTGATAATTAAACTCAAACAGATTTGATTAAGAATGTTAATGAGGCTAGAGGCAATTTCATCCTTTAGACAAGACCAAAATATATTTTGTTTGTCTAGAAGTTGAAAAGTCTCAGGGACCGGTGGTTGGGGGACAGAAAGGAAATAGTTTCGGGTCAGTATTACTTGCATGCAAAACAAACGTACAATGGCCGGCCTATGAAGTACCCAGATACCCACTTTGGCCATCTGAGCTTGAATGCCCTTCGACAAGAGCCCTTTGACCGCGCCTTCAGCGCAAGCTGGTGACTCAAAATCAACAAAACCGTAGCCTGAAATGAGATAACGGAGAGACAGTTGTTTTAGGATTAAAAGAAATGTTGTCATGGCAAGCAACAAAAAACTATTGAATACCTTTACATTTATTGGTTGTTTTATCTAAAATGGCTTTTGTTGAAATGATGTTTCCGTATCTGAAAGAAAAATGAAGAAAATCGTAAAACTTTTTCCCCATTTCCAGCTCATGCTAAACTCTCAAGGGTTCAACCTCAAACTCAGCATTTGCCGTAATTAATAATGTCAGCCTTTGTCTGCTGCTAATCATCTAACGCCTCAAAACAACAAACACAATGGAAAATTGTATTTTTAGTTTTCCTTCTAAATTGAAGCCTGCGGGGACGATATAATGTTTACATTTACATCATCATTTCCAGGCGCCGAGAAAACGAGAAGCTTTTGTTGTCTAATCGTAGGAAGCTCAGACAAATTTCTGAGGGAAATGAGCATCATAACTTGCTCATGAATAAAAGAATTTTGGTGCCTCGATCTATCTATCTAGGACAAGAGTCTCTCGTGTCCTTGGAATCGTCGTCTACACGAGTTGCGGTTCATAGATTTCGTGGAATTCTCTTCTTACTAATCCAGTTCATGTCTCAATTATAATTCTTCTCGAAATTCATTTCTGCGAATTAATTCAATTTAAATCGTAGAGACTCAAAACGATTTCATTCTTGACATGATTCGCAGTTCTAGAAGTTGACTGACAATTTTAATCCTTTTAGACTCCAAAACAAATCTTTTAATTATGCGTACACGTTTCATGAGAAGACTTGCTGAGGGCGGCGTGTTGTTGTGCAACCATTTAGGAGATTAGAAGTAATAAGGCAAACGATGTGAGGTTGGAAAGAGAGAGTGAGGCTGTGAGAGGTGGATAAGGTGACGATACTCACTGTGAACACATATTGTGTAAATCTTTGTCAGTCGTTCCCTGTTGTAAACCTCTAATGTATAAATTTGTTTTTGATAGTTGTTCTGTCTGCTGGGGCGTGGTGCTCGGACCCATCGTGTTGTTTGTATTTGTGTTGCTCAAACTTGTACTCAATGTACCGCTTTGTGATCCTGTGTTGGAGGAGCTGCTCGAGTTCGTGTTACTTGGTGAAGCGGCTGTTGGAACGCGTTGTCCGTACTATAAAGAGAAGAAGGGAGAACACATTAATTCATCTTTTCACGCCTTCGCACAATGTGAGATTCAGTTCAGTTGTCATCAATCAAGTTTCTCTTCTTGCTTTGTTATCAGGTCGAATCGAGAGACAGAGTTGAGTGAAAGTAGACGAAGAGAAATTGAACTTTAATTCGATGAAGAAAGACGGAAAATTCGATGGAAACGAGAGAAGGAAGTGGAGTCCGAGAGTTGATGTATGAACGCCCTAATTAGTCGCTCGAAGAATTTATTTCCTTTGAGCTCTTCCTCAAACACTTTCGCCCCCGAAAAGCAAAACATTCTTCTCGCTTTCTTATCATGAAATCTAAGAGACCGGCGAAAGGGAAGAAGGAGAAGAAAGTTTTCTCTGTCCGATGTTTGTGGTTCTTAATGAGCTGACGGCTTTTGTCGGCTTTTAATTAAGCTTTAAAATGTTAATCTTGTTGTGAAAATCTGTTTTGCGGTTGACTCTGGCGTCAAACTTCAATTTTTAATTCGATTGGTCTTCGATAAAAAAACGGAAATCGGTAAAAATTTAATTGGACTCGTGTGAAGTCGCGGTGTTTTTTAAAATATTCATGATTTTGAAATCTGATACAATTAGCCGCTGGGACGAAATTGACATGGAACGCGTGAACATGTTTTTCTCGGTTTCGTTGTGAAGAATTAAAAATTATCCGAACAAATTAAGCGCAATCTCGTTCGTTCTTCAACTCCCTCGCAGTTGTTGTCAGGAATGTGAATTTAATTTCAGATAAATTTCGTTTTGATGCGCGACAATCTGTTAATCTCATTGAGCGAAATTGACTCTTGATTACCAAACGAACGCGATGGAATTTCGTGAATATTTTATTTCACTCAAACTCGACATCAACATTCAAAAAAGTTTAATTTGAATTCTTTGTCAATTCACTGACCGTCCTTCGTTATTTTTGAGGAAGGTGGAGGAGGAAACGAAACTTTGAGTAATCAACAAATATTTGTCGTGTCGATTCTCAACTTTTTATAAAAACTTGGAGAAAAATTTAATTAGTTTCTTAATGAGATTTCTCATCTCGTTATCTTCAAACGAAATCCAATCAAAGAAAAGTTTAAACCTTTGCAAGAGAGGTCGAGAGAGTTTTCCATTTATTTTCAAAGTGAATCGTCTGCTTGATTGCAGATATTTCAAGAGAACATTCTGTGATTTGCATGACAAGTTGACATTAAGAAAATATTTATGAAATTGCTTTCTCAACATCAAGAGAAATTTCCGTGGACAAAGAAAATCATTTTGATGATCGACAAATTTGAAATTTGAAGTTTGAGGATGAAGCTACAGCAAGAAGCAGAATTTATTCAGACAAACGCATTAAAAATAATGATTATGGAGAATGGAATTTTCGTTTTATCTTTCCACAGAATGGGATCCAAGCAACACACAAGAAGACGACGATGATAACGTAAACATGTGTATGCTAATCTCTCATGCTCTCTCTTTCGCTTTCATGTCAGTCATCAAACAACAAAAGCCTCGATTCAATATTATCGAAAGAAAAGTTTGAAAAGGGAAGAATTTTAAAATTTCCCAGAGAGACGACAAGAAAGAAGAGAAACCAATTTGTTGATAATATTGCGGATGAAAAAGCAGCTGAAGCGAGATAAGAGAGCAAGCTGCCATCATTATTCCTATAAGCTCATCTGCTTTGATGAAATATTCCGCAGCATAAAGCTTCACAATCACCAACGAAATTATCCGGAGATGAGAAAACTTTAAGTTGACAAGTGTCGTTGGCACATAATTCAATTAAAACTCCACTCGACTCGACGACTCGTTACAAACTTTATTCTCAGAAATTATTTGGTTCAAATTGAAATTGAACGACAAAACTTTTCTTTTTCTCTCGAACTCGTCACGTAGTTTTACCTTTCGCCACTTGAACTTTTTATTATTTGCAATTTGCGCCTTACAATTCAACAATTCTGGTCCAAAACTCAAGCAGCGAACTCAACTTCAGAACAAGCTGCCTCAATTAATTTTTACAAGTGAAAAGTTTGGCGAATGCTTCAAATAGCTCAAAGCAGTTCAGTGTTTGGCTTATTCAACAATTAATTTGAAGCTTTATTCAAGAGACTTCACAGGATTTCATTCAATTATGCACTTTTCGCAAGCTCTACCAGAATAATTTTGTTGGCAGCTGAGAATTTGTAAATTTGATAAAATTATTTTATTTTAAAAGGTTTTTTAACGACTTTCAATGATTTTAATTGAAGCTGCAACGAGTATTTCAACACTAAACAAATTTTTTTTGCTCTTGTAGCTTAACTGAAATATGTCACGAAAACACTTCAGACCTTCCAAAAAAAAAACACTCGAATTGCTCACTCTCCGGAATGAAACATTTAACTCAATTACGAGGCTGCGTCAATGCCAGGCTGGATGGATAAATGGCAACGTGTACACTGACAAAACTTCTGCTTCCAGTCCATGAAGCTTCTCTCTCTCGAGTTCTTTTTTTTATCAACCAAAAAATTTTTGTGGGCGTCTTATCGTACATGAAACGTTTACACTCATTCGTGGTTGTTTCTGCTTATTGTCGTTTCTGTTCATGTGCTGGCAGAGGTTCTGACGCGTTATCTTAATGAATTTCATGGCCTCCTCCGGCTGACGTTGTTATCTGTTCATGGAATACTTCAACCCTATCAAGCTAAGTATTGCACATTTGTCGTTTCGCCCAAAATGAATACACAAATGCATTTGAAGCGATAAGAATGAGTCAAGTCTGGGAATGTTCAAACGAAAGTAATCACGTCGTGAGTATGAAGAAAACAAGAATTTCGATGTCGTCGTCAAATTTCTAGAGTGATAAGAAAGCAATTTAAGTCAATTATCCCTAGAGTGTGAAGTTTGATTCGCTTGCGTCGCAATTCTGTCGATGACTCGAATGTCACCAACACGACGCTTTCGCAAAACTCTCGAGTTCAGTTCTCATAGAGAATTCGATCTAAATTTAATTTAAGTTTTGAAATTGCGAAGTCGACAGGAAAGGAAGAAAATAAGTGAAGAGCGTCTTCTTCGAATCAATTCAAATTCTTTTGCGTCCTCTCTTTACAAATGGACTTGGGTTTTTATTCTTTTTGGTATGCAAAGACATCCTCAATCCGATGAACTGTCATAGAAATGCAGGACGAAATATTTTCTATAGAAAGAAGAAGAATTTAAGTGGAGCTCGAGAAATTGAATTTGAATTGAGCTCGAATGACTAAGAAAATTGTTTGTCCTTAGTCGAGAAAGTTTTTATAGAAAAAGTCGAGCATTTAAGCTTATTACAAGCATCTTGAGTCAACAGAACTTTGTTGTGTCAATTAATTTCTCAATGCTTGTTGATGACTCCCAACGATCAACACAATCGTTGAAAAGGAAAAACAAATCTTGGGTTTCATAGAAATAACAAATGTTTCCACTCGAAAGCGCTAATGACTGATCGAAATCGAGACGAGGAAGGAAATTTCGTAAAGATTTTAATCTCCTACGCCTTTTCTGGTTGGAAAGGCAAAACTTTTCGCAGCTCCGAATTTTACGGTTTGTCTCGAGGGCAATTTCCCAGTTAATGGCTTTTGCCAAGTTTTACTTTTTATCGCTGTAAAGTTTTCTTTTTATCTTTTCCTAAGTACACAATAATTATGAAGGGCAGGAAACAGCAGCGGCTGATTATGGAGACTCATAATCATTCGCGTTTTACGATGGCATCTTGTCAAGATGTTTGCGAATGTCCCGGGCGCGTTTTCGTGGACAACATGAACCTGTTGATTTAACGAGAGGGAGCTCTCGTTCGATTAAATCAAAAAGAAGAAAACAGAAAATTCTTGAAACGAGGACACGAGTCGGAAGTTTGACGAAAAGGAAATTAATTTGTGCCTTCATTGATTTTCTTTTGTATTTTAATTTTGTTCTTGTTTGTTGAAATTTAATTTAACTTTGTCTCGGTTCGTTGGTCTCTCAATGAGACGTTTTTGCGGAGGTGAAGAGCGGAGGAAGCCAATTTTCTCGATGGCTTCCTTTGGCGATGTTGAAATGAGACGAGAAGTTAAGTTGAAATTGCTTCGAATTAAATGAAATTGATTTTTCGTATAAAATATCATTTCAAGATTTTTGCTATACAATCTAATGATTCAAGTAATTTGATAGTCGATAGGCGACAATCTCTGAGGCAAATAAGAAAACCGCGACGCTCTAAAAGAAATTGATCGTCTTGAGAACGAGGAACTAAAAATATTTAATTACCAAACTGATTTGAAACCGCAGATGAGACGAAACGTTGCGTAAATAATAACATTTCACTTAATCAGATTAATTGAGGAACTCTTCGTAATGATGAGTAATCCAAACAAAGTCGAAGAGAGTTGAAGATAATTATTAATTAAAGCTTCCAAATGAAACTTGAAAACGATTACGAAGCAAGTTAAGGCAAATTTTGTTAAACGAATCGACTCAATGTCACTCGACGCGAAGTTGATTGAAATCTTCTAAACCGACAACTTCACGACAAAGTTCATTAATCACAAGAGCAGCAATTAATTTCACTGACAACACAGCTTCGATCAATTTTTCCCAGAATAAACAAATTTAATCGTCTCTGAGGGAAAGTTAGTGAAAAGTTTGATGGAAAATGTTTCAAGCGTTCGATAACTCAAATTATTTTGCAATTAATTTCATTCGAGCCAATTACTCGAGAGATTTGAATTCGAGAGATTAGAATTCCATTTATTATGCAAATCACAAGTTGTGACATGAACTTTGCGTGTTCACGTGGTTTCCATGTCGCAACATTAATTTTGAGTGTCACCGCACATGTTCAGATCCGAACAAAGCCACAACTGTCATTAACAACAGCCGAGGAGGAGCTTGAAGTTGCAACGAGCTTTAAAATTAATTTAGAAACCAAAATCTGCGTTGATGCTTCGACTCATAATCCGATTTGCGTGAACCTGTTGCTCGTTATCTGCTCCAATTTGAAATATTCTCTCGATTTCATTGATTTCTGGATTTACTCGAAGTCCAACGGGAAATTCTAATTTAAAAACTTTTTGTTCCCCCTCCAAGCAGCTTTGTGTTCAAAGCATATTTTCATTAAATTAATTCTCATTCGCAGACCCATCATATGAACTTTTATCAGCTTCAGATTATGATGTAGCACAACTCGAGTCCCAAATGAGATTAGACTCATGAAGGAATGTTCCATGAAAAAAAAGTTATAATTACATTCATGAGGCTCCCTCGGTCTTATCATTTGGGGATTTCTCATTCACTCGAATCATTTATGACGAGCAAATCCATCTAAATGTAAATCAGAATTGAAAGTGAAAGAGACAAGTTTAGTTTCCAATCGTTTCCAATGAAAAACCTTTGAAAATTCTCTGATATCGACAATGAATGTGCTTGCGTCATTGCCCAACAGAGATCAAGTTTTTCCGCCCACACAGTCGTCGTCATCTGCTTTCATTCATCGACACATCTCCCATCAACAATTCCATTATCGAAAGCATTCACAAGTTTTAATTAATTTATGTTTGACGCTAAACATCGTCGCGCGTCTCGTGCTCAACTTCAACTTCAAACTCAATTTCCATTCGCTCCACATTCTGCAAATAAATTACTCGCAACTCGAGTGGAGAAAGAAATAAACGGAAGCGAGAAATAAATTCCAAAGTTAATTTGAATAAACGACATTTATAACAGACTTTAGAGGAATTTGCACCGAGCATCGCTGATA
Source organism: Smittia aterrima (assembly GCA_033063855.1). Lineage (NCBI taxonomy): Eukaryota > Metazoa > Arthropoda > Insecta > Diptera > Chironomidae > Smittia > Smittia aterrima. The sequence goes on from CP093831.1 coordinate 5,219,686, forward strand.
AGGATTCCCGCTCACATATTTTATGTCGTTTCCCTCTTTTCGCCTTATCAGTTACAACAGAAAGAATTCCAATATGTTTGCACATGAATTGACTTCATCAACTGATGGCGGCGGAGGCTCTTTGCGTACATCGTTCGATGCGAATCAAATGGCGAAGAAAATTTACCGCCTTTTACCCCTCGGGGTGTCGTAACGTTCGATGTAAACTTCCTTCTTCGACTTTTCTCCTTCTTCTAATGCGAAATGAATGGTTTCAATATGAAAAGAAACTCTTGCGACTCGTTTTTATGTGTGTCGACATAATTTCTTGTTGTTTCATGTTGAACATAATTTGCATGAACAAGGAAACGTCTTTTGCCAGCCAAAGCAAAGTCGTGTGGAAGAAAGGACGGCGGAGAACATAAATCATTCGAGAAGGAAAAGCGTTTGATGACGAACGCAAGAAAATGAAATTCAAACCGGCAGCACTTTTTCATGTCTTTGTCTATCTCTGGTTAGCTTGAATGTCGTGGGATGGCGAAGGCTCAAAGTGAGTCGAATCGAATTATGATCCTTAAAAATATTTTCGTAAACTCACTTGAGAAAAGGTCAGAGACGAATGAAGGAAGCAAACAATTTAATTTCACTTCTATCTCGTTTGTTAAATTCTCGAAAGATTTATTTGATTTTTCACAAACGACTCGTGAGGGAATGAACAAGACTCAGCTCCTCGTGGATCATAAGACGATGCGAGAATTTTTATTGATGAAACTTTATGAGTTCTGTGCGTTCTCAGGCGCCTGAGACGTGTCGGATCCGGCGAAATTGCTTTTTAATAGGAAAACGCTGAATGATTGGCGTGGATTATTGGAAGAGGAAATAAAAGTATGAGGCTCGTCTGAATATCAAATGAGACGATGAGAACTCGTGAATAAATATTTTACAAGCACTTTTCCTTTTCCTAAACTCAGCTCAAGTTTCACCCTCCGATAATCGCTGGCTCGTTAAGAATTTGTGTCACATCCATCGTGTTTAATATGCAACTATGCTCGCTTGAACAACAGCCGAGAAGTTTTTGTATTTTGAGGAGTGAAACTCTTGATGAAGGAAGTTTGAGAAATGAGCTCGGAAACTTACTCAAAGTAATTTATTTCAATAAACTTTGCTTTCGCCTTCACGAATTATGAGAAATTTCCTTGTCGTCGCTAACATGAAACATCAATTTGCGTAACTTTCGTCAACATTTGAGTCAAACACTTGGACAAGGCTCTCGATCAAAGTCAATTGAAGATGAATTATTTTTCGACCAAGCGAGCAAACAAAACAATAAATTTCCACCAAATTGTTCTCCATCGAATGAATCGCTTTTAGTTTCCCCACAAATCATCATTAAACGAATAGAAAACGATGAAAATACTTAAAATTATCGCACCATATGGTAGAGCACGAAATCAGAAGCAAAACACATTTTCCTTTGCCTACATTGCTTCTTGTTTCACGAAACCACTTAAGTACTTCCACTTGATATTCGTTTCGTTGTTCTCGCAATTAAAATGTTTTTAATTACACGCGTCACTAAATTTCACTAGGACAGAAAATGTTAATGAAAGGAAAATTCTCTGACCCGCACGAGACCGACGAAATGGCACATCGAGAGAGTAAAGAAGAAAATTTATGAAAATGTTTTCTGCTTCACATAATCGTGAACTGCAAACAACAACAGACTCGTAACGACTACAATGACAGGCGACGATGTAAACCATGAGGAATACAATCGAAGTCGTAACTCACGAGAAGACTTTTCTCTCATGAACGATTTCCGCTGCGAGCTTTCTGTTCCACCCGGCAAAAGATTTTTCTCTCTCGTTGCTCTCTTAACTTTTATTCGTTCGTTGCAAAGAAATCCGCGCCATATGGAACTCCTCGAGCGCATTTTCTCGCTTCGAGAAAACTATTAAACTTACGACAACGGAAAAGTTTCTGTGAATCGCGCTTGCATAAGACGAAATTGATAGTAAAATTTTATTTTATTGCCTCGCTCAACTTTCGTCGCGGTTCTTAGTGTTGGGGCGTTGGAAGTGAGCGCAAGCGTCGGAAAAGTTTAGTGAGATTTTTCTATCGAATTTTATTTCGATTTTCCAACATTGCAGTTGTAGTTGTGAGCTCGTTTCGGTTGTAATTCTTACATCAAAAGGGATTTTTCATAATCATTCTCTTGTTCTTCTTATTTCATGAGGAAAAATTGAAGGAAAATGTGTCGGGAATCCTTTTAAATTCATATCAAGCTACGATGAGCGTGTGAGAAACTTAGGAAAGGGATTTTCATGTTCAGAGTCTGAAGACCAAACTGAGCCGTGTGCAAGATGTGGCATGTTCCGTCTGTCGAAGCTTCGACTATTTAATGGATTTCCTTGAATTTTTCATCTCGTTTCCCGCCTCTACATTCATCGAACGAGCTTTTAGATTCGGTAATGCATTCATGAGTTTGTTTGATTTATGCACGGACCTTGGAACAGATTGAGTGACGATGAAAAGCTCTTCCGATGATTGTTTCTCACACTCTTTTCCGATTGGTTTTTCAACTCATTTTGCTTCGAGTTATTTCTTTGGGCTGAGCATTTAATTATGTTCCGGACATTTTCGGGACGAACTCTTAATTGCTTTTCATAATCTCTCTCACTCACTCTTTCGGTTCTCGATGATGTTTTGTCAATTGATGGCCTGTGGCGAAGTTTAATCGACTAACTCAAGGACGCAAGAATCAACCGCAATCAAATTCGCTCGTTTCTTAAAGTTTCTTGGAAAGTTCTCCTTAAAGCAATTTAATTGTCTCTCAGTCTACAGAAGACTTTGTCGAGCACAGTAAATTAAACCAAAATGAGATTTATTTGTTTCGAGTGAGCAGACTCCATAAGTTTCTCCGGTGAATGAAGCAATTTAGGAAGAAACTGCAAATAATTAACGTTCGATTGGATTGCAAGGCTTCGCAGCGATTGCCGTTTCGAAAGAAAAAGTAAATTAAAAGTTTTCATCGTCGATATTTCTTGCTGCTACTTGCAACTGTTGTTGAGATAACAAAAAACTTATTTTCTTGATTCTTTCAATTTAAAATTTGCTTCTTACTTCCGTCGTCATCGTCGTCGCTTCGTAATGCAATGCATTAGTGAGGCTTCGCATGCAGAATAATAAAGCAATAAGCCGTCGATGCATTTCAAGAGCAGATAATGTTGTGTAGAACAACATGGCGAACAACTACGAGCATAAGTCGCTCAATAAATTCAATCGAGCTCATCGCATTGATAAACATGGCAACGATCTAGTGAACAACCCGATAAATCGCACTTTACGATTTGTAATCGGATAGAAGCGAATTTTATCTTGCAATGCCGAGTTAACTCGAGAGAGATGAAGTCGATTTGAAACTTATAAGAGCAAAAGCAGAAGCTTACAGTAAACGTTTGATTTAAACAGACAACAACAAAGCTCCCGACCAACTTTGCGCATAAAATTTGCTGCGGCATTAAAATTCTAAGTCGTTGAGTCTCGTTCTTTCTTGTTCCAACAATAAACGGATCTTAACACGTTGTTATGCGAATAAATGAAACAACAGACCCGAGATGTTTGTCGAGAATCTTTTATTTCCCTCGCGGGGCCTTTTCAGTAGCGAGTGTTGCTCTTTAAAGATTCAATTACTGGGACATCAAATTTGAATGAAATCTTCAGGTTTCTCTTCAGTGTTTGATGGATATTTTCTTATTTATGCTTTGAGCGAAATAAAATTGTTTTCATGTGAAACAAAAAGTTTGACTTGCGGTCGAATGAGGATGGCGAGGGTGGAGACGGAAAGACATAATTATGATGATGATTATGGCGAAAACTGTTTGCAGCGACGAGAGGAAAAGCAGAACAGAAAAAAAGATTTTAATTCTCTAATTGAGATAATAAGAATTTCTCTCGTCGTTATCAAGCAAAAGTTACATTAGCGAGATGCGAGTGACTCGTTTAATTGCAAATGGAACTCATGAAGACTTTACCGCTTTAAACTTGCGCAATTTGTCTGCAAAACCAAAACAGACGAAGCTTGTTAAACGAAACAATTGAGGAATCAACTTTTCCCATCTCGTTCGTTGTCCCAAAAGAAATTCTTTCGCTTCCTCGCTGAGATGAAATTTAAAAGGATTATTGTAACAACATCAAAGATGAATCTTTATTGTCGGGAGCGAGCATAAAACAATTTACAAAATGTTCAACTTTCCTTTCTTTCCTCGATGTTTGTTGCGATATTCTTGAAGGATTTCCTTGTTAAATTATTTCGTGGAAATAGTTTTGTTATCACACATTTAAATTATTTGTAAGTGGATTGTGCAATTCCATTTCAAAACCAAGAAAAATTTCCGTTGTTTGTTTGGATTTTGGCAAATCGGTTGAAGCATTCATTGACTCATACACAAAATTGAAGTGAAAGTTCATCGAAAGAACTTAAAACACAAACAGAATTCGATTTCACGAGTAATTGAATCTCAACATTCGCTCTGAGCGAATCGCTCATGTAGATATTTGCGAACTTGTTGTGAGGCCAATCGTTTCATATCCCACTCAAAGAGTTCTCTCGGCTCATTCACTCAAAGTTTTGTCAAACTTCAAAAACTTCAAGTGCCAATGCAGAACGACAAACGACGACGATGACGACGACAACGATGATAAAGATTTTTATGATTTTTGATGCAATGCGAGAAACGAAAGCTTTCAAATTCACTCGCGAACATAAAATCTCTTAATTAACCGATTCGTCAGAACTTTTATGAATTCAAATTTTTCCTTTTTATTCGCAACAGCAAAAGTCATTAAAGTTTATCGCCAAGTTTCTCGCATGTCATAAACATCTCTCATCAAACTCATATCGCAATGTTATCGCGAATGTTCACCTGAAGAAGAAGAAGAAAAAATGAATTTATCGCGGAAGCTTCCCCGACAATCTTCAAGGCAACGAACGCATCGTTTTGCTTGTGAGTTCTTCAAATACGATTAAAGGATGTTTTTCTGTGAAATTCACGCATGCAGAAGGCAAAGAAGATAAAGAAACGCACATCGTCAGTGGGCCAAAGGAGAATGAGAAGGAAGAGAAGGTGGAGCAAGCAAATAACAAAAATCAGAATCGCGATAACTTTTTATGTTCTTTCTGTCACTTTATCTCTCTCGTTTCGCTTCATTCCACGACAACATCAATTTATCATTCAACCTGGCGATGCAAGAAAATTTGTTGTCGGCTTTTCTTTTCTGCGTTAAATAAGTTTGAGATTCCGAGAGTAACGACGTCAAACTCAACTCCTTACGACGATGTGTCAAAATAATAATCATAAGCTCGGTGTTTACGACTTCGCATGAATTGCACGTCACTAAGCATTCCTCGAATGAGCTTCATGGTGAATTTATTGCTTTCGTTGTTGTCGCTTTGATTCACCTTCACTCGCCATCTCTCGCACCTTTCGAACGAGACAATAAAATCAAATTGAATTTCACTCAAACCCGAGTCATCGACTTGATTTGCTCATCGACGAATGTTTATTCCATCTCCGATTCTTATTTGTTCTCGATGTGTTATCTGTCAAGTGTTTGCTTTTCATCTCGCACGAATCTTCTTCGTGGGCTCAAATTCTCGTTCCCAAATCATTTTCCTTCGTGTTTGATGTGTAAGGAAAATAATAAAAGCTTCGAAGAAAAAGGAAATCAATTTCGCTTGCGTTTGAGTTTCGTGCAAGCCGCAAACAACGATTATTGCCAAAGCATGTCAAAGATTGATCGGATTGACTTCTTACTGAGGGTGGACGAGAAACGAACAAAACATAAAACAAGAATGAGTTTGATTTACTTTCAGAGCGAGATCAGAAGCGAAGTTCAAAAGACGAATTCTCTTTAAATATTTTCATTCTTTGTCGTAAAGTTTGATTTAAACAAACAAAATTCAGTTGAAACTTGAACAGGAGCTAGAACTTCATTTACAGAAAATCCAAAGACGAAGCAACTTTTAAAATGTAATTCAATCTTCCATGACTTGAGATCTCTTTGTTCTTTGACACGTGACATAAGATCACAGTCAAGATGAAATATTTAAGAGTAATTTAAGAATCGATGGTCATGTCCAACTTGTTCTGTCCAAGTGCCAACTCGATATCAGAAATTGAAAATATCTCACGACACTTTTAAAAAATTTATTTAAAGAAACGATTTCTTTTCTAATTAAACATTGAAAGGAAGAACTTCAATCATGAATAATTTGAAGAACCAAAAAGTCTTTCCACGATATCTTGTTTGTTGATTCCCTTTCGCTCAGTGATTACATCATTTCCTTTCCCTCGACTTTCCTTTATTTCCGCCTTCTGCTCGACTTTCACATGAAGATAATCCTCATCGTCTCGGGAAATTCATTCAAAGCAAGTTAATGGCTGAGAATGAAAGAGAGAAAGTCTTCTCTCTACTGAAGGATTAAAATTATGTGAAAAGGACTTTTCTCTTTTCTTTATTCACTCGCCTTCGCTTTCCTCGACTTGCATAAATTAGTTTCTGGCTCTTGACTTTCAACCAAAATCCTCGGTAATCTCAGTAATTGAAACAGCACCTGAGAATGAAACTTTCTGCGGAATCTCCAACGAAATTGATTTACGACTTTTCATGGACTCCGTTCAATTCGGATTTCATTGCATTGTGCAATAAATAATCAAGAATTGAATTGTATTTGAAAACATTCGAATCATGCAAGCGACAGAGAAATGTTTGTAAAGCTCTCAACATTCTTTCTTCATTTGTTCTCAGCTCCTTCCTAACAAAACAAAGATAACGTTGATCAATCATTGTGAGAGCGAAATTTATCAAACTTTGATTTATTTGAATCGAAGGCAAGAAAGGAAAAAAGAGAAATTTGTCGATAAAATTGATAAAATCCATCAACTCATTCCAAAATTGGATAAGAAGTTGAACATCACACGAGTTCGAGTAACAATTGGATTATGCTCGACATGAACATGAAGGAACTTCGCTGACTCAGAAGACGAAACTGTTATCAATCTATTTCTGATCTCTCAAGAGAAAATCTTCTTTTTATTGATGTCATCGCAAGTTCTTATTCTTCTACTGCTCGATGCCATCAAATCTCAAAACCTTTTATGGAAACATTTCAATCTCGACGTTTACGAAGATGTGACATGATTCCAGTTCGAAATGGCAATCATGTTTCGAGGCTTGAGAGCTCAGAGATTTGAACAATCAACGAATGATTTGATCTCAATCAAGTCGCGAATCGATTTTTCTACATTCTCGATAGATTCTCAAGGGACTCACCGTTGTTGTCGTGTGCTGCGTGTATGCATAAGCTGGTTGTGCTGCCAGTGGTGCTGTGTATCTGTAGGTCTGATGTGCTGGTGCGTAGCCTTGTGTCCAACCAGCTCCACCTCGATACGGAGCGCCTGAGATTGCGCTTGCAGGACTTGTCATAGCGGGACCGCTTGGTCGTTGATTCCCCTTTATATGAGGAGGAGCCGAGCCTGGATACGAGTTACGAGGCGCTGACGATCCGCCCTGGAAAAATCAAGAAAAGGAACTCGATTAGTTTTCATGTTTTTTTATTTAAATTCATTAAAATATTTTCGCCTCAATTCAAAGCTCAGCGTGGAGAGTAAAAAATATTTATGAAGCCGCAAAACGAGAATAAATTATGCATGAGGAAAGATTTTTCCATATTTTTCGTGTCAGACTTCATGCAGTTCTTGATTCTCTGGCAAAGATTCCGAGGAAAGTTCCGAGAAAATTAATAAATTCACTTTTTCGCAACATTTTTCATTTAAATTGAATTTTTCTAAAGAAGCTTCAACTACGATGATCCAACTTCTTTGTTATCTGATGCACAGAATTCAATTCTGATTGCGAATGAAGTTCGTTGCCATTCGAGAAGTCGAGCAAACGAGTTGTGAGTGAATGGACGAAATTCCTTTGCCGGATTCAAGTTCGTTCCATCTCGATTTGCTAATGACCATCGCCCCGAGAACTTCGAGAAGAAACTTTGTGCAACTCACAAGGAAAGTTTATCTTTCGAGAGAGTTTTCCTTTCTCGAGTGTGCGAGCAGTGAAAGAAACTGGAAATGATGATGGTCTTTAAAGAGAAAGACAGTAAAAATGTTGCAAATGTTCTGTTGGCTCCTTTGCTTTTATATTTCTCGGAGTTCGCCATCTCTCGAAGCAGCCATCAAACTCACATTGTAAAGTCTCGTTCATCCATTATAGCGTGCAATGGAAACGTTCTTTTGATTTTTATGAGACATGAAATTTCAAATTTATGACATGAAGCTTGCAAATGTCTCGTAAGCCCTCAAACACACTCACACCCGCTCCTTCAGAACTTTTCTCATTCGCGGGAAAATTATTCTGATCTTATCATTCAGAAGGGGAGAGACGAACGAAAGGCAAAAGTTGATGCCTTAATACTCGATTTCAACCGCTAACAAAACTAAGAACGTGACAAGAATTTCTTCGGAAAACTTCATCGTCGTTTTCTTTGAAAGTGGTTGGACTTAGTTGAGTCGACAGACATTGCTGTCAATATCTAATGCAAGTCGAGAACGTTATTCGGGTTGAGCAGAAGCGACAACTTGGAAGACTTAAAGCCACGAATAAATTACAGTTGAACGATGAATTACTGAACAACGAGACGTTCAACGTAAACGATATTTGAAGCCTCATTAAAATTATTAAAAGAAGATTCTCTGCACTCTCAGAGCTTCCTGCTCAGCTAATTAATCATTTCATGTCTGGCGATTTTTCATGCTACGATGATGACGTTCTCGATGATGTTTGCGTGTGCGGGAAATCGATGGAAATAAATCTCGATCGAAGGAAGTTAATAAGCCACCATTGTCGTCGTCATTCATCAGCAACTAAGCATGGCCATTTGCTTTATTTTGACGACAAGCAGAAAGAGGGTGAGATTGGGCAGCAATCATCGAGATCAATTTCCACAGCCACGCATTAATGAACGTTCGATAATGTAAACAATGCTTCTGCTATCGGCTCTGTGGCCATTATTAATCGACGTCATGTTTTCTCATTTAGGTTGGATTTGATGTTGTGGGCAACCTCAGCCCCTAGCTCCAGCCCGACTAAGTGCCACGAAAATCGAATTAATCATCGCATTTAAAAGCCTTTGCAAAACAAACTGAATGCTGATGTGGATCGAGCGATAATTGCGTTGAGAGTTTTAAGCTTCGAGTGATTACAATCACGAGAATTAATCGCGCCAGCATAAACTTTAGTGACGTCAAGGATTCTGCTGACGGACAATGTGTGATTACAGAAGGAAATGGCTTCTTAAACGACGAGCGGGCGATTAATATTTTCATTATGATTGGATTTGGATGCGTGCGGAAGAATTGCGATAAAAAATGTTCAAAGGAAAAATTGACAACGCAGCAAACTTTTTTAAAGACGGAAGTCAAACTTCCTGCGAAAATGATTTGCACAAACGATCGCAGATTATCCAAAAAAAAACTTAGCGAAGTGGAAGCGAAATCTAAAAAAGTTGTAACCAGTAATTGATTCCCGGAAGAGCGATGCGACTGTCATCAATATTTCAAAAACGTAACAGCGAGAGAGCTTTCGCAGAGAGCGAGAGGGCCACTCAAAAAAGGTTTTCAGGTTAATAATAATTTTCCGAGTGACATGAAATCTTAGAATCGACTCGAAACCTTTTTCATTCTCCTCGACTCGACGAACTCATAATAGCATCAACGAGAATCCTTTTTAGCAAAAACTTTCCGGGATACGACAACTTGAATGATTGGCCCTGAGAGGATTTCATTAGGTTTCTTGTTTCTGTCGATCGAGGAATTTATAGAACTTTTTAAAAAACCATTCGAGAAAGAATCTGCTGACATAAGTCGAACTTAATGAACGCGCACGATGTTCGCTCACTTGAGTGACGAAAATCTCATGGAAAATTTATTTTCTTTTCATTTCTCGTGTAATTGGGTTTTCCTCTTCAATTTTCCGTGAATCATTATCAAGAGATGAGCTTCCCCATGCGTTCATGATTTTCCGGAGGAAAATTCTTTTGTGATTAAAATTTTAAATTCGCGAAGAATCATTTCGAGACTTGTTTGTGATTCTTTTGTTGAGTTCAAGGGATGCTCATGAAATAAATTCTGTTGACAAAACTTTTACGTTTACGAGGAAATAAGCAAAGCCTCGAGTTAAAGCGAATTTCGGAAAATTATTTGCGAATGCATTTTTCATGTTTTTCAATTTGAGAGAAAAAAATGGAAAAGTTTGTCGACTAAAACGAGTTTTCCGTTTGTTTGCTTGAAGGATTTCTGTAAAAAGTTTCTTGTTGCAGTTTCAGTTTTGTCTCGACAAGTCTTCTCTGCTAAAACAAGTTTGATTACAGTTTGCAGACTCTGATGACTGATAACAGGTTGGCGATTCCAGTTGAGAGTTGCATTTGTCTTCTTCAAGCAAATTGCAGAGTCGCTCATCATGCGATTCAATGCTTGCAAACGAGTTTTGACAGATTCGAAGAAAATTGATTGATAAACGACTTGGCATCGAAACAACTTGTCAACTTTACTTTAATTCTACTCGAGTGATTGCAGAGCTTGCGTTTGTTGATTCTTTTGATCTACAAACTAAAAAGTTTTACATTCGAACCAACAATGATGCAATAATTAAGCCTTTTATGTTCTAATAGCTTGAGACTTGAAAGCAATTATTGCTGTTCATTCAAACGGATGCTTTATGTGTAGAACGTCGAACGAGAAGAGCTGAGCTATTATCAGCAGTAAATGAGCATCTGCAGTGATTTCCTTCTTTTCTTTTTTCCAGCTCTTTCAGTAATTCATCTCCCAACTTCACTTAAACAATTCTTTTCTTCTTGCCTCCATTTCCAGCTCACAATCTAATTGTGCAAAGCTAATTAAAAGCGAGTGCGAGCAGAAAATAATTAGCTGTTTGTGCAAGACTTTGCTGAGGTTCACGAGCGACTCGTTACGTAATTTATTTTCTGTGTTCACTCAACCAAGAACAATTTCTTTCTCTCTCGTTTCTTCTCTTGGAATTGAACAAAGCTTCCGTGGCAGAAAGTTCGATGAAAACAAACGAAACCTCTTCGTGGCTAAAACAAACGATAAACACAAAAGTCTATAATTATTTATTTTCTTAACGGAATTCGCTTAATTATTGACGAATTAAACCATTCAAATGGAAGAACTCAGAATTAGGTCAGAAGACCAAAAAAGAATTCATTCATTGAAAGTGTTTTACGCGACGAAGCTCACGCACAATGTAAACGAGAGCGAGACGCGTTTTGACGTCATAATCGTAAAACAGAAAACGCCGGTGTTTGCGTGGTTCGTTAACCTTGCACTTGTTCCGTTCGAGCATTCTCCACTTTACTTTTTCGCTTCTGCTTCGTGTCTTCGCATGTGGATGTGCCTCCAACTCTGGCACTAGCGGTGAACATTTTTCATTAAACTTTACCAACACAAACTTCGCTTTGAATTCCACAAACGGACAAACCGTTTCATAGACAAAACCGCTTCGAGTTTCGCTTTGATGTAAACTTCTCGATCACTTCGCAGAGAATGAATGTGATTGTCTGTTGTGAATGGAATGTTTTCAGATTTGTGGAAGTAGCACAGCAGCAGCCGCGACGTGGACTTTCCGCCACAAATTTAATTGAGTTCATTTTGAGCAAACAGAAAAATTTCTGGCAACATTTTCAATTTGCGATATTTCAGCGGTCCACGAATGAAATTATGATGATGCACGCTCCTCATCGATAAAGTGGAAACTTCAATGTTTGCTCAATCGAATCACATAACGAGATGAGTTTCATTATCAACGCAAACGATGCTTGTTTACGGAGCTTGGCTTAATTTCCATTCGAAACATTTCGGATCCATTGAGATTTTGTCGAAGAGAACTCTTGAGCGATTGTTATCAAATAACAAATTAATTGATCGAGACTTTCCTTCGATTAAATCCCTCGACGATGTTTTAACAATATCGAGAAATTTTCTATTCGAAATTCGATATTTTGCTCGTCCAACTTGAGATTTCTGACATTGGAATTGATTTCCGAGTGAAAATATTGAATGTCATGGGATGGGTTGCGAACGGAAATTGAACTTTCAACGAGTTCAGAGAGTTTGCTTCTGTCACGATTACAAAATAATCTCTCACTGCAACTTCGAAGGTGAAAATGAATTGAAATGTCGTGAGAATTCAACTTTCCAAAGTCTCTCGTCTTTACATAATTAATTTCCTAACGAAAACTTTGTCAGAAATTCATCAACGAAAGCAGCTCAGAATTTTAGAATCAATTTAAAGCTCATTAAGATCATTGAGATGGTCGCGTGAAAGTTTCTGATTTATCCGCTCAAAGCCACAGCAGCAAATGATTCTGAATGACACACTTTTCAGTTGTCGTTTATTGTTTTGCTTTCGTGCGATAAATAATGAATTTCTGAGCTGAGGCACACGAGAAGTTTCGTGAAAAGTTGATGACGCGTTGAACAACATAAATGCGACAAGAACTCGGAAGCAGAGGTACGCGAGTTCAATCCGTTTGCGTCTGTCAAAAATCCTTTAAACATTGCTGCGAATTTAATTTATGACTCTCGGTTTGTCGCTTCTCTCGTTTGTCGCTGTCGGTGATAAATGAACGCTCCCACTTCGTTCTATTCACGACCGCGTAGCTAGTGCGAGAACTGTTATCCAATTTGTCGAGTGGTTTCTGCAATTTCGCAAATCTGTTGCTTCGAAATTCAATTTGCTTCCAGTCGCATCCTCTGACATGTAACTTTAAAATTAAAACCTTGCTCAATCCATTCAATGATGGATTTCCCTTTAAATGCCAGCGAGGTTCTTAAAAAATGTTTTCCAATTTCACAAAACATGTCGATCCACATGAACGGAAATTAAGGCATCGAGAGCGAAGCTGTCACTTCGAATCGAAAGGAAGAACTCGCACAAACGAAAACATTTTTCATAAAAACTTGCGTGCTGCGAGAACCTGTCGACTTCCCTCGAACGAAATTGATTATGTGACAGAATTTTTCGGGTTTGCTTGTAATCCTCTCGTGTTTTCGTGTCGTCTCGCGCGTTCCAACCTTCATTCAGAGTTAAGAGAAGTGAACTCGCAAAGTAGATTTGATGTAATTTTGTTATCATAGCACGCAACCAGCTCGAATTTATTTCTTTCTTTTGTCGACTTCTCTCGCGAAATGCGAAGAGACGAATCTAATTTATTAGAAATGTATCCGTTGCGACTGCTGTTGCCACCCGCACGATTCCGTTTATGAAAGTGTGTCGATGATGATGTTCATGCCGAATGGTGAGAACATAAATTTTATTTGCGAGATGAGAGACGAGACGTGGCAGCAGTAAATTCAATTTAAAACTTTGTCGCACGTAAATGTGAAGTCGACAACAGAGAAGCCTTCGACTCGGAACTCTGATGAAGCGAACTCTTACTAATCAAAGCTTTGGCGAAGCAATCAAAAGTCGATCAAGATTCTAGAGATTCAGTCAATCAACCTGAGTTTGTGTTGGTCTCTTCTCTTCCGTTTCTAAAAATATTTCGCGAATCTTTTTCAGTTTTTGCTGCGTTGCGAAATCGAAACTTTTTTTGCCTCGAAAAATCCCCCAAAGAGTTTTCAAAGCGGCGAAGTCAAATCAAACACATTCGATGGCTTGGACTCGTATCCAATCAATTTCAATAACGTCATTTCCCAAACAAACGGGAGAATCGGTCAGAGATAATCGAAATACTTTGCCGAGAGGCGTCGCAATGTCATTGAGAATCTTTCATTGTTCCGAGAAATTCATTTCCTGTCCATCAAGTCGTTTTAGCTTTGTCGTCGCAGACATTGAGGCGTCGGAATAAATTTCATTTGGAATTAATTTCTCTTTGGCTTTTGTTCGAGACTAGCTTTGTTATCTCATTCTGTCTGAGCGAAGCATCGGTCTACTCGATGAAGTCAGTCAACGAGGTTGCCTCATGATTCATGAAATGTTTAGAAATCTCTTCAACATCTTCATCCGCAATCATGTTCATTGCAAGTTCGACTAACTGTTCAGATCATTCAAAGCGGACACACCCAAACGCTTCATCAATGATTTCTCCTCTTTCTTCAATCTCTGCGTTCGCCAAATAAAACTCTGCGAATGTTTGAATTTCGATTGTTGCGAGTAAGGTCAACAAACTAAGTTTGGCTCGTTCGTTGTTTTAAAAAGTCCACGCGACTCAAACTTCTTAGACAATGTCAAAAGAGTTGACAAGAAAGCTTGTCGAGACGTTTCTTAATTATGTTAATAGAGCAAACTCCAAGAGTACTTTAAGAATAATTTTATCTTCTTTCCGCTTGAGCTCCTCGTCCATTTTCCGAAAATGACAAGAAAACACTTTTGCTGATAAGAATGAAAGAAGAAGACTTATGCTTTTAATTAACGAAACGATCCCTTCGCGATAATTTCTCCTTTGCGTAGTCTTCACTTTCATCTCGTGCGAATCTTTTCCATGGCAATAAATTAAAGAAGGCGAACTTAATTAAAATAAACGTTTCGTGAATGCAAACATTGCACATTCCAGAGACAGAGAAAGAGATTAGAGATTATCGTCGATTTCTAGCTCATTCACTTTTGTGTCAGTTTAGACAGAAACAAGTCCATCGAGTCCGTTATGCAAGTGAGAAACAAAAAAGCGCCGAAAAGTGAAGCAGGAAATTATTAATAAATTGAATTCAATTTGAATGAAGTCGTCGACATTGGAGAGTGAGAAGTTCTCGTTGCTTTCAGCGCCTTTCTTCAATGGAAACTTTTTGTGTTATTTAATTCAGAGAAGAAGAGTTTTCATCATACAAAAGAAAAGCTTTATGTTTCGTGATTCTTTTTCCATTAAAAATCCGTTCTCTCGCTCATTCGTTCATGAAATCATATTGTTATTCAATTTTCATATAATTTCATTATGATAAATTATTCCTCTCTCTCTCTCTCTCGTTCGTTCGTTCTTGCAGCCTTTTGTTTCCGGCTTATTCGTTCTTTGTCTACGAGTTTTTCTCCACGAAATTTCAGCTTCAACTGCCGACCGACGAATGTGCAAAATCATAAAAGCGGCGAACGAGTTTACTCAGTCGAGTACGAGAAGTTGGAAATTATTTTAATCGCCGCTCATTAAAAGCAATTTCACTTCAGCTCAAATCTCATGTAAAAGGTCAGACGTGTTTGATGTTTGTGGTGCGAGTCGTCGATGGAGCGAAAAACAAACAAAACCATTTTTTACCTAAAAGAATTTCACGTAGATTCTCAGTTAATTTTCCACTCGATGATGGAGCGATGCGAACTGCTTTGTTGCCGATTTTCCACGCACGCTTCTCACTTCTTGTCCACTCACACTTGCACAAACCAACTTTTCTTTTCAAGAGATTCAGTTTTGTCATGCGGAAAAGTTCTCGCCGATAAAGTTTTCAATCTCTGCTGCTATTGCTGCTGATTCTCGTGGGCGGAAGTTTCGCTGATCGTAAATTAATTAATCCAATCTCAATTTCACTTTGCCGAATGCCGGATCAAGGATTTTTTTCTCTCTGATTTTATTTACCAAACGACTCGCAGAACTCGAACAAACTTTTCTGCTTCTATGCCTTCATTAATTAATTAAATTTGCTTAGCTTTTATTTATTCTTGCGATGATATCGCTTTGTAAGTGCCTGTGTTGGTTTAATTCACTTCACAATTTTTTTAACACGCGACACACTCACACAATCGCATTGATTGAAATATTTTTTTATAAATTTTTCGCAGAGGAATTTACTCAGCGTTCAATCTCAATTTTTCTATTTCTTCAATTTAGCTAAATTTGCTATTAATAGGCTGATGATAATTTATTCGATTTCACTCGTCACTTTACGCTAAGAAACGCAATCTTCCGAATTCCAATTGATTTAAATACCGAGACGTGGATAATTTTCTAGCCGCACAGAAAATTAATTCGCAATATATTTCTCAAGTGTGATAAGACTTAAACTTCTATGATTAAATGAATGTATGGATGGTTGAAATTTTGCTTACGAGACTGAACTGTTTTTTGTTCCGATATCAAACCGAAAGTATTTTCAACTGAAGTGAATTTTCTTGTGAACTTTGTGTGGAATTTTCTCTTCGCATTGCTCGCTCAATGCTGTCAGTTCTCTCTTGCGCTTATGTTTCTCTCTGCGATTATGAGAAGATGTTTCCAAGTATTTGATCACAACAATAAAGAACGAGAGAGAATTGTCTGTGTGAACTGACAGCATGAGAGAAAATATGATGTCGAGGGGAAAATCAAAGAAAATGAGAAAAGAGAAAACATTTTTCATATAATTCACTTCTAATGAAGCTGAAAATGAAATTGAAGAGTCAAGTGCGTCGCTGGAAATCTCATTATTGCTTGTTATCATCATTTCTTTATGGAAATTCTGAATTAAAGTTGATTAAGTCTCAGAGGAACTTTAATGTTGTTCAAGTCTCGTAATCGCATCAAAGTCTTAAGTCAACTTGAGAAAAGTTGAGCTCAGAACGAATTTGTTTGTATATAAATCTTTTGAGCTGTCCAGAAAATTTATTTTTAATGTTTTGAATTAAACGCAATTGATTTATTCGCAGCAATAAAATAAATTTTCTCGCGTTTTATGAACTTTTTCATTTGAGTTTTTGACCAATAAAAACTCACGCGACTCGAAATTCGTTGTTAACGCCATAAATTTAGCTTTTCGGTCGAGAAGTCGCCAAATGGAATTTTCGGAATTCACTCAAAAGTCGAAGCAGCTCCGGGCAACGAGTCTTAGCCAAATGGCGGCTTTTGTTTGCCTCGACGTTTGAGATCTTCAATTTATTTCTTCTCTTGAAGAATCTTTCTCTTTTTTTGCAGATGACAAACAAGAAAAGAAATTTCTCCGAGTGAATAGAAGAAGCGAGAAATTCTTCTGTTGACACATTTTCCATCTCAGTCCTCAAGTGCGTGACTTAGCTTCGAAATAACTTTGGCTTAGAGAATGAACTGGAAACGGAAAATAGTTGTGAGATGCGCTTGGAGAAATGACATCAACGAGAACACTGAACAACAAAAGAAGGAAAATGTCTCGTAATGGATTCCTTGGTGCGGACGTTCGTTGTGCATTTCCCGCTGCAGTCTCATGAATAGAAATTGAAATTTCTTTCGTCTTGTCACGAACGGAACGTCATTAAAATAATCTTAATGCTACGAAATCTTCTGCTTCGAAAGAGCATAGTTGTGCCAGGAACGATGACAGATTGAGAAATATCTTTAAAGTAGTTAGAGAACTTGTCCAACGTCGTTGGTTTAACGGCAAAGACATGAAGTGTGATTGCGTCTTCTGGTTCTAAGCGAAACTTGATTTTCTTGTTAACAAGTCTTCAATTATTTGTCATGACAAATCTGATGAATTGCATTTGCTTCTGATTTCTGTTTGTTTTCTTTTTGATTCGATTCTAATTGGGACGAAAGCTTAACACGATTTGCCTTGGAATTGTTTATGTTTTAATGAAGACGAGCGTCGAAAGCAAGAAATCTAATGAATTTCTGATGTAATTAAGAGCTTCTTATTCGCCATTAATCAAACTGCGACACATGAAACGAAAGAATAAACTTCCGAGAGAAGTGGATGATGAAGGATCAAAATGCTTGAGAGGCAATCTCATCGCATACGAGAGAGAGACTTGGTCTAAGCTCTTTCGGTTAATTAAAATTGTTTTCAACAACGTTGATTGACTTTCGGCCAAAAGTAAAATTAATTAAGTTTTCCATTAGAATCCTCTCGGCTCTCGCAACGGTAAATAAAGTGAACAAGAGGATGTCAGGTGAGTTTAATCACTTCAAAGGCTCCTCAGATACACTTAATTGGCTTTTCCGAAAGGATTGTCGGAACTTTGAGCTTTTCATCGGAGAATTTTTAATGACATAACAAAGTTTAAAAAAAAGTCCTGACTCTCCCCTTAGCGATGACTACAAAGCACATTCTTCTCTGTCGAGAGCGAAGGAACGTAATTAAAAGTTTCATTATGAAAAATCCTTCGCATCATCGTCGGCATAAAAAAAATGAATTAAATGAGAAGGCGCACTCAAACATCAGTTGCGAGTTTTCTCAAAGAACTTTTTCCCTTTCGTCTCACGTCAGGAGAAATGTTTTCACACAATCATCGCTGTTTAATTAGTTTTTGTCATCAGCCAACAATTCTCGGACTCTCTTTTGTTTTAATTGTTTGGCAAGTGAATGAAATAATTAAAGATTAGATTAGAATGAATTTAAGAATTGCCAAGTCTCAGCGAGACGATAAAAAAGTTAAAAAATATTTTCGATGCACAAACACGTTCGACTCTGATTCTCCTTCGGTCCATGTTAATGCGATTTGATGGCACAAAGAGCTCAAAGAATTCCGAAATGTTTTCACGAGAATTAATTTCGAATTGCCATTGATGCATAATGAATGCCACGTAGATCGTTGTGAGTCTTAGAATCAGATCAAGCGAAGGCAGACGGTCGAGTAAAAGAAAGAAAAGAAAAAGGTGAAGAAACACTTCGAGCTTATTACGACGTGTCTACTTTGTTACCTTAAGTAGAACAGGAGAAGAAGAGAAATGAGATTTGCATAATTTATGTAACGTTCATGCCAACGAGCATCGTTGAGCGTTCGCCATCAATTGCGAGAATGTGGATTCCTGCATGTTTGAACAGCACCAATTACGACAAACAGTTATGACGATGCAAATTGTATGCTGGTTGATGAAGTGATTGACGTCAAGTTTATTGACGATTAGAGAAGTGTTTGATCGAGGATAACTCTTCGATCGACAATGAACCAGGATAACTTCTCGACAATCTCTTAGTGTTCAATTAAGCAAGATAATTCTCCATAAAGACTTTGAAGAACAGAAGTCGACAGACCCTTCGAGCAAAAAAGAAGAAATCTCTTCGGTTTTTTATTAAAATTTCGTCACGTCTTCCTGCTGAGTCCTCACACATTTCTCATGCCGTTCGTTCACAATGGAATCATCAGCTCACGAGCGACGACAAAAATTGACAAAAAGCGGAATCGAATTGAGTCGCATGTGAAGGATTTCGGGGATGCGGAAATAAAAGAATTCTCCTTCAATGCAATAAGAAATGATATTAGGATCGTGATGAACAGTTTTTCTTTAAAAATGAAAAAGAAACTTTTTCAAGACTTTGCAAGATGTCGAGACATTTGAATTTACATGTTCCAAGTATTCGTCCGATGTTGTCCAAAGAAAACTTTCGTGTAATGAACATCGATCATAAAAAAATTGGGAAGCACCTGCTACCGAGCAACTAAAAAAATATTTCTGAGAAAACTGTCGAACAAGAAAAATGTTTCGTCTGAAACTTTTTTTAGAAAATAAATTCCTAACAACAATATGATGCGCATCAGACGTTGGTGACGAAAATTCTCTTGTTTTGATTTTAAAATTAACTTTTAGAAAACCCTAGAAGCTCGAACTTTAATATTTCCTTCCTCACTCACTTCCAATGAAGCTTTATCGACTGTTGAGTCCTTAAGTGGGTGAAAGGAAATCGTTTCACGTGTGTCGCTTTTCTAAGCCTTCAAGGACTTTTACTCAAAGTGGAATTGGAGAATGTGTTGTGAATGAATATTTCACAATTGCCCGAGCATGAAAAATGTTTTTCGTTCGTTCCATTTTCAGGTTTAGTAATAAAATGAAAATATTTCAAGAGTCACGTTAAGAAGTAAAAGAAATTCAGTTTCGTTTTGTGAGAACGACACTAACTTGATTCTGCTCTTGACTTCACAAGGACCTTGTCGTATCTTTCGAGCACAAACAAAGTTAAGAAAGCACACAAGATGACGTTAATGAAGAAGTTCAGGGAAAGTTATCTGCACAGGCAGGCAAGCAATCTTGTTGTGTTCTTAAGATCAGCGTGTGCGGGAAGTTTCTGGAAATACAACAAATCAAGACACAAACTTTCGCAAGGAGCGTCTTCAACTTCAGCGAAGATTTATCGGACGAAATTCTCATAATTTCTAATTAAAAAAGTTTTCGCCAATTTTCCCTCAAATTCTTTCAAGAAAATTGTCCAAAGAAACTTCTTTTCTGCAATAAGAAGACGATAACAACAACATATGCGCCAGGAGAATCAATTTACGACAAGAATAAGAACCAAACTATTATTTGAGTAGTTTTGTTTTATTTTACTGCGAATGTTTCATGAGAAAAGTTTATATCGATCATAAAGATGTTTTGGATATAAATCTGATTCAGAGTGTTTTCCCATCGATGATTACTCAGTTTTGATTTTCCTCAAACTTGAAGCCCTTAAATAAACTTCTAAATTGATTTTCTCAACCTTCTGACCGGCTCTGTTTGCTTAATTATTTTTTGAAGATTCCTTTTAGGTGATAAGACGGAAACTCAAACTGATTTCAGGTGAAGCGGAACAAATGTTGATGGAAATGGGCTCGCACCTTTTCAAACTCATTAAACTGCTGTGTCTCGAACTAGTTCCGGATTCAACTCACATTCACTTGCCTTTCCAGACCATAATTCCTTACGATCGCATAAAGGACATTTAATGATTCTTATCGTCATTTCAGAATAGTTCGCGTCTCACTCATAGCATTCTAACGACAACATAAAAATGGAACCCGCAACTATCAAACTCAGTGGTCGCCTGAGATCTTCAGATTTCATTTAAGGCCTTCGCCTATTAATTTTCATTGGATTAGGAACAAGAAGTCTCAATTACGAGACCTTCATTGAATTATTATTGAGCTCTAATTGAAATCAATCCTTCAAAGTGTCCGGTTTAAATCAATTGAGCTCGTGACAGCCGCAAACGTGGAGCTGCAATGACGACAACTTGGCAACGCTGGAAACATGTTTCCACGCCATTCGTGACTGGCGGAGAATGGAAATGCTAGAGACAATGACGTGCGAGGGAGAAAATTTTGTGAAAAATTCGAGAGGAAAACATTCACCGAGTGAATTTGTATTTTTTTCATCAACATGCCCACGCTGTTTCCTCGTCGCTTTCAACATCCTACGCACAGAAAAGGGAAGGAAAGTGCAGAGAAAATCGATAAACCTCCATTCAGTGAGATGTCGAAGGGGGTTGGTTAGTTGGTTGACGATGACACAATTTCTTCTTTCTCTTCGGAATGTTTCTCTTTACTTACCATCATATTTGCGCATTGATATTGCTGCTGATCAACTAACGCTACCATTATTTATTGTTCGTTCACTTGTTTGTCAATCTAACGGTTCGAGATATTTCTTTAGCTTTGCTTATTGTCGCTTCTGTTCGGTCTTTCTTTTATCCGTCTCCTTTAGAGAGTTTTGCTTTGAAAAATGTTTTGTTCTTCGTAAAATTTATTTAATTTATGCAGCGTCACAACAACGGCAACGACAAGACACATCAGCAACGAGAAAACTTCCACACACGATTAATTTTCGTTCTCAACTTAGTCTAAACGTTTCTCATTAATTTCCTTGCGCTAATTAATTGCCAATTTATTTTCTCCACGACAGCAAATTTCTCAACGTAAACTTTTGCTGCACGTTCACCGAAACGAGATTTTCGTATTAAAATTCACCGAAAAATTTGCTTTCAGTTTGCATTGTGAGTAAATTTTCGGCACTCCTTGAATTGCTTCGAAGAGCGAAGGAGAGAGAGAATTGTGCAATGCGAGAATTCGATGAGTCAGAGACAAACAATTGCTTCAAAATTTGCACACAGTTTCGTTTGACGTCATCCGACAGAGCAGAATTGTTTTCATCAAAAACAATTTTTATGAATGATGAAAAACTTCTTTGTGATCAACGTTTGAGAGCCGCAGAAGTTTTAAAATAAAAGCGAAAATTTCCTCCATTAATCCAGACACATCAATTTCCTTTTCGAATTTCCACGTCGCTTAGAAATCGAGAGAGCCAGACGGCGACTCTGCTCTCTCTCTCCGCCACCAACACAAACGAAAAGGTAAATGCCGGCATTGTTGAAGCCAGCAGCATTAATTATTGAACGAATTTAACTAACAAAGTCAATTATGCTTCCGAATTGTGTGACCGCGCTTCTGCTCTTTCAGTTTTGAGTTTCATAACCAGCAAATGGTTAAAAAACATTTTCAGCGGCCACGTTTGTTGTTACGAGCAGGATAAGTTGTTTGAAGTGGTTTCCCGTTTAAACTTTGAGGGTTTCGCAGTGAATCATTTTTGGTGACTCGGTTTAGCTGTTGATGAGGAGAGTCTGGCGTTTGAAGTAAATTGATTTAATTAATTTAAAATTAAAGCGAAACTTATTCAAACTTTAAATTTAAAATGTCCACTTACTTTAATCGATTGACTCTCGTCTGATTGTGAGGATATTAAAAAAGCAATTTCAAGTTTCAGCCTCGAGGGTGATAAAGTGACCGAAGTGAGAATAAAATATTTTCCCTTTCGTGTTGGAAAAGTTAATGAAATAATGGCCGTCGCTTTAGCTTTGACCGGAGCAGAAAGAACTTGACTCAAAAGCACAGAAAGCACTGCGAGAGTGAGGAAATGTTGGTGACGTGTGACACGAGGGTGGCAAGAATGAGCGTGGGCGGTGGATTTGTTCGGAAGGAGAATGTCGAGTGTCAGTCTAGATTGTTTTATTTAATGTGGGTTAGGGCAATCATTCACTTAAGTGTCATTCCACATCCTTTTCGGTTACGACAACATCGACGAAGCCTGCACAAATCGACCCTCCGACTTTTCAACGTTTATCGATTTTTGCGCTTTTCGTTTTCGCTTTTTTTGCATTTGCTCGGTTGCCAACTGTTTGTGGTTGTGACTGAATTATAGTCTCAAACTAATTCACATCGCGTTTTTCTTATTTACGACTTTAAATTGATCGAGCTTTTATGAGCCACTGCCTTGGTTTTCCTTTTTCAACTTCCAATGAGGTCAAAGTTGTTTTAATGACGGTCGATAATTGAAATCATTTTTGAAGTTAAATCACATTTGACTCAAATCACGTGGCAATCAAAAATTGATTGAAAATCAATAAACTCTGACCCGCACTTTCAATTTCTTCCATCGCCATCATCATTAAGCTTCATCGATTGTTAATAATGTCATAACCAGGAGGGAGAATTATCGATACTCAGCAAACTAATTACTGCTCTCTTAATCAACCAAGTGATGAGCGATTGCTTTAATTCTAATGCAAAAAACAAAGTTTCTTCAACAACTCTTACGACTCATTACTTTGCTTCTTATTGTTTCGAAGCATATTCTCTCCTTCGCATTATCGACTCATAACAACAACAAGGAACAACAAACTAGTGAGATATGGATCTTGAAACATCCGATGAAGTCTATTTCTGCTGTTGTTGGGTGGAAAGTAAATTATTATCACATTAAGTTGTGGCATAGAGTGAGAGAGGAAGACGAAGTCTTGTTATCGATTGCATTTTCTTATTCTTCTTTCCGATAAAAGTTTCCTTTCCCAATGCTCGAGAGCTCGCTCGTCCATCGCTTTTTGTGCTTACGGTCTGCAGTTTAACGACGATGAATGGAGGAAAATTGTTCAGTTAAGGTTTCTATTTATTCGAATCAAGAGCATCGCAATCAATTTTTCTGTTCGCCATTTATCAGATTCTCCTAATAATTTCGTTTCCAAATGAACAAACCAAAGAAAATGTTTTTCTCCTCGCGGAACTCAAATCTCTTGAGAAATAATTGCATTTACATTTTAATGCGAACGTTGCAGTCACAGAACATTAACGAGGCACCTTTCAGAGTTCGTTTTATGTTATCTCCACGAATTACATTCGTTTACATTTCAAATGAGTTTGCGAGTACAGAAGAAAGCGAGAAAAACACGGCAATAAAAGATTTTAGTTCTTCTGATTGCGGAAACTTTTTTTTCTCGCTAAACATTTTGTAAGCTTCTTCAGAATGTTTTCAAGGAAATTATGAGAAGGAGAAAAGTTTTTGATTGAGAAGTTCTCAATGAGAACGAATCAAAATTGAAATTGAGCTTCTTTCATCCATCAGCTCCTTCAAATTGAACGAATTCAATTTAATTTATTCCTGATATTGATTGATTGAGGCGAACACAACTCAACTTCAATAAAGTTTTGAAGCTCTAAGTGTCAGAAGCTTTTGAAAAGTTTTCTATTCAAAGTTTCAAGTGTCATTCAAATTTTTGTGTTCAACTAGAAGCTTCTGGTAATGTCTCCATTTACATCGCCATTCAAACAATTTTCCTCATCAAACAAATCGTCACTCCCACACCAAATGATATAAGCTCAGATTCACTCCAGTTTCCGGTTATTTGAAGCTTGGGGTGGAAAAAGTTCGGAACCAGAGAAAACCTCAAAAGCTTTTTTGTGGCAAACTCGACCATTACAATTTGTTGGTTTGCGTTTTGAAAAGTTTCCCAAGCATGTTAAGAGGGAAATTAGTTCGCTTGCGTTGTTTTTCAGATGAAAAGGAGACTCCTCCGAACTCAAAGCGAGTTTTATTTTCAGCTCAAACCTTGATGGGAAATTTATTTATGAGAATCTCTCTTCACATTTGAGACGATGTTTACTAATAATCTGCATTAAAATCCTCCCACTCAAGGCATGCATGGAATAATGAAGATAATTTTAATTAATCCCACAATTTGTCGATAGCAAATCTCTCTTTAAACTTGTCAGTGTTAGTGATGAAAAATTACTTTGCATTGTTGTTGACTCATTTGCATAACAATTTACTGATGAAGAACTCATTACTATTCACATATTTGTGGCGTGAAATCATTCAATCTTGACGCCTTTCATAATGGAACGAAAATAAACGGCTGAACCAGACAACCACTTTGCACAAACGAGCATTATTTCCACTATTGTGAGCTCGGCTGAGAATGAATTTGCACAATCAAGAAAAAAAAAGAGAAATGAATTTTTCAATCTACTCACATTTGGCACGGGCGGTCGAGTTTGGGGTCGCATGGCGTTCTGAGGCGCCGGACTATAGCGTGGCTGTTGCATCTCTCACGAACCGAAAAAATCAGCAGAAATGATTTTCTAAAAATTCCCTGAAAACGAAAGAAGAAAATCAGCTTCGAGCGACACAAATATTTTCTAATCGATGTCAATAAACTTTAAAATATTTATGCAAATCTACGACGACAACGAAAACGAGAATGAAAATAAGTTTCTCTAAGATTACGGAGGAAAGCGATAATAATTCAATTTTGTGACAAAACTTGTGACAAACTAAACAAACAGCGACCAGTCGCCGCTCTGACGTGGGATAAGTTCATAAATCTGTAGAGAGAGACAATCTAAAAATAAGTTTGCTTATGACATTTTTGATTTCTCTACGCCATCGATGTGAAATGCCAGCCGAAGTCTTATCACTCTAAATATAGATTAAAAAAATAAAGAAGAAAAAAAGTCAAGACGAAGACTAAAAATTAAAGTCACATCGCCAACGACCTTTGAAAGTATTTGTTTTCTGTTTTTGTTTTGATCATCGTACTTCCATGTTTACGTTTCTCATCACATTTCTTTATAGGCTTTGTCATTGATCTTGAAGAACATTTCAGAGCATAAATGTCTCATTAAAAATTCAACGAGAGCTGCAGCTGATGTTCAACATTAAACAGATTAAAACATATTTCATGCTCGATTTATGATCAAATTTACATAAGACATTTGCTCAGAGATTGCTTGCAACTCTTGCAAACTTTATCATTATGATTGCTTGCTCGCCTAACGTTCCGGAAAATCTCTCTACATACATCGAGCACAATGCACAAGGAGGAAGCTTTCAAATGTGTAAACAGAAACTTATTGATCCACATCAAATCATGTCGTTTATTATAGCATAGCGTTTTAATGACAGACACCGACGTTTGTCTGGTTGATAACAAAAAACGAAACAAACTTGAACGTCCAACACAGACGAGCGGCTCGCTCGTACAGGCAATCACCATTGGAATTGCTATTTAAATTTTTTATCTCTCCGACGACATTTGATTTTGATATGGTGGAGTGAAAAAAATGTTCATGAATATGTGAATGAGAAGAAGAAGAAGAAGACTAAGCGGCACGTGATCTGTGAATGTATTGACTTCGAAGTGATTTTCCAGCCCAGTTTAATGACTCGACACGAATGATGGGAATCAAGTCTGATGCGGAAAAGTTTGCCCGTGATTCCCCCTTAACAAATTATTCACCAGTCTTGAGTAAAGTCAAGTGTAAGCAGGTGTTTTCCCTTTTTTTCTTCGTTTTCTTTGTTTTCTTGGTGTTCGTGCAGTGAATGCAAAAAGTTCTTTAACCGGTCGAACACCAGAGCAAAAAATTATTCTTCTACACTTTTCTCATTGAAATTTGTCGAGAATTTAAGCAAATTTGTCGCTAGCGAAATTACGTCACGTTTCACTTTTCACTGTCATCCATTTTTCCGGCTCGAGTTTTACTCAATCCGGCGAGAGTCGTCGCATGAGAAACTTTCTGAGACAGACATGGAGCCAGCATGGAAATGTCGATTTCCTTTTTTCGAAAAAGGGAAATTTATATTTTCACGTCTTACCCGAAAATCTTTTCTTCTTTTCCTTGCAATAAAAATCTAATTTTAGATATCAACTTTCTTCAAACTATTGAGTTGGATTTTTTGTTGAATTGTAATGCTGAAAGTCTGAGCGGAGACGTCCGAGAGAGAGACGAGACTTCAAATTATAATTTCACACACAAAGGGAAAACTTCACACTGCTAAATTTTCCACTTTTCCTTCCCCGAACTTTTTTTCTTTCGCGAAAACTTTGACTTTTACAAAAGGCACCGTCGCGAAATCAGTCACGTAATGGATCGATTAGAATGAAGTGATGCCTTACGATGAAAATGCACGCGATAAGAAAATAGTTTTTCACACAGTTTTTCAAGAAAAATCAATTTTCCGCAGGAATTTTCCGAATCGAGACAGACACTTTAAAAATATTGTGTTCGGACTGATGTCAGACCGTCAAGTTCGAATAAAATTTTCGGATCACGTTCTCTTCGAACTTCACTCATTTGCACAATATTTCGTCGGAAAGAGAAAACACAAAAAATATTTCGAGTGAAATATTGAAATTTTCGCGATGATTTAATGTTTTTCACGCGGAAAAAGACGGTTTGATAAGAAATTATCAGCGTTGGCTCTTTAAGAAGTTCGGCTTTAATTTCGATGCTATCGAATTTTTATGAAGTCTTTACAGCGCTTGTGCAACAATGCAATGTCTCGACTGGAGGGGTGCGAGGCTTTAAATAATATTTCTTGCTAATGTTTTGGTTTGAAAGTTTGAAACATAAAAGAAAATTAAAATTAAAATTTGTGTTAAAATGTTTATTTCTCCTTTCCTTGTAAACTTTATTAATAAAATAATTATAAATCAAGTCGAAATGAAACTTCTTAGTCATCACTGAGATTCAGCGGGATTCATTAAAGCTTATGAAAATTTATGTTAAAGGAAATTGTAATTTTGTTTCATTCAAACGATCCTTTTGCTTTTAATTGTTAATAAATTTTCACGACCCGTCACAAACAAGGTTACAAGAACGTCTTAAAGAGTCTCGGTGGAGGAGATAACTTTATGAAGAGAATCGCGATGTAAAAATACAAGCCATAGAGCTGGAAACAAAATTAAGATGTAGCCAATCTCGCAGAGTAATGAAATTTAATGAACCAATCTAAAATTGATTGCTGCTTTTTTCCGCGCGAGATGAAAGTAATTAGTTCGGCGACTGAGAGAAGCACAAGGGAGAACATGGAAAGGGAGGAGTTTTTAACTTTTCTTTAGGATGCATGAGGCTTATCCTTCCCAATTCCCTAAGTTGATATCGTTGGTTGACTTTTAAAACTGATTTTGGAACTCGAAGCCTTCAGCAATTTTCTCAATTTCATTTAATACGAAGTCCATTGAATCGTTTGTCGCTGGAGGTTGACATGTAATGACCATTCTAAAGAAGTTGCCGATGTTCTTAGTTGGTAGTGGCGAGTATCCGATCATCAAGTTTCCATTTAGCATCATCTGTTCCTTGATGAGTGTCGTGATTTTTGAAATATTCTTCCACCATTTCTCATCTCTCGACGATTTACTTCTCATGTACTTCGGTATGTAGAAGAAGGAAATGTTTGTGTATTCGTATTTCGAGAGAACAGCTTCAAAACCTTCCCTCGCGTTGATCTGCTCGATTAAGTAATGAGCTTTCTCGAAAGCATTATCGATGAGCATCTCAAATCCTCGTAGTCCTCGCTTCTTCCACATCAACCAAAACTTGAAGGCATCGACTTTCCTTCCGCATGACAACGATTTATCACCGGTGTCAAATGAAGTATCGTAGAATTTATCTTGTTGAAACAGGTAATTGGCAGATGATGAATTGCACTCGTGCAAAAGTCCTTTCTGATTAACAAGAAAGATTGAACACTGCATGGGGACGCCTAGCGTCTTATGAGGATTCCATGCGATGGAGTTGACTCGTTCAATGCCTGAAAACAAATGAGATTATCAATCACTTAATCAAAAAAGAAATCTTCGTTGATTTTACCGTTAAGAACATTTTTGTGTTTTCTCGAGAAGATTGCCGATCCACCACAACAAGCGTCGGCATGAAGCCAAAGTCCGTATTTTTCCGAAATATCTGCAATCGCGTTTAAATCATCAAATGCTCCGAGCACCTGAAAATGTTTTAATTACTCAATTAAAGTTTAAACTCTGAGAGTTTGTTTTAATCACCGTTGAGCCACATGTTGCGTTCACGAAGAATGGTTTAAGATTCTTCTTAATTGCATCGTTTATCTTCTCCTCTAAATCTGCAGCGAGCATCTGACCAAGCTCATTAGTTTTGATGGCAATCAGGTTGTTCATTCCAATTCCAAGAAAGCCTGCGCCTTTCTTCATCGAGTAATGCGACTCATCAGATGTAAACATCACCAATCCACTGGGATTTCCCTCGTTCTTGCTTTCAGGGAATTTCCAGAAGCGACCCAAGTTAATTCCGTACATATTGGACGCACTACCACCAGGACAAAGTATTCCATCGCCTTCTTTAAAACCAAATAACTCAAGCGACTGTCTTATAATTTCTCCTTCAATTAATGTGAAACTTGGAGCCATCTCGAATGTGTATTGACCTGTGTTCAAAGCGCTTGTGATCCATTCAGCTCCAAGGCCATAATAATCGAGACCGCCAAAAAGTTGATTGTGAAAATTGCGACTATTCGTTTTAATTGACGATCTGATGACATCGCGACATAATTCCAAGATTTCATCATCATCGTCGAGAGGTTCAACGTTATCGGTCAACGAAAAGTTTATCAGTTTCTGAAAGAAGAGAAAGCCGGTTACAGATTTGTTTACAAAGTTTATCTTATCACGAAAAGCATTGATTCTTATCAGAATTAGCAGACATACTTTGCTAATTTACCTTTAATTCTTTTGGATGCTTGAAGTCAATAATTGATTTGAGATTATCCGATTGAGTTTCGAAAGCTTCACCTTTAAGCAGCAGTTCGAAGATTCTACTCAAAAACTTCAATGAATCTTCCATCTTGACCAACACTTCAATGTACAATTAGTTTTCTTTCCACGTCTTACTTCGAAGCCGGCTCACGTCGAACTAAAGTTTCTTCATTCGTCAACAATTAAAGTCTCGATATTTTCTTTTATCTTATCGCACGACTTTACTTTGAATATCTTCGTCTTTTAGTGTTTGCTTTTTTGTTGAAAAAAATCACAATACAAATATTATTAAAATAGCTTCTCTAGGCCGGTCAGTTTGATATTCCACTTTGTTGAAGTTATTTTTATTGCTTTCGAGTTTACAGCTTACGATAAATTCAAACCCCTCGACTTCATTTATTTCAGCTCTAAATCAAAATTAATTGCATTCCGTCTGCTCTTTTAATTTGGTGAAAAGCCTTTTTTATTGCATCGTAAATTGTGTGGGATGCTCACCAAGATTCTCCCGATGGCTCAAGGAAGGAAATTTATTCTTTGGAAATAAAATTCTTTAGTCAATGAGATGAGATTTCAATGAGATTTCTTATGCATCTTCCCGCAGACTGAAAGAAAACTTTTCCTATTTAAAAAATCTTTTGAAATCCAAATCTAAATTTTCTCCAATCGATTAAATTTCCATGAAACAAAAGAATCGCAGAACAATAGACGGAGAGATTTTTTGAGATGGCTGAATAAGGAGACGAGAAATGAAAAGAAATTCGCATGCATTGAAATCAAATTAATCAAAAATTTCCTTTTCAAGACTCGACGAGAAGCAAATTTCAGATTTCTCCTTTAAGCTTAAATCAACTTCGTTCTCGATGTTGAAGAAGTCATCGTTGAATATTTAATCGAGGCTCTTGTCGACTTGCAAATTGAAAACGATTTGGAAAAGCTCTGCGGCAATCTTTAAGAAGTTCTCTCACAATCAATTCTGACTTCGTCTGCTCCCCGAGTGATGAAAATTGAAACACTCAAGTTTTAATGACTTTCCCTCACTCTCGAGGATGTTTTAACGAGTTTTATAGTTCTCGTTGTTATAAGATAACAAGCGATTAGAGCTCGTTATGCAACGAACATGAAGATTTTCTCAATAGTTTTAAGCTGAGGACCATTGACGCTGCTTCTGCTTCCATTTGCCTGATTGATAAATTTTTCAAACCGAAGAACGAAACGATTTATTTGCTATTTCTTTCAAATGGAAAGAGCTTCAGTCGAAGACTCGATTCGTCAATCAACAAACACTCCCAAGTGACTCATATTTTACATTTCTACCTTCTGTAATCGACCAGCGTTTCTTCCATTGAAGCCTTTTTTAAAAGACAAATTCCTCCTTTGAGACTCTTCTTTCACTTTGTAGGAAGACAGATTGTGGAAAGTAGCAGAATAAATTACGATTCGGCCAAAGAAAATGGTTTTTCAAGGATCTTTGCATGCTCGTAACGTGAAGAATGAAACTTCTTTTGAGAACGTCATAGATCATTAGCTCTAACGAGTTTGTTGTGTTTCATTCTCTTAATCGATCGATAAGCTCGAAAGACTTTTCTTTCGTTTTCTAAAAAGTTTTCAGGAGATTCCCGTGCTTCCTGCTCGTTCGAATGCATTGAACATAAAAATATTGCTGAAACTTTCATCTCGATTTCTTTATTGCCTTCGATTGAACTTTATCCATCTGATCTCAACGTAGTGAGGATTGAACGGAAGAGTACAAAGTGGAAACTAATGCACTCAATTTCGCAAATGTTCTTTTGATTCGCAAGCAATTTTTAAGAGTAGAAACTTTTGATCTGTGCAAAGCTGATTTGAATTGCTTTCAAATGTCTTTGCACTATCTTTTGGTGTGAAGCTCAAAAGCTTTCAACAAAATTGTTGTCAAAGAGAAAATTCAGAAAGTAAAAAATTCCAACTTAAACTAACTCAACACGAAGTCTTTTGAAAGCAGCAAGTCACTTCTACTTTGGAATGGAACTCATACAATTTTCAACACAAGAAAATTTCAGAGACGATGTGAAGCTGTCATAACAACTCGAAGTTAATTCAAAAGAATTCTTTTGACGTTTGAAATATTTTTATTGTTTATAATAAAATAATTTCATCTTTCGCTTACTTTCCAATTGTCGTCGTTGCGGATGTAGTTTCTGGAAAATAGATGAAGTTTAACCTAAATAACTTGATTTATTTTCATGCTTCTACCTTTTCCTTTCAAGAATCTCCATCGTTTGCTTGTGAAATGTTTCAATTGGTCCTAAGCTTCCGCCGTACTCGGAAGGCAACAAATTTGCTGCAACATGATTGTGTAAGCTTTCGATGTCATGTCCATGAAAATGAATTACATTCAACAAATCTTTCTTTAATATCGGACGGATAAGTGAGAATATTCGATCAACAATGGACGAACCGTTGATGAAATGCAATTCTTTGATATTGAAAGGCGCTGCCTCTTGAAGATATCTCATGTAAACCCGAGCAGTCGAAAAGTTTTTAACGATTTCCATGAAATGACGAAACGAAATTCCTTTCCCATCAATTATAAAATATCTTCCAGCCGCAATCGTTTTGTTATCGTCATCGTACTCAGTGAAGTGAGCGTCAAATGCCATCAAGACCATTTTGATTGTGGCGACGTAATCGAATTGCTTTGCATCATCATCAAGAAGTCGAATAATTAAAACTTTTGAACCGTCCGCTGTGAGATTAGGAAGCGAACAAAGTTGCCTGCGAATTGAATAACCTTTGAGTCAATTTAGTTGATTAAACGATCGCGTGATGAAATCATCTTACATTGTCTTTGTGGCTTTTTGAATTTGTTCTGAGAAAACATCTCGTTCTGTAAAAATATTCGGTGCAGACTTTCGAAGCGACAAATTGTGTAAGAGCAGCTCTTGAGATCTCGTCAAGTCTTTGTATTCATAAACTGCCAAGTATCGATGAAGTAGAATTGCATCTGATAAGAGATAACGAAGGAATCAACATGAAAATCTCATTTAGAAACAAATATTCACCTAAATTTTGTGGTAGAGCTTTATTTTCCCTGATCCATTCCATGAACTCTTCAAGTTTTCTGTCATGTTCGTTAACATTTTCTTCAATCATCCCCTCGACACAAAACAAGCGAATACAAGCACCCGTGGAAATATCAAGCGACTACTTGTTGCGCTTAGACAATCAAAAGCGACACTAAAGGTTGATGTTTCACGTCAATCTCTCAGCAGCTTTGATAAACATTTGAGGTGCTCGTGAAAACATTGAAAGATCGAAACTTTTGTGGTGCTCAAGAAACATTTTTATTGCTCTCCGTGATTTAAAAAAATATTTAACAAAAATTGATTTCGCAGTGCTGACAACTTCTTTGCTTCTTAGAAAATTCCCAGATTCCATTAGACAATCACAACATTTAAATACTTGAAATATCATTGGTTCGATTCCTGATTTGTTGAATTATTCCTCATCTCCGAGAGCCCAATTGTCGTTATTCAAAAGGAAATCGCTGAAATTTTCATTTAATTTTATTCTTTTCAAATTATTTTTGAATTAACTCACCGTTTGCTTTCAACATGTTTTGTCCATTCGTGATTGAGATCTTCAAAGCTTCCGGCTGTTCCTCCAAATTCATTCGGCAAAAGCTCTCTCGATATCGTATCGTACAAGGTTTCCAACGACGAGTGGAACCTTATCGTATCGATGACTTCTTTTTTCATGAAAGGCCTCATAAGTGACATAAACCTGTCCATCATTGGCGAACAATTGATGAAGTGATTTTGAACGATCTTACATGGAACTGCTTCCTGTGCGTATTTCATGTAACCTCGCATTACAGAGAGACTCGATGCTGACTTCAAGAAATGTTTAAATCCGAAGCCAGTCATGTCTATTACTGCAATTTCTCCGTTAATCAAATCATTCTCATTAGGTGTAACAAACCGCACGTCCAACATCGACACAACAAGCCGACAAACATCGAGATAAACGTATTTGCTGGGATCCGGATCCACTAATCGCATTACCGATATTTTATGGTTTTCGGCGGTGGTTTTCTTCATTGGACAAAACTGAATTGTGTTCATAGCTTGTTGGATATCTGGACTTAAAACATCGCGATCCTCAAAGATTGCTGGATTTTTTTTACGTGTCTCGAGATTAAGCAGCAATAATTCTTTTGCTTTTTCTAAATCGAAATCGTTTATTTTCAAGAATCGGAGTAGGAACAGCTTATCTGTAACGAACAAGAATTGATTGATAACGGCTGAAACAATAGCTTCAGATAATGACGTTCGATTTGAAAAGGTCGAAAATACATTAAACTCTCAAGGTCTTTTGAGTCTTCTCACCCATACTCTGCGGTAGATTCGGTTTTGTGCTAATCCATTGCTCAAATTCTTTCAGTTCTTTAGAATATTTATCTAACAACTGCTGTGTCATTTTGATAGAAGCTTGACTATCGTTCACTTTGTGACGATTCATGTGATGATGATATGTTTCAAAGCTTTTCAGGGTCAAACAAGAGTTTTACGACGAGTCTTAATTTTTCACGACAAATGCAACAAATGGGATGATTAAGCACAAGTGGAAATAATTTATCCGGCACCAGTTCAGCTGATTGTCGTCACAAAGTTCACTTTTACACTAGCGCAATAAATCGCTGCGCTTAAACGTCGATCTTGCTCTTACCGAAGGAAAATGAGAACTGAAAATGTTTTCGGTTCTAAGCGAGCGACTCGACACACTAACAACGATCTGTGTAGAAAATCCACGTTATTAAATCTCTCGCTAGATGATCTTGAAACGTTCACAAAAATTCTCACTAACAAAAGAGAAAAACGTTTCACGTTTTTGTTGTGATCATTTTAACAATGAAAACTCTCTTCTGGTTGATGAGAAAATATTAGTTTTCTAACCGATTCTCAATAGAAATGAAATGTTTCTGCTAAATGCTCATGCTTAGCCAACATCGCTGTTCAAGCGTATTTTTTAATTTCAAGCTCTGAAGATTATGTAGCAGGATCAAAGTTCAATTGTCAATGCTTGTTAAGAATTTTATTCATTTCTTCAGCTCAATCTATAACGAAATGTAGCGATATAATTGTCATTAAAGATTTCAACTTATCTTTTAACCAAATTTGTCATTGTAAGAAGATTTGAGTGGAATTGCTTCGCTAGCTAATACAGGTTCCAATGTGTTCGAAACCTGGAATCTTGATCGAAAAAGACGATTTTGCTATTCCTTTGTAATCTCCTGAAGGAATCGAGAACGGCAGCAGCTAAACGCTACGTGTCAATCCAACATTCTGGTTCACGTTGAAGATCTAATAACAAAAAGTTTGAAGTTGGACTCTATAGCTCAAGTGGACTCGGGTCACGTGTAGCGACATTCATGGTAACAAGTCTGGTGAGCTCCATACAATGATTTCAAACTTTTAGCTACGATTTTCTTGCATATTTCTTGGCATCCAAGAACTTTTCCTTTGGATATAATTCTTGACGAAATTTTCCAGCGTCATAATTTTGGATACGAATCCAGAGCTTTCCTTGGATAAGCTAGCATTATTGGAATGAACATAACCTTTCACTTGGATATGAATTTAGTTGAAGATAAAAACTTTCCTTGGATATAATTTTGCGATAAGAATTTTTCCTTGGAGAAAGTTATTGGATTAAGGAATTTTGTCCATTGGATCCACCTTTTGGTGACTCAAAGTGGAACTTACGTTCGGATTATAATTCTTGGAGCATAGCAAGATGTTTTCACATGAAAATAATATTTGGATCGAAAGCTGGTTCCTTGACAAGCAATCAAGTACCATTTTGGATTCGAAGCGAATTTCTCCCATTGGATCGCACCTCTGAAATTTTGAGCTCAGAGTGGAACTTTCCTTGGATATAACTTTTGGAACATTGAATTGTTCACATGAAATAAGTTTTTGGTCACGACTAGGATGAAACTTTCCTTGGATGATAATGTTTTACGCAAGATTCACCCATTGGATAAGTTCAATTTCTGGAATGAAGAATAATTGTCCTTCAGAGTGGATACTTAATTGTCTTAATAAGAATCTTGGAGACTTGAGTATAAGTTTTTTAGAATGAAAAACTTTCACTTGGACTATAATTTGCGTTAAGTATTAGAAAATTTTCATTTCACCCATTGGATTTTAATTTGGTGAATACGCTCAGAGTCAACTTCATTTCCCTTTGGATATCAATTAATCTTTGAGCATAAGATGTTCCACTGGAATGATCAATTTTGGATACAGAAACTTTCCTTGCGATATAATTTTGAGAACAAGTAAGAACTTTCACCCATTGGATATAATTCTGGTGAGCTCCAAAAAGAACTTTCCTTGGATATAAGATTTTTAAACCAGTAAGAATTTTCCCCTTGTATGCAAATTTAATGGAGAGGATGAAAAACTTTCCTTGGATCAGTAATTTTCGGATAAGAATTTTCCTACTGGATCATAC
The DNA here is from genome assembly GCA_033063855.1 of Smittia aterrima. Classification (NCBI taxonomy): domain Eukaryota; kingdom Metazoa; phylum Arthropoda; class Insecta; order Diptera; family Chironomidae; genus Smittia; species Smittia aterrima. Next base: position 5,255,694 of record CP093831.1, read on the forward strand.
ATTTTGGATAAGAATTTTTCAAGCTCTGGATGGTTGATGTAGCAGGATAAGAAGTTCAATTCTCAATGCTTGGATAATAGAATTTTGCTGATTCATTTATTTTGGATAGCTCAATGCTATCCGTTAGGAATTAAAATTTTGAGCTCAATTTTGAACCAAATATTGAATATCATTGTAAAGTTTCAACTTATTTTGACCCCGTCAGAGTGTTGACCTTCGCCTAAGTAATAGGATTCCACGCCACACGAAGTTCTCAGCTAGTCTAGCTCTTCTCCATCTTGATCGTAATATTTTGCTATTCCTTTGTAATCTCCTGTAGGAATCACTGACGGAATAAACAAACGTGTCAATCCAACTTCTTTCACGTTGAAGATCTAATAACAAAAAGGAAATGACTCAAAAAATATTAAATCGCTTCTTAGTTTTTCTCACCGTGTAGGGACATTCATGAACAACATCTGGGATGTTGTCAATTGCTGCTTTGATCAGTTTCGCTACGAAAGGGTTTTCGCTATTTTTCAGTCCAACAACTTTACAGAAATCGATCAAAGGCGTACGAACCACTTCACGATAAGATGAATCGTATTTGTATTGAACAAAACCTATAACCTAATTAAAATTAATTTGTTTTCCGAAGACTTTAAAAAACTACAATTTGAAATTTACAACAACTCACTGAAAAGTTATACATTGGAATTGTGGATGTCCCGGTCACTGTCACAGTTGAGCACGTTCGGTTAAAATTCTTTGCATAACAAGTGAAGTTTGGATGAAAATATTTTGTCGATACATTCGCACAAATAAGACTTTTGATGCGAACTCTCTTGTCGCATAATTCTGAACTTGAAATAAGAACAGAAATTGTCACAATAGAAAGAAGTTTTTTAGCGAAAGGAGAAATTTTCATGTTGATATGTTTTATGCAAGATCCCCCAAAAGACTGAGTTCAGTTTCGAATGTTAAGAATAATTGTTCAAATTAACGGAAACAATTATCAAAATGATTCGTCAGACATGAAACATTAAGTTTTATTGGAAAATTTGTTTTTCCGTTTGTATTGAAAATTTTCATTCTTCAACCTTTTTTTATTTTAGGCCCCCTCAATAAATATTGAATCAACTAATCTTTCAAATTCTTTGGAAAACGAAATGTTTCTTAATAAGGAAACTTGCAATCAGAAAAATAGAACAAGTGTAAGCAGCTTCTCTAACTAAAACAAAACATTTCATATTCAAAAACAGTTTAGTATTAAAAATTTAATAAAATAAAAGTTTCACTATCACAAAAATAAAACAAATCTTCAGAGAGATGTAAAAGCAAAATCATTACATTTTAACAATAAAAACTCTCTTCTGCTTGATGAGAAAATATTAGTTTTCTAACCGATTCTCAATAGAAGTGAAACGTTTCTGCTAAATGCTCAGCCAACATCCTACAAGCATTAATGCTTGTTAGGAATTTTATTCATTTCTTCAGCTCAATCTACATATAACATCATTGAAAGTTTTAACTTATTCTAACCAAATTTGTCATTGTAAGAAGATTTGAGTGTTACTTCGCTAGTAATAGTTCCAATTTGTTCTCCATCTTGATCGTAATATTTTGCTATTCCTTTGTAATCTCCTGTAGGAATCACTGACGGAATAAACAAACTTGGTAATCCAACTTCTTTCACGTTGAAGGTCTAATAACAAAAAGGAAACGGTTCAAAAAATATTAAATCGCTTCTTAGTTCTTCTCACCGTGTAGGGACATTCATGAATAACATCTGGGATGTAGTCAACTGCTGCTTTGATCAGTTTAGCTATCAAAGGGTTTTCGCTATTTTTCAGTCCAACAACTTTACAGAAATCGGTCAAAGGCGTACGAATCACTTCGCGATAAGCTGAATCGTATTTGTAATGAACATAACCTATAACCTAATTAAAAATTAATTTGTTCTCCGAAGACTTTAAAACTTCAATTTGAAATTTACAACAACTCACTGAAATGTTATTTATTGGAATTGTGGATGTCACGGCCACTGTCACAGTTGAGCACGTTCGATTAAAACTCTTTGCGTAACAAGTGAAGTTCGGATGAAAATATTTCGTCGATATATTCGCACAAATAAGATTTTTGATGCGAATTCTCCGGTCGCATAATTCTGAACTTGAAATAAGAACAGAAATTGTCACAATAGAAAGAAGTTTTTTAGCGAAAGGAGAAATTTTCATGTTGATATGTTTTACGCAAGATTCTCCTGAACACTTGAGTTTAGTTTCGAATGTTAAAGAATATTTGTTTAAATTAACGGAAACAATTATCAAAATGATTCGTCAGACATGAAGAACTAAGTTTTATTAGAAAATTTGTTTAGCCGTTTGTATTGAAAATTTTTATTCTTCAACCTTTTTTATTTTAGGCCTACGCATCAAATATCGAATCAACTAATCTTTCAAGTTCTTCGGAAAACCAAATGTGTCTTTAATAAGGAAACTTGCAATCAGAAAATTAGAACAAGTGTAAGCAGCTTCTCTAACTAAAACAAAACATTTCTTATTTAAGTACGGTTAATTATTAAGAATTTAATAAAATAAAAGTTTCGCTATCACAAAAAATAAACAAATCTTCAGAGAGATGCAAAAGCAAAATCATTACGAAATTTCCAAAAAGTTAAACAAGAAACCCGAAGCCACGAGAAACTGGTTGCAAAATCTTTCGAAACAATTAAATTTTTTTGTTTCATAAAGCCACTTGGTGAATTTCGGCAGAATGACGTAAGTGATTGTTGTGTCGGAGCTGCAGTAATGAAAGGCTAGTCGAGATTAAGTCGCCAAGTTTCGTCGTTGATTAAATATTCTCTGTAAACAAAAGTTTGTTGATAAATGGTCAAAATAAGTTTGACATTCAAAGCGCCTCACCTATTCGCTTCTAAATATTCCATCCAATACTTTCGAGTCTCAATCATTGGTCCACTTAGTCCGCCATACTCTTTCGGTAAAACATATTTCGGAATATATTTCATTAAAGTGTCCGAACCGGGAAGATGCGTTTGAATTCTTTCCGCGACTTCTGCCTTGAGAAACGGTTTAATGATCATCATGATTCGGTTAACTAATGAACTACAGTTGACGATGTGAATTTGTTGAACGATTACGGGATGAGCTTCTTGTGAATATTTCATGAACAGTCGCATAGTCGAGAAGACGACCTTGGTGATGTGTCTGAGTGTAACATTTTCCATATCAAAGATTGGAACTTCGCCATCGGCCCAAACTTCTTCTGTTGTCACCAAACGAACATCGGATGCCATATAAAAAGCTTTAATCACGTGATTAAAGTCCATTTTGTCTGGATCGCCGTCAACTAATCGAAAAATGCTGACGTTGTAATTCTCAGGCGTTCGATGAACCATTGGAATTAAGTGACTAATAAGATTGAATAAATTATTTTACAATCTTCACGATAAACAAAAATATTTCTTGTTTCTTACACGATGTCGATTATATTTTTCATTTCTTTTGAATGAGGATCACGTTGAGTGAAGATATGAGGATAACTGTGTCTCCATTTTAAACTGTTTTTTAATAAAAACTTTGCACGATCAAGATCAAAGTGAGAAGCTTTCAAATATCTTATAAGAAGAATCTTCGGCATGCACTGCGGAAGTTCTTTCTGTTCACCGATCCACTCAACAAACGCTTCAAGACTTTCATCAAGTATCACTGGATCCATTGTTTCACTTTAACGATGCAAACCACTTGAAATGAAGTCAACGACTGAACTCAACACCTTCAAAATAGTTTTTTCAAGTCTTTCTGTCCGAAAATGAAACAAAAGCTCTCGGAACTTCGAAACAAGTTTTACGAGACGCCAATTCACTTTTTGTTTTTCTCGATCATTTCACCTTCAAGGTTACTGTGTCGCTCGCTACTGCGCTTGTCGCTCCTTGCATAACCACTGAAGCGAATTCAACCAATTTTGGTTTCTTTTTCGTAAAACTTAATTCACTTTACAACTCGAAAAGCAGTTTGCATTTAAAAAAATTTATTAAATGAGAAGGTGAATTGCCAAACTTTAACACGATAAATTGATTTCTATTGCTTAACACATTTTCTGTCAAAAGGCTCTAATAAGTTTTCAAGAGTCTCAAGGAAGGAAAAACCTGATCAATGAACCAAATTTCTGTTTATCAACTTCACTGTCGTCTTTTGTTTCTTCTTCTTTCAATGCGAAATAATTGTCATTCATCAAAAAGTCTTTGTGTTGATGTAACACGTCAATCCAATGTTGCTTGAGTTCTTCCATTGATTCCGCGTCGCCTCCATAGTCTCGAGGAAGAATCTCACGAGGAATGTGTTCATACAAAGACTCCATAGACCCAGCATCGTGAAACTTCATCGCGTTGTAGAGCTTTGTGTAGATGAATGGCTTAACAATTGCCATTGCCCGATTGATGAGAGGAGTGCAGTTGATCACATGAAGCTGAATGATTCTCACTGGGTGGGCATCTTGTAAATATTTGAAGTACATTCGAAGCGTTGAAATTGTGATTTTCATCAAATGTTTGAACGTTAAATTTTTCGTGTCAAAGATTATAACTTCGCCGGACTCAATATCGTTATAGCTCGCAAGAGGAACCGCGAAACGCACATCGCAGCCCATAAAGAAAGCTTTCACAGCATCATTGAAGACAAGGTTGTTAGCGTCATTGTTGAGCAGTTGATAGATGCAAACTTTGTAATTTTCCTTCGTGTGTTTAAGCAATGGAACCATGTCGCTGAAAATTTAAACTTGTAATCTTTCTCTCTCTTTGTTATTACGACCATCTTACATTGTTTTAATGACGAGCTGTGTTTCCGGAGTGTTCGGATCTCGATTTGTGAAGAACCACGGATGTTTCTTACGAAACGTGAGACCATCGGTCAATAATTTCTGAGCTCGATCGAGACGAAACCTGTAAATCTTCAAGTAACGTGCGAGCAATATTTTATCTGAAGGTAAACACGAAAGAATGATAATAAGAACTTGTCGCTTTTGATGTCAAAACTTTCACTAAAATTAAACTCTCACCAAGATTCTGAGGCAAATGCGGTTGAGTTTTAATCCATTTCTGAAACTCTTGTACCTTCTTCTCAATCTCATCGTCACGTAACGGCACGTAGCTTTGCGACATTTCACCAAAAATTTCTTCCGTGACTCTGCTTTGAACAACGATCGAGCACAAACTGAAAGCGAAACTCTGAAAAAGACAAAACTCGCGAATGTGTTAGACGATTTTAAAAAGAAAGCTCAACTTTTGATTGCATATCTCTATGAATATCTTCAACCCAAATTAGTTTTTTATGTAACATTTAAAAATCTTTGTGAATCATTTAAACAATTTTGGACAATGCGAATTCAATCAAGAGATGAATCGACTAACATAAACCTAAATATTTAAAACTTTCGTCAATTTGCGAATCTTCCTCCTTTGGCATTTTCGCTTTAATCTTCCATCGTGAATCGTCGAGGAGGTAATCTCTGTTATCGCTAGTGCGATTTATCCAAAACCATTTGGCATCGTCAACAGTTCCGTTGTTTCCTCCAAACTCTTTAGGCAAGAGGTCTCTCGATACGAAGTCGTAAAGTGTTGAAGTGTTTGGTAAATGGAAATGAATTACTTTCACAGCTTTTGCACCAAGAAACGGTCGGAGAATCATCATCAACTTGTCGATTAGTGAGTTGGAATTGATAACGTGAACTGCTTTGATTCTTAGCGGATGAGCTTCCATCATATATCTCACAAAACATCTCAACGATGACAGTCCAATTCGAGCCAAGTGGCCTGCACTGAGACCTTTCAAATCAAAGACAACAATTTCTCCCTCAACTAGTCGATCTTTGTCACGAGTCATCATCACAGTATCGTAAACCAAAGTGAAAACCCTCAAGCCATCGTCAAAGATAAAATTCTTTGCATTGAAATCGATTAATCGCAATGCCAAGATTCGATAGTTGTCAGGCGTTACTTGATGAAGCGGAGCCATCTCACTAGAAACTTAAAGAATCAAAATCAAGTTGCGGTTGCTACAGTCACTTACACTTGTTCTATTAACTTTCTCATTTCTGGTTTAGAAGTGTCGCGGTTATAAAAAATATTTGGGTAGCTTTTTCGCAATTCCATGTTTGCAATCAAGCGATTCAAAGCTTTCTCCACATTTCCATTGTAGAATTTTAAAAATCTCAGAAGCAGAACGTGATCTGAAAAGGAAATTTCTTTCAAACTGAATCACTCAAAGTGCTCGAAGCTGTCGCACCAATATTTTCCGGTAAGTCACCACGAGCTTTGATAGTTTCTTGAAGATCTTTTAATCGTTCTTCCAGCTCTCCATCGGTCAGCTTTCTCAAAGCCATCACAAACTAATTATTCTGTAAACACAAGTTACGAGCTCTAACTTCCGATCGACAATGACTGAAATTTTCTGTTGCATCGAAACTTTATTAGAAATATTAGCGGTTGTCTTAATCGACTGCACATAATTGCCGCTTGTTAATCGCTTCTTACTGTCTTACGTCGAAGAAGATTCGAAGGTTTCTAAATATTTTTAATTATTTGAATGAAGTTTGATTAAAGTTGAAGATTATAAATTTAAAATTAATAAAAGTTATAAGAATATTCGGTAGAAGACAGAAGCTCGACTTTGACTTCTGTTTAAAATCTTTTTCTTCATGCAACGTCGCCGCTGTGCAATTAAACATTATGCAAAAGCAAACTGCTTAAGGTAATTTGAATTGAAAGTTTGTTAATTACTTCAGCGATGTTAAAGAACTCGATGTGAGGCCTAGAAAAATCCAAGAAAATCTAAGAATCCTCCGCCTTCAGCTTCGTTATTGTTTTCGTCTTCTTTCAATCGCCAATTGCTGTCAGTCATCAAGTAATCTCTGTTGGATTAAATGTCAAAGCTAATAAAAGCTTCCGCTCAAAGTTCAATGAACAAACCTTTGACTTTCAAGTCTCTTCATCCAAAATTGCTTCATAGTCGCTACCGAGCCAGCAGTTCCACCATATTCGATCGGAAGAAAGTCTTTCGGAATAAACTTAAACAAAGTTGTTGACCCAGGCGTGTGGAAGTTTATCATTTTGAAGTTCTCTGTACGAACAAAAGGTTTAATCAAGTAAATAATTTTATCGATGATTGGACTGCAGTTGATGATGTGAATCTGTCGAACACGGACTGGGTGAGCTTCTTGTGTGTACTTCATGTACAACCGAAGAGTTGATAAAATGACTTTCGTCAAGTGTCGATAAGAAACTCTTGCCATGTCGAAAATTGGAATCTCTCCATCTGTCAAAGTTTTTGCGTCGGGCGTGATTAATCGAACATCAGACATCATGAAGAAAGCTTTTATAACATCGTTAAAGTGAACATGATCGAAGTCTTCGCTGATCAAGCGAAGTACTATAATTTTGTAATTATCAGGCGTTGTCTGCTTCAATGGAACGATATCACTGAAAATTACTTTGAATTAACTTCGTTTTCATCAAAGCTTTTCATTAAATTTTACATTGTTCTGAAGACTTCTTGAATTTTCTCGGACATCGGATCGCGATCACTGAAAATGTGAGGATTCTGTTGACGTAACTCGATGCTGTAACGAAGTAATCGCTGAGCTTTCTCAAGACGACATCGGCTAACTTTTAGAAATCTCAAGAGAAGCATGTTTTCTAAATAATTTTTTGATTTAAACTTTCGATTACGCAAACAGTGTTTTCTGATTTTTTTTACCGATGTTTTGAGGCAATTCCGGCTGCTCTTTGATCCAAGCCTTGAAGTCTTTCAAGAGACCATCAAACTCGCGAACACTAGAAAGATCCATCGCTCCGACTTTTTAACTAAAAAGTTTTAAACTTCTAACTTCGATTGAAGGCAAAAGAAAACTGAAAAGCTTTGAGTTCGTTTGAAGAAAGCAATTGCATTTCGCTTTGATGAAATATGCTGCAAGAAATTGCTTTCAAACAGTGAAAACTCTTGAGTCTGCAAACGCGAAAATTGAAAATCTATGAAAAATTGGCTGAGAGCGTTCGTTGTCGAGAAGCAGCGACAAGTTTATGCAACATTCACGTTCATACACATTCTTCTTTCTACACTTTATATTACGACCCATAAACCTGAAAGTTGTGCTTCTCGCTGTTTGAATCTGTTACAACTCGTAATGAGCTTGTTGTTTCTCAATTTTCTCGTTAAGCTGCTGGAAATTTAAACGAGCAACATCACAACTTGTGACAGAAGACCCTCAAAAACAAAATAATTTTAGACCCGAAGTGAGTTTTTTTTTATTTGATTTCTGATTTTGTTACAATAATTTTTCATCTTCTAAAGGTATTTCTGTTTCTCATGATCAAGTTTTTCTTGTGAGTTCAGTTGTAATCCAAATAAAGTTATGCAATCTAAAAAATATAGTTTTATGAATTAATTTATGATCGAAATAACCCTTTTGATCCATCAACTGAAAACTGTCGACTGCAAGACATCTCTTACTTTAGAGTGAAGGGCTAAAGGGTTAAATCACAGATATTCCATTTGTTTTCTTCTTTCTTTGCAAAGTTAAATCCTCACTTTCGTAATATTTGATGTGTAATCATAATCAAGAAAGACTTTTCCTGTCTCTGATGAGAAGACAAAAAAGGAAAAACAAAAAACTTAACGTTTTGATAACCAAACAATATCAATCAAAGTAACTTTTGTAAAGTACATCGAAGCTTAAATTTATTAAAATTTTAATTTTATGAACTTTTATCATTTTTTTTTTGAGAAAATAAATTTTTAATCTTTTTATTTCTTATCTGCATTTTAGGCACTTTCACACGAATTTCTTTTCGGATTCATAAATTAGTTTTTAGTTTTAAATAAACTGAGGTGTCCATTTGTAAATCAAAGGAAAGTTCTGTCTCCGTTGAACAGAAGACGAGACCAGGACAATGTAATATTCTTATCAAATCTCTTTTAAACTCAAAGCTTAAGACTAGAAGTCAAACTTTAACAAACGAAGGTAAGAGAAAGAGAGAGAGAGATAAAGAAAATTTACGAATGTATGAATTGAATTGTGAAAAGTTCTCGAAAAGTCTTTTTTCTTAATCGTCTCCATCGTCTTAAGATCTCTGAACATTATCATGCTTGACCTAAAAAGTTTTCATCGAATAAGAAAGAGAATTGATTTTTTTTTCGTCCCGTCAGTCGTTTGATTCAGATTCTTTCAGTCAGAGCGAGCTCTGTAAATGTATTTTAATTAACTCCCACACCATCTCAGAAAATCTTCCAAAAAATTTAGGCTTTCACATTCAGAAAACTCCGATCAAATGCATCTCAATCCCGTAAAATCTTAAAGAAATTTAGAAAAGCTCTATCCAATAAATAAATATTTTCATCATTTCAATTGATTTCCCAGCCAATTACAAAATGTTTCCTCTCAGCTAAAGCTATAACGTTTCATGTTGTTAGCCTCTCAGGCTTTGTTTTTAATTCAAATCTTGCACTCAATTTCTTATCAAATCAAACAAATTTCAACACCAAAATTTTTTGAAAAATATTTTCTCTTCTTGTTTGTTCCCTTCCATTTGACGAAACTCAATCTTTGTTAATGAAGTTTCGGAGTTTTATTATCTTAAACTTATGGGCGAATGGCAAACAATTGTTTGCACTCCTAATTTTAATGCGAAACTTTGTTGAAAGTTTGGTGTTCAATCCTACGAATCTACGCAAAAATACTAACGAATATAGAATTTTAAATCTTTTAACGGCTCGCTATAACTTTAATTTTTTTTTCTTCTTAAACATTTCTTATGCAATTGTAAAGCAATTCGAAAGAAAGTTTGAAAAAAGACGCGCTGTTGTGTTGTGTGGTTGGGTTTGTTTATTGTGCAGCTCCACCAGCTTGAACCAGAGCTAAAGTAGCTAATGTTTCGAGACCTGTGAGTTCGCGCGGAATCTCAGTTTGATTGACGACTTCAGTGGTGCGACGAATGGTTTGCTTCGGTGCCTTACGCTTCTGACTTCCAACAGCTGTCGGTTTAGGAATGGCTTTATCTTTGGGTGCAGCTAGAGTTGGCTGCTGACGATGCTTGGCTTTATCTAGAAGGACAAAGTATTAAATTTAGATCAATTGTTTTATCGTTAGACACTTACGAGTGAACTTCTTCTTCTTCTTCATTGCCTTTTTCCGGTTCAAGTAATCATCCAAGTCCAATGATGGCAAAGTCATGATTTTCTCGTTCAACTTGAAATCAGCAGCATCAGCATTACGTTGCTCGATCTCTTCACTCTCCGGTGAAGCTGGGATGTTGGACAACTCGTCGGACGAGTCGTCTTGCTTTTGATGCAAAGCTTCTTGTGGCTTGCAGTAGCCATTGTGAGGGAATTGGGCTGAAGTTACAGTGGTCACAGAGTTTGTACTTTTTTGTTTAGTTGTCTTCTTCGACGGCGTCATGAACTGCTCGTAGCGCTTGCCTTTGCATGCTCGATGAGATTTACCCGCATAAAGTCCTTCTTGATCATCGAACAACTCCAATTGATCTTCATTCTTTCGCTTTTTGGTTTGCGGCTCTACCGCATCAGCTTCCTTCTCATTTAAGACCTTTCCATTAACTCTTGTCGAGTTGCTTCCGTCCATCGCCATAAGACTAGTTAAGCCGCCCATCTGATCAATATCAGCGAATCTGAACTGTCCAATTCCCGAGCTGCTCTGCTGTGGTGGTTTGATGTTTCTTGCCGCTCGATCCTTGTTTGTGCTCTCAATCGATTCATCGTTTGCTAATGGAGTTGGCGATGCGACCATTGAGCGGTCGTTCGTGGGACGTGTTGACAAAGTACGCAAGGGCGGGGCTGGCAATTTGTACCATTTAAAGTTCGGATTCTTCGAGAAGAAAACGTCCTTGTACTGTAAACGGAAAGTATGGCGATTAGATTAAAAGTTCATTAACTTTACTAGCGAGAATAATTGATATCGTGAAGTAGCTTTAACTAAAAGTTTATTTTTAGATTCTCACTGAAAACGCTTAACGTTGAATATCATCAACTCTCTCTTCAACCAACCAACATCCACGACGTGTTTGATTATAAACATGTTGTTGATTTCCAATTAAAAATAAACCGCACGCTTAATGACAGCAAAAGATTTCGAGCCAAATGAATGCCAAGTCACAGGGTTCCATCGACTAAAACGTTGATAATTAAATTTTTTTCTCTTGTGTTTAAAAACGACTGCGGCTTTCGTGGTGGGGATTACATTTATTGATAAGAAGCAAACACATTCGACAAATTATTTTTGTTTTATTTCCCTACTTAACTCACTTGTATGCCAGTTCTTTACGATTCAGGTCAGCTACGCTATGAATGCCTGAATAACTTAATGGATTCAATTACATTGTTTTCCATTTACAATAACAGTCACTGTCTGCTATTAAACTAAAAAGTAGAAATGTTTAAATGCGGCCACTAATTACCCTGACTGATTCAGGATTAAACCGAGACGAGAACCTTCTTGCATAATCAGATCAGACGTGTAATCGCTTAAAGCCAATAACACCGAGTAAATAATTTAAAGCGAGCCTGCTTTACAAACGTTAAGCTCACCAGAGCTGAACGAACTCAAGGATAGACACTCATAGCGTCATCGAGTAGTGTAAACAAGATTTAAATAGACGAAGAACTTTATGTGTGGGCGGCTTGTCCTTTGATAACAAAGAAGCTACGTGCGGGTATTTGTCTTCATATGAAACTTGACCTGAGATCGATAGATAAAAACTTTTCGCTTGGTTTTCCCTCAAACAGCGATTTATTTTCAAGTTCATTTTCACGATCATATGATTTCTCATTGTTTTCTGTCGCTCGCTGTGTTAGTAAATGATTTTCGCTTCAGCTGTTCTTCTGTGAGTGTGGTCGATTGAATCACGGGTGCAGTATAAGCGATAAGTGCGAGTGTGCACAAATCGAACTGGTCTGAACATGAAATGAAATGGTTGACTAGGGAAAACAATGTCGTAACGATGCGGGGGTGTAGCGGCACTAAAGATAATACATTATTACTAAATTGAGACTGTTTGCAAAGATTTCGCAATCATGATGTCATTTGAGAACGTGTCGCACGTGCATCAACACTCAAAGGCATCTCTACATAAACAAAGTATCGATTTTGCTTCTCCCGAGATCGGCTCGAGATTGAAACTCAAGAATAATTCTAGCAAACATTCGAACGCTGTGGTTTCAAGTATCGTTTTAATGTTTCATGGAGTTAAAGAGGAAATATCGTAAAACAGAAATACGAGGAAATAACATAAACTTTCCTCTTGACGACTGCTCTAGAATCGAATTAATTCTTGGTAAAAAAATATTGCGAAATCATTTAGCGTTAAAATGATTTATTGCTAGAAGCTTATGGATTTTCACGACTTCTTTAATGAGTTTTGCTGTTCGCGTGCATCCATGCAAGTTCCGAGAGAGTCATAGCAAGTAACTTATGATTAAATTAATTATCCGCTAACAACCAGCAACTTTCACAAGACGCGTGATTGATTTATCAAACGAATCAGATGCAAATTGAAATGTCAGGACTTTGATAGAGAATTTCGCAATGTGTTAAAGTGAAAGGAAGCTTTTCTATTGAAAGAGAGAGAAAAGGAAAACTTGGGGAATTTCCAAAAACACGAATCAGAAAGGAATTCAAATTATGTTCGAGGTTGTTGCTTTCTCACATGACCGACCTTCACAAACCGCGAGCACTGCAGCTTTTTAGTGATTTCAGCTGCGTTTGCAGTGACAGAAATAAATAAAACGTTGCTTTTGTCACTACCACAGTCAATTGAGTCGTCAAGAGCTAAATTTTCTCATATCGCTCTCTACTCTTTTGCTCAAGTGTGAATCTGACAAATTTCCAATTAGTGTTGGATGATAAATGACAAAGATTGTGCACTGCAGCGCTTTTAAGTGATTTATTGTCTTCGAATTAAAGGAGACCGCTAGTTCAGGCGAAGTCATTAAGTTCTCGTGAGAATTTTCCGGTCAACTTACATTCTTGGCCAACTCTTTGTAAGGTGATTTGTCATCGTTCGGTAAGAAAGCCCACCAGTCGCCGAGAATCTTTGTGATGGAGCTGAAGACAAAAGAATTCAGGAAGCGATTAGCATCAAGGTTTTACAAGATTTGCAGAGGTGTCACTTACCGATTCTCAAGGTTTGGATATTTCTCGCGGACAAGAGCGCGATGGCGTTTGCAAAAGATTAAAAAGGCATTCATTGGTCGTCGTACCTAATGAAATTAAAATAGAAAACATTGACAGATCACGTAATAATTTTATTTTTCATGCTCACATGATGTTCTGGCTTTTTGTCATCGACTTTATTGCTTGGATTGTTATTATCATCTCGATTTCCTTCGTCTTGGTCGCTCATTGTTTCATTCTTATTGTTATTCTTATCGCTGCTGCTTTCCAACGTCATACTCTCTGGCACTTTCGAATAATTGTGAAGGTTTGTAGGATCGAAGCCATTGAATCTTGTCGTCGTTGTCATCACAGCTCTACGACCATTCTCACCATTCACGGTAGCTTCTTTGGCATCATTCACTAGACGCGTCACTTTCTCGCCCACTGGCTCATAATTAACGGAAAAGTCCACGTCGGGACGGTAAATGGAAAATTCTTTCGCATCATTTTTGGTACTGTGACTATGTGTTGTGACGTTGTAAAACGTATTGCTGATGTGGATGGATCCAGTAAGGCCCTCCATCGTCTGTTGGTTCAAGTTACTCAACATCTTTCAAAATCAATTTTTTTTCTGTTGTTTAGCGAGTAAATTTCACTTTTTTCTCGTAAAATCAGTTTTTTTTTTCTTATTAAGTTTGGTTCACCAAAAAAATATTTAAACAGACAACAAAAAAATGGTCCGCGATGATCTTCGAGAGTTATGGAGGCATTTCATTCATTTGAACTTTTAGTTTGTGTTTGCCTTCGTCTCGCCGCTTACTTCTGCTTCGAAAAATTGATTTTAGAAATTATCTGTAATTAAAGAAAGAAAAATTGGTTGAGTAACGTCATGAAAGTAACTTCCGGTCCAATAAACGCTAAAATTATTATGTTCAGCTGAGTAAATTGATATTTCTAGCGAAAGTTTCTGTTGGAGAGAATCGCTGATAAGTTCAAAGTCTGGGCAATCTAACACATACAAGCTCACACGTCTGATGTAATAGAAGACTCGGAGATAAGAAGAAATGTTATGGCACTCGAGAAATTTGCATAAACTGCTTTTGTGACTTTTATTAAAACATAAACGCGACGACACAAAAAAATTATTTTAAAAGCTGCACGTTCGGAAAAAATGAAATCAAATGTTAAGAGAACTGGTCAAATCGTTTCTTTTATCGTGAGCATTAATCTCTGATCGAATTGACTTTTTGAGATTGAAACAAGTCAGGCAAACTGTTCCTGCAACATTGTCGAATCAAATATTTCTTTGGATTAATAATTTTTTTTATGAAATATCACAAAGCGGAGCTCACGTAACCTTGTCGTTGTCGCAATTTAATTTATGATCTCTCCCTTCACTCGGCGTTAAAGTTATGTGTAAGCCGAAAACTCTCCGATTAGCATAAATCGTAATAAAACATATTTCATGCTCAAGGTAATCGCACAATTCGAAATCATCGCGTTTGACCACTCACGCTCATTTCATTTCGCTCATTTCGAGAAAAGATTTGTTTATTGACTTCTTCTTACTGGACTTCACACAAAATAAAACGACATCGCTTCGCTTCGACTCTTGGCGTCGACGCTGATAACGACGAAAAATTTCTTTCAAAGAAAATAAACAAACAATTATAAATGAAATAAGAAGGAGAAAAGCGAATCGTTGTTTACGGGTAAATGAACACTCGTTCGCAATCTAAGCATTTCAATTCTTTGCTACTTTGTTGTTTGATATAAGCAGAATATGAGATTATGATGAGGCGACACTGGGTAAGCTGCGTTGACAGCAAGAAACCGGATACTTTTATTGATTCTTCTTTCAATCAAAATGTCTTTGAAAGTTTTAGTGAAACTATCTACACTTTCGATGCACATAATAATTAAATAATCGGATAAACTGTTTAATTTGCATTCAGAAACTCTCAGCGATCAAATTAAACTCATTTGGAAGTCTATTTCGAGCTGAAACTCGAGACTCACTCACCAGTTGCATTTTAATTAACTACACACAATGTAAATGTGCAGCCCAAACCCAGGGGAACTTGTGTTGGTTGGTGGGTGAGTGAGCAATGAATGGAGAATCGCTTCGTGCGAGTTCACAACAGACACATATGAACCCTCGACTATAATGATAGATAGAGAGAGAACTTACATATCTGGGTTAGCACGGGAGCAGCTCGCGACTTGTGTCAGTGCACGAAACTTTTGTTTAAGAGATTTATTGATATTTGAGTTTTTATTGAAGTGTTCAATGGAAATATGATCGAATATTAATTAGATTAAGTCAATATTTGATGAATCAAATGAAGATACAATCATGAGGGAACTTCATAATTCTTGGCTTTATCGAAAAAGATTTGTTTTCGTAGCGTTTCATGAGCTAACAAATCATGTGTGATCACAAGTACAGTGAAAGGTCTAAAGTTGTATTTGAGACGACTCGGTGTGACTCGATTCGGAAAGTTCAAACATTTGCGGTTCAGACCTTCAATGAAATGATAAAATATTCAAATCAGAACTCGCGCACAACAAAACGCGGAGTTCAGTAAACATTTTCATTTTCTTCAAAACGTCTCAATCATGAGCTCGTGTAACACTCACTGTATCAGTTAAACTTTGCGAAGCAGCTCGAGTGTAACAACAATTCCGAACAGTTATACCAAACAACATAAAACTCGATATCGTTCGCGGAAAAAGATTATTTGTCAGCGACACGCGAATAGTTTGTTGACTACGATTTAAAATATTTAAAAGATTTTTTTTTATTCTTTTCAGGGTTCTCTGAGACTCAGGTGTTTTCTTTATCGATCATAAAATGTTTTGTTTCGCCAACAACGAAAGAAAATTCAGTTGCAATTCCTTTCGTGACTTCATGTTTACTGTTTCGTCGACCTGCTAGAGTTCTGAGCGGTTCAAGTCAATCGGTTGATAGCCTGTGACACATTCTTTGGCCTTTCTTAATCAAATATTAACTGATTGTCGCTTAGACTTAAACGAAGGGCTATTAATAAAATGTGCAGCACGTGAACGCGGCAATTATCCGTTCAATCACTTCGAGCGACATTCGATCCAACACCAGCGGTCTCACACATCGAAAGTCGAAGAAGATTGTTATACAACCGAGAAGAAGACAAAATATTGTTTGACGATATTTGAATGAACAAAGCGACAAGTGAGTGGTATTGATGATGACCCATATTAAATGCTTAATAAGCCTGCGGTCGCTTCATCAACTTTTCTATGAAATTGAAATTCAACTCAGAAAGAGAGAAGAGAAGGAAAAAAAAACTTTCACGCACAATTAAACCAGTAAAAAGTTATTTCACAACCAACACTGGCTTTTGTCTTAGCGCTGGCTTTGAATTAAAAAGTTTTCGTGCGAGAGCCGATGACGAAACCAGAAAACTTGCAAAAAAAATGTAGGAACATTGAAACAATTTTGCGTTACGATCAAAAATGCTTCAAAATATTTGGCTGCTGTTGTGTTGTGCCAATAGTTACTGAGCTTGCGGCCTTGAACACATCAAGATTTGTGAGTTTTTTTTCCTAGACATTCGACTTTTGTGAAGTTTTCGTGCGTTTCTCGGTTCTATAGTCTGCTAGCATCAAGGTTTCTCTAATGCTAATCAATCGTGAGATGAAGGAAGTGTTGAGCGTAATTACCATTCATGCTTGTTTCTGGAGGTTCAAGAGCGAACTAATTGATCATTTTCGTTAATGGAATGAGCTGCCACATAAATTTGTGTCTTGATAAGAAGATTCGCTTTCCTTGAACTGAAGAGGATAAAGTACTAACAGACCTTCTTTCATTACAAGAAGCAAACACGAGAACAGATCCACTTGTTTACTTGGCTCATTTTTTTTAACCTTATCAGGTGCTGAACTTCTTACTCTCGAAGCTTCAGGTTTCACTCTTATAAAATCGACCCAATCACGTTTACAGTGAACCCTCACGCTCAAAAATTCCTCGGTAGAGCTTAATTGGTTGCGATCACTCAGTGACCATCTGACTTTGAGGTCACATTTACATTTTTTCTCCATTTACAAAGCTCACAATCACCAACACATCGCAAGCTTATAAACACCTTCCGTACAAAAAAAAATATTTTTCTTTTTTTTCGCTTCAATTTGATTACGAAAACGAAAAATAATTTTTTTTTGTTCATAAATGGAAACTTATTGAAATGCAAAAAGTGAGCTTCTGCGATGAATGAAAAACTCGACGACAACTGAATTCCTACAAACTCTCATTTAACTTTGCTTGAACTTACATTGACTTTGATAACTTCCCATTCACTGAAAATTTACTGAAACTTTTTTTTCTTTTCGTCACTGCACGAGCCGAAAAATTTTGTTCTTATTCTCACTAACACAAACGACGCTTTGTATATTTCTATTTGCACAATATTTTTTTTATTGCAAGTCTTAATGTGGTTCGATAGATAAAAGTTTTCGACGAATCCGTGATTTCCACTCGACAGAAACCGAAAGTTTCCTCTTCGCGATTCCTCTTTGTCTCGGAACAACAAGTTTTTCTTCTTCTCTTCTTCACAGCTCAACACAGAATAAACCAAATACTAACTGTTGGATGCTTTTGAGTTCCACTGACATACATCCGTAGTATTTTACATGAAAAAAACTTTGAAAACAGCACAACAACATCAACATGAGAAAGAGAATATTTCAAGGTCACGTGGCAGCCATTTTTGATTTTCGTGGACTTTTCACAGTTTTTCTCGCTCAGATCGATGAGAAATTGCACAATTCTTAAAGTTTTCGATTGAAATTTTCCTCGAAAGTTCTTTTTGATTCATGAAAAAACTTTTCACTATCAAGTTCAGTTGGCTTTTCACTTTGATTCAAATGCCAAAGTTTGCACAATAATTTTCCTTCGTGAACAAGTTCACTTACAACAACAAAAGAAACAAATAAATAAAGAGGCGAATGAGAACCCGAGAACTGAACAGCACTTGCCGCGACAGCGATTAAACTTCATCTGAGACAGAAGGCGAGAAAAGTTCAAGTGAAAAAAATATTTGTCGTGTTTCAACACGAGAGCGCTTCGCCATATGATTGAAGTAATGCTTCGATCGCAAGGAAAACACTCGCGAGCAAAACATTGAAATTCGCTTTTCGCTGTGAAAATTTCATTTAATTTTTAATCGAGAATGAAAGAAAAGCGACAAAGTATTAATGAAACATCAAGCTTTTCCTCATTGGCCATCAATCTTATTAAATATTTTTTGTTTTTAAACAAAGGTTACCTGAGAAACTCTGACAAAACCGAAAACTTTTCCAACGCTTTCTATCGCAAAGAAAAGTTGTTGAGTAATTATTCGCTGTTAATTGCTCCGGACGCCATTTTATCGAAATTGTGTACACGAGGCAGCAGCAGCTTTAATTAATTATCAATAGCAGCAGCAAATACAAATGCAAACGAAGAAAAAAAAAGTGTTCGCGAAATTTAAACTTGAAACGAAGATCATCAAAGATCTCACTCGGGCGTTTCGGCAGCGTAATAAATTTCGCTTTCAAAGTATTCGTCAATGTGTACACGGCAAAAATAGAATAGAACCTCGCAGTCATTCCATATTCAGCCAAATTATTTAACTCTTTGTTGTGTTCTGTGCTTCATCTCAAAGATATTGCGTCATACGAAGATTTTTTGTGTGCGCTCGTTAAGAGTGAAGTAAAGGGGAATATTTACCGAGAGGGAAGAGTTAATGCGTTGCAGAAACTTATTTCATAAAACCTGATTTTAACAGGTTGAAGAGTTTCTATTTGCCGATGATTTCATGACTTAAATCTGAGATAAAATGATTTTATTCAAAAAAGGAAAAAAAAATGATTTTAGTTTGCATGTCGATTGACGAAAACATTTCGTTGATGAATTAATTAGTAAATAGCGAAATAGAATTATTTCAAAGTGGAAAATCGAATGGGAAGAGAACGAATCGCGATGCCTCAAGCATTAGGGCAAACAATAACACTGCACACACACTTAGCCGAGTTCAGCATTGCCAACACAACAAAGCTCATCATATGTTATTCAATTTTTCTTTATTTTCAATTTTTCTTCTTTCTTGATGATTCAATAAAAATTGGAATTTTAAAGACTTTTATGACTTAAATTTAAACTTTTCGTAATTGAAGTGATAACGACAATTAACAAATATTTGAACGACGTGAACGCTTTGTGAGATTGATTTGGTTGAGGAAAATTTTCCGTCATTTTAACTTGAATCGAAATGGTGAAAATGTATTTTCTTCGATCTTATCAATCAGAATTTATATTAAAGTCCGAGAAAAAATCCTTCAATCGTCTGACCAAATCAAAACTTATCAATAAAGAGAAAATGAAAAAAAAGTTTCGCAATATTGAAAACTCACCGATTTGACATGAAATTTTCTATTAATTTGTAAATTTTCCACTGAACTTTGGTGCCAACGTCGACTGGGAACAACTTATTCTCACCAGAACACTAATTGTAGTAAGTAAACTTTAATTTTTCACACAGAAACAGAGAAACTAAAAAACTTTTTCTACGAAAGAGAAAATTGTTCTCTTTGGTGTCGACAGCGCTCGGAAGATCACCGAACTAATGAATCTTTAAAAAAAATATTCAGCGTCAAACGAGGAAAAATCGTTTATTCTTTTATGAAGAAATGAAATTTACTTGATTATCAAGTCTTGATATGACCTACAAATGAAACATTTTACCTTGAAATTCAAGGCTTGAAGGCAATTGTTGAATTCTTGAACAGTTCAATTCATAAATTATGAAAAACCTCGCAATCCGTTCCAATCATATTAAATTGGAAGAAAATATGAATATTTTAGATTTCGTGACAATAGAGTTCATTGAAATATTTCTTTAAATATTTATTCACATTTTTCTCGAAGTTGATTCCATTAACTTTCAAGATTTGAATAATTTAGAAGTTCATTTTTTGTGATTTGTGAAAGTTACTTTGTGGTGTCAGTTACTTGAGCTGCTTGTTGTCAAATGACACAAAAGTTGAGAACACAGATTTATGAAATTATTACAGATAGCTATCGCATGCTTAAACTTAATTTGTTATCGTTTTATTCCATCAAAAAAAAATTAAATTTTAAATTTTGTCGCTTCAATTAAAAAATCAATTTTTAATTTCATTAAATTGTTGTTGAAAGATATTTTACCGGATAATCGTTTGAAAAGCATTTCGAAATTTAGTTCTCCCTTCTCTAAAAAGGATTTTTCCTTTTCTCCCTTCTCTTTTTCATGGAACTGCGCAGTTCATCAAAATATTTCGTTTGCCTTGGGAAATCGATGCGCACGCAGCCCCCTCCACTTTCGAACATCCCTTCGTTTAGATTTCCCTTTTAACGACCGAAATTCTCCTAGCGATTCGGCGCGTTTTGAATCGCAAGTCTATTCTTCAATAATCTGTTGATCATCAGCATTTATTTATGTAACCTTTTCATGGGCTTGAGAGAATAGAAGTGTCGCAAGAAAATCCCATTGATTGTGCTTTCTCCATTCACATGATGGCAATGTCTTTGATACTCTCTTTGTGTCTTAAGATTAAATGATTGAGTCACTCCAAGCTCCTTTTGATAATAATGGAATAATCTTCTCATAACACTAAATAAGTATAATCGCTAAGACGAGGGGAGTGAGTCCATTGATTTGCATCTGTTAAATGGAAATTTAATCGTTCATTCGGTGGTGTCCCTTGTTATCACTCTCTTTTCTCACTCCCATTGCCACTCACACGAAGCATCTCATTTTACAGAAACATTAGAAGATGCCATAGTGAGATTGTAAGTCGAATGGGATTAAAAACTGGTGGGACCGTCCGTACGAGAGTCGCTTCAACTAAATTTAGCTTTAAAGGTTTTCATGTTCCATTTGAATTAGGAGGAGAGAAGAAAAGTTAATGGCGATAAAATTACTGAAATTTTTCTCATAAATTAAGCTCCGCTGCTTCCTGTAGATGCTTAGGGATTAGAACATAAATTTCGTAACGCCCGAGTAAGAAGGAGGGATCAACGTGGATTGCTTGTTGAGTTTGACAGCGGGCTTGTGAGAAAACTGACAGAAGGCGTCAGCTGATTTACTGACATTCCAAATTTCAAGATAAAGCTGAAACCAGTCGAAGGAGGTGACGAATGGCACAACATTAAAACTTTCTCCTTGCCTCAACAGAAACTATTACTGTCGACTTTGATAGCTTTTATTGTGATTATATAATAAACTGAACATCCTTGCGGTCATTTACGTTCAGTTCTACAAGCCTCAAACTGTCCTCAGTCTGAGAGAAGCTTTCATTTGTTGCTACGCTCAATCGTAAAACTTCCTTGAAAACTAATTTTTTCTTGGCTTCTTATTTGTCGCGCCATCAAAGTTGGCCTACCATAAACACGATGTTTCAAGAGTTTCTGGGATCCGCATGTTTCCAGACAATTTATTGTGCTATCTCGTTTAAAGCAGCGCACTTAAAGCTTCCTCATTTCTAATGAGAAGAAAGCAATTACGCAACGAGGATGAAACAAGCACATGACAAACGCGTATAGAGCAACACACAATCTATCATCATGAATTCTCGGTTGGCTGGAGCTCTCGCGTCTTATCACTGATGCTGCTGATTCAAGCGATTTGATTCTCCCTGTTTCATGCGATTTTTTCTGACGATAAGTTTCGTTCTTGTAGAAACGTCGGAGGGAATTATTCTGAAACTAACGAAAGCTTTTTGTGAAAGATAAATGAAATCACTGTTGTCTGTCGATTTAAAACCGTCGCTTCTCAACGGAAAAGTTTCTCGCTCTTCATGAAAAAGCAACAGTCGGTGTGGAAAAGGATGATGAAGAAGAAATAAACTCTTTTTCGCTTCTCGTTTAATTTACTCTCAAAGGAATGAGAAAAGTTGGTTAATGAAAGACTTAAAATCGTTCGTTAGAACATAAATAACAAAATAATCGTGAAATCTCACACACTTCATTACAGTCGAGGTGGTTAGTGTGTTGGCTTAATTGTTGCGGAAAAGCTCAAAAGCTCAATCTAAGCAGCGATGGTGATGAAATAATTTGAAGTATCATGGCGTAAGTATCATTGAAACGACACAACAAGTGCTACAGTAGATTAATTTAAAGATCTTTAAGGAAGTCCGAGGGATCCGCTTCCCTCACTAATTGAAGAGGCGAAGAAGACGCTCCCTTCTCGTGCCATCTTAATTTATTTTTGATGAATCATGGAGTTCCATTCTCATCAGAGTCAAGTCTCAAGAGACGAATAAAACATTTTTAATCACTTGTCAAAAATGTAAATAGTCGAGTCTCCTTTACTCAGACGGAAGAAGAATGCCCAAGGGAGTGGCATAGATCAGCGGCCAAAAAAAAAAGCTTTTCATTCAACAGGAGGAGGAAGAAGAAAGCGAGGAACTCGTGTTAAAGTTGAACGAATCAACCATTAAAATGAACTCACTCTTCGTTTAGTGAATAAAACTTTTTCCGATATCGACGAACCAAAAGAAACGATAAAGAACCAACGGGAAAAAAAACTTTGATAGAGCCTTGAACGATGATAGCATGAGAGAAATCGTAATTTAATTACTTCGTTATGGGTTTTCTTTGGCTCGTCTTTGTTTTTGCTGCTGCACACATCAAGACTAATTACACGCATCCCAAGACTCTTGAACCTCCCGAGCCACTGAATTAATATTCATAGCGCGTCGAAACCTTAGGACATTAACTTTTTTCCCTGCAACTCTCGAGAGTGTTTGCTTTAGTTTCTCCATCGCTCGGCATAAAAGAGCGACACATTGAGTTTCCTAATGATACAAACGCAATTACTCGTCTCGGTTTCAATTCATATTCTTATGAGTCTTCTTCCATTTCTCAAGCCATAAACATCTGACGGCTTTATTAAATTACATCTTGAAGTTCACGCGATGATGTTTCCAGGAAAAAAAAGAGAGCGAAAGAAAGCTGAGTTCGTGTTTATTCTCTGCGGAGCGAAATAAATGAAATGAAGCCGTTTCCTGATATGAAGTGAGTGACAATCTGGCGATGTGCGATGGATTCAGCGGGAGCTCTAATCGATATGAGATCGTAACTGGAGCGGAAAGAAGGTTAAAAGAAATCCCAATAATGCCGTCAATCAAAGAAAGATTAAAATCCTTCGGGTAGAGTTGTGGATAATCATTAATAAAAGCGAAGGAGAAAAAACTTTCATGAAGTGCTTTTGTTCTTTGCGGAAGATAATTGAAGGGATTTAATGATAAAATGGATTTCTCCTTTTACTCAAGTCAGTCGCGAAAATGAAGAAAAGCTTTTAATAAATCCTAAACGAACGGAAATCAATCATTAAAAGTGGAGGCGAAGGAACAACTTAAACTCATTCTGAGCTGTTGTAAAAAAAAGTTTATAATTGCTTTTTCACATGTTACGTGTTGCTCGCTTATGCCGTTCGGAGCAATGTGAAGTGAAAGCTCACGATTTTCGGAATTAAATGGCGTACCACCAGCAAAACTTTCCAGACACTCATGTCAAGGCAGTCGTTTAGAAATTAAATCAATTCCGGATGCTGTCATTTATTTCTCCATTGAGGAGCTTTCATAAACTTTTCTCGCGTTCTCATATGAAAAGAGACTCTGTCGCACTAGACTAGCTTTTAACGAGTTGAAAGATCTAATTGAATTTTAATGATTTTTAATGGAAAAAAGTTTGAACTTGTTTCCATCATCAATCTTACGTTAGATGATCGGGAACTCAACTGCATGAATGAATTGAGATGGAAAGACATTTTCGAACTATTTTTTAAACTAATCGCTGTCGAAGGGTTTAATACGCTTTAGTTACTACTGCTGCTGCTCTTGGTGATGTAATCTTCTGGTTCACTGGGACAGAAAACTCACTGAGAGCTTTTTTCGGGTCGAATGAAAGGCTCGAACTTTAAAGATTATCTCTTGCAGTTCCATTCGAGTTCTTATCGTTGAGTAGACATTTAATCGATTGTCCCCATTCGATTGCATTACTTTAAATTCCTTTTGTGTTTGTCCAATCTGAAGCTTAGGGAAAACTTTCTATCATCTGGAATTTTCTCTCACATGCTTAAAATTCTTGACCATTCGCAATGAAAGAGCTTCGAGAGTGGCGAAGATAAAAGCATCGGATAAGAATCTCATTTAATGTCCATTCTTGTTTTAACATTTTACTTTTCCCTCCCATCAACTTCCAACCATTTTCCATGATGATACATGCGAGAGACCTTGGTTAAGAATGCTTGCTCGTAAATTTAATGCTCATAACATGTGCACGAGGACAATTGTTTGGATAAAAAGTGTGTGAGCTCTTGCCATTGTCAGATAACTTATGTCACTTCGTAAGTTCGTACATGAAAAGGTCACTCTTAAAGTGAATGGAGATTATTCTCCATGGCATGCCCTCTCATTATCGTCTGTGTAACGATGTCTTCCATCCTCGGCCATTCTCGTAGATTCATGTCATTAAAAATAGCAAGCACAAACTATTTGCGTTCTACTCGTTTTACGATTAAGTTTGCATGTTAAATGAAGGGCAATGTTATAACGTTGTCAAAAAATCCATCTTTCTCTTGATGAGCGTCATGAGAATTTAACAAGAAACAAACTTACAAATATGAGTCGCAAAACATGAGTCGACTTGACAAACAAACAGGAATAAATCCCAAGAGAAGCTTTCCTACGTCATTAACAACAAAACTTCATCCAGATGACGCCAAAAAGTTGATCCGATTGAATTTACATCACACAATGAAAATAAATATTTAGAAAACTTTTCACTTCAAATCATGATCGAAAATTATTTTCTTTTCAATTTTCTAATCTCTTTTATTGTTATCTTCCATTATTTCAATAATTTCCATGAAAATTTCACAGCGGAGATTAAAAAGAAGCAAGAAGAATGAATTTTTTATTTGACAAGAAGCTGCGAGAATTCCTTGGAACTGGGAAAACAGCTTGAGGAGATGATGAAGGCGAGGAAGAAGAAGGTTTGCGGAAAATGAACGCTAAACTTGATACCGAAGGGATTTACCCGAAGAAGATTCAATAATGAAACATTGTTACAAGGCGGCTTCGGTCAAAACATCGTGCTGTTGCTACTGCTTCAAGGAAAAAAGGAAAACACAAATCACATTAAAGATCTTTGCTCTTGAAGTTGAGCTTTTCCTTTTGGGATCAAATTTGTTGTTTCTTGTTGAAATATGAGATTTCAGTGAAAATCAATATTTCAAAATTAAAGTTCTTGGAAATTTCTCGTAAACATTTTAATTTCATTGAAATTTCTTAACAATTTCTGTCTCATGTAAAGACGAAGTACTCTCGTCTCATCATTCAGCGATGAAATTCGTTTCCATGAATTCTATTTCTGAAGTTAAGAAAACAAATCGAAATCGGTTAATGTTGTGCTCAGCAAGCAGATTCGCCAGCAAAGCGATTGTGGAAATTTGTCGAGGAAGGAAGGAACGCTTTCTTTATGTGATTCATGTGAGTTTGTCGAGACATAAATTTATGTTGTTTTCGTGTGGAGCAAAAAGAAAATTCATTTCTTGGTGGGAGAGTGAGGTTAAAGCCCTCGCTACTGCTTTGCCCTCTACGAATTCTTGGATTTTATCGGTTTAGTCGATGTCGCTTCTTCCGAGAATGGAATTAATCATACAAGAACAACAAAGTCGCTCATCTCAACAAAATTTCGCATTACTCGCAATCGCTCGCCGATTAGGGAAACTCATTTCGTATTTGAGCTGAGCACATGCTTTCGAATTAATGCATTTTATCACCCGCTCTCTATGTTGAGCATTGTTGAATGAGGGAACAATGATGACAAGAAATCTGAATTTCAAATGGCATTTGACAGCAGAAAGTCATCGTATGAAGACGAACATGCTCTCATAAGCGCCATAAATCGATTGAATAACGAGGGTTGACATGCGACATGATAGAGCGCAAGAGAAAACAAAAGAAAAACTTGTAGAAAAACGTTTGAATTGCATAATGTTCGTGACACAGAGCTGGGAACTCGATTGGCGCATTTTCCGGTTCAACGGTCGTTCGTTGGTTATGCTTGGTAACCCTGCATTGTCTCGACTCAACTTGATTTTGATTAAATTTTCATCGATACATAAATTTTCTTCTTCTCTCGCTTTACTGTTCACCGGCAATTGCAAAGCTCTAAAGATACCAAAGAAGGTTTTACATCAACTTGAGGGACTTCAGTGATTGCTTGAGGAACGAAATGCAATTTCTCTTCATTTCCAGTAAAAAACTTCGTTCTCGAAAGCTGAATTGAGTCTAAAAAGCTTCTTTCGCCTGTCGAGCAAAGTCGAGCAAACTATCCGACTTGAGATACGAAAAGTAGAAATAACAAGCTATCGATGAAAATATCATTATGTATCGTCGAGGAGCTCGTTGGCTAGAAGGAAATTATGAAATGCAATTGATAACACAATTCGTTCGTTTCTTCCTCTCGTCTTGTCGTTTGAAAGAGCTTTCTGCACTCCATGTCGACAATAATAATCATTTTCAAGTGAAGCATTTATCGCACTTAATTGTTCCAATGCTATCTTTGCCTGAAGCAGACACTCATCAGCTGTCATGAACTGAACAATGATAATAGAAAATTCCGTCAGTTGTCGGAAGCGCAATAAATTCTTCACTCCAAGGCAATCTTTGCAGTGCATGAGGAAATATTTATTTAATTAACGAATTGTTTTCGTTTCCTGAATGATTTATTCAGCTGAATACTTAAAATCCTAAAATATTTAAGAAAAGTTGCTTCGGATAATAAATGTTCAACTTATTTTTTACATCAGTGAGCATTCTTATCTATGATGGAGCAGAAACAAATTGCTGACAGTTAAATGACTCAATTCATGAGTCAAATGTCGAAAGCTGTGCATATAAAGCTGAACTTGGGGCAAAATTATTTCATCAAACGAAGATCAAAGTCAAGTTGCTCTTTGAGAACGAAGATAGCCAACCATCATGTTCAATCGAAGTTTACATTTCCTTGTGTTTGAACATTCAAGCAATAAACTTTGTTTTTACTTTAACTACATTAAGATCCCTCTTGGCGTGATTAAAGCTTCCCAACGGCGCTTTACGGTTAAAGTTTATCATTAATCTAGCAAATCACAAAAAGCATCAGTGTAAAGGGCGCAGTGCATGAAAAACGAGCAACTTTCGCTGTTGAATCGCTGTGCTAATTGCCAGGTATCGTTTTAAGCCAAAGCATCTCAACATGAGTTCACTTATTTATTACTCGCCCGCTCCCTCGTACGAAATTAAATCCCTTGGCAAAACTAATAATTATTCTAATTTCCGCAACAGCTTCAACATGAAATGATACTCTTTAGTGTTAAGCCTTGTTGCAGTTGAACTCAACTGGTTGTTTAACTGCTGGCAGGTGGTAATTAAATTTTAATTACAGGATGAAGCACCTCACCTCGAGCCAGGTAAACTTAACGAATGCAGAGTCAAGTGGTTCTTGCACAAGATTTTTCGATCACGGAACACTCTTGAGGATTCCCTTTGTGAATTCGCAATTTTAACTCGCTCACGCTGGTTCAAGTTCACTCGAGTCATTATTCTTCCTCTGCTCGCTACTTTCGCTCCAATCATAGCAAACGTGCTACATTAAGCGCTATCATCGTTCTCGGGAGAGAAACTTTCTGCAGTGCAGGCAAGTTGTTCGTTGAAAATTGCATCAGCAAATAAATTTTCAAAAGCTAACGTATATAAATAATGGTCAAATCCTCACCGTTTCATCGTTTTATAATGCAGTAGAGTGAAGCCGAATGGGTTTTGAAGGAGAATGATGAACACGTTTCAAAAGTTTTATCCCGATCTGAATCCTCAAAAAGTTTTTCGAGCGCAATGAAGCTCTTCATGGATCTGATGAATGTTTTTCGCTCTGATTCGATTAAAAGTAAGTTAAGCATAATTAATATAATGGAGAGAGATGGAAGTCGAACTTCATTGTACTCCAAACATCTGCTTTCAATTATCGAAACACTACAGTTCTGCATTTCAGTTTCCCGTTTGACTAACTCTTGCGTGAGAGCTTTTAATTAAATTTGTTGGATTCTTGAAATAATCAAATTAATTACGATTCGATTAGTTGTTGAGGTTTCTCTCTCTGCCTTCATCTTCCGTCGATGCGAAGGCGACTTAAAAAGAGAGACTGACAGTTTTAGGTTGGCGTAAAATTAACGTAAGATACTCGCAATATTGGAGCTCAATTAAGGTTGCGAACTTGGTAGCGAGCGAGGGAAAATGTGAATTAAATTTCATTTCGACAGACTTAGGAAATGTTTTCTTCTAAATATTGATGAGAACACGCTCCACATTTTAGGTCTCTGGGGTCTCCTCGCAGATTATGATTCCGAGTGGAAGGAAGTTCCACTTGAGATTCTATCTACGAAATTTATGAACAAACCCTTTCTCATTGAATGAACCGGATACTTCAGTTTTATGAAAGACTTGACAGGATGTCGATGAAGGCAACAAAACAAAAGAGAGAAATTTCCAATGTTTTTTTTCACGGTTTTTGTATCAAATATATTTTACTTTAATAATCTGTCGAATTTTTATTAAGCTTCATCTGCTCAGAAAAAAATATTCTTGATTGCAAAATTAAAATATCATCGACAGGTGATTACCAGTTTTTGGTTAATTGCTTTTCGATTTATTAACGGCAGCCCGTTTCAACCCAATTAATAAATCGTGTTGACGTTTGCAGCTGTGCAATCACACTGACAAATTCCCACGATTCATTATAATGATCCTTAATGGGATTGAAAAGAGATTGCAAGCGATTGAAAAGCAATTTCCGGGCCTAGCGTTATTCAAAGAGAAATGCAAATCGAGCTCAATGGGAAAGGTCGTTTGACAAGGAGAAAGGTTCAATCCAATACTATTTATCAAAGATCTTTTTGGATTCACATCTTCCTCAACCATTGTCACTATCAGATAAAACTATGCACAAGAAATTTAATATTCATGGATTGTCTTCCCTTTTTCCATTGTGCACAGGGACATGTTCACCAACGAATAAGATGTCTCTACTCAACTTCCTCTTTACAATCTCACATTCCATCGTAAGCTTCACTCCTGCCTTGTTGTCTTTTAGAAAAAAGTAAGCACGACTAGCGGAGGAATTTGTGGTAGCTGCTTTATTAGGCTGTGTTAGCTTTCTCTTAAAACATTTAAATAAAGAAACGATGGAATTCCCGTTTGTCGTCTTCAAGGTTTAAGCCCTCAATTTTATTTTTTAAGAAAAAAACCTATTTTCAATGTCATCATCGAATTTATTACGAAGGACTGGGAATAGCCTCAAGCTTCTCAGAAATGATGAGATTGAGAAAACATTTTTCGTTTATTTTTTTTCGGTAAAACAAGCAATTTATTCGAGTCACTTGTACAAACAAGAGATATCTCATCTCAAGCATATTATTTCGATATCACAAACCGATTAGAAAATGTGTTGATTTGAGGATGAAGACGGTTGTGAAAGAAAATGGAATGAATAGAAGTTTCGGAGAAGCCGGAGAAAATGAGATTTATAATCGGATGAAACGGGGTTAATGGGGTAAAGGATGGAAGAGGTTAAAAGGGATCCGATGCAATGCGATGTTCGAGAGATAATGAAATTCATGGAAACAAGATTTGGAGACTTTAATGGTAATTGAAAGGATGTTTGTTTTGCGGAGATTTAAAGGGCGGCGTTCAGTTAAAGTGTCACATCGTAGATTTCTTCTTTACGCCCAACGATTTCTCTTCCCATCGTTTCAATACATTTAAGAGAACAGAGAATTGCATCCTGCTGTGCGGAAAATGAGTTAAAAGACTTATTATCTTCATTAAAACAGTCGGAGCAAGAATGTATGACTTCATGAATCGTGCTTGAATAATGAAATGGGAATTAACCTCCTTCCATCCTCTCACCGTTTTACGCAAACTTTATTCCCAGTTCAAATGTCAATTGTGAAAATTGTTTTATGATGATGGCGGTAATTAAGAGAGCGACAATCTATAAATCTACTTAATTACCTTTGAATTTATATTCATACTGTCGCGAAATTAATCATTATGAGCTGAATCATTTTTCAATGTTCACCAGCCGTGACATGAGAAGGGAGGAGGATGAGAGACGTTGAGCAAATCTATCGCCAATGAATAAATGTAAAAATTTTTGAATTGAGAGGGAAAAAAATGTGAAAATGAAATCAATTTCCATTTAAACGAAAAATCCAATAAGAAAATCGAATGATTTAATAAATTGGAAGTCGGGAAGAGCGAAAAAAAAAAGTTTTTCAATCCACTGATGGGAAATTTACGGTTGACTCAATTCTCATTTTGGAAAGTTTTGAGATGCCGAAAGGCCTTGAATATAAATTAGGTGATTTTACTTTGACGGTTCGATGTTCGCGTGAAACATTCGGATCAATCTTCAGTTGCGATTATTAAAAGAGCGACCGTGCTTCCCTTGAGCTTCAGCGCTCCTCACCCCAATTAAAACGTCCTTTTGGGGACAATTTTATTGGAGCGAGTCATGCGAAGGTTTAGATCGAAAAAGAAAACGTCTAGGTCAGTGTAGCTGCTTCGTAAATTGAGTTACGGTACTCGGATATGCTCATTTGTTGGCCGATCCGTTCCTAATTATCATCAAAAGAAATTAATTTCACAGCGATGACAATGGAAAATTCACGTGATTAATTATTCTCTTATCGAAACAAACAAAGAAACCTTAAACTCAGTTGAATCCTTTTCTTCTACGGGTGATTTATTGAAATTTATTACCCGCAAAAGGATTCTCTCTCCCGTTTCCCGATAATCTTTTTATTGTTTTCATTTTTCCCGAAACTTCATTTTCTTTCTCTTCATCTTCATCTCCTCGAAAGTATTAAGAATTGAGCAGCAAATTATTTACACCACGACGACTTCTATTTTTGTATTATATTTCGGAGGGTGTCTTCAAGCTTTCCCTTGCGCAATCAGACAAATAAACTTGGGAAAAAAGCTCAAAATTTAACAACCGCAAAGGCGAATAAATCCGAGGCGAAATATTTTTTGATTAATTGAAAATTGCGAAAGCGAGAGTAAGCGCGCGGTTCGCCATTGCCAAGAGGCGTAATTCCACAACATTCCAACCAATTTATTCGCCAATGAATCATTGTTGTGCTCCATTGCTACCACAAAACTTAACTTCCGGCGGTTCTCAATGTTTCCAGCATAAATTACATCATCGTTGAAGTCCTTTAGGGGAAAAAGTTTTAACGAGCGAGAGAAATTAAATCTCTGATTGAGTTGGAAAGGATTCTCAATGAGTGTATGAGAGAAGCAAATAAATTATGAGCTTACACTTGCTGCGAGTGTCTTGAGACTTCATCAAACATGTCAGTTCTGAGAAGCTTCGTCTTTCGCTTACGGTGCTTTTAAATTCAATCTCAGATGACAGCAAGTAAATGCAGTAAAGCGATGTCACGCTGTGAAAAGTCGGATAGTGAAATAAACTTCTCATGTTGATCAACAAACTTGCTTGGCAACTCATGCGAACAAGAAAAGTTTGTGACGATGAGAAATTAATTTCAATTTCAAATCTCAAAGTGCGAGTTTCACCATAAGCTGTCGCTGAATGTGAGAGAATGAATTATCTTAGAATTCTTTATATGCGAGTGGCATATTCTTCGCACGCTTTGTCTGCATAATAAAAAGGGTGAGAGATGAATCATTTGGTTGAGACGTTTTGGGGAGGCTGACAAAGTGACATCGCAGCATTTGCAAGATCTCAAAGTCATTTTTCAACTAGCTCCTTACTTAGTTCGTTCAGTGGGATGTCTTAGAGGCTTCTTCATGATGCCGTTGACAGCTGACTCCCACTGATGTCTTACATTTATTGCCTTAATTGAAGTGCTTTTCAACCTTTTTGTTGGATTGAAGTTCTTTTATTATAAATCACGTTCAAGTAAGAAAACTAGGAGTTAAAGTTCAATCATTGCTACATGGGAGCCATCAAGAGTCGTCAATTTGCGCTGTCATTTGTTGCTCTTATCGTTCAGTGCACGTTGCTTAGGGAGATCCAACATTTCAGAAGCGTCATTCTCTGTTTTGTGAGAGTTTTTTTAGTGTCAAACATCCGGAAAATCTCACGAGACCTTTGAACACTTCGCTTCATCTTACCCTTCATTCTTTAGCAGACCCAAAAAATACGAAATCTTCAATTCGCACATTTGAGTTTTCTCATCTGCGAGGGATTTGTGTGAGATTACGAGGATCGTTGCGTCCAAAAGTTTTATTCTCTCGAGGAAGTTTTTAAATTGAGAGATATTCATGAAGTTTCCAGCATCGATCTGAACGAAAGTTTTTGTCCGAATCTCTCAGGACTCTACAACATCGAAAGCTACAAACTGATTTATGGGCTTTCTTCATCTTACGACAGAAATCGCTCTCGCCACGTCCATAAATTGCGTTATTTCTCACTAAACTTCCGACCGTCTTTTGATGAATTATTATTTCTTTACATGCCTTGAATTGAGCTTTTCACCAAACTTTTCTTTCCCACGTCTAATTCTATTTATTACTGAAATCTCCAATGTTAAAGCTCCCTCACCTTGAACAACGTCAAACGATACTCGCATGGCTTCGCTTTCTATATTTTTTTTAAAGCCAACCGGTGCGGCACTTTGAATAATCTCGGGGGCATGGAAGCAGTCAGTGGGAAAGGAAACTACCTGATGAATAAATAAACCGAACTGGCGTGTATCTGCCAAGACTCCTATAAACTTTATGATAAAATATGAGATTTTTATTAAAAGCTTCGCCTTCTGTAAAATATTCTAGCGAGATTGCAAAAAATATCTTCACACCTTTGCTCTCGTGCGTTGGAAAATTATAATTTTTATGAATTTGTGTAAGAAATTTTGCACAGATTTATGCGATGCGGAAAAATATTTATTGATTTTTTTTGTTCCCGTAAGCTCTCAAAGCGTTTATTCGAGATGTGCTGCTTATAAATTTCCCATGACATTGTACAGCGCGCGAGTGTGAAAGCATCTCATGACTAATATCGCAAAAAGCACTTAAATCAGCATTACATTTGAGCTGAAACGGCATCAAACTTCCCATTCCTCTCGATTTCTCTGTTTTCTTTTTCATTTTCCCTACAGCTACGCGTCGGAATTTTTATTGTTTTTATCAACATGGAATGAAATCATGGATGAAAAAGAAAAATGAAGAAAAAAAAAGAAGGAAACACACAAATCATTACACCGAGGAACATAATAAAATATTTCTCTCTTGATTGAGCCCGTTATTACTGCCGAGCACTTTATGACAGCTCCCAGAGAGAAATTTGACGAATTCGTCATTACAACAGGTTCGTTTATGTCAGACAAGAATCGACAGCTTGCAGCAACAAGCTCTTCTCATTTCCCTTGGCGCGACTCCTTCCTCTTCAAGTCGTTTGATAAATATCGATTCATACTGTTACATCGAATGAAAGTTGATTGATGTTGACACAAGGAATAAGCACGCACTTGGCTGTCGATCATGAGCAGAGGAACGTGTTGGCTTCATTGCTAAGAGTTCGTAGAATCAATGAAAGTTCAAGTGAATCAATTCCTAAGCTCATGCTATAAG
Organism: Smittia aterrima; assembly: GCA_033063855.1. Classification (NCBI taxonomy): domain Eukaryota; kingdom Metazoa; phylum Arthropoda; class Insecta; order Diptera; family Chironomidae; genus Smittia; species Smittia aterrima. Next base: position 5,289,555 of record CP093831.1, read on the forward strand.
ATGATAGCTCTCGGTGTATTATTAGAGAGAGAGACCACTTAAGTGACGTTGTTAAAGTCGTAACTTTTATTTATCGCCTCATAATAATTTTTGTAGCATTTCCACCTTCGTGTGTGTGTGAAATCTCGAATCGCTTCGAATAAAAAGCACTCAAAGCTCGACATTTTATCTCCTTTGACGTAAAACAATTGTTTTCTTTTGCTTCCTCTTCCTACTGTTCGTGTAAACATTTTTACGCTGACAAGCTCGTCAAACGCTGCCAGGTCTCAATATAAAAGTTCGAGCGTGTTAAAGCCTTCAACTTAACTCTGCTGATTATCGTTGTTTGCTCAAAGCGAAGGCATCAGAATGTAAGATCACGTCAACGCAATACTAAAAGGCACCGGCAACAAATTTTCCGATATTTTTATAGCGTTTGCCGTCTAGAATCAGAAGTTGTGATCATAAGCCGCCTTGAACTCGATTGCTTTCGACTTCATATTGCGCGTGTGAAAACTCTCGAGGGTTGAGAAGATGACGATTGAAATTGATTGCAACGTGGAACAACACACATCTCGAGATTCTAAAGACGTTGATTTCCCTCTCCTTACGCATCGTCTAAGACATGAAACAGGCAGCTTTTCCGGCAAACTTTATGCAATACTTGAGAGAGAATGAAGTCGGAATCGTTTTTCATCAAAAGAATTTCGAGAATGAAAATTCATAACGAAATGTGTGAGCTTTCGCTGAATGATATCTCAACGATATCGCTGAAGATTTGTTCGATTGAATAAAAATTTCCTCCCACAATGAAAAATCCTGAAATCGCAGAGGAAAAAGAAATATTAAGCTCAAAATCCCAAAAGAAGCTTTTCCTTCTTGAGTTGGGCTACGTTTTCCCACAAATCGTCGAAATGATTAAGATTTTTTTTCTCTCTCCGAGGGTTTCAATTCTGATTTTAAAAATCGTTCTTCGAAAGCTTTGCACCATTCGCCAATAATATTTCCTTGAAGCAAAGGCAACTATTGACTCAATATTGTTTCATTTCACTCGTGTCAAGTGAGAAAATCGATTTTTCCTAGAAGTTCTAATCCCGAAAGCTTTCCATCCCACGGTCAGAGTTCTCAAATATATTTCTTTTTATTTATTGACCGAAGCATATGAGAACCTCTTTAAACATAATCCTATCTTGTCTTAGCAAATCGCAAATATTTTTTTACTCCGACAACAAATTAATTTCTCCGCTCTTATATTCTTGTTCCCAAGATTAAGCTTTCAAAGGGTTTATGGTCCAAAGAAGAAATAGGTCGCCGTCACTTGTCGTGGCACATAAACAAAGCTTAATTATCCGTTAGCCGACAAAAAATTGTGAGAAATGTTTTCGGGGATAAAGAAGGAATTTGCCTTCACGTGATAAATTTGTCGTTCTGTGCAAACAAAAGCAAAGTGTGAATGGTTGAAAGTGCAGGAGGTGAAAATGTGTTTGCAGAGCGTCCGAGAGAAAATGAATTGCGAAACGATTGTTGAAGCTTTTAAGGGGAGGAAACTCTAAGAACAAAGTTTTCTGACGGAAATTGTAACTTGATGTTTCCTTACGAGCTTTTAAAGCAGCTCTGCTCAAGAAAGTTCTTAAAGCACGAACGTGAAAACGACTTTTTAATGTCAAATGTATTCAGATGCTGTAAAATTACTTCGAAGTTAAAATCTCTTTGCTTTTACGACCATCCGAGTAGTTAAAGTGAGTTTTGTGTTTTGAATTTTTAATCAACTGAAAATGAAAAGCCAACTAAAGCTTTAATAAAGAAAGATAAGAGGAAGAAGGCGAGATTATTTAGATAGAGCGTGGAGCAGATGATAAGGGAAATATTTTTCGAGGCGTAAAGTGAATATTTTGAGAGTCATGCTAATCGAGTTGTCTCGATAGTTCAGAGACTTATCTCACTAACAAACCAACTGCAGACTCATCGATTGAAACAGACGAAGGAGAAAATTGAATCAGATTATTGTCGTTGCTCTGGGAAAGAGATCAATAATAGTCGAGCGTCTATCTTTAATCCGGAAGCGAGTTAACTTTATTACCGGGATTTTCACAAGAGAAAGAGGAAACAGTGAAGCAGCTTAATCCGAAACTTGCATTGAACAAGCTCCTCTTCTTCATGACTCTCGATTGGAGTTTCTTATGAAATTTATTGAAAATTGAGATAAAATGAAACTTTTTTTTCCCTCTCGTTTCCAACTGGACCAAAGTTGCATAAAAAGTTTTAATCCAACTCAAGAGACTGACTCGTTAGATTTTCTACCTTCGGGCGCTCGCTCAGTTGGAAACAACACGAGAATTGTATGCAAATTTTTATGTTCCATCATAAAACTCGTAATAATCGTTTCACAGTTTTTCAGGGGAAAAGTTTAATTGCATTACCAATTATATATGCAGATGGCCAAGCCGTGTTCGAGTAAGCAAAACGGGATTATTCGTCTATTTAAATCACACAAACACAAAACTGTTTAACATTCAGACAATGGATTAGCTGCAATTCGAGAAGTTCATGAAAAAATAAATTCGTGGTGGAAAAACTTCGACCGCAAAACGTTTCATTGTTCGAGCTTTTTCTCTCTCTCTCTCTTGTTACCCAAACGAACATTTTTTTCCAAGTGGCAGAGCCTGAAAACAAGCGAAGTGAAAATAAATTCGCTTTTATTTTATTCCAATGCAATTAAAAGGATCATGAAAAATTTCATTGGTGAGGGAATGAAATTTAATTGCTGTGTGCGTTGTGGTTGAGATGAATTGAAAATAAAAATTTCCGCTCGTCGAGGAAACGAAGAATATTTAATTAAAATATCAAGTTGATTTCTCAATGTAATGTCGGAGCGTGTTTATTAACTCATTTGTTGCGAATGCAAATATTTAACACAAAAAAGTTTCTTAGATTTTCAACGCCATGGTCTTGACGTGGCTTGCACTTGCACTGGAGAAATCCGAGTCTGGGAATTGGGCTTGAATGTCTTTGAAGCTAACAGCGGAAATTTCTTCAAATCCAGCTTTAAGTGCTGACTTTTGTGATGCGATACCGGAGAAGCTCGTTGCGCTGACAGTCAAGCCAACTGAGGTAAGAAGTGACTTTCTAGCCTTCAACATTTCAGTTGCGATTCCTCTTCCGCGGTAGTTTGGATTAACGCAAAGTCCAATGCCATTCAAGTAATGATCAACATTGTAATGAGCGTGGATATCGATCTTTGACTCGGTGAAGTCCACGATCTTTATCAAGAGAGCAAGATTGGCGTCAGCACTCTGAAATTGATTAAAGAATTAAAAATAAAAAATTGCAAGATATTGTCGCTATCTGCATTTTTTAAACCTCCATAATATCAGGGCTTCCGCGAGTCTTTGCTGTTATCAAGTTAAGTCCAACTAGCTCATGCGATCCCATCTTGTAGCATGCCAACGAGAGCTTCTCCTTGATGAGCGAATGATTGTACTTCTTGAGTTTCTCGACAGCAGCTGAGTTCTCAGGAATCTTTGCTGCAATCTGGACACTCTCATCAGGAGTGTAGAACTTGGCGTACAACTCAACAGCTTCCTCAGCCTTATCCTCGGTCAAGTCTTGAATGTAGTACTCGACTTGTCCATCTCCAGTAGTGTCCTTGGCGTGGAAAGTATGATGAATGATTGGATAAAGTCCAGTCGAAGAGCGTGTGAATTTTTGAGCCATTTTTTTCAAGTCGTTGCTACACTGAGTGAAAATCAAATCTGAGAGTGATTTCATTCGAAACTTGAATTTATAGATAACGCTTAAAGAGAGATAAGACTTACGAAAAAGTGATAAATTTGCAATGAGAACTCTGCTCCCTTCGCTGACTTCTTATCTTTTCATCGAATGACTTCCAACAATAATTCAACTTCATCGGAATCGTCGTCATTCTTCGTCTTCCTCTCAATTAATCCCGTAACAATGCCGCAACGATAATATAATTTCTTAAACGATCAAGTAGTTATGAGTCGTGAAATCAGAAAGTTTTCGCTCGCTTTTGCTCGAAGTCGTCGAGGAAACCACGAACAGAAAAACTTTCTCTCGAAATGGGAGAAACTTTTGAATCATTAAGCGACAACAATAAAAGCTTGACGAATGGCAAAGCAGTGAACAGCAATTATGAAGATTTCGAAACTAATTAAATTTCCGGCCTCACAATGAGAGAACAAGAAGTCGCTTACTGCGGAAATGACTTGGCATAAAAGTTGGAGATGGAAGAAAAGAAAATCCTTCCATGACTCGCCGAAAAAAAAAGAAAAATTTTCCAGCATCTTGCTACGCAACAAATTGGCCCATTATCGTCACACTGCGATGTTGAGTCGAGTAAGATGAGACGACGCATCATTCTATGGGAAGCAATGACAAATCTTGCTGAAGACTTTCAAAGTTAAATTCTCCGAAATTATATTCCGCATCCTCGATGTTTGAGATTGAAAACATTTCTTCGTTTGTTCAAAGAGTGGAAAAGTTAGAAAGGAAAAATCTCAGCACATTTGTCGCTTTTAAACTTACCTCGAACATTGCTTTTATGAGGAAGGAAATTTAACGTCAAAGAGAGAATTTCTTATCAACGGCGGAGTATTTCCTAAATATTTGACTCGCTACTTAGTACACCAAAGAATCCACTGCGGGGAAAGAAACGAGTGAAACAAGGCAGTCAAGCATTAATAATTTGATATTCCTGCTACGTGTTTCGATGTTTGAACGTTTCTCGCGTGAGCTATTTCATCATTTGCACGCGTTGACGCTCAATCCACGACAATGATCCTTCATCAGTTTCAATTTATGGCAATTTCGCATCTCGTCGAGACGAGAATTAAAGGTAAAATTCTCTGGCACCTGAGCTTTCATCTTTTTCTCCTTTTCTCATTCGCCAGTCATCCCTTCAACAAGGGTCGTTACACGAAGTCAACCTTTGTCGTCTCGTTAATTTTTCTTGCCATCGTTCTCAAGCCAATAAATGAGAATTCCTTTCACATCGCACTTTGCCACTTGAACATTTTCCGAGAACTGGACAATTCAGCTTTCATTGTTGGGGTTTTTCTCCGGAGGTGTTGGTTCTTATGTGGCCACAGGGAAAGTTTCTTGAACTTCGTTCTCAAACTGCACTGCTCTCTTGTTACTTTTTACTATCGCTGCATCATTCATAAATGATCTTGTTAAATAACTCAGCGACGATGCGAAAGAATGAATGAATCATTGGCCGAAAATGAAATTACCCGTTGTTCGCAAATTATGTTTGAAAAGGAGAAACTTGTCTCATTTTGCCCTGGAGTGAACAAAGTTATTTTAACTTCAGATCCACTACAAATTGTTTCATTGAATTTAAGTGTTGAACGTAGTTAACGAACATCACTTTAAATGACATCAAACATAGAGAATGTGGTTGTGAACTTCAAATTCATTTTTTGTCGAGACTCCTTTAGAAAACTTTCAGAGACGAACGAAGAAAAGTTTTAAAAGCTTTTCATGCTCTAACAATCGGACGTGAAGAAAGAAAACTTTTGCTTTCGTCATTCCCTTTTGTTGAACATTAGCGATGCGACGAAACACCAACAACCGAGAAAATTTTTCTTCGTTGAAAGTCATGGAAAAGTTAAAATAGCTTCGCTTCTTAAGCTTTGTCCACAACACCACATCAAATCGCTTGAACATGAGAATTTGTTTTGTTGTTTCTAGCTCGAAGGAAATTCTTCGACATCACTTTGAGCTTTGTTTTGTGTATATTTTTCTTTCGTTTTCTTCAGAGGAAGCGTCGGAGAAATTTCTTTGCAGGTAAAATATTTTTCTCTCGAGTTTAGGAAAATCTTAAAATATTCACGAAACCATAAGAATTCACGAGGCTTCCGGTAAAAAAGGGAGCTTGGCTTAGAATTTTATAACAAAAACAAAGAAAACCGCGTTCACGTGGTAAAGTTGGTCTCTGTCAATTTCTTATTAAAAATATAAAAGCTTTCGAAAGGTCGACGAGAGATGGTAACGATTGAACTCTTCATCTCGCTTAATTTCTTTTTGCTTAAAGTGAGCCTTTCGCAGATGCAAATAATGACACGGAATTAAAATTTAAATATTTTAAAACAAACTTGACGTTGCTCGACGATGGGCCATTCCAAAGAATGTCTTCATCTGAATTCTTCGCTTCAGCAAGAAGCGTTTGTAGCTGGCAATGACAGCATCTGCCTGAAACGTTCCTTAAGGCGTTCATGAATTTTTCCTTCACCATCCTTTTTAATCGCCTTCATCAGAATGGAAAGTTTCTTCATTCATGAAAACCGTCAGGTTCTGCAACAGATAGAAGCGAGCGAAAGTAATTAAAAGTCTCATTTTATGGTTCATCATTTTTATTAAATAGAATAATCTCAGATATGGCCGAGGAGTCTTCGACGTTGAAAATAATAAATTAATAACTGAAAAGGGTTGAGAGAGTCTGAAAGTTTTTGATGGAAAGCTCGACTGAATAATTGAAAGCTTCGCTAAATGACGATCTCCAAATTGAAGTTTTTAATTTATGATTAGAGAGATTTATTGCCATTGTGCGCTGCCTGTGGGTGAAAGTACATTTTGATTATAAAACTCATTAAAATTGATTTCTAATTGTTTCCACTTAATTACTATTTATGACTTCCAATTGATGATTGAAATGCATAAAGTTCAAAATCACCAAAAGAGTTTAAATCAATTTGAATTCTGTCCAATTAATTGTGGCTTCATCAAAATTCCCTCTGAACTTTCTCAATTCGATGTTTGAATTTTGATAAATCGATGTCGATTTTCATCTGAAAATTGAATTTCTATTTAATTCAAAGCAAGTCAAAGTTGCAAAAGTGTCGAGAACTTGAGTGAATTCAGATGTGGCATATGAAACAAAATTTATTTTGTTCTCCTGAGATTAAGATTGTGTAATGTTTTGATATTCACGATGACATTTGAACTTCGTCGGATTGAGTTTCTATTTATTTGGAAATAATTCAGTTTTATTCACATTAGTCGGAGTTTACGACTCTTCGGTTGAACATTATGGAATTTAAATTTATTTTAGCAGTTTTGGCATTTACTTCAGTCGCTGCGGTTGATCAGAAGATTCCAAGTTATTTGAGATTCATAGAAAGTTTCAGTGAGTAAAAAAAATGAAAATATTTAAACAGTTTTTAAATTCTCATGAACTCATCAGAGTACAACGCGACCGAAGATGGTCAAGTTACTGTCCAAAAGAATTATTATTTGTCTGAGCGCGTTGAGTTCACAGCAATCGACGCAATCACCAGTTGCTTGTCTGCAGGAATAAGACTTGCAACAATCGAAAACAACCTTGAACTTGAAAACCTGAAGAAACTTGCACAGACGAATCCGAATCTTTTCAAGAAGAAAGTTGTAATCGAAGGAAATAACTTGGTGGAAGATAAGAATGAAAACGATTGTCTTGTGTTTTCTTTTCTGGCTGAGACAGCAGAGATGAGCTTCGTAAAAACAAATTGCTCTGATGGCATTGAGTTAAATATTATGTGCGAAGAAGTAATCTTTACATATGAAAGAGAAGAAGATTCAATCATTGAAGATAAGGTTGACGTCAAAGCACAGTTTTTAGATTTATTGGGAGAGTACAGTGAGTTATCTAAAACTGAAATTATTTGACGACCAATCTTTTGATTTTATAGAAAGCGAATCGGAACATAAATCTTACTATTTTTCCGAGGGAATGTTTCGGACAGCGTCCGTCGCTCATCAGATTTGCGAAGCACTTGACATGGTTGTCGCTGCGCCTAAAGATCAAAGTGAATTTGAGAACCTAAAACAATTGTTAATTAAAGCGCAAACGCCTAAGAGTACATTTGTTACTTATCATGCTTTTCTAATCGATGGATATCGATCGACTTTTGATGAAGATCTTTTTCTTTCGGGAAATAAACCAATCAACTTTGTGGACGAAACGAAAAAGAAAAATTCGGACTCTGAAGTAAATTGCTTGGGTAAGTTCTGAAACATTTGTCAATCGATTGAAGAAGAAATTTTAAACTTTAAGCTTTATATCTGGGAAATTATAAAACGTGTTCATTGGTCGAAAGTCTTTGCTATCGAAGCAAGAGCTTCATCTGTGAATTTGATCACACCAGAAGCAGACCAAGGAAAATATCAAACTACATCGGAACTTACATGGATCGATTCTTGGAACCTTTAACAACTTACGGTGAGTTGCCTAAGTAAACAAAACTGAATTTTAGTTTTCGTTTTTGTTCTTAGCTTTTCGAGGAGTTGAGAAATCACTTTTTATCAGCAAATTTTCAATGACATACTTGAAAGCCAAATTAACATGTGAAACTCTTGGAATGAGACTTGTTGAGCCAAAATCTGAAGAAGAAGACACAGAAATGAGAAGAAAGTTGTTCGATCTGGAAAAAGATCTTCAAGGAGTGTTTGTCGGATTCGCTTCTAAAGACAAATTAATTTTCTCGGTTCAATCTGGGACTGTCATCAAATTTATTGAAAAAGACGTAGATTGGCGCAACAATAGCTGGGATTGTTTGTATCTGACAAAAGATCATTTTCATAAAAGGATGTCATATGCTTTTGGTAACAATGATATTGATCGATTTGAAGGGAAATTCATTTGCGAGAAGGGTAAATGAAAAAAAACTTCGCTGCAGATTATAAAGAAGAAAATTAATAAATTTATTTAAATTCTCAAAATGATATCCCTTGACAACCCAATCAAGTTTATATTCTGACGAAATCCTAAGAATATTTTAATTAAAAGTCAGTCTAACCTGTACCGAGATCAATAAGAAACCAAAAGCAAGAGAAAAACATTTCTCTGATTGAAGTTGATTTAGGCAAATTGGAAACAATTTTAATTAACGTAATGGAAAGTTTGAGTTCTCGAAAAACTTTCTTTCCTCGTGTTCTCATGTTTTTGTTAATATTGAGAAGAAATAAAGTTCATTCGACACTCCCAGAGAATAAACAAGTGCAACAGATTTGTAATTCTAATTGGTAAACTTCGTAGACAATGTCGGGAGAACTTTCTCTCACTCCACGCCAAACATTTCGAACACGCCAGTTGCATTAGAATTGTTTTCGTTCTTGATTCTTGTGTCCAATCATCGGTCATCATCTGGCGAAAGTTCGACAAAAGTTTCTTAAGAGTAAAAAATTTAAATTGGAAAACCCAAAAGTTGGGACAACCGGAGGAGAAAATCATAGAGAAGTCAGAGAATTTACGAGCGAGCAAATATTACATTTTTCAATCAAGCTTGATTGGATTTCTGAGGATTTCTCTCTCTCAACAGCGACAACATCCGAGATGTGAAATTTATAGCCCGGAATGGAACGAGAAACTTTCTGCTGTTAGTTTTGGACGGTGCAGTGCAAGTGAATTGCTACTTTAGCTGATGATATTTTTACAGCGCATAAAACATTGTTAAATCCCTTCTCATTCGGTTTTGACGATGAAAGAGCGAGTTGTTCGCAAGTTATGCTCAGAAAAATCTAATTATTCTTTGTACGTAGCTAATGAACTAAACCTAACACAGAAATCTTTTTAATTTACATCATATCAAGTTACGGAGTAGGCTAGAGATCGAAAAATGTGAAACGAAATGATGAGCTCCGATTTCAAACTTTATCAATTATCATGGATAAACATCATTCGTCAAATACCCAAAAAGGGGAACCAGCTTACTTGAGAAGGGTAAAGTTTTCGGATGGCAAAAGTTAATTCTAGTAATGTGATCCTCCATTAAAATCTGAAGCTCAAACATATCACAAGTTGTGACGCAAATATCCAATTTGATTAACTCTCAGGTAACTAAGCTTTGATTACCAGAGTAATCTATTTTCGGTCTGAAAGCTTTCACAGCCAAGTATGATGAATTAATAATATTAATAAAGTCTCTCATGTATTTTTTTTTCGATCCAATTTATGACTCAATATCGCAAACAAGTTTATTGATGAAAAACAAATTTGATAGCCTCATAATAAATTTAAGTTTTTTTGCGCAAATATCAAACTAAAGGATAAACTAATTGATCGATCGCTTTGATTGTTAAGCACTCAACTAGGTTCGATCTGGATTATGAATGAAAACAAAATTAAGAAACGCAAATCAGATAAATCTTGATGGATGACGACAACAGGCACATCAACTTTAAGGATGAATCAATCACAGCGATTTCCTTAAGTCGAAGCGAGGAAATATTTCTGGTCATAAAATTAGGATCAAATCTGCATCTTTAATCCGCTTTGCCGATAAACATTCTGAATATTTCAGGAATAAATGAAAGCTGACGCTGGTTATTATCTTACAAAGCCATCAATTTCCCACTCAACTCTGATTTCCCTCTCATAACAATTTTTTTCCCGCAAACGAAAAGAATGAACTTGATTTATCTATTGTGGAATAATGGGCACCCCTCAATGATTGTCCATCCAATGTCCGATTGAATGTGCTTGTTGTGTGACTCTGATGTGTGTCGCTTTGCTATGAAACGAGAGAGATGTGGAAGCAGAAATGTCACGCTGTGTTCTACTGGAAGCAATTATGGAGAAAAGCTTTCAAATCTTTCTCGTACTGAAACGTTTGTGTGAGTGGTTTCAGGTTTCATTTCGTCTCCCTAATTAAAGCTTGTTTTGTTCGACACTTTCCGTCTGCCACAGGGAAACACAAACTCGCTTTTTCATATGGAATTAACCGCAGAGCGAGAGCTTTGATGTAAACAAGATTCCTAAATGAATTGAAACGTGTTTGTCCTCTTAAGTGAGTAGGACTCATTTTACTTCTAAGCTTGTACACATTATCGAGAATTTTGTCTTTACTTCGAGTGCTTTCACCTTTTCCCTTCCTAAACACCTGTTCCAAGACAATATCGTCGTTGTAATATCTGTTTCTCCTGCTGTCGCTGCTGTAAATATCGAAATCTGTTGTTGAAGGTTTGAGAGAGTTATCAGGGTTAACAGTCAGACTGAGGTCAAAAATCTTCCGTAATTTTAAGTTCATAAATATTCACTCTCGCATTATAAGATCTCAGTTTTAAAACATTTCATAAGTTGCAAACTTTCAGTCGAATTCCCCTCGAGAATGTCACCAACGCGGAGCTTAGCGAAAAGCACGAAAAACTGAAATAAAGCGTTTCGTTCGTCTACAAATCTAGAATTGGAATGAAGCGATGTCGTGTTGGTTTTATAGTGTTTTAGTTCTGAGATTCATTTTGCTTAATTCGCCAGACAACAACCGACGACAGAGTGCGGAATTGGTTTAAACAAAATTGCATTTGTAAATAAATATTTACGCTTGTTGATTGTCCCAAGAGTTCAACGGCGATGGTGAGAAAGGGAAAGAATTCTCTCGTGGCAATTGCATTTTGCTTTGTCATTTGATTTAAATCAACAGACAGAACTTCTGTCACAGAGGAGGCGAAAGCATTGCCGGTGGATGAAAATCCTCATCGGAAATCCTGTCATTTACATTTCATCGTAGAAAAAGAGCGAAAGATTCTGTTGGGAATTCTGCTTTGGCCAGAGAAAATCTCCATGGGATTGAATATCATGCAATTGTAACTTGTAGAGCGTTCATTTCAAATCCAATCGTGTACGGTTGGATTATAAAGGGAAATAAGAAACGTCATTGACAGTCTTGCACTTGACAAAGCTTTAAAGATTGAAAAATTGGAGTTCACGAAGCAGACTGCAGCTTTAAATACTTAATCTCAAGTGAATGTCCTTTCTCACTCTCTGTCTTGTAGCGAAATGAATGAAGTAACAAGAAAATTCCATTGCTTGTCTCTTCATAACTTTTAGATCGACTTGAAGTTCCTTCAATGGAATAAACTGAATTTCACATGCGGATAACTTCTGCTTGTGAATAAATAAAGAGAAGAAGTTTTCTCGGAAAGCTCTCAACGAAATTCTTGGTAAATTGTATGAGAAGGCGAACGATGAGTCTAAGGAAGCGTAAAGTTGTCAGCACATTTATTTTTAGATTTCGTCACTTGATTCTTTGTCAAGCTCGCTTCGAGTTGAGTTCGCAGATCCTTAAATAAACCGATTTTATTCAACGCAGAATTACGTCGTCTCTTATCAGATTTTGTCGTTCAAGTTGAAGACTGTAACAACAAAGCAAGTAAAGCTTTAATACACTGAAAGCTTTAAGACTCACAGCTGAAATTGCTCGAAAACAGTCCAAGCAATTAACGTTACAGATTAGTTTTCACTGTTGCTTCGGTAACGTTCACTGCTAATTAAGATAAATACTAAACACGATCGAGTGAGATAATTTGCAATCCGCTAAATGATTGTACATCTGCTTAGAATTGAGGCGAAAGCGCAGAAAGCGAACAGCAGCAGACCCATCGTGAGTGGAGACGGAATAAAAAGTAATGGGAGGAGAAGCAATGTTGCGAGCGATGGAGAAAATCGAATCATTTTTCATTCTCCGGAGAGAAAGCTGTGAAAATTGATTTGTGACTTCTCGTGACATCGTCAGCACAGAATGGGATGAGAGATTGTTTCGGCGACTCAGCATGCAGTGAGTGAACTTGAGTAAAGCTCGTCCCTTCAGAATCATCCCCCAAACACGAAACAAAAATCAAAACGTCAAGACTCGAGATTAATTTGTTGCGATAAGTTGAAAGTGAAATTTATCAAAATTAGAAAAACAAATTTCGCTGGAGAAGCGTTTACTTGATTGATGACTTCACAGTCTTGAGACAATTTATTTGCCATTCCTAGGATTTAACATTGAGCTCGTGGCTTTCTTTTTTGCAATCCGTCATTGCAGATTGTTCTTCTGTTGAATGCACACTGAGTGTCGCTATTTCAAATCTATTTTTAAGTCCAGCTGACGACAACAGCAGGTTCGTTCAAAAAGTCAAGCACCTCTGAAACCCTCAATTTCGTTGTACGAGAGATTTTTATTAATTTCACTTGTAAATGATATTTCTTTCCGATTGAATTAAGGTCGGGACAGTGTTGATTACTGACGATTCAACTTTCAGCATCGTTGAGTCAATGAATGGATCAAAATTAGTGCTTCACAGAAAAGTGGCTCGCTAATTGTGAATTCATTCATTTCGCTACGAATTCGTCGAAGGAAAATTAAGCAGGAAGGAGTTTGAATACTGCAACGCGAAGGACAAAAGGTTGAAGAGTAGATATAAAAAGAAATCAGTATTTTTAATTAAGGAACCCGTTGAATCTAATTTCGGTGGCCACGGAAGGGTTTGTTCTGATTTAATTTTAGACGCAACTTACGGAAGCTTCCTTCTCGATCTGCAATCATCATCAAGCTATGGCAGCATAAACATTATACAAAAGGCAAATTATTGCCGCCTCTTTGTGCAGGGCAATCTTTGCGAATCTCGCTTCGTCATCAATTATAATCATGCTGCTCATTTTTTATTGCTAAATCTAACTCAGCTTAGGATTTAATAATTTTTCATCTCATTTTATTTTCATTTTCTTTTTGTGAACTGTTTTATAATATAATACAAGGATTTCTTCTTCTTTAATTAATTACATTGTTCTATAAACTCTCATTTATTTTATTAAATGTTTTCACTGTATGCGTTCGCTTTTATTATGAAATATTCTGAACAAATTTAATTATATTTATATCGTAATTAGATTGGAGTCCTTGGTGTGCTTTCGCGAGTTGAAAATCTCATATTTCTTCCTCGATCTAACGAGAGTTGGGAGTTCCATGCACTGCATGAGATGATTTTTTATTTCGCTGTATTAAATACTGCCACTGTCCACCATCTTTCGCAATAAATAACAATTACTTTGCTTTACTGGGTTTAAAGTCCGAGATCATGATCAGAGATCTTGAGAAGGAAAGTATTCATTGATTTATGAGTAAAGTGATTGTTCGTTAAATACGTACAAAGAAGGGGTCATCGCGATTCCTCTCAATTTCTACATAATTTACGAACAGACCTCTTAGAAGATTTTCTATTCCTTGCGTGATTGAGTAAAACTTTACTTGCTTCAATCTCCCTCGCAATTCAATTTATCTCATCGCCGCCCTTCAGACACTTTTAATAATATTTCTCTTTCAAGGAATCGCTTTTGACTGCGCTTTTTATGAAACATTAAATTTGATAAGAAAATATAACGAAAACGCTGAAAATAAATTACTTTCGTTCTTCGTTAATATTTTGTTTCTTTAATCGGGAAGTTAAGTTGAATGTGAGTGAGCGAGAGTAAGATAGAAGATGGTTATCACGTTTTGTTGCTAACACGACTCTAAAGCTTGACTTATTCATCGTTAAAACCAACAAGAACTGTATCAGAAATATAATTTTATGATTTGAACTTTTATACATAAAAATCTTCTTTGCATTTTGTTTCATTTAATTTCCTATTCGAAAACATTAAACTTCTGGCTTTGGTTTTTTAAGACGACAAACGATGTTTGTTTTACAAAAGCATTGCCAACTGTAATAACTGAAAAAAATGACAACAAACAGAACTTTTGTGTTATGTCAAGTTGGCTTAAGAGTTCGTGTAAGAGAATTGTTTTTTTATTTAGAATTCACTTTAAGTAACTCTTTAGATTTCATTTGTGGCAGTTTATAAATTTCTTTAGTTTTTATATTCAATCCCATTTATTTCGAGGCTCTCAACAAGTTTAGCTAAACCTTAACGATGGTTCGTGATCTCCACAATGTTCTTTCCATTAAACCCCATTCACTTTATTTTCTATTTGCAACTCAAAGGCAACTCTGAGCAGAAATGAAAGCGCAAAGGGTTGGAAATTATTAAATTTAATGTTTTTTCTTCTTCTTATTTAAGCTTTGCTATTTCAAGAGAATGAAAGATGAAAGCATACATTTGCTTAAAAGCTTTCAATAACATAGGAAGATAACATCGAGTGCAAAAAGGAACCAGATCCTTAATCATTATTGCCCGAAACGTTTTTCTCGATTAAATAGATTTTACAATTTCAATGAACTTTAGTTTCAAACGTTTTTCTTCTTCTTCTTCTTTTGGTTGACACAACCAAAGTCAATCACAGCTAAAAATCTATAATTTAGTTAAAATGATTTCGAGATCGTGACAATTTCATTCTTAAGTTCTAAGAGGGAAGAGAAAGTGGGGAAAAAGTAAGGAAGAGTGATGACGAGGCTTTTGGTTGTTTAAGTAGAATGAACTTGCTTTGATAGATTTTACTTATTTAACGACTTGCAGGAAGATAAATGAACGGCGAAGTAACTCTTTTCCTTCGTGGCATTGATAAATGATGATGTAAAATTGAAAATTTCCCGAGGGAGGCGATTGGAAAGTTGTTTTGTTTTTGAGTCATTCGAAGGTTTAAGTTGCTGCTAAAAAAATGTTAGAAACTAAAACTGATTCGCGGGGAAAATCTTGACAAATTGATTCGTTAACCTAATTGCAGCACGAGCATGAAAACTCATCTCTCTCCCCGACTCATCGCTTCAGTCCGGGGCCGAGTGATTTATCAAGATTGAAGTCCATTTTAGCTAGAAACTAAGCTGAAGGATTAGACAGAACCGTCCAGGGTTAAACTGTTTCTAAAGCTCCTGTGAAAGTTTTTTCTACATCCCTTTCGTCGGCAGTTAACGAGCTCTTCCGAAGCTACGATTAATTTCGCTTTAATATTTAATTATTTACGATCCCTTCCATTCTCTCAGCCGTTCGCAACATCAAAGAAGGTTTTGTGGTGAATTTAAACTAATTATTTCCGGATTAACTGCCGGCTTTACGCGCGAGTATATTGAAAAGTTGAAATGATTCCAGAAAACTTTTGAATTTCTATCGAAAGAATCGGGGAGAGATAATGAAGAAAATTATTAATTGAAATATCAGGTTGATTAGATTTTTCTCCTTCAGTTAATTTAACAAGAAAAAGGATTATTGCGGTTCACCAAATTATGCTGTCTTATGATAACAACTGAGTTAATTTTTAATTGAAAAATATTATTGTTTGAGATGAAATTTCCGAAGAGATTTCCTTTTTCAATTTAAAGGAGAGAGAGAGAGAGAGTTGAATGTACGTTTGATGATCCTAGACCTAGACGAGTTTCGGAAATTAAAATCATTCGCATCAGCAATCTCGACCTTTGAGCGTGTATGTTTCTGATGTTCCCGCAATTAATTATTGAGTAAAAGTTTTTTTCTCTCCTTCTCGAGCTTTTTGATTAAGATCAAAGTTTTCCCAAGCTTCATCATCCACATCCGGCGAGAGACGAAGCTCATGCCTTCTGAGAAAGAATTGTTTTGAAAATTTAATTGAAATCCCAAAGATGAAGAAACTTTTCTCATAGCTCTGTACAGACAAACATCTTTTTATTTTCTATTAAATAACCAAACCGCTGAGTACAAAGCAGTAAAAACAAGACGAAACTTTTATGTCGCAATCACGTTAAATAGAGATTTCTCATGATTCCGCAATGTATCTCGTATCTACTCGGTCGTGGCGGAAACATGAAATGAATGACAGAAAGCGAGATAGTGAATACGACAGTCGGTGACCGCTTCACGAGTTGAAGCCATTTGAATGGAGCTTAAAACAAGTTTATAACGAGATTGATTGGAAGGATATCGTAACAAGAAAGAGATAGAGATAGAGGGAGGAGGGAGGATAAATACAAGACACTCATTAATATCGCTTTTTTCATCATAAATAAATTTGTTTTCTCTATACAATTAGTCTATTCATATTTTTAAAAAAGAAGAAATAAATGTTTTTGCCATAAATTAGCTTTTTGCTTCTAAATTTCTATTTTCGCGTAAATAAAATATTTTCCGTTTGTTTTTTCATGAAACATTTCTCGTCTCGCAAGCTAAGAGATTAACAAAAGTTTCGTCGTTGTTTGCTTGTCTCGTATCAAAATGTTTTAAACTTTAATTCACATGTGAAGAAGTGCTCTCGTCGTCAAGCATGACTTGCAAACAACTTTAAGTTCTCTTCTATAAATTTCGCGAGTAATCAACAAGACAAGTAAACAACGATGAGAAGCTTCTCCGAGTTTCTTGAGAAAACAGGAAGGAGATGAAAGGTAAATATAATATTATGATATTAAATACCATTTTAATTCCATTGTCTTTCTTCTCTCGAAAAGATCTCGAAGGAATTTTGAAAATTTCATTCCCCAATCTCGTCCGTTTCCTCTTTTTTGTGTGTTCGGCAAAAACTAAATGTTTGCGAGAATTGTTTGAAAGAAATTTCATAACTCGAAGGATGAAAATTGCTTTGTGATTCGTTAGACGAAGAATAATCATTCAATGTCTTATCTCATCGTTTCTTATTGATGTTCAAGAAAGTGATTGAAAAAAACTTTGAAGAGTAAACAAAATTGAAATTTCCTTTTCAATTCAAATTGATTGGAACCAAAAAATGTTTCATGAAAGAGTTTTTAGCTACCGCCCAGAAGCTTCAGACTGATTTGACAACTGATCATTGCTACGTCGATTTGCAATATTGATTTGGTTAGAAAAGTGTTCGTTCAACTCTCGAATCAGTCTGAACTCGATGATTACAACATTCTTACATCATAATATCAAATAATTTACAAAAATGCTTAGCAATGAAGTAAAAGCTAATGAGATCAAAGTATCGACTGCTTCGGGCAATTAAAAAGTTTCTCGTCCGCCGCTTTAAAATTTTTAAGCCATTCGAATGGATAGAACGATGAAGTTTAAAAAAGTAAAGAGAGCGTAGGAAGAAAAACTTTTTTGAGAAACGCGCGAACGGAAGATTTTTTACTACAAAACATAAAATTCTAATAATACCTTAAATATCAGTAAGGATAAGCGTAAGATTTATTTCTGTTGAACAAACCGTCGATTCCGTCTTCGAGATTGCCGAACGATGTCGAGGGTGTATTGAGTAATCCTAATTTGCATGTTTCGGATAAGGCGGTCGTCGTTGATTTTGTTGTTTGTTGTGTTCCGCACGTCCGATGAAGAAAGGATGAAGAAAGCGCATGAAACGGAAATTATTATCGCGGGTAATGTGCGAAAAGTTATCCGAAGTTAAGGAGGATCAGAGAGGGAAGATAGAAAGAAAAGAAATTGAATAAAAAATTTATTAAACATTTTGTTTATGTGAAAAGCCAAAAATTGAAAGAAATCATAAATTTACAAAACAACAAACAAAAAAGTTCGATGATGAAATGGGCGAAACAAACTCAGCGCTTGGATTGGAAAATAAAATCATTGAATCGAGAAAAAAAAATAACTTACGAGAGAAAAGTTTTTTGTTCGATTTATCATGCGAGTCACATCTGAAAAAAAAGTTCCCTGCATTTTACCGCAAAACTTTCAAATCGAAATTTTGTCAGCGATCCAATCAATTTTCCTCTTCATGAGTTGAAAGTTTTTCTTCGTCGGAAAAAAAAATATTTTTTTTGTTTGCTATTCTGATTCAACTTCTATAATTGTTTATTTCATCAAGTAGTTTACAAAAAAAAATGTTATACATTTTCAACATCAAGAACATAAGAATTTTGTTCGGTTTTTCTCAAAGATTTTCCGTTTATATTTGAATTTGTACCAGAATTTTCCAAAACGGATCGCGCCATCCGTCGTCAGGATTTTGAAACTTTTCACGATTTTCTTTTCGGAAAAGCTTGCGATCGTTACGGTTTCTTTTATATCTCTCATTTTCTACTTTGGCTGACTAACTTGTTTTCCTACTTTTAAACTTTTTTAACGACAACTCAATAAAGATTAATTTATTTATTTACTTAGACAACGAGTTGCAAGTTTTGTAAACTTTTCCGACAACGAATCGGAATTTTCCCTCTGGAAGCATCGAATATAATTGAAGACTTCTTCGTCTATTTTACTCAAATTTCATCAGAACAAATTGGGAGACGACTTGTTTGTCGAAGTTGGAAATTGCGCTTCAGAGAAAAGCTTCATAAGTTTTCCAATCCTATGCTGCTCGAGAGGAACGAGAGGCAAATAAATAATTTTCTCGCACGCAAATGCTGCAAACGAATTGTTTGCATTCATTTACGACATTGATCAATTGCCGTTGCAAATTGCAATGCGGATAAGGAAACGAAAGCAAAGAGAAATCTCGATAATCATGCACATGTTTATTGATATTTCTTTTCTCCAAGGGAAAATTCAATCAGGGCGATTGCAGCCGCGTGCTGCTTGTTCGCTGAAGGAAAAGTTTTTGCTCTTCGAGACATTTCAAAACGAGCATCAAACAACTTCGTGTTTGTTTGTCGTAAAAACTTTCTCTAAAGCTCTTTATCAAGACAAACTTTTTCTTTTAAATGTCTCATTAAACGTGAATGCTTATTTTAAAGATAATTCATGTTGTGCCAGGGGATAGCGAGACAGACTTAGAGAGAAAAACTCTATGAAACTTGCACTTCCGGGAGCTTCTATCTTAATTGTTTTCTACATTAATATTTAATTGAGATGCTCGTGTCTACGGTTGAGCAATGTGTAGGTCGAAAGAAAAAAAAGAAGAGCACGTCTGAGTGCTTAAAACTCCAAGCTAAGCTTGTCATGGCTAGAGCCAATGTTTTAATGAGAAATAATTAGAAATTTTGAAGAAGAACGAAGCTTTTCTTGTTTGCATTGTGAGTGTAATTAGCCAGTGAGAGGGGATGATCAAGTCATGTCATCGTTGGTGGCAAGAAGGCTATGTCTGTGATTAAATTAAATTATTAGGTGACAACATAATTATTTTCATTCTTCTTTCACGACTTTCGAGGACGACAATAATTTAAAGTCGAGAAGCTTTTCAAAAGCTTCGGAAGAAGCGATGCGAACTAATTATTTTTTAATTGGAAAATCGATTGCCGACCAGAAAATTTATTAACTTCGCCTTCTTGCTGGTGAACTCGTTTCCGGCACGAACGAAACATTTCATTGTGTTTATTAAGTCTCGCAAACTTTTCTTTTGTTCACAATTTTCTTTTTATCGCACGCGAGTGCAAGTCAAACGTTGCACTTCCAATCCCGCCCACGACGCCTCTTAATTACGAATTTATTTTCTTAAGTTTTCTGTTTTAAACGCTTGAGGCTCTCCGCAATAAATTATTCAAGTCGAAAATCCTTTAATCTCATATCTTAAATCACTTTGATCGGAAACATTGAGGCTTGTATGTTCGATACGACAAGTCGTCGTGGTTTTGAATTTTGAATGGAAGCTTAACTAACGATAACATAAATAAACTTTGATGAGATGGGAAGAGGAAGAAAAACACAAAAAAAAAATCTAAAATCAATTTAGAATCGTTCAAAGAAAGTGAATTTGATTTCTCAACATGAGTAGATCTAAATATTTTAATAAGGAACAGGAAAGAGTCGGGTAAAATGAAAGCTTTACTTGAACTTAAAGTAAACTATTAAAACTGAAGGTAAATAGGTATCATTCCATCTTAGAGCAAGAGAACACATCACTCAACATTCCACGGTGATGGATTCTCAGACCGACTCTAGTATGGCTGATTACGAACTCTCATTCTACCTCTATTTTGCACAAACGAGTTATATTGTGGCAGGTAGAGAGCCGCCTTCGCTCTACCGTGCTCCTCAGCCACTCGAACTATCAGTGGTTGATTGCCACCTTGCGGTATCACATTATTGAGTGATGCTATTGCTTCTTGAGCTTCCTCTCGTTTATTATATCTGCGAATGAGAACGAGAAAGTAAATCATAGAGCGATGATAACTGTTCGCATGTCGTTTGAACAAGCGCTCTGTCGCTAATTGCGTTTAAATTGCTGCTCATGTAATTCTTTTAATTGTGTCACAGAGCAAACGTTAAATGGCTTCCTTCATTTCACACTTGCGACTCACGAGTTGAGCATGAACTTTTCAATATTAAAAAAGAGCGAATCCTTTCACAGCTTTTGCAAAGAGGAGAAAAGTAATTTATATGACGTTAGCTTACCTAACAAATGCTACACCACGGGGTTGTCCAGTGAGCTTGTCCCTAAGGATATTTTTCTGTACAATGTGTCCATATTTGCCGAATATTACATCTAATTGTTGTTCAGTTATTGTACGCGGAAGATTAGTTATGTAGAGATTTGTTTCGCGTAGCTCGTCACCTTGTGGACGAGCGTATGACACTTTTAAGCGCTTGCCGCGTATCGTATATCCGTTTAGGCATTTGATGGCACGAATTGCCGCCTCATCGTTCATGAAGTTCACGAATGCGAAACCGTAACTGTAACCAGTCTGTGAATGAAAAGAATTGAGAAGAGAAGATTATAAGCAAACAAAGTTATCCGGACAATCGAAATATCAAATTTCCTTGGCAAGCTTAAGGCTTTAATCTTAAAGTTTTAATGAAATGAACGTGAGAGAATTGAGAAGCAAGAAAAGTGAAACTTTCCAACTCAAGTCTGCTTTGCTGAACATTCAAATTACTCTTTCGTTCATCCTCAACTCATAATCAGACAAGAGTGGCTGATGGATGTAAAAACTTTTCATTTTCTCCCCATTACAATATTAAACAGAGCCATTTTGTTGTTTTTGGCACTAAGCGACCCCGAAAAATTAATTTTCCCTCACATTTTTCTTTCTAAGGCTTTTAATTATGAAAATAGATCAGCATGATGTCGAATGGAACTGCGTCAGACTTTTCAAAGTCATGAAAGGCGGAAAAGTTGGAAAGTCGCTGAGGGCTTTTGTCGCAACAATTTTTTCGCCCTCGAATGTCATTTCATTTCGAAAGTTTCCGCTGAAAATCTGATTTTATTTTCTCTGACATCGTGATTAAAATTTCATAAAGCTTCAGCCATTTTATGAAAAATTTATCTCTATCAAGCGATTTTTTTTTCTCCATCTGGCTTGCTTAGGGTTTGTTCGTAAGTTATGTAGCTGATAAGAATATTTTTGTAGTTTCGTTTTTCTTTAAAATTTGTTTGACCTCATTCAGCTTCTAAGATCTCAACGTAATTAATAAATAATCCCCAATCGTATCGCTCTTTGTTTTTAGAGATGTTGATGCGCTTCTCAACTCAATTGCAGATGTGATTGCAACCAGTCACGCGATGAATTGCATCAGCAAGTGGCAAAAACTCCAACAAATTCATTATCCACTCAAACGACCGAATAAATAAAGAGAAAGCGGAAATTTAAAATCAAATTTGAATAATTTGTTTTTATCGAAGCGCTTTATTCGTAGAATTGCCACAAACTCGAAGAAAATTCCTTCCGCGCGTTCACTGTGAAACTAATTTCACGTGAATGACTTCCTTGTTCGAAGCTTTGTCAACGTTTTTCTTTCTTCTTGTTGCTTTCAATCACGATTTTTTTTCCTTCGATTTTCCGGCAGCAACTTTTTGTTTACCAATTTTCTTTTCAACAACAAGAGCTTTTCCTAAAGAAGATTCCATCGAGGTGTACAATTGAAATTTGGATCCATTAAAAGTTTTCCTGTTCAAATTGAAACGTTTCGAGAATGTCAACTCATAGAAAAGCTTCGCAGTAAACTTTAAAAGCTTTTTATTCTCGTTCTATAATTATTTTATCGATGATACTTTCGTCTTCGTCTTACGATTTGTGCTTTTCTTATCAGACGCTCATAAATAAATTTCGCACAGCAAGGAAATTTTCATTTCATTCTAAGAAAACGTCGTTAGGGAAATGGGTAAGGAAAGAAAGGAAAATGTTTTTAAATTACAACCTCGGCTGGAGTGAGAGAAATCGACTCGATATTTCACGACAGCCATCGACAGTTTAAAACATTCCTTAACTTTACATTTTCCTTCAACAATTTTTACGACTTACAAGAACGTAGAGTGAAAGAAAGCAATGGAAACAGTTGTAATTTGCAACTTCCTCTATCGCTGGGAAGTTAAGCGAGAAATGGTTTCTAATAACCGAGAATTACGGTTTGAATAATGCTTCTGCTCGGAGCACCTGAGCTAGCTTTCGCTGGGGAGTGAATTTGCATTAATTTCAGGCTTTCAAAATCGAAATTTATCGATTCTCTTGCTATTTTTTTCACGAGACCAGCAACAAATTTATTGTCGATTTTCCTCGTTTTTTTTTTTCAATTTATTTCTCGACCACAAAACCGCATCGATGCTTTGCATAATGAAAAGCGAACTTTTATGGTTTTCTCAAACAAGTTTTTTAATCGTCATTGTGACTTGATAGCGTTTGAATTTTAAATACTTGTTTTTGAGTAATAAGAGAGAAGTTGAAGAACAGACATTAATGGATTGGCAATGAACACAAGAAAGTATTTCCTTATTGAAATGCGAAGCAAAAAGTTTCTTTCTCAAGAAGCTAAGAATACGTGAAACAGCCAATTTCGTTAATTACTTTCTTCTTCCTTTCGCCCACCGATAATAATCGCTGGTAACGCATGGTGCCGTTATTCTGTTAAATGAATCGAAGAGCAGAGGAAGAAAATGACGCAAAACTTTTCTAATAATGTTTCAAAACCCACAGGAAACCACGAGCAAAATTAATGAAATGCTTCATGCCCTCGCTCTCGAAGAAATGAAAAAAAGGGAAACCGAAAACGGATGGCACTTCTCGGTAACTTTTATCCCTGCCATTCGTGTCCACGCAATCAGCAGCTGAAAATTTGCTTTGATTACTTTCAACGTCGCTTCGGCGTCGATGAAAAATTGGATTGTTGTTCACATGTGTCGTTCGCCACACATTTTGAATAACACGAAGCGAAGAGAATCGGAAAAGCCACCGTGAAAAAAAATATTCATTCCTATTGTGGCTCGCTTTTATCTTCTCGATGTTTTCATTTTCATTGGCAGTGAAGGCATCAAACGAGCGTCAGTTCAATGCCAACGAACAAATCGATTGGCAGCCGAAAGAAAAAACGTTTCAATCATAATTTTAGGGAGGGAAAGAAATTGGCATTTAAGTGTCACGGAACTTCCAGCGACAGCATTAAGCATTCCGCTTATTGCTCGGCAGAAACTCAATCGTTTCAGCATTAAACGTTGCCGAACGTGATTTATTGACTCACACTTCGTAGCACGACAAGCAACGAAGGTCGTGACTGAAATTTTAAGTGATCATCACTGAAAAGGTCGCTGTATCTTGTCATTCTGTCAGTTGAGATGAAGCTCTCAGTCTCAATATTTAAAGCCGCCTTCGAATCTTGTCTCTAATCGAGAGCGAAACTGATAAAATCTTAAATCCTTTCCGCTCGAGATGACAAAATCTGATTTTTATTATCGCACTCATGCATGAGAAAAATCATTTCGTTTCACGAATGTAAATAAAAGCTTTCAAGAGACGTGAAATGTTTATGAGTAAACAAAACATTCCTCAAACGAACACTAAAAGCTTTTATGCTTCGTTCCTCTTATTCTCTGTTCGTTCGACACCTTTTTCCGCTCGACTGTCGACTGTTCAGCACATTGTCGCCTCTGTCTGTTGCTTTTTTTTTCGCCACCCAATTTCAAACCGAATGATCCAATGAAACACATGTGAGCGGATTTTACGGCAGAGTTTATACGATAACTGCCTCTTGAAAGCTCCTGAGTCGAGAATCCTTTGAAAACGAAAATTCTTTAAACGACCTCAATCTTTCTGATCTCAAATTCAAATCTTTTGCTTTTACTAAAGTCTTGAAATGCTTTTGCGAACTCATGAGATGTTTTTATCTGCAGTTTATGCATTTTCTCTATCTTTGTTTCATTTTTAATGTCAAGGCGAACCGTTTTGCGGGAATGTGCAAATCTCTGCTTTCTTTGTCTTCACTTTGCATCCTCGAGCCAACAAATCTTTATGCAGAGCTCGCTCTTCAAAAAAGCATTTTTCACTCGAGCAAATAATTGCTGAAGTTAAGCTGAAATGGAAAAGTCTCAGGGCGATTAAAATTTC
The DNA here is from genome assembly GCA_033063855.1 of Smittia aterrima. Classification (NCBI taxonomy): domain Eukaryota; kingdom Metazoa; phylum Arthropoda; class Insecta; order Diptera; family Chironomidae; genus Smittia; species Smittia aterrima. The sequence continues at coordinate 5,314,362 of CP093831.1, forward strand.
ATTTAACAAGCATTGCGGAAGAAATTTCCTTTTCAGGTTTTCAATTTCCACTTTAAGCTATAAAAACGCGCTTAATTCAATATTAAAAGCGAGACGAAGCAGAGACTACTGCGGATTGTTTCCGGGCAATGAAAAAATCATGAAACCGGAATTGTTTCAAGATGAGTGTGCCCTTTAAATTCCTTCAAAGCTTTTGTCAGATTGTGTCTGTCTAGTGATTAAATTTAATTAAAATCTTCTTCGCTTCACCTTCCTTCTCTTTGTGTCTAAACGAATTATGCAGAAACTTAAAGCTCTTGTTAGCTTTAATGAAGGAAACGACTTGAAATCGATTCACAAACAACAAAACTTTTCATAATCTTCATGAAGTTGGAAAGCGTCCACTTGGATCTTCTCAGGCCATCATAATTTATTTTCCTTCACTTGGAAAATCCACAAAAAGCTGTCAGTAGAGCATAAATTTTAAGTTTGTCATTGCTTTCCTTCTGAGTTATGTTGGTGATATGAATCACAAGAAGTCCTTTTCGTTTGAAGTTCGTGCGCCAGTAAAAGATTTCGGAATAAGGAGAATCTTCTTTGTCATAAGAAAAATCTTGGATCGGAAATATAGCAAATCTAAGACACTAATCAAAGCTTGTAAATCACTTTTCTCGTCTTTAGTTTGCGGTTTTTTTACGACGTCTTTATACCAAAGACTTCTCCCAGATGGAGAGTTTATTATTCACCGCAAAACCATTGATTATCCGATCATAATCTCGCAGAGACTAAAGAGAAGGATTTCTTTCTGGGAATCCCGAATCATTTCAGTCATAAAAATCAAACAAATTGATTCTCATTTCGATAACATACGGAGCCGTTTGTCATCTTCCCTCAAGCAGCAATCGTATTCTGTTAAGACGATAGAAAAAGGTTCAATGTCGACTGACCTTTGAATGCCAGCTTCACCGTTTTCTATTTCTCTTTTAATCTCGACCTTCTCTGCGTGCAGATTTTAATCAAAATGTAAGAGACACAAAAATGTCAAAACTTCCACTTTCAAGGACGATCGATCGTGCTTGAGTTTAGAAAAAGCAATCCGAGTTGTGTTCAGTGGCGTCAAATTGATTTGTCTTTTCATGCTGAAAGCTCTGCTAATGTTCCATCTTGGCAGCAGATCCCTCTCTGCTTTATCCAATGCTTCATTTCACTTCTATCCCCGTAATTTTCTTATTCCTGTTGTCATCCGACACTTTGTTTATCAGCAGCGTCTCCGTCCTCATTCTCCCGTCTTAAAAGTAAAATTGATGACTTTAAATTGTTAAGGAAGCGGGCAGTAGTAGCAGGAGAAAGAAATCGATAATGGCGAATTCCGTCGTCTCCCTCCGCCTTTTAGTTTTTACAGCAGAGCGAAAACAAGAGGAAGCTTCAAAGATTTTTTTTATGTTAGCGATAAAAAGGAGCTGCTGGCAGCAAAATTTCGTTCAAATGGAAGACGGCGATTTGAATGACGATTTCTTCTTGTGAACGCTAAGCTTTCGTTTCCTTCAATAATTGACTTGAAGAGTCAGAAGTACAAAAGAGAAACTGTGATAAGACGAAAGACAGGACAGGGAAAATTGAAAAATCGATTATTACAGGCGAGCGAACCGTCGATGACTTGAGACAATGAATGAATAATGAGTTGGCGTGCTTTGTTGTCTATTGAAATTGAAAGAGCAGCTTCGTAAGAATTTCTATCAATAGAACCATTCGATAAGTTTCTATTCACAGGAATTGCTGATGCAGAAACCGTTCGTGTGAGAATTGAAAAATGAAATTGTGGAAAAACTTTTCAGAGCCCACTCAGCAAAACTTTTATTCCGCCCACGCATTTTCGTCTGTTGAACTCAAGCAAACTGGAGAAGTGGTAAAAATAGAAAAATCGTTCAACGAGTTGTCGACAGTGTTGAGTTAATTATAAAAGTAAATGGATGTGAATTGAATCCATTACGATCCATTAATTATTGATACATCACGAAAAAGCTTTACTGACGAAACTTTTGTAATAAAAGCTTTGCGCAGAATTTTTCTTTTTTTTTTTGAAAGTCGTCCTCTTTTTACATTTATGTTAAGCAAGACATCATAATTCACGAGTCATCGTCGAGAATCTCGACGGCATTTTGATGTCTGGATGTGACTCGAATCAGTTTTCCTAGAAAACATTGATTTTCTGCAATCGCTGCGTGGATGTTACAAGTTCGAGTCGCAATTGGAATTCAAGTTTCTTTCAATTTATTCAGGAAAGTTTTTGTTTATTAGTTTTGTGAGCCTTTCAAAGTAGGTCGAAGTTTTTCTCGGTAATCTTTGTTCTCTCTTCCCAACGACAGCATTAACCACCACGATGTTTCTTTTTTTGTCTTCTATCTGTTCTCAACGAGCTTCCTCTTTTCATTTTCTCATCCTTACTCAACTCAGACACAGAATGAGAATCTCTCGAGTATCTCTCTATTCTTCTTTCTACCGCTGTCTTTTTCGAAGATGGTTTAATGACATCAAACAAGTGAAATGAACGAGTATGTCGGAAAGCGGAAGACGAAAACATCCCCGCAGAGACTTTTCATTTCATCGGAAAAATTTCTCTACTACAGTTGAGTTCCGTGTCGAGTGGAGACGTTGAAAGCATTAGCAGCAGCGGAGCTTTCAATTAAAAGAATGATGTTTTCGTTTGTGAAGCCGACAGGAGGAAATTTGTTTGAATCAACAACTAATTACGGTCTCGTACGTCTCTCCATTCAAGATGAGCCTTTTCGCAAATTAAATCGACTTCTAATGAGAAGAAGGATTTGAGAAAATTGACACGCCTTCCGAACTCAAACAGAATAAATTATGAACCTGAAAAATGTGTTGCTTCTCTCTCTGTACGAGCTGTTCGAGAAGGTGAAAAATATTTTCATCCGGACAAAAAATAAAAAGTCGGACAAAGTGAAAGGAGGAAAATTCTTTCGAAGCGGCTGCTGCTTCTAGGTCAGGCAAATGTAGGGAACATTTGGTCGATGTGGGTCGAAGATTGGAGGCACTACAATGTTGTTTCATTTCTTTGAGCTTAGAAAGGTTTTGCTGGAAGACTCGGAGAGTAAATTGAGGGTCAATTGAAAAGGATGGCGTCGTAAATAAGAACGAAAAAAAAACCAAAGCAGCTTTTGCTTAAACTACGCTGCCAACAAAATCACTGGCACAAGGCGGAATTGAATTAAACTGCAGAGATTTTTTAAAAATTCATCAAAGAATGAAATTTTAATGAGAAAATTCCCTAGAGTTTTCATGGTCCACGAAGTTTCACCGCACGAAAAAAGTTTTCCTCTCAAAACTACGAAAATTAAATAAACAACGCCCACAAACAGCTTCGAGGCTCATCACAATTGCAAGCGTCGAGTGAAATACAAACGGTTTTCATAATTTAGTTCGCTTGGACATTTGTGCATATTATGCAATATTTGTTTAATTTTAATGACAACGAGCTTTCGTCGTGTTTCGTTTGATTAATGAAAGCTCACGACGTTGTTTTAAAGCAAAGCACTTCGTTCGAGGGTAAAACATTTCATTGCTCTCATGCGATTTAGATAGACAAAGTTAATGTCCACACATTTCCATAAAACTCTCAAACGAAAATAAAAAAGCTTTCAACTCTCCACAGAGCTTTCAGTTTAATTTCGTTTGCTGTTGAATGTCCCGATTTACTTTCGCGACGCGTCAGACTCATTTACTTGCCAAAAGCTTTTTTATTATTATGATTCGCAAGGCGTCAACTGGCAATTATTCGAGAGACTGAGCGAGCTTTTGCTTGCAATCAGATCTTTCGCTGTTGGCGACGTACATTTGATTATAAATCTGAGAAATTATCAACGCATACGGCAGAAGAAAAACTTTTTTCATCTCGTAATGTGCCAGAACAGTGAGAAAGAGGAGCAAGAAATCGATGATTTAGTTCCATAGCCCAGCTGCTTTTATGTTCCAAATATTTACTTTGTCATAAATTTACGAAATCTAAAAAACACGACCGACAAGATGGTTCGTTATCATGGGGAAAAAAATCTCGGAGAGCGCTTTCCAGACTTGATTGAACTTGAATCTTTATATAGTGAAGCTTTTGAGCTTTCACGGGAGAATTATAAGTCCTTGGCAAGGAAAAGTTTCGTCACATAAACATTAAAATGTTCGTTCAAGTCTCATCAATCACATTCGTGGAGTTAGAAAGAAAACGTTCCATCATCTTTGCATTGTGGCTTAGGGGAGAAAAAAATTGAACTAACATTGCTTTAAACATGCTCGTTCGTTGCATAAGCGACATTCATTTTCCTCGCAACATGACGATGTGTCATCTGCGAAAACTTCAGGAGAGGAAACAGTAAGAAGAGTCACATCGACAAGAGGAAACAAGAGACAGAAGAACAATGTTCAATCTGAATAATTAAAGGACATTAGGAAGCTCTTTTCCCGAGATTTCCCAACGGGCGTTAGCATGAATTTCGAACTTTTCATGCTCGACATCTCAGCGCTTAAGTAACGTGTGAAAATATCCGGAACTCGGCAAGACCCTTTTTGCTAGAAAATTATTCAAATCCAACCGCAAAATCTCAATATTGACTTGAGATAGGAAAAAAAAGGTAAGCAACGAAAAGTTTCACTTAAACAAAACCATAAAGCTTTCGATGTGAGAAAAAGCTTTAAAAGGCGATGAGGGTTGAACGCGGATTGTTTGAAAAAAGAAAAAGAAACTTTATCGAAGGTTGCACTCTTGTAAAACTAAATCAGCCATCAAGTACGCTTTTAACCGCGACTAAGCCCCACCCGTCTTCAGAACTTGTAATCTCCCTGTCGTGAAGTTCCCTCGAAAAACCTCCTTTAAACCAAGGATTTGCGGCGTTGTTGACCGCACTACTACAATTCTATGTGAACTTTTTTCTTTCTTTACTTCACTTCGTTTATGTTCGCAAGCAATTAAGTAAATTGATTATTGATTAATGATTGAGATGCTTATCGTGAAGGTTGATTTAAAGCTTTTACTTTCGAGCTCACCTTAAAGTCTCTCATCACACGACACGTCTCGACGGGCCCAATGGCAGAGAACAGCGAATGAAGTTCACGTTCGTTCATATCCTGTGGCAAGTAATTGATGATGAGATTTGTGGTTGCGTTATTAGCGTTGCTTCCAGCTCCAGCAGACGATGAAGATGGTCCGCCAAGACCAATGCCTGTTAATGAGCTCGTACTCGACGAAGACATGTGGTGATGAGGCGCGCCAAATGTACTACTCGATGGCAGATCGTACATTCGAGCGCGTGCTGAGTATGGTGACGAAAAGTCTGTGTCCTGATGGAAGTTTCCATATGCGGATGGCGATGCGTAATTTGACTGAAACAGTGAAACGGAATTTGAACTTTGAAAGAGATTGGATGGTCGAAGGGGCAGCGTTTTCGTGAAACACCGGAGCGATTCAACTCCAATCACTTCCAATCTTTCAAATCTTTTCATCTCTTATTGTTTTGCTTTTTATGACTGCACTTTCCATATCGATCATCATCGAAACATCATCCTTGACACAGATTTTCCTTCTTTTCATTTAATGCACCATCACGGAACACTTTCTCCACATAATTTATCCACACATCATGGATTGAGTGCAGCAGCAGCAGTAGCATCAAAGCTTCACTTCCACCGCAATCCACTCTCCTATCCTCCCACACATAAAATGAGTGCATTTATAATTCATTCGAGAGAAAGGGATTTAAATGATGATATGGTTACAACTAAATTTAGAATTTAAAGATTTGTAGAGGAGGAAAATGTAAAGTTTTTATAAAAGCTCAGGAGAGCTTCGCGGTTATGACTGAAAATAATCTCGCGAATGAATCACGTCACGGGCCCACCAAACAAACTTCGACCATGAGTTACACATTTTCTTTAGGGCGCACAATGAATGGTGTGGGTGGGATAGGATGGATATGTGTGTTGTTTTTCCTTTTCTTTTGTCGTTATCGTGTGAAGGCTCGGGAAGCCTTTTCTTCTCTTTACTTTTCGATCTGTTATTAGCGATAGTGAAAAAAACGCAAACTTTAATCGTGTCAAGCGCGCTATGTCAACACTTTAAATCCCTTTAGACACGGTCACTTTAATCAACGCTACTTGATCCAGAGAGTGGCACAGATTTCCTTTTATCCGATGTTTCACAAAACACCCCCGCGAGCTTCGACCAACTCGATGAAGCTCTTGGAAAACAGATAAACTTACGATTCCCGATGGTAACGAGTGGGAGAAGAAGCGTCCACCACTTCTCAGTTAATCCAATTAAGCAAGGTACGCACACAAACATCATTTGGGGTTTTTGGCATAGAGGAAAATTGAAAAAAAAAAATATTGAAACGATTTTCATGAAAATTTTCACTCATTTAACAAGTTTATTCAATTTATATTGATCACTTGACACTTTGTTAATCACCTGGAGCTTCGAAAATTGCTATATCCATTCATTTTATTGTACATTTTCCTACGATTTTCTTAGATCGAAGAATCGAAGAAATTAAATAAACGAATTTCAGAGAAAAATGAGTTGCTTCCGTCGAGCGGCTTCGAGTTGTCCGGATGCGTTCATGAATTGGTTTATATAAACCGTCGAACGGTTGAGAATTTCTCCGCTCTTTTTGAACTCCATTGAAAGGTTTTAACGGAAAAACCATACAAAGGACATATTCAAATATTCTATAACGGATTTTGCGCAATTTAATTTTTTTTTATGAAAAGTCTAAATCAAGAAGTTCGGCCAAGAAGTATTATGTGGTCGTTAAACAACTTTTCTCCTCTGTCTTAAACAGAAACTCTCTTGAATGAGAAACTGCAGAGGTCATGTCATGGGCGCCTAAAAGAACTCACATAATTAGAGCCACTGAGATGAGCCACTATTAATTTTCACTCAACACGACTAGTGTTCCTCCTTGAAGAACAATTCCTGAAATTTAATCATTGATGATGAGTTTATCTTCTCCTAAATAACTTTGACTACAGCACATTCTTCCTATATTTTCATTTGAGAGTTACAGTTTACACCGAATTTAATATGAATGTTCACTCCAGTTGTAAAACTTTCCAGGTGTTGGCAACTTCGTACTGCAATTAAAATTGATTAGAGCTCGTTTAGAAATTGTTCTTAAAGTTAAAACTCACCGCTTAGCTCCATCAGCAATCATTTTCTGGTTTGTCAATTCATTTGGATGTCCGACTTCACGACGAGGATCTCGCCCCAAATAATAATTAGCAGAAAGCTTGTGTGAGACACCATCGGGGATCACTGGCTGCGGTTGAGTACGAGCTGCAATTCCATCTTCCCAGCGAAGGGCATTGGTGTGTGGTCGCTGTAATTAAAGTTAGTTGATGATGCAACAGAATTTTAATCTTAATCGACACTTACGCCCAACAAAAACTCTCGCACTTTTTGAATCACTGGGCCAACATCTCTACGAACGAGTTTAGACATTTTTTCGTCGCTTTGTTGATGCCTGACGGAAGCAAACTAATTTTCTGAAATTGATCAAAACAAAAAGAATTTTTTTTGTTTTCATGAAATCGTCGGAACTTTTTTAAAAAATTCAACGGAGCAAGTTTTGTAATTTAATTGAATTGTCTTCTCAGCTCTAAAAGTCGAATATCAAATTGTTTTCAAAGATGGATTCTTATCAAGACTCTTTCGTACATCTCACTGAGCTTGTTAATCAATTAAGCATGGAAAGACAAGAACACATTTGGCCGGATCGCTTCCCTGATCTATTTGAACAAATATTTGGATATCTTGACACAAAAAGCTTATGCAACGCTTCTCTTGTTTGCACATCCTGGAACGAGTTCATTTCAAATTCGTCCAATCTCATGAAGAACGTTCGAGTCTGCATTGATCTTTCAAAAGGAACCGAGTCGCACCAAGGAAATATTTTCGATATCTTAGCGAAGTCGAATCGGCTTTTCAAGTCAATCAAAATCAAGCTTTTTATAACTTCATGTCCTGAAATCAAGGTTTTTATGGATAAACATCAGTGGACGGAAATAATTCTTGACTGTCAATGCGTTGAGTTTCCAAAGGTTTCGCCAGTCTGCTTAGAAAAGACGAAGACGATTGAAATCAACACTCTTGACATAATTCTCGTTCAAAATCTTCTGCTGTCAGTTCCAAATCTTAAACATTTGAAGTTAACTCTGTCAACCTCGAAAAGTTGCGATTGGACCATTCTTCAAAATCTTCAGTTGACGTCTCTGACATTAAGTTTATCGCTTGGAGTTTCCTTTCCAGCTCGAAAGGTCAACGAATTTATAAAAAGCCAAATGTACCAACTTCAATCTCTAGATTTGCAAGGAATTGCATTTAACGAAGAGACCATGTCAATGATTATGACGATGCCATATCTCAAGAGTTTGGTGCTACAAAAATTATTTTTCGAGATGAATTTGTCAACTTTTGAATTTGAAGAAATGAAAAATCTTGAAAAGTTGAGCATTCGCCACGAAAGTCCTGCAATGAATCAAATGACTTACAGTCTTCTCTGGTCAACGCCGAATCTCAAGTATTTGGATATTCCTGTTCTCGATCAAAGTTGGATTGTTCACGCTGGCTATCGCTTAAAATTGCTAGAAGAGCTTTACATTGGCGAGTTCAATGACTTTTCCAACATTTCCAGTCCAGATATCTTCCCAGAGCTCGTTAAAATTAAAATTCGCAAGCGAATGACTTCAAACATCAAACGACGAATCGAGCAGCAAGTTGAGGAAGATCTGACTAATTTCAAACTGTGCTTATATGAAGAAACAAGCAAGAAACCACATATTCTCCAGCCAATGTCAATTCGTTATTTTTAAAATTTAATTGCTGCTTGACGAGATTGAGTAATGCATTTGAAGTAGTCGTAACGGCCGTTGCTATTTCAAAATTCCCGAACTTCCCGGGCTTCGTGATTCATAAACCGGGAAAATAAATAAACCGAATTTTTGAGTGATTCAAGTTTTATCGATTTTAATTTAGAAGTAAACAGCGAAAAATAATAAAAATAATCAGAAACATGGCAGATCCAAGATTGAGACAGATTTTCATCAAAACTGGAGTCGTCAGACGATACGCAAAGGAGAAAATCTCATACGAAAAGGAAGCCGCCAATGAACAAAAGAGAATTCAAAAGTTTCGAGACGAGAATCGAGATGATCATGACATTAGAAAGCAAGAAGAAGTAATTCAAGAGAATCTTATGATGATCCCAGAGTGCCAGCGAAAGTAAGTCATTCGATTCGAGAAACGAATTTTGAGAAATTTCGAGGTTCAATAACAGATGGTGTTTTTAGATTGAGATCTGCCTACGATGAGTTGACTGAGATGTTGAAGAACGAGAAAGATCTAGAAGAGAAAGACGAATACATCAAAGCAATAGCAACTCTCAAAGAAGCGAAGCTTCAACTGGCTTAAGCGTCAAAGTTCGTTGACTCATTCCACTACCTCAGCCGTCTCTAATCAAAGTAAAAAAGGATGCTTGCACATCACAAAGAGTTTCGGGGTGGGAACAGCATGATTGTTTGAACATGCACGTATTATTTCGAGTCTTAAGAGAGCGAAGTGATCCATTTAAATTAAAAAAATCGCACCAAATCTCTTCCAAGCTTATTTTTTCTTCGAGTGACTAATGCAAAGCTTTATATGGAAACCACTAAATATGTTTGAAATTATTAATAAATCTGGAATTTGTCAAATGAAAATTAAAAACTTTATTTCCAAATCTTTATACACAAATGTGTAAGTTATTTTTGAATGACAAATAAAGAATTCATTGAAGCTTTGTTCATCCTAGGATATCAAATTCAGGAAAAGTAAAGAAATAAATTATTGCCAGATGCCACAGTAATTCCCGATCAGTGTCGCTGGTAATGGTCCTCCTGCGGTGAATAGTCTTGTGTAGCTCTGATCATAGCAGTGCGTGTAGATTGCCGGAACATATTTAACATTAGCCATATTATCAACATCTTCATCGGGAAACTAAAAGAAAGAAAAGTTTTTAACAATCTTTCTCGATCGTTTCGTAATTTCAAACTTACAACATATCCTTTGCTGGCTTTTAGTACGACAGTTCGCGATGTGTTGATGCTGCTCTCCAGATACTTTCCAGCTCTTACATCATAAAACATCAACATTCCCAAGCCCGTTCCAATTGTGAGAATATTTTGTTGAAAGCTCGCTGATCGAATCCCGCAGCCGTTGTAACGAGATGCAATCTTCTTGACAGCCTGAAGTGTTCTAGGATCTAACAGCAAAGTATATGATCGACATCCGACAGCATAAAGTCCATTCTCTTGACAAGCGATGCAAACGTTTTCTTGACAATTCGGTAATTTTCGAGACATTTTTTGTGAGAAAGTTTCTGCGTTGAATAGATGCATGTAGCCTGGAGTTTAAATAAATACGAATCAATGTTTGTTTAAGAAGCTGTCTCACAAATATTACTCACCATTTAAAGATAGCAATGCAATTTCCTTGTATTCTTTGTTAAAGCAAACCGCTCTGAAACGAAGAAATCGATGAGCTGACAATGTCAAAGTTGGAGCAACTAATTCAACTCAAAAAAAGATGCAATAAAAAGTAACAAATTTTTTTGTTCAAGCAAGTACGTTCAAATCATCAGCTCCGAAACAAACCTGATCTTTTGAGCGCTTCTTACGTCCTTGATGCAAACTGAATTGATGTGAGCGTATTGAGGAAAACCTTCAGCCTCTTCTTCTTTCTTTTTCTCGGGAAAGTCAATGATATCTAAAATTAAGTATAATTATTTTTATGCGCTGCAAACGAAGCCTTTTTTTTGTCACGAGAAATTTTTCCGGCCACCAGAAATACCTTCATTGATTCGCCACAAAGCGAGTTTCGTATCTCGAGATCCAGAAACTAGAAACTGATCGTCAAGCCAACACATATCGAAGACCCAATCTCGATGAGCGTTCTCGCCAATGCAGATGGGGTCAAGTGTAGGTAGTCGATAAATGGCAATATCAGCGGAATGTCGAGCACCAGTTGCTAGAAGCGTTCGGCTTGGATTGATCTGACATGAGTGGATTCCAGATTGAGTGTCAGGGTTGGCACCTCGAGAGTTTCGGAGAGTTGGAATAGCATCGACTCGTCTCATGTTTACATCATAAACCATCAGCTTATTACACTTTGTTCCGAACACGACTTGACGATTACTGAGCCATTGTGAGCAGAATACTTTGTTAATATTGCCGAGATTAATTGGAGTTTCTTTAAACATATCGTGAGTGAGAATGTGTCGCGATGCATGTGAAGGGTCAACTTGTCGAACTTCTTTGAGATCACTTTCTCTTGAACGAACATAGTCAACAAAGTTGAAGGAGGAATTGAGAACTTGTCGTTGTTGATGTGGTGTCTCTTCTTCGCTGTCTGAGTCTTCGTATGTGACAAAATCGTCGGGTTTATCAGAAATCTTTCTTCTGCGCTCAAGTCTAAAAAAAATGTTTGATTCCTCAGTTTAATCAAGATACAAATAATTTCAAGCTTGACTTTGTATTGATTAGAGCTAAACTAAAGCATTAGCTGCCTTTCAAAATAACTTTCAATTCTAAATTCTGTAATTTTCATTCTCAAACTGCTCACCTGTTCTTTTTCTCATTCTGTCGTCTTTCCTCAATTCGGCTGGGAATGAAGCACGACGGATATTGGCCTTCAGTTGGTTTTCGAATTGTTTTAGACATCTTTATTTAATGAATGATTTAGGATTTAGAATATTCTGAAATAAAAAATTCTATGAAAATAAAAGAATTCCAGCGTAGTTTTGTTCTGTTACGTTTAGTTTCGTTCCCTTGACACAAAAAATCATAGATAACAATATACCTAGATTGGCCAATCGTGTTGGCAGAAGGTAAAATTGTTGTTACTTTTTCAGCGCAAGGGTCATCGCCCCTTAATCAAAATGTTCCTCAAACGATTGAAAAAGCTTCAACAATTTTACCTTTTGCAAACAAAAATTTTGAGCTTGGCCAATCTAGGTAAATTGTTAATTGTTATCTACAAAAAAATAAACAAATAAAACTCGATTTAAATGTCGTTTTTAAAACATTTATCAAACTCGAAATTATTTCGCGTACCGTTGATAAGAACAGCAAGATATTCATCATCAGGATGCACACATCTGACGGTAAAATCAATTGAGATTTCATTGAATAAGCATTTCATTTATTTTTTATTCGATTTCGTTAGAATCGTGTGTTGGAGAATGATATGAGAAAATCAATTGAAGATCATTGGAGAGACAAGCTAAGTTTTAAGCAATTCGATGCATCGAATGTCAAAGACAAATTTTACGTCTTGTCGATGTTTCCTTATCCTTCCGGTAATCTTCATATGGGACATGTTCGAGTTTACGCTATTTCTGATGCAATCGCGAGGTTCCACCGACTAAATGGCAAAAATGTATTTCATCCAATGGGTTGGGATGCCTTTGGATTGCCAGCTGAGAACGCAGCTATTCAAAGAAATATTCCAGCAGATCAATGGACTAAAACAAATATCGAGCATATGAAGAAACAGTTGAATGAACTTGGATGCTCATTTGATTGGCAAGCTGAATTTGCAACGTGTGATCCTTCTTACTACAAGTGGACACAAAAACTCTTTCTGATGTTGCACGAAGATGGACTTGTATATCAACGAGAAGCGGCAGTCAACTGGGATCCAGTTGATAAAACAGTTTTAGCGAATGAACAAGTCGATGCGAATGGATGTTCGTGGCGATCTGGAGCGAAAGTAGAGAAGAAGCTTCTCAAGCAGTGGTACGTTAAGACAACGAAATTCTCCGAACAGCTTTATGCAAGTCTCGATGATCCAACTCTTGAAGATTGGCGTGATATTGCAAAGATCCAAAAGCATTGGATTGGCGAATGTGACGGATGGAATTTTGAAATGAAAGCAGGAAAACATGAAGTCACAGTTTGGTCTAAGAATCCTGAAGATTTAATTTACGCAGGCTTTCTCGCTATTAACAAGGAACATCAACTTAACGTGAACAAAATCGAAGAAGGATTACTTGATGTTATGCTGAAGAATCCGTTTGGACGTGATCTTCCTATTTTAGTGACGAATGAAGTGAATTTCCCTCCATTTAATGATGTTTACATCGGCAAACCTTCTAAAGACGATGGCGACTTTGAATTAGCGAAAAAGTATGACATTCGAATTGAAACTTCGTTGCCGCTTGAAGAACCTGAAGAAGATCGCGCGTGGGTTCTAGAAAAAGCAGAAGAACTTGGTATTGGCGGTGATAATAAAGTTAGCTCGAAACTCAAGGATTGGCTCATCTCACGTCAAAGATACTGGGGAACTCCAATTCCAATAATTCATTGCCAATCATGTGGAGCTGTTCCAGTTCCTGACGAAGACTTGCCAGTGAAATTACCAGAGCTTAATGGAAATATCGGACAACCTCTACATCAGAACGAAGAATGGCTGAAGTGCTCTTGTCCAAAGTGTGGCAATGCTGATGCTCGAAGAGAATGTGACACGATGGACACATTTGTAGATTCATCTTGGTACTTTCTTCGTTATCTTGATCCAAACAATCAAACGGAAATAATCGACAAAAGGCTATCAAATAGTTTAATGCCTGTTGACGTTTACATTGGAGGAAAGGAGCATGCGGAGCTTCATCTTTATTACGCTCGATTCATCAATCATTTCCTTCATCAGAAAGGATTTGTTAAACATCCAGAACCTTTTAAGCGACTACTCGTGCAAGGATTTGTTAAGGGGCAATCTTATCAAGTTAAGGAGACGGGTCAATATCTTAAACCAAATGAAGTCGAAATCGTAAACGGAAAAGCGAAAGAGAAGTCATCTGGAAAAGAAGTGTTGACGATGTTTGAGAAAATGTCAAAATCAAAGTTCAATGGCGTCGACCCGGTTGAGATGATTGAATTACTTGGTCGAGACACGATGCGCTTGATTATGCTTGCTGATGTTGGACCAAGATCCGAACGTAATTGGTCAGAAACGACATTCGCTGGAGCAATGAACTGGCAGCGAAGACTTTGGCTGACGGTTCATGATTTTTTGCAACTAAGAGAGAAATCAAATGAAATCGTTAAATCGGATTCATTTGAAAAGCAAGAGAAAGAACTTTGGGAAGACTTGAACCATGTGACAAGAGCAGCGACATTTCACTTTAAATATTCTCAAATATTGAGTGTTGCAATAACTTTCATGCAAAGCTTGACCTCTACTATTAGAAGATCTACGCCAGACGTCGTCGCTCTAGGAGAAAACTACGAAAGAGCTTTAGCAGCACAAATTATTATGTTAGCACCAGTGGCTCCACATTTTTGTTCTGAGCTATGGGCACGACTTCAATCCGCGAAGAACCGTGTAAATGAAAACTCAAATCATATTAAATGGAATGAAGATGTCTTAAGTCAGTCTTGGCCAAAGCATGATGAAGATCATCAAGTGGAAATGTCAATCAAAGCTAATGATCTGGACATTGCAGTTTTACGAATGAAAAGTGATGAACTACACAGCATGACAAAAGAAAATGCTTTGACGATAGCAATGAATCAACCTGAAGTGGTTAAAACTCTGGAAGGTCTTAAAGTTTTCGGGACGTCGTGGCAAATTAACCAAGACTTCAAAGGTCTTTTAACGATGCGCATCGATAAATCAGCTGAAAAGAAAATGAAATCGAAATTGAAAAACAAAAAAGCAGAACTAAAGCAAACTTGTTAATAAAATGGCTTTATTAGTAAGTTTTTCTTTTTGATCCTTCTAGGTGCTTTAAATTTATTAGTTAAACTACAAAAGTTTATGTCGCGATAGTAAAGTTAACGACTTTTCAAGTTTGAACTGATTTGAATTCCTTGCAACCGTTAAAAAATTATTCTTCGCCGCATCTTTTTTTCAATTCTCTTTTAAAATATCTGACATTAAATTTCTCACGTAAAGATCGATCTGTGAGTAATCAATCAATGTATTCCTTATCATCTCAAGAAGTGTGTTTGGCCATAAATATTCCAACTTATGCAACTTCTCGACAGCACTGACAGTGTTCTCCATCATCGTCCCAAAATAAATTTTACCTCGCCGCCTCACAACTAGCTCGTCTTGTGTGGCTGTGGTTTTCTTCCACTGCAGTGCTTCTTTCCCAACCACTTGTCGAATAGACTCATCAGCCTGTTTCATCAACCACTCCTTCGGCGTCATTTTATTATTTAATACGACCTCGTCTACGCGAAGTCGCGTGAATAATGGCTGCAAAAGTGAATCGGGCAGTGACCAAAGCACGAGATCAGAGAGTCCCCCGTATGTATTTTCCGCTTCAGCGACTTCCTCATCACTTATTTCCACCCCATTTATTTGTTTCAGTCCCCAATGGTTCAAGCGATAGATTGCATACGTTCGCCAATTTTTATTTGCTAACGGATTGCCCTCGGGATCAATTGTTATCGATTTCAGTCCTTGCGTATCAGCCATCGCGTTCAATTGACCCAAGCAAACGAAGTTCGTTTCACGAAACACGAAATGCTCAACATTGGGAAAACGAATCTTGATGCGACCTAAGATTGGCGAAATGCTATTGAAGTTGATGTAAGAGAACTTTACAGTGTGAACGTCTTGGGCCTTTTGAATGTTCCATTGCTTGTCGACGAACTTGATGGCTCCTACTCCATATACATTTAAATATCGACCAAGAATCTCAACTAAGTAATCGCCACCTGTTGCATAAGAAGGAAAAAAATGAAAAGAAATGTCAGCGCTAAAGTAAAGAAAGTCATGAACTTCCGTTCAGGATGTGAAGTTGATTGAGTCAAAAACTAAGCTCGATCGACTTCACTCTCAGAATTATAAGAAATATGAAACTTTATTAATACTCATAGCTACTAATTTTGCTGGCGGCAGTTTACCTTGTTCGCGATCCTTATCGGTTTCCTTCTTCGTCTCCTTCTTCTGATTTCCGCCATTAGTTTGTTGGCCGTTCAAGTGCGATGACAGATTTCTTTGGCCGCCGTTGACTGTTTGCGAACGAACGAGTGGCGGGGCAAGTTTCCGTGCGCCACTTCGATTTCGTTGATGATAGTTCGTGTGACTCGAGTGAACTTGACGCTCTTCATTCGCAGACGAAAGCGTGTTTATTGAGTCTGAGCTCGTCTTCGCGGATGTCTTCGAAATCACCGAGAGTTTATCCGATTCTTGTGGCGGCTCAGGTTTCGTCTCTGTCCTTGACTTTCCATCATCGGCTTCAATGTTTATTGTGGGCTGAAGTGAAATCCCATTGAAGTTGTCTACAATTGTCAGAGTTGCTTTTTGTTCCTTTTCTCTCGGATGATTTGAGTGAACAATGGGTTCATCGGGCGGATCATCTTTCCTCGTCGTCATCGTCTCAGGATTGTTCTCAACGATAATATTGGGCGCAACAGGTTCAACTCGAAGCGGCGGCAAGGGAGGTGTGAAGCTTTCATTCTCTACAATCTCTCCGTCTTCATTTTCTCTGATTATAATCTCGATTGGCGATGGGGGTGCACTGATTGCCTGATTAATATGAATGGGAGGAGTGGTTGGTACTTGCGAAGAGCGAAAACTCTTCTGGTCGTCGTTATCAGAACTGAAAGCACTTGATTCTGAGTCAACATTTGGTCGCGTGCTTGAAGCAGCTGATTGATTACTCTTACTCATTGAATCTCCAAACTGCACAGGTGGCAGATGAAAGAACTCACTTTCACCATCTGTCGTTTCTTTCTCTGATACAATAGGACTTGAATTTTCCGCGGACGATGAGCGGAACAGCTTGGGCCTCTGACGTTTCGCTCCATCAATCATTTGTCTCGAAGAGTTTCTAGCATCGATGTTTACATTTGATGATGACGTTGTTGATGTTGATGATGATGAATTATTTGGTGTTAATTTCGGCGTCTTGAGTGGCTTTTTAACATGATTGCCATGACGTTGAGTACCGTTCACGATGTTTGCTTGTCTTATCAGCTCCCAGTTCGTCCTTGCATTCGAGATAATTTCCTCACGACGAATACTTGAACTGACATCAGTCGACAAATGTTGAAAGTTCTGATCCGTATTCTCTTTACTACGTCTCCAAGCATTCGCTGCTCGTCTCACTTGCTCGGTAATCTGAAGTTGATTCAGAGATGTCAACAATGGCAGATAACTAACAAGGAATGATACACAATCGCCAGCAAGCGAAATTGGATTGTTCTCGATAGTAATCTCTTTCAAGTTTATCGATTTCGCTATCGATGCCATGTCCTCGACATTTTGCAATTCATTGTGACAAAGCCATAAGCTAAAAGGAGGAAAGCAAACGAGAAAATGAGAAAAACCGGAACGCAACGATAAATCGTAATTAGGTATTTAAATCAAAGCATAAAAGAGGAATGGCGAGGGAGTGAAGTAGAAGTGTTAATTTGTTAAGTAACATGATGGTGAAGGGCAAAAGCTTCCACTTAGATGATGAATTTCAAAAGAAGCTTTAAGGAGCTTTTTTTCTCGCTTCGCCTTTAAGCATCATTGAGCGAAGATTAAGAACCTTTCCAGCACTTCCAAATTTCCTAGAAGAAGCCTTAATCAGAGAATGAAACCTTCGCTAGGAAACGCTAAGAATTAAAGCATGAAACAGTCCCGACAGTTGTCAGAAAGAATGAAGGTGGAGGTTTTGTAAAGAGGAAAAAGAGAAATGAAAAACAAAAGCGGGAAAGCTGTCAAAAATTGTGAAAGCTGAAGTGGAAAAGCTTTCTTTTTCCAACGAGTGAATGGCCTCGTCGTCATTATTCTCGCCATAAAATGTATTTTAATTACTACTTGAATATGCATAGATCTCGAAACTCGTAAATTTAAATTTCATGTTCAGCGTGACACGCCCGAAACCTTCATTTCACTGATGATTGTAATAACAGAAATTACACGTGAACGTGCTACGCTCATTTCCTAGTCACATTCAGTCCGACGCTAGTGAAAAATGAATAAATAAAGGAAATGAGCGAGGCTAAGTGGGCGAATATCTCAGCGACAGTTTCTAGCCTCGCGAAAAAAATAAAAGTCGATAGGGTCGTGGTCTAAATGTTTAAAAGCTCTGACGAAGCAACAAAGCATTTCTCACCGTTCCAAATTGTGCAAATCATCCGAAACATTAATCTTCTTGATTCGATTCCGTTTCAAATTCAACTCTTTCAAGCAACAAAGTCCAGCAAAGTCGGTTGGTTGAATGTGTCTGATTTGATTGCCCGCAAGGTTCAAGGATTTTAGTTCTTGCAATTGACAAATCTTTTGACTAATATGAGAGATCCGATTGCCATGAAGATCAAGCACACGAAGAGTCTGCTTAAGAGAAATGATTCCAGTGATGTCGCTAATACGATTCTTGCCTAACAGCAAAACTGTTAAGCTCTTCAGACCATCAAGATTGGAGATCTTCTCGATCTGATTGTTGTACAAGTCCAGGAACACCAGATTGGTTAGATTGAAACGAAAGCTATTCATGTAGCTGTTGTTGGCATCAATTTGAATGTCGGGAGTGGCTTTTGATACGTTGACGTTTGCCATTTCGTGATGCGTGTGCGTGTCAATCACGCTGAAGGATGGCGTTGCTACTAATTTGTTTCTTTGTGGCGCTGTGCCGAATATCGAGGATTGCACAGTCGAGGGAGGCGGCGAAGGCGAATAATTGATCATCACACTGTTAGCTCTCTTAAGCAATCCACTTTTCGATTGGAACATGAACGACTTTTGAAGAAAGGAAGTTGGTGTAACTGTTCCGTTTGGCTTAACAGCTCCGCCGTTTGTCGTGCCATTATTCGTGGCACTAAAATTCAAGTTTAACTGATTGCGTGATATGGATTTCTGTTTCAAGAATGGCTTTGATTTGTTGGTAATTGTGCACTGATTGCTATTTGACTTTTCCATATCCTTTGATGGCACATTATTATTATTATCTTTGCCGCCATCAGTGGACAGCGGCGCGTCAACACTCAATTCGCTGTCGGGAATGTGAAATGTATTTATCAAATTATGTTGAAGAGAAAGCAAACGTAAGTTTGGCTCGCTGTCGATAACAGGAATCGTGCAGAGACCACGACGATCGAGATTAATTCTGTCTGGCTGTTTCTCTTTCTCTCTCGACGTCCTTCTGATTTTGTGAATCCCATTTTCTACAATTAAGCAACTCGAATCACTCGCTTGTTGGTTGTTTATCTTGCCCGTGGGACTCTCGTGACCACTCTCGATTCGCTGGTGGTTCTTGCTGCGATGCAAGTTTGTGTTTATCTTTTTCGTGACATTTTTGTAATTAACAGTTCCATTGGAGAACGCGATTGGGTTTCCGACTTGAGCTGCTGCTGTCGCTATTGTCGTTGGACCACAAAGCGTACTGTAACTTCGAGTAATTAAGCGATTGGCTCTCTGCTGGTGACTTCGGTTGACATTTAAGCGCGTTGGCACAACTGATTCAATTTTTAGTAGTGACGGGACGTAGTGCTGTTGAAGGACACTTGTTTGCCCGTTTATTGTGGTAGTGATGTTTGAGATGAGTGGCGATGTTGTGGCTTCGATTATTTGCGTGCCATTCGGTCGACCACGAGACTTGGTCGAACTCATTTAGCGATCAGCGAACGGTGAAATTTTAATGAACTTCTGCCGTTTCGGAAATTTACAAAACAACTTTTTTTTTATTAAAAACTTTCCGTTTTTCGATTCACGTGATGGCTTTGCTCTGTGCCATATTTTATCGGAACGAGTTCATTCATCCCACGAGGAGTGGGAAACAAGGAGAAGCTCGCATGTGTAGGTTTCAATGGGAAAATCAATCAACTTCCATACACTAAGCAACAACAAAAATTCTTTCCTTTCTCACTTTTCGCTCCACGACCGACTCAATTGAGCTTTACAACACAAGCAGGCACAAAAGTGTTTCCATTTACCAAATCACTTTCTGATTCTGATTTCCATTGTTTCTGTTTCTGTTTTATTGCTGAATAATTTTTTTTTTGGTATTTTCGTCGCTCTATTTTCGGATCATCTAACCTACATTCGAGCACCTACATTTTCACGCGAACAACTTTTTATTTCACTCCACTTCTGCCACGAATTGCATTCCTTAAAGTTTTCCTTTCTTTCTGATTTCTTTATTTTTTTCTCGGCCAAAGTTCGTCGAAGCAATAAAGAAAGTTTCTCTAGTTCAACTACGTTTTAATTAGAAGACATTAAACTCTCTCTCTCTCTCCCGTCAACGACGAGGCTTCACAAACTCGTGAGGGTGCTTAAAGTTTTCTTCTTCCTCTTGAGGTTTCCCTCGTGCAACATTTCTCCCAATTATGAGCACACAATTGTGATTTGCGCTCTCGGTCTTATGCAGTCGAGAAAGTTTTTCTTTTTTTTTGCTTCAAATGCAAATTCTCCTTATTCCACTTTCAAACAAGCTCGCGTCGAAAAGACTGCAAGTTTCACTTTTCTTTGCCACCCACACAACTTATTAGTTCTTGTTCAATTGCAGAACTTCACAAAAGAACGAAAAACTCTGAGAAATATTTTTATTTCGCACTCAGTTTGCAAAAGAATGAAAGAAACGAATCGGAAAAGAATTCCTCAACTTATTTAATTTTTCCTGTTTTTCTGCAATTTCTCCTCGTTTGTCTCTTTGAATATGAAAACTTTTTTCCCAGTCTGTGTCTCTGTTTCGAATGAAGTGAAATAAGAAATTTGCAAAAGAATTTTGCAATGTTGTGCTTTTTGAATGTTTTCCTCTTAAAAAATTATTTGAAATATTCAGCGAAGCTAGATCATAACTTAAGAACAATTCCCTCTTTATTGAAATATTTGCAGGCGATGAATTAAATGACTTCGTGCTTTCGCTTACTTCTCAATGAGAAATTCTCATTCAGAACTTTTCCGCCCGCGATAATCACCGATAAAAACTGTTTCAGATTTAATGACTGCACGATAGAATAATTTCTCTTTCTATTGAGTTGGAGATTTTTTCATCTCCGCTTTACTTTCAGTTTCCACTTTGAAACGCGATTGTTTTTTAAATGCGATTTTTCTGTAGTGTTGCAATCCTTTGAGCATGTATAATGATGTGCTTCAACGATGAATATTTGCCACTCAAATGCACATTTTCTCGAATAGACTTTGCTTTCATCATCACTTCAATTGTTCCTTTGACGTATTTAGTTTAGCGCTTCGTGAATAACTTGCAACTTAAACGCATTGCATTACAAAGGCACCGACTCTTGCAGAGCTAGAAGTCATCTCTCGATTTGTAAAATCGTGGAGCGACTAACTACAAACAACAACATCGCGAAGCAAGAAACTTTCCACAAATTGCTCAAAAACTTTCTTCTTTTCACAGAAAAACATTCGATTGATTTAATAAAAATGCTAGAACACAACGAAACTGAACAGAGACGGCGGCAGAGTCGGAAAGGCAATAAAAGTTTTATTGCCCGACATGCAAATGAACAAGCTAATGTGTTCTCTAAAGTCTCTTGCGAGCTGATTGCTTCAGACAACAGACGTTAAAAGACAACTTAATGTCTCGCGTTGCTTCTAGCTTCTGCCCTTTCTCTCCTTTGCCACCCTCCACTGAAAAGTATGCGATAAATATTTTTCGTACGGGGAAACTCTATAAAATATAAACACACGAAAACAAAAAACTATCTACAACCGAAAACAGAAAATAATTTCCACAACAACAAAACAAGCGTGGCTTGGCAGAAACGGAGCGCAATGAAAAAAGCCAATACACCGAATATCGGGTCGCAGTCGAAGTCATTATTATTTTAGATTGTTGTTTTGGATCGCGCTCTCGTGCTTCAGTGCAAACAACCTATGACGGCTGATGCGAGCGACTGATACTGTTGTCTCGTCTCGTTTCTGTCCCCGAGTGAAAACTCGAAAGTTTTCATTTCAATCGTTCCGTTCGAATGACGATGATTATGTAAATTTCAAATATTCATTTTATTGGCATTTACGAAGGAGGAAAGGAGAAAACTTTTTATTTTGTAATCAATTTTGACTGTTGCTGAGTGCATGAAAAACTTTTTTTTTTGCTTCGATCTTCTGCTCGAGCGGATTTTATTTTTGTTCTTGCATAGATTTTCAATTCCTCATGGCGACAAAGTCTCTTACTTCACTTCGTGGAAATCTAAAATATTTCTTTCCTCCCTTTGGGATTTATCGAAAGTTTCATTTCACAACTCCGCCTCTCAAATGTTTTTTTTTTCTTCCTTTGTCACGAGAAAATTGAAAAATCCACATCAGCAGGAAGTATTTACATATCACGACTGAAACTTTTTTTGAAGAAGAAACGAAAAAGGAAAACTGCACGATGAAGCTAATAAAAATTGTAATGAGCTATCGAACACGCCGCGCGAAGCATACGAAAACAACTGAACAGCGAACAACAAAGTTTGATTGAGGCACGATCCGAGTGAGAGGCGGGAAAATCGTTTCGATGGAAGAAAAATTGGCTCCCGTTCCGGATTGGTATTATTGACGGGTCTGGTTAGCAAACGAAGACGCAGCTGAGGTTCAGCTCGTCAACCCTGCTTGGGAAAACATTTTCAGTTTCCATGCTTAAAAGGAAAGTTTTTATTTTTCGGGGGTTGTCAAGGTTCCTTCAAATAACAAGGAGCTTACTGTTGTCAGTTGAATTAATTTGTAATTGACACTCGAAGTCTCTCCTAAGAGAGTTCAAACTTAGAGGCTTCTATTCATATGAAGACAGTCACGGATTAGCCGATTATGTTTGCTCTTTCCCTTCCATTGAGCTTTCCATCGCTCCATGTAACAGAATTCATTCAACTGCTGCACAAATTATTTTTACAAACAACTTTTTTTTCCATCGACCGATCCGACACACATTTTCCGCATTTTCCAAACATTTTCCCACATGAGCTTGTCGGCTGAAGCGAAAGTTTTATGTTGATGAAAAACAGAAAAAGTGTATGCGAGAATGTAAAAGTTTCGTTGAGCTGCTTGTTGTCGAAGCTCTCATTCATGATCGAACAAAGCTGTTCTAATCAATGAATGAATATTCAACTTACTCCGATGAGAAAGTTATTTATGGTTAACCAGTTGAGTAACGAAGGCCGATGAAATCGTTTGGGAGGAAATTTGAGGAAAGCTCCTGTTATCGACGAGGCAGATTGTTTGCTTTCACTTAATTCAACTGCAATGAAGTGAAAGCTTTATAATGATGTGGAAGTTTGAAGTGCTCTCTATCTCTCTCGCTGGCTCTCAATTTAAAAGCTAAAGTGAAGAACTATCCATTTAAAGTTAAAAACTTTTACATTTTATCCATGGGAGAGATATTCATTGGAGATTGCAATGCGAAATGGGAATGGATCTGTCACAAATGAAAGCGATACGTTTGAATGAGAGTGAGGAGGGAGCTTTCGGCCTCCCCAGTCGGCAACTTTAAATAACACAAATTTATGCTTGTCACACCTGTTCCATGCACACTCCTCAGACAGATGGCAACAAATTACACAACTTTGAATATTCATGCACGCTCTTCCAATGGAAATGAATGCGAGAGAAGGGGAAATAGACAGCCCGAGGAAAGGCTTTAGGGAAATCTACGAGCGAGTGTAAATGACAACGTAAATAAAGTTTCGTAAATTTTTTTTTCTGATTGGCAGATATAAAAACGAAATCCTGTCAACATGAGGATCATCGGTTTGTAGTAATGAAAGCTTAACGCAAACGACATCATTAGGGCGTCTGGCGGCAGCACGAGTGTTCTGCTTTTAAAAACGCGCATCAAAATGGAAACGGTTGAGATTTTCGTGCTGAAACTCGTTAAAACAGCTTTAACTTCATTGTCCATTGTTCCAGCTGTCTGCCCGAGCACATGAATTATGATTAACCATTAAACTCTTTTTATCCTGTTAATCTGGCAGCCGTTTTTTATAGAACACAGCTTTGCAATTTAACAGGGACATGATGTAAGAGTAATTGCGGACGATGATATATTAGCTCGTAATAGTTTTAATTTGTTCAGGACTCGGAGGAGCAATAAAACCGAAATCCCGGTGACTCAACATACCATTCGTGAGTTCATCAAATGAAACTGAGCAGCAAGTAGCGAACTGTAATTTGATAATTGTTTGAAGAAGCCCCACGTTGTCGCCCTTCGACGGTTACCATTACGAAGAAGAACGAAATGTATTGCGAATTCCGCGAAGGTGTCGTCGATAAATAAACAGAAGTGAGACAGTCTCGTTTCGTAGCTCGCTTGATGAAGGTGCTAATTGGCGACTCATTAGAAAGTTCGACATACTTTGTATGGTGAATCGCGCGAGCACTAATTACTGGAAATCATGAACGTGTGCTGGAGCTAATTAAGTGATTTAGTGGACGCAATAGTCGGACGGATAGTTCAGAAACGGATTTATAACGCAGAAATTGAGTTATTTCCTTGGAAGTTTCCATCAAAAACAGTTCGCATTGACCAGGATTTTAGTTGGAACAAGTTAACAGTCGAGAGTGTGAAAAATTACGCAGAAAATTGCTTCCGTGCTGACATTTCTGTGGCGAGGAAAAAAAAAGTTTACAGCTCGACGGCGACATAAACTTCCATTTTTTAATTAGAAAATCAATATGAATCAGGGCGATACTCCGTCAACCATGAGCTCACTGGAAAGCGAGTTGAAAAATTACAAATCGCTTTACGAGGAGATTGCACAAAACGATAGTAAAATTTACTTGAACAACTCAATATCCGACGACATTATTCACTATGATGACGAGACGAAAGTTCAATGCTGTTGTTGCAAGGTTCACCGCAGACATAACAGCTTCATCGCAGGCGGTGCGGTTACGAAGCCATTTAACATCTACAATACAATCTGGCTCGGCGAAATGAAGAACGCCACTGATTATTTCGAGTATCTCAATGAGACGCGACGTAACAGCTTCAACAGTTTGAACAAAGATAATCGATCAAATTACTACAAACTCATGCTTGCCGACAGCCATTCAGTAAACTTCGATTACGATACCATCAAGAATAGTAAACACAATTGTAGCGGGAACTTTCTACAGGTGCCAAAGTCAACTAATGACGAGCAACTCCACCGAACGCCATTCCAAACAGACATTTCAAAGAAAATCGATCAAATTTATGCTCTAGACTCGAGCGTCTCGTCATTAATCTACAAATCGATAGAAGTTCATGCGGACATTCTGGTAAGACAAACATTTGATGGACGAGTTGAATTGACATTGGAAGCGAGATGAGAAAAGTTCTTGACTTCTTGAGAAGGAAAGTTTTGTCCAGCAAAATTGTGAAGACGAAGAAAGTAAATTAAAACTTTCAAACCAAGAAGTTCCACAACATTTCAAGTCCAGCAATCCTGACTTTTATGATTGAAAACGATTTAAGCTTTGCGTTTGTTTCATAAATAGAAACTTTTATGATCGAATTCAATCGCCAGAAAGCACGTTCGGAGAGTGCGAGTGAAAACATTTTTCCTTTTACTTTTTTATGGCTGGAACAATAAATTATTTTTAATCCTATTATTGGTGGAATAACGCAACATTTATCGGCAATGTAAAATCTTGTTTTAATGGCAAAAGGTTATTCGGCTCTCGGGCAGTTTGAACGAAGCTTAACGGCTGTTGTTTTGCATACAAACTGTCAGTTGAAATGTGGTGGGACCGTTAACGAAAAGATTTCTGTCTTAAACTGCCTTCCTTAACAATCCCCTGACCTTTTTTTTGCTCGACTCTCGCACGACTCTAAGGTACAGGATGTTCAATTCTTTGGCACATGCCTCGACCGTGTAATTATATTGCCGCTGGAATAAAGCATCTCGTTTCCAACCTCCAACCCAACGATTCATAAATTTAGTCCCAAACACATCGCATCTCCTTTATCGCAAACAGAATCACGTCAAATTTCCATCCGTCATTTCAAGGGATTCATCAGATTAGTAAAGACGAAGGCGGAGAAAGTGTAATTGCGTAATCTCCTCAGCTATTTCCACTGTCCGACACATTCCTTGATTACATAATATTTCCATTCTGATTCAATGAGGATTATCTCTTTTATCTTTAAGTCTTTGGACGCTACGGTGTCTCGCTTGCTGGCCGAGACTCGAAGCTTACTCGAGGAACTGGAAGACGTAAAATGTCTCGACGAAATCATCGCGATGCTGAATCGAGAGATTCCGATTGTGCATCGAGAGTGGACATATCCAATAACAAATTCAAGCAAGATTCCTGTGGACGAGGGAGTCATGGTGTGGTAGCCGTGGAGCAAAGCATTCTAACGTTGATATCAAATGAGGGTATTAGTTCTAATTACTTTTAGATTTAATCTCAAGCGATGTAATGAATGAAAGGAAGTCTACTTCGTTCATTTCTCTATTTCTTTTAATTACACTTTGTGAAACATTGCTGAATAAATATTGACAACACACGAGATGAAGAAAGAAGAGTTTTCATTGGAGCAGATTTCTTTTGGATTAAAATGCTTCTTTGCAGTAATCGGAAAGAAAGCTTCATTCTGATAAACCGTTCTGTCTGGAGCTAAGAGCGATGCCTTTAATTCTAATACCAGAATGACAGCTAACACAGAGATTTCCTGAAATAAAAGAGAAAGTCGTTCGAGACGATGTTCAACAAGAAAGAAAATTCCTTTGGCATTAACGCTCATACGAATAAGAGATTACGACCCCAGATTTGTAATAATTGCAAACATTTTAAGGATTTTATCTGACCGAGACGTAAGAGTCAACTGAAGGGGAGAAAGACCAAAGCGGATTAGCTTTTCTATTCCCAACCTTAAAGTCACATTTGCCGGATCGTCGCTTTTATAAAAACAACAAGCTCAACAGTGTCAGGCAATGTGAAGAATCCGCTTCGACTTATAAGAAAGAAAATAAATCAAGAGCTCGTCGCCGAATTGAAAGAAAAAAGAAAAAGATTTCCGGTCGAAGCAAATACAAAGCGGTAATCAATAAGCGGCTTAAAAAACCAATCTCAATTCATTTAAAGTAAAGCAGTAAAAGTTTCTTAAAAGCACACAACGTTAACTTTATTTACGAAAGAGTTTGAAAAATATTTCTCCTCATCGAAACCAAAACTGTCGGTTGAAACGCAAAATGCTTGAAGATAAGCTGCGTTCGAATCTAAACAATGAACTTTATTGCCAAAATAAATCTGCAAAAGAAATCATCAAGAAACTGAGATTGCGTCAATGACTGGAAAACTTTTGTGATCGAAATATTTTCCAAGAAAATCCAACTCGAGCTTGGGTTTAATCTCAATCCAACGCCTTTCCCTTCCTTGACATTGATCCAATAAATTTAAACAAGCGAGAAATACACAAAGCTCAACTGCCGAGCGAATGATTTGGTTTCTAACCGATACACATTTGTTAAGTGAAATGATAAATATTTGGGCGGTTGATTTATGTTGATTTCGCAAGCAGACACTTAATAACACGAATAGATGCGACTGAGTTGAGTTGTTGCGTAATATTTAGCTTCAATCGGATGTTAAATCTTCAACAATCAGTTTTCGTGGTGATGGCCGTCTGGTGTCTCCCAGTACACATCGTCCTTGTGCATTTCATTGTGCTCGAGACGTCGGAAGGTTGGACTTTTGAGAACGAGACCTTTGAGATGAGAGCGATAAGAACAAATGAAAATTTTAATAATTTTTAGATAAGACCAGAAGCTGAATGGGACATTGGGGTGCAGTTGGAAGTGAATCCTAATTTCTCCGTAAATTGCTTTCTGAATGCTAAGCCTCTCAAACGCTCACATGTGCTCACATCTACGACACGATGGTGAATGTATCCAATTTCATCCAATTTACTTTTTCAATGCGTCTCGGAAGATTTGCTCTGCCTTCAGAAGCATTGGGTTCGGTTTCACTTCAATGCGGCGATTGGATTTTGATTCAATCTCCGACGTCATATTCCACCACAAATCGTCTTGAAACATCTCGAATGGTTTGAGTGTTTCTCCGAAACTTTTGGACTTGATAATGATGCCTTGAAATTTTGAATTTGTTTATAATTTTGTTTTTGTTTTCTTTAAATCAGAAAACGAGAATTATTTCTGGGTAAAAGAAACATTTCTCAAAAGGAAAACTTTGAAGCGTTGTATAATTAGTTTACTAATAAGATTTAAGCTTCCGAAAGGAATCACTACGACCTTGATGAACCCACGAAACTTGAGACTTTCATAGAACCCGCAGAAAGGAAAGACTTCAAGTGTCGGATATCGCGGAAGCATAAAGGGACGAAGAAGAAGCTCTACTCGCTTACCTGTGAATAATCCACCAACAATCGCGATGCTTAGAGTCGAGAGAATGCCGAATAACTGATAGGCTGCTTGCTTCTGGGATGATCGCCCGAAGCCCTAAACAATTAAGAACGAAAAGCATGAAAATCTTTCGACGGCAAACAAAATTCGCGCATCAAATATTAAGCTAAAGAAATTTCCATTGAGATGCTGTGATTTCGTTAGATTGCCGACACGCCACTGCTTACCCCAATTATCATTTCATGCTCATCTTCCAAAAGCGTTGAATTTTTCATTCCGGGAAAAATGGTGTAGAGCGAATCACCGTAGGCGGCTGCCGTAGCGAAGTATGCGAAAATGGCCGAAAAGAGAGCCGAGAGGATTGCGGGCATACCGTGAAGATTGTGAACTCCGCAAGTGTCTTAATTTATGGAGAAGGGAAAACGAGAAACGGGGAATTAATGAGCGGAAACATCGATATTTAAGTTGAATAGAAATTATTCTCTTTTGGTGCAGAAAGCGACAGCGAAGCTTATTAAAATTTATTTCTCGCAAGGCTGGAGAAAAAGTCACGAGCGGAACTAAAAGTGTCTTTCAATAAGCTCGTGAGTCACAATCGTGAAATATTTACCTGCGATGCGTCCTTTTTCCAGCATTTTTGGCTAAACCCAATGATAAATCATCAAGTGGCAAGAAAAATAAAATTAATTGCAACAGATTGCAGGGGCAAAAATAATTAAAAAACTTTACGCTCAAATAACGATATCCAATGACTGAGAGAGCACCGGCCAAAGCTCCAACAATAAGCGCTCCCACAGGATGAATCAATAAATTCACAACTGATCCCACTGCAATGAGAAGTTTTTATATCACACGTGATGCCGTGAACTTTTTTTTCCATTGCAGTCGAACCCCCTTTCCACCTCTTCTCCAGTCTCATCGTGGCAGGGAGGATTCACTAACAAGAAATCGGAAATTAAATTTAATTACCGGCAACGCCACCAGCGAGAGTTGAGTTTTGAACGTGCACCATGTCTAATTTATTGTCCTTGCTGACCAAGGCAGAAACGATAAATGCGGTGACCGTGCAGGCGGCTAATGATAAATAAGTGTGTAAGATTGCACGTTCTTGCTCTGGTCCATCGACGAGAGCTGAATTAAAAGATGGCCAGAAGATCCACAGGAAAACACTGCCGACCATTGCGAAAATGTCAGAGTTGTATGATGCTCCTTCGAGTTCTCCTGGTTTTGCATTCTCTTTCGTTGGACGTAGAATGAAACTAACAGCGAGACCAAAATATGCGCCAAACGCATGAACAGTTATCGAACCACCAACATCCACAATCTAATTTATGCGTGAGTAGCTAGTTTAAATAAAATCTCTTCGAGTACTTCAATAAACTTTACCTTCATCAGCTCAATTTGCAAAAACTCATTCGAGGCGAATATCGCGATCTCAATCAAACCCATCACTAAAAGTTGAATTGGTGAAATTCTCCCTAGCAATGCTCCCATGCTGATGAGAACACTTGCAGCCGCAATATCTGCTCCAATTAAATTCATCAACGAAAGTCTGAAAAAAACTTGTAAACCTCGTGAAATTTATTGCTGGCAAAGCTACCAACTTGATGGTTCCGTGTTCCATTTCCCAAAAACCTCGCATTAGAATCGCCCACTGGATGCAAAGTGCGGCCACGAACAAATTTAATCCTGTAGCACTGTATCCGTAACGTTTGAGGAAGGTCATCAGGAATCCGAACCCTATAAATATCATGACGTGTACGTCTTGGAAGTCTGTTGGGAATAGAAACGTTGGCTGCGATATCACGTGACACATAAACTCGATCACTCTTACGTGCGTATTTCGGGATAATGAAGCCTTCCTCAGCCTGCGTTCCATTTTTCGGAAGTAAGCCATCATCGTAATCCGTATAAACCCCGAAAATTACGAGAAACACAAATTGAATTGCGAACAGGAGAACGTAGCCTGAAGCTCCCGTGCCCGGTGTGTTCATCTTTAATTTAGTTCCGTACACTAGGATGAGAAGAGAGAAGCCAGTTCAGTTAATCACTTTTGGTCAACGTCAATTTGATTCTTGACTTTAAAGTTTTCACTCAAAACGATGGGAACTAACTCGTCGAGATGCTCTTGAATTCAGTCTAATTTGAGGAATGAAGATAACTTGTCGTGCTTGTTTGGTTAACGAAATAGAGTTTGACTATGTTTGCTAAGCAAATTTTGCCTATCAGCAAACGTAAACAAGTTATGAAAGCTCTTTATTCTCTTTAAGTTGTTTCAAATTTATTCATCGCTCTTGAGTCGAGAGAAATGCATTTTATTCAGATGAGAAATTTTAAATGCTTTTCAATTACAAAAATCAAGAAGTTCTCAACGAAAAAAATTCCTTTCCATTTTAATTGCTTCAACTTGGACGATTCGTCCGTTTCAAGAAAAATTTGTTTGAGGGAAAGCTTCAGGAATCAAAGAAGTTTCACTAAGAAGCGTGAATAACGTCACAATTAGCTGCACTTCTTTTTACTTAATCACTCTCTGCTTTTCGTTCTGCAAAGCACGAGAAAAGCTGTAAACGTGCCAGCGACTAATTAGCAGCTTTAAAAGCTTTCACGACAAACGAGTCGAATTAATTTAATTCTAAGAAATAATTTTAATTATTTACAATTGAACGAGAATGACAACGGACCCGATCTAATCACGTTGATGTCAAACAGAAAACTAAATCAATTTTCTTCTCTTCCAACGAAATCGCTTGGCTGATTTGAATTTAAGTTGTGGATGTGAGGGGGATAGACCACGCTGACCGATAATCAACTTGAACAATTTTCGAAATCAATTCTAAATGAAATATTCAAATAAAGTGGATGAGCGGCATTATCGTGGCCACGCCGCTCGCACTTGAAAACATCAATTGGAGTGAGTTTGTTTATCGTCGATTCTCTTTGAAATGTTGGAGGGAACGAGCATCTGATTGTGAAGGGCATCATCGTGGAGATGATCGCGATTCGCAATTTACGAAATCAATTAGCGATGATGGAAGCGCGAGCACATTGTGCGATATTCCAGCGACGGCTCAGTATTCATCTGAATGATTTATCGCCATTACAACTGACAACTGGCTTCGTGATTAATGATCGTTTCATTCGGCGGCATTGCATTTTCGGTCGTCCTTATGTGGGCACCATGTGTCAATGATGTCGTTAGTGAACGAGTGAATTGAAATAAATGGGAGTCTCTCCTCCCTGTCTGGACCGCAGATTAATCGGCAAAATGACCTTCACGTGACATCAAACGAGATAAATCACTCGAGCTGAGGAAGGAAGATATTTGAAGCGAGAGAGAGAGAAAGTAAATTCAATTAGATGTGCACACGGAAAGCCCGAAAAGCTTTGATCACGAGATTTTCTCTTAATGTCAAGAACAACGATAAACCTCCTTGGTAATGATTTCGTTTGTTTATTTTCCTTCTCCTCTTGCGACCAATTGATTACTTTGAGTCACAACCGAATCGTCTTGGGGCTCTTTTGTCGACGATTACTGTCTCATTTCCTTCATTGGATCGATTGATGATAATTTTTATTGTTAAGGAAATCGCTGACAGTTAAAGATTCTCGTAAGCTCTGAATCGTTCGTTGGTTCATTCGCCTTATGAAAATATTTTAAAAGAAGCTTGCCTCGTTTCATCCCCAGACGCTCTTCAAACACCAGAACTCAAATCTCATAACTCAGAAGAAAAAAGCGCAAAACGTAGAACGCAAAACCAAACCGTCTGCTCGACAAAATACACTTCAGTCGTTACGAGAGGAGAAGAAAAGTTTCAATTTGCTTTCAATAAAGAAATTTCAATGAAAAGAAAATCTCGTTGCGTCTTGGTTTTTCTCAATTCTTCTTTCGACTTGTGCTCTGCCTCAACGTCTCTCCCAATCCTGCTCTCAAGTACAATATAATTGATTAATGTTCTTTCATTGATCCAAAATTTGATATCAGGCGAAGACGGAGAAACACCAGAAATGTTTTCTGTTGTTCATGAGATTGGCTTGTTAAAGTGAATGATTTAGTGGAAAGCTGGAATGTTTCCGGAATGATGGAGACGCCTCAGACACATAGCACGTGGCGTTCTATCATCGCCGCTCTCGAAATCAGTTTGACGCTTTCAATCTCAGCCAGCCCTCAAGCGGAAGAAATTTTTGTCTTCTGAGAATCACAAATAGGCTTTTGTTATTGAAACAAAAGTTGAAGAGAAAGCTCATTATAGATTAATATCATTGTTATTATCAGACAGGCACAATGAATAATAGAAATTTGTAGAATGATATCGTCGTCAGAGCCGAAACGACAAAAGAAGGCTGAGTGAGATCTTTTCGAAGAGTTAAATTATTTAAAATTAGTAATCCACGCTGACAATCAACAGAAAAAGAAGCTTTCGAATTCCGGCCGTTGCCCTATAATTATTCAAAACAAACATTGGGAAATTT
Organism: Smittia aterrima; assembly: GCA_033063855.1. Lineage (NCBI taxonomy): Eukaryota > Metazoa > Arthropoda > Insecta > Diptera > Chironomidae > Smittia > Smittia aterrima. The sequence goes on from CP093831.1 coordinate 5,347,146, forward strand.
GTAGCTGCTCAGCAATGAATCATCTAGAGCTACTTAAGAAATCAATCAATTTCAATTACAAGTTCTCGAAGTGAAAAGCTCGATGATGTTTAATCAAGGACGAAAAATGAGAAGGAGGAATGGAAGATAATTTGAATGTAATTTGTTTTCCTTCATTCTCATTTCGTTCATCACAAATCGAAGAGCTCACTCAACATCATTCTCTAGCGACCAGGTCAAGAGCTGCTCGAAAATATTTTGTCTTCTGTAGTTGTTGTCGTAAGTTGGTTATTGATCGTGATTTGATGTTCATTGGAGTGAAGCCTTGAAATTGGTGATCCAGTTTCATGATTTCAGAAGACGTGACCAAAAACCTTTTTGCTGTCTCCTAGGTATTGCAATTTTAAACGTTTCAGGCATCGTCCTTGATAGCTTGGGAAGTTTGCACAAGTCTTTTTTAATCCAATCATTATCTGGTCAGTTTACGAAGCAATCAACAACATCAACAGTTTCGAACTTAATTTTCCTCAGCGTCATAATTTCTGTTTCTCTTTTTTCCCACTGAAAAGTGCAAACGAAAAGTTTCATTTTGTGCAACGCGGGAAATTAAAAAACTTTCATCTTCACCAGTTTTCCTTGGTCGGATTATTTCATCAAAATATATTTTTCACACACAATTTAAAATTATCTACGATGAAACTTAAAGTTAAAAAGTTATAAAAAGTTGATTACGTGAATGACAGTTCATTAATCCAAAGTTTCCTTTTTTGTCACTTGGTGTCTTTAAGCTTCGTCGTCCACTTGCGCGGGAGTGTAGCTGTTGACATTTTCAATCGGCGCGTCCACAATTACTTTCTTCAACACAAAGTAGAGAATTCCGCCGATGAGAAGGTTGCAAATGGCAACAATTAAAATGATTGCCCAAGCCGGAATCGGAAGGCCGCCTTTTTCATTTCGAGGGGAGATGAGCAAGAGAGAGAAAAGTTTAATTAAATGTCATCATCGTGCAATTAAAAAACAATTTATGATTAAACTCACGATGGGAGCGTGTCACTGTGCGACGTCCTCGAAGAATTTTGCGTCTCGCTTCCGTCTCCTCAGCACACAAGCTCAGCAAAACTAAAATGTCATGAGGAAGTGAGCGAAATTTAATTAATTATCACGGCATTAGTCATCAAGACGCTTCGTGGAATTTCTAGCAACTCATAACGTGCTGGATACTTCTTATCAGCGTTTTATGCTCTTTTTTTGTTCAAACTAATTTTTGTCCGAGTCGTAAAAACATTGAAATCCATTTAAAAATCGATGTTAAAGGGAGTTCAAAGTTTGAGCTTCAAACTTTTCAATTAATCTAATGAAGCAGAACATAAAGTTCTACCTTTTTTAAATAACTTCTATGAGCTTACCGAGCAGAATTGCGAAATAGAAAGCTTTATTCTTGAACAGCTTCATGTTGCCTTAAGTCTCAAGTTTTATATTGATCGAATCTAAAATTAGAAACCAAATTAAATTCCCAAAGTTTGATCGTTTGAAAGTAGAAACTTTCTGCGTATCTCATTCGGTTTAGTGAGAAATGTCACACCTTAAACTTCACTTCGTTTCGAAATAGCGATGTGGAACGAAAGAAAAACGACTAAAGAATGGCTGAGTTGTAGGGAATTCAACACGAGAAACTTTTCCGCTATCTTATCAACCACTTTCTGCTGCCAAATTACAGGTGTATGCGTGCTCAAGTTACAATGAAACGCGATAAGATAAGATAAAGCGCGAATTGATGGTGTTAACAGGCATCACAGGGTGGCACGTTATTCGCTTTGTTGTGAATGGAATTGCTGATAAGCGATGGTGACGAAACGAGTTTGTAAGAATCTGACTCAAATTCTCTTTAAAGCTACATTCGTCAACAAGCGAAGAAACCTCAAACTTATGCAAACGGAGATGTTTGCGTTCCATTCGCTTTCCTAAATTACCATTTGACATATTTCGTTTTGCCACAGTCTTGTTTACATTTCTCGCGTAAATCCTCTGCCGGGAAATGCTTTTCGTTTGTCTGCTTGGTTACCGTAGCCACCGTTAAGCTTCCTCTTTGCAGCGGAGTTGAAATATTTCCTTCTCTAAGAACGAAATAGAACACAAACGAGCGTGGGAGTGAAATGAAAATTTAATCAACATTTTTTACCACGATGCAACATCAAAAGGAAACTGTCAAGATTCTCTTATAACGTTGATATTAAAAGAAGAATTTTCCGGTTAACGTTTTACTTACAATCGTTTGAAAATATGAGAAGATTTCTCAAATTTTCCAATACTTGACTAACTCAACAAGCCTTCCCTTGTTTTTCATTGAAATTTTTAAATTTTATCCTCTGTCGCCCACGAATGAATGAAAATATTCAAAATAGGAAAGTAATTGTTCGAAGAAAAACGACAACATCGCGCATCAACGATAACGCGAAATTGACGGATTCCCCTCATTCATCAAATTTCTTTCCATTTCGTTGCACAAACATTGACTTTGAAGATGACGACTAAGGTATTTCTTCCTCGACGTTGTTGGCAATCTCAACTCAAGGGATATGATGGAGCACTCGAATCCAAAATAATATCTCAACGACTTTACAAGCACACGGAAAATTTATTCACTCTTGATATCAAAAATAGAAAGTTACAAAGAAAAATTATGCAAATTAAGTCTTGAGATGAACGATGTTCATATTTCAGTCGTTGAGACTTAAAATCGAAGCTGTTCCACGATTGACCCAATGATTCGGACTTTTATCCGTGTTCAGTTGAATGAACATAACAAAATTGGATGAATGTCCAGTCGTAGCAAGCACGCCTCGACGTTCTGTCGTTTTGTAAATGGGACATTCATATTTCTTCTTCTCTTCGTCGAGTAGCTCTGCTGTTTTTATCGATGGCGTCATCGTAACCACTGGAATCGTATCGAAGAGAATTTTTGGCAACGATTCATCGAGCATTGCTTCCGTTCGATTCCATCTAGCTCCTTCCAAGAACAAACCCTATGAGAAACAATTGAGAATTAGACGCGTCTCGAACAAGAATCGTTGAGAGAACACAAAAAAAATCCATTTAAATGAATAAAATTTTCCATTACTCACGGAAAAGGCAACAACGTCTTCGTTTGTTAGCCTTTTATCCTGTTTTATTATGTGAAAGCATTGACGACAAAAATGAAGGAAAAATGTAAAGAAATTGAACATTTTTTTTATCTCTCGCGTTCACTTGGAAGAGACGAAAGAGTGCAGGGATGATGGGAATTGAAAAGAAAGGAAGTGGATTCAGTTGAACATTAAAATCGTTGAGCTTTTGATGCGACACGAAATGAACTTTTACAATCATGACTGAAGGCAGAATTTGCTTAAGGTAAATTAAATTCAAGGTTAAAGAACTTAATAGAAATATCAAATGGAATTCCATTTGAGTACAGAAAACAAAGAGAGTCATTCTAGGAATGAAGAGTTGCACAAAAAGCTCATCAATTCGATGGGGGATTTGACACGTTTCAGCAATTTATATTCCAATATAAGCAAATCCATTCTCACCCTAAGGTAAACACCCATTTCCGGTTGCTCTTGTGCCTCCATTTCGAAATCGGTAACTTCGAACTTCATATGAAGGTGATCGATTTGCAGCTGATTTTTCCTCGAGTGATTTTGAAGTACGCCAGTGAGGAAAGATTGTGTGAAGTAGAATCCACTGAGCCAATAAACTGTCGGTTCACCTTCATCAAGCCATCGCTTTAGAAATGATAATCGCATGAGAAAATCGTTGATGTAAGAGCCGAGTGGTTTCAACGATGGATAACTTTTCTGTGCCCAGGCTGATGGTAACTTTCCCAACGACATCGCTTTGTGAATTCTCTCAAGCTCAGGGACCATTGCGAGCTGTCCGAGAATTGCTCGTCGAGTGTCATTCAACGACGACTTAATGAAGTTCAAAAGCCGGTTAAAGCGGATGAGTTCCTGACGGAGAACTGTGTTCATTGAATTCGTATATTCCACTGGGAATTTCTCGGCAGCGGCATCCTCGTCAAAAGGTTCCGGCAGACGACGTGCGATGTCGAGACAAAGTGTAAGCACTGGATCAACAACTTCCTGTTCCTGACCACTGTCGACTTTTCGTGACGATGAAATTAATTGTGTCTGTGTCAAGAGTACACCTTGAATCAACTGTGGAGCAGAGAGTAACAATGTTAAGTTCGTGTTGAATGAGTTAGCGCGTCAAGAAGAAGACTACTTACATTGTTTGTCTCGTTAAAGTTCTTCGTGATGTCAGCATTCTCATGTAAACCAAAAACTTCTGGACTTGGTGTCAATGGCATCGTTGAAATAGCATCTAAGCTGTTAAGTCGATCTGGCATCAAAGGCATAGCATAATCTCCGGAATCCGACAGTTGGTAACTTTTGAAACGAAAAATTCAATTTTAAAAGCGACTTTCATTTCAAATGAAATTAAAAACTTTTTCTTTCTCTCTTTCCGATCCTCGAAGCAAATTAAAATAAATTCACGGAAAAGTCGCAGCGTTCGAATGACGAAAAGTTTTCGTGAGCAAGGTTGAAGCTCGCGCTAGGGGAGACGAGACTCGTTCTTTAAACAAATGAAAAAATAATAAACTCACTTGTCAACCGTGACAGCATCTTCATTGTAAAATTTATCCAACAGAGAGAGAAGCAAGCGACGATCCTTATCGTCAGTGACGCGGCCACCTGCGGAAGAGATGCCACAAGCAGAAATAAAATGTTGATGCGGACAGTGATGAATTTGTCGTCAACGTTACCGTAATTGCATTCGCCAGTCAAGTATTTGTGTCCCTCAAAAGGTATTTCTCTATACTGCTCCAAAAACATTTTTAATTGCATCAAAGAAATTCTAAAATGTTTACAGAAAAATAATTAATTATTTAATTGACGACGAAAACATTTCATCAGAGCCTCAGGTTCTATTCTTAGACATCTGAGAACTTTATATTGCAGCTCTATTTCAAAGAGAAAACTCACTTCAAATCGGATTCGTTGAATTCGTATGGAATATTCCAGCCAAGCGGTCCAAAGTCTCGACGTTCTTGCACAACAGCATGGAAGAAGACGAGCGAGAAGATTCCTCGGAACCAAAGTTTCTCTATTTCTTCTCCACCTCCAGGCGGTTTTAAAAACTCATCATCAACCAACGGATCAGAATTGAATGATCTCAGCATGTTGAGCTTCAATCCCTTTGGCGCTTCGTTTGTCATTTTCACAGAGTTTTGTAGAACGGCGACGGGAAACGTTTTGCTGGGATAAGATGTAATCCACAAACGATAATTCTTGTGAGCTGTCCCTTCAAGACCAGGATCCATGCACAGTCGTTCAAGTTCGCCCATCCAAGATTCAGCAACATGACAGTTCTGTAGAACAACCCAGTTTCCTAGACGAATGCTATCTTCAATCAGTTTCTCAGCTCTTGGTCCTTGACCTTGACCAAGAGAGATTGATTTGCATCTGAAAATTCATAGATTACAATAAATTCAAAGATTAAACGATCAACGTACTTTTCACTCATGCCGTGTTCCTTTGCAAACATCATTAGGTTGTCCATCGGATCAGAGCCAGGGGATAAAATGAAGACGAGCGGAGTGAATGGATTGCTGTCCGAAAAAGATGATTGAAGGTCAAACGATGGCGGTTCTACGAATGCTCTCCCCAAATTGTTGATGATGAATTTCTTAACTGCGTGAACGATTTTATCGCGGCGAAAAGCCTTCAACAGAATGAGAGCGACAAAGTCATCAACAGCTGTGAAAGGTTCAGGGAATTTTTCTTCTTCAGGATTCGGCTGATCGTAAAATGATTTCCATTCTTGAATGTTCGCTGCGACAGCTTCGTGAAGATTCTTCAAAGCATTTAAACTCCCTGCTGTAACAATTTCATTCCACGAACGATCGGTTAACCATTGCGGAGCTGGATTGGGATGAGGGTTGTCAAGAGCGACTCCGCCAGTCAAGAAAAACGAAAGAAGCGATTGATCCATTTGACCTCGCGCAGTAATAATTCCAATGCAAAGCGAAAAAGAAAAGACGAGTTTGTCTTTCTCGAAAAGAGATCGACACACATTCTCATAAATCGATCTTGTGAAGAATGTGTTCAAGTGAGCTAAACGCTCTTCTAAGACATCTGCTTTGGGAGCTTTGATGATACTGGTAACAAAGAGATTCAAGAACCAAGTGAGCGAGTATTGATACATTGGTTCAATGCTTGAGAGCTCAGTGATACAGAAGAACAAGACTGCCGAGTGTTTAGCGACAGGAATGTAAGCTTGACGTGCTGTATCAATTTCAATTTCCGTCGATGCTGCGATAACTTGCTTTGCTTGTATGTCTTCAGAAAGTGCTTTACTCGAAGTTAAGATGTTAATCGCTGCTTCGTCCTCTAAAATATTTTGCTCAGACGACGACAACACTTGAAGAATTTTCGTCTCAGCACTGTAAAGAGCATTTCGATTCCTAGCGGATTCAATAATCAACGATTCCTTCTTCTGTTGTAAATCTGGACGTTCTTGAATGACGACGGTTGCCAATAGTTGCTCTCTTAAGCCTTGTTCAGTTATCATGAAGTTGAGAAGAGTAACCATGACTGCAGTTTCAGGGAGATAATGAGGATTCCTCATGCAGGTTGTCATATAGAACCGGAAGTCGTTGTTGTACTCAATTAATTTGTCACCAAATTTGATCATGTTCATTCCTTTCTGTTTGATGATGTTACGTTCAAGAATCGATGTGAAGCCACTGTCGATCGTTTCCCCGACATTTTCAAGCAGAACTGGTTTCCCTTTCATGATTGCTTCATTGACTACGTTCATGTAGTTAGCGTCTGTCTGTTGAATCACTTTGAGGTCATTCTCTTTCTCTGCATAAAAGGAAAACAAATATGAATTATAAAAAATAGTCTGCAAAACTTCTTAGAGTCTATCGTAATTCATTTACCAAGATTCTTGATCCATTTGTTTGCCTAAAAAAAATTTTCGTTGAGCAAATTTCAATTTAATTTAGATCAACTTACTTGTCCCTGTGGATCTATCATAAGACACCATCGTCTCGAGTTCGCCACAATTATGCTGTTCTCGATTGAGAAGTTGTCAGAAGGTAAACCGCAAATCGAATTCTGACGAATTTGCATCGGATTTCCAAGAATGTTGGCGAGAGAAAATTTCTCTGTGCATGGAAGTCGCTTCTCAAGGCAAAGCTTATTCCAATCGCGAAGAATTTCATTTCGAAATTCAGTTGAAAAATATCCAAGATAAGCGATGCATCCAGCTCCAAGAAGAACATCGCCAATCACATTGCCAAGACTTTTGTGTAAGTTAGTCGCATTCTCAGACCATCGATGCTTTTCTCCTCCAAGACCGCCAATCAATTGCTCAGCTCGAACAAGTTTCTTTTCGCAATTATCGATCTCATCTTCCAGTCGCTTCTTCTCTCGAGATTTCTCTGCGAAGCTATCGTTGAGTGTTTGAAGTTTATCGAGAATTTCTTGCAATTCTGCTTTCTTCGAATTTAGTTTCTCCATTTGAACTGCGAGATCATTTTCAGCTGACCCCAAAGCGATTTTCTTAGGTCCAACAATTTTAATGACGCGATCGTAAACATCCATTGCTCGAATCCAACGACACAAACCTTCGCAAGCTGTCGATACTGCTTTGATCTTCTCAGGAACGAAATCACGATCGGAGATGTAAACTTCACGAATCTTCTTCATAATAGAAACGGGAATGTTGTCTTTATCAAACGTTTTCAAACTTTCAAGGAATTTCAAGTCCCCAAGCATTTTAAGTGAAGATCCCCAGTAATCGTCAACCATGTGTCCCATGGCATCGGGTTTTCGATCAGGTTTCAATCCTTTCAGAACACAAACAGCTTCAAGAACAAGTTTAATAGCAGCTGGTGGATTCTTCATTGATTTCACGACAGTAATATCAGCTGGCTTGAGCGTGTCCAATGCTGAGAGAGCACTTTCGAGAGCTGGAACAGCTTCAGCTAAGTCACCTTCACAATCATCTCGAATTGCTTGACTTGTAGCAGCTGCTTCATTAGCAGCGGCTTCATCAGCTCCCACAACTTCTTTTTTCTTCTCAGCTTCTGCTGTATCACGTTCGATCTTTACCATGATTTTCTCTGTTTCATCAGACGTGACCTTGAGTTGTGGTTGTAGATCCTGAAGCTTCTTTTGCATAACAGAAACTTGTCCAGCTGCAAACTCCAATTTCTCCAATCCAGTTGTGTAACGATCTCTCTGCATTGTGATGTCAACGAACGTTTTCTTGTAAAGAATTTTGAAAGATCGCAGCATCTCGAGATAAGAAGTCGGGGTCACATAATTTTTTCGTCCATGTTCACGATAGAAATTATCACTTGCATCAGAGACACTCGTTTTAAACACCATGACCATCTCAACAAGCTTTCTTTCAAGTGGTGTGAGCTTTCTCTCTTTAAGTTTCGCGTCGTCATCAGCAGAAGTTACTGATGCAATTGAAGAAATCGAGAAAGAGTCTTCGCTTCCAGGAAGATCCATTGACTTCACGAAGTACTCGGCGACTTTCTGTAAAGCATCTTCCGGCCATGACGTGTACCAATCGATTGTACAGCAATTCACTAAAGAAGGATAAACTCGAATTCGATTTTTGAACGAATCGCCAATTGGTGAAAATGCAAGAGCAAAATGAAGCGATTCTTTGACGCGATCGATGAACATTCCATACAACGCAATTGGAGTTGTCTCCAAGACCTTCCCAGAAGCTTTCGCAACTGCTTGCATCTTCTCAAGAATATTTGTCTTCTCATCCGATTGGAATAAGTTCGGCAAGTCACCAGTGTTCAACATCGAGTTAATGTCTTCAATGAATGATTCTTCTTTAGCTTGTGCATCGCTGAATAAGAAAACCGTCGGCTTTGACTCAATTCCTGCGTGAATAAGAAGCTTCTTCATGTCTTCACGCCACTCATTAAATCCATAACCTCTTGTTACTTCAACTTGGAAGAGCTCAGCATCGTTAATACTCGCAGCAAGCTTTACAGCTGATCTCCTTCCTGATCCTCCAAGACCAACAAGTAAAACATGTCCACTTGGCATTTGAAGAAGTCGTGACACTCGAGAAATGTGTTCAATCGCAAAACGGAAGAGAACGAGATCCATCGGAGAGTTTGAGAGCATGTTATACTCATTCAAGTAATACATCATGTTCTTCTCAAGTTTCGGCCAATTATCAACCTCATCGTAAATCTTTGGATCTGCATCTGGTTCCATGTAATTTCCGAAAAGCAAATCGCGAATGTGTTTCTCTGTAACTTTCTCACCAGGTAACACGCGATTTCCGAAAGCTTGCTCTAGTTTGATTCTCAAATGATTTGTGCATGATGACTCGACGAGAGTTAGAAGTTGCTCTCGGTCTCTCGAATCAATTAAACGATCGTAGAATACTCGATAGACTTCGTGAGTGTATAAACGAACAAGCTTTTCAGCATCTCCAAGCTTTTTAGGCGGAACCATGACCATTCCTTGATAAACTCTCGTGACGTCTCGAAGTGAGAATGTGTAATGACTTTTCGCAGGTGTCGGGAGATAACACTGAATTGCGCCTTTGTAAACTTCGACGACAGCTGCAGCGAGATTCTTCGACAATCGACTGACAACGTCAGAATATCCTCGAGCGAAATGCCACTCGCCGATACTTGAAAATATTCTCATCAACGTTGACTCTTCAAATGAGTCAACAGCCACACAGAACATGTGTCGAGAGAGACGCTTTGGAATAAAGTTACTGCCTCCCGGCATTCCCATGGAACCAATCAAAAGCAAATCAATCAACTCCAATGCAGTTGTATCATTCAAATCTGACCATTGACCATGATCCAACCATTGACGAATTAGCTCGAGGGGACCTTGTGATCCGTAATTGTCGCGAGCAGGCATCGCGACGTCGTCAACATAATTTATGCAATACTTTCCAACTGGAGGACCGAATACTCCTTTGCGCCTTCTGTCAAGCTTTGACATGATTAAATCTTGAACTTGCTGAGCTGAAGTTCTTGCTGAAAAGTTCACAGTGTTCAAAACAAATTTATCTTTCGGAAGTTCCTTCAAGAAGTTCAGAATTGTCGCAGTTTTTCCTGTTCCAGTTGGACCAACGAGAAGTAAAGGAATTCCATTCATAACGCAATGGTTCGCCCAGTAATTGATGCAACCATTTTCTTTTGTCGGCACCATCAGCTCAGTCACATTCGCGTCGATAGGGAACTGACAATCTTCTGACTTCAGCCAAGGCCACCAAGTTTCAGCTTCGTCGAATCGATAGTCCATGTAATTCATTTTCTCCGGATACATTTGACCACGATTAAGTGAAAAGTTCTTCGGCTTGGGAAGACTCTCATTGCCACCATAAAGAATCTTTCTGAGAACTGCTTCCATTTGTTTTCTTCCTTCAATCGTCAAGTTCGATCCGTAACCCCAAGCATAGCAGAACAAGAAGATTTGCTGGAACCAAACTTGATTGTAGTTTGCGTGTTTTGTCAGGAAATTCATGAAGAACGTTGACATCATTCGATACATTTGCATTGACGAGACGCTGATGACTGTTTGACAAGTCTTGAGAGTTTCGAGAGCTGGCGGGACGAGCCACTCGACAAGACTTTCGTAAAGTGACATGTAAATCTCAGTGACTCCTTTGTCTTGCAACTGAAGCAAGAACGTTTTGTGAAGAGTCTCCCATCCAAGTTGCGATGGTTCCATGTAAATCATTCCACAACGTGAGACTGTAGCTGGCGATGCTTGTTCGAGGTCAGCGGGTTCAAACACGAGATTCATTTTGTTTGTCATTTGAATAATTTCTCCAGACATCAAGCAAAGCTTCTTGTTATCGTCGAGAACTGTGTTCAAGTTTTCAATCCAAACTGCGTCAACCGGTCCATCAAACACAATCCATTGACGTTCAGGAGCACTTGAGTAAACCATATCACGGAAAGTTGTAGCGATGACTCCATCTGACCATTCGTGAGTAACAGGATCGAAGCAACCGTAAAGCTGTGCCATCGAAACTGACTTTGGGTTGATAACACGGAAGTTTACGGCAAGCTCTTTAGTTGAAGCCTTGAAATCAGCTTTGACTTCTTTGAGAACTTCAGCAAGAAGTTGATAAGCTGTTGTCTTGCCTCCCATTGATTCTCCAACAATCATCAGACCATGACGAACCAAGAGCATTTCATAAATCTGAAGAACTTTCTCAACAAACCATGGAGTTCCTTGAAGTCGTTTCTCTTTGATTTTTAAATCTAAATGTCTCTTGATGTCATCACGCATCGGTTCGGGAATTTCAACTCCAGGGAACAAGTCTTTGTAGATTCCTTGGAAGAGCGGGACATCTTGTTGTAAGAACTTTGGTAAGTTCACGTCGATGATAGCTCGTAGAAGAATTTTTTCTTCAGGGAGCTCCGGATTACTTCGTCTTAAAGCTGCTGAAGCAAGAAGAACTGACTTGACAGCACGCATTCCATAATCATAATGATGTTGTGATGACAATTGCTCTGAGCAGAGCTTGTATGTGTGGACAATCTTGTGAGCCAACTCACGAGCGTTCTCAAATCCACACGAGTATAAAGTAATTTCGCCAATCATTCCGTAATCAGGAACCATCATCGCACAAGTTCTGAAAAGAACTTTAAGGTTGTCGGGAAGTTCGGTTCGACCAGCATAGCCAGGATTCATCGTAATGAAAATATTACAAGTTGGATCGAGTTTCAATGTCGTGTCTTCGAAGACAAACTTGACAGAATTCTTTTGAATCGCTCGTTGAATTGTGAGAATTTGTTGAGCAACAACTGATAAGACTTCTAATTCGATTCGGTTGAATTCATCGAAGCAAGCCCATGAGCCTGATTGTGCTAAGCCCTTGAAGAACTTTCCGAGAGCTTTGTAGTCTAAGCCATCGCTACAATTGAAAACAACGCATTTCTTTGCGACTGCTTTAGCGAGATCTTTACAAGTTTCTGTCTTTCCGGTACCGGCTGGGCCTTCTGGAGCTCCACCAAGATTTAACTTCAAAGCTCCCATTAAAGTTCTGAAGCATCTGTCAGTCAATGGAGTAATAACGAGTCGGGAAGTGTTTCCCAAATATTCCATGCCGTACTCGACGTCAGTTGTGACCATGCAAACAGAAACGTATCCTTGCTTTTCTGGACTTGTTCGCCAATAGTAGCGCATTTGAGAAATCCAATTGAATTCAGCAACTGCCATGACATTTCCGTTGATTAAGAGACTAACGATATCTCTGGCATGAACGTCGAGGACGATCAAAGCTTCAATCGTAAGTTGAGCTCCTGCGCTAAGTTTCCCGCGAACCAAGTCAACTAAATCAAGAATCTGATCATTGCACTTCTCAAGATACATTTGCTTCTCGTTCTTTTCAATTGCTTCTTCAACCTCTTGAGTCCAACTCATGCAAGAGACACACGAGACGACTTGACCAGGCCATTTGAGAACCCACTCCTTTCGAATCTCTGAGAAATATGATTCAGCAGCTTTGAAAATTTGTTCCTTTATGCTCTCGATCATCGTTGTCTCAACATCTTTCAACCATTTCTCGACGAGTCCATTGGCTGATGCTGGATTGATTTTTCTCGTCATTTGCACAACTTCACCTTCAGCTGAAACAATTGCGATGATTTCCCCGTTGTGATCAAAATTCAAAGCATGAATCTGAAAATGAGGAAAGAAATTAGAAATTAAAATCAAAATGACTTTTTGAAGTAACTTACGCCTTCAAAGCATTTCTTGAGATGAGGTTGAACTCTTAATGGATCTTTAGTTTCTGCAAGGATCTCAAGCAATTCATCATTCGACAGGAAGAAGAATCGTGCGAAGAAAAGTCTTTTCTTTTCCAAATACATGTTGAGACCTTTTTGAATTCCTTCGAGCTCTTCGAATCCTGATCTCAACTGTGGCAACATATCAGGGAAGTCTGTTGTTTGAATGACATGAGAGTCGGCGACTGTGTGAGCCATGATTTTTCTAAACATTCGGTCGACTTTCTTGAAGTTTCTTCCTTCCGTTGGCATTTGTCGTAAAATATCTTCGGAACCAAAAATTGGCTCAAGATACATCCAAGTCGATTGAACACGCAGCCAAACGTCAAGAATGTCTTGCATTGTGATCAACTTGTGTTCCCAGTCTTCAGCTCTTTGGCCAAGGGCAACAATGTAAGGTGAACTTCTCATTGCTTGAGCTTTGAGAATGTGATCATCGAGAAGAGCTTGAACGTCGTCGAGACTTGCGAGGATGTAAACATCTGAATCGCGATAACGAGTCACATCAAACTTCATATCAGTCCATTCTTCTTGCATGTTGATCAGTTGAAGATTCAATTCGAATTCTTTTCCAGCTGCGTTCGATATCTCTTCGAGTTTATCTTGAATTCTTACGATATCGAGATCAACCATCGTGCTGAGCGAAGGATATTTCTTTGGATTGATTGTTTCACCAAGTTCTTGTGAAATTGTTTCCCAATGACGATCAACGAGTCCTTGTCGACAAATTGATTCGAGAATCGGAATGTAAACACGAAACTTGTCAATCTTGAGTCTAATTTGTTCAGCTATTCTCTTGGCGAATGGATTCGATGCCAATGCCTTCGTCAGCTTGTAAATTATCTTCGACATCTCATCGACTTCCTCACGAATGTTGTCTGAGTTAAGTCCCACGTACTTTCCATAATACCAGACCTCGTAGCACGATTCGAAATGATACGCTGTATGCCAAAGCTTCTCGACCGGCTCCATCTTCTCGATTATCTCGCCAAGAATGGGGAAGAATGATTGATCAATTTGTAGTAGATTCTCATCGACATTAATAGCTTTCGCTTCTTTGCTGCAGTCATCGAGCGTTCTCATGAGACCGTCAACTGTCGCGACTTTCTCTTTCAAATCATCAACCGAGAGAACTTCACGAACGTCACGTAAACGAAACGAGTCCATTTTCTTCTTTTCGGCAATCAGGTATTGCTCGAAGTTTGCGCGACGTTCTTTCAATGCTGTCTCGAGATTCTCACGAACCACAGAGAGCCGAGCACCCGATAAATCTAAGACTTTTTCCAACTCGCTGGGCCACAAGAACAGACGCGAATTAAGATTTATGTCTTCCTCTGAAAGCGGAGAAGAATTATAATCAAATTACGTGAAAATTTATGATTTCTCTTACGTGTAAGCGATGCATAAGTAAGAAGAAACATGACACGCTCCTTCACCAGCTGAATCTCGCTCTTCAGTCTGAACAGCTTGTCTTCTCGACAAACGACAAGATAATTCTGTAATGCCACAACTTCCGGCGTTTCTTTCGGCCTTTCACCAGAGTTTATTGACATCTCCTCGAACTCATCGCACATCCTGCGGTTCTCAACTTGATTCAACGTCACAAAGTAATTGGTCACAAAGTTCTTTAGCTCACGCACGAGCTTTTCGAGAACTCGATTAACGATCCTGTTATCCAACATAAAGAGGTTCAATGGGATGAAATCACGAAGATAGTAAATTCCATGTAACAGTTGATTAAACTTTTCCATCAGCTCCTTGAAAATCTGCAAAGATGGAGAAGAATTTCGATTTCTGTTTAAATCCCTGAAATGTCTGTCATCTGATAATCGTCTTTTAAATTGAAGCTTTATCAACTCCCAGCAAATTCTTTTAAGTGACGCAATTGATGATACGCACACACAAATACGATCGAGAGTTTGCAGCCCTCCCGAAAAAAAAGAGGCGAAAAAGGCATAAAAATAAATCTCTTATCAGATGTGACAAGCTCAATGGCAAATAAATTATCGTGCGGGGAGAGAAAGGTTCGATAGAGATGCTGAAATCGAAAATCACTTAATTTATCAGCAAGCAGAGGCAGAATTTCTGGTCGATTTAATTCTCGCCAGCCTGGGCTCGCTGCGAGCTTTGATTTCTGAACTTTCGACTCTCACCTGCAATGACGGAATCTCACGGAGCGAGAAAATGCTTTCGGTGATGTGCTTCATCTTGCTTGCGAGGATGGGGAAATAAAAGCGGTACATTGGATAAAGATAAGTCGTTGGGCCAGTTTGATTGGCTTTGACAATCTTCTTAATTTTCTCGTAAAGCTTCAACATATCGACGTGATCCTCGGAGATATAATGGAGATGGCCCATTAGCTCCTTCTTTTGCGTCATGTAGCACTCAAGACGAGGAATCTTATAGCCGACTTTGAGGATTTTCACGAAATAACTTTTAAACAAGTCGGGCAGCTCCTCCATGTACGGTTCGATTATCACTTTCCCGCTGTTGTTGAGGATGAACGAAGCCGAACGCTCTTCCAATATTGGCTTTTCTGTTTTTAGCTCCATCGACAGAATGTTGGGATCGTCTTCGTCGATTTGATACAGCGCGGAATCTTTCTCAGACAATTCGTCGCCTTCTTCTTCGTGCTTTCCAACGACAGATACAATCAACGTCATGAAGGGGCGACGCTTCAACTTTGAACTTTTCGGATTGTACACGTGCAAGAGATTGCCGTGTTTGTAGACTTCTATTGTCTCGGCGAGATGATCTAAGCTTCGCTTTATAAGTCCTTGAAGATGCAATGATAGCAAAGCGTGAATACAATTAAATAAGATTTGTGCTCGACCACCATGAGGAGAGTTCCGTGACACCAAATCTCGCCAGTAATCTTGCATCGCCTCGACTAAGTCCGCAATACGAGGCATCCAATCATTGACGAGAATCTGCAAAATTGAAAAATCTTTTTGTTTAACAAGAAAAGAAAATGCAACGAAATCAGAAAACTTACATCTCTCGTAATTTTACAACAGCTGTTGATGATTTCGGTGATATTCTCGGCATGATAGGGAATGTCGCCTTTATAGAATTTCGCTGTGTCGACGATGAGTAGATCGTGATAGAGATTTCGCCACAAAATTTGAATTGCTTTCAGAACTGGATGATTCACCATCAAAACTTCTTCCAATCTATTTTTCGCTACTTGAGCTGAGCATTTCCAAGGAACTGGCGCCTGTATCGTAACAATGGGGAAATCTGGTGGCTCCAATTCGAGTTGAAGCCGTTTCTTCTCAACTTCAGATTGAAGGATGTAGCGCATGAATCCGCGCTTCGAATGAAATCTATAATCTTCTTGGAGATCCATTAGCAAACAGATTATCATCACAGCAACATCACGTCGAATCTTATTTTCAGGATTGAAGAGGAAGTCCATGAATATCACTTCACGTTTGACATTCGGCCAAAGCTTCTCCTCGTCGCTGATGAACTTAAGAGCTTTTTTCCACATTACATTTCGGTAGTCAACGAGTTGAAGTATTTTCTTAAAATACTTTGATGGATAAGTTTCAATCTCATTTACCGAAATTTCGTCGAAGAGATTAAGTGTTCGTTGATAAACTTCGTCTGTAAATAAAATCGAAGAACGTTTGAAGTTGTCGTGAAAGCGTTGAACGATTTTAAGTCTTTGCTCGTCTGGATGCGTTGGCAAAAGAGCCTGAAGATATTTAGACTGTTCAAGATCCTTCGCTTTGAGTCGCTTTAAGAATTGTTCGTTGCTTATTGGTTTCTTTCGCTTTTTTGGCTCTGGAGGAGGCGCGGGAGGTTTGCTCAACTGAAAAGTATGTCGCAGATTAGACTTTCTCGAGAAATTAATCATGGCTTGTCTTACCAATTCCTGAAGCGTCGGATAATGATATTCGACTTTCGGTTCCTTGAGCATTTGTTTCTTCTTCTCATCCTCAAACTTTTTGATGTTTTTTGCTATCATTCGGTCGATGTACGCTTGAACTTTAGCAAGTTCTTCCTCTGATTCTCGTAATCCGCGTAGCTTCTCGTACTCCATTTGATAACTAAACGGTTTCTTCGATTTTTGAAAACGAGTCCTTAGATTCGATGCTCGCTGTGATTTTTTGTTAAGAATTGAGTCAGAGGGACTTGTGTAGAGACGAAAGAATTCCTTAGATCTCAATGCGGCTTTTGTGCGAGCCATATTGTGAAACACTTGCATTCGTTTATTCTTGTAAATTGTCACAAGATGGTTTGTGACTTTGTGAACCCGAGCAATCGAGCTGTCACCATTTGACCAAAAACTTGACCTCATTGAACCTTTGAATGCAAAATTAGGAGCGGTCTCTTGACCAATTGATTGGAAAATGTCTGGAAGTTGAAAGCCAACAGTACTTGGCTGTCCATTTCCTTTTGGGGCTGCATACAAATCAAAATCACGCAGAAACTCATCAGACTTTGACTGCTTGAATTTACCTGAAAACAGTAATTGAATCGAATAACGTCATTAAATTGCTTTTGGATTGTCTGAAATTGATAGTTAATTAATTAAATTGAAAACACTTTAAATCAATTTACTGAGAACTCGAGTTTGTTCAGAAGTTTTCACAAAGCAATTGACGAAGAGCAATTAGACGTCAAACCTAAGCATATTTAGAAACCTTGAATCATTTCAATGCTTTTGTTTATCTCCAAGACAACGATTACCGGCGTTTTCTTTGGGAAAGATTCTTTAGGCAAATGAGCTCTTCTGAGAAGAGAGACGAGAAATCTTTAGTTTATTACTTATTTGTTCCAAGATGAAAGGTCTGGCTGGGTCCAAAGGTAAATCATCAAAAGTGTACTCGAACTTGTAGAAAGGAGCTTCTTCAATAGACCGCTTCTGCTTCTGGAGAGTTCTTTTGACTTTCTTCATTATTTTTAAATCTTTTAGCACTTCTCGTTTTCAATTATGAAATTGATTGAGTTTTTCTACTAAAATAGTTTGCTGAGATTCATTTTATTAATTTGCTTTCTGAAAAAATCAAGTCTGGGAAAAAACAACTTTTGTATTCACAATCATAACAAGTCTACCATGGAGACAGCTCGCTATAGCAATAACGAGCAACAAGTAGTCAACTTGTTGAAATTTCCAGTTTTTAAAGTTGTCTAAATGCAACGCAATTTCATTTAATTTCAACTTCGACCGTTTACAAGAATGTTCAAATGCATGAATATTTCCAACTATGCGCATGGAGAATTTGATGTTCATCAGTTGAGTAAGTTGTAAAAGGAATCATTTCTGCTTTTCAAACCTTTACAAAGAGAAAAGGAGAATTCTGAGAACTCAACATACATTTACGAACTTTTTTTATTTTCTATTAAAGTGAATACTTGAAAAATACTTTTCATGAAATCTCCAATTGTAGAGAAGCTCAGTAAAAATTCAATCATGATTTGAAAAAGTATTGTAATTGGTAATTTATAGTTTAGACGCTTCACTAATTGAAATTCCTACAAACTCAGCATAGAAAGCATAAAAGTGCGACAAGAAAAACAATTTGGTTTTTATGCAAACCATAAATTTGCAATGCAAAGAAAGCATTCTGAGTCGACTCGAGAGGAGAAAAAGAGGAATTTATTAAATGAACTTTCAAAGGCAATAAAAAAGATGAAGAAAAGCTTTTCGGGGTTTGCTTGGGTTCGAGGAAAAATATTCTAAAGGGAGCCCGCAAGAAAACTGTGCAAACGTTTCCGAAAATTCTGCGATGTTGGTGGTTCGTTGCTACAGCTTTAAGCTAAAGGATGGAGGGACACTGTCGCTCGTTGTAGGACAAAAATCTCGAAAAAGTTTTAAGCCGTTGTTTAATCACTCGATTTGTGTTTCCGCTCAACTGCTTTCTTTCCCATGCAGAAGCAATAGCAAGGGTTCGTTTGACAACAAATTAAATTATAAAACGATATTTCCCATCGACTCTTGAGTCTCCTTCCTTCATCTTTTTTTCAATCAAATTCTCGTCGTGTTTTGTTAGAACGGAAGAGCTTCATCGTTTGCTGTGATGGCATTCTCAGTGATTTCAACGGTCGGACCGTGTGTGGGCATCTGATTTTAATTTGATTTTCGATGTATCAGCAGCCATGGGATGGAAAAGGCTTCGATGCGAAACCGTTTATTGAATAGGGCAATGAAAATAGGTATTGATGTGGATAAACAAGCACAACGGATGAGCATCGAGGCTGACTCGTTCTCCATAAACAATAACAATAAAACTAATGCATTTGCGGGACCAACCGTTTAACAATTGTTGTCTTTTAATTTCATTTTATGGATTTTTAATTTTTTTAGTTTTTATCCGATCGCAATTTTCCAACGGCGACCGTCACAGCCACGGAGTGAAATATTTTTGTGGCCGTATTTTCATTTCATGCTCGTCGTTAAACGACACGACATTCATTCAATCACAGGTATCAGACCGAGGCGCTTCGGTAATAATTAAAATATCCATGAAACAGTTTAAGCGCTCGACGTTCTCTTTGCGAGTGAGTTGCCGATGTTGTGATGCTTGAAGGCAAAACGAAAATAACAATCAAGAGACATGATTGCTCATCATGTACACGAAAAATCACTTTAATTAAACTGTCGATAAACTCAAAATCTCATCTCGTCGCTCGACTAAAAATGCTTCACGATTGCTTCCCCACAAAACTTCTTTTAGTTAACTCTAATGCTTCCCTTTTGAATCTCACCGCAAACAATAAATTTGGCTTATCCAAGCAGCAGAATTTTTATGGAAGAAAAACATTTCCGCATAAATAACAAAAGTGGAAAAAGTTTTTGGCTCGAGGAAGAGAAAAACTATCAAGCGCTTTTGTTTTAATTAATTAATAATGTTGAAAATCATATTTTTTTATTCCATTTTCTTATTCCGGAGCGGAACGGTTTTGTTGAAATAAATATTATTTTCCTTTAGAATGGCAGAAGTTTATTTTTCTTCGACAACGGGAAGCTCCTCAGACCAAAAAACTTTTCTCTGTTTAAACACCGGACACAGCTAGAAAGCTCTTGACTTTTCGTTGCACGCTGTCTCCGAAACATCCCAGTTTGCTTTCCTTGGACTTTCAATCAGTTTTCTTAAAAACAAACCGTGCTATCAACGAGAGCTTTCTTGATAAATGATAGAGAAGATTTAGAGAAGAGAAAGTTTTATTTTTATGATTCCAATGCTTGAGGTGTCGTTCGTATTCTACGTCGATATTTTTAAAGAAGGTCCTCAATTATTTTGTGAAAAAATTTGAGGAACTAGTTTTCACAAGTACTCTAACTTAAAAAAATCATTTCTTTTAATCTACGTAATTATCAAACGAGCCCTGAGGCGAAGTTCTCATTTCATTCATAAAATTTTTAGCTTTGCTTCCTCGGAACGAAAACTTAATCTGAGCTCTAAAGTCTTAAGCAGTTTTGGTGCTCGAAACAAAAGTTCTCACAACTCAATTTATTTCCGTGCTCGTTAAATGTCGATTCCGTAGCTCGAGCTCAAGAATTTATGAAACTTTCGGAATCTTATCATAAATTAGGAGCGTAAAATTTTTAATTGAAAATCGGTTAACCTTTTGCCGAAGAAACTTTCCTCACGACATTTGAAGCATGTTCACTGTGAACAGTTCACGTCGTGCCAAAGATCATTAGTTCAAGTGCTGTTCAGAGCTCAAGTAATTGGAGGACTTTTCAAATCCCTCCCGAGCGACTTAAGGGTTTATGATGAATTGAGACTAACAACGGGTTTAATGGATGGCAAACTATGCTCAACCCTTTATCAGAAGAAAATCCTCTTTTCTTTGTTCAATTCCCAATTATCCTATTCGAGTATTATGATGATTTAGAGAAACTGTTGCTTCAAGACTTTCTACATCTTGATGGATTATTTAGTTATAAATGCTCAAGTTTTGAAAGACATTTGCATAATACATATTTTAATTTTGATAATTTTAATTACTATATCATACGACCTCATTATAAAGTTTCTCTTGACAATGAATGTCGTAAATTGTTTTGATGCTTTTGTGACCCGCGACTTATTAAAAGTGACATAATGTTTTTATTGCAATGTCGTTCATACTTTTCAAAAAAATTCTTATGAATTATCAACATTTGAAAGAAATTTTTTCAAAGCTTTTATTCACAATCTTACTTTTGTTATTCCTATTTAGTTGAACTAGAAAGCTTTTTAATGAGAGAAAGCTTTTCATGTAGTTCCGATTATCTAGCAAACACTTGCAGCTATTCACTCCACTATGAATGCAGTAAATTGTTTTGATGCTTCTGTGATCCGTGGCTTATTAAAAGTAACATAAAAAAGAATCGACCATCCGAAATTTCATGCACATTTTATTGGCTCAAGGCAAAATAGGAAAAGGCAATTATTTGCGACATGAATTAGATTTTTGTTTTTGCTTGCAACCGAGAGAGGATTTTTTTATGATTTTTCAGTGCACCAAATGCAATTTATTCAAAACAATTTCTGAACAAACTCAGATGAACATTCTTTCATCAAACTGTATCCATTCAAACTTTAGTAACATTGCATTCTATGTGCACTGTTTTCTATGAACTTCCATCAAGCAATTTGTAATCATGCAACAAATGAAAAAAATATGACTTGCATTTACATTTTTCATTTTGATATGAAATAAAAAGCGAAACAAGTAACATTGCTGGAGCAATGCGAAATGCAATTTATTTAATTTTTTGTCATTCATAATACCATGGATCCGTTGATTGTTAGACGGCGAGTTTGATTTGTAGTGAGTTTAATCCAGACACTTCACTTCTCTAATAACAGAACTCGATGGCTTCTCGCATGCAAATCTTGTACCGTGAACAAAAACTTTTTGGGATGGAAAATCGAAAACTTTATTCTCGTCAATTTGCTCAGTGTATAACATTTTTCTCCAATTTGATTGTCAGTGAAATTGAGCGCGAGAGTCAATGTGAAATTAGTTAAAGTTCTAGTAATGTTGGATGCTGGTGGTAACACTTTAGAATTCATCATTTTCAGCGGTTGCCGTGATACAACGAATGTTCAAAAGTTGCAACAGGAAATAGCACGAGAAAAGTTTTTCTCTGCATATTGTTGAAGCCAAGTCCATTCATCACAAAAAAGAGGGAGAAAACTTTCTCATTCGGCGTGAGAAACATTTTCACGTCATCGCCAAGGTATACACTTCAACCCTCGCATCGCAGATTCAATTGATTTATCATCGTTTTGTTTGGACAGTTTTCCCTCATAACTTCGTTTTTTTCCCTCGAAGAAGATGCTACCGGAGAGTTGAACGATATATTTTCACCCCTTCAGGTGATTCTTGCTCGATGTGATTAAATTCCCCACGAGTTTCCTGAGCAGAAAAATACAAATATTTTCTGCATCGCAGCATACGTTGCTGCTGCTGTTTTTTTGGTGAGCAACGAGGAGATGAAATATTACTGACAATTTACGTTCTAGCCATTGCCACTCTGATATTTCGAAATGCTGGGCAATGGCTGAAGTCTTGCATAGCATCAGCTCTCTCGTTAAATTAAATAAAGACTCACAATAAATATCCGCTTCGTTTCCGTTTCAGTTAGCATGAGCATTGTCTCTCTATCTCGCTATGATGCTCTCAGGCGGTAGCAATAATTGTCATAAAATGTATCATGTGAAGCTTAATGTTCTGCACCATTTAACACTTTTACAGGAAAACTTTCTTTGGGAACGGAAAAGTTTCTTTTAGTTGAGAGGAAGGAAAAGTTCTGAAGATTGTGTTTCAAGACGTCATGGTCGTTTCAGTATGGTTTGACACCAGTAACCCAACAAAACTTGGCTGAAACTTTTGTTAAACTTCTTCTCCTTTTTTTTATTCATGAAGGTTTCGCCTCAATGGCACAAGGCACTAAATAACAAGTCCCCCCTTCTCCCCGCAATTACGGAAATTATTATTCCTCATATGTGAACGTACTTTTTCAATTAACTAATGGCAACCATAAACCATCTGTAACACGAATATCGCTTTAAATAATCCTTTTCTCTCTGTTGACCTGGCATCGCTTGAAGAATGAAATGTTTATGTAAGGCTATCCGATCTCTATCTCTCGCTTCTATGTTCGTAACAATATGAATGTGGATGTGAGGCTTTAGATACGAAGCGAATTAATTAAAAATACATCCCGTTCTCTGTTACATTCATATTAATTAGTAAATAAAATTCTGGGACGTTGTGTGTAATGGTGAGGTTCACGTCTTTATTTATGCTTTGTCATTAGAGTTGGGATCTACTAAGCAAATGATTCAAATGGATTCCTTCGCTTGGTTTTAGATTTCGCGCTCACATTTTATCGTAAGCAACTAAAAGCTTTGTTGGTCTCAAATGTAAAGTGGCTTTAAGTATCTCATTCAACTTAAGAAGTCATGACCGCTTTTAAATATTTTTCCCTTCATTCCCCGGAATAATATTTCAAATTTAAATTTCTTAACTTAGAAGACATTGTGATAATGAGGAATTTGACGGAAATTTCCATAATCACTTTCCTTGAGAGAGAAATGTATTTCAAATGATTTTTAATGTTGTTACGAGAAATCTGAGAAAGATCATTTTATGATGGAAAAAGGAAAAATTTATTTTAATAATGTTTCAATCAGATTCTCGCTCAGAGGCTTTAGCTTAACGCGATCGAACAACTTTTGATTTAAAGAAACATCTCATTAAAAGTCAGAATCCTATTACGAGAATATTTATTCAGTAGAGACTTCTGATGTTCATCGTTGACTGAGTTTCCGCAACGTCCCAGCATCAAACGAGTACGAAAGTTGTCAGCAGAGGTGAAAATATCTTTAATCTAAATTAAATTTCCTTGGGAAAGCTTACCATCATTGCATAAAAGCTATATTGGCGGTCTTTCCCATAGCGAGAGAAAGGTAAACATATCAGCACTCGGGGGAGGGAAACATGATGATCTCATTATTGCACACGATTTTTAACGTCATACGTTTGAATTATCATTTTAATAAGATGAGTCCCAGTACTTTTTCCTGCTTTGCATGATAACATGTAAATCCACTTTAGTCGACATTTACTAGACAAAATAAGATTAGAATGTGTCGTTTACAACGACCACACGTTTAACTTTAGCAACGTGTGTAGATTAAAGTTGTCTTTGATGTTCCGTCAGGAACTACGTAGAAAGCTAACGGGAGCATGGGAGGTCGAACTTAACTTGTGTTCTACTTTCATGCACTGCTCATATTCATAGAGTTTCTGATCGACTCACTGAATGTTAAGAGAAAGTTCTCGATTTAGCTTTAGTCGAGAAACGTCATCAGTAACCATCGACCGGAGATAATCATTTCGAAGTCTGCAAGGAGGAAAAAATTATTTTCACATGCGGGAAAATGTAAACTTTACGCTTGTGTTCACATTTGTTTGAAACGTTTCGGGGAAAATTCATTTATTTCCATTTACAGTTCCGTTGAGCTTCGAGGTTTCGGAAAACGCGTAACAATCCCCACCTTCAACCACCCAAGAGAGAAAGCCATGGCAGGCGGGAATTATTTTTATTAAAATTAGGTATTTTAATTTATTCAAAACAGCGAAAAAAAAATATGAAACTTAAGTATCTTGTTTGTCGTATTTTCCTTCATGTCTCGCTCTGCTGTCGTCCTTGATGATGTGAGGAGGAACATCAGGCCGCGAAGTGGATAACGTAATGAAATCTATCCAAAAGAATTTCCATCGGTGGATCAAGAAATGTTCGTTAAGCAACTTTAATGTCTTTTCCCAACGCGCCCGTCTCGTGTTTCGCCGTTCCTTCGACGAGGGAGAAAGCGATGTCGTCAAGCGAATGATAATTTCATGTAGTTCATAAAAAAGTAATTTGTAATTTGGAAAAATGTTTTATGGGAAATTTTTATTCGTTCCGAAGTCAATTAAACCGTATTTTATATGCGACGATATTCTCATCTTTTTAACGTTATTCAATGTTTTTACGCCGCAATATTATTTTACTTCCCTGATAATGATGTCGACATGCGTTGCAAGTAAGCAAATTGATGTTTCCCCTCTCGCTCCTTAAACGAGAGAGAGATAACAGATCGAATGATTCATTAACGAACCCATAATGGACATGTCATTGAATCTCGCTCCCCTGTCACATCCGATTTATTTATAACTTCGTCTCCGTCTTTCCTCTGACGGCTACCTAATGGTCGTCGCAATCTGTTTGCTTGCCATGCCATTTGAATGAAAGATGAGAATTCTTCCGCAAGCAGTTTTCTTGATTATGAAGCTGCTGCAACGAGACACTAAACAAACAAGTAAATCGCTCAAGACAGCTAATAAATGTTTACAGACATTATGACAAACAAGTAAACATTTGTTGATGCGATGGAGCTCAGAATATGGACTGGCATGAGATTCTGTCTATTAAAGACGCATACAGTTGTGAAATAAATATAAAAGTGATTTACACATCGAGGAAGGGAGGACAGCAGTAACTTTATGAAGGAACCAAACTTTTTAGAGACAGGGGTCATCAGACTTTGGCAAGAAATTTGATTAGGGTTGGGTGAAAAGTTTTAATTTCTTTCCTCACTTAGTTTATTAGCGAATCCAACAAATCTCTTTGTGAAACATGAACGCAAAAACTGACTTCCATTAATGAGAAACATGAGACACGACAATTAAATATAAATCAAACAAACAATTAAAACTGCTGACAGTCGTGATCCGTTCGTGAAACTTAACGGACTTAAAATGCGTTGGAAAATTTGTTTTTGTTTTCTGATTGTTGCTTCGTCTCAAGCCTTCGAGTTGCCGAATTATTCGTCGACGCTATTGAAGGCGGTGAATTCTATTGTTGTTGACTTTTTTTTGGATGCTACAACGTCTTTGAAGACGTTCAATATTATTTACGAAGCGAATGATTCGGAAAGCAAACCAAAGCTTAAAGACTTTGTCGAGGAGTTTTTGTTGAAATTAAAATTAAATGAACCATTAATTGTGCGACTTGAAGATTATAAAAACATTGACAATAATTGGGGCTACGTAATGATTGTCTGCGATTCATTCGACTCTTGTGAGAAAATCTTTAGTTTTATGGAAGCAGACAAGTTTGATCATCAAGGATATTATTTGATTGTGTTGACTAAAAACACCGGAAATATATTCGAGGAAGTGTCAAAGATATCAAACAGTTTGTGGAGGAAGCAGCTTGTAAATGTGCACATTGTTTGTCAATCGGAGAAGAGCGAAAACGTAGCTTTGTTGTACATGTCTCACGCTTTTGCTGAATACGCTTGTGACGGAACTCTTCCGGTTTTGGTGAATCAATTCATAAATGAAAACTGGACTAACGAATTCGAACTTTACCCGCAGAACAAATTGAAAAATCTGTTTCGATGCCCGTTACGTGTTGCTACATTTGAAGTTTGGCCTTTCATAATTCTTCGTGGGTGGAAAAATGAATTTGAAACTTGGCCTATCATGATGCATCGGAAAAATGACATTGAAGTTTTCACTGGAATCGATGCCATTCTTTTACAAGTCCTCTCTGAGAAATTGAATTTCACGTTCGAGATTGAAGAAGTCGACGAGAAATGGGGAGACATTTATGAAAACGGAACTGCAACAGGTTTGATTTGCTTCTAATTAAATTGAGAGCTTTATTAAAATCAGTGTCAACGCAAGTAACCTCTTTTTATTTCTTTTCACAGGAGCTTCTCGAATGGTAATCGAGCGTGAGGTCAACTTCACGATTGGTTTCGCTTCGTTGTCAACAATTCGACGCTTACACATGTCACCAACTAAATCTTATTATACAACGAATCTTATTTGGATGATTCCTCCTGGAAGGATAATGTCATCGCTCAAAAAGCTTCTCCTACCTTTTCGAAAGATTTTGTGGATTTGTATTCTTCTGATGCTCGTTGCTGCTTTTGTGACAGTTTGGATTATACAGCTCAACTCGATGACTGTTCAAAACTTTGTTTTCGGTCAAAATATTCGAGATCCAAAGTTGAATATATTTCGCATAGTTTTTGGCCAAAGCTTAAGACAATTACCGAAGAGGAACTTCGCAAGGACTTGTCTCATAATTTTTGTGATCGCATGCTTCGTAATTGAGAACTCATATACCGGTGGACTTTTAAAATTCATGACGAAAACTGTTCGAGAACCTGAAGTTACCTCAACGAACGAGATGGTCGAAAGGAATTTCAAGTTCTACTTGTACAGAGGTTATCTTGATGCAGTATCGAGATTCAAAAATGTTGTCGCAAATACTCACTTCATAACAGATCAAAATTATCTACAGTTACTTGATGAAATAACTGATCCTGAGTTCGACGGTGCTATTCTGACAACGGATGAGATTCTAGCTTTTACGAATACGTACGACTTTCCCAAAAGGATTCATCATGCGAATGAAGTTGTTTACAGCGACAACATTGTCATCTACTTCACGAAGAACTCTTGCTTAATTGCTGAGTTCGATCATCATCTTGGATATTTAGTCAGCAGTGGAATCTTTCAAGAATGGTCATCGAGATTCACTGACAAGGATCTTTTAAAAATTCGAAGCTCAAGTCATGCAAAGCCATTAAGTCTCATTCATCTTTTCGGAGCGTTTCAAATTATTTTTGTCAGTCTCTTTCTAAGTTTTCTAACCTTCATCCTTGAAATTATATCAATCAAAATGAAAACCTTTAAATAATACTAAATAATTCAGTTGAATCAAACTTCTTGTCAATCAAACTGTCATTTATGAAAACTTTTCTTAAAAGTGAATGCTACTGACCAATCGTTCTCCGTGGCTGTAAAATCGAGAGCTAGTTGAATCGTCCAAGTTCCTAAAGTCTTTTTGAAAAATGATCCGTCAATAAATCCCGACCGTCTTAAATACCCTTGTTTAAAGAAACACGCTAAGCATTTGTAAGGATTAAGTGCTAAGCACCTAACTTGGGGTTTTTGTAGAAAATATTTGATTTTATTTCTATCACGTTTCGCTTTCGTTTCAAGAGTAATACCTTTGAGAGAGAGAGAGTAGAGAAAAATTTGATATTGTGCTTCTAATTTCCACACCAGTCGTATAAATGGATGAGGGTGGAAAAGAATAAGCTTCACGTCGTGTCGGATGATTGCAAGGAGAACTCAAAGATTCCACTAGAAATCGAATCGTTCTCCTCTTTGCACTAAATGTGAATTTTATTTCGCAAGGAAAAAAAACTCGAACAGATTGTTCAAAAGCATTAAAGTACATAAAATGATACGCTGAGAGTTTGCTGACGTATCGTATGGAATACATAAATAGAAACTGCAATCGTTGATGGTGACGAAAAAAAAAGTCAGGGGGGATGAAGCGTTGATGCCTTTAGCAAGCACGAAGCATCAGTGATAACCTGAAAAGATGGGCGCGTCTGTAAACAACAACAGATCATCTAAAGCCGGTAAATATTTATTTGACGATCTATTCAGAATGCCATGCAGTAACGTTCCCCCGAATGCCATATGCTCTCGCTTTTTCTATCTATCGCCCATCGATTTTGGTTTAGTTATGTGTTAAATCACGTCCGTGGATTTCTCCTAGAGTGGATTTTCCGGTCGAGGGGGGAAAGTTTTTTTATTTTAACAGTAAATAAAAACATTAAGGAACAGGAAAAGAGAAATGAGAGTTTGCTTTTGCAAGCAGAGAAGAGCTGAGCAAGTGTATGAGCATTCCATTATTAAAGTAAACAGCATTTGGATGCGAGTGATGCTCCATAAAATCACAGCTCTTCACACACACAGTCAGTGGATCAAAATGATGATGCGATGCTGTAATTTACAGTTTGTGCACAAGTCCTCCGTTTTTCGTCCTCTGGGCCTTCGGTGTTTTTTTGCTTGCGTTCAGCAAAAGGAAGCTAGGGTAACAGTGTGCAAACAATTTTCCTTTTTGAACGGTCGATGGTGATGTGTAATAAAAAGCGGGCGAACGGAACGTGGTCCACTGCAAGTTGTTGGAACACTAAGTTCTCCTCAGCATGAATCCTAAAAGGCATATTTGTTTGGTCTCGGTACTCGTGTGTTCATCATACCCATCCTCTGACGTTTTGTGGCGTAATTTATTCAATTATCCTCTGCTCTCGTTCCGTCTGAAATGCTTTTGTCCGAATGGAAATGTTTACTTGTTTATATCTCTCAAATTAGTCGGTTTGAGCAATGACTTTAGTTTTGATAGAACATTATAAATTCTCGTTAGTCTTGATCTTTTATCAAAACTCAACGTTGCAATCTTTTCCAATGATAAAACACTAACAACAAAGTATAGAATCTTTCGTCCGAAGGAAATCGTTTAAATTTCACAAATTGTTGCATCACTCAATTCATGTTTTAGTCATTTCTTTACGAAATATAAATTGATCCGTTGCAGTGATCCACAAAACATTGATGGCAACATTTCCCATCGAATCCTTTTGTTGAGCATGTACGAAGATTTCAGATAAACATCATAACCGAGAAACAACACAAGAAGCTAAACCCATGACCGTTTGTTGTTATGGTTCGAGATTTGTCTAAGGGTTGGCAGCCGAGCACAGCATGATTGCCGGATGATTTCAAATGCCTTGATTGTCGTCGAACAATGTGCACCTGAGTCTCTTCTCCCATTTGAAGGGAAAGGATTCTTTTCCCGTCCTCAAAACCTGTGGATGGGATGTACGAAGATACCGAATTTTCTCATTTGAATGGTTGCCTTGGATGGTTGTTTATTGTTCGTCTGGAATTCGAATATTATTATGATACGTGCGAGTG
The DNA here is from genome assembly GCA_033063855.1 of Smittia aterrima. Taxonomy (NCBI): domain Eukaryota; kingdom Metazoa; phylum Arthropoda; class Insecta; order Diptera; family Chironomidae; genus Smittia; species Smittia aterrima. The sequence continues at coordinate 5,376,760 of CP093831.1, forward strand.
GGACGAGCATTACAGCTTAGCCCTGCAATTGATGTTTTCGTTTGGAATATGATGCGAGAAAGCTTTATGTTGTGCCGAGCAGCTAAGCTAGTAGTCGAATTTTAAATATTTGAAGTTCAAGTCTCTGGATTTCACAGACGACTAAATTATGAACTCTATGAAAAATATTACTGGCTCGGCCCCCCTACCGTTCGCAATCTCCTGGAAATTCAGAATATGAATTATGGGAAAATAAAAGCATGTCATGTGAGTTGTATGCGGGGTTGAGTATGAGTTTAGTTGCCGGGACAGTTGAGCTTCTGAATAATCTTGTTTTAAATATGGCATCGAGGAAAATAAAAATAAAAAGCGAGAGATAGATTTTCATTTTTCACATGCCACGACAGCGTCGCCATAATAAAGAGATTTGTATCGGCCATTGCACACTCAACTCTGACCGGAGATGGAAGAGAGAAATATCCATTAAAAATAATTCGTAAAACCTCGGTCGAAAGTCGTCCATCACAGCAGAGCCAGCCAGCAGTTTCACACTAAAAGCTTTCTGCTTTTGCAGATGATGCACAGCGATGAAAAATGGTTTCGATCGTCGATGACCTCTCGATTCGAATTTTAAGCTTTTTTATCTCTCACATCAACATCAACAAATAGGGGAAACAGCTAAGCGCTCGACACTGGACGTGCATCTAATAGTTTTACATAAATTTTCAATCATTCAAAGTGTGAACAATCGATGGTTAGACGACTTTCATCAGCACTTGCATTGTTATGTAAATCGCGTAAGCGACGAAATAGATTTATGCAATTTGATTCTGAAGCATTGGCCACTGAAGTTAGGGTCTTCGAAAGAGAGAGGAAAAATGATTTTTTTTTGCCTAATTTGCATTCGCAATGAAAAATACAAATCCTTCGAAAGTCCTCGATATTGATGGGGTTCACGTTCAGTTCTACTGATGAAAGAGGATTTAAAGCAATTAATAATAATCCTTCACTCAATGCACTTTCGACAAGTACAATGTACATTCAACGGGAAATTGATACGCATCGAACGATTTATTTTAATATCTCTCTCGAATTTATTCGCGTTTTGTGGAATAAAACCGCGAAGTTTGAAACCATTTCTCTATTGTTTCGGTTGCAATTACGAGACTTCACTTGAATGTAAATGACTCAACGATTATTTAACATTGAGCGTATTTGCTGAATCCCTAGAACAATTTTGTTGTTTGACAAACATATTTATGTCAAACAGCGCTAAGAAACAAATAAAAGTTAATGTTAACATAATTTTTAATGCTTTTCTTTTGTTAGAATGGCCTCAAGTTGAAGTTGTTGGTTCGGTTACAACCTCTGGCTACAATTGTCAGCGCGATAAAGGAAAAGCCAGAGAATTAAACATTTAATGGTCTGCGTGGGTATTACTAAGAAGTCTCGAAGGGACGAGAAGAAAATGTTTTCATAATAAAAAGGATTGCGTCGACGATAATTAAATGGAATTAATCTTCCAAGTCGTATCTCCCTCGACACTTTCTCGGATACCGATTCCCTTAATATGTCTTACACCGAATCTCGAAATACCACGACTTTGGTCCGAAGCTCTAATTGCGACGACGTTTTCATTAACACTATCGCTGTGGGATGTCAGAGAGGCTTTTCCTTTGACCTTCAGAGCTTTACACCTTCACCGTTTCTGTAATTCGAGAAATGGAATCAACCGAGCGTTCCCTGCTGAAAAACCTGACGAGCAATTCAACGAAGTCTCCGATGGTTCCACTGGGAAAAGTCAGATCCTCCGACTCGACTTGTTTATCTCTTATTGTTCTCGCAATAGTTGTCGTGTAGCGGTAAAAGAAACGAGAAAACGGTTTAGCTGCGAGAGCCCGTGCAATAAAACTTATTTATTTGAATGTTTCCGGCTGCAATAGGAAAGCAAAGTCGTTGGGGTTTGGGGACCAATGAGTGATTTTGCGGCACATGATGTTTCTCTCTTTAGGCCGTTTTGTACATTGCCAAGCGATTTGCGAAGGTTGAGAAGGGTCGTCGAGAAACGACTGCAAAAAGATTAGTTGCGAACAATATAACACAATGTACGATGGTGCGGAAAAACTTTTATGTTAGGGAAATTGTTGAATGGGGAAAGGAGAATCTTTCAAGATTTTCTTTTAAAGAAGATATTCAGAAAACTGAGATTTTCTAGCTTTGTGTGAGACTCTATAGAAAGCCAAAGGCGAATGAGAACAAAAATATTTGATATCGATTTCACGTCAAGTGTGCATTTCCGATAATGTCTTGAGACGAATTAGAACTAAAAAGGAAGACTTTAGGATTCACTCTCTAACTTCGATGTCAAATAATTATCATTGAGTTGGCTCAATGTCTGTGAATTATCCCTGAACAACAAGAAAACCTTCTAACACAATTCAGTGAAATCATTTAAGAATTCAAATCTCTTCCTCGCAGAGATAAAGATGATAAATAATTTATAAGGAAGAAGCGTGCGGATGACAATCTGAGATGATTCTTAAACAAATCAGATGATTGCACACTTTTCTCATCAAATTCATGATATTAAATCAATTTCTAAGAGAAAGGAAGCAGAGAAAAGTGCCATGTCATGTGTCATAGCATTTTCTTCAGTTTTGATAAATGATCCCTTGTTACAGACTCTTCTTTCACATCACAAGTCCGACCAAAGAAGAGAACGAAATAATTTATGGACAGCGAACCGATTCCGGTGTGATGTGGAGAGATAAGTTGTCAAAAGGGCAGATACAAAAACAGACGTCAGACAAGAAGGAAAAAAACTTTTCTTTTCCCTTTCTCAACTTTTCCAGTAATAAAAATTTATTTTCCTCTCGAAAAGCTTTAGACGCTCAGCATGAAAGCTCAGTTTTTCAGAAAGCGAAAGGAAGGAACTTGCAACTGATTTTGAAGTCAATAAATTATTTATTAAGGTTTCTACTTTGAATGGATGACCAAGATGTCTTCTCAAGTCTTTGCTGATCGAGACATCTCTCAAAACTTTCAAAAGCTTTTGTTTCCTCTTGTAACAGAACTTTTTCTTTATGTTGATTTGAACATAATTGGATTGCTTCTTAGAATTTCAATCATGAAATAAAGAATGAAGTTCATTTATTGAAAAGAGAGTACTGTAAAGACTCTTCATGTTTGATTGTGACTTTTCCTGTTTCAAGCATTTCGTGAGAAAACTTGAGCAGTCACTGAGTTAACGTAAAGTGAAGAAAATTTCTTGAAACTATGATGATTTAAGAAAACGTTTAAACTCGTTGAATAATTTAACTTGTTCCGGTGCTGTCTTGTTTTTTCCTTTCAAACAGAAAAAAAACTCGAGGAATTCAAGGAGAAGAGCAACTGGGACACAAAAGAATGTTTTCACAATTCTTTCTAAAGAAAAACAGTGAGAATTTCTTTAGTGAAGTTCGCTTCCTTAAGCATCGCATAAACAGTAAGAAACTGGAACTAAATTCCGTTTCATGCTGTTTTTCTACAACTTGTTTAATGAACCTCGTACAGATTCCGAAAATTTTTCATCGCAAAGACAATCAGTGAGAAGGAACGAATGCCTTTGAAAAGAAACTTCTTCGTAACTCGCGAACAAAATAGTTGGGGAAAGAAAAACGGCTTCGTCATCATCATCATCATGGTTAATGTTTATGTTTTTATGGAGATGAATTGAACGAAGCATTCGTTGCTAATGTCGGAAGAAACATTCGCTTGTTGTCATTCCGATGAACTGCTTTTTTCTATCTCCCGCATATAGCGGAGCAAAACAAAAAATATCCATCAAATGATCTCGAAAATATAATAAATCATACATGTCGCTCGTCAATTAGAGCAGAAAAATTCTTTTCTCGTCAGAGGAGGAAAAGTTTTCAAATGTAAATTTTGATTTGCGACGACAAAGAGAAAGTTTTATGCTCAAACCACGAAATAAATCTCATTTTTCAAGTGGAGGAAACTTGACGAAGAATATCATTCTTCGCTCCTCATGCAGCAACAAATTTTGTCATTTATCAAGCGAATTTCATCGAGCATGAGATAGTTATATTCGTGTATATGCATGGCTTGTTCGGAAAGTCATGAAAGCGAGAATGCTTCAAAATAAAAAATAACAGCAAAAGCTCTCGAGCCGGAAAATTGAAAAGAGGAAAACTTTTTTAATCACTGGAGAACACAAACAAATTTGTTGCAACTCGAAAGTTTCATGTATGAGGAGAGTCTTTTGATATTGAAGCTTCAGCCGATATTGCTTTTGCTAGCTCCTCTAATTTATTGCTTTCTTCTAGTCTCGTTGTGAAAGAGTTGTCATCATCATTGAGCGTCGTCTCTTTTCCAGAGAGCACACAGTGGATGAAAACAGATTTATCTAAGAGATGAAAAGTTTGTATGTTTTTTTTTAGATTGAAGCTAAGTTTAGATTTTGTGTTACGATTGAATGAAAAACTTTTAATACGAAACTTCTCTTGTTTTCTTTTGAAACTTTACATTCAAAATATTTCTCGAATGATTGAAACTCTCCTGTAATCCTATCATCAGAAAGTTACCACAAAGGTGAGAAAAAACATTAAAACTTCTGCTCAGAGATGCACTCAATTAATGAGATTGGTAGAAGTCGAGAATTGAAAGCTACGATTATCTCGTTAAATGATCGGCGTCGAGAGGAAAGTTCTGAGGGGAAAACTTTGCTGATTAAAACATTCCGGGTATTTTAACGAGAAAAGGTTGAAGCTCCTTCATTAAAATCGGCCTGAGAACGAATCATTAGGAAAATAGAGTCGTGCACGTGCTTTTGTTTCAACGAATTGTTTTTCACTTGCTCGAATGCTCGTGTAGAGTCCTTCTGCGAAATGAAATCCGATAGAATCTCTTTCCTTTCTCACTCAATTTAAAACGAATTCACTCGAACTTAAATTGAATTCCTCTCATATCTAACATGCCAATTAAAGTTCATGTTTATCGATAAAAATATCCATTTGCCATTGTGCGAGGAAGAGATTCCGTATTAAGGGCAAACGATATTGCTTTCTCATATGGATTACGCTGTATCAATTTTTCTCGAAGCAATTGTTGTCGGATGACTTCCTCTCCTTTTCTCCATCCCCCAACAACTTCTACCTCATTGTAATCGACTCTAGTAAAACGCTAACAGATTTTTCCCATCATATTATCCTCTTATTTATTGTTCGAAGACAATTTAATAAAATCGTTTAAGGATATCGTTTCATGTCCCAAAAGTATTCTTCGCCTCTTCTTGCTTTCCTTTCTTCTTCGTCTACGACGATACCTTAAATTTCCTTGCTCCAACGTAAATAAACTGTTTATTATGGTGACAATGTTTTTGCTTCCCCTCCCACTCAATCTTGTTATTTTTTTTTGGTGTGTGCCGTACAGAAACAAGATGTTTATCCTTCCTTGGTCCTTTTCCGCCTTTCTCACTTCCTTCATGTGCGAGCGAACGCTTGTACGTGTCTTGCCGCAAGTATTACAGACAATTTCTCGCTGTCCCTTTTATTAAATAAAAGGAAAGCTCACCTCTCTCGAGTATGTCATTTCCATTCCGTCCATCGGTTTGATAGTTTGATAAACGATGAGTTGAATGAATCGTTATCAATTCGTTCAGTTTAAACGAGAGCTAATGGAATTAAAAACGTTTTATGGGAGCGATGAAAAAAGACTTGAAATGTCTAAGAAAAGTTTTGATTAATTGGCAGGTAATTTAATTTTATAATCGACCTTTTCTGCCTGCTCTCTGATATTAATTTGCAATCAATCTTGAAGACCCTTTCTTGAAGGACGACACGACAGGAGCTTAAAAGTTTCTTCAATGACTAATTTGACCTCGTTTTTGTTCCGGAAGAAAGCTTTTCGAATGATGTCATTGACAAAATCCTTTTGGAAAACATTTGCAAGCCAAAAGCATCAAATCAGCTTCCATCACTGAGACTTCTAATCTCGTTTGTTGCTTAGCGATATGTCAACACGTTACTTTTCTGGATTTGGTGTTGAGTCATTGAGAGGATTCCCTCGAACAATTCATCGCAACAGCTTGTTTCTAGATTATTCCTTAACGTTAATTTATTAAGCTTCTTACAACAACAGAGAATATTCCACCTACTGCACGTTCATTACGTGAACTTTTGCGTTTATATGGATAACGTTAAGGAAAATCAATAGTTTGAGAGTCAAACTTTTATAGAAACCAAGACAAAGTTGGCTTACCTATTGAGAAAAGTTTCAACTCATCTATTATTCAACAAGTCTTAGCTCATCTTTCCAATCGATTTTTGATAAAACGATGAATTTACTGTTGGAGCTGTAACACAAGTTAGATCTACTAAAGTAAATGGAAGATAATCCTTTAAACTTTAAGCAGACAATTTGAGATTCCCAAAGTTTTAAAATAACAAAATTTTATTCCTCTAGAGAGGAATTTAATTTTTTTTCTCCTTTAAGTTCCTTTAGCTGAAAAACAATTTGCGAAATTGATTCATAAACAAGAGCTCACGCTTAACCTTCGCCATAAATAATTAATGGATCATTTTCTCTCCTCGTTTAGGAACTGTCAGGAGTTGTGACTCACGCTCAAGTGTCGTCGAGCAATTTATGTTTCAATATTTAAAATGGATTTAGACGCAGGGAATTTTATTTTATCGTATCCAACTTGAACTCTAGCTCAACTCTTCATTGTGTTTAGCGTCTGTAATGTTATCTTAACATCTTTTCATGCTGTGGCAACAGAATGATCTGTATGATAAATTATTTATGCGCTGAGACTTTTTCTCTCGTAACAGCAGGAATTTTCTTGTAACTTAAGGGGGAGTGACATGTTTTCATTTGTAACTGCAACGCACTGTGTTCTTCTCAATTTATTCTCAGATAAATTGAGAAGCTTAGCTTTGAAAGTGTTTTAATTAAAACTATGAAAAGCTTTATCTAGAAAATTTCTCAATGAATGGAGAATAATCTTCATCAACAAGAAAATGATGGAATCTCATTGCCTAGAGTAAAATTATCATTCAAAGCTCAAAATAAACATAAATATTTGTGATTGCTCCGGAAATATCAGATTAAGCGCTTTAAAACAATATGGCACCAACCCAAGTCTAATTAAAATCTCTGGTCGGTGAAAGCGGAAAAGAGAGAAGTCAGAAAGAGTTTTTCAGAAAAACAAAACAAAAGCTGAAAAATAGCGAATATTTATATCCGCATTTATTTAATCCTATTTTAGAGATCTCGGGATTCCACGTCGTTGTGAGTTTATGTGCATCGGGCAGTGCTGATGTAGATCTTTTTTTTAAATTCAGAGCTTTTCATAAGCTGCGTTGCTGATTTTTTGTTCTTCGTTGTTTCCTAGTCGACTTTAATTTCCTTTAATTTTATTCGTCCTGTCAACTATACTTGCTACAAATGAGAAGCTAGCAATGCAGCATTCCTTCCAATTCTATGGTTTTTACCTAACCAAGCTACTGAGGACGTTTATTATGAAAAGTTTAACCAGAATTCTTTTTCCACTTTCAAAAAGAACTCGGCTTTTGTGTTCCCACCGCTGAGAGCTTGCTTTGAACCCTTTTCTCGTAGCTTGAAAGAAGAAGTGACAATCATTTTTCATATTAATAATTAAGAAGGAAAAGTTCCCTTGAGAAGCTTACGGCTACTTTGACGTTGAATATTTTTTAACTTTCTTCAAGGCCCATGTGAGACCATCAGGCGTACTGCCCTGTTTCCTCTTCGTCTTGACAGAATTTCCTTTGTCAATGATAAATCTTGCGGAATATAATTTATTCACCATTGAGGAGGAAATCACTTTTCTTCCTTAGACATTTTCCTTTTCAGCTTACACAATGAACTGTGGCGAGAGGCGAAGGGAAGGAGGACCAGGCATGTCCTTGCTTTAAAAAAGGATGGAATGGAATAACCGCATGTGAAGATGGCTGTCGTGTTTTTGTTATAGCTCCTCATCATGACCCCCTCTCTTTAAATGTGTGAAAAGCATCCGCTCCAGAGGAGAAAGAAGGAAGAACATGAAGGAGAGCAAGAAAATCTTTTCCTCCATTCATGCAATGATAATATCTCATTCGCTATCTGAAGCAAAGCTTAATTCGAGCGTGGTTCAGCAGCAGCCGGAGAATATATTGAAGGAGGAATGATCCATAAGTATCAAACGGCTCAAGCATATATTACGAATTCATGATCAATTTAAGCTCTGTGATGTCGGAGCGGCTTGTGAAGTGGAATCTTCCTGGGACTGCCAACGCCAGATTTTCCAAAACAACTTTATTGACTGAAGCATTAATGTCTTCTTCATTTTCATCCTTCTCCCTTAATCCTCATGGTTGAGAAACAAGGTGATTTTCGCTGAAATTATTTGCATAATTTCATGCGTGAAACGATTTGAGAAAATCCTCTGGGAATCTTCGCAGCAAGTCTTGACGTTGGAATTCAATTTTATATTTAAAAGGACACAAAGCAGTTTTTACGCTGCTTGAGAATGAAAGAACAATTTCATGGGCTGGCTTGAAATATTCAAAGGGAAGAAGAAAATTCTAAATAAGGGTCATAAGACTATAAATTACTGCTCGAAAACGAGAGAAACCACAAAAGGCCTCTCTGAAAATACTTAAAAATCGATTAAGGGATTGAATAAATTTGAATGAAAAATTTGTCTAAAGAACTTTAATTCCAAAGCTGACGAAAAGGCAAATCGTCCACTCGGCAAAACTTGTGGTTGCCTCAGAGTTTTGTGTGTGCGGTCGGCGTACGACTTAAATAAATTTCACATTTCTTTCAATTTCGGTTCGATGAAAAAAAAAGGATTTTAAACCAAAAAAGCCAATTTTTCAACACCCAACTTGAAAGCGAGAAACTTTCTCGATTTATTCGAAAACCCCAAAGCAAAGGGGGGAGAGTCAACATCGTCGAACATTTTTAGCAAAATTAATAAAATATTGATTTGGTTCGTTAACCGAGATTGAAAATTTATTCTGAAGTTTATTTATCACGAAGTGATATTTTATGTCGCACGAATTATTTTTTTATAACTTACAAAATTGAAAATCAAAAATATCCATTGCGATAATAATTTATCTCTTGACGTTGCTGTGACACTTCTCGTCCGCTTTCTCGTTGAGCGATGTCAAAGCACAATTTGAACGAAAATTTAATTTGTGAGATATTTCTCATTGCTAAATGTTTAAATTTCGTTTATCACTTGAATTTCTATTTCGTGACATTTGCTGCGATAAGCTTCGGTTGTTACGAGCTCTTCTTGTTGATTCTGTGACATTTAGTTGAGAAAGTTTTGTAATCTCTATCTTTCCACGATGTTACACTCATCACTGACGAAGCTTTCCCTTTAGCTTTCCACAGTGCAATTAGCGACGTTTTATTGAACGATTTTACTCCTGAGCATAAGCATTAACCTCTTCGTCTTTTGTTGAAGAGAAACGCGAAGCTTTTACGACGCTGTAAATTTAATTTCTTCCCGTCGCCTGACTCTCAATTGATAAAAAAGTTTATGAAGCAACGTTTTATTACATATTATGCTCTTCACATTTTTCCTAAATTAAATTTATCAGCGTTTCATTCAATTTATTTGTATTTTCGTTTCTAACACTGCACTTTGTCGCCGTGCGACAGAGCAGAGCGAAACATACCTCGAAGCCGTCTTATGAATCACAATGGAATCGATTTTCCGGAAGCTACGAGAATCTGTTCCGTTTTCTCGAAATAGATGCGTAAGCATCATCGAAGCGATTCGAGAAGCTAACAATATTTCACTCGTCGACATTCTTCTCATCAACATTCTTTATGTAGCAAATTGTGTCGTCGTCGAGTTTGATGAAGAAAACTTTCGTATTGTATCCAATCTCAATGATCTTCATCATCTCTCGTCAAGGAAAAATATTTTTTATTTGATTTGCTTTGAAAGGCACCACTAACAAAAGGAAAAAAACGCTGAGCGAAGTGTTTATCAAGTTTTTAAGAGAATCGCCATTGCATTTCCTTTCACGAAACAGCCGGAAAACCTTTGACTTCTTGATTGAATATTAAATAAAGTCAGATGAGTTTTTGACACAATTTCCTCCCCTTCTGTCGATCACAAGTTGACAGTCAAGTGAAAGAAGCAGAAAATATTCGTTTTCCGCCCTTTGTGGCCTCGAGCATAAGACGACGACGCTTGTAAATTGTAGCTTGCGAAATAAAAAACGGAAAAGTGTGCTGTTGTCTGAAATTGAAGATGTTTTCTCTCATACATTTTATTGCTTTTTACTGCCATCTTTATATTAAATAGACACACATGTTTCATGTACACATTCGTTTCGTTAATAAAAGGGCACAAAACGTGTTTCGAAAGGGGGAATCGAATCGATATGTTTCGGCAACTTAGCTGATTTGCTACTTAAAGCGTTCGAGCAATCTGTGCTTAGTGTTAAAGCGGATGTTTCGCTATCTTGTAATTTTTCCACTTCAGTTTCACTGACAGCCTTGATCCTCCGATAGAGAGATTACAAATTGATTGCTCAAAGGTATTCAGATGCTTTCACTTCCTATTCGCCAATAAAACACCGCAGAGGTAAGATCCTATAATTGATTCAATTTATAATGTCGCTCGACAGGAAATTTTGTAGCGTGAAATGAGCTCGAGTGTTCCACGTGACTTTGACGACGACGTCAAGGAAGTTCCGTTCACTTTCAAAAGAAACGGAATCGGAAAATATGAATTTGTTAACGAAATTGGATTTTCGTCAGCAAACACGTTCTAACGATACTCCTCACTCACACCCACGACCATCAAACACCGCACGCACAAGTAATGAAGTATAATAAATAATGGATTTCCCTACACGGTTTCCTCGCGGTGAGATTACTTTCAATAAAAAAGATATTTGACTTTTGTTATTGATCCGTTGTAATTGATAAATGAGCCTCACATTAGACTCCCCTAATCCTCCTCGAAGAGTCTCTAAACTGATTTATTGTCCTTCAGACAGTTTTGGCTTCGCACCAAGAAGTCCCAAATCGATTGCGAATTATCCGAAAAGAAATTACAAATGAGGTTTTAGATAACTCGCCATGTCCTTTGCTTTCAATCGATTCCTAGAACGACCCGTCATTCTTCAAGCGGAAAAAACTTTAATTAATAATCGCTTTACTTCAGCGGAATTCTCTATCATTAATCATTTAATCTCAAACCTTCACAAGAAATTGAACAGTCATAACAAAAGTTTTATTTTGTTTTCTCTCCTTAGGAGGAAGTTGTTTTCGATGTCAAAGTGACCTAGTCGACATGTAGAGTAATGGTGAACGTTGAAGCATGTAAATGGAATTGAAATTAATTAATGATAGCCTCTGCAACATTCTGACTCTATTCGAGCATTTCATTATTAATTCAGAGTATAAATAACTGAGAGTTTACCTAAGGGGATTACCAACATTACTTACACAAAGAGTTGTGCACACGCATAAATATTTCAATAAACTTCCATGAATGTTCTCTAAATTTTCAATTCATTAAATAATAATTTACTTTCTCTTGATGTTATGCAATTAACAAGTGAACTGCATTTGTAGTAAAAAAATTATATCTCTGATTACAAATTATGTTACATAATGATGTTGCTAAATGTCTGCAGCAGAATCAAGAAGCTCGCTTGCTATCTTAGTCTTGAAGCTTTAGGATATGAATTGAAGTATCAAATTATTTTCTTTATTTCTTGGAATAATCGTTAAACGTTTTAATTACAGGAAAGCCTTGAAATTATTTAAATGAAAACGTTAAAGCCCTAAAAAGGAAATTAAATTTTCACCTCAAACCTTTAAAAATATGAAGAGATATAAAGCAACTCATTTGTCACTGAAATTTTTGTAGAATCAGCTCGAACATATCAAAGAAAGAATAATTTGTCTGCGTTCTTCGTTTTCTAAATTACAGATTCAAGAATTATTCATCGAAAACTTTCATAATAACGCGCAATAAAAAAGCGAGTGATGAATGAATTTTATGATTTGATTTCCATTCTCCGACGTTTATTCAAATGCAAAAGTGAATAGAATTTTTTTATCGTTGAAGCATAAAAATCAAATAAGTTCATGAGAAGGAGAAAATTTATCGGAAAATATTTTCATTTCTCGAGTTCGGCTTGTTGCGAAATTCTATGCGCCCTCTTCACAATTTTACAACCCAAAATGCAGACCCGAGCACATCTCGTTGTAATCTATTCAATAATTCATCCTTCAATAAATATTAAAGCGTGTTTTCTTTTTTTAAGGGTTCACAGCTTTTTGCTGTGACCTGAAGCACAAATGTCGCTTTAAAACCGAAAATTGGTTTCTCTCCTGCGTTCTCGATAGTTAATCATGATTACGAACTTTTCCTCTACTTTCTTAAAACAGAGAGAGCAGCGAGAAGATGATAAAAGTTATGAAACCTTTGTAATGAAGAAGAAGAAACGAGTTTTTTGTCCATGAGAAAATATGATAAAGTGCAAAAAAGAGAAAAAGGAAAAGTTTTTATTGTTCTTCAGACTTCGTTTTGTTCCTTCAACAGTGCTTTTTGTTCTTCCGCACTTTTATTGTTATTCGGCATTCGTTTTTATTGCATTCTCAACCTTTATGACTCACCTTTCGCAGCGAATCTTCTTGAAGTGGGCTTATGAATGGAGAACTTGCCTCCTCACGATGATATGGAGAGCGTGACTGTGTGAATCCAGAAACAATTGTAAGTTGGCTTTAATCCAAGAGCTGATATGGAAGTTGAAGGTTTGCTGACTCCCATCTCTCTGATGAAAATTTTCCAGTTGAAGATATAACTAAAAGCATTCCCTCTCAGCTATTCAAATATTCCTAGACTCGAACAATGAAAGAGGATTCTCCTGGATGACAATGCCTTAGATACGAGGGAAAGAAGGTGAATGAATAATTGAATTCACTGCACGAGATTGCGTGGCATTTTGCAGTTAGAAGATATCTTGGAAGCTCATGTAATGAAACAATAATTCGAATTCTTGGAACTAATTTCGATTTAGGTCTCACGCACATCAGAGCAAATCTTATTCATAATTCAGATCTCTGGGGCTTTACAATGTCTAACGAATTCAGCATCAAGCTAAACCTTTGACAAATATGCGACACACTAAATTGCTTAATGGACCGCACAGGTCTAAATTGAATGTTATTTCAATTATGATGATTTAGTAAGCCATCGTTGAATATTAAGGCATCAATAAATTATGCAGAAATCGCCATAAAAATATACCGACTGTCACATTTAAATGATCTGATGTGTTTCTGCTCCCATTATTCCTGTGAACGGCAACTCCATGGGGTGGGCGACACGTAACAATGTCGCCGCCATCAACTCTCATTTACAAAGCACTCGACGATTTGGAAAAGAAAAGTCCTTCAATTTATTACGAAACACTCGTGAACCTTCGAAAAAAAATCGTCGACACTTCGTTCAGAAGTTGAATTGTTTCTCTACAACGACGAAATCTTTCATTAAATTTCGCCTCGTGTTTTATTTATCTTTTCGTGAGACGACGTCGACTTTTCCGGACTGGAAAAAATTGCCCATTTTATTATTGTCTCATTTTTATGTGAATCAATTTATTTTTCATTTTATTGTGATTCCCGGAAAGGCAGATGCTGCTTTAATATTTAATGAAGTGACTTCTATCTGAGGATAAGGCGATGGCTGTCTAGGCAGCCAGAAAAAAATTATTCTCATCTCAAAAGTCAAGAGGAGATATCGTTGACAATCTGGTTGATGGTCGTTGGTGCTTAATATTTATACATGATACGAATTCACCCTCTGCTACCTTGTAATTCACATAAATTCCCGAGCAGAAAAGTAATTTTGAAGAGATGTAGAAATGCGTAATTAAATCGCCCTCGAAGGAACACTTATTTCACTTTAATGACCTCGAGATGTCAAAGAGGCCTGGAAAGAATGACTCATTGTGCATTAAATATTAAAGCCGACTTCAATCCGACTTAACTAGAAGATACTTCCCAGCTGAACGAGTGAGTTTATCAATTAATCAAAAACAAAGCCTGTTATGAGACGAAGTTTGGCTCTAATCTCCCTCCCAACATTTTCTGACTCAAACGATTTTGTGAAAATTTCATTTAATTGGTTTTAAATGCCTTTAGTCCGCCTCTTCTTGCTCTCAGTTAATTTAGAACGCAGGTGAGTTGGAATTGATAACACGAAAATTCGCAATTGGCAGCAAAACGTAATTTCCTGAAAATGAATAATTAATTGTATCATCAGCAGCTCTCGTTGAATTTTTAACACACACGCTCTGCAAATGTTATTCCGTTTGAAAAGTACTGTCTTCCGTTTTAATTGAACGAAAGTATTAAAGAGAAAGATAGACGTGAAATATTCAGCTGACAACAGTTGACAAGTTTGTATTTAAGCTGAAAATATTTAATCCGATTCAATGAATTAGAAATGTGCGTGAATTTTGTCGTTTACAGTTTTAATTATGGGAAAACAATCCCACATTCGTTATGCAAATTAACATTTCGCTCTGTAAACAAAAACTTTTCACTTTGATTGAATAATTTCGCTGTCAAACATAAATTGCTTTGAAAACAGTTTCGAATCCGCTCAAAGGCAATGATGAAAAACTAGAAGAGGAAAATTCTCGTTGGGTTCTATTATCAACTCCGTGATCGCGTAGGGAAGCCAAATATCAAATAAAGTAATTTTTTTTTGGATACGCAATCTGCGAATGCATTCAGTTCGTAAATGACAGAATCTCTTTGAGTTAAGCAACGTTTCACTTGACATGAATCACTCGATGATGCCGCAATTCCGTTAATGAACATTTCAATCATTTCGGACAACTGGATGGCAACGAAAACTTTCGATTGAGGGCTTTTGCAACTGGCTTGTTAATTAAACTTTGAAGTATTACCTGGACATAGTGGTTGAGGAAATTCATTTGATCTGAATTTAATATCGAGAACTTTCATCGTTAACGAATCATGAGCAAATCAAATGGGTTTGTCGAACGACGAGGAAACAAAACCGCATGAGAAACAACATTTTGCATTCATTTTAATGATGAAACACTCGAAAGTATTCAGAGAAACGTTTCAATTAAAATAATTGCAATGCTCAAGCTTTTAAAATTCCGTCTTTCGAGTCTTGAACGATACAACTTCTGCTTTTCTATGGTGAACAATGAAACAAACTGAAAGTATAAGCTTTCGCTTGATTCAGACGATGTATCGGCACAACCAACTTTGGTTCAATAAACAAGCGTATCAATATTTGTTTGATATACTCAAATAGCTTTTTATTTATTCAGAGCTCTCCAACAAAACTTGCACATGCAAAGAGTAAAAAGCAACTCTTTCGCTTAACAATACACATTGCATGTTTGTGCAATCAATGCATTCCTTCTCATTCCATCTCTCGCTGGTTAACTCAAATCCATTGAAAAACCTCGCTTTTGTTTTAATAACACAACAAGGAGGCAAAAAAAGCCTTTTCATGACACAGCAATTCGATTTAAAATCAATTATTGAGTCTACGAGTTTACATTTTATCGTTTTTTTCTGATCCGGTCTTTCGTGCTTGCATACATTATCAAAAATGATATTTTCCGTATTGGTTTTTCATCGAGGAAATGCCATTTTCTTCATGGTAAAATGAACAATTGAAATCGGCGCCGACGTTTTGCTATCGACAAGCTTTCCATTCAAAAACGAGTAAGCCGCAAACATGACGAACTAACAGCGAATAAAATGATTTTCCTTTCATGTTCTAAAGTTTCTTCATTAGTTGTCAAAGAGTTGTTTCCATATCAAGGACCATCAACATCGAACATATTTCTCTTCTTTTTGACGATGCAACCGAGAACGACGAGAAAGCATAAGCTTAAGAGCAACGAGAAGACGCAGAAAGAAAAACTTGAAGTTTCGTCGTAGCGAGCTGGAGGGTGTAGGGTGGATTGAGAAGGTAGAAGAACGGTTTGTCTAGCAACATTCATCTGCATGTGTTCGTCTGATGTAATATTAAAATAGGTCACAAATACTGTTTGTTTCTCTGATATCGCTTTCCGGATGAAACCCGACGTGATGTTGGGGAAAATTCTCTCTTCTTCCGATTGTGCGCTTTGGAGCCGGCAGAGAGTTCGTGAACTGTTGTTGATTCAACAAGTGCAGATTGTAGTACCAACATTGAGGAATGAGAGAGATTTTGCGCAATGACCAAAAATCGTTGAGGAGAAAATTTGTTTAGGAACATAATCGTTTGTTATTAGAGGTTTGAGTGAAATTTATTCTCATACATGGTGAAGTGTTTTGATAGTGATTAAGTTCTCGAAGGAGTAAACAATTATGCTTAAATATACTTTACTTAAAGACTCTTCTCGAAGGTCTGAAAAATCTCTTCCTCATCTCTTCCTCGGAGGAAGTTCCTCCGCAGCGGAAGGATAAATACGAAGCTCATAAAAACAGAGAGAGAGAGCTCATTAATTGAAGATAAACATAAAATCTCGATAATGGAATTCAACATGATGATCAGCAAGCAAGACGACTATAAACTATCGTTCCTAGATAAAATCTTCTTTGCTGCTATAGCGCAAAGCGTAAATGTTGAATTTTAATTCATTTTAATTGGTATTCAGAGTCTGTTCCGTAGTCTCAGCATATGCAAGAGGTTTCTCCGTTTAATTGCCGGAAAGGAGAAGCTTTTATAGCCTGATGAGAGCGCACAAAAACTAGGAGAAGCTTCCAAATCATTAATTCTCAACAATTGCTAAATTGCGAAAAAAAAACTTACCGTCGTCTGCACAAAAGGGAAACGAAACTTTTTTTTAAACATTTTCGAGTCGGAATGTCTCGACGCTCTTCCATCGACTAGAAGCTCCGCATTATCTGACATTGTTTGCCTTCGACGGTGATTTCTGGCAAGTGTCTGTCTCAGTTTCTCCAATTTTATTATTTATGTATGAAGAGCGCTTCGGGAGTACAATTGCCTCGAAAACTGTGTCTTTGTGTCAATGGCTTTATTAAAGTTTTTTTCCTCCTCACTTGTCAGGTTCTTTTTGTTCCATCTGCGGGTGTGTGCTCGAAGATATATTCGCTTCCTTTTATTCTTTCTTTCGCTTGCTCGTGATTGTTATTGCAAAGCAATAAATTTTGGTAAAAAGAAAAGAGAGAAAATCTTTTGAGTTTTCAACTGAAAGCCTCTCGAGCTCAGACAAACAGTTCAACTATTCCATAGTTATAACCCTCCTGTGTCTTAGAATACGTGATAAGTGGACAGATCCCAATCAAAACAAAATGTCTTGATGCAAGGCAAGAAGCCAACGTTTCTCTTTCAGCCTGTCATTAACAATTTTGCGGTGAAATGAAAATGATTTCAACTTCAAGACATTACATGCCTTACTCGTCGGTTTGCTTATCAAATAACCATTGCTTATTAGAGGTTGAATTATTGATTGTAGACATTTCGAAAAACGATCAATGAAGAGAAGACGAACAGAGCGTAAGTCTACTGTCTATTTATTAATAAACAATCAAGGGTTTACCGTTTTTGTGTGCATTGCTTTTGACCAACAAGCACCTCGACCACACACTCAATTAACATCATCGCACACGTAAGCTCATCGCAGCATAAAAAAAATATTATCGAATCGATCCTTGGCTTTATTTGATTCATCCGTTCATTCATTCACTTCCCGCCCCAGCTGCAAAAGTCGAGCGGTAAACTAATTAAAATTAACACATGTTTTTTTATGCTGCGGCCGCCGGAACAGAGAACACGGAAAAACAAGAGTGGGAAATCAGTTTTTAGTTATTTTCACCGCTTTTCCTGGCTAAAGAAATATTTTGTACATAATTTTTTATTCAGAGTGCGATGGAGGAACGCAACAGCTAAATTAACCGCAGAAAAATGTTACGCGAACGTGACGAGGTGGAAATAAAATTCCGTCTGTTCTGTATAAAAAAAAACTCTTTATTTCCAAGAAAGAAATAGAAGTTTGAGGTTTGGAGGTTGTGAGTGTTGACGAGAGCTTCTCCCATTGATTCGTCGAGCTATTCACTAGTTCACATTAATTCTGACCGAAAAACGTAATGAAACGGTTTGTGTTCCTGCTCCGAAGCTTCACATACATTTTCCCTCCCTGAATTGTTTATTCATGTGGAGCCGAAAGCTTTTATATTATTAATGGATTTTTTTCGGCTAATGATGTTGATTAATTGGATTTTTACTTCTCAAATGGAATGTGAATAGGATTGTTTAGCACTGCTGTTGCTCCATGTTGTTGTCTTTAAAGAGTTGTCCTTGGAGTGTCCGCGAACTTTGAAAATAATTAACTTGAATTTTCTAAAGAATTTCCGTGACTTGCTAATCTTTACAAAGCTTTGCGAAGCGAGTACACGAAGATGAAGATGTAAATCATAATAATGGCGTTGATTACTCCAATGACGAGTCCTTCTGCAAATCCGTAGACGACGACAAACATGAAACCCATTATTATGTCGATGACTGATAGGATCAGGTAGATATCAAGTTTCTCGGGATGTTTCTAAAATAAATTAAATTTTATTCGAACTTTTGATTATTTGATTCTTACAGTTTTCGTTCCAATTATAAGTAGGATTGAGGCGATAAACATAAGGGAACGGAAGACAATCATAATCACGTAAAGTATGCAAGCGACTGAGAAAGAAAGAAAATCAAGAAAAGAAGAAAAACGTTTAGATTGCTCACCTGTGAGTAGTAAGCGTTTAGATTCATCTTTCGTTTCAACGAATCCATGCTGATATTCAAAGATAGTGCCACCAACAAGACTGAGAAGCGATACAAGCGACGTAAATACTCCAACGATGTAACCTCCAGTTCTGATGTCGATGCAGCACAAGAATTTCTTAACAGTCGGAACACGAATCATCTCGAGAAAAAATTCAACCTGAACGTTTGTGCCCAAAGGTTGCTTGACTCTTCAAAACAAACTCCTCTTCTGCAAACTCGATGACGATCAAAAAACAAAGAGAAATCTGGCAAATTGTGAAGATTTGTATCAAAGCCTTCGTTGATTTGCTTCCATTTACTCAATCCCACGATTGAATGAGAATCAAGCACACGTTAAAATGTTTACAAGACAACTGAGGAAGAAGAACTGAATAAAAAAAGTCAAAAATCCATGTGAGCTCTCAAAGAGTAACGAAAACAACTTAATACTGTTCGATTGATTAGATTTGAAACAAATTTATTTACAAACTCTTAGAAATTCATTCTCAGAAAAATTTATGCTTTGACAAAATATCAATGCTCTTTAGAACTCCTTACGAAGTGAATGAACACAGACGAGGAAGTAAAACAAAATGAGAAGGTTGATCATTGCATAGATGAATCCACTCCAACCGACAATGAACATATAAATGTAATTGTCAATGATGTCGATGATTGTTACGACCATGAAGACCAAGAGAAATTTTCTATTCCCCTGAAAAAATAAAGTTGAAGTTAAGTCTGTGCAAATATAAATTCTTATTGGTGAACTCACTTGGATTGTTCCAACAATCAGAAGAATCGATCCAATTAACTTGATAGTAGACAAAATGACAATTGAGATGAACAGAAATTTGTTAACTGCCAATAAAATTAAAAGAAATTAAAGTAAATTTAAACAATTTCAAATTTGTTTTACCAGCTTCATTGGATCCATTAAATTTGACCTGACCGAGGAATAATCCTGTGAGCTCAAATATAGCGATGATAGTGGAAATTATTCCGATGACGTATCCTCCAGTCTTGAGGCTCAAGCAGCACAAGAATTTTTCAATCGTAGGAATACAGCCCATGATGAGTTTCTCGAACTTGTTGGCAAGAAAAATAATTTTTAATAATTAAAACCAGCAAAAAGCTTTAGTGAAAGGCTACTCAGATTTTTCTAAAGATTGCCCCTTCAAAGAAATTAAAATTGAAATCAGACTTCGTCGATTTTCCGGTTGGGAAGGTCGAGTCCCGCTTTCATGGTTGCTTGCTTCCATTCTATTGTGCACAGGAAATTCTGTAACGTGAAGCTTTTAATTAAAATTTATTTCCTTCGACCGCCCATCTCTTTCTCTCTCTCGCTTTTCCTTTCCTGGGTTTGATAATGTTTTATCCATGGCGAAGTGCACTTTGAAAAATCTGATATGGCCAATTTATTTATCTTTCATTGAAACGTGAAAGTATTTCCATTTCTCTTCTTGTCTTGGCGTGAGAAACAAAAGTCTATGAGAGGCAAACTCAATTAGCTTTATGGACCATGATGAGCAGAGCGGGACGATGGAAAAAGGAAATAATTCCCGCTTCTCAACGTTTCGCCAATTTGTCGACTTAAGAAAATGCTTTTTCACGCTCTTTACCGTGATGAGTGAACATGTGATTTAGTAATCGAGAAATCCAATTATAAAATTAATTATGTTTTATGCTTGGCCGGCAGGAGTCCAACAGAAGCGCTCTTAATAGTTTGCAGTTAACTTCACTCTCATAATAGACTCTCAAAGGATCACTGGCGCATTTATCTACTCCTGATGGTGACTCTTGGGACAGAGCCTGTTCGCTAGAGCTAAGCAACTCGCAACTATAATAATGGTAATAAAATTAAACTTTATAGTCCAACAGCAACATGTAAGTAAATTTAATTAAAATATTTTCGCCATCGTGCATACGTGAGTTCCTCGCAAGGTTCATTCTTCCCCTTTTTTACTTGAACGTCGTTCATTCGAAAAAAAAAGTTTTCCCCAAAATTGCGCTGCAAGCAACTTTCCGCTGAGCGCAGTGTAAAGTTTCTATGATAATAATTCTATTATCGGATTTATACGGGAGAAGGTGAGTTCGGCAATGACGCGATGGTCTAAAAATATTTTCATTGTCTCATCATTGACGGACGCGCCTTGAGCCAGCAGGAAGAATTTTCAGTTAATTTGGCTATGTGTTCACGCTTTTCACTTCTTTTCCCAAAAAACTGAAACTTGTGCTTTTGCTGTTCGCTTGCTGTGTCATGGGGGAAAATGAGGATCGTAACGATGAGGGTGGGGTCAGTGCGCGCTCATACAAAATAGATTGTTATAGCGTTTTATTGAAATACTTTCTCTGAACATTCATTTCAACCATTTAATTATTACGTACTGTTAACATGCAATCATGAGTTCTCTTGTTCAGCCCTGAAGGTTATTGAAAGCTCGCATAATGTTTCCTGGAAACTCATCCAGCTTAATAATAAAGAGAAAACTTTTGTCTGATAACTTTCGATGAAGCAGTAAATATTATTTAAAATAATTATGTACTTCTCTCATATTAATTGCGTTATGGATCGTTTTATTTTTTGATGTTTGGAAGAACATAAAGCAAGTTTCAATCTAAATATTTCATTGAAATGTTACGCATACGGAAAACATGAAATTTATTGGCTCGTGTTGCATATTCCACCTCAATCTCATCTCGCTCTCGTTTCATGATGTGAACATTGAAAAGCTCTATTTTCATCGGAAGAGAGATTCATAGTTTGCGTTATGCTATCGTTGCTTGTGAATTAATATGTAGATTTTTGCCGAGCAGGCCAAAGAAATGCAACAAGTTATGAAATTATAATCAAAAGCAATTGCTGAATCATAGAGAAACTTTCTGCGATATTGAGTTGAAAAGTTCCTCAAGCTCAGTTTTTAACTGAAGAATAATGTTTAGCTCGAATTGATATGTTGTGCTGTGACTGCTTAGCAATTTGCTTCACTCTATCGAGCTTGCTCTTGTGTATTCATTAAATTGAATCAAATTGCGTTTGATAGTGGCATACCATCTATACGAAGGCAATAAGGAAGCGCCCTTGGAAGTATTATGTTTGAGCTAAGAATTTATGGATCAAATGTTGGATTGAATGCAGGGATTGGAATGTGAAATTAAAATTGAATTTTGATTTGAAATTTGAAGCTAGAATTTCTTCTCGACCTCAAATTCTAATCGAATTGTTGTCTCAGGAATCAAATTCCAATTCCAACATCTGCAAGTAAAAGGAAGACGCAAAGAGGAGAGAGAAACATTTATTTGAGCTTTTCTAATCTAATTAATTAAGATAAAACAAAATTTATTGAGAATTGTTTAGTGAGTACATCGTTGAGGCTCCGACAAACGATAAATCTCCAACTCGTTCATTGTATGTGCTGCGAGTGGTGCGAAGACGTTGAATGCCGGAAAAGAAGAGCGGAAAGCAACCACAATGCATCGCGTGATTAAATTGTTATTATAACGTCCAAAGCTCGACGAGAAGCGGGTAAAAATTCGTGCAATAAATTTTGATTGCAAAATACGAAAAGTCATGTATGTGGGAGTTTCGCCTTTTCTCAGCGCTGAAGGGAAGTTATTACAGCGTGTAATAATAAGTTACATGACAGAACGTCTAACACTAACCATGAATTTATGAGATGCACGATCATTTCTGACATCACCACCCCTCGTCGTCTTATAGAGTGAACAGTTCTTAGTCATAAAAACAAATTTCCTAATGCGTCTGAATGCACTCTGTAATTACGAGTGAACAACTTCTTTGGAGAGGCGGAAAATGTATCGTAAAGAAGGGAAACAAAGGAGAATAAAGTCGTTGAGTGAAGCTTTTAGTCTCTTTGCTTTATGATACTGTTGACTCTCGTGTTGAACGCTTTATTAGTTTTCTCATTTGTTCAAACTTTAATTTGCTCACAACAGTGAATGAATATGGATCATGCTGGTCAGACGATTCAAAGGTTGAAAGCTATTGGCAGCATTTCAAAAACGTCACTTCCATTTAATCTCATAAGAGGATGCACTCAGACAATTGTCTTTGACTCAATCCTTCTCTCTTTTCTGTTTCGTCCACTTAAAGAAATTATTTATCAAAAGTTCTTGCTAACGGAAGTTGAAAACGAAACGAGGAAAACTCTCTGAGGTGACGTCTTTTGAGAAACATTTTTTTATTACATTTTTCTTGGCTGATCAGCAGCAAAAAAAAAAGGCGACGGGGGAAGAAGTAAAAGAGAGAGAGACGTGTAACATGAACAGAATATTTTATACATTTCTCATCTTTCGCCGACACATGCACAACTGAAGCTGAATGAATTTTCTGAGTCAATATTATGAATATTCCAATTTGATATAATGTTATCATGAATATATGAACCAATAAAATTTGAATTTACGGCACGATATAAACTTTTTTTTCTCTGTCAAACATGTACGAGTTTCGACAGGGAACTGGAAAAAAATTGTTCACGGGCGCCATTTAAATTTGAAATATACAAATTTTCCGTAAAAATTAATTCAAGTGGAAGTTTGTCAAATTAAATTGTTTCATGTTGAACGGGGAAGTGACCTGAAACCAAATCAACAGATAAACCAGACGCGTCCGACGTCATCGGGCAATCAGAGGCTTACAGGCTTCAACGTACACAGCAAATCCCTATCTGGAATTAATTATAATGAGACTTTATGGCGACTGTATTAAAGCGGGAACATACATCATAATATGTGTTAATTTGCTTCACAGCGAGCAACACTCTCAGCGCAGTTTATATTTTTTTAATTAATTAAAATTTCAGGGTAGAAACTTTTAATTAAGAAGAATTTTAAATGAAATGCAACGTGAACGAAAAAGCGAGGATGTTGCTCGCGAAGTGAAATCAAATAAGACTGATTGCTGAGAGAAACTGTTTATTCATCCATCTTGTTTATCATTTAAGCGGAGCGTTGATTCTGTTAGTCGGCTTGTTATCCCGCTGGCAGTAATGGTCACAGATTACGCTTCAATTGCTTCATGTCTGCGCCGAGCAATGAGTACGCACGGCAATCCAGAAAAATCCAATTAAAACCACATTTTGTCAGTAATTCAATTAGCATCCGGTTGTAGGTGTGTCTGGAAAACATTCAATTTTCAATGGCACGTCTATCATCTGTCGCATTTCATCCAGTCTGGCAAAGGCATGGAGACTGAAAAGTGGGAGTTTTAGTAAAAGTGAAAATGTTTTTTTTTTTTCATTTTCGGTCTCGGAGCGAAGGCCAGTTAATTCAATTAGACGGTAATTTAATAGCAAGCGAGAAGAGCGAAAGGCTTTTTATCAAATCCTTAAATCAAGGTTTAGCTCAATGACGCTTTCGAGAACAAAAGGGGTGAATCGATATGATTTTCAGCGCCATGCCCATGTTTGATGTGAGTTTAAAAACGAAAGCGAAGGCAAAGTTTCAAAGTTTTTCTTGTGCTGTAAAACGGAAAATCAACATCCGAAAAGTTTATTCATCCATACTACAACAGCCGAACCAGATTATGATTTCTTCAGCAGATAACGAGACCCAGACGTTTAATTTCCGAATGAAGGTTGGCAGAATGTTTCCACGACGAAAGGCAAACAGAAAATAGATTGCATGCAAATGCATGATCCAATTAGAATGAGGTTTAGCGATTTCTATTTTGAAATTGTCTATGACATAGCGAGAAGGCAACACAGAGAGAAATTATCAATCATTTCTCAGTCGAGTCGGGACCGTGAACTGCTTTTTGTCTCGACGACGAATAACTTTCGCTACAGATAACAAATAAATTGCGCAACATGAAATTTCCCTCCGTCTCAATTGAAGCGTAAATCCCTGAACGAAACGGGAGTTGTGTTTGAGCATAAAATTATATTTACCTGCTTTAATATCTTCGCCGTCGTGCTCAAGCTTGCTATGAATTATTTTATTGTTCACGATGATGATGATTTGTTTGTTTTTCGAAAAAAAAAAATCACGGCGAAAGAAAAATACTAAAAAGTTTCCTGAAAGAGCGTAAAACATCATTCGCCGGTGTGCTTTTGGCATGTTCTTCTAGAGGAATTTGTTTGTTTGCCTTGT
Organism: Smittia aterrima; assembly: GCA_033063855.1. Taxonomy (NCBI): domain Eukaryota; kingdom Metazoa; phylum Arthropoda; class Insecta; order Diptera; family Chironomidae; genus Smittia; species Smittia aterrima. The sequence goes on from CP093831.1 coordinate 5,401,649, forward strand.
TGTTGTGGTGAGCATAATTCAAAAAGATTAAACTCGAATTATGAATAACTGAAAATTAAATCTTTTTTATTGTTTTTCTTTTCCGGTCTTATCGATTAAACAAGATTTGGAGCTTCGAGTTCGTCTCGTGCCGAAATGAAAATATCATGACAACACTAGGCCTCTATGTGAAGTCTCTTTGAACTGTGGAAATTGAATTATAATTCTCTGTTTATTTTGCGAATATAGTTTTTGCTTTCGAGCGTAATGAAAAGTGATTGCGAAATAACTTTATTTTATAAAAATGGGAACAGAAAATAATTCTCCGCTTTTAACTTTGAAAGTTTTATTAAATCTTTTTTAATAGCTCTTGATATGCAGCAAACTGCAAAATGTTGTGGAAGTGTTGTCAATTCAATAAATCATGCGCAGCGCGGTAAAGTTTTGGATGAGGAAACTATAAACGAGCTCGTCGAATTTGCGAATGAAAAATCTTCAACCATCGCTAATCAAATTTCGCTAGAGAAGATTCGAAATCAAATAAATCTTCTTTATCTCGCGTTCAAAACTGCCAAAGCATGAATAAAATCCGTGAAATCTCTTCTCTCGCCAAGCAAGAGCCATAATTTCAGACAATGACAATGATTGACATAAAAAAACACAAAACGGCAAATCATAAAATTATTGCAAGGATGATGAGAAAATTTCCAAACACAATTTCAGCGCTTTACGGCGTTTCGCTGTTACGATGTCAATCAAAGGAAATAAAAAAGACAGCGATACGTCTTTGTTGTGTGAAAGAATTTTTATGTGCACTTTCGGTTATTCCTTGATATCTGATTTGGTTGCTTTGTTAGACCGCGATGGTAACATTTGAGAGAGAAAATAAAGGAAACCTGAGAGGAATCATTCTAAAGCAATTGAGAAATAGGAATTTGTTGAGCATTGTGTAAACAACTAACAAAGCGATCAATCTAAACTTTCAAAGCTTCTTTGTATCATCTCATCAAAGCTTTACATTACAAAACTTCAGAGTTATTCTTAAATCTTGAGTGAGAAGTTTTTAACAACTGCGTAATGCAGTGACATGAAAACAACTTTTCCGGTTCTAAATCACCTCAGTTATGTGCCATATTCCTTTAAAATCGTTTTTAATGATTCTCTTTTTTTAAGAGATTGTAAAATAATTCAAATTATTTCTTTACGACAATTTTTATGTTCTCCCGTTCGGTTTGCTTGGGGAGACGAACCGAGTGAGTAGCACATAACTTTAAAATCACGTTTCTCTCCAGCGAAAAGATATCGTAAAATATATGCGTGATTCATTGCAATTAGAGCCAACAAAAAACGAAATGCTTCGGCACAAAAATGAAATTAAAATTTCATGAAAACTGAGAAGCGATAAAAAGTGTTTTTGCCTTTATTGTTATAATGAAACCATTTTTCCACCGTATTTACAACTGAAAAACTGTTATTATTGTTATTGCAACCGGTCAGCATTGTGAATATGGCAAGCGCTTTGCTAGTTGTGCGGTGGATATGAAATTCAATGGAAAATGATGGCGAGCATTTCCATTTTAAATGGAATTGTTAAATATTTTTAATTCTTCAGTTCCATTTACCGCTCCTAGCCGTTGTTTCATTCGCGTTGAGGCTTCGTCATGAAATATGAAAAGCTTTTGCTTTATGATTTCAGTTCAGCTCGATAGCATATAATTTTTTCACCTCCTCGTAATATGCGAACGTTCTAATTATTGAAAACGAGTCAACAACTCGGCGATTCCATTGAAAAGTCTCCAATTTAATTGCAGCAAAACGTGACGCCGCGAAACTTCATTAGTTTTTCAAGCTTTTCATTGCGCTTAATTCCCCACATTTTACATTTTCGTAATGAATTGCAGACGATAAATCATTCTTGCCACGTCGCATGTGATCAAACAACAAATGGTTTCTCTGGTCAACGACAAACTACGTTCACATCTGTGTCGAGTCAATGTCGATGATTGAGTCGTGACTCACAAGTTGTAAACTCTTTGCACAGCTTATCTCGCCTTTGGTGTTGAATTTTCCAAGCGGAAAATCAGAGGAAATCATCATTATGTACGAAGAATCTGTGTCGAAAAGTATTTTTGAAAAATCATGTTTGCACTTAAGTGCTCGAAAAGAATGAAAAATCAAATGACTTTAGGGCATACAGAGAGAACTTTCTCATCCGCTTAGCTTCCTTCAACCCACTCGTAAATGGTTTTTTGATTGAAACAGGAAACCTCTTTAGTCGTCACAGTAGGAACAGAGTGAATGGAAGCGAAATGATTCTAAATACCTTAATTTGAAATGCTGCACGCGGGGACAGAAATGTTTCCATGTAATATTACAATAGAATAAATCCATTAAAATGACATTGTGCTCGTTTTGATGTCGAAAGAGACTTTTTGGGGGTAAATGTTGCTTCTCCCTTTTTATTTTGTTGTGAAATCGTCATTGTTGTTCACAACTCCACGTCGACACACGTGTTTTAAAGCAAACGAAGGTTCAAATGCGTCAAACAATATGTTCAGAGAGCCGTACATGAATTCAAAAGTCTGGAGATCCCTAGACGGCGAAAAGATTAAAATTCATCCTTTCTGTATGGATTTTCTGGAAAATGTTGAAAAATACGTCACTTGAAGCTTTTGAGCTGGCTGAAAAAAGAAATCACTTAAGCTGCTGTTCGTGAATTACGTTGAACTCCTGAGAGAGATGGAATATTTTCTAAATTTATATTTAAAAGATTTTTTTGAAGAGGAACGTAATCGACGAATATTACCCAAGCATCTTAACATTATTTTGTTTTGTTTTTTTTTTATTAAAAAAGCTTCGTTTTACATGAGATGTATTTTTATTTACAGAATTCATTCCATCTTTTGAGTTTACTTCCTTTTTTCCTCCTTTCATATTAAATCCTTAAAAGACTAAGAGATTCATTTTTTTTGTTGTAAAATATATTTCATTCACAAAGTAGATAAGAACATCTTTTTCTTTCATGGCTTCTTTAAATAATTTTTTTTTCTGCAATTCATTTCTCAATCCTTTGCCTCGATAGCAATGCTTTATGTGCCTTCGTCTTTACATCGCAATCGCATTTCGAAGGTACATAAATGAAACTCTGATTTTGGTCTTTAAAAGTAGAATTGCGCTTTAAAGTCTAAAATGTCTTGTCAATCTTGATCATAACTACAACACAGCGTGGGGAAAGTCACATGAAGCTAAGCTCAGCTCTTTTGTCGTTTAATTTTTTTCAAGCATTTCCTTCTTTGGTGCATTTTCAATTTTCCATTTGTGACACATTCAATGAAGATTGAAGAGATTTTAAACGAAGTCATTAAAATTTTCAAAAGCAATTTTCCATGAAATTATAACTGTGAATTACCGTTTCCATCGAGTCGTAGTCTCTTTTCGGTTTGTAAAATCTCTGGAAAGCTTACCAGCGAATGAAATGAAAGGGACTTGAAAATATTATGCTTTGACACACAAAAACCTCAAATGTTTCAGCTCCTGTAAATTTCCCCGAGCTGCTCATTAAAATTTTCATAAAATCGCCTTTTTGGTGAATTATCGAAAGAAAGCAGCGAATGTGCATGCAAAATGTGTAATTAAAGCTAAGATTAAAACTGACAATGTTAGGTGAGTCTTTGATGCCGATGAGCGTATCCAACTGATGCCGAATCCAATGAATTCTCTCGTTGATGGATGCTCCATCTGGTCTCTGTATTCTTGAGGACACGGCAGGTCTCTTTGTTTGATCTGAACAAGTTGCATTGTTTGCTTCTCAACGTAACTTTCGTCCTCATAGTATTCAATCTCATCTCCGAGCTTCCTCGTTGCATCATCAACAATCACCTTTGTTCTTTCGATCCTGGGCCGCTCTTTTGTTTTCATCGTGCAAACAACTTCTTCCAGCGAATATCTCAGTTCGAAGTTTACCGTACGATTTTTCAAATCGAAAACCCAAGCGAGCCGACAGTCACAGATGAAGTCGTTATCTATTACGGACGAAAAGATAAATAGAAAAAAAGTTTTTCCTCATCGATATTTGCGAATTTTGAAATTCATCGGATTTCAGTTGTTCAGGGAAGTTGTTCGACAACACCGCCCCTCGAACAAATCAAATCATCCCTGTCACTGAGCCATGGTCATTAAAATTTTGAAACATCTACTCGGCTCTTTTTCCCTTTATTCACGAGGAATCTTTTAAATAGCGAAAATTTTCCGGGCTCATGCTACTAAACATTTCGTTTGCCTCACTGACAGCTAACAGAAGAGGGAGAGAGTGGAAAATTTCTTTTCCATTCATCGATAGCAGCCGATAGACATTTTTTCGGTCATCAATCAATTATTGAAAATGTGAAGGAAATTTCTTTCGACCATAGAGCAGCTTGGGAATGAGAGCAGGATTTGTTGAAAAGAAAATGTTTCGTTTAACAAGAAAATTGAATTAAGTTTAAACTTGTCACATCACTGATCTACTGACCAACGTGATTCCTCCATCATATCCGAGAAAAAAAAACTGACGAAGGGAGACGCCGGGTTTAAAGAAATGAAAAAGTAGCTGAAGTTTCTTAACGATCCAAAGTTTTCTTATTTGCTCTTTATGATCGATTAGTTTTGTGAGAGAGCGAGAGAGCAAAACTTTTTAATCAAATAATAATTGAGTTGAATTTGAGTTCATAATCGAAAAGGACTTGAAATGTTTATTGAAAATTTTGTTGGCAAACATTAGCCGGGGGGAATTATTTTGTGCTTCGCTTCGTCAATAGTTGTCATTAGCCGGGAAGTTTTTTCAACTGGGATTTATGTAGCAAAGCCCGCAAACGAACAATAATTAGTGATCGAAAGCTTTTCACAAAAATAATCAAAACCGAAATGCTCTGGACGAGTTTTTTTTTCTCGTTTTGTGTTAATTCGTGAAGCTTATGAGGGATTTTCAAATGGTTCGAACAAATCGCGAAAGCCTAATTGATATCATTAGAGAATGAGAAATTACCTTTGATCAGCAGCATACTCGTGTGATTAACAAGATTATTCATCAGCGGTTGGATTGAGTGCAGCGTGACAGTTTCCAACGAATTCTTCATGAGATTGAGATAGGTTAATCCGGGCATTGGCGTGAACAATCCACGTTCTAGCAGTTTCAATCGATTGCTCTCCAAACTCAATCGTTTTAAATTATTCAGGCCGTCAAACGCTCGTTCCGCAATCGTCTGAAATGACATGACATTTATTTGATAATTCATTTGATTTATTCTCCCTTGCTCTGTCCGCAAGCGACTTTTCGCAAACGTACGAGACAAAAAGAGTGGAATAAAATAAATATTTGTTATTGGAAACTTTAAATGATCCGTTAATGTCCCGAAGATAATTTAATGGCGCTTCGAATCAGCACAAGGATAATTTGTTGCGTTATTTATAGTTTTTTAAAATCCCCCGCACAGCCCAGCAGTTTCTCTGAACACAGCGCCATAAAGCCGCAACCACTGCCACCCTCGCTTTCAATAATATTTGATTCATTGTTGTAAAATTACATTTTATATAAATTGGTCGGTTCCGTCGTTCAGTAAAAAGAACTAAGCGCAGTGAGATGGAAACTCATAAAATATTTGTTAAATTGCAGTAGAAACTCTTGATGCATGAGCGACTTGTAAACATCGATTGGGGAGGCTGATAAAATTTGTTATTATTGCTTGTTGCCTTCCCTAATGTCTTAATATTTAATAGAAATGTTTTTTCCCTCTAAATCCACAGGCGACGACAAATTCTGATGTTCATCTCTCCTTAAACAATTTATTTACAAACTTCATTGAATATTTATATCCGCTCATGAGTTCCTCGCTATCCTGCTCTTGTTTATGAGACTAGGCTATTATAGTTTATGATTTGTTATGGCTTTCTCTCCCCAATGAGAGCACATCTCGACCAGAACTTTACTTCAATAAATATCAACTTTCTTCTTCATGTTTCTTTCTTCATCGTCGTCTTCTTCCTTCTTCACTTCGGCTCTGATAATGAATTATTTATTTTTTCGTTTCAATTCCTTCCACCACAGCAACGAAATGTCGTAGAGTCGATAATAATGCGATGTAATGCTCGACGGTAAGCTATGAAAGCTGTTGAGAGCGAGAGCTTTTCGATTTCTCATCGCGAGGTTGAATAAAAATATTTCCCGCAAGTTCATAAATCTTTTCTGAAAGTGCCACAAATGTACACGTTTTTCACACACCAGAAGTTTTTTTAATTAAAATTCTGCGTCAAATGGGAATAAACTTTACGCTTCGGTAACCGATATCGCAAATATTTTTTCACGTCAGCAGCAATTACATAATCTCCGTCTCTCTCTCCCTCTCTCGCTTCTCTCGATCCCGAACAATTTCGACTCGAAATAATATTTTTGTCGCCGCATTTGCTAATGACACATCCAATCATTTGTGTGGCGGGCATTAGTTCCAAGCTGTGAGTGAATCGGCAATGGCAGAAGCAGTATCGATAATTAATTAAAAAGTTGTCGAACTGTTAACTAAGCAGAAAAAGCTTTGAAAGTATTAAGCTCTCAATTTACAGATTTAAAAGAATTAAAAGTTTCAAGACGATTTCCTCATTAAATTCTTTTGTTTCCTACCAAAACAACAATTTATTTTAATTATGCCACTTGTCTCTCGACCTCCTTCACTCCACACCACTCAATTTTCCACTCAGTGCATATTCAATGAAGTCTCTAACTCGACGTTAAAAACATTTCGTTGTTCATTAACAAGGATAAAAGGAGAATTCCCATGGAACGCACATTTCTGTTGTCAGCGTTAAATTATCAAAAGAAGAAGTAAGGAAGCATCGTCGTCATCTTCGTTCCTTCCTTACTCGCTCATTTGTTTGTTATCTCCGTTCCGCGACAGAGGAAGGCGACACAAACAAAACGTTTGTTAATGGGATGAATTTAATTAAAAGCTACGTGACACACGCCGTAAAATATTAAAACATTCTGCTCAGCTTGCGCTACACAACTTCTCGCGAGAGAGGGATGATTTGTGTTGTCGACGTTCGAGAGAGAATACAAATGTCAAGCGAGTTGCTAGCGGCTGCTTAAGATCGCAACAAAATTCCCGTCCGTACATTTACATAGTTTTAATTTCTCGCCTCGCTACCGCTATTACATCGACTTCAGTTCGACTTGGAATATTGTCACGAAGAAGAAAAAGAAATTTATCTTCTCGTGCGAAGGCTTGAAATTTCACTAACGCAATTGCCACGACTGTGAAAATATTTTATCGTCGCAATAGGAAAATTTTAGAAAATAGCAAATAAATGAGAGAGCATTCTAATTACGAGAATCGTGATAAATACAAGTCTAATTAGCATGATCATTACGATGAATTACCTCAATCACGTTGTGTCCCAATGTCAACTCGACGAGACTCAACAGTTCAGTGAATGTCTCTTCGTCGAGGAATCTCAATTTGTTGTGATCCAATCGCAATGTCCACAAGCTTCCAAGTCCTTTAAACGTTTCACGTGACACAAAGTCGATTGAATTGTGACTCATGGACAACTCTTTTAAGTTCTCGAGGTTCTCGAAGGTATCTTCGTGCAGCAACTGAATACGATTCTCAGCAAGATTCAATCGGCTTAGGCTCGGCAAGTTCACAAAAGCGAACGGATCGATCTCGTCAATGTCGTTGCTAGAGAGCGTAATCTCCTCCAACTCCATGTGATTTGCGAATGCATTGGAATTGATGCTTTTAATCTGATTCTTGGGCATTGTAATGTTCCGAATTCTAGTTAAATTGCCGAATGCAAAGCTGAAAATCTCATGAATCTGAGCGTACTCGATGGTCAGTTTCTCCAAATGCTTTAGAGATTGAATGACGTTTGTCGGGATGAATGATAAGTTGCCCGTGTCGTGCACGGACAGCGCCAGGCTTTGTAATTGAGTTTGTGTGTGGAATGCGGTCCAGTACGGGTCGAGAACCGTTAAGTCTGAACGGAAAATCCAGCACTCTGCCTTGTGAGCCTTCTCATTATCGGGCGCACAATGACACACCAATTTCATGTCACGTCCTTTCGAGCAGAGATTAATTGGCATGACTTTTGATTCGATTATGTGATGTTGTTGTGATGGTAGTGATGATGGCTCTCGGTGCTTCTTACGGTCTCGCTCTCTGTGCCGACTCTCGATTGGCATCGTACACAGGAAGAGGAGAATCAAAGCGTAAAAGAAGTGATTTAATGCAGTCATTCTTGTCGCTTTCGTCGTCGTTCAGCTTGCAAATTTTATCATTTGATTCAATTTTTCAAACTCTGAGACAGCTCTCGCTTGCTTGCTTCCTTGGTTGTTGCTGATGGCAAAAACTTTGTCAACTCCTTGCAATCCTGACAACGTTATTATCTGAAAAACGAGAGAACAAAAATGTGTTAATGTTGCATATAAATCTCAGGTCATAAATAAATCTTTGAAACTTCTTCGACTCTCGAAGTCTTAGACTCATAAAATCAAGAAAAGTTTATTCTCAAGAAGTTTTGAAATTTTATATTCAGAAATCCCGCAAAACTAGATTCTGTCTCGTAACAAGATAATTAATGAAATCTGTGACAGAATCTCATGTCGAGACATTTGTGAAACTCTTTAAGTTCTTTCCCAGCAGAGAAAATTTCATTCTTCATTTATCAAGTCAACGTGAGTTTCTCAAAATGACAGGAATAAACTAATAGAAATAAAGTTGAGAAAACAATCGATGTCGACATCAAGGATGAACAGGAATTAAATTTACAATTGATTCATGTTCAATCCATCTCGAGCTCACTTCGACAATGAGCGATTTTAAATTCAATTAAAAATTAAGTTGGGTTGAAGGAGGCAGAGACTTCTCTGACACGACAGCGTTTGCTTACTTCTTGATTTTCAAGTGCTTTGTTGTGTTTTCCCAACAAGACAAAGCAAAGCTTGAGAATTTAATTTCATTTGTTTTTTCGACTGTCTTTGACATGAATTAGAAAATGTTTTTTGTTTATTTTCGTCTCTCCCTCTAAACTTTTGAACGCTTTAATGTCTCTCTTGATCTTTCTTGTCGTTGGGATTAGTTTTACAGAAAATGAATCCTCAAATCGCCGGGAGCAACAGGGAATGAAGGAGGGCGGGATATCTCAAGGCAAGAAGACAGACACGTTATTGTTAAAGTTTCGTTGGATGTTTCCGAGTTAGACGAATTTTGCTTGACTGCTCTCCGACCAAGGAATCTTCTGACGGGAATAATTTTCCAAGAATGAAAATATGCTGAACAAATTTTAACATATTCTGCCATTTACATGCAAATATAACAGAGAATGAACGCTCGTGCGGATGTCAGGAGAGAAAATAACTTTGCGAGCGTAAACGAGGAAATCAAGTTGTTGTTTCACCAACAAACACATCTCACACTCAAGAATATTAGCTCAACCTTAAGCTCGAAGGATTATTAATAATAAGCTTATAGTCTTGTAAAAAAAATATTTGCGAACTTTCTCGTTCTTGGTAATGTTGCGACTAAAAATAAATTTCCTTGAACTTCCTGAGCTGAAATCATTTGACGACATTTGAAGCTTCTGAGATTTAATTTTGTGAAAGAAATTTTCAAATAAAAACTCGCTGAGAAAAGAATTAAGCTCTCAGCAACCGATGATATTTCCTTTCCAACGAGAAGTTTTCTTCTTTTTGACGAAGATGGTAAATATCAATTTGCAGACATTCTGACTTGAAAATGTTTTCTTGTAAAAGAAAATGTTTCAAATTTCAACGCCAACTGGAAACGGCAGACACAACAAAAACAACTCTTCTCAACAAAATGTGTTTGCTTAACGCAAAAACTTCTTCCAACCTAAAAGTAAGAAATCGATTTACAAGTTTTTCCTTTCGAGAATCATTTTTCTTCGAAGTGCTTTATGCATGAAGAGCTCTCAACGAGGATATTTTTTTTGAAAATTCAAGAGAAAAACGTCAACATATACGTGTAAATAGCAAGAACATCGAATCAAACCAAGCAGTAAGAGAGGAAACATGTTAAATTTATTATTAGGATAAAAGTTTTGTTGAAGGAGAAAAAAAATCCACAACAGCACAAATTGGCTCTGATTTGGTGAAAAATTTGCGGAAGGAAATGTTAATATTTTCCTTGGCAAACATTGCGAAACAACTGAAGAGAGAGAGAAAGGGAGAGAGATGGAAAGTCGAGCATAAACCTGAATATTTTCTTTTTTGAAGGTTGTAGCTGTTTCCACGAAGGAATTTTCATTTCGTGATTGCGAGAAGTTTTTGATTGATTGAAGTTTTAATGCTTTTTTTTGAACGGGTTTTCTCTCGTCGCTCTTTTTGGTTCAAAGAAGGGAAATTATATTGCATTTATCGTTCCATTAAATGAGAAAAGGAAAATCAATGGATCGATTTTCTCCATCGAATGGGAAAAGTTTTTTCATCTTCGCCTCATCCATTTACATATTTGATTGTCTAAAGCAAATGATTCGCCAGCTTTTTGGTGATGGAGTCGGGCCGTGAATTAAAAATTCAAAGTGCCTGGATTAAATTGTTGCTGTAACACCCGAACACCCTCAGCCTGAGATAATTTCGATGTAACTCGGGGAAGAATTTCATTTATTTAATTTCATTAACTTCCTGAGAGGAAACTTTTCTTTCGTTTTTGTCGAGAGGGGTTGAACCGGCAACATAAATTTGTCTTACGCCAACACGAGCACGCGTACACCATTGCGTTGATATTATGCTTTGTCGATGAAATCACTTTCGACCCTTTATCTCATCCCTCGCAACACGAGATCCGTGAATGAAACTGCAATTTGTCAAAACAAACTCTTCCATCGAGCTCATCGCATAAATCGAGATTATGCAAAGATATTTAAAGGCTGATTTTACTCTTTCTTTTATCGATGAGGAACAGACAGAAATCCGTAAAGTTTTTTATATTTCAGTCCTTCAAAACCCTTATTTTACGCTTTGTGGATTTCTTTTCCACTCATTCTCAAATATCAAAGAGAAAAGAGAATTCGCTCTGCGATAATAAAGTTGATCGCATTCATCTCGGTATCATTTGAACTGATTCACTTCGCTTAATTCAGCTTCAGACATTGAGAGCAACGAATGGCGATTTCTAAGCTTTTTATCTTTTCGATTCTTCTGCCGCAACTCAAAGAGATTTGCATAAAGATATTTCTCAATGGTAATTTCCCTTCACCTCTGTTCGCTCCAGCGAGTTTTACTCGCGAAAACAGCCATAAATTTGTTAAGCTCTGTTATCGCGAGAGAGAGAGAAACGACAAGGGAAACCCTAATTGGAAAATTTCTTCACGTGTAGATAAAAGTGAGCGTTAAAGCTCTTCGTCCTAACGGGCAAGACGAAGAAGAACATAAATTTCTTGTCAGAAGTAAAAACACATTTTCACGTCATTCTCGCATTAAATTAAATTCACATGAAAAGGAATCCGTGAGATCACGATTTTTATTTTGCTTTATACTTTGTTCGTTGCTATTGAAAGCATGAAAAGAAATTAACTTCAGGAAAATCATAAAAACAAAAGGAGAAACGCCGAAGTAGATGCCTCAAGAGGTTTGTGAATGGAGTCTCGAGTTCCCGACTAAAACGTCACGGAACTTCAATCCTTTGCCTGTTTAGCTCAAGTGATGTCGCTTCATTTCAACCGTGAACATTAAATTTTCCTTCTGTTTCGCTTTCTGATAAAAACAAAAATACACAAAGCATAGAAATATGAAAGTAAACAGAAATCAAAAGAAGCGAAACACTTTTGTGCTTGTCTAGATTGTTTCGTTAAATAAAACAAACACAAAGAGTCAAAGAAAGAGAGAAAAACCTTTTACGAATGTGCAAAATTTTATTTAGCTCTGATGCTTAAAAGAAATCAAAGCACAGCGCCGCAAACTTTGTTTGGTGTAAAAAATGAAAGAAATTTGTGCAAAAAAAGAAAATTCCCATTAAGATAAAAAATAGAAAGAGAAAAAAAGGCATGAAAGGTTGTGGGAAGTCGGATAAGCAAACTATATAACAAGTTTTTAATAATCTCGATTTCTCATTTTAACGAAGCTTTAGCTATTGAAAGTTAGTTTAGCTCACTGAACTTTCTGACTCATCTTCGTGGAATTATATCAGTCACAATGAAAGTTTTTTTTTCTCTCCTATGTCGTTGTCACTGCTTGTGTCACTTGAACCATTTCTCTTCTCCTCAAGTTTTTATAGGAAAACTTTTTATAAGTTATGATGGCGATTTGAATGAGTTATTTATTCAGACGTTGCAGAGAGATCATCGCTTTAAATTTTTGATGCGACTAAAGGAAAGAAAAAGGTGAAGAGAGAGATAAAGAGGAAGGTGACAACTTGACCGATATTCAATGAGACACTTGGCGTTCAAGTTTAATAAATTGAAGTTGACCGAATTGAGAGAAAATGCAGGCAATGAACTGGAATGTTCAATTAAGAAGATTCTTCGAAGGAATTTGAAGCAAACATTTCAAAGAAGATTACTCCTAATCCGATAGTAAATGGAAAGTTAAGTTCGTTAGTTAAATTTCGAATCATAAATTCTCTGACGAACCTCCCAGGAATCCAAATTCTAACATTGCAGTTAAGTTTGACAGCAAACATTTATGCTGAAGATGCTGCAGCAGATTACCGATGTTTCTATTGTGTTATACGATTTATTATTTACGTGTATCGATTCTTAATAAATCTGTCAGCTCGCAATGAGATCTTCCAGAATGTGGTGAACGAGAAAATTCCCTCCGCAATAAAACATTTCTACAAACTTTTATAATATCAGATGACAGAACGGAATTGAGCAATCCACGTTTCACGCAAATAAACTCCTTTCTCATATTTATTTTGATTCTCATACGCAAGCCGTGCCGTTGAAACTCAAACCTTGCAAGGAAAAAAAATCATTTCACGATTTGATTGTCATTTTGCTCCTTTTTTTCTACAGTGACGAGAATGAGAAGGAAGCGAGCACTGTGCGTCGGGAGATGTGTTGATTGAATTGTGAAATCTCGATTTTGCCACTGAGAAGTGAAATAATGAACAGAGGAAAAAAAATGCTTGAAAGAGCGATAAGAATTTCAATGTTTTCTATAGGAGACGTCGACAAATAAAGAAGGAAAAGTTCGACATTCCGCGTAACCACTTGGAAGGGAACCGAGCGAAAGAGAGAGAGAGATTCTAATCAATTTCGATGAGACACACACAGTGTTTCGCTTTGTTAGACATAATCAAATGTGCTGAACAGTGATGATGATCAGAATGTTAAGCAAAACTTGGGTTAAAGTGAAATCAATGCAAGGGATTCGTTGTTGTCCTATGTGCGCCCTTGAACACTCCTCCAAGTGAATTGGAGTATTTACATTTCGTTATGCTCAGCGCTTCTGCTTAAAGACTCGTTCATTTTCACATTTTCAGAAGAAATGGGACAATAAAACATAATAAGGCTTTTTATTCTGTCAACGCTGCGATGCGCTGCTTCCGCTGTTTATCGCTCAACCCCAAGAAAACTTTTCCCGTGAACAATAAAATCGCGATTTTTATGATTTCGTCTTTCATCGTCTCGCATTTCATTTGATATTGAAAGGAATGTTTCCGCAGCGAGTGCAAATCTTTGCTCATCTTTCACTTCTAGACGAGGTTGAACGCAATAAAAAAATTATGAATCTCGTTCCTCTTCCTTCGCTCCTTCGTTTACTCATCGTAATGGAAAACTCTAAAGCCAAATAGAAGAAATTCTCCGTGGAGCACACGACGGGAGGAAACCATTCCGCGTATGTTTACTTTCGAATTAAATTTTTACAACATGAACCTGCCTTCCTGCTCATAACTAGAAACTAATTGAAAAAGAAATGAGGGAGATATAGAATGAGCGAGGAATGTGGTGGAGTGAATTGCGAGGGTTCGTACAATGTTGGCTAATTTGCATTGAATTTTCTTCCATTACTTAGCTGTTGTGTCTCATTGTTGCATCGCTGTCGACAACAATCCGTTCACTGGTTACAAACATAAATTAGTAATTGTTCGAGCAAATAATGAAGGCTTTACAAGCCACTCGAGAGTCGCTAGCTTGTGTGCACCCTTCGCTCTTTAAAAATGTAAATAACTTTTTCAAGGAAAATCCCTCGAAAGTTTCATTCCCTCCGACAAGGGTTTTGAGCAGATAAAAAGAGTTGAAAAGAATCTTAAGAAAAGTTCGTTACGCGCTTCCTTCAGCCGCTTTTCGTTTCATAAAAAAATCTCGTTCATTGAAAATAATTTCCGTGACTTCAACTCAAATTTTTTTACGATATCATTAAACTTTCTTATTCAGTGGAAATTTCATTCCATCGGCACCTGTTTGTTCATATCTCTCCTTCCCTTTACTAGCACGCTTCCGAAACTACTTTAACCTTTGCTCCATTTGTCTACGACGACAGCAAGTAGCAAGTGTAGAAGAAAATCGTAAAAAACTGTTTAGTGCTGGAGAAGCGTCGGAGGTTTTTCGCTTTTTTGTGTTGTTGTGTGTCGTCGAGATTTATGTTGGTTTTATGAGATAGAAATCTTTCCTCTGTTCACGAAAATGTAAAAAGAATGAAAATGTGTAATAAACTATTTTGTGCTGCTGCTCGACATTATGCACACGAGGTTGGAAGCGAAGCTTTATGGGAGAGCTAGTTTAACCCCAGAGAAGCCACGAAGTGACGTTGGCGATCGAGCAACAGATTAAACGAATTGCTTCCCGCTAAGTGAAGCTAAGCTTGACGTAACTTTCACGATAACCCTAGAGAGGAAATTTATGGTTAAGAGAATTTAAGTTTTAAAGCGTATTAGGCTATGGAGACCATTTCCCATTATTTATTTATCATTATTCCAGTTGACTTATGGTCTTCTTGTTCCCAATGTTTTCCCGGTAATTCCATAATCCACTAGACTAACTAACTTCTCATGGTTCGCATTGTATCTGATGGTGAAAGTTTTCTAAAGCTTAGACATGAATAAAGTTTCCTGCTAATTAATGAACCGAGTCGTCGTCTCTTTCACTTCACTCCCACAGCTCGTTATACTTTATGCAGCTATAGCCATAACATTTTAATCTTGTCACTCATCCATTTCATAAATTAAAGCTGAATTGATGCGAGCAATGAATCAAGCCACGCGCTCGCTCGCCACATCACACAATTATTACTTTCATCATCCATAATGAGACCAGAAAAACCGTAAAGAATGGATCGGTAATGCACAACTGATGTAAAGCGGATATTTAATGTTAAACGAGAACATTTTGGCTCTCATTGGATTGGCGGTGGCTTTCGTTTGTATGCCCCACTCGCACTCACTCGAGCCGTGAAAAAATTCAATGAATCATATCGTGATTTATGTAGATTCAGTTAACTTTGCAATGAATCGGAATTTATGAATTTTCTCCTCTTGCCTTTGCTTTTGTTCGATATTTTCCCTCGAAATTCATACTCGATGCCGAAATATGTCAGGATGTTAGAGCACATTGTGAACTTTTGCTGTTATTGTTATCATAGCATTCCAGTTGATAGAGTTTTGCTTCCCGGAATACTACGCTTCGTCGAAAGAAAGTTCGGAGAAAAGGTTGTCGGTAGATTATAGTTGCGTTAGGTTGTTGTTTGCTTTTGCTGAGTGTGAGAGAAAGATTATTAGCTGAAAGTTTCGGAAAGTTTTTCGTTTCCTTTTTCGTTAATAATCGGATTGAAACTTGTTAGGAAGTCAATGAATTGATTTCATTGCAAGCTTTCGCGCTCACTGGGTGAGTTGACTTCGAAATGAGTTTCGTGTTTCGTTTATCTCGCCGCTCGCAGCATTGAATGCAGTCGAGGAAAAAGTGTTTAAAATTCTGTAGATTTCCCGAAAAAAGAATTGCTATCGTGCAGTGCAAATCCGCGGCTATCAAACGGAAATTTTTACGAGCGATCATTCCATTTTTATTATTTCCCTCTTCTCAGTGGTTGAATCTTTTAATTTTCTCGAAATGTAAGACGTAAAACTGAAAGATATTTATTGGAACAAGTTAGGATGATGAGAAAGTCGTTAACAATACTGTCAGCAGCAGAATTCAATTCGCAATCCTTTTACTTTGATGTTTGAACCCCAACTCACGGATTAGCAGATAAGAAGACTTTCAATAGCTGCAAGTGAATAGACTCGAAGCTGTTGCTTCATTTCATTTTCTTATGAAACACATTCAAAGTAATACAGTCGAGTTGATCGATTCAAAGACATTTCACAGCTTCGCTCTCTCAAATTTCTGTATCAGCAACAAACAATAAAGTAAGAAAGTCTTAAAGAATTTAATCAGATTAAATTTCGTATCTTATGAGGGTTTGTTTTTTCACGCGCACGCCGCTTCGTGAGACCTCGCGAATCGAATACGAGGGAGAAAGTATCTCTCAACCTCCTTCGCACATCTCAACACAAGAAAAGGATCATAAACAACAAACCACGCGCCTTTTCGAGAAATGAAAACATCTTCATAACTCTTCTTTGTGAGGACTCACTCGGATTTGCTAATTTTCTTTGCGCTTCTCTCTTGAGACAAAGAATCCCAAAAGTGGAAAGTTTTAATCCTTGAATTTAATTACTTTTTTTTTCTTTAGCTAAACTCGCTTTCAATCTTACGGGCTCTTCCCCAAGACATTTTCCATTTGCGGAAGGGAAGGACGAGTATGAAAACAGATGAAATCAGAACAAAAGTTTCACACCGATTTTAATTAATGGAAGTCTTATTAAGTATGTAAATTTCAAGGTTTTAAATCTCCTCGTCGAATGAGAAAGAGTTTTTTTTTATCAAATGCTGGGGGACTTTTTTTAAATGAACGACCACGTCGCTAGAGGAGAAATGATTAATTAGTTGGTCCAAACCTCTAATGGACTTAGCATTGCAGATTAAACTATAACGAAGAAGAAAACATCAAAAATCGATAAAAGAATTTAATGGAAAAGTTGATTTTAAAGCTTCAACTCTCAGATCAATTAAGAAACGAAACTGTCATGACAACACAAACGAAAGAAAACACCTACGACGTACATGAAAGGTTCCGAATTTTATTTTTGTTTTCCTTCTCATACCGCCGTTGAGGGAGGCTCACGATGGTTGTACATTCTGAGGCAATGGAAAGGAAAGCAAACAAACGCATTAAGAATAGGGTGACCAGGACTTTTCCAAGAAATCTTCTGATCCAACAACTACTTTCATTGACTCAAGCAGATGGCAACCCTTAATTAAGAAGAAGAAAACAACAATTTTTGTTTGCGAGAGACGTGTAATCAAGAAATGAAAATTAGTCGTGTTACATTTCTTACACATCGTTTTAATGTGCGTCTGGGCAAACAAGAGGCAGAGAATGTTTGTTTGCGTAGTAAGATAATATCCCGAGTTCTTCCGTGTTTTTGGGGACGAAGGTTTGTTGTTTGTGTTTATTCTCACACTCTTCGTGGAACCTCTAATGATGTAAAAGACCAGCGCAGTATGTTGATGATGAATCAAGTCGTGTGCTCGCTTTAAATTTCATCCCCGGGTGGTTGACCTAGTTAGTGTGTTGTGTTTTGTTTAATTTCTAGAATTTAACATCATCTAAGCTAACCGACGCAACCGACAGACATTATTAAGGGTTGCGCTATCATGATAAACGGTTTTTGCTATCAAATCTATGAGAGCATTGCTCTGATGTTTCATCTCTCTCGCTCCCCCGTCGCGCGTTAAAAGAACGTGAAATTAAAATCCCTTTACAAGTGTCAAGTGTTTACATGCGACTTACACAATGCTCAGTCTTTGAGAATTTATTTAAATTGTTTGTGGTTCAGTTGGTGAGTGAAGCGAGAGACGCGCACGTTTAATTGAAATTTATGTTTATTCACGAACTGTTCATGAACAATTTCCAGATCATCTCGAGTCTTTTTTGGGGAAACATGTGTGAAGCAAACAAACGATAATAAAGCAAAAGTTAGTTTCGAGTTAAATAAATTCAAATATTTTGCTTCAGTTTTAATTAAATAAGAGAAGAGAACATCGGACAAAGTGAATGTTGTTCATTTGGAACGAGCGATCCACCGCGAGCAAGTCGGGAGTTGATTTATGAACGGAAATTTGATTGTTTTTTCTTCTCGTCGGTTTGTTTTTTGTTAGTTCAGGATGTTTAAACATTTTATTTCGAGTTAAAAGTGCTATTACCTGATAGCAGAACATCATTCACGATTACGAGAGTGGAGTGGAAGCCGTTGGCAGTTTAAAAATAAATCTTTTAGAGCAACAAACTTTAATCTTAATCTACTGGAATTTCATTCTTGACTCAATTTGAATTTCAAAGTAGTTCGTCTGACCTTTCGTCGTTTCAAAAATTATTCATGAATGAAAAACGCCTGACGGGCTGAAGACTTCTTCTTAAATTAATTCGATTTGCGTTCTGAGACAGTCGCTTGCACTTCATTTCAATTTTCTGCTTGATTAATGTAAAATTTATGTCGCTGCTTCGTTTCGTATTAAATTCACTTTGAAGATTTCATTGCTACTGGCACTTGCGTTCAGACAATTCATCAGTCTAACCAACAGCGAATGGAGGAAGAAGGAAACTTTTCCATTTGTCGATTGGAAATTGCACAAGCAAAAGGAAATTGATGGGCAGAGAGTCCATTGAGCAGAAGAATTAATTCATTTTCTCGTTTATATCTTTATTCACTTCATCCATTTATAGAGTTCAACGACAGATGGTGTAAATCTAATTAACTGTAGGAGGTCAGAGCAATCTGCTACACGTTAGCATCGTCCATCGTTGGAAGATAAATTGACCATCGATTCGAAGGGATTTACAATTTCTCCGGAAAGTGTTGTGAAAAGTTTATTCGACCACGTCCATTGTATTTATTTTTACATGGAACGAAATAAAAAATATTAAAAACTGTCAGACGATGACGTGGGATGATGAGAGAACAATAAAGCATTTCAAGTCTTCATCTTCTTCCTTTTCCTGACCGCTTTCGCAGAATTGAAATGCCCGCCTTCACTCATTGTTCAAGCCTTGATGAGATGAGAAATAGAAACATCGCATCCGGATCGCTTAATAATTTTCCCTGTTGAAACTTTCATGAGCAGACATTTCCCGAACCGGCTTCAAGATTTTTTTCTCTTTCTCATCTTCTTGTTGTTTGCGAATTCTTTCTTTAATAAAGCGATATTGAAACTTTTGAAATTTTGAGTGACTGCGACGGTTCTAACAGGTCGTCAACTTGAAAATGTCTTTTTCGATGCGTGAATCTTTCAACTTTTGCTGAATTAAGCAGTCTCAAGAATGAAATGATTTGACTTTCATTTCCCTTCTTGTTCTTCTCAGAATCTGAATTATTCACATAAGTCAAGCACTTTAGACTCGTTGAGAGGTGAACAACTGAAATTGCTTCGTTAGCTGAAGCGATTTCACTAGAAATTTATTTCTAAGATCATAATTCACGTTGTTGGCACTTGCGACTTCGTCTGGCGCTCAAATCAGTTTGATCCTGCAAGAAATTGTCGTTAACATTAAAGAAAAAGTGAAAATTGCTCTCAAGGTGAATGTCGAAGGTGGAAATGTTTACGACATTTTCCGAGACGACGATGAGGACAAACTCAGCAATTTTTAATGAAAATTTCTTCAACGAAGGAATCTTAATGGAGAAATACTTTGATTTAGTTGCCGAGCAATCTCACGTCAAATATTTCCTTCATTGAGTGCGTATCACAATGTTATTGCATAATTCTGCTGTTGACTTAAATGGCAGCTTCAGCGATATGAAGTCAACAATTCGAGTTATATGACAAAAGATTCTTATCGTCGACAGTGAACAGAGTGAGAAATATCAGAATTTTTCAAAACTGTCGTAACTTTTCATGACAATAAAAAATCTCTGATAAAAATTGCGCAAGAATGGAAGAAAAATCTCATTTAAAAACCAATAATATGAAATGGGCGACGGAAGCGAGAAAAAAATCATGAAGCTATTTCATTTGGAAAATAAGTAATAATAGGAGAGAAGCAGTGCTTTGCTACCGAGCAATCAGCCGGGAAAAGATTGTAACCGAAGGGGGAAGCGACGACGATGAAGAAGAGAGGAAATCGATTCAAACTTTTCTTGATAGTAATAAAAATATATTTCAATATATTGATAACAGCAATTTAAAGTTATTTCGTCTTCCGGTTTAGCTCGAGGAAAAGGAAGAAGTGAGCTGTTAACGCCGTGGTTGGTTTTACTTTTCGAAAGTGATCCAAACTCATCTGCAACAGCTTTTATCGCAATAAACTTGAGACTTTTCATCGGAAAGAGAAAAAACTTTTTAATTTCAAATGAAGAAAAAAAGAAGAAAAAGAATCTCTTGAGATGAGAGCAGACAAATAATCAACAGCTAATTCCGAATTAAATGTTTTATATCGAGCAAGGAATGTCTCGATAAATTGAACATTTAATCGGAAGCAGAGCAGCTTGTCGGATGAAAAGGGAAACGTAGAATGAAACTTTTATATGAGAAACATGGGAAAAGGTTGAACAAGCTGTCACTGAGAACATTTTTCTCGTTCTCCACTGACCGGAGGGATTGGGAAGCAGTCGACGATCAATTGAGACATTTTAAAGGATGAACTTATTGATTTATTGCGGATCCGTGTCAAAGCTCTTTGCATGAATTGTCCTGGAAGGAATTTCAATGTCAGAGACACGAACATCGTTATTCGTAGGAAAATATTTCTTTTTCGGTTGAGATATGTGATACGTCAGACAATCGGATATTGTTAGTTCTTCGTTTTATCAATGAGATCAGACATCATTCAAAGCAAAAAAAGGAAATGAATTCTCGAAATTCTCACCTCCATCAACACCCACCCACACGTGAGCTAGACAAATGTTTATCAATTTTCCTTGTAAAATCAGTCGACGGGATCATGGATGAAATCATTTCCTGGAAAAGCTTCATCATGCTCTCTTACTCGTTAAATGAAAGATGAGACGATCTCAGCAAGAAGACAAATGCTTTTTTGGTCGAGGGTTTACGACCGAGTCATTTTCATTATTTTTTTCCCGTTGTATCTTTTGTTATTATGAACTCTTTCGGAAGAAAGGATCGAATGTGTGTGGAAAATGTTCGGCACAGTTCAAATCATAAAAAAAATCATGATATTTACTTTTACAATATTTCACACTGACAAAAAAATGTGTGGGAATGTGAATAAAATTTATATCGCAGGGGTCGTCTGGAAGTGATGGGAAAGGTTAGTTTTTGTTACACGATTGATAAGTCGACATGTGTCCTTCACTTGTGTAGAAGGATAGACATATGTCAGAAAAGTTTCCGCAACCTACCGTCTTACGACACTTCAGAACTGACCCAGCTCTTGGCCTTGGTTTGAAATTGTCTAGGAAATAAATTACATTTCCTTTGGTTTCTTCACACCCGAAAAAGTAAGTAAGCATATCGAGTGAAACGTATGCAAAGAAGGAAGAGGAAGAAGCGTGGGTTGGTGATGTGAAACTGTTGTTCGCAAATACAAGCGAGGGAAAGGAAAAGTTTTACGCTCAAGAAATGTTTCATTTTTTGATATCTCGGCATCATAAAATTTATTCATTCAGAAGAATTGTTTACTTTTTCTCTTTCCGGCTGTCTTTCGTTGAAGGATAAAAAGCTTTTCGTTTATGGAAGAATGTTTTGCGGTGAATAAACTATACCCAAGGTGTCAAATGATCAGGCTCGTGATGGAGAGGAAGAAAGAAAGAGAGTGAGTGTGAATGGGGGTGATGATTACAACGTTCGACCTGCCATACGCTAAACTTTTCTTATTTGCCTTTTCGATCGAAGGTTAAAACAAACACATTTATGATTGATTAATGATTGATTCATGATGAAAATGCTCAATCTCCCCTCAAGCCGACATCGATTTTGTGTGGCCATTTGCGGTGAATCGCGATATCAATATCAATGATTTTCACTTTGGTAATCAACTACAATTTTGTTTGCGTAAAAACTCGGATTTCCAAACTTCGATCGAACCGACTCTCGATTAAAATCAATTTAACTATTTTTTTTTCATTGCGTCCTGCTGTGTGCACATATTTATGCAATTTGAAACATTTCCTATTATTTATTTTATTTTTTGCTCGTCGACGAAGTTTGTTTGCTCAATGCTTTAGTGGAACAGCGCAAACAAATCAATATAAATTTTGTTAAAACTATTTATTTTGTGCGAATGCTTTGGATCGAAAATATTGTTGTTTTTAACTTCAAAATTGAATAATTCCGGAATAGATTTTCATTATAGCATGCAATTTTTTTTAGAACTGAAGTTCGATGCAGGTTATCTCAATCTTTGGGTTTTAATTTATGCAACGCGGAACTTTTGTGAAGAACTCCTGCCTTCCTTGCAGCTAAAAACTTTCTCCGAGTTTTATTCAAAACGCTGCACATAGTTTCGTTCAGAACTATTGCCGCCGTCGAAGAATGTTTGTTGCTGAAAAAGCAAAAGTTTGCTCTTCCATCGAACATAAATTAAATTGTTCCGACAAGAAATGAGCCAAAAAATAACTCCACAGTAAATAATATCACGAATAATTTTTGTCGAACGTAAGCCTCATCGTCTGTTGACTATTATTACTTTACATAATATAGTTTTATCGATCCGTACACAAATTTTCCATCCGGACAAATTTTTTCCGCTTCTTTCTGTTCGCTATTTGTTGCTTCATTTGATTAACATGCTTCAGAAGGAGAACAAAAGAAAACTTATCGTGTCCCATTTTTCCAGTCGTGGATCTACTTATCTCGCTCCTTTCGGCCGTAGACGAAATGGAAGGGAAGAAAAAATCAATTAGTTTGTTCAGGACGGTGAACATTCAATTACGGAAGCCTCACATGCTTTAATGACAGTTCTGCTCAACCCTCATACGACTACAAAGAACGAGCCTTTGACTTTCACGACAGAAATTTCATCGCTGTCATAGATTTAGCTGAATATTTCATAAATCACTTTGTTCGATTATCATTCGAGCGACGTAGAAACATTTTTTTTTCGTGCGTGTCACGGTACTTTGATTATAAATAATTAGCTTCATTATTTTTGTGTGTAGATCTCTTCATGTATGATTTCTTTTATTGCGGGAACGAGACCAACAAATCAGCCTCAGAAAAAAATGAGATTGATTAAAATGACATAAAGCATTCGAATCGACTCGATTTTTCTCGAGTTCAGCTTTTTCGTGCGAGGAAAATGAGATTTCTTCAGACAGAGAAGAAGGTAAATCCTAAATAATTCAGAGCGAAACAAACATTCTGTTCCAAATTGAATAGCTGAAAGCACAGCAAGCACATCTCGACGTACCTTTTTGAAATATCTCACTGAATATTGATGATCGCTCAGTAGTTTCGCAAATTCCAGAATTTCTTTTTGCTCCTTTCGTCTCGCTTTTCGTTATGCACAAGCACAAGCTCTCACTAAGCACTATTCAATTCACTCCTTCGAATCCTTATTGCAAAAACCGATTTAAAATTTCCACTGAATATGTTTCAAGACCGGCTTGCAACTTCACTTGAATATTCAATCAATTACACACGAAAATGTATTTTCAGCTTTTCAATGTTTGTTCTCATTTGCAATTTAAATTTTAAATTCTCCTCAGCTTGATCTAAAATTGATTTTGTATCAATCAAATTAGATGTAAACAAAAATATCCCACTCTGTTTGTTTAAAACCTTTCCCTATTATCGCAAATTGATTTTACGCCTCACGAATTTCCACGAGAATTGCAATAAATTATTTTTGATTCGGTTCCTGTCTCCTGTGATCACACGAAGGGAAATGCACTACAAACCAAACTACTCGACGGCACTCGCAAACGTCTACTG
Source organism: Smittia aterrima (assembly GCA_033063855.1). Classification (NCBI taxonomy): domain Eukaryota; kingdom Metazoa; phylum Arthropoda; class Insecta; order Diptera; family Chironomidae; genus Smittia; species Smittia aterrima. The sequence goes on from CP093831.1 coordinate 5,425,550, forward strand.
AGTTTTTTCTTCTGGTTGAAATCGTTTGTAAATACGAATCACAACGGAAAACAAATAGGGGGCTGTAAAAGAGAGCGAAGCGGACGTTCGGGAAAATTGAGGGGAAAATTCGTTGATTTGTTTTGATGAGCTATCAATGCAAAAATTAAGTGAATGGACGGATGACATGTAGTGTGCCTGGTTTAGTTTTACATTCTCTTATGTGATCTTCGATTCGGGTCCAGAGATTGATCAATTTTATAACAATTTCAATTAAAATCGACGGACGATATTACCAACATTGAGAAAATTATTCTATTCCAATTTCCCCGCTTTTCTCCTTGCGATTGTTGACTTTTGAATGTTGAATGTTGCATGTGTCAATGTTTATTGCTTCATTCGAATGTTTCCGCTCTTATCAGGAAACATCGCAACATTAACTTTTAATTTCGCTCAAACTTACTTCTCAAACATTTTCTCAAGATTTTCCTGAGTTTCCCTAACGAATTCTCGATTGTGCGTAGCCGCATGGGAGCATGAAGAGAATGGAAGAAAAAACTTTTTGAGTAATAAAAGATGCTTTAAACCAACATCTGAAGATTTTCATTTCATTCCAGTGATAACGCACGAGAGACAAGAAGGTTACAACGAACGGTGATAATTTATTTCTCGCTTTTTGCGCATTCAGACAACGTGAACTTGATAAAGCAGTTTATAATGACTGCGATGAGGGAGTTTCAGCATCAAAGGACTTTGTCGATGATCCCTTCAACAGCAGACACGACAAAGTAAAAGAAGAGACGTCGGCAAATGCAAATATTTGAAGTATATTAAGTTTCATGCTGCTTTCTCTCATTGGAAACCTATGATGAAACGTGTTCGTAAATACGCCAGTGCGATTATTTGAATTTCGCAAAATATAAATAGAAACGAGCGCAGGAAAGATCTGATGGAGGAAGCAAGGAAAATATGCGAAAAATTCAATTGTTTTTCTTTTCCGCTTTTTTGTTTTTCTCTGCGAACAAACTTTTCTCTCTCGTTAAATTGGAAAAAATATATTTTTCCAATCCATCAATGGCCAACGTGGCTTTAAGCACCTTCGTTTGATTTCCTTCCAGACGAGAAACACCAGAACGATTTAATTCAACCGATTACAGTTGATCATAATTAAAACAAAGCGAAGGGATGATTTTCATCTGCTATAATTAAGCGGAGAAGGATTATTAGTGTTAATGATTTGTTTTAATGACGCCCGAGCATAAAAAAAAGTCTCAGACTTTTTCCGCTTCGTTTTCCTTCTTCCTCCTATCGTCGATTCAAGTGGCGCAAGGATTGAAGTAGAAGCAAAAAAAAAAAGACGAAGCGACATTCTAGAGAGTAAATGAAGAAATTACTTTTATTAGTTTAATTTGGCTTCCCTTTGCCTTGGCAGTTTCTCTCCTTTTCTGCCCTACTTGATATAAAAATCACGTCTCTCATAATATTTCGAGTCTGCTATGATCCTATGTCGTGTACAATTGATTACTCGATTCGTTTCTTCCTCTTTCTCAACCACTCGTTCTTCTCTAGTGCAAATGCGTTCATGGTTGATTTCCTAGGTGTAAACGAGATAATTTCGTAATCAATCTTGTTCACAAAGAGCTCTCAATTATTTCCTAATTTGTAATTGTGACAGTTTACCTGCTGCACGTGTGTTCTCTAATTTCTTTGATTTCTTCTCTCGGCAAGTTAAAGATATTTTACCTCTCATTCGAAACCACCCACACGCTTGATATTCCGAGGTTTTGTTTATTATGCTTGAAGGTAATAAAACGGTTGATGATGTAGAAGCAAACAAAACAGTTGAAGTAGCATCAACAGTCAAAAACGATCTGTTCATGCTCCACTAGCTCAATTAAAACCCGAAAAGTAAAATTAAATTTGATGATAAACAGTGACGAGGTTGAATAATGTTTAATGCATTTTGCAACTCAAATGAGCTTTCCAACAAATTAATCGTGTCAGTCTTTCAGACCAAATAAGCTCTAATGATCAGTGAATCATATGAAGCTCTCACGTTGAGTTTTATTTTTATTTTTCAAGTGAAATTACTTTTCCCCCTAAAATGATTGCGATGCTAGTAATTATGCTAATGACTTATCATGAACTCCCCAGATACTTAAAACGAGAGTTTCCAGGCAACAGATTTTAGTTCACTTCACATAATCAAAATATTTTTGCAACCGACAGTCAATTATTGAAAATTGGAACAATATTCGAATCTGTTCGACCTAAATTTTTAAATTTGTCAATTTCATTTGTACGTTGATGGGCAAATATTTCGATGATTGCTTCTGTTATATGCAAATGCACTCGTTAATTACTAACGGCGCAGATTTAGGCTGCGAATTCATGCAACATGAATGAAATTTAAATTATTGTTGTTTAAATGACGTGATGAAAGGCGCACTGGGTCATTCGAACGAGAGCCCTAGGCAGCGACAACACAATTTAGGAGGAAAAAGCTGTTCGCACTCTAAATTCTCGAAATCCAATCAAACTCAAACGATTTCAATTTATGTATCAGCGATTTTCCTCGAGGCTCGTTAAAAATCTAATTATCAATGAGAAAAAACTTTGCTTTGATGTCGTCGACTAATTGAAATCGAAATTAGCCTGAGCTCGAATAATTAATTTCTCTAAATGCTAATTTCTCGAGAAAATCTTCGACATGTAATGTAAAATCAAATTACGTACAAAAATTCATTCTTAAGTCTTAAAGACAATGCGGAATATTTGAAGCACTTTCTCATCGTAGTTTGCAGCTATTTGTTTACACATTCAAACATTCGAAGGGAAGAAGACCTTTCGAAGAGTTTCGTGAAAATAAAAAATTACGGTTTCTACGAATTTGAATTAAAATTACTAAAATTTAAAAGATTTTTAAAACTCCTGAATTCTACTTTTATTCCTGAAAACCTGACAACCGGGAAATTTTCATTCTCCAACTGAGAAAAATTCTTGTTGAGCTTTAAAATATTTTATTTGAAAATAATCACGAGCAGTAGTTTGCATAAAGATGGCTTATAAAATAATCTCAGTCTGCAGAGGGCAAAGCAATGGAACAAAATAATAAAGTTTCAAGGACTTCACCATGGCAAGCAAGCGAGTGTCAATTGACGCTATCAAAGATTCGGTGGAGATGGCTAATGGAAAACAAAAACGGAACACACAACATCGGACAGAGAATGTAACCATTGTTTGCTATTTTCTGTCGAGGTTTCGCAGAAGCTGAAGAAGAGGAGAGTTTGCGATTCAGTGGACTGGAAATTATTCATTAGGGTACAGTTATCTCTCTATCCTATCACTTAATTTTTTTTTTTTCATTTCGCCTCTTTCACTTTAGTTTGTCCCCTTTTCTCTTTTTATTCCGGAAAAGAAGAAATTTCCAGCTCATAGTTCACTTTACACAGCGGCTGAACGAAGAGTTATATAATTGTATCATTACAGATGGTGCCAAGATTAATATTTTCCCTCTCATGTTCACCCCCTTCTCTGCCTTGCTTTGTCTCGCCCAATCTTCCGTAGCCAGAATGAGCTCGAGAATATTATTCTCATATTAAGAACCTTGAATATTTGCTAAACATGATATCGTGTCTAAATTATTCAAAATTCTAAAGCTGCTGCTTGGAATTTAGGGTGGAAGTCTATAATGAAAGTTGATACTTTAATGTATTGCGGACGATATGAAAATCAAATCAATTAAACCCTGATCCCTTCATAAATTCAATTTTGATGTCATAATCAAAACTCGCAAATGAGGGATTTTCTCTCTACTCAACCCTTCTCTTGTCTAAAGTGAATGCAGATTATTGTTGCGGCAGCAATTCGTGCCACACTAGTCGTGTTGCCCATTGGATTGACGAGAGACCGAGAGAAGAGAAAAGGATTAAATTACATCACGAAGATCAATTTAAATTCAAATTTAAATGAAATTGAAATTCCAAGACTCAAACTTCCTCATAACAATTTTAATAGTTTTCACATTGATACATGACGACGATTTCTAACGATTCATTAGTTAGAATTGAGTTCTCCTTTAACACAATGATATCTTCGTTCACAAGTTAAGGCAACGAGGAGTCGTAAAGATGTATTGTTACAAACAATAGGATTAACATTTTAAATGTCAGAGGCTAAGTGTTTGTCAAAATTGTAAAATTTATAAGCGAGAGCCCTTCGTCGTGCCTCATCGTGCCCTTCTCTTGAACACCATGCATATTCATTATGAGTGAGAGGCATCGTCTTCACTTCTTTTGTTCATGCTTAATGCTAATAAGTATTCTTAATTCACATTTCTGCCTTTGCCCCATAAACAAAAAACATTTCCGTAAAGTGCCTTCGGGGACAGACGCTTAACTTCAAGTCGGGCTTTCTGTGTTTGTTCTCTCTTTTCGTTGCTTGAAAGGAAAATTTATGAAAATTGTTTTAAAGTGCCGTTGGTTGATGGCTGCGAGGAACAGCGACAAGAATGACGTGAACGTAAAATTATTTTATTTTGAAATTTCAAACTTTCACGAAAGTGTCGGATTCCTTTCTTCGTTTGTGAGTGGTTTCGTCTTGAGATTGAGTGACAAACACGAACAAATTATTTCCTGCGTTAACATCGCTTCCCTTGCTTCGTGGTTTCGATACAAAATGGGATTTAATTAAATGTGTAAGTCGCAGGGATGCTGCTTGACATAGGGGCTCCGCTCTTCTCTGTTTGCCTTTGACATTTTACACTTGTTGTGCGTTTTTCCACGAACCCAGATAATTCAACAATGAAGCAGATAATGAATCTCGTTGAATTGGATTATTTTCCATCTGATTGATAGAATCAAACTCAAAGAGAGTCAGTTTACAAACAAAATAAATTAAATGGAAACTTTCCTTTTTTTTCTCTCTCGTTGATTGCGATCATTGATAACATTATGTTAACAAAATAAAAAGTTCATCGTTCTCATTTAATGTTAACATTTGTTCGCAGTTATTCGTCGCCAGTCGTGACAAAAAAAAATATCGAATTCAAAATGAAAAAGTTTTTTTTATTAGTTCTGCCTTCTTCATACGACGAGCACCTGAATCAACACGTTTTCTAGACAGACTGACGATTAAACCTTTCGGGTTCAAGTCCTACCACCCCCTCGATAATGCAGTCGTTATTGACTTTAATTTGGCTGTTTCGTGCCAAAGGACAATGTACACGTTTGGATTTCGTGTGGGCGTAATTATATTTCAATTAGGCCTGCGACACTGAAGGCTCAATCTAATGAACACTAACAAGCGACGAGAATGTAAATTGAGACATTAGCTGATATGCATATTAAATATTTATCGCTCGTGCACGCTTTGTTTTTATACGATGCTTTCCCGTTGCTATTATCATTAGGGAATTACGAGCCTTGTTCATGAGTTGATGAATAGCTAAAACATTCTCAGAAGTTTCTGCTTGCAGATGTAGAAGGAGTCGATGACAAACTTTTTATATTTCCAAACAAATTTTTTTAAGAACTGCAAGTCAAAGCTTCGAACGCTTTTAGTTCGTCGTCTCTACATGACGCGATGGTTTCCTTGATTGTCTTGTATCGACACATTTCAAGTTGTTTTCCACTACGATGACTTGAAAGAATCTTTTGAGTGCGTTGACTTAAGTGGATACGAGTCAATCAGAATTCTTTCACGACACATAAACATTTATCATCAGAAAAGCGTTTCGAGGAAAATTGCACTCTTAAAAATGTATGAAGCTCTTTCGGGGAAAGAGAACTGAAGCTTGTTTACGTTTTAACAGCACTTTAGCCTCAGAAAAATAAATGAAATGTTCTTCCGTCGTTTGCATGCTCGCTCGTTCGTCAAGATCAAAGCGGCAAAATTGTGAGCAAATAATTTTAATGGAAAAGCATCTTTCAGAAGCTGAAAACTTTTTCCTCGCCTTCAACTGATCCCAGATGAAACATTTCTTCGGAGATGAGAATTTAATTTATGACGACGAATGCAGTGAAAGCTTTGGACTTGCATGAAGGTCTGGGCTTACTTCGAATTCTCTCTAGAGCTGTTTACTCTCCAATGCATTAGTTAAATTGAAATCTTCATGGCGAAACGAAACTTTTATGGTTTAAAGTTTTTCCAATTAACTTAAATAATAATTTTTGTGGAAGTTTTAAAATTTTTAATTGAATTCTGCCTCAAAATTTTCCAAAATATATTTCGCTTCGAGAAACTTTGCAACGGGCCCTTACATAAAAGTTTAGTTACCGTCGAGAACTTTGATGCGCTCGTGGCAAAAGAAATCAAAAATTCACTCTACGCTTTAAATGAATTTAATTAAAAATCTGCCTTGCTGCCTACATCGACGAGCTGACTTGAAAAGGAGCTCTCCGAGAAAAAGTAGCTCTGGGCGATTTTTATGCAGTTTGCTGAACAATTTCATGGCACATTATTCTGTGTACGGACTTTTTAATTTAAATTAAATTCTCGCTCAACTAGCCTTGCAAAATTAAGATATCATCGTTTATTCGGAACAACGATGTCTGCTCGATGGAGTTTTTATGTTGAAAAAATCAGCAGGATGTCCGGTGAAAATTAGTTGCCACTTGCATTGCTTTATTGTTCGATAACTCACTTAATGTTTATTGAAAAGGTTTCGTTCTTTAATTACGTGAACAAAAACTAGGTTTTCAAACAATTTAATTCCCATCCAACTTGTTCATCGAACGAACTTTACGTAATTAGCGAACAACGTTTAATCGATTAGTTTGCTCAAGTCAAAACTTAAAGGATGTTTCCTGAAATTGAAACCAAGACAAGCACCGAGAGTAGTCTGCTAGTCTTTAAAAAGGCGACAATAAAACAAGTAAAACTTTCTGTGTCAGAGTGAAATTATTATCATTAAACAAGTTTCGTTGAGTAATAATTTTTATCAACTTAATGAGTTTTACCTCTTTTTGTTGTATTGTTTACTGAGTGGAAGTAACTTTTTTTTAGTTGTTGAAAAGAAAAGTTTCAAGTGATAAATCAGAATCATTTTTGCGAACGGTAAAACTCAAAAAGATGGAAAGGTAATGAGAGAGAAGCAAACGTTTTAGGTTTTGTTCAAAACTTACGTTGCCAGAGAAACGAAGGGGTCAAAAATATTTTTTATTTCAATGTTTTGTTTATAATTTTTCCATTAGACCGTAACTTACAAATTGTCCCTCTCATGTGATATGTCAAACGTTGTGAGTGGCAAGAGCATGTGTGCTTGCCGAGGTGTTTTCAGATGATTACGAAAGTAAATTTGATGGCGCTTGGGTGAAGGGAGCCGTTAGTTAATTGCGTGATTATGTTTTCTTAAGCGAAGGTCCTTAAACATATTTTATGGACCATCAACCTTTTACACAAATTAATTGATTCCGTGACGATCTTCGTCTTCCAACGACAATAAATCACTCCATGCCCGAGACAGAACTTACAAAGCTCCCTCGTTTTTAAAAGAAAGGGTTCTTAAAATCCTAAAACATCTCGCGCCAATGACGTTGCGAAGTGTTTAATGAAACGCGGAATGTTGATAAGATTTAATTAAATGTTTCTCGACACCTTCACTCGCCTTGTTTCTCCCTCAAAATGCAGCAAAGGATAAAGAAGAAATTTTCGCTATACAGAAACAGTAATTAATTTTCCATTAGCATTCAAATTCGTTACAGAAGCAAACAAATTATTTTGCTTGGAGAAAATTTTAATTACACATCGTGCAAGGGTGAGAGGAGTTCGCGAAGGAGAAAAGTTAAGTTTGAATAATATTCTTGAACTAAATAAATTATTTTGAGCCTCGCCATGACTCCACGAGCTCTATGCTCGCATTTCCATTTGTTGAATCAAAACCGTGACAACCCCAGACACATCGAGAGAGAGAGGCATCAAGTCGGAAAGAAGTTTAATTTTTCTCCAACCAGACGAAGCGAGACGCATCGCATTTTCTTTCTCCTTAAGCTCTCACTGTAATTTATGTGAGCTATTTTGTCTATTTATCACGACATTGCTTAATAATATTTATATTTGAGTCAAATATGTTTTGTAATGAATTGTCACCAGCGAAACGAGACATGACTTGGAAGCAAAAGTGGCGCAACTCTCGCATTTGAATTTTCTTGCGACAACTCTCACTTTTGGAAAACGTCGCAAGGGATTTAGGGAGCAGAGAAGGGTGTAAGCGGATGGGATATTCATCATTTTTCTTCTTATACCCTTCATACCTTTCACGCTTGCAAATTTTCTTTAAGTAAGAAGGCAAAGAGTGAAAGAAATTTGCTAAGCGATTATCTCGAAATAAATTGAACAAAGCTTTTAAAGCGTATGAAATTTTTATTTTGGCAATTTTCTCTACCTTCCACTTTCATTAATCACAATCATTTCTTAACTATTTTTCATTCCGCTGGAAGAGACAAGAAACGTGTTAAGGAAAATTCATAAAGACTCAATCATCTCAAAGTCATTACTGATGAGATCCCTCGTGTCCATCAAAAGAATGTGCCAGTCGCAAACGAAAGAAGCCTTAATTTGATTAAAAAACTAAAGCAGCTTCTTCCAATCAAGCAGCAGCATCATCTTCAAGAGAGAGTGAGATAGGCCAGTGAAGTAAGACTACAAATGATGATCGAAAAGACGAGGGCGAACATTATTTTTCAAAACACGTAAACCCAAGCCAGTTCTACGAGATAAATACTTTTGAGGGTTTACCCATCTTTCGGTGTGGCATGGCATGCCAAGAAAATTAAACTCAAGTCGTATAATTTTTTATTATCTCGCTTAGGAAATGAAGAAGATGCTTTGGAGAGAGGGCAGGGCATGTTTTGAGATCATTTAGCAATAAATTGCTTTATGTCTGTTTTAGAGAATTCCTTCATGGATGAAGCTCATAATTAAGCGCACAACTGCATTTGGAATGTAAAGCTCACATGCGATTCCCAAGTGAGCGAAAGAAAGCGATAAGGAGGATTCGTTTAGAAAGACAGCTACCGACAAGAACGTCTGACAGTTGGAGAAATTATCCAATATATTTCCAGAGCCTTTGCCGAGGTCGTTGCTCAGGTGTTTCACGAAAGTGACACTTGAGGCTTAAGAAGAGCGAAGGCAAACAGATCAATTAAGCTCTCAGAATTAATAGCCAAAGTTTCTTTTTTTCTCGCTGTTTCAATTTACAACTCCAAACGATTGTGATATAAAATGAGATCTTTAGTTCACTTCATCTCAGTCAAATGGAATGATAATCAACTGAGTTTGATGGGCCACAATGAAGAAGCGAAGCCATAAACTTGCAGTCACTCAAAAAGCCGTCAAACATTCCCTTGACACTTCCACTCTAGGAAGTCCATCTTCCAACGAACATATCGCATACAAATGTAGTGATTTAGTGGCATGACTCTTTGTCGAGGAAGCTTATATCTCAATTGTTTCATCGCTTCCAGTCTCTCGTCTTACCATCCCAGATGTGCGACGCTTATTGATTTCCTTTCTCTCTTCTGTGCCTTTCTTATTTTCGAAAGAAAACAAGCTTCGAGTTATCAATAATTTATCAAAAAAAAAGAGAGAAAAACTGAGAATGAAGATGTATGGCTTTGGCAAAGAGGAAAACTGAATGTCTTAGATTCAATGATATCTCTAAGCCTGGAATTGGCTTGAGGTGAAATAAATCAAAAATGAAAAAAGTCTCGTTCTCTTTATGTGGAAGTCATTGCTCTACTTAGCAAAGAGAAGTATTTCGGGGAAGAGCTTTTCTTTAAAAATTAGATGCATACGCATATTGACATATTAAATCCTCGCCAACGTTCCCTTAGCTCCGTAAACAAAAACAAGATTGATTCGAGATGCGTCACCGACGAATCTTTACTCTGCGATCCTAGAAAATATTTGTCTGAATATCAATTTTGTTTGTTTTCGCATGTCGATGGAAATTCATGTTTGTCTCATACATCATCTTCACCATTGCCGTCGACAGCGAAGTTTCTCAAATCAATATTTGCCTCATGAACTACCTTTGGGTACCGTCGTCACATCTCCCCCGTTGTGTCGCTGATGTGATGAAACTTTTCAAATATATGTTCTCTGGAAAACACATTTACGTCGCTTGTGCTTCTTCCTCGACTTTCGAATTAACTGATGCCGTGGGCTTTGTGAGCCGTTGAGAGATTTTTTTCAACATCGGATGTCTTTTGACTCCTTGAGGGGCTTTGAAAGGATTCTTTGACTTCCCGGAAAATTGATTGATTCTCCCAAAAGTGATTCGATGATACACGTTGACGAGCACAAATCTCTTAATGTATCTCCTTACGATGATGTGAAGAAGTTTTAATTCTTGAAATTGACGTTGGAGAAAAGAGCGTAAAAAGAACTTGCTCGCTGTTATCTGACATCAGACATTGATGCTCACATTAAGAAAGCTGTGGAAGGTTTCAAGGATTTTCCTTTTATCTCTTGACAGTGACTGTAAAAGTTGAAAAGACTGCGAAGAGTGATGTTCCGGAGGAGGGTAATTTAAAGTTGAAGTCCCTTCTTTTATCACTGATGCTGTGACTTTTTTTTCTCTCTCTTCAATCCAAGCTGTAATAGAATCGACACTCTATTGATTTCCAATCCCAAGGCAGCAAAAAGTTTGAGATTGAATTTTTCACATTTTCTTTCTTTATTTGTTCAAAATGTTTTTTTTCCACCATTAAAATTGTCACTTACATCAAAGACTCTTATCCCTCTAATCTTCGATCATCAGAGTTACAAAGGAAAGTGAGACTTATCGTTAAAGTTAATTCTATTTAAACTAAGACAATGAGAAATCATAGAAAAGTCTTTAATAACTTTTTTTTGTATGCAAAAATATTTTTAGAAAGTGTAAAAGTTTTTTTGAAGTTTTAGCATTTTTTTTTCATTAACTTTTCGTCCATCGGCTCACCAAACATTTAACAACCAGTCTGTTGATTAGTGAAACTTAGGCAATGGTTTAATTCGAAATAAGTTTAGAAATGAATCGCTTCGTTTATTTATTTTCACTGGAACAGACATTTGTCTCAACTTTTTTCTTTTCCGCAAACTTTTATCATCAACTCGAAGATTTCCGAGATTTCTTTTTCTTCTTTATTTTCAGGAAACTTGCTTCTTGATATTTCCTCGTCATCATTTCTCTTGCGAAAGGTACACATAAGTCTTCATTAACGTCTTTTGTCTTATTTACACTCTTTAAACGTCTACATGCTTCTCGAAGGAAATTCATTCTGTGTCAATGCGTTCGCATCTAAATCTCGTCATGTGGCTTCATCATTATTTCATATTTAAATGTTTATGCATAAATTCGATTTTTGAGCTTAAAATTTGTGGTTTTTTTATTGAGAATCAATCTGTTTGAGAGAAGCTCAAGAGCTCATCTCGCTCTAATTTCCTGTGAACATGAAAAACATTCTAGAGCTTTTCATTATTTACATTTGACACGTTCGTGAACTTAATGAAGACGAGAAACGAATGAAAACTATTTGTGTTGTCGTTGACAAATGTTGACATCAATATACTTTAGAAACATCAGAAATTCTCATTATCCTTCTTATGTCTCGTAGTTTAAATTGATGTAGTTTGATTTAGCTTGACTTAAGAAATACTCTCTCTCTCGTTTATTTATGTTAAGGAAACATAAGAAAAAAAAACAGGAAAATTCTTTTTCTTCATCTTTGGATATTTACACTAGTGCCTTAAGATGCTAAGCGGGAAAGAAGGATGATGCGATGACAACATAAAGACATGAACAACTTGAAGCAGAAGATTTGTCTTCTTCTTTCCTACTTTCTCTCATAATTAAAGTAAAATATTAAATTTAGGAAAATGTAAATTAGGAAACTGCTCAAACTGTCAAATCGCTGCGAGCGAAAATTGTCTCAAATTAAATTTAAGTTTATCTCGTGATAAATTATTCAGCAGAACTTTAAAATATTCATGCACACGACGAGAAGAAGTGTGCAGAGTGAGAAGCGTAGAGTGCTCGATGATGACACAACTTTCACCCAACTCATGTCAAAGCCGATGGACTCTCGAGACAGAGGAAGTTCGGTTGGATCGCTGGCTTCTTCTGGGCACGGGAGAGTTGCTGTCTTGAGTTTCATAAGCGGGAAAGTCTTGCCATCTGGCTCGTCATCATAATACTCCGTCTCGTCTTCAGCTTCCTGCGGTGGTCGGTCGATAGCGTTGTGGAAAATTTTGCTGGTTTTTTGGAACGGATCCTTTGGCTTCTTCAATAAACATTCGATTTCTTCAAGCGATAATCGCAAGTCATCATTTTTTGTCTGATTCTTTAACTCGATTAGCCATGACAATCGACAATCGCAGATCAAATCGTTTTCTATGGAATGAAAAGACGAAAACAGAATTGAATTAGAGAAAAGGAGAAAAATCGTTAAACGGAATCATCTTCCCTTCTTCATCGACAGACACACAGACAGACAAAAGAATGATTCGCAAGAAAAACAACTTCGTTTGGAACTTTTGTCAAGGTAAAGATGAAAAGTCATGAATATTCTTTGAAATACTTCTTGGTAACTTTTAATTGGATTTCATTTTCATTAAGATCTCAATAAATTCTGTGTAAAGAGAAATGACATTTTAATTAAGAGTAAGCGAAGTTTATTTGGAGAATTCACCACGAAAATCACAAAATCGCTGCGCTCAAAGGAAACATCAAAACAAAGCGAAATTTTTGTTGCAATTTTCTTTCTCTCTCTGTATCAAATTAAATTGTCGTGTGCCGAAAATAAACAACATTTAATCTCGGGTGTATTAAAATAATTTATATCAATTATGCTTGAACGAGTCGGAGAGACGAGAGTTTTCTAGAAACTCCACCAACGAGATCAAACGAAAATTATTCTTCGCTACAACATGTGAGCTTAGCTGAGAATATTAATTAAATTAAAACTCAAGACGACGAGGATTAATAATTAAACCATTCAAAGGCGAATCGTTGGATTACAGGAGAAAAAATATTCGCGCACGCTAACTCATCACAACACCAAATGGTTTAGACTAATTCCTCACTCTGATGTGAATGTGCTCTTGGATAATTTCCCTTGAATGTGAAGAATTATTTGCTTTGAAATGGCACACAAGAAAAGTTTTTGATTAACGCGCTTTAACGCGAAACATTCTCATCACCCGAAACAAAGCCACAGAAATGTTGAGTCGTTTCACTAAAGCGAGCACAGGAGAGAGATTTTCGCTGAAACCTCGGTTGCGAAATGGAAGCCGCAAATTACCGCCAAATTACTGTATGTTGCGTTTAATTTCGTGTTCGTGAGTTTCTCCAGAAATGAAATGATAGCTCAGTGAATTATTGAAAAGCGTGTCGAAGAGAACGAGCGAGGGCGAGCTAATAAATAAATTAACCAAATGAATGGAAAAGTCGAGGAAATGACAGAGTCGTTTGTCACGTCGGATTGGCGTTATTTCTCTCGCAGTCTTTCTACTTATTCGCGCTTTATAATTATCGCTTGGATAATGGAGTAGTTGAGTTTCTTTGGCAACGCGGTGAAAGACACAATGCGGACAGCCGCGCTTAAAGCGCTTCGCCTCGTCGTTAGCTACTAAGTGTCTTGCGATTATGACACATCGGATAGGAGGAAGGAAGGAAGTCATAAATAGCAGGCAACCTCATTCATAAATCTCATAATTGCTAACGCACCTGTTATGTCCAAAATGCTGCGCGTGTTGTTCACCAAATTATCCATTAATGGCAGAATGTTATTGTATGTTATCGTTTCCAATGAATTTTTCATCAGATTTAAATAAATCAGTGCGGGAACGCCGGTGAAGATGCCACGTTCCAGCAATTTCAAGCGATTATTTTCCAAATTGAGTCGTTGCAGGTTGTTGAGGCCATCAAATGCTCGCTCCGAGATTTTCTGCGAAATGAAAAATTGTTTTCGGTGAGTGAACATAATAAAAAATGAAATAAAAGCTTTCGCAGGAGATTGCGAAGTTGCTTATCATCTTATGCAAATTTTATTTGCTGCTAGAAAATCCACTCTCGGCCTCGCATTCACGAGACCTCGCTAGCTCGCTCATGTATGCCTAAACTTTTATTATTTATTAGTCAATGAATTTGTAAAGAGTCATAAAAATGCAAATTTCTCTCAAAACTTCTGCCGCAATTTATTCGGAAAGTTCTCTGCTCTGCTTTGCTGTTTATTTGTGTACGAGGGCAGGGAGAAGCTTAATTGTAGAATTTGTCTCGAAACTAACAAACAGAAAGCTTGATATCGTTCGACAACGATGAGACAAAATATTTATGGAATGGAAATGTCAAAGTTCGGATTGTAAACTATATTCTTCTGGTAATCTCCAAGTTTTACCGATGATACACTTTATTGTGTAACGTCGAGCATCGTTTATCACAGTCATTGTCGGTTTCCAGATTAAATTTTCAGGAATTTCTGTCGACTTTGTGTTTGATCGTTTGCTACGTAACTTTAACCAAGAAATGAAATTTTAAAATTACTCTTCGTTTGTAGTTTATGAACAAACCCCTTTCAGCACAGACAGAGCATTACAATAAGGTCGAAGACAGAGAAGTATCCGGATCAATGCGTTTTAACTCTTTCCGGTTGTATTTTAATTTATTTCTTCCAGAAACTTTGTTGAGCTAACTTTTGCAGCAAATTTAAATATTCGTCATTGCATAATTCTGACCAAACAATTTTAATCAGGCAATTTCCAACTTGAAGTGAAAAGAAATCTAGTTTTATTTAAAAACTTTCTCTATTTAAGCGACGTGAAATAAAAATGAGAACTGCAGCTTTTTTTTTCTTGCTGAATGAAACTAAGATGAGTTTTCTTGTTTTATCATGATAAATTTAATTAGAAATCCGTATTTCTCTTTCTTCCTTCTTCAGGACATGGATAACAATGGGACGGAAAAGACAAAAGCGAGAAGCAAAATCTTTCGACGGAAGAAAAATGAAAGCGCTACCCATTTCCCATTAACATGAAGACAGAAAAATTATAGAACAGGAAGAAGAGGAAAGGAGAAAAAAACTCAAGATGATTTTACATTTAAATTATTCTACTAATTGGAGAGCTACTTGACAGCTTG
The DNA here is from genome assembly GCA_033063855.1 of Smittia aterrima. NCBI lineage: Eukaryota > Metazoa > Arthropoda > Insecta > Diptera > Chironomidae > Smittia > Smittia aterrima. The sequence continues at coordinate 5,440,647 of CP093831.1, forward strand.
AACTTTAAATTAGAGTCATTGCTTCTCTGTAAATAATGGTGAGTGGAGTAAAATGCATAACGATTTGTTCAACTAGAGAAAAGTTTGTCTTTCGTGTAAGTGAAGACAGATCTCTTGGAAGGAAATGACATTGTGTGTGCTCTAACTTTTGAGATGTTTGCGATAAGCTTCTTGATTGTCGTCATGTAAGCAAATATTCCATATCACTTTTCATGCAATCACTCAAGTTATCAAAGACAAGCGATCCTCTTGAATAACTTTCACAGAGACGAAGGAATCAAATTAAAGTTATGTTACCAATTACGCTTCGTCTTTCAATTGATTCCTTAGAATTTAAATTCACTCCAATCACAGGAGTGTTAAACTTTTCTCATCGACTTAATTCTCTGTAAAGTTACTCCGAGCAGCAAATAAAACTTTATCTTTCGTAATTGAAAAGATTCTTTCGCTCTCAACTGTTAATTTAATTTTCAAATAATCTCCTAAATGAAAACGATTCTGGATGAGAAAATTCACTTTTTGTGTTCATTCCCATTGAGCGTCGAGTTCAGACAAAGCAAAAGAAGTGAAATCTCTTCTCGCCACTTACTTCAATCTGATTATTTTCCAATTTCAACTCTTGCAAGCTCCACAATTCCGCAAAGACCGTATCGCCGATGAAAGTCAGCTTGTTGGAGCTCAAATTTAACACTTTCAAGTTTCCTAATCCTTTGAATGTTTCGCGTGTCAACTTGCTGATGCTGTTGTTCCGTAACATCAGCTCACGGAGGTTTCCAAGCACTTCGAACGTGTCATCCTGTATCACTTCCAATCGATTATGATCGAGATTCAATCGAGTCAAATTCGGTAGATTGACTAACGCCAATCGATCCAACTCATAGATTTCGTTCTTCTCCAAATTGATATCAAGCAGAGCGGGGTGATTAGCGAACGTATATGGACCAATGACTTTGACTTGATTATTGCCGAGGGAAATGTTGATGAGCAGCGTCAAATTTCCGAATGCGAAGCTGTGAAGCTCATGTATGTGACCATACTCGATGTTTATCGTGCGTAAATACTTGAGCGATTGAAGGATGTCCGTTGGCACGAAGCTCAGATTGCCAGTCGCAAGTACAGAGAACTTCAAATGCTGTAATTGTGTTTGCGAGTTGAAGGCCAACCATTGCGGATCCTTACGAGAGATCTCTGGACTAATGATCCAACATTCAGCTGAAAGTAACAGATGCAATCGTTAGTAACTTAAATGAACTTCCAAGAAGAAGTTTAAAAGTGTTTTAAGCTCCAAATTAAAACGAACCTTTTTGAGCTTTAATGCTTTCATCTTCGGGTGTGCAGTGGCACAAGAACGAAAGAGTCCGATCCTTTCGGCACAAGCTAACCGTCGTCGACGGAGCTGTTGACTGTGGCAATGTGCTCTGCTGTGTACTTCCTATTGACTTGTCCTGCTTTCGCTCCTTTTCGAAGCGACTTTCAATGGGACTAACTATACACAAAACTAATAGGATCAGAGCAATTTGCTGATATGTGTTTGATGACATTTTTCTATGTTGCTTTAGCATTTAAATAACAATATAAAAGATTATTCTCGTATTTGTCTTATTCCTACACTACACAGCAATGTTTTCGACTTTTCTTGCTCTCTCTCTCTCTTTCCTCTCGACGTTTGGGGGCAAAAGCTTTAATGCTCTTAACCGATTTTCCTCGCTTTATTTTTGCCTTATAATGTTGACTCAATTTTTTCTGTCAGATGATGTTCCGATAACTTTTCATGTGAAAGTTTTTTTGTTTATCGTTGTTTTATATTTTTTTTCTGTTTTCCAGCGAAAGAATGAAATCTGCAAAGAGAAGAAGGAAAAAAGCAATTTGTTAGTTCGAGAATAAACTAATTTTCAATTAAACAAACGCAGACTGCAGGACAAGCAATTCGATTTTAAATTAAAATCAATATCTCTAGCTCTGATCTCGATGACGAAAAAAATCATGCACAAATTGTTTTAAAATTCACAATTGAACTGAGTTTAAACTGTTGTCTAATAGATTTTAATTCAAGGATTGGTCTCGTCCTGACCATAGCAAACATTTTTACGTCAGCACGAAGTTTTTTGTTTGGCTGCAAGCTTTAATCGCAATCCAATTAAACTGAAATTCGACGAAGCTTTTGTGTGTGCATTTGGGTAATTCCCTCGTTTCCGAGTATGGTGAACTGTAAATTTTGTTGAGCGCTTTTTGAGTTGGTACTCGAGTTTCAAGATAAACTAAATTGGGATCAAGTTATTAGTCGAAAAGCTTTTTTATCGTTGCATCTGTGACGGCAACTGGAAATTTCTTACTTGCATGCTTATGCAAGCTCATGATTTAAATTGAATCAACTTAACGAAAGAATAATGATTACAGACGAAAGTTGTGGTGGGGCGGGGATGAGAGAGTGAGAGAGAGGAAAGTGAGAAATTTGCTTTCTTTCGATCGAGAACGATTCATAAATAATGAAAAAGCTGTTTAACTTCGACAATGAATACTTCACGAGCAGGAAGCTGTAACATTGTGTAACTTCCGCACAACTCCCATAACACGAGCAAAGAAAAAGTTTTTCCGGTTCTCCCAAGTCGAAATTTTCTCGACGGTAATTCAACTTCTTTCTTTTATTGATGAGAAACTGAGACATAAGCTTTTTCCCTTAACAACAAACAATCGACGACGAGAAGCGAAAACGGAGAAGAAAAACTTTTCATTAAATTACTTTTTGTGTACACAACAGAGAAAAAAGTTCGCGCACACACAATTTACGCAGCCGAGGAAGGGATTCTTGTCAAGTACTTGACGATGAATCGTTGTCGTAAGCGAGAGGAAGCGTTCATTACGGCGGAACAAATTGAATAATAAATCAATATCTATAGTGATCGACATTGATTTTTACTTTGAGCTTCATCTCATTATTATTCGCGAGGCTTAGAAACAAGAATTAATGGTTGAAAAAAGAAAGTTAAGCTTCATCAGTGAGATGGAAGAAAATTTATCAAGGCAACGACATTGAAAAACTTTTCCCGCTCAAAAGTGTCAACAATGAGACGAGCAAGTGTACAGATTTCATATTTTCAATCACCGTCATCCACTTTTAAATTGATTCAGTGAAAACGACCCTTCTCCCGCCTCTGAAATTTCTCCCTATCGGAAATTTCCTTTTAATGTACTCGCTCGCGACAAAGCTTCGATGAAATTTAATTTATTCATGAATAATTTCTACCGTGTTTGTCAATTTTTTATTTATATTAATGCGAAAGGAAAACACTTTCGGCAGTGCTGACAAATTGAAACGTTGACCTCGATTGATTGTGACGTCCAACATCTCGAACGCAAATTTCAAATTCATGAATGTTTAAAGAGATTAACTTGAAGACTCAAGAAGGAAGCACTTCACGACTTCGTATTCAAGCGAGTTTCATTCATAGTCTTATCGCGAGTTCATCTTTATTCATAAAGCGTGTTGCATGCGATTATGCATTTGATCACTTTTTCCACACTCATTGCTCTTTTATTTAATTCTCAACCCTCAAGAGTTCTCGGAATAAACTTCATTCATCAAACAAAGCCACGAGCACTTAAAAAATTAATCTTCCGAATGAACTCACTAGTTGGTTCGTGAAATAACTTTTAACGCTTGTAGATATCAAGATTTTAATGCCTCGTGTTCAGTTGTTCACTTTTCGAAAATCCTCATGTGTATGACGTAAGCGAGTGCATGCTTACGTTTTAGAGATATCAACACTTTAGCTGAATAACTTCACATTGGGGAAATTATAGAAAACTCAACAGCATTGCAGCATTTCACTATTTACATGCAATCTATCGTTTGACTGAACAATGAATCGAGCAGGAACGGAACGTAATTTATATGTTAACACTTCCAAGTGCTGTTGAAAACTAATTTTAGATCCTCTGAGAAAATTGTTTAGCACTTGAGTTGCTACCTGAGCAAAGGTGCGAAAGGAAGACGCTCTCCATTTAAGAAAAGATCGTATTTCGCTTCGGATGGGTGAACGATGAAGAAAAATACGAAGAATGAAATGTGCAATGTTCACTTTAAAAAGTAGAAAAAATTGTGCTCTATTGACCTTCTCTTCCTGGGAATGATCTGTTAAGAAAATAAATACATTGAGAGGTATAAACGAATTATTTCTTTACAATTCTCTCGACTGCTCCTTTTTTATGCTCAGCCATCGACACCTGCACACGAGAGCGTCGTAAATTCTCACTGCATTGTTATGCTAAAATATTTGAAATGGATTTGAATTGTTCGCTAGGATTATTGAAGCGGGACGAAGTAATGTACAAGTCAACTTCATCTCTCCGAAGCTGTAGACGTTTCTCCCCCATTTCTGCAACTTTGCGCGAGACGTTGAAGGTAATTCAAGGATGAGGAAGGGAAAAGAAATCAAATTTCGTTGCTTGCATGAAAAATTTATTTATCTCAAAGAACACTCGCATAGATGAGAAAGAATGCTCAAAGGAGGAACAAAATACCGAAACGATTCCGTTGGTGCAATGAAATGTTAGAAACCCAGGGAAGAGCAGAGAAAGTCAATGCAATGGATAATCAGGAGAAGCTTTCCCTTGCAACTCAAAGCTATCTGATTCTCATAAATTCAGATCAGCAGCTCCGTGTTCCCTGGGATCTCTTCCCTTTCCTTCTGAAAAGTAATTTTTCAACTAAACAATGCAAAAAGAGATTTCTTTAAAGACCCTTTGTTCTCGCTTCTTCTTCCTCATCTTCATCTTCCCTCACAAAACAAACACGAAATGCCATAAAATGCAATTCAAATATTCATTGCAAAGATGAAATTTATCTTTGTAATACTCGACAAGTAAGAAAAAGAATTCAAGGAAGGTTCAGCATCTCGGGAATGTTTTCTTATTGATAAAGGCAGACATGATATCTCATCCTCCCTCTCTCCCACATCATCTCATCTCAAAGCACTTCCAATATTATTAGATGCAAAAAGGTATAAAACTCTAATTTATTCAATTTAAATAAGGTTTAATGACATGAATTAGATTATCTCGCTCTTTTGCTCTGTTCTACGGTTGAACTCGAGGAAGAGGACGCGCCCGCATTTGTCATAAAATATTTTCTCCCCAAAATAAAAGAGAAAAAAACGTTTAATGGATTCCGAGAAATCATAAAAAATCATTTATTATCATCATTGCTTATATGAGAGTCTACGTCTAAACGAAAATTGATATAAATTGTATGTGGTGGCCTGTCATCAGCTTTTATCTTCTTTTAGACCAATATAAATAAATTAGAAATCTACTTTGCCTGGCTTCGCCCATTTAATTTACTTAAAATCTTTTTTCGCCTCGTAATTGAAAATTTCACAGCGAATTTGTGACTTTCACTCGGAGCTCGAAGCAACTTCTCGAGAACATAAATTTCTCATTTTCAACACAATCCTTAATGGACTTAATGGATTTAGAGATAAGCATCGGTGGGGTGCACACAACAGAAAGGGGTTCGTGCGGAATAGAATTTTATTTCTGTAAATTATTTCCTTTCTCATCTTAGTCCGTTCGTTGTGACATTGATAGTGGCGACGAAATTAGTTTTTCATGCAAACACTTGGAGCCACTGTTTGCTATCAACTTCAAATTGTTTATATTTAAACAAAGGAACGTGTGAGAGACTTCAAATCGTTGGATGGACGACAACAGTACCGCAGTGACCAGGATCAAGTCATGAGTTTTAATTCGTCGTTGAAGGGTTTGCCTTCTAACCGAAAATGCTTTCACTCTTCGGCCTTCGGTTGACAGAATAATAAAAATGTTTGTTTTTGTATGTGCGGGAGAGAGGAAACTAAAATCCAGTAAATTTTAATCCCTTAATTTCGAAACAAGATTATATTTATTTGCTTCTGAGTCGAGAGTGTGTGACTCCGATGCGTCGTCAACTCTTATATCCCCTCTCGTGCTGTGCCCTGCTTGCTGTGAATGTTTACGGTGACATTTTAAATACCTTTTCTCACCGAAGTCGCCTCTCGATTCCACAGAAATGGTCTCAGTCTCCATTAAATCTGTATCAGTTTGAATTTCTTTCTCCTCTTCCCTTCAAAGTTTATGACCCTTAAATTTCCGCATAATGAAATTATTTCAAAACTCTCAAACTTTTCCTTTTTATTTCCTCTCTCTCACTCGCCCGGAGCCTCAAAGCTTAAGAAAACTTTAATTGATTTTTTCCTGTTTTTTTCGGTTCGGTTTGTTATTCGCATTTCTCTCCTCTTCGCTAAGTATTTTTCAACCTTGAACTTTTCCTGAATCGTCGTTTCTGGGAAATTCTTTGGAAACCTTAATCAAAAGTTGTTTTTAGTCATGGAAATTAAAAGAGCCGAAATGATAACGATGTTATCATATCAAATTACTGAACGAAACTTGAGAGCTTTAACATTTCGTTTTTCGCCATGTCGCCTCCTTCACGTCTCATGTAATTTTATCTTTTCTTTCCAAACATTTTTCAGAAACAAAAGATAAACAAAGAACGAGCGACGCGACCTAAGATTCTTCAAGAGAGTTTTGCATTTTAATATGAAAAGTTTTCGCTTTGCTTGTTCCTGAGTCTGTCGAGCTAAAATACTTCTACTTCTTTTTATCGAGTGTTTAGCTAGTTACACATGTTGGAGTCACTGAAATTACATGCTTAAGGAGCTCTCCAGCTTCCATCTCGTTGATCAAACACAATTACACTGCTCATTAGGATCACAAGAGCCATTGCAAAAGCTTCGTGACAATTTCAAGTAGCGGACGCTTCAAATTCACTTTCAAGCTTGTTTAAACAGAAAAAAAAAACTTTTCACCGCTAAAGCCACAAAGCTCACTGCTCAAACAAAAATTTCCGCTTAATTTAATTTGCTCTCAGACTTTCAAGTTTAATCTGTTATCTTCAGAGCGGCCTTTTTGAATGTTGACTCGAGGCATTCACATCTTTAACAATGAAGCCAAAAAATTTAAAGTTTTATCTTCTGGGCTTACTCGGAAAAGCCAATTGAGAAGAGACAGTACTCTGCGTTGTTTCGAAACTCAACGAGATAAGAACATGATGGCCTTCTGCATTGATTTTCAAAGCCCCAAATAACATGACCAAGATGAACGAGTTTCCAATTATCGATTATACTAGAGATTGCAAAAATACTTTTGTTAATTGCATTTCAATAGAGTTCACTCTCTTGTTCTGTTTGCTTGTAAGTCATTGAATATTCCCTCTTTTCAATTTCATTTGAACGAAAGCCGAAGCGTTCGTTATCTCTCTCGAATGATTTTCCAATTCTTAATTGAAGGGAGATTCCATTAATAAATTTCTCCGTCCCTCGACATGCGGAACGTTATGGGAGGATATGGAATGACATGCTCTCGACTGTGAAGAATTCCTTCTCCTTTATCAGTGCATTAAATCGCTTTTTGTTTGCTGTCGAGAATGCAATAAAATGTTTGTGCCATGGCATTGAGACATTTACACAATAGAACTGCAATAAATTCAAATGGGAAATGAGAAGGAATCACCATTGACCAATGACTCACGAGCAATTAATTTTAAGCGTTGTTAAATTAATCGTAAACTGTGAAGGCGAAGAAGGATTTTATTTAGTCGAAGGAAGGGGAGAAATCTGATAAGGGAGCTGAGAGAAAATTCCATTTTCCATCGATCGTAAACTGAGTAATCATCTGGAACGTTGAGTTAATAAAAAGATTCGGTAAAGTCGTTAAGTTCGGATGACAGATGATGTTGAAAAGAAAATCGATGAAAGGCTTTAAACAGATGACGAACTTGTTTGATTCCCATTGACGTTTGTAATCTAGTCGAACCGGATGTGTCCAATCGAAGATAAGAATAATAACCTTATCACTTAAAACCATTTGAAGGAGTTAATTGCAAAAAAAATTCCAATTAAAAACTCTAGCTTGCTCCTCGACTGATAAGCGGTAAGAAACTTAATTGGTTTGTGACCCACTTCGTCTCCTCCCTCGTCTTCAAGACAAAGTGTAAGGGTTTAGTGGATGGCGTTGGCGAGAAAAGAGAGAAAAAGGTTCCGGTCTTGAAAGCATAATTTTTATTTCTCAAAATATAGATGGGATGGGCGATGATAAGAAAAGGGTTTCATCCCACTCCGATGTAAGAAATATATCTAAGGTATCAAAACCGGAGGATAAAAACGTCAAGATACCGCAACGATAAAATTGCAAGCTCATTGTTAAAGCGAGAAACTCACTCAAGTTTGAAGCTGCAAAGAAGAAAAGCGACTTCACTTTCTTTTGATATAAAAGAAAAATCTGAGATTCACTGAAGAAACGAGAAAGATGCAGATGGCAAGTTACGTTGCTGTGCTTAGATTTTAATTAACTGAGTTTACGGACTTGAAAATAAAATTTCCTTCCCGGTATATGAAAAGTTGTTTTATTTTACAAGGAGAACATTTATTTAATGTTTTAGGCGGGAGCTTGGAAGGTCGAGCATTCTAGAACATAATAACTCATTTTTATTGCTCTTTGGCACATGCAACGTATTTGTTCACTCAACCATTAAAAGCTTTTTTACAAGCTTTTAGAGTCGCCTCCAACCCCGCAAGTTATGGGACTAATTTAAAGAGGAAGCGGTTAACGATATTGAAATCGAAAGAAAGAAGGAAATTCCGCAGCAGAATCGGAATATTCGATTTATCTCTCAGTCTCTTGATGTTCAAGGAAACACAGCAAGGGCGCTTTTTTAATCAAGAATTTTTCAATTTCTTGTGTTCTTCGTCCCATCAAGTTTCATATTCCTCTGCTGTCTCAGCTATCAAAGACAGAACAGTCAACGATTGAAGTCTTTCCAAAGCATTTACTCTCCGCATTGAGCTCATCTTCTCTTTAACTTTCTGCTGCCATGGAATTTTCTGTTTGCTTTTGCTATTCAACGACACTATCGTCAAGTGATCAGGTTGAGAAAAAGAAAGAAATTCCTTTCCTTTCTTATCTAAACTCAGGTTTCTCATAAGAATTCTTTTAGATCCTTAGGCTTCTTGCGTTTTGTATTTGAAAGAAGTCAGTGAGATCTGGATTGTTAATTTTATGCGGTTCACTTGACCTCAATATCATTTTGATGTCTACGCAAACTGAAGTTAATAGAAGGAATTCTTTTTTATTTGTTAAAGAAATGCAATAAATTTCTTGTCGTTTTTCTGCATTTTCTATTCCCAGCGCTGCAGATTTTATTGCTTTTGGTTTTTCTATTAAACTTTTACACTTGTTGGTAGGAAGCTGCTGGAAGCGAAAGACTTCTGGGTAACTTATCAACTGTAATGAGTCACGGGGAAGCTTTCAGCATTTTCCCTTACCCACTGGGGCTTTTATTCATGCCATTCTAACTGAATGCGCTTCCCATTGAAATGAAAATCTGATTCGTGGAGAAATTTCCTTCTCGAAAATTCTTAACATCGCAAAATGCTGATGAAAATTCTTCTTCGTCTTTTCTTTCGTTCAAGTGAAAAGTATCGAAAATGTTGAGAGAAAGAGAAGGAGAGAGAAGCTCGCTCCATATGTTCAGGAAACATCATTGAATGGGAAATATTTTCGTTTCTTCTTTTGTGCGCCGTCAACGGGAAATATAAATATGGTGCTAGTAGAGAAAGGAAGCTCTTCGACCGGAATGATGAAACTCGAGGATTTGTCAGCAAAGCGTAAAAGATGGAAAACATTTTCCTCGGACAAATTCAATGAGAAACGAATATTTGACGCGAATAATTGCCTCAAATGATTTCTCAAGGACGATGAAGAGGAAAAAGCTCAAACGCCATCAGTTGAATAAGGAGAAAAGATGAAAAGAAAAAAAAAGTCGTTTGAAAGGGAGAGTGAGATGAAAGAATGAAAAAGAAAATCGGAAAATTGATTCGAGCCCGGGAGCCAATTTATCGTCTTTCACATCAAAAATTTATCCGTCTTTGAGTATCATTGCGATCTCTTTACCTCCTTCCAATACCGATTGATTGAAAAGAGCGAAAAGAACCATTCCTCAAAATTTACTTCGAAGGTTGTCGGAGACAGAAGCCGTCTTGAGTTCACTGAGAGAATGAAAGGAACCGGATCAAGAGCTAACAAATTCTTTAGTGACATTTGAAGACAAAAGGGAAAAGCTTTTGATCGCTTTTTACGACTTTAATTCATAAACATTTAGCTACAACGACCTTTGGCAGAATAAAGCGAGATTTTCCGATAACACTTGTCTTCATGTGAAATTGCGAAAACCATAATCTCTGCGAGTTAGGGAAAGTTTTTCTTCTTAAGTGATGTTCGTTAATTACGTTTTGGTTAGGAAGATAACAGTTTTAGTCAATTTACATTTAGAGTTCTGAGTTAATCTGGCCAAAGTCAAACAAGTGGAATTTAAATTTTCTTTCTACGTAGTTGACGAACAATCTTTAACGCGACAATTCTAAAGAAGACGAAGCAAACAGAGAGAGAGAGAGAAGAAAAAACGATTTAATCTCGAAAAGTTTTTTTCTCCTCGTGGCATTTTCCGTTCTGCTCGCAACTGCGAAGCTCGAAGGGATGGCGAAGAAAAAATATTTACATTCATATCATTCATCAGAGAAAAACATTTCCCGAATTTATTTCAGCGGTATATTGACTTCAATTCCAACTTTTTTCTTCTTCTCCACTCGATTTCATTTTCGGGACGGCATTGCAAAGCAATAACATAAACTTTTCACGATAAAAAAGAACGAACTTTTCACCACAATGCTGAGAGACTAAAGAATTTTCTTGACGTTGAAAGGGCACGAACGAAAAGCGGAGATCAAAGTGAAGCATAAACAAAAAATGAAGAAGCTTTTCCACTCTTCGATCTTGGAAGGGAACTTCAATACGTCAATTTTCTAAGCTTTGCTGGATTGTTATCGAAAGCAAATTTAAATTTAATTACAATTTTCCTTTTCCCTTTCGAAGAATCTCGAGACGTCGCTTGTTGTTATGGGCGATAAGAAAACAATTTGAATTTAAATTCAAACGCCTCGGTAGGATTTTCTTTATCGCATCTGCATGGCGATCACTCACAGTCCGCATTTACGTTGCGCGGATCAGAAGGATTTCCATTTAATTGAAAAATGCCTCGTCTTATTAAAAATTTCCTTTTTTCGCGGTTTTCGTTTCGGTGTGAATAATAAATTCATTAATTCTCCGAGCGTCGTCATTTCTCAACGAAAAATTTTCATAATTCAGACTAGTGAAGTACTCGTCAGACGACACTCGAGATGAAGTGAGCTCCTCGACGCGGAATAAGGAAATTGCGAGAGTGTGATCTGAAAATAAACTCGAAGCTTACACTAAAAGAAAGTTTCTTTTGTCGTTGCTGCCACGTTTCAAATTCTCTTGCTTCTAATGGCACGGTTTATGTCGAATCCCAAGGTAATCTCTGGTTTCATAAAATTATCATGAATTGAAGTTTCTTCTTGAAAATTTTCCTTGTGCAAATTTAAAGTGGTTGCACGCTTAAGAAGAAGATAGTAAATCTTACGTCACCTGAGACATTTTCCCAAGCGAATATTTTCCTCTCAAGGACGAAAGAAGCTTTGTCTAAACCGACAGCAGAAGAGATTCAATTGTCCCTGTCCAATTTCTCCTCTGGAACGGTCGCTCTATCGATGCATGAAAGAAACAATCTCTGTCGACATTAAATTCTTCAAAAATAAGGAAATGTCTTGAAGAAAAATGCTTGCATCATTCAATTTCTTCTGTCAGCTCTCTACTCCCAGCAGTGGCATCACCATCAAATGCCATATACGCAATAAGCACTTTGATAAATTTTCTAAATGACACTGCACCATCCGAGAGTCAGAGCACAGAAGACTCGTAAAAGTAAATGCTCGTGATATCATAAACTATATGATGGCAACGAGAGGGAGAAAGACAGAGCACATCGATGAGACTTTTGCAGCAGTAACGAGGAAAAGTGAGTTTTCTCTTCTGCTCGACAGCCTTTTTATAGTTTGTCACTGTTTCCTTATCTCGGTGTGAGTTCAAATTGCACAGAAGATGAAGAGTTAGAGATCTTTTTGAACCAACGATTGCCCTTTAAACTCATCCGACGATACACCACCACGACCGACTCTCGTTCCCTTAGAATCGTTTCAACTTAAGTATGAATAAAATATAATTTTGTGACAAAAATCCTCATAACAAGGAGAAAAGGAAAAGGAGCTTTAACGAGTGAGAGGCAAGCAAGCAAAGATTTTCTAATATTCACTCCTTCAACGTACGAAAAGGGGAAAGGGGGGAGAATGAAATCTTAGATTTGCACATATCGGAATTAAAGCTCAGGAAAATGAGATGTAGATGTCGGATTTTCGATATGAACGCTTGTCGAATAATAAAAGGGACTCGTGCTGTTTACAAATATGATTCCAGATGCACGTTACATTTTTCGGTTGATGCCGTAAAAAAAGCTCCCATTTTCCATTAAAATTACTGAAGGTCTGCTATGATAAATTCTCACATATTTTTCCATATGAAATATTGCGTTGCGTACGAGTTTTATGAGCGAAAATATTTTATGCTCGTTATTGTTTTGCTATACTTTGAGTGTGAGTTGAGGTTGAACATTAAACAAAGAAAATGAGGATTGAACATGAAAATGCGTCAACTCTTTATTGAAGCTTGATTCGAGTTGAAATAATCTTTCAATTTAGGTTTAGAGAAGTTACGAAACGTGTTAGCATCGCTTTTGATTTATTTCCTTTCCCGAGAAGTTTGTTGTTTACCTTGTAGAAAACAATTTATGTTGATCAAAATACGAAAACTTTATTCGATTTTCTTGGGAAAGAAAAGATTTCTCTTCAGAAAAGTTTTACAGGAAAAGGAAAGAAATTTTTGCCTTTCGTGAAACTTTATCATCTCGCAAAGGAACCTTTATCGATTCAAAGAAAAACTCACACGCCTTTCACAGAACACATGAGCTTGTACCACTTAGTCGACTTTGAACCAGAATCTGCCGCTGAACGAAAGTAACAAAAAGAATCCAAAATAACAAATTTGTTCGAAAAGTTGTACAATATTGCATAACAAAGCCCGATTTATGTAAATGGCGTTTTGATCACTCGAGAATTTGTTTATGCGATTTTTAAGCAAGAGCGAGAAAAAAAAACTGAAATCTCATATCAAAATATTTTCCCCGTAGCGAATGTACGAAAACATTATATCATACTCAACTCAACTGCCTGTACTGTGTAAAATGCCATAAATTCATCAAGCCCAACAATAGAATCAACAGCAATAAATCATTTCGGGTAGTCTGACTTCCATCATATGTAAACACACAGAGACGAGATGCCGTTTGCGCGATTCATTTTTCTTTCCGCGCTTCACTCCTCATCTAGAAGACAATAATATTCCGATATATTCAGAATTTTCGGCGGAGATATTTGAATAACGCTTAGGCTCCGAGCAGTGAGATTCATATCTTTCATTGTTCGATTTCTCTTCTTCCAAGTGCCATTGACATTTGAGAACGTTCCCTGAACATTTTTATTCACATTTTACATTCAGCGACGAACGCATCGTGTCGATCGAATGATAATCTTTTATCAATAACTCCAGACAGCTCAGCCGTCAATCTTCAAATCACGAAAGAGAAGTCAACGGGTTGTCGCACCTTGAGCGATTATTTCAAGTCGAATTCGAAATTAATGACAAAAGTTGGAAGAATTATCGATTGCGCCACTGGAAATCGATTAGAATCGTTCGCAACATGAAAACATTTGGAAACAGCAAAACTTTCACTCTCGCTGCGTCCCGGGATCTGTTTTCCTCTGTTAAATAAGGTCGTCTAATGGCCTCCCAGGGATCTATTACATTCCGCAATGTGAAACCACACACACAAGGGAAAAGGCGAGAGTTTTTCTGCTTCGCAAGCGATGTAACTCATTCGCCCACAACCTAAATCAGAGCTCAACGATGACATGTTGTTCGAATAGCTCTACAACTTAGACCTTCATGTTTGCACACGACACTATTTGAACAATCACATCTCTTGAGCTTTCTGACGACTAGTTAACTGGAAACCAAACACCTTGACCACCAAGAGCATATCAACACAATATTCCTTCCCTCTCGTTCTCATAATGGAAAAATGTGAGTCATCAAGAAAGTTGAGGCGAAGATCATGATATGAGAGCTACGGCGAGTGGGTGAGAGATGAAGATTGTGTTGAAGCTGTGTGGTTGTGGCTGATATTAATTGAATCACAGTGACTTGCATCATCTGGATTCGAAAGGAAATTTCTTAATCTAACCCAGTCGAGAATGTTTCGTTCTCTCCCTTTTTTCGATCCTTCACTCACTGCTCTATCAACGAGTTTCTGTTGCCGCTTTAATTTAATTAAACAGAATGGATTCAACTCTATATAGGATTTTAATCTCTCGAATCTTCCACCTTTTCAATAACGGAAAACAAAAAATCGTAAAAAAAAGCATGCACACATGCACATCGGGCACATGGGGTGTAATAAAATAGATTAAATGATTAGAGGGAAGTGACGGTGTGGCTGGGACGACAAAAACGATGCAGCACGGAAATCGCCAGACACGAATCTATGAGCAGAACATACGAGCCACTATATCGTTTTTATCACCTAACGTCGTAAAATATATCCTCGGCACTGTGGCCTGCTGCTGAAAATTGAGGGCAAATGCGAATGTTAGAAACTGAGGAAGATCCACAGCTCAAATAAAAACCATTAAAGCCGCTTTAACAATCAAGAGTCCTTCAACGACTCTGTGTGGAAGCAAACTGACAAAATGCTATTCATTAATTAACAACACCAGGCGATTGTCTCACTAACCCGCTCAATCCCTACAAAAGAGCGAACGAGCACACTGATGAGACATAGGGAAAGATCCGCTTGCTGCTTTTATCTTAATTTGGCTCCAAACATTTTTTTTTTCCTTCTTCTCTACCTTTTTGTTCCGTGTTCTATCTAATGGTGACAAATACAATTTTACAATGAATGTTCTTTTGGCGAACACTGAATGGTAAACAAACGAACGAACACATTCACCGACAGTCTTTTTTAATTAAACCTTGCTATAGCTGCCGTGCAACCGGGAAAAAGTGGAAATGTTTCAGATTGTTTCTCGCCACTGCTCTTACACACTTTGCAATGCTGTCGGAGGAGTTAGGATGGAATCTATGATATGTTTCCTTAGTGAATCGTATCACTCGACATTTTTTTCACCATCGCCTCAGTTATGCGTGCTGCAGAGTCATATTTTGGTTCTGTCGGGCTTTGGAATGCTCTCGAAGAGAGAGAAAATATTTTGGTCTTGAATTCAAAGCCAAACCCAATTTTAAAGCAAAAAGCTTGAAAGATAATTTCTATCGGCAACCGAATTGCCTTCCCCTCTAATCGAGACATACACAAAAGAGGAAAAGCGAGGAGACATTCAACTGCAACGCCACAAGAATCAATTCATGAAATTATCGAAAATCCAGTAACTTGGAACAGTTCCAATGGCGGGCCAAACTGGATCACGAGAATCTATTACGGCGCAACATTATTTATGTCCTCGAAAAGTTTATGTTCGCCTCCAACTTTATAAAGTTCTCTCCCATAGCTAAAGCAAGGACGCTTCCAGTGAGTACGACGAAATAAGCTGCAATTTGCAGAAACTTTTATGGCGGCTTCATCTCGAGACGAGCGAAGTAAAGTGAATCAAAAGAAAGAGAGAGAAAATGATTTTTTTTAATTGCATAACTTCCCTTTCACCCTCTTAACAAAACAAATAGCATTTTCAGATTCTAATTAATAACATCGTGAAAGCTATGCTCCACATTTGCAGCAAGCCAAGCTGATTATGAACGAACCCGACTCGTTTTAATTACTAATTATGATTTTTCATTAATAAAATTCAATAAATAAATATTCGCTCTTTTAATTGCTCTGGCAGGACGGTAATTGCTTAATCAATAAATAACACAACTTCATCGCAATTTTTAAATTGCATCGCTCCCATTTATCCATCAATCATAGTCGAAACGAGCTGAGGGAAAAATCTGTCCCAATGGGATTTTTCTGTGGTTGTAAAAAAAGAGACGAAACTTTTGCATAAAACCGTGTCGGCTGTCATAAGCAAATTGGACGCGCGCCCACCCACACACGTCTTGTGAGTTGTCTGTAACGTCACGTGCACTCGATTCTGGGTTTTTATGTAAAATATTTTTGGTTTCATGGAGTTTAAACCGCAGAGTGCCGGGCGAATGGCTAGAAAGTCATAAATTTATGTTCGTTCAAAAAAAGAAATTGTCATTCATCAAAGTTGCATGGAAACCTCCATACATTGTGAATGATGTGTTTGTTGGGAGCAGCCGCCCCATCAAATGGAAATATTTTTCATATTTGAATGGGATTTTAATGGAAATTGAGAGCGAGGCAAACGACAAAATCACATTGTAATTAAATCAAAAGCTATTGATTTATTTTGACTATGCTGCTGCTCGCTTTGCTGTTTTATTTGCTCGCTTGATTCTGATTCATCGACAGTAAAAAAACCTGCTGAATTCAACTGAGGGGCACGCTTGATTCAACACAGAACTTTTTCCTCCCCGAGCTTGACGATATTTGCATAACCTCGTCAGTGAGTCCGGGCGATTTCATGATACAAAAAAAATGTGAAACTTTTTTAAATTTATCATCAACGACTGCAGGCGTAGCTGTCAGCAAAGCAACTAATTATTTAGAATTAAATAAACATACTCAGTTTAATGCGACGAGTGAGTTGACAACATTCCGCCAACAGACCCGAATAAACATAAATTTTGTTTCTGACTTGTTTTTAAGGGAAAAAAAAGTTTTGATTTTCAATTTAACATTTTGTTAATTGGGTTTTGCAACTTGTACACTATGCAATGTTGTTAATTACTTTTATCGAATTTTGTTATTTCAACTTCAAATTGCGCTGCCATAAAAATTCCTTCTTTCATATTTCTCGTCTAACATGAAACGGAAAGCGAAAACTCTTTGAATCAAAAGCAGAAATCTGAGATTGCAAACTTCATTTCCAGTTTTCACTCGCGTGAACGATTCCAAAGTAAAAAGCGAGAGCTTTATATGGCAATCGCTCCATTCTTCCTTCAATCGTTTCCAGTTCTCCCGAAAACGAAAACCTTCCATTTCGCTTTGTTAAATATTTAATTTGGCTCCGAGGCAGTGGAAAAAAAGGTTCGAATGCGAATTCTCAATCGAACAATATCCATTAAAAACGTTTGTCGGAATTCTCATTATCAAGTTGTCTCTTTGGCGTTTTCTCGGATTCCGCGTCCGCTGTTCGTCTTCTATTCGTCCACGTCTACCATTTTCTGTCTCACGTCGACATTCTTAAAAGACATTGGAATAATAACAAACAAATGGCTTTCGGGTTTTTCATTGCAGGCATAGCAGCGTAAGCCATTCGCGTCTAAAAATACTCGAGTAGAAAATAGAAAATTTAATGTTTGAATTTTCCATTTAAAGTAAACAGAAAAAGAACGTTTAATTAGTTTGCCGACTGATTGAGTTTTAAAAAAGTTAGAATATATTTCTACAGCAACAGACGTGAAGTCACAAAGTGGCAGTTGCACTGCTCGGAAAAGAAGTCGCTTTCAGTTAACCGAGTCAAGTTTCTATTCCAGAAAGCAACAACAGTCATAATGTGCATGTTGTAATATTTATTCACTCGAAGTTTACATCATAAATATTTGTAGCTTGCAGAAGCATAAAGTTTATTGAATATAAATATATTTTCCTCCGCTCTTTGGTGAGCTCGAGGAGCAAACTCGTAAACAACTGATAAGTGAATTGAAATATTAAGCCATTTGCAGCGCTCGCTCGTTCGATTTGCGTTTCGAAGCTTCTATTTTCAATCAATTTAGCAGTTTAATCCTTTTTGCATTTCCATAAATTTTCATTTCAATATTTCTTTGAGTGCAAAGCTCAACAGGATCCAGAAGCGAAAAGCTCAAAAGCGACAATGCAAATATTAATTTTAATCGCTCTACCAATTTTCATAATTATTTGGTTTGATTTTCAATGTTTTCTCAGCAAGAAAGAAAAACCAAAAATTATAATTATTTGGTGTTTCAATGTCGCTGAATATTTATTTCGTGGCGAGTTAAATCTTTGCTTTGCAAACATTTCACATAAATTTCGTAGTTGAAGTGGAAAACTATTCAAATAAAATTAATGATTATTTTAATTAATCGATCGTGATGCAATTCGATGATGTTGATTTTTCCGCATCGTGCAAAGCGATTGCATAAATTTTCAAAGCATTACAGTCGAGTTTAGTTTTGCAGAAATTTAATTGATATTCATGCGATGAACGCTTTATGGTTAGAACGGCAAGTTGATTATCCACCAATTGTTAAATATTTTCGGTTTTCTGGTTTTATCGTGAACCGTTAAACGCTATTTTCCGCTGTTAATGTCTCAATATATATTTTATGGCGATTCTGTCATCGGTTGGCTGTTTGTGCTGATTTTTCTATTGTGTCCGCTTTCACGCGTCGCGATAAATATCCCAATAAACTTTATAACAATGAGCGTTAATCAAAATATTGCAAATTTTGCCTTGAAGCTCCCACCAGAAAATTGCAGAGTTTATCTGCAGGGCGTAATCGGAACACACACTCAATAATAATCGATATAATTTCAATTAATTTTATTGCACTTCGAGCCAGATTGAGAGAGAGAGAGCAAGCAGGGTGAGGAAAGGGCTTTTGCAGATGTTTATTTAAAAATACATGACGATCCTCCGGCCGCATAATCTCGAACGGACGATTTCGCAATGCAATGTGCGCTCTGCATTTATTTGATAATAAACATGGAAACATCAAATACCGAACCACAAAAACACAACTTCAAACATCAATTTTATGGGCATTCATGAGCTGTGTTCAATGTGTTTAATCTGCATTATTTAGAAGGCGAGTGAGTGGGCAAAATATTGTGAGAGAGATGGAGTAAAATCAGAAGCTGTGGAAAAGGGTTTTCGAATCATCCGTAATGTTTTCTCATTGAGGGATTGCCAAAAGGGGTAAAAATAAATCGAAATCGCTTAATTCTATCCGATTGAGTCGATAGATTTGTTTGGATTAAGATTTAATTTATGTTTTCATTGACCGAATCAGAAATAACAGATTTTCTCGCTTCGAATGTTTTCCCAAGAAATTTTCGATCGTGTCGCGGGAAAATTATTTCTTCAACGTTTATAATTTTATTTCCCCGACAACTTGATTTGAAAGCCGAGAACGAGAATCCTGTTGATTACTTATTCATAAAGTTATCAAGCGAGCACAAAAAAATAAAAGAAAAGGAAGGAAGCAAAAGGCAAAAATAATTCGTCGAACGTAATCTTCTCACGAAAAAAAAATATTCTTCATGAGAATCGAGTCGCTTCAAGCATTCATGATGTTGAACGAGCGAGCGACATATGTTTGATTGGGAATGAAACTCAAAACTGATACCGTACAGAGAATTTTGAGCAAGCCTCGTTTATTCATTGAAGGAAGATCGAGAGCAAATTTCACCTTCGAAATATCGATTATCGTTTCATACACGTTTCGTATTTCACTCAATTTTCATAATGTTCTGCCTGTTACACATCGTAAAAAATAATACGAAAGACGAACTCCAAACAACAAGAGGCATTCAAGAACTTTTAACAATACAAAAGGAACGGAACACGGAAAGTTTAACCCCATAATTCCTTAAAACATATATCGAATAACAACATATCTTCCCATGTCCCTCATGAGCAATCTTTGTTCGGCAGTGAGGGGAGCAGTAGGGGAGTTGCTTGATGGGAAGTCAAAGAATAAACGGAAAGGAAACTGTCAAGATCGTAGTTTTTGCGTTTCCCACAAGGAACAACACAAAACTTCGACAACAACGAGCAGAACAATCATTTCTGACATCAATGGACTCATTAGATTTCGCACGAAATGGAAGGAATGAGGAAGAAGAAGTCGACAGAGATGCTGATGGGACTTCTCTTACACAAGGATCTCTGTGATAATGTACAATAACGATCGAAGTGTTACTTGAAAGCCCTGAAAGTCGTTCTCGTGTGTATTGTCTGAGATTCTTTGGGAAAATATTCGGACTCACATCCATTGAATACTTAAAGTTCATTTACAGTTTCTTGAAAGAAGCGACGTTCCTTCAACTGCTAAATGCGCAAAGTAATACTTAATCCACCCTTAAAAACACTCACACAGCAATAAATTTTTTGTTTTTATCTCTCTCGCATTTAATCCCGAAAGCAGGCAAATTTCACATATTTCTCGTTGTCGAGCCCGCCGCCGCATCGCATACCCGCCCGACATACACACAAAATATTTAAGGCAGAAGCCCGCTCGCCTCGGCAAAGGTTGTGTTTTGTGTGAGCCAGGTGGATGTTTGTCAGTAAATTGTTACGGGAAAAAGGTACAAGAGCAGCGCCTGAGAAATATAATTTCTTTTATCAGATGAAATTTAATACTGTGAATATTTCATTAAATTTATTCTAGCGAGAACTTTTTTCCCGGCTCTCCGTTGCCGTCTTCATATTCTTCATGCTCCAGTTTTGTTTTATTTTATCTTTTGAACAATATCTTGTGAATACACGTGAGTTACTGTGAGATAGTCAGTTTACATTTTTTTCCTTTTTCTGCAAGCTTAAATGAGCAGCAACAGAGAAACTGATGTTGTTCCTCAATTACAAACGTTCGTTTCACCTGGAAATTGTTTTCTTCTTCCAAGTCCTTATGATGTCGAAGGCAAAGCGCAATGTTATGTTCAACAGGAGGTAAAGGAAAGGAGATGGAAACTCGAGACTTTGTTTTTCTTTAAATTATGTTGAAGGGAAATGAGTCGAAGAAAATCTCTTTGAGTAACTTTTACGTGTACTTCGGGGGGAGGGATTGTTTATAAGTTCCGCAAAAGAATTTTTTCTCTCAAGGCTTTGATTCACGTCTGTTCTGACATTCACAAACAAGTTAGATTTAATTAGGATTTGATGTTTCCTCTCCCTCAAACTTTGCATTTCGTCTGGTCGAGGCGATCTACGCATAAATATATTTTTCAGAGAACGCTACGGTATAATCAAGAGATTTGCCTGAAGTTATCAAACGAAAGAAGAATTTAATTTTAATGGGGAGAAATTACAGAAGCATGTTCTTGGATTGAGAAGTGGTGGGAAAGCAATCGAGTGTGACTCAGTGAATGGATTTCCTTTAAACAAAAAAAAAATAAAATAAAAATACATCGCTCGTCGATACACTTCACTCGAGTAGAAATGAGGGCTCGCTTAGAACGAGAAATCTCTTGTGAGAATTTATCAATTCATGTTGAAATCATTCCAATTAAATGCCTGCATTGAAAGCAGCAGCTCTACAAAAGAATAAGCAACAGCGAAAAAATCGCTTTGAGCTACATCGTTTACCAATTCTTTTTAAATTATCTCTCGATTCTTTTCGTTTTGCCTTCTTAGCCCAAAATAAAACTCAAGCAGACCATTATCAAGCAGCGAAGTGAGCAAGCGAGTGAGTGAGTGAAGAAATCATTGCGAAAGAAAGACGACTAAGAAGTCAAGAGAAAGATCAGACGAAGAGAGATTAAGGAAAATTAATTGGCGGTTTTTAATTGATGTTTCGCTTCGATATATTTCGCTGGTGGCTCAAGTGAAGAATGGAGCTCTGTTTTTGACGAACGCTTCGGCTTTTGATAAACGAGAGCACATTCTTTTCCTTCTTCCCCCCATCCTCCAGATAAACATTGCGAAAACGTGTCTATTGATGAATAATCGCATTTTGTTGGAACGAAACAAAACATTCACGTCTCAAGTGTTTTTCTTGTTGATTCATCCAATCAAAATTTTGATTTCTTTTCTTGAGCAAAGCGCGCGGAAAAAAGGATGGACGAGTAAAGAATTAAAGCCAATTAGTGAGAGCCAAAACAAGCAGAAAAATATAATTACATCGCCTTCTTTCATTCCCTCTCTCTCTCGCTCTTCACATTGATTAATCATTTAGGAATGTTCACTTCAGACATTTCATTAATCGATTAATGAATTCTTTTTTCGTTTTCTCGCTTCTGTCGATGATTCCTTTTCGGGTTAAGCTACTCGACAGAGAAATACAAATTCACTGGGTAAACAAAGTCTGTTTTAAGGAAGCGAGTGTAAACACGCAAGTAGCCGGTTGATCCCAGTCATAAGTCATCAACCTCCGTTCAATCTCGTTTACATGTCAAGATGAGTAAGAGCCCGCCAGCAAGCAGCTCTGATTCAACATTAAACAAATTTACTTTCTCTCGCATGTGTTCTCGGTTAAACAAGTTTTTCTGTTTTATTTTGGCAAGCAAGCGTACGTGAACATCGTTCGTTGATAAAAAAAAAACAACGTTGAAGTCTCGGACAACATACATTGCTCTCTCGTCAAGTGATTAATATTCTGTTTGCGTTTATTTTATTAATTAATGATCGAAATATTGATAAATAAGTCATTTAAGCGAGAGAATACTTCAGCTTGAGTTTACGTCTAAGCTTTGAGTGAAGATCCAATCAATTATCGAATTAATTAATGGGATGAATGAGGAATCACTTATGACCACAATCGATAGAATTTCCTAACAATTCACGAAGCGAGAGAATCCGAAAAACTTTCTTTCACTTAATCGACTTTTTTGTTATCATCAGAGATACGAAAAAGAAGAAGTCGAAACGAGCATCGTTCTCTTTAAACAGGAAAGAAAGTTCAAGCAGAAATCGTTGATGATGAAAAGGAGAAAATATCGAGTTAATGGAAATTCTGGAAAAAGTCTTTTGTTTGTTTCGATTTCTATAAACAAACATCAGACGAAGCTGAACTCGGGAGAGCAAAAGGAAAAGATGTTTTCCCAAGAGAAGCTCATGCAATGTTTGGTTTCTTCTGGAGCTCAAATATTTTCATACAATTCATCATATAAATATGTTAAAGGAAAACCTCAAAATAGACATCAGCTTCGTTTGTTCTGGCGTATTCTGTCGACTCGAAAGACGAGCTATCTCCTCAAACATGTAATGCATTTTTAATTTATTTTATGTCGGCTTTTTGTTGGCGCTTTGTCTGTTCATTTCCAAGGAAACGAATAAGAGTTTATGTGTCTAATTTTATGATCTAATAAAATAATGTATTCGCTTCCCGAAAAAAAAATATTGTTCTTCATAGATAAGGTTAATGAAGATTGCTGCGATCAGAGACCATCATCAACAGCTAGATCGTGACAAGCACGTTTCAAGGAATATTCATTCTTTACGACACGTCACTCCCACGTCGATCCATTAAAAAATACTTCAACAACATGTCACTCATCATAAAGAAAGTTTATTGCCTCTCAGCGACACTCACAATCTAGATCATGTTCTATCTACGAAACGACGGAAAACCAATCCACGATGTGTGTGTCTGATTTCATAAAATTTCCATGCCACCATAATGCGCTCATTAAAATGTTCCATCACATATCAGATGCCTTAACATTTGTAAATTGAATTTCAAGTCTAGAGGGTGAAAACAACATTCCGTCAGATTCGAGTGGAAAGTAATTAATTAGTCGTTATGTTTATTTTATGTCTTTTACGGAAGAGAAAAAAAAATGACTCGGAGAGAACGATGCAACCGATACCGCAGCTTAGCTGCATGTGCAGTTACAGTTTGTTGTGCATGCCATCCTCTAACTCATGTGATTTTAATTTTTCATTCTTGTGCAGCGCTTAAAAATAAATGCCGCGATGTTCGATACGAGTGAACGTGCATAGTAAATTAATTTGAATGGGAACTGTTGGTATGGATTGAAAATTGAAGCAGTAGCGAGGATGGGAATTGACAGAATGACATGAGAAAAATGACAGCGATGCCTGTTCGCCGTTTTTAAAGCTGTAGTTGCTTGATCAATTAATATTATGTTTATGGCTTTTGTATCGCTCTATATCATTCAGAGAAATGATTTATCGAATCTTCGGCCGACTGCCGCATGGGGCGCAGAGCAGAGCATTGCCACACAAGTGACTCGTTTTTTCTCCGCGTCTCCTACGTTCTGTCCTCTCGATTATAAAACAATTTTTTATCCAGCTGGAGAACAGAGATGAAAAAAAATGAAATATTTTTCATGATGTGACGCTCTCGCTTTAATTGCTTTTTTCTCCTTCCTGACACTCGATGCGATGTGTAAAAAAAATTCTTGTGTAGCAAACAATTTTTCTATCGTCTCTACAATAATTCCGGCATAAATCATTTTATGTTTAAGCAACAACAAGCGCAAGCAAGACATGTTGGGAAGTTTTCTGTTCAGACGAAAAATTATAGCTCTACTTCGGGAATTAGGATTATTGTTATTACACTCTCACTCTCTCACACTCCTTCACTGGCAAGGCACTCGACTTAAGACACGGAAGCGTTGTGTATGAAGCTCATGTTACGGTTTTGTTATTTTTAAAATAATATTGTTAGTTCCTGCGAACGAGGGAGGACGACCTCTGAGTAATAAATCATGCGACATTAATCAGGGAAATTATGTTAATGCACAAGCTCATAATCGGGGGCTTCCGAAAGGGAAATTGACACCTGAAGCAACTTG
This sequence comes from Smittia aterrima, assembly GCA_033063855.1. Lineage (NCBI taxonomy): Eukaryota > Metazoa > Arthropoda > Insecta > Diptera > Chironomidae > Smittia > Smittia aterrima. The sequence goes on from CP093831.1 coordinate 5,465,290, forward strand.
TTACATGGCGTGTTGATATCTTCTGGTAACCCTCGCTGGCCTAACGAGCTGAATATGTGGAAAATTAATGTTTTGATGAAGTAACCTCAATCAGTTAGCTTTGATTTCACTTTTTAAAGCAAAGAAAATTAATGACGTACAATCCGATCCTTCAATGGTTAAGACGAGAGACTCACATAAATAAAAGTAAAGGCTCGCTTCAGAGCAAAACCTAGATTACAAAGTTTTTCTTGGCCTTAAATCCCTTTTTTACTGGGATTAAAGTTTGTTCTGTGCTAAAACAAAAGAGCTCACTCGATGCTCGAAGGATTTTTACCCACAATTTGAATTCGAGGGAGAGTTAAACCTTCCACAAATATTAATTACAAAACTCTCGACTTCAGTAAATAGTTCTCAAACGCCATCATAATTACTTTAGTTACACAAGAGGGAAGCTCAAAACACACAGAAGCCTCTGTCGTCAAATTATTGTCTCATTTAGTTTGATTATTATCAGTAAAAGTTGCTTGGGAACGCACAAGAGCGAGGAGAAGTGGATTCTGATGAGTTTCGTTAACGAACGCGAACGAGAGAAAAATATTCGAAGAATTTCCATGGAATTATCATTCGACATGGGACAAAACGAGAGATCGCGGGCAAAAGATAATTCCAAAAATACTCGAAGCGATGAAAACTAATAAAAACGTCACTTAATGTATTTCCTACTTACTCGTTGTTTCACCGGGCTCCGTCTCTTGACAAATAAACTATTCTCTCACGAATGAAAATTCCACCAAATAAATTGTTTTGTGTTTCGCTCACGTTCTTGTTTTGTGAAAAATTATCACTTTAAAAATATTTTTCTCTTTTATCGTCACGGACGAAAATTGTTGAAAACTAAAATTAAAATTCCTCGTTTACAATTTTAAGTTCAAAAGTGTTTGGAAAACTTTTCCATTAGTAAAAACAGAGAACTTTGCGACGTGAAGAGTACTCAGACGTTTTTCTTTCCACTTTAAAGTATTTTTCACACTTAACCGTTCACATCAAGCGCTCGACAATTTTTGCTTCGTAAAGGAAAATGAGTTTTGCACTTCACAAGTTAAACGACCAAAGAAAAAAAATCGTTTAAGTCTTCTCGAGAAAGTTGTAATCCCATGCCAAAGTTCAATCGTTAAACTCGTCGTGTTATCACTCGCCAAATATCCGAGAATTATTACTTTTTGTTTTATGACTTCAGCTAGGCGATAGCAACACCCATTAAAACGCACTGCAATAATTTTTCATTAACTCTCCTTGTTTGGACTCAGCTTTGGTTTGCTGGAGAAAGCACGTTTAACATATTCTACCTCTAATATTAAACTGATTGTTCCACATCAAAAAAATTGTGCTGAGTCTTCATCAATTTTATGTTTCCAGCATACCGCCAGAGAGAACGTTGAGCGGCAAGTCATGCGCAATTTTGATGTTTCAATGAGGTTTGAGGTACTAGACGAACGTTTTCTGAATGTTGAGCAATGTTTTCGTCTCTCGACTCTGGAGAGACTTGACTCTTGTGATGACGTAGTCGAGAGATTTTTATCTGCAAAGGAAATTTCACAACTTTTACATTTTCAACACGCTCACTCATTGTTTTCCTTTTTAGCTTCCTGATAATTTGTAATTTCTTCCTTCTCCGCCGTTGCTGGCACGACGAATGAACTTCAGATTTAATATGCAAAATATTTCAAAAAATTAACTGTGGCCCGAAGCAGTTGAATGCACTGAACGAAAAATATTCTAAATTTGATTACTGGAAATTTGCTGCTACTAACGAGATGAGATTGAGTCGTAAGGGGTTGTGATTGCTTCGAATCTCCTTCAGGGCACCAAAAAAAATATTTATTTTTTATTACCAATTTCATTCATTAACTCACTCTGATGGAAGGGAAAGATTTCGAGAATCAACTGCAGTAGCAACATAGAAAATAAAAGATAATTGAAACACAGAGTTCGGGTAACCTAGCAAGTCACTCTCGAACGATCAATAATGAAACAATAACTCGCAATCTGAACTTTACATCTTACACATGACTCATTTTTCATTTTTAATGGAATTATTTTTATGGCGGTTTTGCAAGCAAACAGCAAATGAAATAAAAGGATCGAACATGTGAGAGAGAAAATGCAGAGGCTTCCGTACAATCTGGAAGTGCAAACAGAAAAAAATGCCGGCCGAGTGAACAAACAAAATCGAGTGAAACCGCTGCAATTGTAATCCCAGCAATCATTTTCAATTTTTTCCTCTATCAAGTGAAAATGCTTTGTACCCCTTGATTGCATTTCATTTTATCCGATTTCATTTACAACAATTTATCATGAATAAGGTTTGTTTTGAAATGAAAAATTAACCCGAAAAAAAAAACGATGAGATGAGTAATCTGGTTGGCTAGGAGATTACTCAGACAACTGAAGCAGCTTTGTCTAGTGAAACGTCATAACAAACAATCCATCTTCCGAGAGCTAACGATTGTGTTTAATTTGACGAATTTTATGATTTTCTATTGTGCGGCCCGTCGCCGCAAATGCGACGGAAAAGCATAAAAGGAATCTCGCATTAATTTCCACAACATTTCATACGTAATGTGCTGGAGCAGTTGTTGTAGGTCAGGACGTTGTGGGTGTATCTGACGACGACGGGATAACCCTCGGCTTTCTTCGTTGTGCATACACGGAAATCAATTATTTTCGTTTCGAAGGAAGTCTTGAACAAAATTGTATCGATCCCCTTGAATTTCTTTTTTCTTATGCTTATGTTCGTCTTAAAAGCAGCTTTGCCACTGAATACAGTGAGAACATTAAGCAAAAACACCTGTTGACGGAAGCCGTCTAACAACTCGACATGAGCACACCTCGAGAGCTCTCAACACACAAGCGATTAAACATCTATTTAAAATCACTAATCGATCCGCTTAGTGTTTGCATAGAAGAATCAACAGTTCGACGAAGAGAAAAATGATTTCATTGGGAAGAAAGAAATTGTTATCGAAGGTGTAGTGCAGGCAAATATTTAAATCTCTTAGCTACAAAGTGGAGAGGAAGAAGAAGAAGAGTCAGCAAATAAAAATGAAACGATGTCCTCGTGCTAACAAAGGATTCATTTCTCGAAAAGGATTTTGACAAATATACATAAAGCAGGATCGAGAGCGTTCAATTCATTCGATAAAAAGGTCGCTTTTTCCTCGAAGGCATTCGTGATGAGAATCATAAATGACCTTGGAGGATATGAGCGCTAGCTTCAAAGTTGGCTTCACCTTTCCTCGCTGGGTCGGCAAATTTATTCGTCTTCGGATCAAGATTCTGACAGCACTCCCGAGCCCCTTCGGATCATAAAATGTCAGTCGTTTAGGGCGAGCAACAAAAGGGAAAAACTTCTCAAAACGCAAATTTTCAATAAACATGACAATAATTTTATCGGCTCTTATCTATTCAATTTTCCATCGAGAAGGAGTCGAAAGCGGAAGGAAAAAGGCAAATGAGTCCTTTGAGATTGAGATTTTTTATCTTCGATCGATTCTGAAGAGGAAGGAATGCCACAATCTCATAAATTCTTCGAATGCCTTATCGAGAACCTCTGATAATTTGTTATTAATTCTCTCAAGCGTCCCTTGCATTTTTCGTTTTTTTCCTCGCTCCCTTTAGTCCCAACGGAATTTTTGACTTTGACAGCGGCAGTAAATTTCAATAACAACATCATCACTTTTCCTCGATTCGTCGCTTTTATCTGACGCGGGCAATTATTCTCGACACTAGGACCCTCTCATGAAATTTGCTCGTTGCAACCAACGACACGACTCTGTACGAGAGTCGTCGAAAAATGTTTTGTTAGATCGACAAATCGAAGCGTTTACATTCTGAATTGAAATGTTTCACTTTTTCATTTATTGCAGCGAAAATCCGACGTCTAAAAAAATGAAATATTGGACTCACGCAGTTCCTTTGTTTGCTCTTTTTCGATACGCTCTCCTTTTTCATGTAGCGATGTACCTTTCAACCTCACATGAGCTCTGAATTATTCCCCGCGTCATTGTTGAAGCAAATGAATAGAGACGTTAGAAACATTCTCTCGTTCATTGTCGACGTTTTCCGGTCGTTGATGAAATATCGAGTCCTACCGGTCGAGCCCTAAAAGGCAATTAGTCGATAAGTTGCTAAAATGAAAAAAACCGCTGCGCTTCGAGAGACTGTAACAAAATTCCTCCTACCCTCAGATTTTACAGCTTTTTTCGCAGGCATTTGCCATCACTTTACATAACGAAACGTTGATGGCTATGTCGATGCATGGAATTAAATATTCGTCGTCGTTTGTCAGCGTCGAAAGTGATGGAGTTGCAGTAAATCTTTCCAAAGAGCATTTGGCGTGCTCAACTCTTAAAGTGTTAATTCACTGCTGATGATCCTTGCGAAAAAGATTTTAATACTTTAATCCGCTTAAGGCTCGTCATTATGAAAACAAAAATGAATCACTTTGGCTTTGAAGCGCAGAACTTTAAATTATGCTGTAAGTTTCCGTCGCTCTTCCCTGGATTTCATCGACTTAAATTAACTTTTCCAGACTTTTTCAATGAACTCGAAAGTTTCTTTTGTAACTAGAACGAAACTTTGACTTGCTTTTGACACTTCTTTTCATCTCGTGCTCTATACAGAAACTTCCGTCATCCAAACTTACATTAATATTGAATTATTATTCATCGGGCTACGTTGTTAAGGTGTCACTTCATTCAAGGAAAGTAAGAGAGAGAGAGAAACGCCTTCTCCTGCAAAAGGTGACATGTTTCTTGTTCTCTTAAACATTGTTTGTTGAGTCAACAGAAAATAATTCTGAAAATATATAAAACTCAGATTACATCCACTCTACTCGTCGGGTGTGGCAAGAACTGTAACCAGCAAAAGCGTAAACAATTTATTGACCCCACAGCGCCTTCTATAAATTATTTATTAAGAGGGCGAATAAATTGAATAAATCTCAGCAAAAAACTCTCCACTCGTACAACTTATAATCTCGTCGAGAAGTGGACTGTTCATGGACTGAACACTCTCCCTCCCTTGACTCGACAATGACGTTCTCATCATAATTTTGCCATGCATTGATTCCGCTTCATTGTGTTTTCTTTTTTTCGTCTTCAACAACGAGTAACGTAACGAGGGTTCGAAGTGCCTTTTATGTTATTAATCTTCGCCATATTACCGGGAGAGTTTTTTTTTATTGTTTGCAAAAGGAAATAAGTGAAATTTGACTTGGCATGAAGAGTGAAAATTGTGACTAAAAGGAGCTAAAGATTATTTAATTTTGAGTGCTCGTTCTCACCCGTGAAAGACGAACGAGAGCACATGGCAATATCTTTCAGCTTTCTTCTCCTATTTTATTCGTTTCGTGTGTTAAATGTAACAAAGACGGAGCAGAAATAAAGAAAATGCCATAAATTTACATTTGAAAGTAAATAAAGATGTTGCTCGCACAATGAATGTCAAATATTAAAACTCCTCAGTGCTTCCCTCGACGGGTTAAGAGGGGTTGCCTCTTGAAGGAGAAGGGAAAAGAAATTCATTCGAGATTCATTTAGCAAAAAAAAAACTTTCTCCAGAGACAAATAAAGACGCTTCGTTTGAAAAATTGGCGAAGATTTTTCTGTTTTTGTTCGCTCGTAAGACAGACGAGAGAAGGAGAGAACAAAAAACTTTACGAGACGATGCAAGCTCACTGGCACCCCTTTCTTAATTGTTTTGTTATGACATGTTCATTATTCATTCTGACATTAAAAATGAATTTTTTATTCAATTTGAATTTGCTACCTTTCCCTCCCATTCTATTTGTTTTCATTCACAAAGCGACTTTGTCAAAGATACCGAGAGCTCACCTAAACTTTGTAGCTTCCATGAACAATTAATTATCTTTCGAAGTGGATTTTGTTAACTGAACCAGTTTAATGAAGTCCAATCCCTCATAATGTCTGCATTTCTGTTCTATGCCTGAAGGCGAATCAAATTAATTGACAATTAAGATAAAGTTGAAGCAAGATTGCTCTCATTGAATTAAAGCATTGAGAAAGCAGCAATTACACGCAGTCTTCAATTAATTCAATAAACAAACTTTTCACCCTTATCGCTTTGCCTCAGAATTCATTATGCATGAACTTCTCCCGTTCATTGTTAGCTCGCTTTCCACTTGAAAATGGAAATGTATATCCACTCCAACCATCATGATGTTCAACTCACTCTTTATGCACGCTCGAGGAAAAAATGATATTTATGACAGACGAGAGCTCTCGGCAAGGAAAAAAAATGTTTTTGTTTCTTTTTTCAGGTCTGATTTAGAAAAATGTCAAAATCTTCGTGATTTGTTAAATTTTCTCAACCCAAAAGTGACGCAGCAGACAAAAACTGGGGTCGAGTGGACTCAGTAAAGTCATTTGTCGACTCTGCAGTCTCATTAAGAGTGAACATGAATAGCGAACCCCGTGAGAATTTGCTCGCTTTTAATCATTTTGAACCCCTGAAGGCTCAAAAAAACAAATTAAAATCGTTGTCATCTCTAGTGATGTCATTAGCATACTTAAAGTTGCTCATCACTTCTTGTCCGCAGGTAAACAATTCGTTTCCATGAAAGCAAATTAATTTCGCTTCGAAAGTTTCAAGGTTGATCTCTGATTGTGAAACGTTTCAATCGTTATACAATTCAGTTCATGAGATTGCAGCTTTGTTTACGTTTCCCCACAGACTTCGAGTCTTTCTCACTTCCTTTCATTGAATGGAATGAAGATGCAACGCTCATTAAACACTCGCCAGAGTCATTAAGCGAGTTTTGCAATCGCACCAAGTCAACATTTCCAACCGCTCTTCAGATGTGGCGAGAGCTCACCGCTTCGGGAGAAATATTTGTTAAAGAACGAGATTAAGTAATTTGAATTTTAAAGCAGCACTTGTCAAGTTTAAGGTTTATCAGCGACGTAAAATGCAAATTCCCTCTTCACCTCGCCCCCTCTCAGAGCTGAGGTGAAAGCATTTTCATGCACTTTCGAGAAGACTTTAACTAGTTCTCTCTCGAAAGCTTCAGGAATAACGTAAATATTTGATGATGCATCTCAAGAGAATGAAAGCAGCATTTGCTTTTTACGATGTTGAAATTCACTCGGTGTTTTCGTTTAGTTTGTAATGGCTGGAAAGCAATGAATGATGAAGATATAATAAAATTCGAGACGTAATAATGGTTCGTCTGACATGCTTGCTAATAAATGAGCTCGTTGCTTCTCAACGTAATAATAAGCTGAAAATAATTTTAATCATCTCAAGAGCTTTTAGCCAAAGTCCGTGAAGACTTCCATGTTCCTTTAAAGGGAAGAGCAGCCCGGAAAGACGTGTTTCTGATCAAGTTATAGGACTTAAAAGATTAATTCAAAAAGATAGTTTTCTTCCAGCTCTTCCTCCCCGAAATCTATAAATTTAATTAAATGTTGTTTGCAAACTTTAAGTCGATAGACTTGCTATGAATAGACTTTACAACTTCTATCGAAAAGCAATTTACTTCAACTTGAATCAGAAGCGTCATAACAGAATTTAATTAAAACTTTATTATTATCTTGCATTCGGAGTGCTGCTTGCTTCCGATTTGAGTGAAAACAAAATAGTTGCATGGAATTATTGTTTACAGAATTCAGCAAACAAGACGAAAAAAGTAAACAGCAAGAAAGCTCTTTCGGAATATAAATTTCTGATGGAAATTCAATTTGACTTGCTTACAACAACAGAAAAGGAAAAGTTTCTTGCATCAAAAGCATTTCCGATGTTTCGTTGTTACGGAGTATCATAATGGTATTTTCACATTGAAGTGCAATCAAACAACTTTCTCAATGAAATTGAAACATTTCTCAATTTAAAATTCATAGATGCTTAAAGAATCATTCCTGGAGTCATTCTTTCTTTGGCTTCTGACATTCACAGAGAATTTGGTTTCAAATGCTTTATTCTTCCCTAGTTAGATACACGTATAGATGTTCGAAGAAAAAAACGAATTCAACCCTCTCAATCAACTCCTACTCACAAATTGCAATTCAATGTAAGATTGAGCGGAAAAGTTTTAAAAAAATGTTTTTTGAAAATATAATATATTTTCTTATATATTATATTAAGCCGAAAAATATAATGAAACCTAAACAACAGTCTCTCAATTTCATATTCATTAAGTGCCTTTTATTCTCTGAGCTTTTTAAAAAAATTCCCAAGGTACGTATTCTTTGAACAGCTCTTGAGCACGACGTAATATGGAAAACAAAATTTTCTAATGAAATGTTTTTCTCTTTTAGAAAATTCCCAAGAGTTCCCGAAAATTAATAACTTTGTGCGCGTTATGAAATTTTAATTACACATTGATTTACATCGTAAAGCAGATTTCGCGTCAACTTATAATACGAGAGAAGTTTTGGCGGTTTGAGTTAAATAGAAATCTGACAAAACATTCTCGACTCGGTGAACTATTTCCCAAAAGTCGCGACTTGCTCGTTGTTTTGAGACGTGAGAGACGTCAAGTCTACAGCCAAACAAACCACAGTAACAAAACCGCTCCCATTCGATGAGGCGAAACAAAATAGTTGAAAACACGATCAACAAGCTTCGGAGTTATGCAAATGATAGACATTTATTTCGATGTAACTTATCACGATTCATATTTCGAAAATTTACCATGAACGTGAAAATTTATGCGGATTCGCTCCTCGCCACATCGTAGCTTGAGTTTTGAAAGCTGAAAGCAAGAGGCAAATAATATAAATTTGTAGATAATATCGAAATAAAAGTGTGGCTTCCAAACACTCCTTGCTTCTCAGCTTCAAGGCAAAATTGCGGTTGTATCCTCCTCTTCTGCTACTCTCAATATGAGAGATACTTGCTGTGATTCCAAAACATTGTCTTTTTGCTATGCAACGAACATAACATAAACCTCTCGATGCTTTTGTGAAAAATTGTTGTTTATTGAAATTCAAAATAGTTCTCTGTTGTCAGAGTTGAGAACAGAGTTCACAGCAGTGTTTCTACAAAATTAGCAGACACAGACTCCTCCATAGAAATATTTATTATTCTACTTTATAAATAGAAGTTGAAAGGAATCTTCAATGGGACAGGGCTTAAACCAAGCACTTTCACTTGATTTCTAGAAGATTTAGAAGTTTTTGTTATCGACAGACGAGAAGACTTTTCTTTTGTTGAAATGTATGTTGATCAGCTTATAAAGAAGAAATTTATTCAAACATGTTCGCCTTTCTTGCATTTGAAGAGGATTGGAGAATTGATGATGTTTAGTGGAAATCAAACTTATTATCTGCCATGACTCTTTAATTATTCATCGCATTTTCATGTTTAAAACATTAAGCTTGCTCTGAACTTCCCCGGAGCCTTATGCAAAAGATATTGAAACAGAGCCGAGCAGTTTGGCATTTAAAACACCTTCATTAGCATTTGGAGCTGCTCTTGAAAAGTTTGCACAATGGTGAATGGAAAGGGATTGAAGCTAAAGCTGTGATGATGGTAAACTTTCTCATCAGACAAACCACACGCAATCTGGAGTAGAAACGAAGTTCATCAACAGAACCATATGGTTGAAAATATCTCGATTCAAATAGAAACGATAGCATCGTCAATTATATAAAGAAACCACCCTGGTCGGACTTTAGGATTTCTGGTTCAAACTTTTCAACTTTTTAATTTATTTATCAACTCAAGACTAGACGTCTTAAGACAAACCCTTCAGATGAACAGAAACTTCGTCGAAACATAAATTGAATTTAAATTTTCGAATTATTTTGCGTCGTATTCTTTTAATATCTTTTTAACTTCAAGTCTAAGCTGTGATATGTTATAAAATGTCATTAAGACACAAACTCATAAATTGTGATTGAAAATGAAATCTTGTTCGTTCGTTCGTTCGTCAATCTCGATGCCAACAAAAATGTTATTCCTTTCACTCGACTTGCTTCTAATAGAAGACGAAAATCCCATTTTATGACTCAAGACACAATAAAAGGCTTTGCACAAATGCTTTTGTTTCTCATCTCATTCTCCTCGACGTCTCTTACTCTCTCACCGTAATAACAATTTTTGCATTATTAAATTTCGTTTTTTTTTTGGCAAAATAAATTGAAAAAAAATGAAACACGAGGTTAAAGGTAAAGAATTTTTCTCTTTCCGTCGAGCAACCGATAAATTTAGGTTAAAGGATGAAAGCGAGGCAGGAATCATGAATTATTTTTTAATATGACGAACAAAAAAATACGTTCAAAATCATTGAGGCTTGAGTAAAAGATTTATTTTATTAAATTTGTTCTCGTGCTTGAAGTCGACGAATTTTTGTTTGAGTTTCCTTTCGCGACATTCTCCGAAAAAGATTTCATTTTACTTTGACTCGAGATATGAGAAATAAATGATTCTAAATGAATGAATTCTTAAAATGTCGAATAAAAAGAGAATTTGTAAATTTCGCTCATCTAAAATAATCAGCCCACTTGAACGTTCGAGAGGGATTGTTCGATAATCATGTGAAAAAGAAAATAAAGATAACTCCCCCTCTCAATTAATTAGCGGTCATGAACTTGAAGCAAATTGTCTTCAATCGTTGGAGAGTTTTGCATTTTAAACGATTTTTCCGCGACGAGTCTGGTGAGGTTCCGTTTTGACACGCCTTTTGATGAAACTCAATTTCCATTTTATGCTCTTTCCCTCCATTCCTTCAACTCAGTTGTAATTTCATTCTCGAAGCACCACAAAACTTATTATGCCGAGGAATAAACGATGCAGAAACTCCCCAGACGAATTAGTGAGACATATTTGCAGGCATGTTGTCATTTCAATTACTAATTTAATCATTCGGTCAATGCGGTGATTGAAGCATGAATTACCAATCAATCTCGTTATTTAATAGGTCATTCACAGTAGATTTGAATTAAAGTTTCACGTGAACGAATCATAATAAACACAAATACCTGCACGGCTCTGTAATAAGAAGCAAAATAAATCTTTCTTGGTGACTTGAGCAAATAAAACTAAAGCTTATTACGTCTCATATCTCAGCAAACAAGACGACGAAGATTTTCCGTTTTATTTGATTCAACATAACGAAAGTTGTTAGCAGTAAAGATACGTCTGAGATCATCAGAATCGTCCATTGCGATAATGTTGACGTTGACTTAAGATGAAAGGAGATAGATTGACGCTCGTTCTATTTTGTTGGAATTTAATAACCTTTCAAAGCTTCGTGTTTCATCGCAGCACTTGCTTAGATAGAAAGGAAACTTTCGAGATCGTCGTTTTCTGAATATTTGCTCAAGGAATCGTCGACCTTGTTAGTTCGGATGTTTTCGTCTCATCTCAAGTCCTTTCACGTCGCATAAATATCACATTTCAAAATGTATGTTTCGATATCTCACTCACTTGCTTCCCGTGCCATCTTTCATCTTTTCAATTGAATCATTAAATATTGAGAGCGCTCGACATAAAAATGACTCGCGTCACATTCGAAGAAGGAAAGAAAACTTTTTCCCTCAAAGTTCGGCTTCTCTCAACAGAAGTTTGTCATGTTAACTGCACATTAAAGAGACGGGCATCAGTTACAACGCTTTGGGAGTTGGCGTGTAGCTCCGAAAATCGTTTGGGATAAAGTTGTCATGTGTTGTTCAGCAGTCCGCCCCACAACACACGCCCGAGATGAGACGACCAACATAACTTTCTCGAGCAGGGTATTTACGAACGAAGACAGAAAATAAATGGGGAGTAAATTTAATATAAAGGCAGTAAATATCCCTCAACACGAAATAAAAATGGTTGCGCCTCGCTGAAAATGAGTCAAAGTTTATTGGCGTCCTCTCACGGGGATTCTACGATAGTTTTAATATGTTGACATCGCATTAGCACATTTATATTCGGACACGTGTCTGAGTCACGATAATTACAGTTTCACTGCATAAACGATGAAAATTCGGACAAATGCAATGACTTTAGTCTAGAGAGAGAGTGAGGCAATTATTATGATGACAAAGCGACTGCTGTCGGGATTTGACGATGAGGAAGCACTCAACTGTCTGAATTTGCCAAGTTTATTTCACAAGCAATCATTAAAGTGGATTTCGTTTAATTATTGTGGCAATTGTCTGGAATGTCTGCTTAAAATTTCATGAATGTGTCGTGACTGTAGTCAATAAAAAATTCTATGATTGCATGAGTTCATTGCATTTGACCAAACGAAGGTAAAAAATAAATCAAGGAAATTTTTTGCTGTTGTTGAACAGCATTTTCAGTCGTAGACGACGGGAGGAGACATAAAGACTGCTAGTTATATAATTTTTCATCGAAACTACTCAAGAGATTGTAAATAACCTTGCGTTCGACAGACTTTCCTGTTGTGAGACCGCAGGCAAAAGTTTTCTAATCAACTGTTGAGTCATATGCAATAATTGGGATGGAAACTTTTTCAATTTCAGTGTAAAAGTGAAGTTCAAAGTTCTGGAAACCTCGTGAGTTAATTTAACGCCAGTAAGCAACTAATCATTTTTTAATGATTTCAGAGATTGCCAATGTCTGAACGTTTAAAATTTTATGGAAATTTTTGATGTTCCCATTAACAATTTGTTTCATAACCAATTTGTTTTTAAGGATTCCTCGTTATTTATTAAATTAAATTAATTAGAAGAGTTGTTGCTGTCTCGTAGCTTAGACTTCTTTCGTCATTTTTGATTGAGCGGTTCTCATTAAAAAACAATGAAATTGTAGGAGTAAGCGTAAATTTCAAAGTCATCGACTCGCCTGAAGCAAGAAAAGGGGACCGAGAACAAATAATTTTCGCTTAAGCCTCGTCCTCGAATGATAGATGAATTAAGATTTCTTATCGCCAAATACACAAATCATTAACTCCTTTCATGGCTGAGGAGAGATTGGTTTCCATGATTTTCATCTTAACTTTTCTCGCCCTTCGAGTGTTTGAGAGCTCGCTCCTTCACTAAGGAAGATCATACTTGGCATTATTTCTAATCGCTTTCAATCGCTCTCAGCTTATCCTCGTCTTAGAACGATTGATAATTTATTCAATCAACAATTTTTTGTTCGTTTTCATGGGGATGATTCTCAAGTTGTTGAGAGATGATTTTCTTGCGTTGTTGAACGAAAAAGTCTTTTGAAAGGCATCGTTCCGTGAACTTAGGATGGTTATCAACAAAACAGCGACGACTGTGGGAAGCGGATGTTTGTTTGGATAGTAGCGAGCGTTGAGTGGTTATTGAACGTCTACCAGAAATCAATTCCGCTCCAACACAAGATACACACGAGTTGAGCGAACGAAAAAAAGAGATTTGTTCGACAAGAGAAGGCTAAAATCGATTCGTGAATGGAATCAACGGATACGGATGAGAAGACCGGGAAAGCTGTGATAGCTTAAATATCAATGTTTGATTCAAAAAGAAAAACAAACTTGAAAATAAAAAATCCTCCAGCAAATCCTCGACTCATAAAAATGTTTAACAAAATAAATCATTATATCATCGAGTTCTAGTCTCTTCTGTTATTTATTGATCTATCTCCATGTCGGAAAAGTTTTCCCTCTCGTGCTACTCGTTTTATGAGTTTTTACTCATTGTAATCACGTTCGTCTAAACATGTTTCTAAGCAATCAATACATGAGCCACATACACACAATTTCTGTTAGATAGTTCATCCTTAAGTTTCATCTCTAACAGTTGATCACATCATACATTTCAGCATTTGCTATCGTTCTCAAGAGGATTCTATTCGGATAATATGTGTGTGCATTGAATGTGCTGTGCTGACAATGAGTCGAGACTTTCCTCGAAGTATACAAATCTTTGTGGATTATCTTGTTATGAAGTTATAAATTTTTATTATGATGTATGACTGGAGGGAGCAAGAAGAATAACAAGAGCTCTTTATGCGATTTTTTTACTTTTAATGACTTTGATTTCTCTCTTCTTTGCTTTTGAGAGATATTTAAGAGATAGACATGCAGTGATTTCGAGTATTTCGAATACAATCGAAAGAGGATGTTAAAAGTGTTTTCGTCAATCCTAAAATAGATTTTCCCGGAATTCATTGAAAAGGTCAAAGATCTGAGCTTCGAATTAGTTGTTGAGTGTAGAGAACATTTCATAAATCATTCAGTGATGTGAAATATATCGTGCATGTCTGAAGATATATTCTCCCACAAAAATATTCGGTCCAGATCCCTTTTTCATATAATTTAATTCCATCTCAGTCGAATCATAATTTAAATGCGACATTTATGATTTCCATGATTGCCATTATTTTGATTTATTCCAACCGACTTTTTTTTTGCTGTGTGCTCGGAGAACTTTATCGATAATTTGTTCATAGTTTTATATGGAACTTCGAATGGATTCGAGGATTATCCGGGAATGAGAACCACATCATTATCGTTTTACAGAAATAGAGCACAATAGCAAGCTCCGCAACTCAAGGGACATTCTGTGGAATAATTTCCTTCGTCTCTGAAAAAAAATCAATTTAGCAAAGGAGAGAGAAGAGAGGAAGGAAAAAGCGCATTTAATTTTCCAAAGTCTAATTTATCTTGCGACGTGCGGGGGACCGTGTTGCATAATATATGAACCTTCTGGAAGCAGCAAAAAGGAAAATGTTGTATGTAACTTAAGAGCGCCAATGACAGTCACTAATTGCACTGCGAACAAATATGTCAATGCATTTGCTGGGAAAATGAGATCATGAGTTAGTTCAGCCATGCTTAAAATAATTTTTTTATTTAATCCAAAGCGAAACGAGCTTTGATGCAAGTGAATTAACCAAATCCAGTTTAGTCAAAGTTTAAATCTTTTAACTTTGTGTGCTCTCTCACTCGCTTTCACCACTGAATCAGATAACTCTTTCACGAAAGCTCCTGCCTCTGGACTCAACAACAGGTTAAAATATCAGTTTAATGTGCATTGGTCATTAGTTTTAATTAAAAAAGAATGTTTGTTTTTCCATTTCCAGTGGAGAGAAGATAAACTTTTACTCTAATGTGGTTTTCGCTTCGCTTCTAAGATAAATTGCATGAGGTTGTCTCCATCTAACTGAGTATGTGGCGCTTTACAGGATGAGAGGAGCTTTTATCAAGATGAATCAATCTTTTCGAAGCAAATGTGAAGTCGATTGGACCAACAGGTCCCTGAAACTTTTATCTTTAAGAAATTCATTCAAATTGAAATCTGATGCCTGGAAAAATTTTAGTTAGTTTAAAAGCTTTTGATTTGTATTTTCATTTATTGAAGAAAAGAAGTAAAGAAAAATCAGCAAATAAAACCGTTTTTTTGAAGCATTCGCCAACAAAAAGTGAACTCAATCAAGAAACTTCAAATTTCTTTTCGAATTCAACAATTATTTGCTGCCCCGTTTCTCCTTTCATCGAGTTTCAATTTAATGAGTTCCCTGAGTGCAATTAAAAGAAAACTAATAAAACATTGCAAATGAGAAGTAAAAATATCTCAAAGGAGTTTACCTGTAAAACTGCAGCGCAGACGACGGAAATTGAATCTTCGTCAATAATGCTGCCGATTGCCTTTGTTCCATCTCATTTGCGGTGTAATGAGTTTAAAGGAAAATTTCCTCTCTGCTTAAAAAAGAAATCTTTCATACAATCAATGAAATAAGAGAGAACGAAGGAAAATTGCACAGAACCGGAAACGGAAATTAATTTACAATTTTTACGACGTCAAATTAAGATAAAGAGCATGCATAAATTTTCCGAACAATTGTCGCACACAGGCAATCTGCGACGACGACGATGTCGAGTGAGTGCGAAAGGGAGAAAATCGCTTTATTGCCCCGGAAGTAGGAGGCGCAATTTGTGATCAGATTCGCTTTACTTTTTCGTACTCTTGCGAAGTGTGTTTGAGTGATTTGTAGAATTTCTTCTCACAAATGAGATTAGGAATGGAAAAGGCGTTGCCTTGACGCTCGTGACAGATTTCACCAAAACACATTCTTCAAATTGTAAAAGTAAACATCATTTCGATGAGTTTAGCGTTTGAAGAGGATCTCAAATTACTTTAGGAGCGTTTACTCGTGTCCTTGATCTCTTCTGTTGAATCTTCTCAATAACAAGAATACCCAAGTACGCCTACTTGTAATTAATACGATAAGGTAGCAGCAAACTAAAGAATTCTCCGAAAAATCTTATGATACCTATCGAAATCACATTTCTCAAAATTTTCTTAAAAGCTTTGCAACAATAGCCGCAGAAATCGAAAGTTCGGCATCAGACCGCAACAGTTGGTAACGAGATACTTTCGTCATCACTTCAAATAGTTCAAATCCTCTTAAAAGAAGAATCAAACTGAATCTTTCATCATCGTCGAATACTGGTGAACAACTGAATCTTATCCCTGTTGTTATAAATTATAGACTAACTTAGTGTAAGAGTTTATTGCCGATATCAGTGCGAGAACTATGTGAAAACTTTTCAACGACGTAACCAACCATCTTAATCCACAATTTATTTGCTTTGCCATAAAAGTCTTTGCACGACAGAGGGCAATAAAAATATTTTATCTTTGTTCAACGCCACTCACCAACAGGGCTGTTGAAGGAAATATAAAGAGTTAAGATATCCAATCACGAGCGTTGTAAAATTAGTAAGGAAACACTTCATTTCGTAAGCACTTTACATCTTCAAGATAAGTGAAACTATCGAGGGTGAAAGGCAGCGTTAAACCTTTAACGATTATCTTGAATAATAAATGGCGAAGTGGATAATTGATAATTAACATAGAGAGCGTGTTTATGTCAAAATCTCACGAGACACACTTGGAAACTCATAAGACGTTATACAAAGGATTGAAAGTTTTGAGCGTGAAGTTTTGCTTCATCAGCTTAACATGCATGAGCAACTTCTAATGCCATAAAGCACTTTACCGCGTTAATTATTAATCGCATTTTCTCATAGTTTGTAAACAGGTTGTTCGGCGCTTGCCGTATTTATACAACAACGTTAGGATTAAAGTTCGAGCATGATAATCGTCCATAAGCAATGAATCGCATTGTTTGAGCTACTTGAACTCGAAATTTGCATTTGTTTTTGACTCGATGAGTCTAATTCCATTATTATGAATTCATTGGATACTCTGATTGCACATATAGAAGCTTGAAAGCTTTGCATATATTACGATCCAAACAATAATTGATAATCATGGATAACTTTGAAACTTTAAGCTTTGCAAATATTAACTCTGCAACTTTTAATCTCGTATCATGAATTTTAATTTGGCGATTCTCAGAGAATCCATTAAATAAATCATTTTTAAACGAAAATCTTCAAATGATGAGTTTACTGCATGGAATATCAAATAATTCCAATTCACTTTCGTCCCGATTCAAATTTCGACTAGGGAAACGTAATAAAACTTAAGAAAACATTTACAGGAAGAGCAGTTGCATAAAAAGTTGGAAAATTGAATTAAAAATTTAAACGCTACATAGTCTAAGCTTAATAGTTTTCTTTCCTCTGTGCTATCTCGTGTAAATTTGTCTTGACACGGAAGCTTGAATAGGAATAAAGAGGTTTATTTACTTATTTGCGAGAATAGCGAGAGAAACTTCGAAGCACACCTCGAACAGAGACTGGAACTTTTCACGTGAAAAACTTTGAAAACTCGAAAGTTTTCTTCCATTTTAACCATAGACGAGGAACGGATTTAATTAAATAAAATGTTCCTGGCGTGTTCGTAAAGTGAAGACTTGTAAAGACTTTTGTCTTCTACGCCTTGGGTTTTGTTCGTAAGTTAGGTGAGTTTCAGTTCGATTGTGGTCATCATTGAAGGGTGAAAGAACGTTATTCATGAACAAACCATCAACTTCAGGCTTAAGCCATTGAGAGAGAACAAAAATTACAAAGATAATTTCATTTGGCTGGTTACAATCAAGGAGAACTCGAACTCGCAAAGGTAATGCCTCAAATGAATTTTTACTTCGTTTTCTCTCAGCCTCAAAGATTTTAATTTAATCAACGAGAATAAAAAGTTGTTTGCCAATTTCCTTTTAGAAAATTTCTCGCAGACTTAATTATTTACCGGAAACTTTCGAGGCAGCGAGAGATGAAAGTTAAAAATTACTCAATAGCTTCTTCAAAAGCGTCTCGTAGTTATTCAATCGTGGCGTAAAGTGATAATAACTGAAAACTCTCGAAAGTGTTTGTCGCAATTATTTTGATAAAGCCTCGCAGTTACAAAAAGGGTGAATAAACTTAAATTGATTATTTTTTATTAAGATTCAAAGGGAAAAACATTTTATCAACTCCGTGAGTTACAGATGAGACTGAAGAAGTTGTTGATGAGAGCCATTGCTATTTCTACTTTAAAAACGATGATTTCAAATGAATTATTCAGTTCACCAATTTGTCAACGTGCTTCCTGCCTTAAACCTCTTCCTGTCGCTCTTGGTCTCCATCACTCTTCATTAATATTTTCCACAAAAACCATTTCCTTGACACAAAGTTTTGTGAGAGCGAAGGTTTTCCCACCTGCGATGTACAAAAACGACACGTTTTCTGTCAACTGATTGTTCGCCGACTCCTCCACAGGCGATAGCGGCTTATTAAGATGTTCTGAACAAAGAGAATGTTTTTTGAAAATTTAATATAAAGGAAAACCTTGACGATGTTCGTAGTCTACGACAACGAGTAAAGCGATTGAGCAACATGGCGATCATTTAATTAAAGAACCTCTAAAATTAAGGCAATTACGGTTCGTAATCGTAGAATCTTGAAGCGATTATTGAAAGGTTAAGGACTTCCAAGAGAAGAGAAGACTTAATAAGCCAAGAGACCTTTTAAATGGGAAACTGGACCAAAACATTTTTCTCTTGAAGACCTTCGCTCTAAATAAAATAGAAAACCAGAAAAGTTTGCACACAATGGAGCAACATTTTAATTTTGTTAGTCGATCTGTGTTTGCAATGAAAATGTATCAACGCCGTTTCTTGATCCTTCCTACACTTCGCAATGGCCAACCGTAAACGGTTTTCTCCTGCTGACTCGATTATTGTGTTGAATTAAAATGTGACAAGCTGATGGCTGAGTGGCGGCAAACATCACTCGTTCTATCATTTCAAGCAGCTTTAGTCTCCTTCGTCCCTCATCATCTCACATCCGTCATGAGAAAATATTGACTCAGGAAAATTTGCTTTTTGAGAGCAGAAAAGGTTAAACATTAAAGTTTAATTACATTTCTAGTTTAAATAGTGGGCGGAACGTTTGAAGCTTTCGCTTTGAGAAATGTTTGCTCGCTAACCTAAATTCTCAAGTTGAAGGACCGACAAAGAAAAAAGTTTGATTAAAATTATTTCAATGACAAAATTCGATTGAATTGGAACGTCCAGAAATTTTTCATTTCAGCTCTTCCTCGATTTGTTTACAAATGTTTACAAATTTTTCACAGAGCCCGATGATTTCCCCGATAAAAAGATCTGACGAATCTCCCTCGTCAATGTACACAAGTCAACAAGAAATCTTCTTGTTTACCAACGAATGTTGCGACCTGAAAAGGAGCAACGACTTGCAAGCATCAACCATTGATCGGAAAAGGGTTAAAATTGCCTCAAAAAGACCTAAACTGAGATAGATACGGAAAAACGATGAGCCATGTGAGAAATTGAAATGCCATTTCCTAGATCGTTTGCCAGCTATGAGAGCGCTCATTGTTGAAGGGAGTAAACGCAAACATTTAACCCTTTTACATTTTTTATCGTTTGAGAATTACACACTAATTAAATCCCATCCTTTTCTGCCATCGGCGGAATATTCCGCTTCACTTTGTCGTTCTGTGTTTTCAAAAGCAAGTACACACGACGAGTTATTTGCATACGAAGATTCAACTTTGAAAATATGGGATGAGCTCGCAATTACACTTCAATGAATGCTTTCAGCTTGCATAAATAGATTTAATTAGCATCATGACTTTCTGACGCGTTTCTTCATGACGATGCTCCTGGCGTGTAGCTTTACTTTGACTTGATTCGCATCATATAATTAGAGCTCCTGTCGCCTAACATCCGAAGTATTCACAAACATTTTTTTAAACGAAATGAAATTTTCATTTGAATCTTTTTTTTATCATTCGCTTCTATTTACACAGAAAAGTCCGCTTAATTGCAGTGGGAAATGTAAATAAATCTTAGCATTTCGCTCGCCTCCTCGACTTTCTGAATGGGAAACTCTCCTCTCTCTTTCTTTACTTTGTAAGGGAAACTAAAGCCTTTTTTAAATAATTTCCTTTTATTGCATTTTCACTCATTTGGGAAAATTTACCTAGTGCTGTGACGTCTGCAACATTCTCGTCGGATGAAGGATTAAAAACATTCGGAAGACCGGTCACAGGTGACCTGGTAGAAGGATTTTTTCGATTAGACTTAAGATTAGGATTAAGATTAGGATTAGGATTAAGATTAGGATTAGGATTAAGATTAGGGTTAGGATTAGGATTAAGATTAGGATTAAGATTAGGATTAGGATTAAGATTAGGATTAGGATTAAGATTAGGATTAAAAATTTTGGGCACTTCCGGTCAAATTTTGGTCACTTCCGGTCAAATTTTGGGCACTTCCGGTCGACTTTGCGGCCACTTTCGGAGCTCTCCCGGTCGTCTACTATTCATTTCTGCCATAAATTTGCTATAAATTTTTGCTGACGGACGGACGGACGGACGGACGGACGGACAAAGTGGCCACAATAAGGTTTTTTCTAATCGAAAAAATCCTTAAAAACATTGAGAACAGAGTTCATCGGCACATGAAATTACCTGGGATTTAATAGACATCTAGCGATCCCAACATGGTAACTGGTGGCGTAACATGTAGCAACAGAGAGCTCTGTTTACCGAGAGCGAACAATGGCTAGTAACACTCTAATTACACGTAGCAGCACCAACCAACTGCATTCAATTAAAATTAATTTCTCCCCTTGGTGGCGAAGCTAAAGCAAAAAAAAAACTTTCGACCCAACATTCGACAATTCGTGTAGTGGGAACAGAAGGAGTGAGAGATGAAGCTTTAAATCGAGAGAAACATTCTCCAACCAAACTAGACCTCGAAATGGCAAACATTTGCACAAAAGCTTAAATTTCAATAAAATTCTCGACTCTCGGACGAACGATCTCTCTCGGTTTCATGGCAAATATTGTTTGGAATGTAAATATAATTACGTATTACGAAATTTCGATGATTGCGTATGGAAGGCACGTATCCGCAAATGCTAATTAATTCCACTGTAGCTCTCTGAGTGAGATTAGACAACGACATGATGAGAAAACTGTGAATCAATTCTCACGTTCATCAGATGACAGTGTCGACGGTTATTAGCTGAAGATGAGTGAATACCAAGCTACAAACTATCGCTTAATCGAGAATCGAGACTATCAAGAGTGTGCTTGTTGATAAAAAGTGCTTTCCATTGAGAAAAGTTTAATAATGTCGAGCATTGAGAATAGAAAAGCATGAAGCAGAAATATGATCTGACATAATATTTTCTCATTTTCTGCAGATGGAGGCGAAAAGCGAGTTTTGTTGAAAGTTTTTTTTCTCTGCCCAACATGACAATCATCGAAACACGTACGAGAAGCGGCAGATCTTCAATAAAATTCATACAACAACCGTTGTTCTCCTTCCAAGTGCCATTTCGATGACACACTTTTCGACAGTTTCGAGAGTTTTGGGGATATCATCGAATGCCTCGTTCTCGGAATCAATTGACAGATACCTTTGAGCCATTTCATTTCCCTCAATGAACCTTTGTTTTTATTTCATTCGACTCAGAAGAGCGCTACGGCAGTCTGGCTTTTCGAAAAATGACCAGCACGCTTTAAGAGCAAAGGGCTTCTGTGTGTGAGTGTGGTCGATGCGGTAACCGAATTTCTCCGGCAATGCATGAAGAAAATGGAACTTCGTGGCCTTTTTTCCCGGGCTCGTACATTGGACATAATGTGCATTTAATAAAAAGCGAAGAGCTCAGGGGGCTGATTGTAATCCTAGTAGCGCTACTCCGAGCATTATTCGTAATCTACAAAGTGAGATTTGTCTGTTACATCTTTGCTGGACATCCGTAAGACCATGGCAGCTGAACAGAGTTCATTATCAAAAGCTTCGCTGCTCCTCTTAGCTATTTTTCTCGTTCATATTTGAATGTTAATAAACGATAATATTTATGAGGGCATAAACTTCTTCTCATCCCTCCCATTTATGTTTTCGGGGATGATGCTTCTCATATATTTATTAATATTTGCTTCGTGTTTCACGTTTTAACAAACCGTAAAGCACATTTGAGCTCGCTTTTAAATGCCCTCGCTGATTTTTCCAAGCACATCCACACAACGAAGCATAAAAAGAAAGATTTGCATACGGTTCTGCAAACTTTCCGCTCTCCTTTCTTGCTTCATTCACAATTTCGCCCAAATTGTTTCCCCATTCATATGCTAACAACTTTTTTTTCTCCTACTTTCTTTATCCGCACTGGAAAAAAAATGTTGTGAATGCTTTTGGAAACATAGAAGGGTCTGTTCGAGTATCACGTTGATATAGTTGCGGTTTGAAGATGAGTTAAATTTGAATGGATTGTAGTCGTAGACGAACGTGATAACTGAACTGCCCCTGAGCAAAGACTTTTTTATCTCGGCTTTTCTGCAAATTATGAATGTGTTGTTTATGCAACAACACCAAGATGTGAACGTCGAGAAATACAAATCTGATCTCTTTTTTATTCTTCGAGCTTTTCTTCTTCACCTCGGACTTGTTTTCCTCATGTACACTCGAAGAGTGTGAGCAACTCACTGCATAAATTTTTATCATTTTGCTTTTTCCGTTTCGTTTTGTTGAAGATGGAACGCGTCGTAGTCGGCTTTTTGTTCATTTCGCTTTTGTTTATGCTTCTTTTATGATCTCACTATTTCACAAATAGCCTAGTTGCAGAGGCTCTTAAAACATCATAGATGAGAAGAGTTTTATCATCGCTTTCTGTTTTTCTTTACTTACACGCAAGATAAGGCAATTCACCATCTGAAGCAACAAGAAGTTTTGTTGTTTTGTCGAGCTTTCTCCCCGTGATAACAAAACCTTTTTGATTGCTTGCTGACGCTTGAAGGTTTGGTTTTTAATTTCTAGTTTTAGTTTTAAACAAGCGAAAAAGCCTGAGAGGTGAAAAGCGAACGATGAAAATTACGTTTCGTGTTGTCAGAAGCATTTCATGTGAGAGGATATAATTTGACGTTGGGAATGTTTCCTTTTCGTCTTAGTTGTAAAAAAAGCTCATGAAACTTTTCAGAACTTGCTCATGTTGTGATATTCATCACTGCCGATGCAGCCTCATAATGTGCAGTTTCATGAGAGAACTGCAACGAGCAACTTCCCTCAACGGTGAAATCATTGCATTAATTTAATTCCAACATATTTAAATTAATTTCGTCACATTGCTCGCATCTTAATTGGTAGTCGCTCGGCATTTCCATCTCGCAATTAGATGGTTCTCTTAATTAAGTTTCTCTTTAGTTCATGACAGCAAACTTCTCCATGCATCAGAACCTTCCACGTTCCAATTTAGCAAGACGAAAGAAAAAATCTGCCGTTTTGCAAGAAAAGCAAAGGAAAGACTTTCTTGATGTTCTTGTCACTGCAGCGACTTCGTCGTAAAGCTATTTTTACTTAACTCAATTTAAAAAGTTCTTCCATCGAGCACAGAATCTTGAGCATCTGCATATGCTTTCAAACTCTGCTGGCTGATTAAACAAAAAAGATTTTATTTGGTAAAACTTGATTGTGCGAAAGACAAATGATTTTTTATTTCGAAAAGGAATGAAACACATGAAATAATATTTACGTTAATGTCAGTAGCAAACAAATTAAAGGTTTCGTGCCAAATTATGGATTTTTATGCTTCTTTTCCGGGAAATTATTTTGTAAAACATCCTGTTGGCATAAAGAAAAGCGAGTACGAAAAACGTGGCGGCAATTCAACAGAATTTAATGATACGCCATGTTTGCATAATTAATAAAAATTCCCTGTGTTGGGAAGCAAATTGTAGTGGAGCAATATGTGGAGCGCGGAAATGAAGGGAAATGAGGTAAAAATTGTGTACTTAGGGGAAAATTTCGTGGTCAGACAAACGCAAATGTGAACCGTTTGATGTTGTTCATTAATTATGTACAAAAATAAACGAATTCCTTTTGATAAAGATTCTCAATTCAACCAACAACCGGAATTATTTGAAATCACATTAATGAATCGATGAACGTAGTTTACGAACAAGGATTGATTTCGCTTTGGAATCCTTTAAAAACTTTTCAGGTTGAACAAAAACTCTGCTAATATATTCGCTGCTTAAATCACAATCAACAATCATTATCATCATTGTTTTTGATATCGCAAAACGTGCGAGAGAATTTCGTAGTCAACTCATTAGTGATGCGATGGAGAAATATTTTTTCGAATGAAATTAATTTATAAATAATTAATTCCTCATTCCGATCCAATGATTTCCGGTAAATTAAATCTTGAAAATATGCATCGACACCGAATCACACTCGAACGAATGCTCATGATACTCACTTTAAATTAATTGATGGTAATTAAAGTGATTTCAATTAGCTCCGAAGCATCATCGGCCAAATAAAGTTGAACGATTCGTGGCCTCGTGAAGTGGAGCAAGAGAAAATTTCATGCTCTACACATTAAATCGCCATAATTGAAAAATCAGCGTTAACGCAACGTTGCCTTGTGTGTCATTAAAGAATCGACGCTGTTGATTGCTAGGCAAATACATTAATGCACAGTTGTTGCAAACAGAAAACGTTTTATGACTCTCGACAAATGGTGCGAAAGCGACGAGTTGTTCGATTGTATTCTCAACCCACTGAGAACCTTTCCACCTATTTGGTTAACAAATTAAAGTGAAACCAGAGCGGAAATAAATTGTTTTCATGGACCAATTCAAGAGCCGACGGTTTTACTGCTGCAGAGCCCTAAATTCCATTTGACCGACTATTATTATTCCCCTGTCAAGCTGCTCGAGTGGATGGAAAAGCTGTCGACGCGGAGCAAAAAGAAATTTTCTTATGCAGATTCTTCAAACTTTTTTTCGCAGCGAATTAATACTCATTTTATCACGTTTTTATCTCGCAACAGTTTTATAATGCAATTTATGCTCTGTTTACAAGCGTTCGCGTAAAAAGAGGCGAAACATAATATCGTCGTTAAGGAAATTACTTTATCTTGCTTATCTCTCGTCTTCACTTTCTTTTCTTCCCTGCGAAGCCAAGAAGTGAATGAAAGATTTTCATTTTAAGAAGCTCTACGATGAGGAAAAGCAGGAACGTCAAGAAAAGCAGATAAAAGTTTCATAATGCAACATAATTAAACTGCGAAGAGAACCGTCGTAAATAATTTTCTCCGGTGAGCAGCAAAGTTTTATTGGGATTGAGTGCGCTGTTTCAAAAGGTAAAAAGAGCGGATGCTTGTGCTTGCAATAGGTGAGAGATGACAATTTCCTTTAATAAACACGTATTGAAGAGTTTTCACCACCCGGAGTCGTGCGCTTGCTTCCTCGCTAACGAAAAAAGTGAACTCTTAATGCTGACGATATGTCGAACAAATTACTTCTTCTCTATATAGTTGTCTTGATAGTTTGACATTCGTGTCTGCTTTTTGCCTGTCGGAGCAATAAATAATAAACACTCGCCTCTTGTCTCACTTCGTTGAGTCTTCCTTTTTCTTCTAGCATGTTGTTCATAGAGAAAATGATAGACACATCGTGCAGTCAACTGCCTCAGCAAATAACATTTAATAAATTCCTTATGAACGAGCTGAAACAGAAGCGATATAAAAATTTTATTAAATGAAACGTGGTGTTCATTTTCAATAGCTACGGAGACACATTCCTTCCTTGCTTGCTTTACTAGTCGACACGAGACGAGGAAAAGGTGAAACGGGAGCTTTCTCCCTAGCTCGACTAAAGTTTATTTTATGTGATCGCAATTCAAGAGCACTTGAAGCCATTGAATGACGCTCGCATTGACAGCGCCCTCCTTAGTACTAACATAGAGCACAAAAAATGATTCTAAAATGAGCAATTCCCGTCGGAGAAGCTATAACGACGACGACGACGTGGGAAAAGTTTTCGTTTCGTGTTTCAAATTCATTGGGAAAAATGAGCTTCAATATCACTTTCATTGTCTGGAATCGAACGTGGTGAGGGTGAAATTTGTGAGCTCTCAGTGATACTTGACGAAAGCTTTCAAAATAAATTCATAAATTTCCTCATGAACTTCGATTCTTCAGTCTTTCGAGTACAAGAGATAGAGAGAGAAAAATATTCGATACAGCTTATGAATCTTTTGGAAAAGCATCAAGCGTGAAAGTTTCTTGATTCCTCTTGAGACACACTTTTTCATTCATGAGAGGACATCAAATTCAGCTGAAAATATAACTCAAACAGCTGTCTCATCATGCCCGAGCTGACGAGTTTGGAGCTTACATGAAATTTCCGTATCACTGTCTCGATCAAAAAGTTTACAACAACGTCGTGAGATTTCCTAAACAATGTGAGGCTTAACTCAAAGTACCGAAAAAAATGTGATTGTGATATGACGAGCGAGAGGGAAACGGGGATTTTCCGGTTCGGCTTGGAGGCAACTGAAAAGTAAACATTTTCATCGAACCGTAACGTTCACCTTTGCCGAGACTGCGTGTGTATTAACACGTTACGAGTTTGCTCCTTTCCCTGAGCGGAAATTGACATTTTATGTGCTACACGATAAGATCGCATCGTGAGCGGTGAATTACATTTCTGGTCCTCGTGAAGGGAATCGCTTTGCAAAGTCGTTCACCGCTGACCTCCCGACAACTCTTCATTTGATTTCCATTTACGGTCGTCTAATCAAACATGACTTTGACGTCGAAACGAGCTTTTACGGTCAAAGTAACGAAGTTACCTTTTTCTTATCAACTATTTTAAATTTGATCAAAAACCCGTTCGAGCATGAGAATGGTCGTTGATGATTCCACAAAATTTCAAAACTTCTCCGTCTCCCCGACAAAAGGTCAAACGACAAGCTCTCACCCCTGACAAAATGCTTCATCATTTCAATGATAATAAAACGAGAACGTAACATTTAATAAAAACAGATCGAAACAATCAATACCGAGCCATGTCCCAATTTTCCCATCATCGACTTAATTCGTACGATAGCAATGAAAATGTTTTCCCTTCGGAACCGAGAAAAACAGTTTTGCCTTCGTAATTTTCGACGTGTGTGTGGCAGATTATTTTGGCATCTGCTCGTTGGACAAGCAAACGCACTTCAAATGTCGACAAAGCTTTGAGTCGTGAGGAAGTTCACGTAAAATTTAATTCCCGTCTTCAATCTCTTGAACGATCGAGAGCAGAAGCTCGTCAGCAATTACCAGCGCTCTGGGATGAATAACTTGGCGCCGGAAAGAGAGTAAACTTTCCTATTTCAGTCGGAGAGATAGTCGGAGGCAGGTAGAAAGCCATTCAGACGAAGCGATATCGTCTTTTCCATTTAATTTCGGTAGCTTTTATTTTTATCGCTTTTCTGTGTGCTTTGAGATTTCCTCTCCTTCGCTTTCCTTTTCGCCTCATGTATTGGTGAATTGATGTGATATATTTGATGGCAAGCCACATTACAATAAAATTAAATGGTTTTTTGATCAATTTTAATGGCTGGGAGGATGATAAGGATTGCGTTTCCTTCGAATTCCTTCAGCATCTCTTTGTAGTTGACTCTCATCTGGTTTAAGGTTTCAAACAAAAGCTAAACCAGAACTTTCATGGCTGTTGTTTTAAAAGTTCCTTCAAGAGCTCGAGGGTTGTTTGATCCGAGATGAAAATCTCAGCGAAAGACTTTCAAAATTGAAGTTAAAAAGAAAGGAATCATTGAATCTTCATTTGAACGCCTCGAAATAGAAACGAGGGAAATAAGTAGGATCTTCCTACAAGCAATAAGAGAATCAAACAAATAAAAAGCGAAACCCCACTTGTCTCGGTTTTATTTCATTCTCCGTTCCTTCTTTCGTTTTCTGTCGTCTTAACCCAACGTCAGGAAGGAGGAAAATTGTAACCATTTTCTTGCTACATTAAATCACATGCCATTTTCTAGTGGCTTCCACGTCGCCTCACACATTCCTCGCTTTGCTTGTTTAAAGAGACTTTTCGTTTATGAAAGAACCAGGTCTTGGAAATAATTTGAATTTCCGATGGTTTGCTTGAAGATCTTTGCATGTCAAACAAAATATTTTAAAGGAACTGTTTGTCAAATAAGACGAACTTGTAGTTTTGAATTTGAGAATAATTTAAGTTCCTAGAATTGATATGTCAATAATCTTTCGGTTGCAGTTTATCTCGGAAATCGTTAACCAATAATCCAATATCTGAATAAACAAAAGCTTCAAAGGAACCAATAATTTTATGAACTAAGCAATCTATAATAAAACACAAATAATGAAAAGCTCATCGATTTACATTCACCAACTTAAAGCAAAGAAAACTTTGGACAACTTCTTCTTCACTTGGGCCAAGTGACTTGGCGCTTAACAATTACCGAACATTGACATTGAATTCATAAAGAAACTTTTCGTTCTATAAAGACAACTTGCTGGTTGATATTGCCTAGTTAAAACTTAATTAGCATTAACAAAATTATATTAAAGTGCTTTCGAGGTATTTTAATCGCAAAATAATCGATTCTGTAGACAAAAGTCTCAGATCAAGTTAAATCATACTCGGCAAGAATCAAAGTATACATTACGATGAACTTTTTCTGTGATTACATTTTCTATGCGATGACTCTTAAACAAAATGGAGAATTTTGTATGTTTAAAACTATCAAAGTATTGAAAAAACATTTCGCTGGTTGAAGAAACCTTTTCGCTGTGTTGAGCTTCGCTTTCGGGTCTGCACTGACCAGCGCAACTTGACGATCTTATTTTTTTTTCTTCGCAATAATGACGTTTTCAATAAGCGACGAAAGAAAAAAATTGAGCTGATCATCACAGACGAATGAATCGTTTAAATATGCTAACGACTTAAAGTCGTCGACTTATTTATAACTCGAAAGTTTTTATTGTGCTTAAGGTAAATTAAAAGGTTTTGCAATCAAATTATTTTATGTTTTTATTTCTATTTGGAATTTTCTTGACGTAACTTAAAATAGAAAATGCATTTAAGGTCTATCGACATTCATCATAAACCCGAACCCGTTTAAGTTAACTTAAGAAATAAATTTGTTTATTCAACTTTTTTTAAGTTGTCGGCCACATTTGAGTTCATATCCAATGTGGATTTTTCCTCTCTCACAACTGTTCTCTTGCTATCAAAAATGAGTTTCTTGAGATTGCTGAACGGATAGTCAATGAACAATGTTAAGATAGCTGATGCCAGCACAATCCATAAAATTTCATTTGTGTTTAGCTGAAGAAAATCAAAGAAAATATTTATCTTGGTGAATTAGTTGAATTCATTATCAATATTTACCACTGATGAGACGAGTCCGACATATGATGAGCTTCGAACTTTTCCTATATTGTAATGGAAAACTGCAAACTGACAAAGATAAATTCCGTAGGAGAGTTTGGTTGCAATCGTGAAGCCTCTCCACTCAGCTAGATCGACTAATTTATCTGCAATCGACACCAAGAGTTTAATCGATTTAACAGCGTAATTGATATGCTAACTTACTTTTGTATCCTAACTGTGAAGTGTAAATAAACCAACAAAAGAAGAAACACCAAGGAATCGGAGCCATTGATGCATAGATTGCAGCATGAAGCGAATTAAACTTGTAATTGTAAACGCTCATACAAGCTGATAACAATGCCACTGCCACAAGACCTAGAACTGCAACAATCCATCCAAAGCAAAGCTGATTGCTCGTAAGTGTTCTGCCTTTGTGTATTCTCAGAATATATCCCAGGACAATTCCGGTGACGTAGACTGTGAAGCGGTAAGGCGGCAAGATGTACATGTAACTCGCAATGTCGTAAAGTTTTGAAATGCTAAAAATATTTGCATGAAGAAAAATATTTTAAATTTGAATTAGGTTAACTTACTCTAACCCGAAGAGAACATAAACCGTTGTGTCAAGCTTGTAAGTTGTGTAAAAACGCGCTATTGTGGAAGCGAGGGCTAATAAAAATAACACAACCGACGCTCGTCTCGGAGATTTATACAAAAACATGATTATGAATGGCGCAGTAAGAAAAAGCCCGAAATCAGTTCCAACGTGATGAGTGTGCGCTAAAGAGTTAAAGTTTTAAAATAAATCGAAAAATAAACAAAAATTTCAAACGACTTACTCATGCAGATTTTTTCAAATCCAAACCAATTGTGAATCATCAAGAAATTCCTCCACCAAGTCTCTTTGCATAATCGCGATTGATCGTTTATTAACATCGGCCAATTTGGACCGCTAGCGAGCAAAGGTAAAATAAATGTTCCGAAAAGCATAATCGCAGCCATTGGTGGAACGACTCGGAAGTATCTCGCAGCGATTTCCTTCAGCACGTTGATATTCTGTCCACGCTGAAGTCGACCAACGAAAGAGTAAGCGACCAACATTCCACTCAGCAAAATAAATGTATCAGTGTAGAGAAAACTTGCACGAGCGATTACTGTGTAAGGAGCTTTCGATGCAAGAACCATTTCAGTTCTATTAGCGATCGGATTAAAATCGAGTTCCATGCTTTTATGAGTGATTATCAACATGACAGTATTGAAGCATCGGATGCCGTGTGGACTGGGAATGTCGCCTCTAGGTGGCTCGGCAGTTGTTAAGTCTTTAAAGTTTTTCTTCAGTGAAAAAGCCGTTAACCATTCGTCTATAAAATAATTATTTGCATAAGTTTGAAGTGCTATAAACTTTCTTGATTTCCTTACTTTGATTTGTATTTCCTGGTTGCTCGTACAATGTCGAGAGAATTGTTATAACAAGTAGAAGTACAACAAACCCACTTGAGACGAAATTGAATTTAAAATTATTTGTCTTCGAAAGAAGATAAATTTTGAGGTTACTCACATTGCAGCTTTTGTTCCGAAGTCGTAAGCTCGATCCTCTTCCTTTACTTGACACATGTCTTCTCGTACTTCAACGTCAAACTCAAGACTTGAGCTGTTGAAATAATTTCTCAATTTTTCCTTGAGAACAACTTCAACTTCCTTGTAAGTACAAGTCGATGGGACACAAAGTGCCCAGTTGATTTGCGAAGTTTTTGGGATGACGTGTCGCGGCTTGAAACAAAAAGGTTAAGTTGTTTACCTTCAATAATTTGAATTGTAAAAATAACTTACATCTTCGAATTTACTTTTATAAGCTTCAAACGAAAGAGATAATGTTCTCAAGTAACTTAGATATTGAAAATTCGAAGCAACTTTTGGTTGAATATGCGCCAGACAATATTGACTTTTGAAGTTGTTGCTTTTAACAACTAAATCCAAACATTGATCAAAGTCTCCATATTGATTGACGTTGCCATTAAGGATACCACTCGTCAGCTTCGCACTCGCATCGAACACTAAAATTTTAGGTTATCTAACGATTTATTGATTTTATAATTCGATTATGAACTTGCTTTTGAGTGCCCACAGCTCTAAATTTTGAAGAGAGTTGATGAACTCCTGCGATGATTTTTGACACTCTCGTGAAACTTTATGCGAAGACAAATCAAATGGAGGCAGCATCTCAAAAACTTTTTCACTAAACTGGCTCATTTTCTCTGAAATAAAATGAAACGGTCACATAACTTCTTTTAATTAAATAGCTTTGTTTGTCTCGATACCTAGATTATCGACAGACGGCACTTTGTAATCGGATAAATCCATTGTTTTAATAAATAAGTTCACGATCGTTTCATTATGATCAATGTTGTAATGTTCATCTCGTTCAAATCCCAAACAAACGGAAACGAGAGAGAATATTGCAACTGCTTTCAGCAACATCATTGTTGACACTATAATTTTTCACAATATATTTGTCGCTTTAAAACCACCGCGAAAGAATATTTACTTGTTATCTTCTTGAAAGGTTGCGATGGACTAAAGGAATGTTTTTCGGAAAGCAATGAACCAAAAACAAAAAGTCTCGCAACATCAAATAAAGACGAATGTGGTGGGGGTGACGATCAATTTCTAAGTTAGATAATCCTGCAGATCTTAGTTGATAGTAAAGTTACAAAGGTAAATGTGAGTCTTAAATATTGTCATTAACCCTCTTTGTCCAACAGTTTTAATCAAGGTCTTCCTGTCTTCTAAACTTTAACGTTTTTAAAACCCGTGCAAGATCGTTAGAGGAATAAGACGAAAGATCAAAATTTTATTGTTTTCTTTAGCAAAAATATTGACAAGCGCAGTCCAATAGTCGCAGTCTAATTCGAATTCTCATATCATAACTGAAATCATAACTGATTTCATCTTCAAATTCATGGGCCTCATAATTTAATCTTGTGGGGCCAAGGGCGCCCTATACGAAGTCCAACTAAAAAACAAGTTTTAGAAATTTCCTACTTTCCATAAAATGTTTGTAGCCCTCCATAAGCTACTTAATTAGTTTTGCTTTTGATGACGTTCGCGTTATTCAAAAAAAACTTTTTTCATAATTTTTGGAATTAAAGAGACTTTAAGTAGACAGACGTTCGATCATTAATGATGTAATAATAATGTAAAATATGTCCACAAAGGCTTAGAAAATTTTATTTAGGATACGAAAGTCATAATGAAGTAATTTTAATCCGTTTGCGATTTTCGTTTGTCATCGTGGCTCGTCAATGTTTTAAGAATACCAGAAAGGGAGATGTTTCTTAACGCGTTTGCGTGCGCGTCATAAAAGATCTCGTTTGGTTGCATTCTACACTTTACATTTTTTCACCAACGAAAATATTTGAATCTTCTTTGCGTTTAACTTTTCATTGACGTCATTCGATTTTATGCCGTTGACTTTATTTTTTGTTTTTCTGTTTTTGATACAAAGATTTCTTCTGCATGGCATCTTGACGAAGAGCGTAAGCAAAATGAGACGATCACTAGGCTAATAAATTTGTTTGAGTCAAACTAACAAAAAAAATATTTTTGCTTTTAAATTAATCCAATGAAAGATTATTTTAAAACTAATCCACAAGTCACAATGATTTTAGGGAAACCGTTCTAGTGATAAGGCCTTCTAAGTCATTCAACATTTTAAAAGAACAATATGAACTGCATGAGATGAAGTCTTATTCATGATAAAGTTTCGCCAATGTCTTTTTTTTCAATCTGCTTAAACTTGACTAATTTGAAAATAAATCCGGTTTTTCTGTGAAGAAATAAGAGATGAACCCGAAATGCATTGACCGGTGTAAAAATAAATAGTGATAAAATATTTCCAGACGCGTTCGCAATTTCGATCTTTGAATCCAAAAACATTTGGCGAGTTACCAACACGCGTTAGGACTTGCCTTTGAAACAAGTTTGCTGATGATGTTTGTATAAAGATTCAAATGATACAAATGGCCATACTTGCTTCGACAGTTGTTGACGATCTCGCATTTATTCCGAATATTTTGGAGGAACTAAAACTTTATGTAAAAAAATATTAAAAACTCTTTCTTCTCGAAGATTCTTGTAAATCGCCGCGCACGTTTAAATTTGATTTTCAGAGTCAGTCTTTGGCGTATTGTCAAATAAGACAAACTAGTAGTTTTGAGTTAATGAACAGTTCAAGTTCGAAGAGTTGCTTTGTCAATAATCTCTCGGTTGCAGTTTATCCCGAAAATTCATTGATCAATAGACGATTCTCTTCTCTTAAAGGAACCCATAACTTTATGAACTAAGCATTCTATGAGAACGAGGAATAATAAAATCCACAAATAATAAAACGCGCATCGATTTTCATTCACCAACTTAAAGCAAAGAAAACTTTGAACAACTTCTTCTTCTTCACTTGGCGCTTAACAATTCCCGAACATTAACATTGAATTGAATTCATAAAGAAACTTTGCGTTCCTTAAAGGGCAGAGTGAACATTGCCTGAAGATGGCGAGAATAAATAGAGAATTTATTCATAAATATTTAATTAAGCAAGGAGAAGAAAAATTACTCAACAGCACCTTGGCAAGAAGCGAAAGTAGAATGACTGTGAAGAGAGCAAAGAATTTCATCTTTAAGGCATTCATATTCTCAATCACATTAAATGGATTTTAGCCAGGAAGAAAATTATGGAAGAAAATCGCGGTGGAAACGAAAGTAAAGGAAAAGCGGAGAGGCAACAAGAAATTGATGTCATTTCCCTCGACGGGGAGTTGAGCCATCTCATCGGTACTATTGATGGGTTGGAATTACACATTTAATTAAATGAGAACAGCGCGCGTCGATTGCAAAATTAAATTTGCTGGAATTTTGAGCGATCCCTCCTCGACTCATTCCTACGTTCATATCTTGGCTGAGGTTAGCCTCGAAGAAATCACTCTTGAGACCTTCAACGTGAATCTCGCCGTACACGTTACATAATTAATATGGGAGTCGTTTCAGGTCGTCGGGACATGAAAAAACTTTTCCGCGTCGCAACATCTCCGAGTGGTGTTGAGCGAGTGAACTTTTGATTTATGCGCACCATTAAAATTTAATGAATTTCTCTTTCTCTCTCTCTGCGGAAATTTGTGGTTTTCGAAGCATCTCACCGTGCCTTTTTACTGCCGAGCGTAGGCAGAATAAAAAGGGCATCAGCAGAAAAATGAGAAACTTTTGTGGCCGACATCGCCTCAACCGGGCAGGAGCTTGTGTCTCAACAATTACGAAATTATTCCTTCGGGGAAATCTTCATTCTCTTCCCTAACATGACCAGGCCAATGTAAAAGAGATGAGAACTTTTCTTTTATTTCATTAATTTAAAAAATTCCGCCTTAATGATAAATGATTCTCCTAAGACTGTCGGAAGCCATTGAAGCTTTTTGCTTTGTAAGCGCTTTTAGCACCCGAAGCTTTCGCTTGAATCCTGAGATTTTTTTCTTTACAAGTAACGCGATTGCTTTCATTGAGAAACGCTGAAAGAACAAAGCGTTAATTTTTAATTCACTTTTATGCAATGTAATTTATCTCTCGTCGTGCTCCATCATAGACTCTCGGTCTCTTCTCTCGAGTGAAACTTTTCCCGCTTAGCTTTTATCTTCTTCAACTTCTATCATTAGATATTCTCTTGCTAAAGATGAAACAAGATTTCTTTCTCCATGATGAGGCTGATGAAAGTACTTTGCATGAAACAGATCGCTTCGCTATCTCATTTTATGGAAATTAGTAACAAGTATCATTGCAGCAATGTAATTGAAGTAAAGGAGAATTGATTTAGGTTTGAGTTCCAATGGGGATGAGGATGATGAGCGATATCTCCTGTCGAAGCGATTTTCTTTGCCTTGATTTATGAGAAAATTTATGGGAGATTGGCAATAAAGAAGATTCTTTCATCTTCTTCCGAAGTCTTCAACCTGAGCATTTATGGAGATACATTGCTTTTATAAAACGAATCTCCTTTAGATTCTTGATTGAGATTGACGGCGAAGTCTCATGCTATGGCAGTGTAACTACATTAAACTTTTCGACTGCAAAGTGCAGAATACTCACTTGTCAAACTTAAGAATTCATAATATTCGTAGAAATGCTCAAGGTGAGCGCCGTTATAACACAACCAGAACATTCATCATTCCAACTTCCACATTCTCTTGAAATGTTTCAGATTTTACTTCTCGCTTCGCGAAACGTAAAATCTTTCTCATTGAAATTTATGTGCTGGAGATCATTTGAAGACAGGGCGAGAGAAATGCGAGACGTGGAATGAAATGCTTTCGTTATCGGAGCGAACGAGAGTTCTTTGAACGTTGGAGCGGTGTTGTGATGTCCTTCGAAATATGAGACGAACTTTTTTACGAGCTTAAAGTTTCGCTTGTTGAAGCGTTATCAACGAAAGGTAATCTCAAGAGCAAATTGAGCGGATTAAAAAATATTCGCGAAGCGATGATGCGAAACGACTTGGGGTTGCTTGTAAAACGCGAATGGACTCATTGTTGTCGAGGTGATAAAAGAATTCCCTCTAATTGGGATAATGAAGTTATAAACGGCATAAATCAGCAGAGTTTTCTTTTTATTATCTTGAGCATCTTAATTCAGCGAAGCCCGAAGTCCCCAGAAATGTGGATTCTTCTCCTTCTCCACTCAGCACGGTCTCTTCTTGCACAAAGAGATTTTCTTATAATAACCTGGATCCTTCTTCTTATTCCTTTTTCCCTTCCGCATTTGCCTTAATTTATTCCTCACGAATTCTTCTTCATTTACAGGGTGAGCTTCTTTGTGTTGAGCTTTACAAAGGGCTTCGCTTTTTTTATGAGAATCTTCTCCGGTATCAGCGACGGTTCATCGTCGAAAAGAAATATTCGCAACAGGGCTTGCCTAATGTTTTAACTTTGGGGAAAAGCTTTACACGAATCTTTATGAAGTATGCAACAAGCTCAAGCCCTGATTGGAATCTTTATTCATCTTTTTACTTGCGCGAGAAACGGATACAAAAATTGTGTTATCAAAATGATATCAACATTAAGCGCAGCTACGAGTCACTATGCTCAACGAAAGGTGGAAAGTTGCTTTTAAAAAGAGAAATGAAAAAATCGATAGTTAGAGGAATTAAACCTTAACCGTGCTCCGATCCGCCTCGTCGAGCTGCCTTGATTAGATTTCCGAAAATATTCCAAGTTTTATTGGCTTTGAGCTGAACGTAATTAGTCAAGGAAGCAAAAAATGTTTTTTTAATTTCTGCGAAATCTACAAATTTTTGATTGAGGATCTTGAAATTCTATTCGCGTCGAGGAGGCTGAGGAGTTTAATTTTCGCTTTTACGACCCAATGGAAGAAAGATATTTCATCAAAAGCCATTAAAGCATCGCTCGTCTTATGTTTTCCGGTATCAGATGCGACTCGTGATTTAAAATTTAAATTATCTCATCTTCCTTGCAGACATTTTATGTGGAACGAGGCCAGTTCGACATTTTAAATCAAATGTTGGTGGGCATGAGGCAATAAAAACCCTGCAGCATAGTTTTCAGCGCTTTTATTACATCCTGTTCGAGTCGCAATAAAACTCCTACACGTCACAATTAAATCATGATTTGAATGAAAAATTGGTCTACGCCAACATAAAATTTAAAAAAAGGCTCTCAACGATTCTCGAGAGGCAAGGGAAAATATTTGTGTTTCACAATCCTTCAAAATCCTTTGAGCAATTTTTGATTCGTTATCAAAATTTTTTCAACTGAAATTAAACTCTTGACCTCAAACAAGTGTGCAACTACTTTGCTTTAACTTTTTCAATTGAAAGTGAAGTTTATTCGCTTGATGAAGAATGCTCTACAATCAAAACTCTAGGAACGCTTTTTGATTTCAATCAAACGAGTTTAAACTAGAACTTCTAGTGTAGAAGCAATTTATTCTCAGAATTTGTGATTAAATATTTTTATTGAAATCATGAAAGATATTTACAAGTAGCAAACGTAATTAATTTTAATAGACTTAATAGTCAAGCGGATGAAAATTTGTGACTTCCGGGGGCAAAGTGTCACTTTCAAAAATTATTTTCCTAGAAGTGTAATTGAGACACCTGTAACGAAACTTCTTTTCGATTGCACAAATCCAAATGAAACTTCTGAACTTATTTTACAGCAAACAAGAGAGACTTTCTCACAATGACGTCGATTGTGCTGTCTATGAATTGCAACTCAAAAATGATTTTTGAAATTGGATAAACTTTCTTTGTATCACTTTATTCTCTAGCTACAACGATATCTATTTCAATACAGCAAATGCGAGTTTTTTCTTTCAAACGAATGATGGAATTTTGTTCAACAAAATTCGCACTTGCTTAAAGTTCCTAAAAACAGAACTTTGCAGAAGATTTTTTTCAAATGTTCTCTTCCAATTCGTAAGAAAAAAATATTGAGCGACTCATCACTGAAACAGTTCACGTTGAACTTCAATTCATGAAACAAAACGAATTGGTCTGTAACATTGGAGCTTACAAGAAATCTTCCGGAAAAGGTTCAAAATTAAGAAATCATCAGGCGATCGGAAAAGGTTGAAACAAATGTCTGACATGCA
Source organism: Smittia aterrima (assembly GCA_033063855.1). NCBI lineage: Eukaryota > Metazoa > Arthropoda > Insecta > Diptera > Chironomidae > Smittia > Smittia aterrima. The sequence continues at coordinate 5,503,464 of CP093831.1, forward strand.
AATTTGAATATAAATCTTAACCAGCTCTCAATAATCTCAGCAATTCTGTTGTTCATGAGTTACGTTGATAGTAGAGAAGCTTTTCAATATCACAAACGCAGCGTAAGAACGACTCTAGTTAAGGGAAAAATAATTTTATTAAAAGTTTGGGTTAAAAACCTTGAACCTGCCCGAGGATCATCGCAAAGCAATTACGAATGGTTTAGCTAAAAAAAATATCTTTAAAAACTTCCTTAATAAACTCATTCATCATCAGAAAAAGTTGATAGCAAACAGTATCGCTCAAGGGCTTCACCACGTAAAAAAAGCTCTCATCCCAGATAATTCGTTTGCAAATAATCCACAGCGCCCTTGGCGAAAAAACTCAATGGCAGAAAGAATGTCTGCGAAATTTATTTTCACGCTCATAAATTTTCATGCGGATAATTTAATTTCAAAAATGTCTCTTAACCCATCCTTCAGCGAAAAATATATCTAGAGAAATGGTAACATCAGCAGAGGGAAATTGTTTTCAATGTAACCTTGTGAGGCGTAAGAGTGAGTTTGGAGAATTGCGATGGCAAGCAGCTTGTTGTTACGCTTTATTTCCGTGAGCTTTTCGAAACAAATGGATTTGTCACGAGCTCCCTATGAATAAGTAACAACGCACACTTTCATTTTCTGCCTTTGGTGAATCCATTCCATCTGCTCTTGTTTATGAAAATTGCTCTCATTGTCTCAATCCATCAGAAAACAAAAGCTTTGCATGTAGCAAACAAAAGTATGAGCATCAAAGCATCAATTCTTTTATTTCTATTCCGAGCATTCGTTTACCTAAAAGTTTTTAGAATGCAAAACTTTTGTATTTTACGATGTTGCAACTTGCAACATCAAAGCTCTCGTCGTAATGCCGACAGAGCTTTCAATCTTTCGCAACATGATAGCAACAAATTGTTTGTAGCTTGTCGACGACAGCGAATGATTTAAACTTTAAAACTGAACCGGAGCGATGCTGAAAAGTTTTTAAGGAAAAGTCAGATGAAAATTCCTTGAACTTTCGCCAAACAGTTTCCAGTTCGCTGGGAATTTAAACACAATCACTGAAACTGAAAAGAATTTCAATATATTCAGCATGTAACTTCCTTACCCGCTTTCCTCGTCACACATCAATTTGTGTTGTCGAGTTGCTACGAGAAACGAAACTATCTATCGAAAAGTTTCTCCTTTGCTTTCTTCTCTATTTAGTTTTCAATTTCGATGAAAAGTTTGATCATTATTTTGGAATATATTGACGTATGTGAGATGGAAAAAGTTTCTCTCACAACAAGTAAACAATGGCAAAGGAGATTCTCATGCTTAAAAGGAACTCTTCGACATGACTCTTAGTTTCATCTTTTGTCGAACTATGCGGTCACTTTTGTCGGAAAGGATTTCTTGCATTAGGTTATTGCATAACATCTTTAGGAGTCCATCTAGTTAAATTTAAGAAGACTCAAATCTTCCCTGATTATCCAAATGAAGAGGAAACGAAATCGCTGAGTGAACTTTACGTCCAACCACAGGGGCACGACGATAAGAATGGTAAGAAGCGGAAGAGAACTTCCCACACACAATGAGTTGAATAGCAACGAGAATCCCATTGTGTGCGACGATGAAACCTCTCAAGCCATCGCATAACAAACGGAATCTGTCTAGAAAATTTGCCTCTTCGAACAATGAACCGAGACAATTTCTTTTTCACTGCCCTCGTCCCCGTGAAGAAAAGAAAAATGTTTTCAGCTTTATAAACATTTTAATATTCTCGCCATGATGTGACCCATTTTTGCCCGACGCTTTCCGTCGATTTGCTGTAGCTGCCAGCCGCTTGACTTTTAACATTCTACTCCCGCTATCGTTTCACTTTTTTTCCCGATATCTATCATATTTCGAAAAGCAATAAAACGCAGAGAACGAGAGATGGAAACTTTTTTTTTCAAAGTGTCAGGAAGTTTAACGAATTCATTATCTCAATGTCATTGGAATCGTTTTATGAATATTTGATGAATTTTCAGTAGCTTGACTACAAAGAAGCTGAGTTTATGAAAAAGAATCAAAGAAAAATATTTCCTACAAAGCGAAATTACTTTTCATTTGATATTCTCAGTCTGCTCTGGAGATTCTTTTACACTTTCCCAGTAAAGCTTCTCCATTTCCTGATGAACAATTATTTTGTGAAGAGCTTCAGGAGAGAGAGGCTCATTCTTCAGCCGGAAGTAAATCTTCAATTTATCGCTGAGGACAAATTTGAGTCTCATTATCGTTCAAGAAGTTAAAGATGATCTCACCGTTTGATGATGTTCCACGCGTCTGTTTTCAGTTCCTCGAAATCGTAAGCGAAAGCCCACGTGTACAGTTCGATGGCATTGTCAAGGCAGAGCTGGGAAAGAATTTCTTTCTCGCAAATTTTCTTAAGTCGCTCCATGTCGTAGTAGTGAGCAGCTTCGTATAAATCTTGAGCAACTTCTTGGAACTTCTCTGGCAGTTTAGCTTCGTAAATAAATTTCAAAACACTTTCGAAAGTGTCAGGCTCGATCTTGTCATTCTCGCCAGAGCTTTCTCGGGATTCTTGCATACCAGACGTGAAGAGTCGCATGAAGAATGGACTCACAGCTGCCAGGACGGCTTTATGAACTTTAAACTTCTTTCCCTTCACAACGTATGTGAAGTCAGAGAAAGTCGGATCCTTAAACATTTTCGAGTAATTGGCGATTATCTCGTTGTACCCATCGATTTGATTGTAAAACTTGCTTTTCACTGAAGTGCTGTCGCAGCGTTTTATTGTGAACGCTACATCGATTACAATGTCATTCTTCCTTGCATCGACAGGATAATCGCGTCGACCCGAATCCCACGAATTTGTATGATTTGACATTTCAAACCACTGACTTTGTTGTTGGAGGGATCCATTAATGTTCAGGTCAAAACAAAATTTGCAATTATTAAGCTCGACGATTTGATCTGGTTTACGAAGAACGTGGAACTCGATCGGATAGTAATGATAATAGGAGTCTTTATATCGCTCACCGATTGTCACCCACCTACAGCGAAAATATTTATATTCGTCACGTAGATTTCACATTCTTCTTACCACTCTGCGTTAATGAAGAACAATTGTATCTTTGCTGAAGTTATTGCTTCGCTTTTCGAGTTTTCTATCTCCAAAGTGAAGTTTGTCTTCTCAACGATTGTCTCGAAATCCTTAAACACAATCTTTTGAACTGCTCTAATTTGATCCATCTGCGCTTTAAATTTAATAATTGCGCAACAGTCGAGAATTTTTGTCCAACTGGATGATTTCAGAGCTGTGAATAAACTGATCAAACGCCACTTGTTTTCGTGAAATTTTTATTTTATTAATACGTTGTAATATAAAGAAAGAAACGTCATCTCTGGACTTGTAATTCTATTTTAGTCATCAATCGTGTGAAATTCAAAAATTTATGGTTTCAATTTTTCTTCTGTTTCCGGAACTTCTTTTAGATCATCCATGTATTGCTGAAAACGAAGTTTCTTCTTCATTAGTTCCTTCAGAGCCACTGGAGATAAAGGCTCGTTCTTCATACGGAAGTAGATGTGCAATACTTCACTACAGAATAATTAGAGAACATTTAAATTAAGCTGATCAGTATTAGAAGAAATAATTTTAAGTTACCGCTTCACAACTTTCCATGAATCCTTTTTCAACTCCTCCAAATCATCATAAATCCAAGCCCAGCAGTAGAGGTCAACAGCGTTCTCTTTCGACAACTTCGAACGTATTTCTATAGCACAAACTTCTTTCAATTGCGGTAAATCGTAGTAATCTGCAGCTTCGTACAATGCTTGAGCTACTTCAGAGAGGTTCTCTGGTAATTTCGTTGAGTAGATGAACTGCAACAAATTTTTGAATACTTCCGGCTCAATCTTGTTAATTTCACAAACATTGTCTCCGGCTTCTTGCAAGTCTGAATTGAAAAGTCGATTGAACACAGGACTTGCAGCAGCAAGAACGCATTTCTGAACCTTGATTTCTTCTCCTTTGACCATAAACTTGAAGTCATGATAGGATGAATCGGTGGCCATTTTGTAGTAATTGTTGATGATGTTGCTGTAACCTTTCATTGGATTGAAGAACCTGGTGCTGACTACGGATTTTTCAAATCGCTTGATTGTTAATTTCATGTCCATCGAAATATCTTTAGGCACTGTTTTAACATAAAGTGAAACTTTTGACTCATAGATGGTTACAATGTTTGTTAACTGGTGCCAGTTGGTTGCAGCCTTTTCGTCGCTTTTTGGGATGTTTACTGCGAAGCTAAATTTGCAGTTTTTAAGTTCCACGACTTGATCTGGTGATCGAGAAATGTGAACCGAGATCGGTAAATAGTATTGTCTATTTCCACTGTTATAAACATATTGACCAACTGTCACCCACCTAATGAAAATAAAAATAAGCTTCTTAGTGAATCAAATCAATAGAAGTCTTACCACTCAGCATCAATGAACAGCAATTTAACCTTTCCAGTGACAATAGGTTCGTCCAAATTCGAAAAGTTTTTAAAAAGCAATGAAAATTTTGATTCCTCGATGATCTCTTCACTGTAACGCACTTCAAAGTCTTGAACAGCATTTGCTTCATCCATTTTCTCCTTATTTGATCCTTGAAACGATATTCTTGATATTTTAAACGAAATTTAATCGATCAGGATAAATTGTAAACACATGGACTGTCAGATTCTTTAACAATTGAAGAAGGAGACAAGAGATGAGTGAGATGAAAAACTTTAAGAGAAAGGCTGACCAGATTTCTTCCTCATGAAGATTGATCATTCAAAGAATCAAGGTTCCCAAACAAAGTGCGAAGCAATTGTTCTACTCACGTGGAGCTAACGGCCATTCATTGATAAGCAGACAAACGTTTACTCTGCAAATGGCCACTAAATTAAAAAAGTTTCTCTTCTCCCACGTAAACGTTCTTCTTGCCCAAGCACGGAAAAAATATGCTCATTAAATCGCTTGTCTTGATTCCGTTAATGACTCAATTTCGGGTCATAAAAATGGAAGAGCGGAGCACTAGCGAATAATGCGATGAACGAGAAGAAAGTGGCATCGAAAATAAAAGAAAAATTGCTACAAGGGAAATTCAATGTGAGCAAATTATCCAAACAATTCGTTTAATGAACTTTCACTTCATTTTTATGACTTGTGATTCACCCCGGAAAGGAAAAGCAACGACAAAGAAGGGAAACACTTAAATGGCATGAAACGAAAGGCGAAGAAAAGCTCATTTATTTTCTAGCTTAAGTTTCTCAACGACTCGACTGGGAATTCTCAAGATCACGTGGAATATTTAAGGTAATTTGGTCGTATCTTCGTGGCCAAAGGTCACCTGATATCTGCTAGAACGTAAAAGCTGGAAAATCATCTTCTCAAATCTTTTTAGTTTTCAAATATTTGCTTAAAATTGAGAAGCTTTATAATCCTCAACAGCAGCCGAATGATTCCCGCTTTTGACGGTGAATAACGATGAAAGAATATTGTATGATTTTTATCGCCTTTTTATTATTGTCCCGGTTCGCTCTGGTGAACAAGCGAAAGTCGCGCATTGTGTAATTTGATGTTCTCGGGGATGAATCGACAGTGACGCTCACAATCGAAAGCTCTCAAAAGCTTCGCGCGCCTGAAACCTATCGACGAACTCATCCTCTTTTATATCTTTCCATTATGATGGAAATTTTCAAACATGTTAAATTAATGTTTGCCTTCACACGAAGCGAAAAGGAAAAATGAGAAATTTCACATCGTAAATTGCGATTCCGTTGTTCTCGTCTCTCCACACATATCTAAAACACGAGAAACATTCAGTTAAAATCAACTTTATTTCAATTTCTTCCGGCTGCTTTCGTTGCAATTTTCTCGCTTTTCGTGAAAAATCGAGGAGAAAATTTAACAATAGCGTTGGATTGTAACGACAACGTTAAGGCTTTGTGAGTACGGTTTCCATCGAAATCTTTGAGCTAGTGCGATAAACGAGGTAGCAATGTTAGGAAGTGTGGAATTGATTTAGTTAGCAAAGGTTTCACCGAAGGGAATCACGACGGTTTGGAAAGACTTGTCGCGGAATGTAGTGATGAAATGTGTGTTGTCGGAAACCGAAGAAATTGTTCCTGTATCACCAGCAGTTGCTTTAGCAAGCACATCAGGATTTTCGCAAACTATATTTCCGTTGTAAAATGGAATATCCTTATGAATGACGCCGTGTGACGAGTTCAACCAAATCTGACGAGAATTCGGCAACGAATTAATCCACTCGAAGGCGATTGAGATGTTCTCGCACCAGAGATTTACTGACTTGGCAGACTTAGCGAAAGTGATGCCTTCCTTTGTTGTTCTGAAGAATTCGAGTGAGATAATCGGCAAGTCATCTGAACCAATCAGAGCGGGAGGACATCCAACTATTGCCGGTCCACTGCTATTCCACATGACAGTAAATCCTTTCATAGTAAACTCCATCATTTTCGCCTTAAGTTTATTCTTATCCTCTTTAGGATTTGGTTTTTCCTTCATAGCATCCATTTTCTGCGTAAGCGACTGAAGAAATGCCTTTGTGACAGAAACTTGAACAAGGATCGACCGTAAAACGTTCAAATCTTCAGCTTGGAGGCATCGAATGATAAAGTCTGTAGCTGATTCTAAATCACTGTTTTCAGCTATGATAATCGTGGAGTTTGTGTTTTTGATCGGAATCTACAAAAATGATTCGAGCGATAACAAAAGAAAGCCGAAGTGCGCGCGAAAGACAATAGAACTTACCGACAATTGTTTCTTCCCGTCGTAATTCATGTTCGAGTAACTTTCCTTAAACGCTTTCAGGTCCATTAGATAATATTCGACTCGCAAGGTCAATTTTAAGATGAACAGAGCGTGATTTGAAAGTTTATGATCTTTTTCTGATAAGAATTCTTCTGATAAGAAGTTGCTCGGATTGCCGCAAAACGTTTTCAACAAACCAAAACGCGACAGTTGCTCATATGCCGAAGTTTTGCTCAGCTAACCAAAACAAAACAATATTTGAGAAAAAGTTGAATTCCGTTTTGAAATTGCTTTGATTAAGAATAATTAACTGTTCATCGTATTCGCTAAGCAGTTTTTCGCAAGCAGCGACTAAAGTTTTACTAATTTTTCATTTATAAACGAATTCGCAAAATGTTTTCGTCTTTTCTGGTTTCACGAAGTTTAATCAAAACCGCGGGTCTCTACTGCAAGCAAACAATACCGAGGAGTATTCCCAGAAACTTCAGTTCAACAATTCAACGACAAAGCAATGTACTTGCACCTAAAAGTTTTGTAAGAAATTAAAATTATTGTAACATCGCAATTAACATTTTTCAATTTTAGACACTACTGGGTCCAAAGACCTCAGCTCTTCGACTTGCAGTCACAAGATTCTGTTCAAATGCATCACAGTCAGCCAATCAACCTGGAAAGAAAGCTGTCGGATGGTGGCTTGTTGGATGTTCCGGAATGGTCTTTGTTGCTGTTATTTTAGGTGGGGCTGTCGTTTATTCAATTTTAATATGGAGCGTGTTGACTGTGATAACTGAAATTATTCCGAGAACAATTCGCTAATAAATGAGTTGAACAAAATAATAATTTCTATTAAATTTTGAAGGCGGCGTGACAAGATTAACTGAATCGGGTTTATCGATGGTCAGATGGAAGTTGCTCGGCGAAAAGCCTCCGAGAAGTGAAGAAGATTGGATTCAAGAATTTGAGACATACAAACAATTCCCTGAATTTAAATTGTGAGTACAAAATGAGAATAGAAAGTGAAGAAAAAAAATTAAAAAACTTTCGTTTTTAGGAAAAATCAAGATATGACATTAGAAGAATTTAAATTCATCTTCTGGATGGAGTATGGACATCGAATGTGGGGTCGATGGATTGGCGCATACTTTGCTCTTCCAGCTGCTTACTTCTGGTCACGAGGATATTTCAACAAAGGAATGAAAATTCGAGTAGGAATATTTGGAACATTAATTGGATTGCAAGGACTGATGGGATGGTACATGGTGAAATCTGGACTGGAAGATCGTTTCCACGGAGAAAATGATGTGCCGAGAGTATCGCAGTATCGTCTCGCTGCTCATCTTTCATTTGCTTTCGTGCTGTATACGCTCTTTCTGTGGTCAGCGCTTGATCATCTGCTACCAGCTCAAGCATTAACAGAAGTAACGAAATCAGCATTACGATTCAGAAAGCTCGCGCATGTTTCAAAGGGAATGGTTTTCCTAACAGCAATGTCAGGTGCTTTCGTTGCTGGTCTTGATGCTGGACTCGTTTACAATTCCTTCCCAAAAATGGCTGATCGATGGATTCCCTCAGATATCCTCGCATTATCTCCGACACTAAGGAATTTCACTGAAAATCCAACGACAGTTCAGTTTGATCATCGAATTCTTGGAACGGCAACTTTAACGTTGATCTCTGGACTTTGGTTCCTTTCGAGAAAGTGCAAACTTCCACCGCGAGCATATAAAGCAGCAACTGCTGTCGCAATCATGGGTTGGATGCAAGTGATTCTCGGTATTACAACTTTACTAACTTACGTTCCTGTGCCACTCGCAGCAAGTCATCAATCGGGATCATTAGTCCTTCTCTCTCTTGCTGTTTGGTTGACTCATGAATGTAAATTGTTAAAGAGAATACCGAAATAAATAATTTAAAATAATTAGTAAAACAGATAAAGATCAAAAAAGTTAATTAAACTTAGCAGAGCGTAGTTTCGATCTACGGACCTCTGGGTTATGGGCCCAGCACGCTTCCACTGCGCCACTCTGCTCAATAGTTTATGCGAAGAATCTTGGCAAAACATTCATTTTGTTCCGCTTTCAAAGTTATTCTGATTTCATGATTTCTCATAAATATTTCTCATCCCAAAATGACATTTGATTTGAATCAAGAAGTCGCATTCGAAGAAGAGAAACATTCTCGAGAATGTATCGATTTGACTTAACATATCATTTATCTACGAATTGTTTAAAGATAATTGATAGTCAATCGAATAAGCAGTTTGGCGAATTTATGTTTCGCGTCGCATACTGTGCTTGAGTGTCGGTTTTAAATTTCCGAACGTAAACCAATGCTTTACGATTATTCTATTTGGCAAATAGTTTTTGTTGGTAATGGAAATTATGCTGAAGAGACACATTTTGTTTCTCATTGTCATTAGATATTTTGTAGTCACAAAATGAAGTCTCATTTAATGATTTAATTAAAATCATTTAAGTTTATCAATAACATTCCATGGGAAACAAATTTCATTGATTTAAAAATTTGTTCCATAGAAAAATAATTTCAAGACAAAATAAAAAAAAATGTTTTTTGCAAAAAATGTTGAAAAAATTATTTTTTAATTTTGATTTGATAACTCGATAAATTATCTATCAAAATATTAAAATAAAAAAAAAAGTTTAACCATAGCAGAGCGTAGTTTCGATCTACGGACCTCTGGGTTATGGGCCCAGCACGCTTCCACTGCGCCACTCTGCTGTACGGTTGTTATATCTAAGCTTTGCAAGAAGACAAATATAAACAAGAGAAAAGAAAATTCGAAGAAATATTTGACATTTTTATGAAATAGGTTGACTTAGAGAAGGTTTGATTAGAGATAAAGAGTTACTGAAATATTTATTGAGGTAGGACTTGCAAGTGTAGAAGAGACATTTTATTTCTTCTTTGTAATAAAAGAAATGTTATCAAGAAAATGTCAGATTACATTGAATATTCCTAAAATATTTTAATTCTTGAAAGAAAACATCGGAAAGCAATTAAATTTATTTTTCGTTGATTAAAGATGTTTTATGAAAAATATTTATTTATCAGAAACTTAATAAAATTTTGTAACGTTACACATAATTTTAAACAGAGTTAAAATTGCGACATCTGAACGTGAGCTTGTCGGCAAAGCGATGGAAGCGGTTTACGCTTCTTTGTCTGTTTGGTGAGTAAATATTTCGTTCAGCGACACTATGTCAACATTTAGAAATATTTAGCGATTTAGAGAGTTTCTGGCGATTAGAATTAATTTGCGAAAGGTTTTCTCGATCATAAACTCGCGGTGAAAATAACGAGCTTGAAGATTGTAAAATAAAGCTAAAGAAGCTCAAGTTAAAGTGAATATTCGAAAGTTTAACGAATATTTCTCAATTTCGCGGTTTTATCGAGTCTTCAACGGAATCAAAGTGTACTGCAAGTTTAATATTAATCGATCCATGAATAACAAATTCTTCTCACTAAATATTTTAGACATAAGGAGCAAAAAGTTTGATGACTCGTGCGAATGCTAATTAAAATTCAATAAAAATTAAAAATGGACACCAACCTGGACAACGACGGATCCAGTAGCGACTTGGACATTAGCAGTGATATCAATGGATGCATTAAATCGCTTGACGATGATATTGAAGGGCCGATTAAGAGTAAAGAAACTCCCGCCGATGATCAATCGTCTCGATCTAGCAGTTCGAGTAGCTCATCTTCTTCAAGCGACTCCTCCTCATCTTCGTCATCGAAATCATCGAAAACTTCGTCGTCACATAAGAAAACAAAGGAGAAAGCACCAGATCCGAAAGTGGTTGTTCCGCCACCGCCAACAATTGTAACTATTACAGATCGAGTGCTGTACCCAGCTAGACTTTATAAGAAACCATTAGATAAGACACACAAAGTTCAACACAGATCTCGTTCTCGATCGAGAGCACCACGTCCGACCAGAGAATCCGGTTATAAAACGGATGGGTCAGTGACGTCTGACAAGAGTATGCGACGAAGAAAGTCAAGAGCGCCTTCAGCTCCTCGAGTCAATGCGGATATTGACTTAGATCTCTGTAGCCTTCAGCTCAGTACAGAGCCATCAACTTCAGTGAAACTGACGAAACGCAACGTGAACATGATGGCGCGAAAAAATGATACCAACAACAATCAAAGCAGCAACAATAAAATTAGACCAACGGCACTGAATCTTGAGCTAAATCGTCGATTGCTAGAGCATAAAATGGATCTAAATGGGAAGAGTTCTTCCTTTTCTTGCAAAATTGGATTCAAAGGATTCAAGTCCAGTCAGTCGTTTCAAGAGCTAACAGCAACGTCTCGTGTCATGGCTCCATCATGGACAGCTCAAGAAAAAGTATCTGCGAAACCTGTCAAATATGCCAAATCACTCCCACGAACTATCAAATCAAGAAGATCGTCAGTGGCCAGTCGAGCAGGATCAGTTCGAAGTGCGACATCAACAATTTCTCGAATGAAACGAGCTACGACACCAGCAGTGGTCAAGAACAACGAATATGTTGTTGCACAAGTAGCAGAGATCACTGCAGCTCTCGCCAAGTGCACAATTAGCTCAGCTAAGAACTCAAAGAATTCGAAGATGTTGAAACTGATGCAGACTCCGTCATCTAAGAAGAAAAAGACTGTAAACAAAAGACGAAGTAAGAAGAACGACTTAGTGCCTGTCGCCGAAGACCACAAGTTGCCTCTTAAAAAACGTCATTACTTGATTGCTGACGATAATGGAATCGCCAAACGAAAGAGACTCAAAAAGTCGGCTCCACCAGGAATTTTCGAGCCAACAGAGCAACATGATGACACGAGTTCTTTTGATGTTTTCAATATCATGTGTCCACACGAACCTGAATCGAAACCAGCCGCTAAATCCGTTGTCGACAATATTCTCACAAAACTTGATCCGACAGGAAACAAACGAAAGCGAAGAAGAGCCAATCGAACAGGTTTTCCAACTCCGAAACGACCGAAAAAGAAAGTCATCAACGACAATGCCAGCGATACATCAAGCGTCGTGCAGAAGCGACCGAAGAAACAGCCAAAGTCAGTGCCAGAAGAGAATCTTCAAAGTCTTTCACTTCGTCAACTCCAATTGAAACAGCAAAAGGAAATCGAATTGAACAACATTTCTGAGTCTCGTACGATAAGGGGACGCGCCAAATCTGTCTGTCACGTTGAAGCTCCTGAGCCAGTTGTGAAAAGAAAACGAAGGCAAACGATATTTGTAGATAAGGAAGATATCCTGGAGAAAATAATTGAAGCTCAACCGATAAAAAAGAGACGTCAAACAATTCTTGTTGACTCTCCAAGCTTAAAGAAGCTTCGAGCGGATTCGAAGAAGTTAGAACCGCTGAAACCAGAGTTTCCTGTTAAGTTGATACCAAAAAATGTTTACAATGGCGACACACAGAAGCGAGCATTCGTCGCAAGCCTAAAAGGAACTAAATGCCGATGTGCACCAAATCCTTGTGGAGAGTCGTGCCTGAATCGATCAATGTTCATCGAGTGTGATGTTAGTATTTGCGGAAAGAGTTGTACAAACACAGCAATTCAAACTGGCGGATTATTAACTAAGGAAGTTGAAAAATTCAAAACTGAGCACAAAGGCTTTGGTGTGAGGACCAAGAAAGACATTCCAAAGAAAACGCTTATTCTCGAATATACCGGCGAAGTTCTTTTCTTAGAAACCTTCCGACAACGAATGCAAACGATATACAAGAGCGATCAGCATCATTATTGTTTAGAGTTGAGTGGAGGATTAGTATTGGACGGTCATCGAATGGGATCGCTCTGTCGCTTCGTGAATCACTCGTGTAAACCTAATTGCGGTATGGCGAAAATTTACGTCGATGGACTACCAAGAATGATTCTCCAAGCTGAGGAAGATATTCCTCACGGTACTGAGTTGACTTACGATTATAAATTCGACAATTTTGAAGACATGACACCTCAGCAATGTTTCTGCGGAGCAGACACATGTCGGGGAACTTTAAGCGCACATCTGAAAGCTCCAAGACGAGCGAGCATGTCAACAAAGGTAAACATTTATTTTTGTACGATAAGCTTGTATTTATTTTCTTTTACTATTTTTAGGATGGAGAAGTCGTGGTTAAACGTGGAGGGCGAAAAGGACGAATGGCTCTAACTTGTGCAAAGGCCAACTCGTGTTTCTTAATAAGAAACCTCAAACGTGGCGAGAAGAAATATCATCCTGACTTGTTGCTTCATTACCAAAGCTTAAAGAATAGTCTTGAAGGAGACCCCAAGGTTGGATTTGCCTTTGTTTCGAAGCCACACGAAAGTTCACCTCCAGCGCCTGAAACTCCTAAACCAGTTGAGGAAGAATCTCCAAAGGATCCAGAGCCGATTGTTGTACAACAGCCGTTATCAGAGCAATCACAAATTCTCTGGCAGATCTGTGAACGTCTCGAGAGTCTACATGGTCCTGCGATCGAAGAGATTTTACTTCCAATCGCTCCGAAGACCGGACATTCCAACCATGATCGAATTTCTTTGCCTATATCGCTCGAAGAAATTAAACAAAATGTTAAGATGGGAACTTACGATCTGCATCCACTTCTGTTCCACTACAACATCAAGATTCTTCTCGATAACGTTGTGAAATTCTGGGGAGTGAATTGTCCGCAATATCACACAATGTTGATTCTTCGAGATGCTTATAAACAAGTGAGAACTGATTTAATCGATGAAATCAAACGAGTGTGGAGCGATGAGTTCTTCGTTAATGCTATGATGGACAAAGTGATTAAAAAACCCGCCAAAAACCGTAAGAAAGTTCCAGAGCGGCATGACGAAGAAGACATCGTTAATTGTCATTGTGGGCGATATCTCGAAGAAGGTTTAATGATTCAATGTCAGAAGTGCCTCACGTGGCAACACGTCGAATGCGCTGGAACCGATGGTAAAGCTGAAGACTACACTTGCGCGAAATGTGAAGGCAAAGAAGTGCCGTTAGAGATCTTAAAGAGTGACGAGACTACAGCTGATGGACATCAATGCTATTTGACTTTGATGCGAGGAGATCTTCAGGTAAATTCAAATTTTTATTTCGTAAAATGAAATTCTCTAGAACTTTTATTTATTTTTAACAGCTCCGTGTTGGTGACGCAGTTTACGTTCTACGCGACATTCCAATTGATCCCACTGTTAAAGGTGGTCCACGTCACACTTACGAAACGATTGGAAATGTTAATCACACGGAATGTGACATCGTTCGCGTTGAAACTCTTTATAAAGACGATAAAGGCGAGGCTCATGTTTTAGGCCATCACTATCTACGTCCGAATGAGGTTTATCACGAGCCTTCTAGGAAGTTTTACGCAAATGAGTTAATGAGAACATCAATATTTGAGTCTATCCCAATAAATCTTGTAATTGACACGTGCTGGGTTCTCGACCCCACGAATTACTTCAAAGGACGACCAATAAACAGCGTCGAACGGCACGTTTACATCTGCGAGTATAAAGTCGACAAGCAAGCACGTGTCTTCAGTGTTATCAAGAAAAGCAGTCGACAACCAATAAGCACGAAGCCTTATGCATTCTACAAGTTCGAGGAACAGCTGCGGCAGAAGAGAAATCATTTGGTAAGTTGACTAAAAATACTTTTTTGCTTTTCAAAGTTTTAATGATTTCATCGACAGCCCCATGACATCGACCACGTGATACCAAAGAAAATCAAGAAGGAACAACTTCTATCGAAAAAGGACAAAACCTCCGATACGCCACACTTGCCACTGATGCCTTCTTCTCTGAATCGGAAATTGTTGTCACCCAAACAACGAATGGAGAATCTCGAATGTTGTCTAAATCTTCTAAAGAAAATTAAAACTAAATCGAAGGAGCCAAGCGATAAGATCAATTCAAAGCCATATCAAGAGACTAATGACAGTGCAGCCAAGCAAGACGCTTCTGTTGAGCCGGTTAAGGAGAAGAGGAAACCTGGTCGACCAGCTGGCAAGAAGAAGTTGAACTCTTAGCAATAATGCCATAAGTATGATTAGAGATTATTAAGTTTAGTTTTCTTAATTTCTCGCTAGACATGAGCTTGGAATTTGAGAAAGTTCGGGTTCCTCGATCAATTGTAAGAAAGCTCCTGACACTTTTCTACTTCTGTTTGGTATTTTTCTATCTGAAAACTGTACAAAACAATAAACAGATTTATGAATTAATGATTAAAACATTCTTTTTATCGCTTAGGAACAATCTTCATATATTTTTCTCTTTCAGCTGTTACATGATTGTGATCCTCTTATTTTATAAAATTGACAAATTTAAAACATTCAAAAATGAAAATTGTGATTTTCAATTTTCCTGGCGATCTCTGCTGCTAATTTCCTTTGCTAAATGTGTTGCGTCTCGTCACAACAAACATGAATGTATTGTCCCAATTTTAAATAGTATCGCATTTCATTTAGGATTGGAATAAAATTGGTGATTAATCGGGGTTAGCACGGCCTGGGAAATATTCTCTGCTCTCGTGATCAGAATTTAATTTCAAATTTCTCGGCCTTTACGTATCAACACTGGTGGAGGGGAGATCGTTAGAATCGACTTTTCCCTGTCAGAGTGCGGATAATGTTTAAGATTTGTTTTAAATCCTGAGCGCAAATGGTATGTGAGCTTCGCTGCTTGAAAACTCTTTTTAAAACTTTATGTTAGCGTTCGAAACTCTTTGCTGTTGCTTCTGAGACTTCATTTATTTGTTCTTCACATTGAAACTGCTAAGAATTGAAGGGAAACTTAAAATGGCACGAGCAAAGTTTGTGATTGTCAATGATAGTTGTGATGATAGTCGACAGCACTGCGTCGACCAATTATTGAAAAAGTGAAAGATCAACAGCCACAACACAAAAAGTTGCATCACAAAACTTTCTCTTTCGTTTGCAGAACTTTTGGTGAACAAATTTTGTTTTTTTTTCTCTTAAAATATTTTTTCTTCTTCAATTTCATTTAAAAAATAATATCTCGATCATCATTGCCAAGTCAAAGCTCAGCGTTCGAAACTCCTAATTCAATTCAATTTCTTTCATTCAATGGCGGTAATTAAATTAAAAAATAAAGTCAAATTGAACCATCTACATTTTGTGATATGTTAATGATCGACGAGCGTTCCGTTTCATCATCCATTCAATTGCTAAGACAGCTTGATGGGCGGCTGTATGTTGCAACAAGAAGAAGAAGAACGAAAGCAATTCCCAATCAATCTTATTGGAAGGTTCATCACGAATTCTTTTCGTTCGCTTCTCTCATGATCATGAAAGAAAAATCTATACAAACTTCTAATTGCTTATGATCATCTAACAATATTTTACATAATTAAGTTTTACTTTTGCTTCAGTTGGGCTTCTACCTCCCATCGATTCTTTAATGTACAAAATCAGCAATGAGACCGAGCATCTTATTGCATCAGAGGAACTTTCATTGCTTTGTCTGCTTCTTCCACATTTCATTGCAACCCAACTGAATCTATTGATCAATTCTTATTTGTTTATCACCAACATTCAAACAATTCTCTTCATCATCTTTGAACGCAAAATTCCCTAATAACTCATAAACTTGATTAAAGAAAACTTTCTCATCCGTCAACTGATGATTGCATTCTTTTCTAACTTGTTGAGTCACCAGTGGCTAGCTGACGATCTGCTTCTCAGTATTAATAATCACTTGAATAATATATCCCGGTTGGACTTTTGCCTCATCAATGGTTGTCTTGTCGCCAAGCAGTTTGCCCCCGTAGAACCAGCGCTGTGAAAACACATCAACAGACTCTTGTGCCTATTAGGAAAAACAAAGAAATTCAGTTATTGAATAGATTAAGTTTTTTTCTACTAACTACGAATTATAACTAAATACTATGCTCATTTCAATGAGGAAAAAATCCATTTAATCAAATTGTGAATAATTAACTGAACGGCTCTCAATGGAATAATTAATGTAATTAGTCGAAATGATAACGCGTGCATAGAAGTCGTCAACCAACATAGCTCGATGTGATTTTTTAAAAAAAGACTTTGACATTTAGAAATGGGCTCATTGCAATGCAAAACATTTACGACAACATTCTTAAGCCTTAAATGCAATCACGTTGCTTCACGACAGCTTTCCAATTCATTTGATTTTTATGACTGGAGGGCTTTTCTTCTTTGAGCATAAAAAGAAATTATGACAGAATCTGTCAAGTGATTGCAAAGAAAATCCTCTTTTGCCCACTGAAAATATGTTGTCATCAGCTCATCACAGTCAGTCACCACATGAAAAAGCCCTCGAGTTGTCATGTTTAGACTTTATTTTGCGGTTGATAATTTTTGGGCAGAGTTCCAGTCAAAGCTAAAAGGCGAGAAGCAGCCGGAACGCTTTCAATAATTCATCATTCGTTGATGGAGCAGCTTTGCACACAATTAAGTTGAACACAATGCACCGCATACGATTAGAGAAATATGTGGGGCAGGGAATCGATAAAATATTAAAATCCTTTGCTGTCTCTCATTGTCATTAATATAAAGCTTTAAACTCGGACTAAGGGAAAGCTCTCAACGATTTACAGCTGTTTTGCGGCATTTCCAATTCGTGTGTTGATGGCATGTCAACATTTCCTGCGACAATGGAAAACCTTCAACTGTTGCGTCATAGCTCAACCAATGCAGAAAGAGGCGACATAAAGATTGAAAATGTAAACAGAAGCACAGATTTTAAATGTCACTCTGCGAGTTGCGTTCGTTGATAAGAAGCTCAGCGCGACACTTTCCGCCTTCACTCGAAAAGCGTTTTAATAGCAAATACGTTTGAATGACTCGGACGACTGTGTCATTAAATATAATTACACACAACAGGCTTGTGGTGGCGTTTAATTGAAGACAAAGACAACTTAGAGAAACCAACACCTTTGAGTAAATTCAGTCGCAACTAACGATTTTTACTTTTATTTGCTAAAAATCGATTTTGATCGATCTAACTAAGCTTATTCGTCTAAAACTCAAAGTTGTCCTTCTTGGCATGCCAACAACGGTTTAAAGGCAATGACTTCACTGTTTTACGGCTTTGCGATGAAAATAACAGATTAGAAGTGATTCGACATCGCATTTAAATGTCTATGAGCAAGATCTCGGTCAGAAATTATTTCTATAACACACGATGGACACACAATGATAACGCTGATCCATTACTGTCTTTTTGAAACGAAGCACTAATTTCACACATGCACATAGCCAGGACATGAGTAATGGAATCATTAATAATGGAAAAATCGATGGGCCGATTTTTTCTTCGTTACAAAAAAGAAGGCAATTCTGTTGCGTGGGGAGGACTGAATTTTATGGAAAATTTATATTTAGAAACGCGCCATTCCGATTCATAATTAATATTGGATCAACAAAGGGTTCTATCGTGATTATCGGAATTCCAACAAAGTCCAACATTTAACGCATCGACGCTTCAAACTCACCTGAAGTTTCTTTTTGCATGCAAAAATCGAGTCCTTTGAGTACACAGCGAGTTTAACGTCTGCTAGCGATGATGATAATCGCAGTTTAAGTTGAATTTCGCTTCCTAAAAAACACGAATGAAAGTTGAAAAGAGAAATTAGTTGAGAGACATAATTGCTTTGAGTTTCGGGCGTCGCGATTAGGAAATTGCATGACGTTCCTTGCTTCCGTTTTAAAAACTTTTTTCGTTATACTTCTTCTTTTTAATGAGAACTTACCTCCATCAACAGGTTCTGAATATTCCGCGGGCGATTCTGAGTCGTGGTCTTCTTTCACGATATTTACGGGATGACTGAGGCAGTAAATGGGGATTTTGTAGTGCGATCCGAGCTCGTCGTAGCACTCAGTGAGGTATCCGTTAGCCAAAAAAATATTTGCACCATCAAGTATTGCTTGCGCCAACTGAAAGTCGAGAGCTTCAGCCGCTACTGTCGCTGCTCTTAGCGCATCCCAAATCTCTTTACGGCCATCAAACGCTGGCGCTGTTTCCCAAAACTCATCTCGTTTACTTCTCAGTTGACCTTCCGTTAATGGCACATCACTTTTCCATCGAATCGTCTCGTGAAACAGCGGATGATTCTTCCTTTGCGAGCCAATGTTCGTACTGCTCGTGGGACCTGAAGCAAAGAGAAAATATCTTTAGTTACATTGACACTTGTTTGAGTTTATTTTGACTTCACGTGTTAATTTTAATTCGCATTTCGTGTCAACAGATTTCAATACAAATAATAAACAAAAAGCAGCATCGAGAGTGAGAGAGATTAATGCAAAGACACGCACGCACACACATCTCCGATCCCAAAACTTCTTATCGTTCGTATAAAATAAATAATATTTCGCAAATGGACCGTCTTTGGGGCTGTTTACTCATAAGTAGTCACCTCTTTGAGTGAGGATCAATTGATAAGTAAAGAGCTCATTTACAGATCCAGTGAACCTTATGAGAATTTCGATTGAAAATAAATTCTTTGAAAGAGCGAGAACATGAGAATATGAATGAAGAAAGAAGAAGGTTAATTATGGATCTCTCGGTATTTTTCTTTAATCGGCACAGCACTCTTTACCTGATGGTGGCCGAGAATTGCCGTTTTCGTTGATGCTGACTGTCTCTTCATTACGCGATATGCAACCGCCCATGCTGATGACGATTTGTTATCCTACACGATGCCCCTAAGGCCTCACAGTCTGATTTAAAGAATATTTAAGCACTGAGTGAAATCGAAAGATTTTTTTTAAACTCCACTGGACTCTTTTCACATTTTTAACAACTTCACAATCGCTAATCGTTTCGATTTGATTTCCACAGGGAACAGAAGGTTTTGCATTTATATAATTAAATTATTATTTATTAAAGAGGAGTTCCAAACACGCCAAACGAGCAAATATCCGAAGCAACGATTTCTGAGATGATCTGAGACTTTTCTATTTTTCTTGAACGCGTCTGAAATGCTTTTAGCACCATCTGGTGTCACGCTATGAAGCTGGGGGCCTTGCGGGACTTTTGACTTGCTTAACGTAGTTGATGAACGAAGTCGATATTTCACTGCGAAATTAAAAATTCTGCAAGAACTCATCAAGTTATCGACAGTCAACAAAATGCAGAAGGTAAGCAAATTACTTTCACTTGAATCATTTGCTTTTATACTCGTAATCTTTATTTCACTTCTCAGGCTTTTATTTTGGTAAACAAACCGATGATCTCGCGATTGAGTAATCTTCGCTGCATCAGCTGTTACAGCTCAGTTCTCAACAAAAATGTTGATATGATTGATCTTCCCGACTTGTCGGCGCCACTCCCACAATACAAACCAAAGGCAAACGAGACATTTGAGTTGCAGAAAGCGAGGTAAGAGCAATTTAACTTTGGATTTATAAAACAAACAAATTATCGGTAAAAATTTCAGATTGCTGTATCAGTCACGTAAGCGAGGAATGTTGGAGAACGGTCTTCTCTTGAGTACTTTTGCAGCTCGTTATTTAAAAGACTTGGACGCAAAGCAGACACAGCTCTACGATGACTTGATCAATCAACCGACAAACGATTGGGATATTTTCTATTGGGCAACCAATGTTAAGCCAACTCCAGAAGAATTCAATCATGAGATCATGGATTTGTTAAAGAAACATGTGAGCAATGATCGACGTGAACAAAGACTTCGACAACCTGGTCTCTACGATAAATCAGACTAAACGAAGTGACTTAGAAAATCTTAATTTATTTAGAATAAAGTTTGTAAAAACTTAATTTCTCAGCATCGCTCAAATACTTTGTAAAGTTCTTGAAGGCTTGTGAGTTTAAGGAATGTTCCATCGTTTAGAAATTTTGCTGGTGGTTGCAGATGCTTTCGTATCTCAGGATAGAGAATCGTCTCGGAAAGCAAATGAAAATCCTTGTCTGAAGATGTCAGCGACAGTTGAGAATAGAAAGTTGCAAGTTCTTTGCAAATCATTTTAAAACATTTTTTTTCGTTGTCGTAATCGATGTCGCATGCCAGACGAATCAAAAATATTGGGAGATACGACATGAGAGGCATGAAAGAATGAATAATACTTGGAAGTGTCTTCAAGCGTCCATCATCTGAGATTGAAATGCTAAAATATTCTTCAAGCATAACACGCTGATCAATCAAAATCTTTTGAACTTGTTGTGCAAGCATCTCCTTGGGGCCATCGTCTTCTTCCCACTGACATTCTTTCATATCGAATCCGATTTCAGCGAGTTCACGAATACTCAGTGGATCATCGAATTCCAATTTATCAAAAGCTTCAAAGTTTGCAACTGAATGCTGATAAAAGAGTTCATGAAGAAGTTGCTTCGTATCGCACAAGTAAAGAATATTCTCGCATTGTACCAACGACTTTGCTTTGTTAGCGATTCCAACAAACTTAAGCTTCTCAATTTTTTCTCGGAAATCTTCGTCGCATTTGGAAAGAATCTCTGCTCTGAGTTCTTTGATTGAAGTGAGATCTGAGAGGTTCTTTTCTTTCTTCTTATGACGCTTCTGTGTTTGACTTGAGATCATGTGTGAAGAGTTGCTTGGAGACAGATCACTTTGACTCGATTCGGATTGAAAGAACTTGATAATCTTTTGAGATTTTGCATCTGTTCTCACCATGTCCTTAGCGTATGTTCGCTCTTTTTCTTCAAACGACTTATCAACGATAACTTTCTCAGCACCAGGAAGAAGTTTCTGAGTGTAGAGCTTTCTTGTCTCGTTGATTCCAAGAAGTTTTTCTTCCACACATTGCTTGACTTTCTCAACAATCGCGTCTTCGTTAAGAAAGTTGACTTCATTTTTCGTGGGACTGACATTCACATCAAGATTCATTGGATCCATCTCGAGACTCATGTAAACAAAAGGATGAACGTTGTTAGGTAAGAGAGATCGATAGACATCGTCGAAAACTGCTTTCTTCAGTGATTTCGTTTCAACTAAGCGATGATTGATAAACAAGAGGAATTGTCGCTTCTTTCCTGAAAAATCACTCTTCGATATAAATCCGTTCATTGCGAATTTCAAGTCGTCATTAGAGCATTCAACAGGTAAAAGTGAGTTGGCCACGGTATTTCCGTAAATTGTACGAATTATTTCAATCGGTGAAGCGTTTGGACAAGTCTTGATGCTGTTATTCTCACCAGATTTCTTTAAAGTAAACGAGAGATTGTGATTGTGAACTGAATACTTTGCGACGACATCAAAGATTCTCTGGAATTCCTCTGATGGTAACTTCAATGTCTTTAAGCGAAGCGGGTTTTTGTAGAAGATGTCATCGATCGTGATTATTGTTCCTTGATTACCAGCGCAAGATGTTGGACCTTCAGTGATCAAACCATTCTCGTACTTGACTCTTAAAGATAAAACTTTTCTTTAAACGTTCGTTGATAAATTTTAAAACTCACTTGTAAGCGCAAGGATCATTTCGCGTTTTCGTTTGAATTGACAGTCGACTGACAATGCTGATACTTGCTAGAGCTTCTCCTCTAAAACCATAAGTGCTGATTGACTGAAGATCACTGTACTTTTGAAGTTTGCTGGTTGTGAAACGTTCACATAAAATTGGAAGATTCTCCTTCAAGATTCCAGTTCCGTTGTCGGTGATTTGCAACGATTTGATTCCTCCTGACTTCACTGTTATTGTTATGGCTTTCGATTTAGCGTCAATACTGATAAAAGAGACGATAATTTATTAAAACAAACTTTCGGAAATTGGCGGCAAAATATTTAAATGAAAATTAAGAGTTGATCTAACCAATTCTCGATGAGTTCCTTTAAAGCACTTGCTGGAGATTGAATAATCTCACCAGCCGCGATTCTATTCACAACACTTTCATCAAGTTTTACGATTTTCTGAGCTTCTTCCATTTTCAAAACAATTTTCAAAAACTTTTCGAACTGACAAGGCCCGTTTAATAGCGACATCTGGGGATTAAACTGAAGAACTGAACTTGGGGGTCTAAATTTCTTGAACGTAGTTCATTTTCATAAACACAAAACTGAAAACTAAAATTGTAGTTTTCTGCTGTAAATAGATTACCTAGTTAGTTCTGTGAAAATGGTTTTCTTCTTCGAAAGCACAATCGTGTCTCCATCGGTTAAATTATTTATGGGTCTCGATAAATACGAAAGTAAATAATGAAGTTTAACATTTTTTGTTCGATCCATAACCAATTTTGCTTTATTTTAGATGAAGAGCTGATCAAATGGGGATTCCCCGAAGACGTCTGGTTTCACGTCGACAATGTTTCATCAGCTCACGTTTATCTGAGACTCCAGAAAGGTCAAACTCTTGACGATATTCATCATGATGTCCTTGTTGACGCATGTCAGCTAGTTAAAGCTAACTCAATCAATGGAAACAAGATGAATAATATTGATATCGTTTATACAATGTGGGAGAATTTAAAGAAGACGCCAGCAATGGAAGTTGGTCAAGTTTCATTTCATGTTCCGAAGCAAGTTCGGAAAATGCGAGTTGAGAAAAGAATCAACGACATCGTGAATCGACTAAACAAGACAAAGATTGAGACACATCCTGATTTCCGCGCAGAGCGTGAAGCTAGAGATGCATCTGAACGTCAAGATAAGAAAAAAGTTATGAAAGATCAGCGAGACCGCGAGAAGGACGCTGAGAGAAAAAGACTTGAAGACGCCGATAGGAAGAGTTATGCGAGTCTACATAAAGAAGAGAAGATGACAACTAATTACGATGCTAATAATGATTCCGACGATTTCATGTAAGATTCATAAGTTTACTTAATAAAATCTCTGCTGCTGTTAACAATTTTAAACTCACAAACTTTTTTTAACGATGATATCAAATTCAAGCCATTCAAATAACTAAGGAAACCAAGAAATTGTTTATTTCAAAGTTTCATTGAAAATGGAAGTGAATATTGTGCATCCCGAAGAAATTGATTTCTTTGTTCAATCGATTCGTGAATTTCAAGTTCAAGAAATCGGAGGAATATTGTGGCTTGAGTCTCATGAGAGAATTTTAAAGTTGAACCAGCAAGCGATCGTTGAAGCTTCTGGTGGTCGTGAAGAGTTTCTGAAAGAAATATTGATTATTCAGGATAAGTTACCGGCTCTGGTCCATGAAGCTTATTGCATTTTGGTTTGGCGAACGAAAGTTTTACCAAAATTGTTGAAAAATGGAGAGCTCTCCGCTACTTTCTTCATTTACACAGTTTTGTTCCATGAATCGACTGTGATTTCACTTCTCGAAACTGTTTTATACCATGAGAACAGTTGCGAGTCTCTCGGCGATGTCGTCATCGATTTAATTGATTACTGCGTTCATAGTGTTACGCAATTGATTGGGCTTTGTCATGATGGGCATCACCAGAAGAAATTCGAAGAAATGAAACCTTGCGAAGAACTTGAAGGGCAAAAGAATGATATTCTCTTCACAATCGGAATGAAATGCATCACAATCTTGAGTTACTTGATCGACAAAATTGGATCATTATCAGTAAGCGCAGCTCGCCGAGTCGTTCAAACTCATGACGTTCCATGTTTGCTAAGTGAACTTTTGGCAATTCGTCCATGGCTTCGAAGAATAAAGAACTTTGAAAAATTTATTGATGGCAAGTGGAAGTTAGTCGAAGGTGACGAAATCCTCAAGGTCTGCAAAACTGAAGCTCAAACGTGGTTTTGTCTACGAAGTCTCATATTTCATCGCCAAACATTTGAAAATTATGAAATCAACTCGTTCCGCCAACGAGAGTTGGGCAAATGCTCAGGTTTACTGAACGAAGTGATTCTAGATCAACTTCCGCCGTTGGCAGAGCTCAAGCAATATCTTTGCACTCTTCAGCTCAGCGCTCACACCAACAACAACTTAAACAGCTTGGTTCTGGAAGTTGTTCCCGAGGTGACCTTCAGGCGATTCATTTTCAATTAAAAGTGTTTTCATTTTCTTGCTCGCACGCAGATTAAAGACAAGATAATGGAAAAGGCTACAAAAACCGGCTGGAACATCATCATTGAGCAGCATACGAAATTGTTTGTCGAGATGAGCGAGAATGAGATTGTTGCGATGGCTAAAAGGTATTTTAGATCCTTAACTGATTACCTAGCATGAGAGTCGCGTTAATTAATCTTTCAATTAGATTAAGCGAAGCCTACAATGTTGAGATGATGGCTGAGATTGAAGAGAACCAAGAGAAGAAGAATGAAGCCCCATCGACAAAGAAATCTTGCGCAACTTGCCAAGGAGATGCTGAGAAGAAATGTTCACGATGCGAAGTTGTTTTCTATTGCTGTCGGTAAATTGATAAATTGCATCACTCGCCGCTTTCACCTCAATTAATTTTCCATTTGCATTTGCATCCAACAGCGAATGTCAGGTCAAAGATTGGGTCAACCACAAAGAGAAGTGTTACCAATATGTTCAGTAGAAAGGCTTTGCGTGCGAGCAACGTTTATTTCACTTAATAACCGAGAGAATCATCATCAATTGCAACTCACGTGGACGCAACTCACGCAACTCGCATTATCGTAATCACGAGAAATTTCTTTCTATTTTAAAAACTATTTTCTGATCAGAATAAATTTGAATTTGAGTGAATCGACATCGAGAATGAAGTTTTTTCTCGTTACTTTATTATTCGCGCGGACTTTCGCTTGCTATATAAATCCGAAAGAAATGAACGGTTGTGCTTTCGACTCCCTCGCAATCGTCAATCCGTCGAGCGGCTTTGTGATAACTGGCGAGAACTGTGGTCTCGAAGTCGATAAAGAAACTTTCTTCGAGCAGCCTTTTGTCTTCTATTCGGAGGCTGAAAGTTTTTTGAGATATACGCTGATCATGGTCGATAAAGATAATCCACTGGTGGCTGACGGCAACATGTATTTGCATTGGCTTTCAACTGATATCGAAGGGGAATCGTTAAAGTATGGACTAGGAATTAACTTGGGAAATACCGTTGCTGGTAACTGCTGCAAGCTTCTAGTCAATGCTTCACTTTTTTAACATGATTTTCTTTCAGCTTACGTTCCTCCAGATCCATCGCAAGATTCCTGCACTCACCGTTACTCAATCTACATCTACGAGCAGCGATATCATCCTTTACAATTTCCTGAACTTCCAGAATTCCGCGAAGACTTTGATCTTCAATACTTCCTTGATTACATCAATCCGGAAAATGGATTCTGTGGACCTGTCGCCTCAATGGAATTCAAATCAAGATATTAAAGCTCACTGATGCAACGTCTAACTTTCGCTTTTCATTTTTTCGTCAGCATTCGCAATTTTCTGACGAACGCAGCTGGTCGAGTGCGACTTTAATTACTGATTCCATACAAGAAAATCTTGATCTAGTCGCTGTCACTTTCGGGCCTCTTTGCATAGTTTTGCATAACTTGAAAGCCATCAGCAACAAACTATTAATTAAAAAGTGAATTTACAAGTGCACATAGCTTTGAAGTGAAGTTTTGATATAACTGGGGAGCTCTACTTAAGAATATTGTTGAACTAAGAGAAGTTACTCGACTTCACGTAACTTACGAACATTTCCCAACTTGACCAATGCATGCTGCAACAAGAAAATTCCGTTCCATGAATTAAAAAGTTATGAATGAAATATTGAAAGTCGCTTTACGGTCGATTTGAATCCGTAAGCCGCTTCGGCTTGAATCGAGTTGTTTATTCGTCTTCGTTTCTTCCATCCATGAACATCAATTATCTTGTATGGAGCGACACTCAATTGCAATTGTGAAACGTGATAGTTGATGGTTGCGCCTAAGACGAACGAACAACAAAAGCAACAAGATTTCATTCATAAATTTCCCATGTGTTTCATTGAGAAAGAGAGCCTCGGCACATAATAGTTTTTCGAGTCGCCCACGCGACGCTTATGAGAGGCACAACAACGTAAAAAAAACAGGCACAAACACACGAGACTCGCTTACAAAGTTTTTATGAATGAAATCGATGTGGTAAAGCGTAAAAAAAAACTATCAGCGACATAAAATCTTTGCTATTAGGCAATGAAATTGGATTTCTATCGTCTCCGCCCGAGTGTTGGCGCTAAATGAATTAAGAAAACCATTTGGCAGCAGACGCGGAAAGAGACCGGAAAGATGCCAACATATTTCAGAGTCGTCGATCGTTTTTTAAATAGAAACTCACGCAATTTCTTGGTGGTTGATTCATCAAACGAGAAGTTGTTTTCGTTTTCATTGACGATGGTGAATGGAGCAAGACATGAATGAGCTTTTTTTTTGAAGTGGCAAGGGAGATGTAGACGGCAATTTATTTTGTTCAATGTCAACGTAAAATGGAACGTAGCGAGGGAAAGAGATTTCGGTGACTGTTGCAATAGTTTCTCGGAGTTTCGCACAACTTTGTCATTGAAACCATCAAAATAATCAAATTGTTTACTGCTGCCGCTTCATCTTAGAGTGATCTAACGGATGTTTTCCATCTCCACCCACAACCAGATTACCATGAACACAATACAGCTGCTCTGCCGTTTTCGTTTCTCCCTCCTCAATTATAGCAACACGCAAGATGAGAACAAACGGCTAAGGGTGAGGCTTTGTAATCGAATGAGAAATAACAGCGCCAGCGAATATCCATATAAGTGATAACAGTAATAATATAATAATTAAACTTTGCGGGGGCGGATCAAGAGTTCGTTTCGTTCTTTTCGCTCGAGAACATTCTTCCATCTTAAATCTGCGTCGTCGCATTATAAACTCCGCGAGAGAGATATAAAAATAATAAAAATATTTACGAGTCAAGCGACGAAAAAAAAAACGATTTTCGAGTGGGTGGGCAATGTCAGTTTCCTGTTCCGAAAGAATCGAAGAGATGTCTTTTGATGTCTCCAGAGCTCATTTCATGATATGCAATCAGAGCAAGAGAGAAAGAATGAGATCGCATGTAAAGATTCAAACGCAATCGACGAAGTGTCGACATTTAATAAATTATCGAATTGCCAAATGATTAGAAGCTCTGCGAAAGGTCAAAGAACAGCGGATAGAACATTCGATATCTTTCTTGTCCAATAAAAAATGCAAATCGTAGCCAATTCCATAACTAGATTAATCCATTTTTTATTGCTCTCTCGCGCGCTTGATTTGCGATCATTTTTCTATTTTTAGCTTAAGCGAGTCACAAGCCAACTCCATTCATAAAGCGTCCATTCAACAAGTTTCTTTTATATATTTCGTGAATGGAGAGACTCGATCTGTTAGTCGTCGCTGTTTATGACGGATTTAAAGCGCATGGTTGAAGGTTTGCATTGCTGGAGCTATTCGAGTGTTCCAGTGAAACGGAAAAGTCATTTCTTTCGCGACTTGAGCATGCTTCATGCATAAATTCAAATTAAAGTCTTGTGCAGACTTCCATTCTATGTGTCAACTGTCTACGACTTGAGTTGACTTATAGCGACTGCCCCTCCCCGTGAACCAAAGAGAAGTGTTCTGGCATAGAAATCTGAATGAATAAATCATGTTGACGCTATGCAACGACGAAACAAACTTACCATATGGTGCTTCGTTGTGTCTCTTCTCGCTTTTCTTACAACATGCATCGTCGATCGAGGTGTGTCAACTTCATTTCCTTAATCTTCTGCTGCAATGAGATTATCATTTATTTCTTTTCGTTCAACAGCGACTCGCTCAAGAGTTGAAAAAGTCAATTATCAGCGATAGATTTTCATTAGACTTGCTTTTATTCAGT
Organism: Smittia aterrima; assembly: GCA_033063855.1. NCBI lineage: Eukaryota > Metazoa > Arthropoda > Insecta > Diptera > Chironomidae > Smittia > Smittia aterrima. The sequence continues at coordinate 5,532,002 of CP093831.1, forward strand.
TGCGATGATGATGATCTCTATGCAAATCATCTATTGCGAGAGTTAAGGTTTGTTTGTGAATAATTGTTGCTCAATCTGGGAGCGCGATGAAATAAATAATTATTAAACCGGAAACGCTTGACTTGTTCGTCGAGTCAGCATCACAAGAAAGATGTTCGTTCATTAATCTTTAAAGCGATTGAGAAGCGCCAACGACGACGACGATAAAAAAAGTGTTTTGATTGAGGATTAAAAAACATTTAATTATTAATTGATTGTTGGACCTCGCCTCGTGAACCGAGAGCATTTCCATCGCGATAAATTAATGCAATAGCGTCGGAATAATTAGCGCAAATTATCTAATGAAATTGCATGGCAAAAAGCGAACATGAAGGATTGCAAATTGAAAACGACTCGATGAATGGAGCGAGAAAAAAAAAACTTTGTGAATGAATCGCCGTAAAAAGTGAAGTAGGAGCTGCCGCATTTGCATACACACCGAAAAGTCTTAGCAGCTTATGCTACCTTGAATGATTTATTTCGTCATTTCAAGCAGCGCGTTTTGCAATTCAAAATCTCGGAAATTTATGTCTGTTCGATTTTTCGTGTGCGGGAAATGTTAATTAAGCAATTACGCATGGAGAATGAGTTGAAGAGATCTCGACGAAGAGAAGACTTCAACAGATGTATGGACGATGAACCCAACTCTTTCAACTAAGACATTAATTTGTCGCCGTTCATTAACGATTTCAAGTCTCGCAAGAGAGAGCCATCATTTTTCAGTCTCGTTTATGATTCTGCATCACGAAATGCTCATAACTTTGAGATCATATTAACTTCTCTTTGCAAATTCATTTAAAACTCTCTCGCTGTGATTTACATGTGTTGCCCCGAAGGAATCTCTGGCTTAATTAATCGCTCTAAATATGTTTATGATCCAAAGGAATGAGAACAGATTATGTTTCTGGCTTTAATTGCTTTTATTTTCGAATGAAGAGTTGGAAATAGGAGATCGAAGCTTAAATTTTTTATTAAACACGCTTTAACGAGTTTAAGAATTTACGATTTAAAGTCCTTGTTGGTAACAAGGAAATCTCTTCACAGTTGTCTTTGTGAGGAGCTTATTTTATCGTCTCAAAGCTCAAATTGCAATAAATTTAATTTCAATTCAATGAAGTCAGTATCTTAAACGTTTAATCAAAAGATTACTAAGCTACGACTCACTTTTTTAATCTACAACTCGTTCATTTGATCTTAAAATAGCCAGAACCAGTAGCAATTACGAATCATGAAAGTGAAAGTCAAATAACTGTTACGCAAATCAAAGTGAATAGGATTAAAATCAGCATTCGCAAGACTCTGACGCATTTATTGTTCTGTAAATTACTTTGAATTGAATCGTCGTTGGAATTTTGTGCCTGGGGATAGTTATGCAAATGTTCATTTAATTTGACAGCCGTTTCCGGTGTTGATGAAGGCAAAGCGAATAAGCAAAAAAAATCTTTGTTAATGTTTGTATTTCTTTGTGGATTAAAGTTGCGTCTGAGGAATTCAGTTTAAGGTTTGAGAGTCCCGAGCTAATAAAATTTAAAGTCAATAAAGTTTTACGTTCTACAATTTCGTTATTTGATTTATGGAAATCCATCGGCGTCGAGCGAGCAGAGAACGATCAACAGTAGTTAAGTGATAAATTGAGCATCGTTGTCGAGCGTTTCCCGAACTAATCAAACCGTCAAGTTCTTCCAATTCTCCAAAAATCGACGATTTGCATAATTATCGAATTAATTAAATTGAGGTCCGACTTCGTATTCATCTCGCAATCAACGCAGAAAAAAATCAATTCATTCGGTGAATGTCAATAAATTTTGATGAATAAACAAATAATTATCCAACATGATCAGCTCGCTGTTTCGTTCTCTCCCCGAAGTCTCTTGATTGTCTCAATTTCTTTGTCTTTTATTTATTGACTTGTTCAACAGCAATTAACATAAATTACTCGAGCGACGAAAGAAACTTTGATCGAATAAGAAAACATTCTTGTGTTATGTTAATTACATGTTTTTCTCTTTTTGCCTAATTTAAATTTATGTTTAGAGCTGAGCAGGGAGCATTGCTCAGTCACAGCGTTGATTTCGCTTGACAACTTTCATACGCAAATCAAGATTGACCAATCATTTGAATGGGTCCTCTACAAGAAGCGTCTGGAAACGACCGTTCAACCGCCTCTCGCCGACTGATGATCTGAAAAATCAGCTGTCAATGTTTTCCACCTCGATTGCGTTAATTAATGAACTCAACAACATTTCATTTCGAATAACTTTTTATGTGTCGACGTATCGACAAGTTTATTTGAAACATTTAGACGAAGAGTGGTCGTGGACAGCGATTGGGAAGAACGCAGAAACCGCCAGCGTTTCGAACGTAGCCATCCTTGCAGAAGCAACCGCGAACGCAGAGCTTCATACACTTTTCTTCAATTGTAGCAGCCAAATAATGATTGTCGCAGGTGATGACACAGGCAGTTCCACATTGTCTGTAGTCCTCGTTAGGTAGGAGACATGAACGTGCTGGAAAAAGGAAAATATTTTTAAAAAATTGTTGTCAAATAATTTTTTGAATTTACTTGGACATTCAGATGTTTTAACACAGCTCTTGTTAAGTCTCACGTAGCCACTCTTGCAATAGCAACCGGGGTAACATCCAGACGATGAAATTGTTTCACAAACAGCTCGTTCGGTTCGGCGAGCTCCACGTGGTTGGAGAACGCAAGTTTGATAACATCTTGGACCGCATTTCAACCATTCCATGAACTTTTCAGTGCAAGCTTTTTCTGTGATAGGAATCGGTGTGATAGCGATAAGTCCCTCTTCTTCAACTGGTCCATTGTCTTCCTCATCCAATTGAATTTCAACATCATTCTGATGTTCTAGGACTTCAATATTTTGGTTTCCTTCGAAAGGGAGATCAGTCAACGTCTCTGGTTCTAAAGACGTTAACTCCGTCTCAACGGGAAGTTCACACAAAACTCCGCTGAGGAAGAATAAAATCAAAATCTTCATTGCTCTAACTTGTCAGCTGTAAACACGATTGGGAACTATCGAAAATCACACCAAGATTTTCGACTTTTATACTTGCCCAGCCTCCAAGGAATTTAGAGAAAGCGATTAGAAAGAGGAAGAAGATTTACGGTTTTCGATGGTCAGAACTTTCTTCAAAAAAAAAATGTTTTCGAATAAGCAAACAAATTTCCATGTCGCTAACTTCTTTTAAAAGTGATCGAACTTGTCATCAATGAGAAGAGAGCAAAGCAATTTAGTTCTTCAGGCTTTTTATCTCTCTTCATAAGATCATTGGCCTTCGTGTCATTAAATATTCAGTCTTAACGAGCAACTTCGCCATATGCTCGACATTATCATGGAAATTGCAGTTTGTTGAACGATTTAATTGCAGGAAAATTAATAAAGTGTCATAATCGTGATTGAAATGTTGTTTTGAGACGGAAGAAAGCTCGAGGTTCGTTCAGCAGCGCAGTGATTGTAAACGAATCTCTCACTCATTGCGTTAGAGAAAAATATTTCTTCATTTGAATTCAAACGAGCTGAGAAATCTTTGATGATAAGCAAACCGCCGGTTTCATGTTTGAGCTCGAACCGTAAACTGATAATCTGATGACGACGACCAGGAGAGCGACGATCATCTAATAAGCCAATCTAAATGATAATCTCCTCGCAGTCGAAGTGATCTCACGTGGAGTTTCAATGAGCGTTCTCAATTTCGGTGAATTGTTTATTTCTTCTGCGATGTTTCATTGGCGTTTTGATACTTTCAATTAAAGTGCAATGCAAATAAGAAATCGTGGCGAGAGATTTTCGTGTCTGTGAGCAATTATTTATACATTTTCCCCGTCTTGAAATAAAGCACAAGCAACCACAACGATCGTTCCATAAATCTGCAAATTGATTTGGCGCTATTTTATTATAATGTGCATGTGCTCCAGACAAATCGAAATAATGAGAGCATAAATCGAGAGCCGCGCGCTCGGCAGTTCGTCGCTATCAGGAAACATTAGTTTAATAAGTGCCGATAACTGCTTCTCCATCGATGATTAAATCACATGTGAACAGTCTAAAAGAGATTGGATACTTTAACAAACATGATCACCTAACTAGAAAACTGGTAAAGCGATCGCGAATGCCGTGCAAATGCCCATTATTTTGATATATTGCGGCGCGTTTCTCTCTTCTAATATTTGCTAACGTATCATAAATAATAATTTCTGTGGTCGACTAAACACTGCATTTTATGTGCGCAAGCACTAATTTCCCAACTGCTTATTAATGATATTTCGGAGTCCTCAAATCGATAAAGAAAAATTGAGTCATCTTCCGGGCGATCGAATGATTTCGAAACTTTACAGATTTAAAGTTTTGTGTTTAACATTTCAATTTATTTTCCATAATTATGTACATTTTAAAAAAATATTTATCTGGATTTCTAACCAGCCTCGTTTTCAAGTAATCTTAGTTCGCCTTAAAAGGCAACGACAACTTTTATTTCTCTAAGAAATCAACTTAATTTGTTTATTTCATTGAAATATCTCCTCACAAACGAACGAGAGACATCACATGTGGCGCGATACTTATGCTAATTAAATGGTCTGGAATCATATTGTGCGCGCAACGAGTAAATTATATTGTTTAAGGCATCGCTAATCCGAAATGAGCCGTCGGCAAAGCTCTCAAGAAGCATTTGATTCGTTATCGGCTCGTAATTACACAGCGTTTCTTAATTGTGTATCATTTTTCCCGTGGCGGCTTGTAATCAGGCGCCGTGATCTTGATGCTTGTGTGGTGACTTTGAGTCAGTGATTCTCTAATGAAAGTCCACGAAGCTCTTGCGGCGATGCATTGGCCAAATAAGTTTAAGTAACTCTGACGATCGCGAGTTAAATTTCTCTCTCTTTCGATCTTTCAAGATTCGCATGCGAAACAACGTTTGAAACAAATTTGATCCATTGCATGATGTTGCATCTTGCATGCGCCCATAGTCTAATATCAATAAATCTTATGCAACGGATAAGAAAGGAAAATATGATTTCTACACACACCATAAAGCACCACATTAAGGCACATTTGAGTCGTTGGTTTGACGTTGAATCCCACACACGAGTTGCTGGCATGGAACTATGGCAAATTATTTATCGCAATTTACAATTCCTCAAAGGTAAACATTTCATGTGCCAAGATATGAATGCATTAAACTAGCGATGAACTCATTCCCTTTAATGTTCGAGGGAAATCGATGAATTTTTTTTATTGAGCATCGAAAACACTTTGCTTGATAAAACAATATTTATTAAAGTTCTGTTTGAAAAATTGATTTCGCGTTCGAACAGCGAGAGCAAGATATGAAGCATTGACTTCCCATGCTCGCTAAATCAACGATTGCAATGCTTTCTACATTAATCAATTACGAATCGGAACGTTTGGCGATAATTTATCTCTTCAATCTTCTCGCGCTGGCACACACGAAGGATCTTCAAACCGCGAAAGATTTCCTGTTTCCACTGAGAAACGCGACTGAAAAACCTTCAATTTAATGCAATTTTATTTTAAATTTCTCTCATGTTGCACTTGCTTCAGTTATTGACTTTACGGAAATTTATTTGAAAACCACGAGCATGAAATGATTCATAAAGAATGAGCGACCATTATTATTCTGCTTTTCTTCTCTCAGGTCGCATCTCATGACCTCAAACATCTTCAACGGCGGTTTGACGTGACGCGACGGCAAGCATGGATATGAATGAATGACTCAAGCGATTCACCAAGATATTTTTAATAATTTCCATCGCGATCGTGGCTGCAGCACACACAAGAGACTCAGCTCTCAATTAACTTCTTTTTTTTTCTCCCCGCAAACCGAGAGACTACTGGTCTTTGCCTTCTTCTTTTCACACCTTCAGCTGCTGCGATTAATTTCCTTTGACCACAACTGGAAATGCCACACAATGAATGAATGAACCTTCCGTTAAATGATATCAATTTGTCTTTGCCTGCAAAGTTGCTGTTGAAACTCTTAGCTCGACAATGAAATGAAAATTTGAGACGATGCTACTGCATTGCGTCGTCTTCAGGAATGTCTTGACCATTCGGGAATCTCATCCGATTCCCATCTCACATTTAAACTTGAACGGCAATCAATTTCACGCGCTTATCTTGATGCAAGTTTTTGTTCCACCAAAAATAAAAGGTTCAAAGTGAAGATGAAGAAAACATTTTCTCGTGAAACTCGAATCGACGCGTCCTATCTCTCCACAAAATGAAAAAGAAGAATTTTAGATTCTTCTCTAAATCATGGACTGGGAACCTGAAGATTCTTTTGTCGGTTTAAGTCTGACTTTATTTCACAATAATTTGACAACGTAAATGCATGGCTTGGGTCGTATGGTTCACTCATTTGACTTCCATCGAATATTAAGCGTTGAATTCACTTGAGTTGAGTCTTGTTAGAATCATATTTGAGAGACCACAGTAATGATCTTAGCCTTGCGCCTCTTCAACATAATAACTTATTTTTTTTCGCGAGTTCGCAATACGAGATCAGCCAAAAATCATGTCGCGCATAAATTATTATCACATCGAGACCTTCTCTCTCTCGTTCCGACGGCAAATAAATTCTTATAAATTATCATTGAATGGAGTTATTGCGAGAAAATCGAGGGAATGAAGGAGAAAAGAGCAACATAACATTTGACCTTATCGCTGTTTCTCCTGCCAGACAAATTCAAATAATTTGCACACACGGGGTGGCTTTCCTTCCTTTTCTTTGCTCGACGCATTGTGTCGTCTTTGAGTGCCTCAAGCGATTGTTTGCGACTGACTCGTATGAATTATAATTAGGACTGCGACAAGCGACTCACAACGATTGATCTTTTAATTAACGGAAATGTTAAGTCCGATCACAAAAAAATAAAAAAGAAAGAATAAAAAAAATCATTCGAGTTGAAGTCACCAACGGTTGTTTGTGACTTTCAATGGCAAGATCGCTTTAGATTTATCATTGAATAAAACACGGATCAGTTAGAGAACACGGATTTTAATGGCCGCTCAAATCAATCATCGGAGCGAGGACCGAAAAAGTTGTCACTTTGATCTGAAAAACTTTTGAAGTCCAGACGAAATTTGGAGACAGACACAGAAAGATTGTCGAATGGCAAGTCTATTAATCACTCACGAGCACATAATTGTTAATTAAATTGTTCAATTTACAAGAGCAACAGGTGAACATGGTTTGCAGGAACCAATCAATCTCGATAATAAGATTTGAAAGTGAAAAATAGCCTTCGAGTTATTAAGCTGAAGCGTCGCTTGAAGTTTCAATCAAATTGACCGAGAAGCTTATCCTAACACGTAGTAGCAATTCGCAACGAAAGTTATTCAATTATTAGTTCAGTCAATCGTTAGTTGTTCCTCTTTTCCATTCACCAAAGCCCGAAATTAAAATGTTATGATGCTGATTATCACTTTTGAATCATAACTCTTTGTTGATTGACAGGTAGACAAGTCTTGGAAACAACTTTTTTTTTATCTTCAACATGATCCCAACACTTTGATTCTCATTTTACTGCTTAGACTTGAAGATGAGCAGTTAGTTTTATTTTAATAATTATTAAGGAACAAAAAGTCTTGTAGTTGGTTTTAAAGTTATTATATAAATTTTTTGAGAAATACCTTGAGATTTTATCCGAGGATGTATTGAGAATCACCAGATGACGGTAGAGCAACCTCACGCGCCTTTGCAATGTTCAGTAGAACTATGAATTCACCAAAGTCAAAAATAAATCCACAACTCAATTTGCATGTGACAACAGGTCTTTCTTCGTTGACGATGGTGGCTTTAAATTTCTTCAGATTGATAAACTTATTTAAAAATTGAACTGCTCCTATGCGTTTGCTTGTTTGGACGTTTGCAATTTCCATTTCGAACGTTTGAAACTCTAATTCGAGAGCGATGAGCGATGCATATTCAAAGATGAAAGCCATGGAGATATCCTCGAAAACTCCGTAATCGACTAAGAGTACATTTACTGTTTGATCATCTTCTGCGAGAGAGCCAACTCTTCCTCGGAAAAATCTTCCATCGTTCCCTTTGACAATCACAAGTTGCATCTCAGTTGGTTTACCAGTTAGAGGTTTATATGAAGCGATTTCTTTAGAACTATTCAGTTCAGCCATCAGAGCGTCTAAATCACTAAATCCTCCTCCATTCGCCTGTTTCGAGTATCGACACCAAAACTTGTTGGTGCTCTCGAAAGTTGTAATCTCAATGTCCACGACTGAGCCTTTTTGCGGTCTAGGCAAAGCTTTTGTTTCGTACAAATTGTCGTAAAAAATTGGTTTCTGATCAGCAAACGAGCCATCTTCAATTGTTGGGTCCTGTGAATGAATAATTAAAGAAATTTAAATCGTGCAAAAGTGAGAAGTCATTCGACTTACATGACTAAGATTGCAGCCGCCCTTTTTATAACAGCCTCCTGTTTCAGGATCGCGGAATTTGCAGATGCGATCATCATCTTTTGTAAGGAATCCTTGAACAGCAACAGTAGCATTCGATGTGCTAAACATATCACAGACACAATCAGACCAAACGGGTATCTCTGCATTCGATTTGGCTGCCTCGTTTTCTTTTTGTTCATTTGAATAGAAATCACTCGAAAGGTCTGTTTCGTCTGTCTCATCGGTTTCATTATCACTGTCTTCTGATGAGTCGTATTCTTTCTCACTGTCTTCTGATGAGTCATATTCTTCAACTGTTGTTACCATTTTAATTGTTCTTGGTACTTGTTAATTAATTAAATTTTTATAATTTGTCTGATTCGTGTCGTGCTACGTTTTTCAATGATTTTAGGTTAAGCGACAACGTTCGTCAATTGCGTTGCAATCAATCACGTTTGTAAACTACGTTTTCCGATAAGAATTTCGCTTCGAGAAACAGGGAAATGTCTGATCTTAATTTTAGTTTATCGTCTCTACATAACACAGCCTTTGCTCCACATCATCGACTAGCGATTTGCACTAATGAGCTGCAGTTCGTTCAATCAGTGCTGCTGAAATTATGGGCAGAAGAAGATCGACAGAGAGAAGAAGCGATTTCGAGCCACTGCAAAGTCGACACGAGTAAAACGAGTTTGCGAATTAAATCGCGAATTAAAAGCTGCTGCCGAAGGTGCTGATGAGCTTAAGAATAACATTTATTGTCCCCGTCACGTCACGCAATTTAGCTTCTCCAGCTAAATGAGGCACTTATCAGCTTGTTAAACGACTGGTTTCAATGTTAGACAAAGACTTGTCTCATTTGAATTTCATTTCCTTCGTTTCGTGTAACATTCATTAAACATCGATTGGCGGTTGCGAGCAGAAAGAAAATGCAGAAATTTAAACCTTTGCGTGCACGTCAAGTGGTGGCTTTCTGCGGCTTCAAATTCGAAATCCAGAGAAGTCTCGCGAATCGAAATAAAATAAATTAAAGTTTCTGCTGTTTACATTTTCATTATGAATTCTTTTCGGGACAAAGTCTCTGTCAATTCGATAAAAGTTTCAAACATGTTTCCGTTTCCATTAAGAGAAAACATCGTGAGGTGCTAAGAGAGTTCGTTATCTTTAATTGATTCTCTCTGAACTCATTCTTGCGCGATAATCAGCGAATCGCCAAAACTATATTAGGTTTTCTCTTAAGTCGCAGACGCTTATCATCGTCAGACACGCACATAATTTCGATTCTCTGTATCGATGCTTTTGCTGTCCAGCCGATTGCCTCGAATTGATAATCCAGCGAGCACACACGAGACTCAATAAAAAATTATCGACAATTGCGGCGGTCGATGGGAATTTTCGTTTTTGTTATTAAATCTTGGGAAACAACAATCAGATGGGAGCGGCTCGACTCGAACGATAATCGGGGTGGATTGTTGTCTTCATAAAAAAAAATAAAGCGAGAGAAAGATTTACGAAAAAATTATGCTGCTCGCTCAACGACAACGAAGGAGAATGATGAATGCAAATCAAAAAGCTTCATCTGCATTTATACGACCAACAATAATCATGTAAATCATCGGCGAAAAGAAACACATTGTTCTCGTTTTCCATTCAACTGGCTACTGTCACTTATCGCGCCTTGAAAGATCAGCAAACGAAGCGAATGTGTGCAGCAAAGAGAGTCTGGACGTTTTAAAATTGAGACAATTTATGAAAAATTGGGTAGTTTGATATTGTAGTCACGACTCGCGATAGCTTGACAACTCAGTCGCGATCTTCTTTTAGAGTTTCATCCAATTTCAACAATTTGCTTCGTTTGCGATGTGACCAAATGAAGAAGCAAAAAAATTTGAATCTTTCTTATTCCGAAAGGAGGAAAAATATTTAAGTTTTGTTATCCAACAAAAAAGTTCATAAACCAAGAAAAAAAATTATTTAAAAGTTGAATCGAAGAGTTGATAAACTCATAAAGTGTCAAGAACAAGCAACAGAATCTTTCAATATAAATTCTTTGCTTTCTCATTTCCTTTGTTGACTTCCCAAACGACCGGAGAAAGTTTTAAGAATAAAATATTGTTCGATATGAACCGTTGGAAGAAAAAAAGGTTAAAACAAAATTTATGACCTTCAACTATTAAGGAAGGAGTCGCCTCAAAGACGACGTCGCACACGAATCAAAACTTAATGTGCTTAACGCGCTTCGTTTAACGATTATTGAAACTGCTACAAAGTTAATAACGTTCAGCAATTTCTCCGTAGCCAAGAAAAAAGTAAATAAATAATAAAATAACGATCACTGTCCAATAAAATTCCCATCTCATTTCTTTTTATTTCCTCTCGAAAATATGAGATGATTAAAAGTGTTTCAATATTTTCATTCTCGGTGTTCTCATGACTAATAAAGCTGCTTCAAGCAATTGATGACTGAGTTGCTTTTTAGGAAGAAGAAAATCTTTTACGAACTGGTCCATTACTGGATAACAAAAAAGTTTCTAATTATTCAGATTGATACAAAGTCTGAGACTTGATTCTTATAAATTTGAAACTGACCACACAAGGCGACAGTTCGGAGCTTATGATCACATATTTCTCACTCGCTAGAGTCGTCTTCTCACCGCTGTGTCCCATTTCTGTGCTATAAATATTGTAAACCTTAGATACTCGCATGAAATTATAATAAATATCAACAACAACATTCGCCGGTTCCGTGCCTTTGAAAGCAAAGAAAGATTTGTTGGTGATAAGTGAGAAAGTTTCCTTTGAACTCTTCAAGAAGCAAACAATCTAACGACTTAATATTTCCTGAGAATCGTGACCACAAAGAGCAGATAATTCTATTAAGAAAAGAACTTGATATCATTGTTTGATAAAAAAATATTTCTCGCCACCCAGACCAAAGCCAGACTTTACTTTCGATGAAGTTAAAAACTTCCTGCTGGTTCGTTCGATTGAAAACAAACAAGAGAACTAGTTTATGTCACATTTAAATTCGCTTGTCTCATGCTCGAGGCTCGACATTAACTTCGATCATAAATTCTGTTCAGTTCTATCAGACCGCAAAGTCCGCGAGATTCGGCGTGCGAGGTCAACGCTTTCGTCTGCGAAGAGAGTTACAAGAAAAAGGCATTTTAAGCGATTCCTGTTATCGCTTCTCCTTTTGCTTTTAAGGCCGAGTCGCTTTACCGAGTCGCGAATACAGTCGAAAGTGAGAATTATTATCTAGAATGTCGCATGCTGCATAAGAAATATTAATTAAACAGCATCATACATGAATCTCTCCTCTCTGTAGCATCGGAGATATCAATGTTTGAATTAATTAAGTCTGATTTATGATTATTTCTCACTTTATCGCCTCCTTTACAATTAATAACTTTGAAGTGGAAACTCAGGCAACGAGTTTCGAGCACAGTCGACGATGAGAATGTCGCGAAGATTTCTAATGAAAAAAAGTCCAAAAGTTATTGATTTAAATCTTTTACGGAGCAGACTGTGAATAGAAATATATTTCCATAAAAATAATCTGAATGTTCGTTAACTGCAGTAGCTGGAAAGTTGTCTCGAGACTTAGACCGGCACCGTCTTCATTACTTCTCGTCTGAGTGTTGAGCTGAAAATTTATAGCGAAATTTAACAAGCTCAACTCATCTGCAACGGATTATTTCCATTATCACCAGAGACTTTGCGTTAGATTAGCGATGTTCGATCGTTAAGCGACTCAACGTCTTCGATTTAATTATAAAACGATTCTTCGTGGAATTCATTTCGACTCTTAATTGATTTCTTATCTCAAATAGGATGACTTCGACCTGCATACTTCATCATTCCCAAATCGGAAATGCGCGATGAGATAATGTCTTCATTCCACGAAAGTTTAATGTTGTCCGATTCAAATCAATTGACGAGTCTTAAATGGAATCAATTAACTTGCCAAAGACGAGAACTCTGTCTTCTCATTTTGATTGAAATGCTTTCATGACTCAGAGAAGAGATAATAAATTGAAGAACCAAATGAGACTCGCGCTTGGCGGCGGTTGTTAGCGAGTGAGTACTCTCAACATTTTCACGGTGGCTTTAATTGTTAATTAACCCAATTATTTTACAACTATATTGCCTTGTGCAATTCTTCGGATTCTTATCGTTCGCTGCAGAGTTTAAAGCTTCTGTTCTCTCGACTTCTTGCACTCTTTACGATCGCCGTTGCCTTGCTGCAAGCTCTGTCTCCCTTTTGCTGTTTTTTAAGATTGTAAACCTTAGTTAACGAGATTTTTCGCATAGCACGTTCAACATCGTGACGATGCGCGTCGCATCTGAATTTTGTGGACGCCTTGAAATATTTTTTTTTCGGTGGTTTCTTACTTAACATGACTTCTGAATGTGTTTCTCGCACAAGAAATTCTTCTGTGTCGTTTGCTGATTTCTTATCACCTCGTGTTCCTTAGAGTGATGATGGTTTGTGTGAAGAGATTTAAGATAAAAGCTTTGTCGCCATTTTAACGTTTCTTGCGATATTTTCATTTTTTTTCGGAGTTTATAACTTTTTTTTCTGCAAACACCGTCGTGACATTAAGATTTCGCTTCACTGCTCAAGATATCGAGCTTAATAACACAGTCAACGGTAGTTAAATCAAATGAATCAAGAAGCGTTAAGTGGCGATTACTGGAGATCATCAGATTTAAAGTCGCGAAAGGCAATTATGAAACACGATCCCTCCAGGATTTTCAAGTTTTATTCTTCGATGATGAATTCTAGTTTCTCATTTTTCTTGTGACCAGATTGCAACTTCATAGTTTAAGTTTTGGAGATTTCTGTTTGGATTTCTAGTCTTATTAAGCAGACAAAATAAATTCTACAACTTCTAAGCACAAACTTTTCCTAATTGGCATCATAATCGATGCTGCTTTGCTGCTGCAATTAATTCGTCAAAAGGTGTTGCACGATCTTGAAAAATTGTTATTTTACGAGCTCAACCATAAAAAGTTCGAAGCATCAATTATTTTTTATGAATGAAATTTTCGCAGGCATCGTGAAATGGAAGAAATCGTGAGCGCAATAAACATTTATTTGCTACCGAAGGCACGTTTCTCGTCGACGACTGCTTGCTTCCAATTTCAACGAGAAATGCTGAGGAAAAAAATTGAATATCGCACCAACTTTATCAATGAGTTATTGGCAATGAAATCTCAGTCGCCCAATCGCAAATCATTCCAATGAAATAAATTGGAAATCGAAAACAATTTTCCTCTCGATCGGCGACAAGTCCACGACAGTTTTGTTTTGCATGGAATTTCATTGAATTTCGCCATGTTCGATGGCAAATAAAATTGCAGACATTTCATTTCATTTCTGCAAAGTGTTGAAACACACAAATATATTTTTATTTAACTTGTTTCCTTGATATGAAAAGCGAAAAGCAAACAATAAATTCATGAAATTCACATAAATTTGTCTCTACACATGTTTGAATTTATAACTTTTTTCCTTCTTCGACGCGCGAGATACATTTGGTTAATGCTGCCTCTTTGCTAGTCGTTTGCTGCTTGCTTGCTTACGTCCGTTCTCCCGCGCACGATTGTGCAGAAAAGACTTTTATAATGTGGAAACATCAAGAACAATTCATAATAAAAATTCAATTTTAATGCTTTCTGTTTGAATGAATGGAAACAACGAACAAGACAGCGAGGAAAACCTACGGAATCAATGTTTGTAATTCTCTCCAACACCCAATCAAAACCATATTAGTTTCTTTCCTTATGAATGAGATAAAGTTTATGTAGATTTTGATTATTTGCATTTACGTAAAGACTCACAATTGCGACCTTCTAGATTTATTTGATCTATGGCTCATTGAGTAAAATTGCGAGAATTTAAATAAATCAGTTTCCAATTCGTATCAACATCTCGCGCATTTCTTTGTTTACGAAACGAGCTCCGAAATGCAGCCAACAATAAAGTTTGTTTTTATTTACGGCGTAGCTCATTATTTTTATTTCCAGCGTGAAATGTCAATTGAGCTGAACAATTTATTGGCTGGCGGTGGAGTTAATAGAAATCTATTCAACATTCCCTTCCATACAAACACTCAGCAGTCAGATCTTTTTCTAAACCCGTGTTCTCGTGTGTAAATCGATTAATCGATCTCAATCGCTTTTTTTCGCGCGCATATGATTACGCCCACGCTGATCGCGAGAGAGAATAAGGCGGAGGGAAAAGTCATCAGCTTACACAGTCTGATACCAAGCATTAAGTCACAATAGTCTCTGAAGTTCGCAAGTTAATGTCTTCAGGTAGCTCGTTCGAATCAGCACGCACAAAATAAATAAATTAAAAGTTGAAAATCAGAAGAAAATAATTCCTCATAAAAGCTTCACAGCTAAGTCTCAATTCGAAGCTCTACATGCCTTGACTTAAAATTCTATCATCTCGTTGGCAAAGAGAACTTGCTGTGTTTCATTGAGAACGATTTTAAATTAATTTGGTAGACGATGAAAAATCACGCGACAAAACAAGATTAATTACAAACTGAATAATGTATTTCTCTTATTTCGAGAATCGAGGTTGCCAGTGTCCGCTTTCTAAGCCTCTGTCGGAATTAATTGCCTTCCATATGCATTGCGAACTTATTGACCACTGTTTGTTCTTCCTTTTTCTTTTTCTCGATTTACTGAAGAAGATGTCAAACGAACACGAGAAATAATAAATTTCCCTAACTCAATCTGCGACCCTTTTCGTCTCTCTTTGCTGCAATTTTTGTTTTCGGCTACCAGAGAGCTCAAGAATCGATTTCACCGCGAGCCTGCCAGTCGATTTAATAAATGAAATTATATTGTCGAAACATTTTTCACTCCTGGCCGCTACACATTCCGCAATCGGCATGAGAGAGAGACACCAACCAGGCGAAGTGCATTAATGAAATTCGTGCTCGGAATTGTAATTTAAGTTCCTCGCCATGTGATGTGAGGTGGAAGAAGACGAAGCTCGATTGACAAAAGGAGTTCTCATTATTTTTTACTAGCAAAGTATCAGATCTGCTCAGCGAGCTTCATCTTCGCGTTTTATTTTTGCAAGCAGCGCTCGAAGGAATAAAATTTTATTCAATCACCTTTCAATAACTTCAAATGAGCTCGGATTTTTCATTTTAATGGCAATGCAAACTTTCTCGCATCGACTCATGCCGCAAAAACATTTCAAAGCGAAAATGATAAATCGAAACTCATGTAAACGCTTCGCTAATAAACTGTAAAAAATATGCTTTTGATATGAAGCTCAAGTCAATGGTAAATAAACACAGTTGGACTGCAGTTAAAGTTGAACGAATATCAATTTATTAAAGTCTTTTGATTCAAAACTTCTCAGTACATTTAAAATTCAATGGATCCTCGTGTGAAATCGTAGGTCAAACAAGCGTTTAAAGCGTCATGGACAGTTCTTATAAGTTCTTAAAAAGCGGCTCTTCAATTCACTTTTGGATAGGAAAACTCGTTTGCAGAAGATACAGTGGAAGACGCGATCCTTGAGAGCGTGAAGATGACTTCTCATTGATTTCTTTGTCTTGAACAATTTCACAACTCAGAGTGAGAGAGAAGATTTTGAACTAAGAAAAGAGATCGCAAGCTATTTCGTCCGGTAATGTTTTCATCACACAAGGAAGTGACAAGCAAGTTATTCAAGCCCATCTCATTTGAATAGCTTTTATGAATGAAACACATTGCACAATTGAGCGACATTGTATTTAAAGTGAACCTGTCGTGCAGCAAAATCAAATTAATTCAAAGCTCTAAATAAATTTTAGTTTTTGAACATTCATTCGATAGTGAAATGAGATCCAAATCCACACCAAATACATGTTTCGTCGAGTTCCATTCAGAGACAATAAGAACTTTAATTTATTTTCATTTGGAGAAACGAGTTTAATCTCGCATCAAATCGTCGTGTTCGTCGAGTCTTTTATAGCTTCATATGTTTCTTAATCCCTTTTTAAAGCGTCAAAATCAACAAGAGAACAACAAGAAGAAATATCAGTGAGATTGTTTGTGCATTGAATCGATCGCTCCATCTAGAACGCGTCTCGCTAATCCGCCAAACAGAAACTTTGATTTCACTTGAATTCATTGGAAATTTCTGAGTAAACGACGGTACACAAGTCTGTCCAATCATCAGGCATGATTAATCAGGCATAACAACAGACGGAACTCTAATGAATGCTTTATTGAAATGAATAACGAAAAAGATTGTTATTATTTAAATATTCACTCTCAAAACACAAAGCTTCATTCAAGATAAAAAGATTATCGAAAAGTTTCTTCAGAAAACATCTTCGCTTCAGAAGCGAGCATTCGCTAAGCCGGTTAGGAGTCAAAGTATTTTCTGAGAACTCGACTCACTTTACTAGGAACCGCGAGACAAATTCCAAGAACGACGAAGTGTGAATCGCTCGTCCCCGAAAAAATGTTTTTCGTTCCGTTTTCTCTTTGAACGTGCGAGCTCGAGTCGATTCCGATTATACGCATGAGTAATCTTTGCTATTAGATAATTTATAATTAGATTTCTGTTTTGAATATTTGATGACCTGCTCGGGTGAATGACAGTCCAACGGTCTAATTGCTTGTTTACAAGGCTCAGCTATGATGATTTCAATAATTGGAGAAGCGTGGAGATTCCCGAAATTCCGTTCGCTGATTAAACTCAACAGCGATTCGATTAATATTAATAAACCTGTAGCGATAGAGTCAAATAAATAATTATCCATAATCCTCAGTTATAGTTTAACGACATTTTTAACGATTATTAATGAGGCGGCTCGTTTCTTCCAGAAATTATCATTAATCCATCATAATTTCCAGATTTTTACACGCTTTTCACAACTAACGTCAATTTCGAATATCAACAGTTGCAGGTAATTATGTTAATTTCTATTGAAGTGATTTCACCCTGCAATCGATAAACGTCACTTAACATTTAGCTCGGGCTAAAATTACTCTGCTGCGAGCCCCCTCGGAACAGGTTAGTTGAAGCAGTGACAACTGCTGAAATCTCTAGCCGAGGCAAAAAATGCTTCAAACATAATCATTAAATCCATCAGATGACAACGAAGTGAAGCAAAGTAAACAGAAATAATTTGGAATGACGAATGAGTTGTGGAAGGTGAGCTTTCATAATTGAATTTGAGTCTTACAAGTCGCGCGCGGAGATTTGTGCCACGTGCCAATGATAACTGTTCGACGACTTGAGTCGAGAGTTTTTTGTTGCTGCTTAAGCAGCATTTGAATTTAAACTAACTACCGAAGGTCTTTGACAGGCGATCGAAGCTTAACGTTACGACTCATTCGAGTGATAATCCTCAGCGAGCAGCAAGAGAAAAATTCTTCAGTAATTTAAGTTAAATTGAAGCGAACTTCACTTCTCATAAGAAAGAACTAACAAATCATAAATTATGCGAACGAAAGAACTCATAAACGCTCTTAAATCTAAAATGAATTGCATATTATCATTCTCCAGTCTTTGCAATTGCCAAAGGCAATTTTATGAACTCGACTCTTTCACAATTCTTATTTCTTAAGACTTCAACTCCAAGGCAAAACCTTTGAGGTCGCTCGACTGTAAGCCACGAGAAGAAATTCTTCTGTCGTTTGATGAATTAAGAATCTTAAACAAACACTAATAATGTTAAAATGCAATAAATCTTGTCGAGTTGTGTCGTTCTTCATCTTTTCTGTTTCACAAAATTAAAAGAAGATTTCTTTGACCACAAAAGGAACGCTTAGCTCTTAGAGGTCTCCCGAAAATAATTTATTGAAAGCTTGAGTGATTATAAATCAAGCATGCTTTGTCTGCTTCTGTTGATTGAAATCTGGACGGTGAATGGGCTTTATGGACATCAAGAGACTTCAACGATCGAAAGTTCAAGCGATGCGTAATCTGAAGCGACGATAGAGAGGAACTCGAGCAGTTTGTGAATTCATTTCTTGGAATTTCTTTCTCATCGAGACTCTCCAGTATCTCTAATTGGATCAACAATCAAGTCTGTTGCGCATTTAAGAGTCCCAACAATGAACAAATGTACTCGAAAGAATCGAAATTCAAAAAGAGCTTCGTATGAATGAACATAATGTAATCAAAAGAATTTCAAATGAACGCTAATTCTCGAACTGTCTCTCTCTCTCTCGCTATACGCTCCATTCAATACACCTGATCAGACCGCTTTGATACAATTGAGATAGCTAAGCAGCACTCCTCGTTAACAATGTAAGCGCGACTTTAAGAATCGTCGACCGACCCGTTCCCACAGTTAAAATTGCTGAGCTATTCCCAAATCGAAGAAGATTTCTTATCAACAATTGAATTCATTAATTTATCACGGAAACATCAAACTGGTCGAAACGAGAACGCGTTCATTTGAATCATCGAAGCAGAGAAAGACATTTGGTGTAAGAAACACTCGCGCTTGAAAGCAAAACGAGAGAAACAGAAATTAAAATACAAACAAAATATTCATAAGTTTTTATTTCTTTCTATCCCGAGTCGATTCACCTCCGAGTCGATGCGCTGAGTTTATTAAAAAACGGCGCTTAAATTTCACAATCGACCGGCGATGCCAACGTAATTCAATAGTTTGAGATGCGCCCATCACGAATCCGTGAAAAAAACTTGGCATTGTTTGTCTTACGGAGGAGAATTTCGCAATCTTAAAAACATATGGGTGGACTAGCAGCGCACGCCGTTTGAATGGAAACAGCTTTCAAACACACTCGAGAGCTGCTTTTCGCGTTCAACACACGTTGAAACCTTTCTGGATGAGATTTCTTCTCTTCTCCGCTGCTTCTTTCTGCTTCAACAGAACACAAAATATAAAAAAAAAATCATCATCGTCGAGTCGACTCAAAGTGCTCTTGAAAGATGAAGGAGCAACTTGCAATTGAACAATGTTGAATGGTTATTTAGTGAGATGCATTGTCAACTTCTTCTCTCCATGCGTTTGCTGATACCTCATCGCGATAATCGACCTCGTTACTCTCCACGTCTCAACCGATAATTTTGAATGGAGAGAATAATTTCATTGTTGGCACAATCTCTCGTGGAGCTTGATTAAGTATACGCTGACATTAAACAATCGCGAAACGGTGACTTCGAGTGAACAACTTCGCAACAACGTATGTCAGAATGTTCCCAATCAGAACAAATACCGAAAAGCGAATATCAGCAAACATCGATGTTGAGTTTTGTTGAACATTATTTGCATGTTCGTGGAATAAGACGAAAACTTTTCATAAGTCCTTTGAAATATTCAAGAGACCGAGAGAGAGAGAGGAAAGTAAGAAGCAGCTTAGAGCAAGCCAAGCTTAAGTCCTCATCTCAATCAAGCTCACTTCTATGTCAGCAATTAAAACTTTAATGAACTTCGAGTACCAAACACTTCCCAGTTGAATATTCATAACACAAAGCGTAATAAATTCACTCGACGCCTGTGCTTAATGGTTTTTAATGAAATTTATTTATCGCTGCTCCAACTCGATGCGCTTTGAGATCGGAAAGCTTAAACATCGTTTTAATTGACCCTTAAGCAGATCGTTTTTCGCGTGAGCGACGTGAAAAATGAAAAGCATCGTCGAAAATTATAATAATTAAAATTAATTTTTTGCGGCGATAATTCGTTCGAGGCGTTCGATAAAAAGACGATAAACATCGAATGAAAAATAAGAATTACGGTTTAATTAAAATGCATTAACCGTCAGTCGAAAGGATTGAAGATTGAATAATGTAATGATGAAGTCGAGATAATGATGCATTAATTTTGAAAGCTTCATCTAAACAATATAATTTACTTGCAAATGCCTTCGAGCTTCTCTGACTATCGCGAGCCGACTCGAACGCATTAACGTTAACAAGAAAGATTTTCTCTCTTCATCGAAGTGAAAAGGCGAATAAGCGAGAGATCAGCTCATCAGGGATTCCTTTCATTTTAAGAGACGTCGACGATCGTTGTTGTTAAACTGTTGGTGATGTCCCTGACATGAGATTTTCATTTTTGTTAAACAAACAAATCTTTCGCTAGTTTTCGCCATCTCATTTCAAGTTATTTGCACAAACATTAATAAACCGCATTATGTTGTCTCGTAACTATAGCAGTTAATTTCGAATATCATCTCTCTGCCGATTGCAATTCATTTGCAAGCCATTCACAGTCGCATTTGGAAAGGAAACGAAAGAGTCTCTCTGAGCATTATCGCATCAAATAAAATAAGAACCTTTCAATAACGCTGAATTTATTGGAAAGAAACTCCGCTGTTATCGCGAGTCAAACGATATTATTTCTCTCGGCCGTTCCTTCTTCTGTTCTCGATGAAGCCACTCCAACTGCATCGGCTCGTTCTTTCTCTTTCAACAACGCGAACATGTGTTTCTCGATATGTTAAATTTGCATAAATCCAAACAGGAAATATAAATATGAAAATAAAGAAAATTGTTTGATTTTGAATCGCGCATTAATTCAGCCCCGAATTGAGATCACTTTTTCCTTGTTTTTAAAAGTTTGTTTGTGCTCTAGAAAAGTTAAATCGATGAAAGGAATTGTTGTGAGATGCCGTCGTGAATTTTAATAATTTTTAAATTCTTAAAATTTTTAAATTTTTCACGTAACTTTTGATCGACTCCAAATACGAATTTTAAAATTTTTATCAACAAATATCGCTCTCTGGCGTCGTTAGTTCTTCAACAAACTTGACTCACCGTATTTTTCTGATGATTCATCCATGAAATGTCAAACATTAGCGTGTGAAAAGATTTTACCAGAAACGATGTTTGCGCGACCACCGAAAATCTCATCGCCCATCGGAAGCAAAAGAAAGAAGTGCTAAAATCATTGGAAAATATTGATTCATCTCACTTGCCCACACTTTATTTCATAACTCGCGACCATCGCATTATCTTCTGATCCATTTAATTAGACGCTGTCCATTCTGCTCCTCTTTCCAATCCGTTGAATTTTAAACGGTTCCATAAATTAAAATCGCTACGCAAATAAATTTCGATGCGAGGATATAAAAAGAAGATGAAAAATACACACAGAAGGTAGAAGAGCGTTAATAATATTAAAATAACGTGTCACTGGAGAGTTTTTAGTAATGGAAGCAAGCGGAAAGAAAAAAAAAGCGAACGAGAAAATTCCATAAATAATAAATCTGATCCCTTTTCATGTCCACTTTATTGAAAACACACGAGACACGGTGGAGAAATGCGATCGAGAGCAGTAACGAAGCGAAGTACAAACAGCATAATGAAGTGAACAGTCTTTAAAATTGGTAAGACATGTCAGCCGTTTTAAAATCCACTCGTCCTCTTGTCTCAAAGCTTCTCGACATTCGCAACCGAAACGGAGAGCACCACGTCGGCTGCATCGACAAAATAAATGTGCGAGTAAAAATATTATTAACAAGATGAATATCGACGATAAGAACACATTTATTATCGCTTAATTATATCGCAAAGGAACGAGACTTAGCAAGACCGAAAACTTGATATGGCGATGTCACTTCAGTCCGCAAGAATTCCGATTCGACATCGCAAAGAAATTAAGACGTTTCCTCGCGCTTTCGGGATTCTTTGAATGCAAACACGCTATTGCAAGCGTTTGACATCTTCATGAATATCGCGGGTGCACATTTAAAGACTTCGATATGCAAGGCTCGCATTCATGTGTCAATAATTCGCCAGGCAAATGTTGGATTCAATGGGCTTTCACGACATTCGAAGCGAATCGATGCAAAGGTGATAAAGTAAGCGAGACTTCAACTATGCGCGATTATTTTTAAATCAAGTTTCTCGCCGTCGCGTGAAAGCTGTCTCTCAAAGTGTTTACGAAAAGATGTTTATCTCGTCGTCATTTTATTCAGTTTTGATAGCGACGAACTATCAAGATTAACTCTCTGAAAGAGATTATTAAGATTACAAGACGAGACGAAGACTTAAAACCGCTGAATGTCCAACCGAGAATGAGCGACGCGCGATGTGAAAAGTGAATTTAAGAATTTGTGTGTGTTTTGAGTCATCGTCGTTAACTTGTCGCTTTTATTTTTCTCTTCTCATGTTGATGACTGACTCGCTATGAAGGGAAGAAGGAGAGATTGTAAGTCGAGAGTCGTAAATAGATAATTTGTCAAGTTTGACAAGAAAATTTGAATACAATAGCCGTCGTCTGATGGGGACATTTCATTCCTGTCGCTGGTTTTGTTATTTTAATGTGATGCTCGTTCCCGAAAGTCTCATCAGAGACTAATAAAAGTTAAAGCAAATAAAACTCACTGAGATTCTTTCGGTTCCCATGATCGTACGCCGCGGATCATTGATTTTCGAATTTCGTGAGACAATAAAATTGCATTCTAAACACGAAAGAATGAAGAGAAATAAAAATATTTTTAGAAACTTTTTTTTTACTTCACAACATCATCGTTTTGAGTGTGGAAAGAGGAGAAGCAAGCGGGCGCACCTGTTGAACGATTTATCAAATCTTCTATCACATTCTGTCGCTCTGATGCGAAGAGAATCACGAACAATCGAAAAAAATTATAATAATTTGGCGTTTTCTCTGAAAAATTTCCTTCTCGGGGAGTTTCGAATTCAAACGGAAGAGACTTAGACAACAAGCCAACTCCAAACATCTATTAAGTCATTTAATTAAGTTTGGGATTAAGCAAATAGAGTCATAAGCACTCTTCCATTTGAGTAAATCACCTTCAAATGACCAAAAGGCATTGGGAATGATCTCAGCGACTGTTTGCCGTCGAGCAGCGATCGGAGATTATTGTTTATCGAGAAGTCAAAATAGATCGCTAGCAGTCAGTGCTAAATGCCCATTACCAAATCAATTTTTCACTCTTTTTTTTAGCCACGCGTCTCATCTCACTGTAAGTAATCGTTAAGTTTCTCGCGTGCGCTCAGCCACAATCAATCAACGCATGAGCGTGAAAATAGCCTCGAAATAAAGCAAAGCGCAGACGAAAACTTCAATCACAATTAATCAACAGCGAGAGATGAAAAACATTGTCCGGATCCGAAAGCATGAATAAAACAGATCTTAATAGCTTTCGATTTGTTACTTTTGTGTGTGTATTTAACATCAATTATTTCAATTTTTCATCGCGACTCTATTCACATCTCACGAACTGTTCACTTCTCTGGTGAACAACGAGAAGAAAGAAATAAAGACTTGTTGATGGCTTTGTGCCATCGATCAATAATCTTGTCTCTCCTTTGAGAAATTGGTGGAATTCTCGAAACCGTTTTCAGTTTATTATTTCACGATGAAGAAAGGCAACAATAGTCGGACACAGAACGATGATTGATTCGGTTGTAGATAAAAGTTGAAATAAATCACAACAAAAACGAACTCTAACCCGTCAAGATTCTTTAACAAGAATTCCTTTCTTCAGCTCTATTGGATCTGACAGATTCAAAAGATTTAAACACTCGTGGCGTAAATGAAGCTTTAATAATTTAATGAAATGGCTATAATGTTGTCATAACTGTCGAAAGAGACTCATAAAGATGCTTCATAATAGAAACTGAGGCACGCGAGGTTACTTAAGCTAAAGGCTCGTGATCTTCGCTTCTCCTGCAGCTATCAGAAATTTCATGGATCATAATGTCTTCAGGGTCGGTTCGATTATCAAACATTCTCTTTACTTTGTATCAACATTTGTTAAGAAAAGTCCCTAAGAAAGAAATTCTTAATGAAATATTAAACTTCACTTTTCGAACTGAAAAAGAGATTTATCGTTTAAAGCAAAAAATCCCGAATTTACATCACACATTGTTTCACGAGTGAGAAAGATTCAGATGAAGCAGGCAATTTATTATTTCCCCTCGTGCGCTTAATTCAATTAATTATCTGCTCTCAAACATCGTCATAAAATGTACAATTTATAAATTGTTGTCCATTTATATCAATATTGCTCATCTCGCCACACAAAACTCGCTTTCTTCGTTTTCTTCTTGCCCCTTCCCCGTCGCATCTCCGTGTGTTTTTATCTTTTTATCATGTCGTTGTTTCAGTGTCTCATTGAGTGCCATAAATAATTTTATGTGTTATGAATACGCTTTTTAAATTGGCCACTATTAAAACTCAGACGAAATGCGGATGTTCTCTTTTTATCCAATTTAGTGTTGTCGATGGAATTGAAATAAGACGCGTGCCGAACGTGAACGTTGAACAAAGAGCAAATGACAAAGTGTTTCAATTGACGAGAACTATTTGAGCCAGCGACAAGTGAATCTAATGGTTTGATGATTATGTGAAAGTGATTTTAGGTGATCTCAACGGAAGAGAGACTTAAGAGCGTGGTTGCTAGGATTAAACTCCCAAAAATAAACTTAATTTTATCGTAAGATCTTTAATGAAAAGAATAAGTCTTTTGAGAACTTAAGAGTTTCCTTGAAGCCTCGTTAAGGAATCTACAATTATAATGAACTTCAAGGAATTAAAAGTGAACTCCCGCAGTCGGAACATAAATATTCATCATCGTTACTCGTTCGACAGCGTAAATTCAATTTCATCGTTTGATTTCCATAAATGACCAGTCATACCCTTTCACTCTTTCTCTTGATCTCCATTGAATACTTCCGAATTTATTTAAGTTCAATTGAAATTTATGACATTCTCGTTCTCGTCCACTTTTCTTATCAGCTTCAAATTGAATTCCTTCGCCACAAACGAAAGTCATAAGTCATTTCTTTTAATTGATAAGTGCGAAATGAAATTAATAACGAAGCGAAGTTTGATACGGTTACAGGTTTCAAAGTGTTTTTATAGTTTTTGCGGTGGAGAGACTGATGATATCGAAAGCGTACGAATGCCGGGAAAAGAAAGAATGAACAGTCCGAGGAGAGACAGGAAAGAATAAATAATTCATCTTTAAGCCAATTTCTCTGCCGTTTACTGCGATTTATCTTTTATTGATTTTCCTTTCGCGGTGAAACATCTAAAACAGTTTTAATTGATGTTGAATTATTTGAAAAAGATTATTTTCGCCCTTCAATTGTTATCGAAAGTTCGAGTCGTTATCATTTATCCTTGAGCGTCCCACAAGCTTTCTCCATCGTCAACCAATCATATCGAGTGTAATGCTAATTTATGGCAATTGCTGCAATGTGTAAAATTAACAAGCTCAGCAAGTTGGTGCGCGAAAAAGACACGAAAACAATGACACTACAAAATGCCATCTAGTTTCACGATTTATCGATGTGTCCTCGCCTTCTTAGTTTTGCATTTTCTCTCTCTCGACAATCTGGTTAACATGAATTTCCATTATAAATTATAATTTTCATTCACCTCTCGCTCGCTCTCTCTCCATCATCCCGATTTGCCGCGCATATAAGCAAAGCAAAAAGATTGTCTCGTGCTCAGCGAAAAAAAAAAATGTTGACTCGAGCGTCAGGTTTCGCTTCTTGTTCTTCTCCGATCAACCAATAAAAATTCAATATCAATTGCATTACATGACTAGTGATTAAAACAACAGTTTCCATTTCAATTATATTTTACTTTATTTCTCTCTTTCGTCGCTACGGTCTTATCTTGTTTATGTCACATGGTACGCGTTTTATGCATTTCATTTCTCTTGGAGACGGTTTGTTGTTGCAACTGAGGAGTTTACCAACTTGCAGTTCATTCCATTGGGACAGTTTTTGTTTTGTTTTATTGACGAATCGAAAGCGAAAACTATCGTTGCTACAGCGATGAATGATTGCGCAAAAGAAGGCGAAATCTTAACAATGCTCGTTAAGAATATAAAACCATTTGTACGCGTGAGTATTTCTAAGAACATTTTTTCTTCTTGATAAGAGGTTCTTGTGATTTGTCAGATTTCATTCATTTCAACCTTGGAGTCAAATAAACGAAAAAATCCTTAAGAAAACTTACTAATTCCTTGAAAACTGTTCCGACTCGCAGGGTTTCCGATTACGAATCTTCTGACTTTATTTGCATTTGCTGCTGTTGAACGAGCAGTTAAGCTAAGCGAAGATTATCAGTTTCTGTTGAAAGTGTTTGCCACACACAAGAGAGGATTTAATTTCTCGATAATTTGCTTTTGCCTTGAAATAATGAAAAGAAAGAATTAACTATCAGACTAGAAACTTTTATTTCGCAATCAACAGCAAATGAATTGTCTGTTAGGCTTCTCAAATCTCCCCTTATTCAACTAAAAAACCTTTTAAACTGATCATCTCTGTCATCTCAGCGCTAAGTCGCTCTCCCTCTTTCCGTTCACGGCAATCAGAAAGCTTGATAAATGTTTTTATTTGTTTTTGGTGTATACTTAAGCTTCAGCAAATCCTCGACTCTTAACATCGCTCACATGATGCAGTTTCGCAAAGCAGAGATTCATAAGAAATCTCACAGCGCTCAAAGCAAAAGTCTTTTTTATTTTATTACCATATGCACATTCATACTTTACATCGCGAAGCCATTAATTTCCTGTGATTTTCCCGACAACTCATAGACAATCTCCTATTACTTAAACTTCCATAATTGTACATACAAATTGTTACAAATTACTTTTCGCCATATTTGGATTGAAGGTGCAAATGCAATTCCGCTATTATGATGGCAAACTTTGTACGCTTTTCCTTTCAATCCCGACGCAATCTTTGATGAGATTTATTTGAGTCGATGCCGTCTATGAGATTATTTCGTTAAATTAGAAGAAAGCCAAGCAAGCGTTTCCTCCGGCCTACAATGCAAAATTCACTTATAAACCGACAGAAACCCCTGATTGCCTTCTCTTGAACTCCTCTTCCTTCTCACAATGATTTCGCCTTAAAACACTTTCACACCTTATCACCAGAATGTCACTCGATGAACTGACACCTCGGGCTCTGGTGGTAATCAAATTTAAATGAAAATCCTGATGAGGAAAGAACGAAGAATCGAAGAATGCGCATGTTTGTGTTTAATTGATTTGAAAAACGCGCTTAAATGATTTAATTAAAATCATTTTAAAACCCTCACATGCACTGAGATGCGAAGAATGTTTTCCCCATAGCAAATCTTCCAGTTGAATAATCAGGAGAATCTACGTGCAAACACATGTTGGGATGATTGATTTAGGGTGAGACTACACGCATCCTTTGATGTTCCTTAGGTCGTTTGACCAAACTTGTGCAATTATTTTTCAGGACGTTTGTGGAGTGTGAAATTTTCCTTTAATTAATTATCCCGTTCGATTGAGAGAAGATTTTTGTTTAAAAATAAATTCAATCAATGAACTGGAAAATATTGAAGAAGCTTTGAGCTAGATTGAGTTTTCTAAAGAAGTCCAATTCAAATCCATAATTTATATTATGACCATCAGCCTACACTCAACGTACAACAAATTTTCGTAAACATTAAATATTTATTCAGGAAAATGTTTTCACTGCTTTTCTTCTTGGAATTTAATTCATCTCCACTCAAAGAGAATGACTTTGAAGGTTTACATTCCATTCATGAATCAGATGAATTGAAATGTCATGCGAATGGAAATTCAACGAGGATCTCGAAGAAGAAGTATCAAATCAAAATGTCGAGACTTTCCTGGAAAAGAAGATTTTACGAGAATAATTTAGCGATTCTTAAATTGGCTGATCATTGAGATTAAGACGACTTGAATGCTATAACATTTTTATTATTTCCCCGTTTGAAACGAACGACGAGCTAATTTTATTACTCGACTATTAAAACGTCAGATTCCACGATTCTACTCAAAGCATATTTTTCGTTGAAGCGTTTTGGGTCAAACATCGATTGCGCTCATCAATCCTAAGATTCTATTTAA
This sequence comes from Smittia aterrima, assembly GCA_033063855.1. Classification (NCBI taxonomy): domain Eukaryota; kingdom Metazoa; phylum Arthropoda; class Insecta; order Diptera; family Chironomidae; genus Smittia; species Smittia aterrima. The sequence goes on from CP093831.1 coordinate 5,560,321, forward strand.
AAAATGAATTATTTTTAAAAAATTTAAAAGGATCTTAACCTTCCAAGACTCTCGACAATATTAAATAAGTTTGAAATCAGTGGGATCTGTTTACAAAGCAAATTCGTTAATTTAATTGCTGATTTTAATTTGTGGTGTGGGCGAACTCAAGGAAACAACAGCGCAACGGTAAATTATTAGGAAAACACTGAAGACAACAACAAAAAGAAGAAAATAAAAGTTCGAGAGAGAAAAGCCCACGCGCCATCAAAGCATTTTCATTCACAAAAAGCCTTTTCGAAAAGCTGAGAACTAAGTTGTCGCTTTTGAGAGATTTCCCTCGCTTTTCGAAAACTTTCAAACTAATGAGCGAAAAGAAATGAAGTGTTCTAAGAAGCAATTGAAACAGTAGCGAAACCACATCAATCATCTTAAGATTGATCAAAGGCAGAGAGGGAGATGGTGAAAAGTCGATTAAGTAAAAGGTCGAGTGGAGTAAGATTATCATATTCAAACATTATTAGCATAGTTTAACAAAAGCTAAAACTAACCGATTGGTTGTACACACACTTGAAATGTATATGCAGCAAGAAGCTCACCCACGCACCCAAATATCGTATTTTCATTCATGTGTTCTCTCCTCTTCTGCTCTTACAAATCAAACAAGTTACTTTTTTCTCCATCCACGTTGGGAAATCGTAACTCGAGTGTTGTGGTTGTGTCGTTCCGTCTCTCTTACCGTCGTCTTCTCATTTCCACGCGACACATGAAAATACAATCGTAGTGAGGCGCACGTGACGTCATGAAAGTATATCGCAAAGAAAAAATATTATCCTACGCTAATTTGACGTTGGCTCGGTTTCTCTCTGGAGAGAATTTCGAAAATGTATTTCGCGGTGCTATGAAGAGAGAAAACTCATCGTCGTCGTCTCATGAAAACGGCAAACAGTTCCAAGCGACTTCAAATGATCTTTTCTTTATTTCGTTCAGTGTTTCTTAGCTTTTCAGCTTCAATATATATTTATTGTAAGGCGAGAGAAGTGGAAATAATTTTGTTTTGTTTCTCTTGTCGAGTGAATGGCTGAAATCGCGCGAAAGAAATATAATTCTTTGGGATACGAGGAAACTGATACAGATTTCAGTGAAAAGTAAACCTTTGATACTTTTTATTTTCAACTCTGATACAAAGAAAGTCGGACATTAGTGTTAACAGTGATTTTTCGTGTCAAAATGAAATTTTCTCGTCGCTCTCGAAGCGTCATCGAAAAAAGATCATTTCTTTTAAATAAATGTTGATGAAAAGTCATGTATACACATTTATGTTTGCTTTTTGCTTTAGTAACACAGACGAAAACTAAATTTTATCTTTCTCTCTTGTGTAGCGGCCGTAAGCGGGCGGAAAAAATGTGTGATTTCTTCGATTCGATTCAAAATTCATTCTGATTTTCCAAACGCAACAGCGAACGAGTGAAAAGTGTCGCGCGGATCAAAATAATTATTTATTTAATTAATCGCGATCGCGTTGGAAAACAATTTTACGTAAACAGAGTTTTTTCGCGAGCCTTTACCGTTAAATTAAATTTTATCGGAGACACTTGTGATTTAAAGTGAAAAAAAAGAGGAAAAATTGAAATATTTAAAACTACATGTGCACTTAGAGAAAAAAAAAACTATTTTGTGTCAATCATTTGCGTGTCTTATGTGCGAGTAAAGTTAATTAGAAAAATTTTCAAGTGTTTAAATTAAAAAAAAACTTTTTGAGATCAACTTCCTTTCGTTGTGAAGCGAATAAACTTTAATCTTTTATCATCCATCACATGCATAAGCGAGAGTTGATGTAATTATTGTGTTTTGTTATCAGCCAACGAAATTAAAAAAAAGAAAAAAAGAAATTTTATATTTCCATTAAGTTTTAAAATCATTGTGCCAATTTTTATTGTCACTGTGTGCCAAATCTAAGTTTGCTCGATAAAAATATAAAATTAATTAAAACATACAAAGTGTCAGTTAAATGTCTCGTCTGGTCAGTCGGAAGTAAATGGAGCTCGGGTATTATTATCTCCATCGAACGATCGTCAATTCAGAGGCTTCGTCAAAAAAAAGTGTAGAAAATGTTAGCTATGCGTCGCGAAAGTGATAACTTGAACAATAGTAACAACAATACACCGCATAGCAGCTACACAGCCAGCAATCTCCCTGGTGATAACAATTTAACGCATTTGAACTATCCGCATCCGGTTCACAGCTACAGCGGATATCAGTCAAGTAAGATTTCTCTCTCGTCAAAATGTTTCAACCTCCTCCATTCTGACTTCAAAACATTCAAAGGTAATCGAGCTAATCCCTCAACATCTCTGATCTCATCATCATCGCAAAATCAACTCGAGGAGTATGTTGACATCCTTCAAGTTCAGCAATTGCTTCTCGAGAATTCAACTGCATCGTCGTCGTCAGCATCGACAGTGAATACTGTCTCATACTCTTCGCCACCTGCCAGCACTAGCGCAACTACACCATCGACCAGCAAGAACGTTCAAAGTAGACCACGTGTCAATCTTCAAAAAGCTACCGAATATAGTCAAGTTCAAGGTAGATATCAATTTATTTTAATGCAGTCACTCTAATGAATTCCCTGTTACAAATAAAAGAAACTTTCCGTCACTTGTCGATAGATTGCTCCAATCTACAAACTTTTATAAGCTCCGCCTATTTGTTGCTCAACCGACGGCAAATACTTTCTAACTCATCCGTGAAATGAGAACAATGAAGCGAGATCTGAATTTCAATCTGGTCACTCAACCGAGAAACGTTTTCATGTTTGAATAGTCAAAGCAATGCACTTCATTGAAGTGATAAGAGAACGAGTTGTGAGCGCTTCGTCCATTACACTGTCGAGGCTTTAATTTAATTATCTGCAATCAGACGAGAGTGAAAAGTCACTTTTGCAATGTCGAGGCCGAACAGAACGAAAGACTTATTGCATAACATTTCAATTAGCAATTCAGACAACTTATAATTTCCTTATCAAACGTATAAACTTGTCACTATGTCTGAATCCTGGAGGTTGAATCTACGTCAAATTCTTCTCCATGAAATTTACAACTAAAATAAGAAGCTTTTCAAGAAATTGATAATTTGACATCTTTGAAATTCAATGAATTTCAAGGTTTTAATCTTTCCTGAAACTCAACTCTTTCAGAATAAGATTCCTAATTAATTAGCAATCTCAAATGTCAATGATCGCTAAGCGACAAGAAATAATATTTTGCTCGATGAAACGTTTGATTACTTAAGCGAAAAAATTAGTTGTTAGGCAAGGAAGTTTTCCTCTTTGTCTTATCACAGAGTCACGGGCATTAAATTAACGAAATTATAGCCAACACAACAGAAATAAAACTTGTCATTTCTCGCTTCTTGTTTCTCATTAAAAATATAAATGAAAAATAAATTTATTGCATCACAAGTGACAAGTGGTTTTCTGCACTCAACAACTTTGCATTTATTTCGATTTTTATTCGAACGCATTTCGCTTCTTTCGCGCGACTTGCATAATTATGGATTTTCATTTCTTTTTTTTTAATAAATTCACTTGTACTTCAATTCCATGAAGCGACAGTTTTGCCACTGAACTTTTTCTCTCTTGGCGTTTTCTGCTCAGCGTCATGCCAGTAAATTAAGAATTTATTTCGAGACATGGCAAGAAGTAAGAGATTCCAGCCCCCGGATCGTCTCTCGTCGCTTTTCTCAATAATGAGGCGCGCGCGAGACATTTTCGCGTTTGGGCGTTAAAAAGTTACATGCTGACCATTACAATTGACATGAGTTGCAAGTGATATTGCAGGCAACTAGTAAATGCATTAACTGAACGAAGTTGGCGCCTGCTTCCAGCTTTCCACACTGTGAGCCTTTTCTTGCATTTCAAGAGAAACTTTGCTGTTGGGGAATTTTAATGCTGAATAATATTTCCGCTTGTTTAACTTTTCTTTGTACAACTTCATATTCGCAATTAAATCTCTTTCTCCGCATTCTAAGTTTTCAAAGCGTGTCACATGCCTAAAGTAAATTTCCCGGAAAATATTGTTGCAAAAGGAAAATATTTCTAAGGCGATAATTAGTTTACAAACGCAATAGTTTGCTACAATGTGTGACAAGCTTGCCACGGGCGAGTTTTAAATTTAATTATTTCAACTTCTGTTATTCTTCAACTCTTGTATCTCCCTTCAACCTTCAAGAATAATAAATTCCTTATTCTCGTTACTTTAATGATCGCATCTTGACAATTCAGATTAAAAGTCAATTAAACATGCCAACAAGTGAAGTTTGCAATATCAACGATTTAACTAAATGAATTTGTCAAGCTCAGCTATCCCAACACCTGTGCATTCTGACAAATTAATTCTTTTAATTGCAACACTATTTCTTCCTTACGTTCAGATCGTTTCACTCTAAAGCGCGAGGTAGAAAATAAATAGAACGAGAGTGACAAAAATATGAAAATATTCTCTTTCTCTTCTTGCTTAATAATCTACGACTCATTAATGTTACCGAAGATGTTTTGCAATGCAAACAAACTCGGGAAAATAATTGTGAAGGGGTTGAGTGGCGGCAGTTGTTTAACTGTTTTGGCGAGAGCCAATTAATTAAATGACTTTATTACAATCTGACTGCGAGCTGGCATGATCAAAGAATAATGCGTCTAATTAAAATGCAATCTTTCCGCGCAAAATCTATTTCAGGTGAAAGTCCAAACTCGCGCAGAGTGCTCTTCGACTACTCGGGCAGTCCATATCTGTATGGAAACTATCATCATCCATCTCCCAGCGAGGATTTGCTTCTCTGGTTCGGAGGAAGTAGCGCAGGTCTGTAAACATTTTCCTTATTACAGTTGAACCAATTAAATTGTATTGTACTGTGCCTCAGGACTAGTTCCGTGAAATGAATTGTTGATGCCTTGATCGACCGATGTCAAGTGTTTCTTTTCGATTAACACCAGAATAGAATTAATTGAACTCAGTTGGAACCGAAGTTTGTTACTTCGACAACGCAATTCTATTATTAGCTAACCTTTTCGTTTCTTACCTCCCGACCTCTTCTATGGGCACGTATCGCATTCTCTCTTCATTCGGGAAATGTGAATGCAATGAAGCTTCTTCAATTATTGATTCATTCTTTCAAGATCGTTGATGTCTTAATTCGATTCTCCGGTTCAGTAACTTTTTAATTCAAAAATTTGTCAATTAAAGCTTCCGTCGAAGGACAAAGCAACTCGGGATGCTGATCACACAAGAGAATTTGAAGACATGACAGAATAAAAATGTGCCACGGGTCGGGAATGGTTAGCGAGTGGGCCGTTTAACATCACACAGACCAAATGTGATTTCTTGTGAGCTTTCATATTTGGTTAAATATTTTTGTTTATTCGAAACTCGTCGCGTGTATATCGTTGGCATTTTCCACTAAACTAAATTACAGTTGAAACTGGCAAGACGTCTCTCTGACGTTCAACTGTAATCGAAGCTTTACCGAGCAGTATTTAAAGAAGCAACTTGCCAACGCCTTCACACGGAAATCCGATAAAGACTATTCTTAGTCGAAAATAAAATTTACAACTTTCCTAGTAAAAGTTGAATGACGAAAGCGAATGAATAAAAGAGACAAAGCTTGAAGACAGAAACTTACTCACGAGACATTTTCACATATAACGATTTCCATCTGCGATATGAGACTGCGAAGCCTACGTGCAAAGGCACTGCTAATTAAATTCATTCATGAGAGTAAATTTATTTACGTTTTTTTTTCATTCATTGAAGCTGTTTTAGCTGTCGGCTGATTCCTTCATTGAGATTTCTCTGCATCGAAAGCGCGATGTTCATTTGGATAAAATAAAAATTCAACGCTTGCATTCGATTGACAACTTTAATCCTTTCATTTGTTCGACACTCTTGAGCATGATGAGATTCAAATCCAAAGCCAAGCTGCTGCCTCGAGTTCCATTTTAAGCGACTTAATAGTTCTCGTGGGTGTAGTTTCACATATATTTGAGAGTGATATGCCTGAATGACGAAACTTCTTTTCTTCTCTTGAATTAAAAACTTTTTTTATGGAAAATCTTTTGAATTGATTTTTGATGATGGCTCTGAAAAAGGTTTTGCTTTATCTCACTGATCGAAGACTCAAATTTAACTTCGCGAAATCATCTGAATTCATGAGAGCGGTCGACATCAAAAAACCTCGAAAATATTCTAACAAATTTTATGAAACGCTTTCAGTCTTTATCACTTGAACCTGTTGAAGAACGATACACACGGTAGCTAATGTGGAGTCATATATTCACTTCGCGTCGGTAGACGACGACAAGAAGCAGAGAAAAAACAAACTTGCGAAAAGGAATTTTAATTAGTCGTCGCACAAAACTGATTAGAATCTTGCAGCTCTCGTTTTTTTTTTATCGTCGACGTTGTAAGAAATGCTAATTTTATAATCTTGCGAATCGAGATTTAAGCTTTTGCCGAATCGGATAAATTTGAAAGTCCGGAGATCCGAAGCCACTTGAGATTTATTTTATGAAAGAAACACCGCGATGATGACGATGAGACTTCTAAAGCCACGATGACGATCACTTTGCCTTCTTCTCCGGCGCGTTTAACACTCAAGTACAATCGTGAAATATTGTAAACGGTCAGCGGAAAGACGAAGAAAAGCCGCTTCATTAATCATTATTTTAATTGTCGAAAATTTCTCGCTTAATTTACGATTCAACCGACTGTTGTTGATTGTCAAGAGTTTCTTAATTCGAGATGGGGATAACCCGCAAGACAGAAATCTAACACATGTTTTAGTTTTTTCTCCTCCCGACATCAACGAGTACTTCGTCCATTAACTGGCAACGCCTTATTAGTATTAATTTTCTATCAACAGCTTCGACGGTGTTTGCTTCTCTCTCTTTCCATACACAATTCGATTCTGAAGAATCATTTGCCGCAAATAGAATGAAATCTCTTTAATGTGTCAAAATGAATTTCTTTTAAACTTCTCGAAGCAACTCAGCGAGTCTATTGTTGAAGATGAGTCTTCTGTTGAAAGTAAGTGGAGAGCTTTTGAAACGGATTGTGAAAAACAACTTGAATCAGTGTGATCATTTGTCCGATTGTGCTTCAGCAAACGAAAAAATGCGCACAGTTGGTGTCGTTATCAATCATAAGTCCAGAAGAGATTTCAAACGGCAGATAAATGTCAGACGAATTGCTTTAGTCGCGTGAAAGCTTTCTTAGCGCGTGTCTCAACAAACAAATGAAATAAACGTCGAGTTTAGAGCTACGAATGAAGTTAACCGGAGCTAGCAAAGCAGCAACAGATTTTCGATGTTCCATCTAAATCCCTCATCGTTTAGCACCTTACACGCTCCAAACTGTGCAGCCAAACGATCGCATGTCGCTTGACAAATTATTAATTTATGTTAAACGTTGATAATTTTAATAAATTACTCTCACCGGTTCTGAAATGAAGTAAAAAAAGACAGAAAATTAGCCTCTCTAGACGACGGTGAGATGAAGAAGAAGATGAAAGTCCATTTAAAATATTCAATTACAAACTTCTTGGTGTCTCTCGCGGAGTGTTAAATCTTTTAATTTTATATTTGTTATTCGGTGTGTTCGGGGCGGATCTGTTGGAATTGGAATGTAGTATGTTCGGGTTCCGTTGTGGCAGCGCAATGATTTGTAGGTTCGATATCATACATAAATATCTCGCGATGTAATATTTATTATGTTATGAAAAATTAATTGTGAAGCTGCCTCGGACAGAAAGAAAACCCAAAAATATCTTCACGCGTACGCGTGCATTTCTCTCTTTTTCTTTCGAACCAACCAAAAACAATTAATCAATATAAAAATTCATATGAACGCTAATGACTTTGGAAGATGAGCGAGAAACGCATTAACAAATCCATAAATTCGTCTTTCAACTACAGAAGACGCAAATAAGATTCTACACGTTTTGTCTCGAATGCGACTTTTTCCCTCGGCAATCGTTAGACGAAAAGTGACAATTTTTTTATCATCACTGAAGGTTTTACGAGACGTCGAGAAGTTAAAAGTTTCATGAAAACGACAATTAAAAAATCATTAGTCGACGATACTTGGACATCATTCGCGAATGAATCATGACAAGAGCGGAAAATTTCGTTACGGTGATGAGTTTGTGTGAAGTTAAAAGATTGCCAAGTTCTTGTGTAAATTATGAGTGCAGCAGATGACGATGCTGACAAATCGACCAGTCAAATGTCGCAGAACGAATGCAAAATCAGTAAATAAAAAAGATTTTTAAAGCTTCGAGAACATTTATTTGTCATAAGAGAATTGAAAATAACGAAATGTTAATTTAGTTTTGTGCTGCGTGTAATATTGAAGCCGTGAAAGATTTGATTTGATGAAAAATGAACGTGAAAGACAAGCTGTCTTAAGGGAATTTCAAGGTTCACAAATACTCATTATTTCTGTTCATTGCTCGTGTTATGATTGCGACTACTGTCTTCTGTCTGAAAATATCTACAACCAACTGTTGGTTCTCTGCTTTTGCTTCGACGAAGACAAATGCCTCGAGGATAAACGTTTCCTCTTAGAGACCTTTATTTTAAGAAAATCCTTAAGCATTAATTGACTGTTAATGGCGTGAGTTGATTCTTAATTTTATTCTTTTTACCCTTCCCTACGCAAAAGCTATTAATTTTTATTAGCTTGGGAACATGAATTCATGCTTCTCACTCTTCAAGTAATAACGAAGGTAGTAAAGTACTCTTTGCCGTGGCATAAATCGTTGTTTTGTTTTCAGGCGAACAAGAGATCTATTTTTATCAAAATGTATTTTCATGCCTTCGACTTCTAAGTATTCTGAAAGCTTGATACTTCCTTCGATACTTCGACGAACTTCTCGCTGACGTCAAAGAGATTTCCCTCATCTCCAAATAAGTCCGAGACGAGATCGAGCCTCGTTTACTAACTGCCAATAATTTTAGTTCAGTGATGCTACAGTTGAGATATTCGAAATGATTTTCTCTCTCATCATGTAAACACATAAAATCCATACCGAGAACTTGTTTGAAACTCGTGAATTTTCTACCTAAAAATAAATCATGTGAATTTTCCTCGCTGAGACACACGACGACGGTTCACTCGATGAAAACGTCATGAATGAATCATTTCAGTATTTTTACTCGAGCATCAGTCCACGAGCCTTTTGAAGCATCATCTGTTTTCGCTCATGTTTGAGTTTCATTGCCAAATCAATTGCGATATTTTCACTCAACTACAAACAGATCCGATCGATGACGGGAATCATCTGATGAACTTACGAGGCGAAAACAGTCGAGTGGAATATTTTGATTAAAAGCATTTCCTCGAAGTTACTTGTATTTTTACGTTAGGCGTTCTCCTACCAATCAAGCTTTCTCGAAATTTCGTTGACTCTTCTTGGAAAATTGAGTGAGGTGTTAAGAATTGTCGGTAAAATTAGAATTGCTCAACTCGAGAAACTTGAAAATTAAATTTGTTAGACTTCAATCCATGACAACTCTTCACGTGGATTCTGATGTCATGAGCGATCAAGTGAATGCTGGCGGATGCTTCTAGATTTAGAGATTCCAAAACAAGAACCACTTGAGAGGAATCACGTTCTCTTATCAGTTATGACGTCGGAAGTTGTTTTCTATTTTGAGATAATCCAATTTCGAGTACGATGATGCAGATATAAAGCTCTCCCCTGTGAGGTAGAAACAAAACAACATTGTTGCTTCATCTCTGAGGTATTCCAATAAAAATTCTCAACCTCGTGAGGGGAAATTCCAATCGCCACGGAGTCAAGTAAACAAGCGAACTTTCATTTAATTTTCATTAACACGTTCATGGAGCAATATTCTGTTGTTTACATTCGAGCTTACTTGAGGGGGAGGCGAATGTATTCCGATCGACCCGCGAGAAACGCGAAATCTATTTTTGACACTCTAAATTCGTCGGCGTTCTATTTTTAGGTACACGATCAAAACGAGCTTCTCGGCTTTAGGCCCACGGATTTTCGCGGCCGGTTGAAGCTAGAAAGATGTTTATTAAGAGATATGCGGTAATTATGACTGAAATTAAACTTTCGGACACACATTTCAAGTCAGCATCGCGTTTTTCCTCTAATTATAAACTTCAATCGCTTTGTTTGGACGATGCTCGGCTTTTCTGTTTTTGCCCGTAAGAAAAAAATCCTTTCGCGTATTTTTAGACTCGACGAGAGAAAAATTTTCTTTTTCCCTTCTCGATTACCTTTTTGGTCGTTGCTAGCTTTTCTGACGAACTGAAAAATAAATCATGACAAATTTCTCGAAAAAAAACAAAACAAAATTGATTAGTGACGTCGCCGCGAGCAGACAAAAAATATTACTTCAATTGATGGTCTAACAAGAATTGTTTACTTCATCTGTTGCTTCCGTACGCATGACTGAAGCGGAAACTTTTGAGTTGTTCAACCGTTCAACAGTTTAAATGTCAATCTGCTTAAAATCTTCCGATTCAACTAAGATAACTGATACCATGACTGCTTCCTTTCACTTATTAAAGAAAGGACTTTTAAAGCCATGAACTGCTGATTGAATCCATTTGAGAGGTAATCCAATTTATCATGCCCTAAATATCAGAGTTTGCCGATGGACTTTGCAATTTACGTCACAAAAAGTTCATTCATGATTTTTGATGGTGTTATGCTTCCAAAGCTCCAAATGTGTTCGTAACCTAATGCGATTCTCACACAGAAATAAGCGCATTTCATGAATGAAAAGCTTCACTTGGGAATAAAGGATAAGGAGAAGTTTTTCCCCTTCGCAGAAACGCCGGGTTCATTCATAAATACTTCCATGAATGGTATGGGTGAGTGAGAGAGAAAGTAACGCTCAAAGCAGGGCTAGGATTGCGGTCACTTGCGCACTCACTCACGTCCTTGAAAGAAGCGTCCTGCATTACGTCAAAGCTCTCTCTCTTCCTCTCTTGAGTATCCTCGTAACAACGCAGACTCCAATCAAAAATTTCTCGAGTGACTTTGTGTGTGAAAAATCCAGAAATGAACATCACATTGAGAGAGCACAACACACCATTGCTGGTGGGAGCGTAGAAAATCGGGTGGACATTTCAAGTGGAATGGTTTTATGAATGAAATGACGTCAGTTCCAGAAAACATTTTCACTTATTTAGAAATGATTGTGGAGTTGCGAAAACAATAACGCAGATGAATGGAACAAAAGAAATCAATAAATTTTCTCCGGAAATGCTCAACAAAGATTTAACTTTAGAAGATACTTTACAAAAGTTATTTTTGGAACACTTTCGATATCGTGTTACGCAATGAAAATCTCACTTAGCGATAAAGAATTTTTTAAAAGGATTTCCAAACGTTGTCTTGGTTGCTTTACAAAAAAAAAATATCCGAGTGGCACGTTTTCTTTTGATGAATTTACTTCTCAAGGTTTTTCGATTTTAAATGAGTAGCCCTCCTCATTTCCAGAAGCCCCTGTCGCTAATTCAACTTCAAAAATATGCTTTTAAATCATTATCAGTTGAAAGGTCACAGTTGGGAGTTCTTCCGGAGGCTTTCGTTTAGTATTTATAGCTTTGAGAGTGAACCCAATTAGTTGAAGAAATTTGGGCAGTTGCCGGTTGAAAAATGAAGCTTCAACATCAGCTTTGTTACGGTTATTAGAACATATATGTAATCTGTTTTATTGATTTTCGCCGCTTCTTTTTCCTTTTTGTGAATGTGAAAATTCGACTTTGACATTGTGTGAAGGCAAAGTTCCTCAAGGCGATTCCGCTTCATCGGAAGTGCGCATGCTTCATGATTTTTGACTATCGAACGAATGATTTTATTCTTGAAGTGAGAGCACTGTCAAGGTCTTAGTCATGTGAGGCCAGCACTTTCAAAATGCGATGACGATAATCATTTTCCGATAGATTTTCCACTTCAACACAAAACAAAAGCTCTTTTTTTGGCGATTCACTGTTCTGCGTCAAAAAGAGAAAAAAAGATAAACAATTATTTCCATCGGCACATTGCGTATTGATTTTTATAGCTTCACACTGAACGCGTACTACAAAAGACGTAATCGAGATAAAAATAATGACTGTCAGAGCGAGAACTGAGAATGATTGGAACGAGAGTGTCATGAAGGCGAAAATAGAAGCATGATAACTCTTCCAAATCTTTGTTTACTCTTCTACGTTTTCTGTTTATGTTTGACGATTGCTATCGCTTCATCATGATGCCAAAAATGACGAATGATCTGTTGAGACTTAAAAATCGTCGAGAAAAGTTTTCCCATTGAGATTTTAAGCTCATAGCGAGTCAACAAACTTCTTAAGTTGCTAGGAAACTTTTCAACGATTCACTTCAGCTTCAACTTTTTATTCAACTCTTGCTTGTGACATTCTGAATCGAAACCAATTAAATATGTTGCTAATTAATTAGTCAGACAAAGTTTCAAAGTTTTACTCGAAAGGTTTATCAGAAAAACTTTTAATGAGCGAAACTAATTTTTTGATGTTTCCATTCATGAAACCAATTGACAGAGGGAGTTGAAAGATTTCGAATATAAATAGATTGATAAATTCAAATATAAACAATTTCTTCTCGCCTATGAAGACTAAAAATAGCGTAATCGATGTGTTTGCATTCGAAAGTGCTACGAGCGCTTCAACATCGAGCGCAAAGCTCCATCAGAAAATAGAACGCGAGACGACAACGGATATTTCCGACCCAAAGTGCTTTCCTTTAAACGATTAGATTCCTCAGCTGATGATAATTCAAAGCGCTTGTAATGTAAACTTTCAAAGTTGTTAGCTCGACCGACGAGAATTCCATGACGTCATCGTGAAAAGACCGGCACTTTTCTAATTTTACCCATGTGATCGAATCAATTTGCATTTTCTCTCGGCTTCTCGATTTGTTGATACACAAGCGAAAATAGTTTTGCCATTCGTTTTCCGGGATGGATTTTCTCTCTTCTCGTTTGACGTAAGCGTCGAAAAGCGCTCCCGGGAATCGCAAGCTTTACCTGCCATCAAATCTGTGATATCGGATCTCAATTGTGGTTTTTCTATTTTCATTTTATACCTTTGTCGATGATGAAGGACGAAAAGATTTGAAGCTTTACCTCCCGTCGTTCGCGATTTCACAGTTGATCTGCTAGCGGTAAAACGTTTACGGATCTATTAATGTTACTCACGTCATTGCGATAACGAAAATAATTCAAGTCGTCTGATAAGAAACGTTTTTGGAGCGTGATTCTCGTCCGTGATTCCAATTCACATGCAGTTGATGACGTCGATTGGAGCTAATTTAGGCTTCGCTTCTTTCTTTAGATCTCATTTTTAATAATCGACGTCACGATATGCATTGTGATATGGAACAACGAAGCTTATTTTAATGAAAGCGTTTGATTATAAATAAGTCGCGTGCTCGACAAGCAATTTGGCATTTTAAGAAAGCTTTTCCTCTTCGTCACTGAATGTAACAAGGACACAAAGAACATAAAAAAAACTTGTTGCTCGCTCTCGTTTCGAACGAGCAGCTGTTCGTTGCTTGCTGCCATGAAATTAGAATGCGTTTTTACGAAATTAATTTGCAATGATTCATTTATTTCTCTTGACTTTCCGGCATCAGTTTCATTCACTCGAGTTCGTCGTGGCTGCGTAAAGTCGCTTTGCGCTCTAAAATTAAAACAGAGATCGCTCTCGCTCGAGTCGTCTTAATTAAAGAAAATGTCTTCAACCACCATGTCTCTTAATTGTATCTCTTAATTGTTATGACACGTCACACTCAATGCTAAGTAAATAATTTAGTGCTGAAGCTTCTTTCTTTTGACTCGACATTTTCCTGAGGCGTTCAAAGTAAATTTGCATGCCTCGGTGGCAGAACGAAAAAGAAAAAAAAATATAAAATTGTTGTTTGTTTGTTTATGATTTAAGCCACAGCTTGAAACACGAGCGAAACACACAAAGCAGAGTCGTTTTGTCAAACTAAATGTTGACCACAAAGAGGAGACAAATTCTTCAGTTCGAAGACAGATCGACGAACAAATTTGATAAAAGCTCGTTAATAAAAAATATTTAGAAGAAACAGAATTCTGTGTCGAGACTTTATCCATGTTAATGAACAGTCGAGTGATAAATCTGTTCGACCTCTGATCACAGGCGTCTTTCTTCTCATGCTAGAATAGATTTTCATCCTCACTTCATATCATTTGATAGGATTTATTAATTTTTCGAAACCCAGCCATGAGATAAATTTTCCGGTGAGCGACAAAAGATACTTAAGCTTACGTCGCGGCAAAAGCAATGACATAATTTTTAATTTAATGTCGTTTGTGCTAATGAAACTTCAGCCTCAACTCGCATATCCATTTTCACTCTTCTCGCCACTGCCGTTTGCTTCGTAAATGCTTTCTAAAAATACTGAAAAGAAAATGCGACAAGCGAAAAATGTTTTAATTTTGTAAGAAAATGTTTTGTGTGAAAATATCTGAACACGAGAAAATGTATTAAGAAAAGTGTCGAGGGAAATTTTTAAAATATTTCGAATGTGGAATCGCTTGAAAGAATTAATTGACGGTGAGATATCCAACGGTGAGGCAATTTTTTAAGAGATTACCGTGACTTCTAATTTTGAGACAAACGCTATTTTTCTTCTCTTGTTTTCATTGTAACGCGACGCGACAGAACATCGCGAGCTGGGTCGGTAATGGGGCGAAGGAAAAACAGCTTTCCAATTCCATCCAATATATTTCAAGCGAGAGTCAAACAGTGAAAGAAATGTAACCGAATCATCATCATACATCTTTTTTCAGTTGTTGTGAAAATCAGTCTCGAAGTGTGGCAACTTATTCTTTTCTTTCCTTCGAGACATCGAGACTCAAAAGAATCTTAAATCAGCTGCTCAATAGATTTCAAAACGCGCCGGAGACTCAACACGCTAAGCACATTCCGTTTTATAATTTAATTAAGTAGAAAATTTCATGAAAATTATGAATAATAAAGACGAGAAAAATTGCTGGAAATTTATATTCGACGCTTTAGTAAAAGAAATAGACTTTTCCCTCATCAAAAACCAACAATCAATGACCGCATAATTTTCAATTTAAAGTTTTTTCATCAACATCATCGTGGCGGGCTAACATCAAACGCCAAAGCTATCGCACCTCAACGAAATCCGCTAGAAGCACCTCCGACCGAGAATGAAAAGTGTGTTCCATTTGTTCACGTTTTTCCTCGAAACACATTTAATTTTCCGAGTAAATTTTATGTCGCGCGAAAGTTTGTGGCAATAACAATGAGAATATCTGATTATCATCACCTTGCGATTAATGAATTCGCTAATTAAATTGCATTCGAGAAACATGTGTTGCGAGTCGTGTCCGTTCACATTGAAAATTAGAATATAAAAAAAACTATCGAGTTAAAATGCATAATAAAATATCTCTCCTATAATAAAATATTTAAATATAATCACCAACACTGAAAGAAGCTGATGCTCGCTTGCTCTTTGCCTGTAGCAGCTCAAGCCAGCAATACAAGCAACAGTTTTCTTCATGATATTCGAGTATCGCGTGCCAAAGTCTAATGACGTCATGAAGCCTTGATGATGAGTCGAGAGTTTGTATCAAAAGATTCATTCATGAAAATGTAGAAAATATCTTTGTCATTCGCTCTCTCATCTCGCACACATAGAAAGCAACTCTGCTTTGCGTAAATTCTCTCTCATCGATTTTTCACATGCGGTGGGGTTTCGTGCTCCACGATTGGCTCTTTCATTTTATTTCTCTGCGTTCACAAACACAGCAAAGCTTTCATTCATAAAATCTTTTGCTTGCTATCCACCGTGCTTCAGTAGTATTTTCGTATTTGTGACGACAAGTTTGAGAAGAACTTCTCTGCGCTTGATACAAATTTTAATTCAAACATTTCACAATCTCAGCATTCGGTTGGAGTGTGAAGACCTCATCGAGTGGTCGCGAAGATAAATAAATAGATTTAAATGTGAATTTATATCACACTTAAGTCACTTAAGTTATCAAATAATTCTTCTCCCTGTGAGATCAACACTGGAGACGACGACGAAAAAAAAAGTAAAAAGAAAATATTTTGCGAGCAATCGCAAAGTGAAAGAAATAAATTCGAAGCTCTCGGCGTGTAAAAGTGAACACTAAACTGATTTTTATTAGCTCGCGAGGAATAAATTCTTGTTCGAGACATTACTTTACACACAGTGGACGCCTTGAGTCTTGACAAAGAAAAATCTTGAGTGCAAAATATTGACTGATTCGCATAAATTAATTCACACAACGAGAGACAACGGCATTGTGTAACATTCGAGTGGAGAGAAAAAGGAGGAAACAAGTTTACCAATTTTGTGAATGAATTCAAAGTGCGCGTGGGTGGATTTAGCCCACGGAGTATCCCCAATTTGTTGTACAACCGAACGTTGAAAAAAATCAATTTCATTCAACAAATATTAAAATATTCATTCACACAAGCAACGAAGGCAAAAGATTATTTTATAAAAGTTAAACTCGAGAGTGATAAAGAAGTTTCGACTTTGCTGAATAAATAAAGTGGAGGGAAAGAAAACTTTTTGGGAGTTTCCTCGACTGTTGGTTGTGAATTTTAAGACGAACAAAATTTTTCATTTTCAAGTGAAGGTAAACTTTTATGTTTTATTTTGTGTAGCTTTTGTAAATATTTTTCTTTTTCACCGGCGGGAGAAAAACTAAAAATAGTGAAGCAAGATTTTCTGCACTGCAGTAAAAAAAAATTCTCTCGCTGAAATCTTTAAAATAAACAAAATTCCATTTGAATTCGTGTTTTGGAATTTTTATTTCGTGTTCCTCAATTCGAGAATTTATTGCTCGATTATGTTTCGTGAGGAGGAACAAAAAGAAAATCATAAATCAAGAAGCGAATTATCTCATTTCGTCTCGTGAAAGTTTTCCCTTCAAATTAACGAAAAAATAGAAAATCTTCTAACCGCGAACAAAGAAAGAAAATCTTGCGCGAGAAAACTCGAAAAAAAACTTTTGTTTTCGTGATGAGTTTTCTTATTTTTTCTCTTTATCTTTTCGATGTGGAACGCCCGGCATCTCACCAGTGTCGATTAATAAATTACTTAATTACTTTTCATGATGTCGCTGCGCTCAGTTGTTGTTTCGATATTTTTAGAAACATTTTCGTTCGACTCTCACACCGAGCGCGTAAATAAAGCCTCAAATGTCATTAAGCTCTTGCGACAATAAATCTTAAAGTTATTTTGTTTCTGCGAAATCGCAAACAATTTTTTGTTAAAAGTTTAAGCGTGTGATGAGAACGACAACGATTTAATTAGATTTCCATGGAGGAAAGGAATGTGAGCGACGCAGTAGAAAGCGAAAAATGACGTCAGCATAAGGGCATGGGAGAATCATTATCAAGGTTATTTATCCCGTCCTTAGGCGAACACAAGCACAGAATCGCTTTTGCTTATGTCGTTGCGGGAGAGAATTTCCATTTTTAGACACAAGCTGTAAAAAAGCAATTTTTTTCAGGGGAAAAAGGAAAGCACGATCTGGAATTCGTTAAAAGAGCTTTCTCTACATTAGGAAAGCTTGGCTAAGGATTTTCTCAATGAAAATTGATTACGACGCATGCGTATCGTGAGAATTGAGAAAATCATTGATGAAAAGTTTACGGAAAAAGCTTCGCTCTGCCGGTGAACAGCGAAGATTTTCTCTTCCACTTGTTGCTACAGAGAATATCAAAAACTTTATGCTTTCCCATTCTTGAACTTTAAACTCGACTACCTAAGTTTCAACTTGCTCAACTGTTGCAGCATGCAAATGAATTGTTGACATTTCCGAACTTTTAGTTTTCAAATTGTTTTGCTCTCCTGCTACTTCAAACCTAAACTCAGAAGTAAGATGAAGAAAACGAAAGCTCTTTCCTATCTCCTAATCGCCATGTTGGATAATAACTCACATAATCATAGCTGTGCTTTTCGCATTCTCAGCTTTTCTTTTTCTATTTCGGTTTAGTTAAAATCATTCGACTGAGTCTAAAGGCTGCAAATATTTGGATCGTGGTGTATCTCTTCAACTAAATTCACTTCTACCTCAGATTGTCGCGATAGGTAAACAGTTTCGAATGAACAACGATTGGTGAACGAGTTCTGTCGAATCGAAATCTTGTTTTTAAGATGCGTGAAGTAGTCGCTAGCTGCGAGGAAGTGGTCAATTATTTTTAAGTTTTGAAGGAGAGGACAAGAACAACCTTTGGCTGGAAATCATAAAATTAAACTGTCAAAGGCCATAAAGGAACAATGTTAAGTGATCTTAATGAAATTATAGTTGTTGTCTGTGTTTGTGGCAATTTTCGTCCATCACGCGCTAAAGATTTCTGCTGATTGGATGGGAAACGACAAAGGCTTTTGCATAGAAGTTTGGCGTGATGTCCATGTAGAGCAGAGTCGACCGAAGATTTAATTTAAAAAGAAACTTCTCTTCTTTTAGATTAAAGAAACGAAAATTGTTATTTTGTGACTTTTAAGTGATGTTTCCCAATAAGGAAGTGGAAATAAAAAGCCACAATCGATTTATTTCGACAAAAAAAAACATCGCGTGGGCGTTCAGCGTCTTTGAGTTTCATCTTGTAACATCAAAGCTGTAGAATTTTAACAGATTTTAGTCTTGTTTGTTGAGGTTCTTGTGGCTCTTAGGAAATCGATTTCCACATCACAAGAAGAAACACAACCGCCAGCGCCATAAAAGAGACAACAGAGAGAAAAGAACTGATCATCGTACAAATTACAAGAGTCAATATTTTACATTTCAATTAGCATATCGTTTCTTCATTTAAATATTCATCATCACCACCGATGATTTCGGGAAATCATTTCTATTCTCTCTCTCACTCCGCTGCTGTCTCCGTTCCCATGGCATTGACTCTTCCAAAAAATCAAAGTTTGGTGGGCGATAATTAACTAGAGAAAGACGAAGCTCTGACTCAACTTCTGATCAACGGAACTACGGTCGCATCATTTTGAAAGAAACGTTGTTAATTAATGTTAATAGAATAAGACGGTAATGACATTGTTTCTCAAGAATGAACTCTAAGTCGCCGCTGCTGACATAAAAATACTCGATTGATCATCATTTAAGAAGAAATTTTTTTTCTTCTCAAACTAGTTGCACAATTGATTCGATAATTTGATTACAATTGGAGATCGAATTTCAAAGTCTATTTCTATCGTTCTTCGAGTTCGTAACACGAGAAACGCTTACTGACCCGATGCGATAACATCAAAACTGAAAGCACAATGAGACACACAACCGCATTTCCATCTTAATCACATGCGATACGGAGTCAAGTGTCAATTGTTTAAAGACATTAAATTAATTAATTAAAGCCTTCCAGTCTCTCGCACACTCAATCGTACCCGACTAGATTCAATTAACCGCAGCAGAAAAGTTCTATGCATGAGCGCGGAGTAAAGAGAAACTTTCATTTCAATGTTGACTTTTAGATAAAAACTTTTCTGTTGACTCATAGACAAATTTTCTCTTATCTCTTTACAGGTAGCTCTCCAGCTGCTCCACCACCAACTACGGCCATGATCATGGAAGGATTAGAAACTTTGGTGACCCCATCACACCATGCCTATCTGTTAACGGAATCAGCGGCAGCCGCGCACTTCAACGTGCTCAGCTTCGATACGTGCAGTCTCTTCAAGACAGCTGCCACTACTGCGAGCTCTTACAACTTGAACAACAATAATCACGCTACTGCAAATAACAATCATCATTCGCATCAGCAAACACAATTGATCAATAGTCATCATCATCATCAGCATCAACAAATGCAGCAGCCTACGATTCAACAGCAGCAAACAAACTCAGTGAATACTTCAAACAGTAGCAATACAAGTTCACATTCCGCCACCTCTGTGACCCAGTCGAAATCCGATTCAACTGCTGTGTCATCTTCGACAGCTACGACTACTACATCATCATCAAGTGGACATCACAATCATCCTACATTGAATATTCACGAGACGCAGCAGCAAACAGCTGACCGAAATGTGCAGCAACATCAAACGGGCGATCTCAACACGCCCGTCACTACAAGTGGCGATATTCCATCGTTCTTCGGTCCATCGACAGTCGTTGAGCCACCAATCATAACTGGTGAGTTGAGTTCTGCTTTCTAAGCTTAACTGTAAAGTTTTATAAATTGTTCTTCCTATTTCATTCTTTTCGCGCTTACACAAACTCTAATTTTCCATTTATTTATCATACAAAGTATGAACACCGTCGGCAATTCAATTGATTTAAAGATTAAGTGAACGAAGCAAAGAGCGAAATATTTTATCTCGAGAGGAATCGATGGAAGACAGTGAAAATTTTCTTCAATGAAAATAAACAATTTTCGCGTAAATCGAAATTAAATTAATTATGAGACGACTCTCTCTTTCCATTTCTGGGATTTTTAAAGAAAACTTTCTCATGAATTCATTTCAAAAATAGATCGCGAATGCAACTCTTTTCTTAAATCCCATTCGGTCTCGTTACACACTCGAGGCGAGATTGTTGTGTGTATGGAAAGTATTTTTTGTTCTGGCTCGCGTTTGTTTAACGCCACAGTGAGAGCATTCAAACATCAATAACCTTGACTTGATGCCTTCAATTTATGGCATCGGAACAGCTTAAGCTCGAGAAGAAACAACAACAAGAGAGAGCTTATTTACATTTATACTCTATTTTAATGCACGATATTTTATGCTGTTATTGGAATATATGGAAATTAAATTCTTGTAGTTTTCTTCTTTCCTTCGGCGATCAGAGGATTTGAAATTTATTCGCTGTAACTTCTTAATGAAAATAAATTAAAAACTAATCAGTTGAAGCGTATTGCATTGAACGGAACTTAAAGACACAAACACAACAACCAGTTATCAAGCTTAATTCAATCAAATCACAAGTGAAACGTGCGACAATTAATTTGGAATGCAAATAACCTTGACTTAAACGACTGAAGGTTTTCCGCGACCGTTGCTTGGGCAATCAATTAAATATTGAAAGTCTATGCAAGCGCAAGGAGAAATGAAAAATCAAACAGTAGTTTCTTCCACTGACGTCTAATATTTCTTTATCGTTCGCTCGTTGCTCTCGCCCCTACGATAGCATCGAAACGACTCCGCAGCTAATGCTGGATCTATTAATTATAATTTAATCACTGGCTGCAGTCAAGTCGCCCTCTCAGGCTGTAAGTCATTCGGCAGCACACGAAGCCTCCGTCGAATGAGAAAATATTGTCAATTTCGTTTCAAGTTGCAATTCAGTTGCAGCGAGAAGAAATGAATTCAATTAATTCTCGAGAAGCTGTTATCGCGATGTGATCATGGACTCGCTGCTGTTGCTGCAATTTTGCCATTGATGCAAATAAGTTGCTTCGCTTTATCTCAAGAAAAATGTTTACAAATAGTTGCATGAGAGAAGAATCGAGTTTGAAAGTGTTTATTAATAAGTCATAAACATTTGTCTCGAATTTGTTGCCACGGCCTCCTTTGGCAGTCCCAGCAATTAAAAATGTTTACAAGAGATTCCTTCCAGAGATATTTTGGCATGCAAGAGCTGGAAATGAGTTATGGACAATGTGTCTTAGATCGCCTTTTAGTCATTAATAAGAACTTAAATTCCTTCGACCCCATTGCGGTTGTTGGACATCATCGCATTACAAAGCAATTAATCTCGATCGTAGAAGCAATTTCTCATTTAACAATTAAGTTCATAAAGAACAAATCACAGTGACGGACTTTAAAACAAACATCGTTAAAGGATTTAATAATTTAGAAAGAATCCTCTCAATTCTGACATTAATTTCTTTTCTTTTCGGTTACGAGCGAGCAAATGGAAAATGTTTGAGCAACACAAACAAGGACAATAAAAATATTTTTAAATAAAATTTATTTCTGAAACACAATGAGAGATTATGATAGAGATTTTATGAAATATGAATGCAACAAAAAGAAACTTGTTGTAAAATCAAGAACATTTTTCCGTCTCCTCTCGCTTCGCCGTTGATTCGAGATGCTTGGCTTAAGAAAGAAGGATAAAGAAGAAGAAGCTCCCGCAAGAAAGGGACAAACAAACAAAAAGCGAGAACAGAATAAAAAGAATATTTTGTGGCTTCAGAACGAATATAAATAATTATAATGCTCTTACTTAATGACATTTAAGAAAACAACAATTCATATTTCTCTTTTACTCATTACTCGATGGGACTCAACGCAGCAGAGATCGAGGCAGGGGAAGTGACAATGCATTCGAATATAAATTCAGGTTCATTTATCAATTGATGGAATCAGATGTTGGACAACATCGATCGATTCTTTCGATCTGGATTAAGAGTTCACGGTTAAGCGTGTAGCGAAGTCATGAGAGAGAATGTTTTATTTGCTCTCGATTCAACGACGACTTGCCAATTTCCTTTTTGGGCCGATGGCGTTTCTTAAGCTCTTACAATAAAAATTAATCTTAAAAGCAAACGCACCCAAGCGATCTACAAAGTGCGTGTTCAAGCTTTAATGTAATGTTTAAATGGATCTCGCCAATACGAATAAGGAAATAACTATGTTCTTAGCAATCCATTTCTTTAAAATCCTCATTTTATATCCAAAAACGCGACATCAATTGTTTTACTCCGACTCGATTTAAAGGCCAACTTAGCCACAATGGAAATAATTCATTGTTAAATTTCTTTATCTGAAATGTCCATTTTTGCTAGGATGAATACAAGAATGTCTTTCTCTCTCTATCTCGGCGAATCGTTGTAAACTATTTGGCAATTAATATAAATACGGATCGGAAAATTGGCGCATTCAACTGCTTCCCCTTTAAAATATCTTTATTCGATTTGCTCTCTTACGTTTTGTAAACTTGGGCATTGCTATTTTAGTCGATGCTATAAAGATACAGCTAAGTGATATAAACGCAGCATTAAGTAAACATTTTATTGTTGCAGCGAGTCGCGCTGTCAATATTTAAGAAACGCAACAATTTAATCTCGGACAGAATCAGTTTCGAACAATTTTTCTGTTCACCTGCGATGAGGACAATGTCGCGAAACTTTTACGACTTGAATCGATTTCGAGCTTTTATCTTCGATTGCTTCAATCCGACAGATCATAAATTATGGAAAATGGCGTGAAAACTGAAAAGTGCTTTTGAGGTCAGTGATATTCAGCTCAATGATTTAAAAGCGTCGTTGTGGTCATTGACATTCCCTCTCGCACAAACATCAGATTAATTTCTCATGCTTCACTACTGGTTTCATCGTCCGATATCAAAAACATTTACACAAAGAGAATGAGCGAGTCGAAAAAGGAAACAAATTATCACTATCAGGAAAGCAATTTGAGACTGTTATTATGCGAGAATTTTAAATGGATAGAGACTCGAGAGCATTTTAATATACAGACGCAGAGCTTGGGGGATAAATAGCTCGAAGATAAACTCAGAGACTTCGGAGTGTAATATTTAGAAACTCAATTAAACAATGATATCTCAATGAATTAGTGCTCTATTCAACGAGCTTTTGAGTCTGGCCGCGATGAGATGAAATTAATTTTACTGTCGTCTCTCTTAAGTTATCGAGCAATAATTAATCAACATTCATTCTTCTCATTTCAAGGTTCAATTGAATCCGAGGACTTATCATTAGAGCCTCAAAATGCGTCTAGTCCCGCTGGAAGTCTTTGCAGTCCCTCGAAGCAGGAGCGAATCACCCCACCAACCATCATGGTCGAAGAAGAAACAAGTAATGCTAGTAAAAGTCATTCCCATTCGTATCCACCTTCATCAACACAACATCATCACCATCTTCAAATTCACAATAATCACCCACAAAATCATCTTCATAACAATCACAATAACAATCATCTCCATGCAAATCATCAGCTTACAACGTCGAATCACGATCATGTTCATAACACAAACACACAATCAACCGAACATCATCACGAGAACAAAATTTCTTATCGTGGTGTCTTTGCAACTTCAGGTCCCGGAGGCAGTCCCAACATGGGAACACACATCTCATCGCATCTCACAATCATGCCGAGTCAAATGTCTCCGCCATCAAACTCGAGTCTTAATTGGACATTGCCCAGTCCCGACAAGACGCTGTTCCAACAACCAATGTTTAGTCTCTTCAGCTCATCGCAAAACACTTCGCAGTCGCATTTTCAATCACAAAATCCAAGCGGTCATCATTCTCATCATCACTACGATGAGAGGCCATCACATCATCAAGTGGAGTTGCTGGGCTTGAATATGGATCCGAGCAGTATTCTCTTGAAACAACCCACCAACTATGGGGCCTGCGTCGTTCCAACTTCTCTCTCATCGCTTGAAATGCAACAACAGGAGATGCATCAGTATTCAAGGAACGAGCCGAAATATCAATGGCTGGACTCACCAGTCGAATATGGATCTCCACAACAGAGTCAGCAACAGCAACAGTTCATTCAAGAGCAGTCAGCGTCATCAGCATCATCGAGCTCAGTATTGATACCAAAGCAGGAACCTTACTCAACGCCAACGTCATGTCAACCGAACGATATGCAATCTCAATCAGGAGCAACTTATGCTGTTCAATTGGCTGAATACAATCAAGCGACGAGCAAAGGTCATGAGATTCTATCGCAGGTCTATCAGCAAAGTCCAATGCCATTGAAGCTAGTCCCAGTGAAGCCACGTAAATATCCAAATCGACCAAGTAAGACTCCGGTTCACGAGCGTCCTTATGCGTGTCCCGTTGAGAACTGTGATCGTCGCTTTTCACGTTCCGATGAGCTTACTCGTCATATTCGAATTCACACTGGTCAGAAGCCGTTCCAATGTCGCATCTGCATGAGATCGTTCTCGAGATCAGACCATCTAACGACTCATATCAGAACACACACTGGCGAAAAGCCGTTCAGTTGTGACACCTGCGGACGTAAATTTGCTCGTTCTGATGAGAAGAAAAGACACGCGAAAGTTCACTTGAAGCAACGCATAAAGAAAGAAAAGCTGAGCCAGAACAGCAACAACAATAATAACAATCATCATCATCAAACAATTGCACATCACCATATGCAAGATATTTCTGGTTTGCCTTTGCTGTCGTCTTCACTAAACACGACAACATCCTTGTAGACCGAAGAAACGTCGATTGATGTATTGCGCTATGATGATCAAATATCGATTGCTTCAATGTCAGAGTTATCAGATGTGAAAGACGATGTGTTTATGGGCTACAACGAGGAAGACATTAAACCTCGTTTTGAGGAGTTTAAAGTTGAAGCTGCTGATATCTCTGATGAAGAAATCGATCAAGTTGTTCCAACGCAAAGCGATAGCATTGTCGTAAACGACGATGAAAATAGTCTTGATGTCATTGTTCTCTATGTGAATTAAACGTCTGCTCAGCAAACACTATGCGCGTCTCAATAGCAATCAGAGACATCGCTTAACTGTTAACAGATAAATTGTTGGTTGTTGACTTGAATGTGAAAGACAAAAATCAGGAAAATTATTGGACATTAACTCAAAGTGCCAAATTTACTATACAAAAAATGTTCTCGCTGGATTAGATGTGTAGCTAGTGTGTTCACCACATCCTGTCTCTCTCAAACAATTCCACACTCAGCCAACCAATCGACACATAGAAACATTTGCTCAACAAATCGCAATATCTCAATCGACGACCGGATTAACCGGTACAAACAAAACATGAAGTGAAATACGTAAGGATGATGAGAGAAAGTGCAATTGATTCGGATGGAAGTGCAATCCAAATCAGATGAGATTCTCAATCAAATGCAAAACCAGAAAACTTAAAATCTCAATTTTTGATGAAGCATCGAAAGATTAAACTAAACATGCATTAAAATATTCTCTAACTTGATTAGATTAAGTAAGGAAGCTACTAATTAGTGTTAATTGAATGCATCTCTTTACAACTTCGAATGATAAACATGATAATGAACATAACTTTACTGTGATCTCAAATGAAAATAATATATTTTAAATGTTGCGTTATATTTTTATACGAAAAAATCCTTAAAGAAACATTTTCTTTTCAATCAATTTCTCTCTTCAATCTAACATTAAATACATTGCGAAAGAAAATTCGTTCCACCATTGCGGTTCTTCACATAAATTCTCTCTTCCGTCACGAGTCCCTTTCACGCTCAAAGCGCATTAAAGAAGAAGAAAGAACGGAATTAATTAAATTTCAACAAATTAGAATATTGAAAGATTTTTTCGTTTAAATCGCCTTGGCGCAACATTGGCCGAATATCTAAGACGAGAATTTGAAATTATAAATGAAGATTTTTAAATGTGGAAAAAAATGTTTCTAAACCGTAAATTAAATGTTTTTTTTTTGAGAAAATTCATGAAAACAAAAATTTTTGAAAGAAATTGAAATTTTTCTCCACGAGAAAATTCCTTCTCAACTGTAACGTGCAAATTTTCCTTGCAAAACATTATTCAAGAATAAGATTCGTTGTGTAATTTACGATCGTTGGCATCTTTATATCGCTGTGCACTTGGACGTTTGTCATTGTACGATGACGTTAATTGGTTTAGGGAATGCTAAATGTGTTATCAGTATAAAAGAAGCGATGAAGAAGAAAATTTCTCGTTAAGATATTTACTTGTTTTCGTCGTTCTCATGAAGAAGACTTTCAAAAAACAATTTGGCCTACAATAACTGACGAGTGATCTCGTCAATCGACGATAACAATGAATTTTCTCAAAAAACTGTTC
Source organism: Smittia aterrima (assembly GCA_033063855.1). Lineage (NCBI taxonomy): Eukaryota > Metazoa > Arthropoda > Insecta > Diptera > Chironomidae > Smittia > Smittia aterrima. Next base: position 5,587,166 of record CP093831.1, read on the forward strand.
TTTCTTTTCTCTGTGCCACAACCATCATCTCGACTTTAGACTTTGACATCGTTTTTAAAAAAGAAATTGTTTGAAGTGACATTTAATAGATAGACGAACGACAAACAGATCCAGTTCCACATTAAACTCAATAACAGGCAATTAGATTAGTGAATGTAGATAGATAAAATTAAATCTTTGAAATCCTTGTAGGTAAGTGGAGGGAACTCAATTTCCACCACTCACAACTCAGTCGCTGTAAAAGTACATTAATTAAGACGAAAACAAATTGCCATACCAAGGGATCTAGTAAAAAATAAATTTATTTAACATTCCAAACATTTGGCCATGTTTAATCTTAAAGCCCCTAAGTTCCCCCGTGAAAAAGATGTGTCATAAAATATTTATGCTTCTCCGAGATCAGTTTGTCTCTTGAAGGAAGATGATAATCATGTTAAGACGAAATGTCGAGAAATCTCAAAATGTCGCTAGAGATTTGCAAAAGTTTACAGGTTTAAAATGTCGGCCTTAAATATTTTGACGAAAATTGAATTTGACGCTCTACAATGTTATACATACACATCTCGATAAACAAATTTAAGTGAAGTGACCTAAAAGTGATGATCATTTTAAATGAAACGGATAACTTGCTAAGTTGTACCGCGTCCAATGAAAGAAACATGAACGTACTATGATGGATGCGAGCGACTTGAAGGAGCTCCATCCAAATAAATCAGGGAAAGTGAAAAGTTTGGAAGATTTCTGTTGCATAATTTTTGTTTTCAAATAACAGCGATTCTCGCTAAAAATATTTAAATGGATGGCCTAATAAATTACACGTATAAGTGTGAAGAAATGAGAAAGAAGCATAAATTATCAAAATATACAAATTAAGACTTTTTCGCGTCAAACGACGAAGAAGAAAATTGTTTCAGAAACATAAATAAAATATTTATTTAAGTAATGATGATGACACACATGATGAGAGTGTAAGAGTCGCCAAGCGCCACAAAAACCTTTAATGAACGTTCAATTTTACTTCGAATTGAAGAAATGTCCTTGACAAGGAAAGAAAATTTTTCTTATATCAATTGAAACGCTGAAACTTTACGGTTGATTTTGGAAATTGGGATCTGATCCCTTCGACAACTAAATTTCCTCTTTCTCGCCTGAGAACACTTTTCTTTCTGTTTTGGAAGCCTTTTGCTCTACGAGAAACTCGGTCATTGATGTTTTCAAATAGAGAAAGAAAGATAATGAATTTAACGATTAAGTGAAGCAAAGTTAAACTTTGCGACGAAATGAAAACTAATTAGATAGTAAATTTTTTGATTTAAGAAAAGGCGATCTCGCCAACCATTTACATTAAAACATAATTTGCTGTATTATGTGTAAATAGAATTAAACAGTCAACAGTCTACGCTACGAAAATCATTTGAGATCTTAATCGAGGAAAATGCTCTCATCGGTACAAAAAGAAGAATTTAAAAACGAGGGAGACGAAAAAAAAATAAAATAAAAAATATTTTTCCAAGCGTGATTGCGATTATATCAAATTCTTCGAGGTTAAGAAAATCAAAGTCACTAATCTGTGTGAACGTTTTGTTCTTTTACGATAAGAAAGCATACGATGAAGATCATTAGTTTACTCTAAGTGGAAAATTATTCTTACGTTTGACTGCAAAAAATGATACAAATTAATTTATTTAACTCTCTCGCCCTCTCTTCCCCTTCCTTTCGTGAATGGTGTTTTAAATAAATTAATTTACATTCTCTAAGAAATTAACGTGTTTAGTCTAAAGTTTGGCTCTAAGATAATTTTTAACATATTTTTATGTTTTTATTTGTTGATAACAAAGACGTTTTTCCAATGAAAGAAAAATAAAGATTTTTACTAATTTAAAATTTATTTGTTCGACTTTTCGTTTCTTCATTTTTATTTCAGTTGATTTTATGTTAAATTTCCTTTTTCTTAAATAAAATGAATAGAGAAAGTTCAAGCAGCATTTAATTCAATGTTCATATGGTTGTAATTTCATAGATATTCAATAATTTATGAAGAGATCAGAGAAATACAAGAATAATTTTATTCAACTCATGAATCATGTTTTCAATTTTCTCCTCGCTCGCTCGCTCCATCGTCGACGACCGTTCCTGTTTCTGTTTTCAGCGGATCATGTTTCGATTGTCAGAAGAGTTTTATTGGTCTCAGAATGAAACACCAGTGGCTTTAAACGATTGATTGAGCGATGCAGTAATAAAAACCTTTTAAGCGTGATCGAATGCTGATGCGATGATCTCGGGGCATAAAACTAATTACAAGCTCCTGAAATTTCGCACCCAACTTGTGATTTAGCATCGTCATAAAGTCGATTTCTTTCCAGCTCCCGCTTCTTCATGTTTCATCCATCGCACACAATCAAAGCTCATTGCCACTGAATTGTCGGCCGCTCGCTTTTAATTACAAACAAGTTTCTCGAAAGAGAGAAGTGTTAAATCAATTTACGATTTCAGAAGAACGTTTAGAACTTCTATGCTCCACTCCAGTCCAATATTCGAGAGAACTCGAGCTTCTTAATTGAAGGTTTCGACCCGCGAAACTACCGGAAATTTGCATAAAGATTTTCTTCTTTCTTCGTACTTTTTGTCAAATGAAATTAAGAGTCGACGACGGATGGACAGATCCAAGTTCCACGAGAGTTCGTTATGGAGATCTTCTCCTTCTTCTCCTTTGACTCTACATTCGCATATACTTCGACTCGACCTGATGTGATGTGTCGTCTCTTTGGGGCAGAAAACGATTGTTGTCGAGGATATTTGCGGATATTTGTTTAATTGCAATTGGACTCAATGCAACGTTCTTAGAAGGACCTCACACGGTCCCGCTTTATTTTAATTTAACTCTCGTGCATTCTGTTTTGGATCATCTCGAGTTCCATCTTTTCCTCTCGCTCTGCTTTCGCCCGGCAGCAATTGCACTGTCATCTCTTTCAGCGATTTTTTTTAATTAAAATTTATTCTGTTTGTTGTAATTAAATTTTCGTTCTGAGCCGAGGCAAATTACAACTCTGTTTTCCATTAAACGATTCCACAAATGGATAAGATCGATAAATCATCTTCAGGTTAGTTGCAAGGTAATTGCCGGCAAAAGAGTTTTATTCGGCAAATTGAGGTTTTTCTTTCACGGCGAGCCTGAGACTTTAAGACAAAAAAAAATACGAAGAGTTTTAATTGTTTCGTTTCACAGCATCCCCTGAATCATGGAATGTCCGCTTGAGATTTCTTGAAAGAATCAATAAACTCAAAACAACAAATTTATGATTCTCGTCTCCGCATTATGTTAATTGTACAACAACAAATCTCACCGTCTGAACATCAACCATGGTGTGATGTATGATTGTCGAAACGGAACATCGACTCGCGTACTGCGATTGTGGCGTAACAGAGGAACGAGAAAAGAACGAAGAATTGACAATTGAACATCTGAGTGGACCCATAAAACTGAAGTGAAAGAGAAGAAAAATGTTATGAAAATAAATAAATTGTTGAATGAGGATAAGAAGACCAGTGAAGATGATCACCCGGGAACGGACGATGGAGTTTGATGAACAAGCGTTTCCTTTCGATCGTCTGCCTCACTCCGCACCTTCTCCCTCAACGAGATAAAAAAAAGAACATTTAAGAATAACACGGAGCAGAATTGAATGAACAAATACCGTGGAAAGAATGAATATTTAAGGTGAGGCTGAGGAACTTTTTTTTTCTTACTCAAATTATTATTTCTGATAATTCTGCTCGGAAATAAATTCTCTCGATATTGTTCACCCGCGAGCGAGACATTGTAATGCACACAACAAACTAACTTCGCGCTTAATTAATGATTCTTGTACATATTTTTCGACAGTTCATTGTTATCAACAGCAGCGTTGCCATTGTTCACAAACTTTTCTGCTTTCGAAAAACATTAATTAACTGGACGTGTAAGAAGCGTTGACTGGCGAACGAACGGAAATAACTTACAACCTGTAGAACGAAATCGAGTTCTTGACAATCGCGCCAGCCAATCATCAATTTCTAGATAACTTCGAGTGACTCAAGATAAGTAACGAGTCTCGTGCCTAAGCAGACGAAGCTGTGGACACAGAGAAATCGAATGTGAGAGAAATGTCACTTGACGTCGAAAGAGGAATAAAAAATGCCAAAAAACGAAAATCATGATCGTTTGGAAGGAGTGTCAGAGGTGCTTTGAATCGTTTAATCCCCATCGAGATATGAATTCATTAAAAGTATAAAAATAAGATTTTAGTTAATGTTCTCTGACTGCGTAGATGGAAAGCCAACATTCTTATGACAGCGGTCCATCAGCTGAGACGTCTATCGGATACGTTATTGAGTCATCTAATCAACTTTTCCGGTTTCAAAGTGAAACTTGAGGTGATTTCTTCGATCAGTGAAACGCGATCCCCCAAAAAAAATAAAAATCGATTATTAATCGTTTGACTTCCTCAACACTCCGAAGACTTTAGCTTATTGAATAAGAAATTATGACGCTCGATTAGTTCGAATGGTTTTCGATTGATGTCCAAACGTTTTCAAAATATTTACATTAGCTCGCTGCCAATGCAGTTCGCTTCGAGTTGCATTCGAGACATGCGGAGAGAGAAATAACGAGAATTGATGATCGCGATTTTGATTATTGGTGTTTTATTTTTTTTTTATCCATGAGAGAGAAAATTGCGCAAACGAAAACATGTCGAGAATAAAAGCTGAAAAAAATTAATAAATTTTGCAAATCGCGGCAATGAAAAGCTGAACGAACAGAACCGAAAATAAATGTTACAGATTTCTTTTCTCCGCTTCGAGATCTCTGCTTGTTGTTTGGTTTTATATTTTGGCAAGATCACATTAAGAATCATTGCTTGTGATATTTTTATATTCGGGACTTGTAATCCTCGCTTAGGCTTTGCTGTGAAAGTTAGAGAGCACAAACATTAAAGCATCGCTCTGTATATCGACGAGACATCATTTACTTTTAAGCCTTTCATTTGATTTCGAACAGAAAAATTTACTAGAAGAACTCGAAACAAGATCAGATTCAAGAATAATTATTCTCATTCGTTTTATCTTGACGCGAATGTAAGCTGAGACATAATTTGAGTCTCTCAAAAATCATTTTTCATTTCACATTTCTTTTGAATTTTATTTACAGAAGCATCCAGTCTTGTAGAATCACAATCTTCGACTTGCACATACAACAAAACAAATAAACTTCGTCGAAACCCGAAATAGTTGTCAGCGACGAAAAGACTTTAATTCCTCTGGAATTCGCTTTAAATTTATGTTTCAACTTCATTTGATTGCGTCCGAATGATAAGAAAATTTTGGTTTCATTTAAAAAATAAGTTAAACTTGCTTTTATTCCTCGAATTAAGACTTTGCAACATTAAATTAGAGAATTAACGACAACTGAACATCAATATGTTGAACATTTTTATTACCAATATTCTAGAATTGTCTTTGTTCTTCAATATCATCATGAAATATTTTACTTTTCTTCCAAGTCTTAAGTTCCTGGAGATTTCCTAAATTTTTGGTTTAAAGCAGTAACAAAGCGAGTCCACATTGATTGCTATAATCGATCGCTAGTGGTCAATGTCTCAAGTTGAATAAAAGGTTCGCTCTCTGATCGTTTGTGAGATCTTCTCCGATGAAGAGCTGGCGGTGACTCACTTTCATCAGATGAAGGATCGTTGGCGAGATCTGGTTCACTTCCAGCTCTTAATGACTCGTCCATTGACTGAATTTTATCATCAACATCTTGCTCGATAACTTTTGAATTCAAAATTCCCATATCTTCAAGATCAACATCGGAGTTAGAGAATAAGGCAGTTGCTCCAAGCGTTGAATCAATTTTGAGATTTTCTGTTTGTAAATTTAATGAAACGCGAGTTGGACTAGACGTTGTTGATGTTATAATCGGAGATTGTTGCGGTGGGGGCTTCGTGTGTAGCGGAGAGGTTGATGAATCAGTTTTTCCAACAGGAACTGATGATGGTTTAGATTTAATGATTGATCCTGGAACCTGTTGCGACGCTGCTAGTTTCTCAGCAATTTTATCATCTTGATGCTTTTGCATGATGTCGCAAGCTTTCCCAAGCGTACAGATCGTGTTGAGAACTCGACAGGTGAAGAGACAGATGTAAGCAACAAGAAATAACACGATGGATCCAAAGTTTTTGAAAGACAACGAGTGATATAAGGCTTTGACAAGAACGACGGCAAGTGGAAATGGAATAAATCCCATTCGTCGAGCGACTAGATCGGAATGATCGGAGAATGCGTGTTTCTGTCGAGTTTGCGTGACATCGTAGGCAAGACTTATCGTGTACTCCTTATACACATCTATCGGGATCTCGTTGAATCTTGTAATGAAGGCGTGTTTAATCCAATCCACGAAGAATTCCGTGATCATCACCCAGAAGCAATCCGGCAACATTATGAAGAATTGTTCTGACTTCCAGTTGTACTCTCGCATAGTTTGGACCATAACAATCACCAAGAGCATAGAAAGATGAAATCTTTCTCGAACATCAGAGCATGTCAACTGGAATAAGTTGTTCTTATCAAATTTCTTGAAAACACTTCCTTTCAACTCAACAAAGTTGTTCGACATCATAATCGTCAAAAGTCCTTTGTTGCTCGAGTTGATTGCAACGTTTAACGCAGTCGCTTGGAACATTACAAGAATGCTATGAAGTAGAACGTAGATGATTGCGAACGTGAAATGTGCAAACACGCTTAGGTGACGTTTACTAGAATTTCGAGGCTCTGTCGCTGTCCAGAACAAAGCGTCGATGATGTCTTGTCCAAAAGCTGACAACAAACGATCTCCGATTTCAAGCATATTGTAGAACATGTAGAGTTTGATTATTGACTGGCTCTTTATAAGATGATAAAGCATATTCGTGTCAGCATACAGCAAAGTGTAACTGACAATTATCCACATTGTTCCTTTTAAAAGGTCACAAGTTTCCGCTGGCGCAAGGATCCTTTGGTTGTCTCTTCGTTTCTTGAGACATCTGATGAGCGGTCGTGTGAATAAAGCCCAAATCGCCATGACATAGCGAATCGGAAGGAACGTAAAAATGTAGAGGAAAGAGTCAGCGCACTGCATACAACCATAAGCCAAGAACTTCTCAAGCTCTCGAGGAATCTTCATGAATGAGTAAATCTTCTCACGTCTCGATGTGTAGCGCTCTTCATCGTGATCCAAGCAGTAGCCTCTATTGAGTTCCACTCGAAGAAAATCCAGTAATCCAAATCTGGGTTGATCTGAAATAAAGCGAATAATGATTGCGTGTCGTTTCCGATAAGACGAATTGTAAAAATATAAACAAACCTCTTTGTCGCGGAATTTCGTTGCTTCTGAACCCATCGTTATCTTCACTATCGCCATTTGCTATTAAAGGATCGTTCTCTGTCGTAAAAGAATCTCTACGGAACCTTATCCGCTTCACAGGAGTCGCAGGAAAGTTAATTTCTTTAAACTCCATCGAATATGAGATAATGGGCAATCAGACTGAGAAATTGAGCAATCGAAAGAGTTTGAATTCAAGCGGGAAAATATTTCAGTCGGTACCTTAAGTAATCTAAGCGATGTCAAGGTTAGATTTCTTTAAATTTCTTTTCATATATTGAAGTTAAATAATTATAGATTTTTTGTTTTATTTGCCAAAGAAATAAATTTGCTAAATTTGAATTGACCGCGTTATCCCACTCTCGTTAGCCCATCTTTCATAACTAAGCAATTGAGCAATAGGATGACCATTTACGACGAATTTTCGCCAATTTTAAGCTTTTCGTCAAATTTCAGGACTTTAAAAACATTTGTGCAATTATTATCCAAGTCAAGTTTCTGAAATTTCAAGCGAAAAATTTTCAGATTCGCAGATGGTCCGCCTCCTTTGCATAAGATACTTCGCGATCAAAACAAAAGTTTAGAAAGTTAGATTTTTATAGTTGAGAAATGAGTGTTAAGGATGTTGATAAGAAAAAGTTTCGTGTCATCATAATTGGAGCTGGCGCTGCTGGTCTCAGCGCAGCTAACAGTCTAGTCAAGAATGGTATTCAAGATTTTCTAGTCCTCGAAGCGAGAAATCGAATCGGTGGTCGAATTCTTTCGATGGATATGGCAACATCATGCAAAGTTGAGTTAGGAGCTAATTGGATTCATGGAGTGCTTGGAAATCCAATTTTCGAGTTGGCAATCAATCACGGACTCATCGACATTTTACAAGCTCCGCAACATCGAAGAGTCGTAGCGCTTTGCGAAAATGGAAAACAAGTTCCATTCGACATCCTTCAAGAGATTTACGAAGCTTATCTGGTTTTCCTGAGACGATGTGAAGAATATTTTCTGGCAGAATACGTTCCGCCTGATGATATTTACTCCGTTGGACAACATATTCAACTTGAAATTAATCTCTATCTGAAATCGATCAGTGACAAGAAAGACAAGCATCTAAGAGAAATGATATTCAGATGTTTATTGAAGCGCGAATGTTGTATTACCGGATGTCACTCTATGGACGAAATTGGTAAGAGCTGACCTTGAAGTAATTTTGTTTATTGGCTACAAAGTTTTCTTTTTCTTCAGACCTTCTAGAATTAGGAAGCTACACTGAATTGCAAGGCGGAAACATTGTTTTACCGTCTGGTTACAGTTCAATTTTAAATCCGCTAAGAACTTCACTGCCATCAGACTCAATTCTGCTGAACTGTCCCGTAAAAACTATTAAATGGAAACGGAAAAAGACTCCTGTGACATCACCGAGTGGACTAAATGAGATTCCGGAAGAGGCTGAAGACGAGGATGGCAATGAATCAGATAAAACGATCACTGATGAACCAACAAGTCTGCAATATGATGGAACTGTGCAAATAGTTTGTGAAACAAACGAAGTGTTTTATTGTGATCATGTGATTTGCACGATTCCGCTTGGAGTCCTGAAAGACAGTCCAAAGCTGTTTGAGCCCGCTCTTCCCGACTACAAACAAGAATCGATTAACAGCCTTTTGTACGGGACAGTTGACAAGATTTATCTCGAGTTCGAAAGGCCATTCCTTAGTCAAGATATTAGTGAGATTATGTTGCTTTGGGAAGACGACTTGTCACACTCAGCAGAAAGTGATGGCGATGATGAAAAAGTTAAAGAATCTTGGTTTAAAAAGATTTACTCATTTTCAAAAATCAATGACACGCTGCTGCTTGGATGGATCAGTGGAAAAGAGGCTGAATATATGGAAACACTTGACGACAAAACAGTTTCTGATAAATGCACAGAGCTGTTAAAAAAGTTCCTGAAAGATCCTTGCATTCCGAATCCGAAACGTTGCGTGAGGTGAGTTCATTTGTCATTTAAATTTCAAACAAAAATACTTAAGAAAATCTTATTTCAGAACAAGTTGGAAGAGTCAGCCATACAGCAAAGGGAGCTACACTTCAATTGCAGTCGGAGCGTCGCAAGAAGATATTGAAAATCTATCGCAACCACTTTATTCCAACCCGCATCAATCAAAGGTTTGAAGAAGTTAAATTTAATTCCGACAATTTACTAAACAATCATTATTTTAGCCTTCGATTTTATTTGCTGGCGAGCACTGCAGTCCAGTTTATTACAGCACAGTTCATGGGGCTTACTTAAGTGGACGATCGGCTGCACAAATTCTTTACACCCCCGAGTCGCCACAAGAAATCGTTATGGAGAATGACGACAGTGACCTTAGCGCTTGGATTCAAGGAATAGCTTTAGAATGAATCAGTATTGCTCTGGTTTCCGAGGATTTGACTGTACATCAAACTGTTCGCCGCTTTTTTATCGAACCAAAGAATAACAGAACGTTAATAAATTAAATCAAGGACAAGTCGAGTCGCTTCACTAAACATTAAGGACTTTAAAAGTGTCGACTTGGTTTCAACGCCTTTTCTGTAAAGAACTTTCTGTTTTAACAAAAAAAAGTTTATTAATTTATTGCAATTGCTGTCTCATTGCGCAACACGCGTTTCGTGCATTTCTCATCTCACTTGCTAGTCGTAGAGTTGACACTTCAGATTTCACTCGAATCTAAAGCCTAAACTAAATGTAGCTAAACAAACTAGTGACATGTTACCTGGAAAGGAAAACAAACTAAATAAATTGAACGAATTGAAAAAATTATTTATTTTTTTATTTCTTCAAATGTGTTTGGTTTGAATAAATTTATTCACGCTCTTTTGATGACTTCCAAAATATTTAAACCGACTTATTCAAACGAAAATATAATTTTCACGATCTACGATTTGTTTGTCCGGATTTTCAGAGTTTTACTGATTGAGAGAAAATTGTTTTTACTCTCCGAGAAAACTTTTCAATCAGAAATATTTCTTCATAAACATTGAGCTTTCCATGACAAACTTGAGATATCGAAAGAAGATTTTCAATTTTTTACATGGAAATAAAACTTTATTGTTTAATTTGCCGAGTAATCGGAATTGAGCTTTGAAGAATCAACTTCGGCTTTGTATCAAATTCAAAAATGCGCTGATAAGAAACCTCCACATGTTTAGTGGCGAGCAAAGAAGAAACTTTTATGAGCTTAACTCGTCATTTTCTCGCTCGCTATATTTACATTCAATTATTTTGTTGAGCGCTCAGTTGGCTCTCATCATTCGGTTAGGCAAGTCGTTGAAACTCGACGATATACGAGTTCATTGCACAATAATTTTTTCACGGTCAAGAAGTTTTTTTCTGACATTTTTACGAGTTGAGGCAGAAAAAATTCGCGATAAAGATTAGGCGATCTTTGCTTAACGCAAAGGATTAATGTGATTAAGTGAAAATTTTGTTAAAGTGACGAGAAAGTCGCGAGATAAATATTTCTCGCATTTTAAATATAGAAAAGCATTTAAAGTTTTGAGCTGGCAATTTCGGAAAATCTTCTTTGCTTTGAAGGTAATTTTAACTAATTTCTCAGTAATTTGCGTGATACAGATTGAAAAATGGGTTTGTCATCTACAATTAAAGCAAATTTCATCGATTTTCCAACATGGAACTGCTCCAAAAATAGAACAACTTAGTGATGTGCGTGAAAGCTTACTCTGAGCTCTCTTCAGCACATGAAAATTATAAAATCATGTAAAGAAAATTAATTTGTCGATTGTATTGCTGAGCAATAAAAATATTTCTGATGAGATCACTTCAAAAGGTGCGCAGTTCGTATCTGATGTAGAAGGTCATAATGAATTCACGAGAATGCTTCACGGGTTGAAACTGGGCCACATGTCACATGAAGAGATTTTAAATGTTCACGTATATCGCAAAAACTTGGAGCACGCCTTGATTACATTTTAATTGCACATTGAGTCTTCATTGCTTTTCCACCCGAAAAATTATTGCTCCAATTAAAAACTATAAACTGTTCAATCAGCAATTGATTTTTCCGGCAAAACAAAATCGTAAATATCAAACTATTCAATGCGAAATAAAATGACATCGACTCAAACTGTCTATAAGCGGTTTTTCTTAAAGAATAAGAAGTGAACATCAACAGAAAGAGTTGAGGATGAGAGTGTGTTAAAGAACGTGTATGGACGACCGGTTTAATAGCTCTCTTCATCTATTATAGAGCTAATACATTGAGAGAATACATTGTTAAGAGTAACGAAGAAGAAAGTTCAATGCTAAGAGAAGTAAATTACAAAACAGCTGCTTCCCGGCATCGCAAATTACATCATGGCTCAAAATAAATGCAAATTCTAAACTAACAATGCACACGACGACTCTTCAAAACAACATGACGAAGACTTTGTCGATGATATCACCCGCAGTTGCTTCGTTTCAACCACAACGAAGCGGCTGTTAATGGCTTGCCATACGAACTGAATTCCTTAATCATTAGACAATTTGTTTGCTCGTCGAGTCAGTCAACGAATGATAATTTTCGCACAAAGTTTCTAATAAAGTTTTGACTCAAAACTGAAGTATCGCTTGAGTAATTCGTCGCAATAAATTCTAGAAAGAAAGCTTTTGGACGCCGGTTTGAGTGGAAACTTTTTCCGGCGACTGTCTGACTGTTTACACAGACAAATGGCATGAGCTCAGGAGTTTTCATGCTGATTTATTGATCAATGTCATATCATGTTCCATTAAATGTTGGCATGTGGCATTTCCTTTGCGGATTCTTCAGTCGCCGGGAGAGTTTGTTTTGATAAATTTGGGAAATTGCGAAATTGATTATTTACAAACCCATCGAGGAATTCCGCTCATCTCATATTCAAATGAAAACTTCTGTTTCGTCATTTTTCACTTTATTATTTTTAGATTGTTTTTACAACATTTTCATTTCTTTTAATACAGAATCATCTCAAACAAATCGAGACCTCACAAACCTCGCAAATTTAAACCAGAAATTTTATTGCTGAGAAGAAATTTCTTTTTCTCTCTACCAGACGATTGAGGGAAATCTCGTGGAAAGATGAGGTTGGTTGGAAAAACAAGAAAAGCACACGAAGCATTTCAATCTTCACATAAACATTTTTTCAATTTGCATTTCATTGCTTGTTTGTACAAATCCTTCAGCTTTTGGAAACGGTTCGCGAGTTGTTGATTAAATATTAAACATATTTGCCCCTGTTCCTGTTTTAGTTTAAAATGTAAACGTGCCGAATTTTTTTCTTCTCCTGTTTCTTGCACAATTAAAATCTCCCAAACTTTATTCTCTGGTGGTGGTTTTTTAAATTTTAAAACCAGTTTGCTAAAAATAATTCTCGAAAGTTTAAATGTTTATCTAATTATTTTTTTCACAGCGAAAACGACGATCTTTTAAAGTCGTCTGTGACTGACGAGAAGGAGCCGGAAGTTAATGAAGAAAAGATGTCGAACAGCAAGGAAGTGAAGCCAAATGTCGAGCTCGAGAAGAAAGTCACTGAAGGAGGAGGAATCATCTCGATTATCTACTCGGCTGCGAAGAAAGTTGCAGTCGTTGGAGTCGTCTACTTCATGGGCTACATGAACATCAGCGTCGCTTGGTTGCTCTGTCCTTTGCTTTTGAGCGTTATTCGTGAACAAGTGAGATCAAAACATGACATTCGACGAGCGGTAGCAAAAGCAAGTGCCACTGCAAGCGACAAAGACGTCATCCTCGCTCGACTTAATGATCTTCCCGCTTGGGTCTTCTTCCCGGATGTTGAACGTTGCGAGTGGTTGAACAGAATTCTTAAACAAGTCTGGCCTAATGCAAACATGTTCACTCGCAATTTAATCAAAGAAAAGATTGAACCAAACATCCAAAAAGCTCTCGCAGGATACAAACTCAATGGATTCCGCTTCGATAGAATGATTCTTGGATCTATCCCTCCAAGAATTGGTGGGGTCAAAGTTTACGACAAAAACATTTCAAGAAACGAAGTCATCATGGACTTGGATTTGTTTTATGCTGGCGATTGCGATATCAATTTTGTGTTGGGTGAGTTAACAATGAGAATGAACAGAGATTAGACGGAAGAGTTAACCTTTCTTATCGTTAAGGTGGAATGCGAGGCGGAATAAAGGATTTCCAGATTCACGGGTAAGACCCAAATTAGTCTCAATCTCAATGTTTGCTCAAATATTTTCTCATCTCAACAGAACTGTTCGTGTTGTCATGAAACCTTTAATTGCGACGATGCCGCTCTTCGGAGGAATGCAAATTTTCTTCTTGAACAATCCAAACATTGACTTTAATCTCGTGGGCGTGGTTGACTTATTGGACATGCCAGGATTAAGCGATCTCTTACGAAGAATTATCGTTGAACAAGTGGCGAACTTTATGGTTTTGCCAAATAAGCTTCCGATTATTCTAAGCGAAGATATTGAAGCTTTGTCACTGAAAATGCCAGAACCCGAGGGAGTTTTGCGTGTGCATGTCGTTGAAGCAAAGAACTTAATGAAGATGGACATTGGAATGTTGGGCAAGGGCAAGTCAGATCCTTATGCGATCATCACCGTCGGAGCACAACAATTCAGAACACAGGTTTGTGGCATTCAATTAAGCTAATTAATTAAATTAGCACTCTCTTCTTGCTCTCGATAGACAATCGACAACAACGTTAACCCGAAATGGGATTATTGGTGTGAGGTGAGTTGAATAATCAAGTTTCTTTATGTTTTCATTCATATTTCCCTCGTGAAAAATCATAAAAAAGTTAATCAGCTTATGAAACAATTTAGGAGAGTTTCGAGGCTTCACCTGTTGAATCCTTTTAGAACAATTTCCAATCCAAGAGATTCCCTTGTTTGCTTAACCGCTGACGAAGAAAGCTGCGTGCTCCTTTGTTGTCTTATCTCAAACAACTTCGTTACTTCCGAACGACGTTAAACAAGCGATAAGATAAAACAAGAGTCGCGCGACTATGATTGATGTTCAGGGATTTAAAAAATGATAAAAATTATTTTCAATTTTATTATTTAACTCAATTAGAAACTTCTAACTTGAGATCAATTGTAACTTGTTGAATGTTTAATGTTTCAAAATTTAAAATTAATTTCAAATCCCTGCGATATCTTAATTTAAAGAAAGCACTGAAAATCCCTTCATCTTAAATTATTTTTGTATGATCTTTGATTGGAAAGAAATTCATTTTTGACGCTTGCAAGGTGAATCGAAATATTTTTTATTGAATGCTTTTTCGCTCCTTCTTTAATAATTTTTCGACTGCTGTTCCGGAAAATTAAATTTCCACTCACAATTTTTTATTAGATCATAGATAAATTTATCAGCGACTTCTAAGAGATCAATCATCATTTGATTTGCTGAAATTGCTTTACAAGAAATGGAGCTTTCACTTTAAAGCAATCGCATCAAGTCAATTGAGGATTCAAGAAGTCACTGAGTCTGCTTATGTCATGTTTTCTCTTGTTTTTTTTTTAATTCATCAACAAACAAAACTTTTATGTGAAACTCGAACATAGGCGAATATTTATGCTGAGTCGGGTCAAAGCTTAGATGTCCAGCTGTATGACAAAGACGATGCTCAGCAAGATGAAAGGCTTGGAATGTACGTATAAAACGACGAAGAGGCAGCAAATCACATTGAGACGAAGCACGAAAATCTCAAGCTTGACATTGCACGTCGAAAACAAAAAAGTTTCAGAAGTTCAATCGTGCGGTGTCAATTGGCGTTGAGAAATGTTTAAATTAATTGAATGGCAAGTGAGAGAGCGAGATGATGTTAAATTGAATTGAATGATCTCTAATCAAATGAGTTTTGTGTTAGTGAAGGTAGGAAGTAGAGAGCCTGGAATGTCAACCGCAAACTTCTTTTTCTCCTTTTTGCATCGTGATAAACTTTTATTGTTATTGTCTCTTGGAAGCTTTCATGTTAACCATTTCCCTTCATTACACAATTTGAGAATGCAATTGGACATTTGTTGACGATAATTCTTATGATTATTATTATTTTGTTATTCTTTTATGTCATCGTCGCCTTTCATTCGAAATCAATTTGATTAAACCGTCGCCCAGGCTGAAATCAATGATACTCTCGTTCAAGAGTTGTTGATTGAATTATGGGATTACGACGGTTACTTCCCAGGAGTTCAAAACGACGACTACTTAGGGCGGTTAGTCTTTGAAAGTGTCGACTGTGATGATGTCGAATTTTAGTTTTTTTTTATTGTAGCTTTGAGGTTGCCTTGTTCGTGTTCGATGTTTGATAAAAAAAATTATGAGCGCCATGCGGGTTTGAGCTTTTAATTAAACTCGCCTCCATGGTGTTGCTTTAATGTTGCTTGATCCTCTGTGTAAATATAAAATGAATCAAAATTTTCTTTCATCGACACTACTGTCCTCATCGCTGTTGACTAATATAAAAAATAAATTAGCTTTTCAATGTTTGTGACGTGAAACTGTCGAGTAAAAATTTTGTTGTCCTGAAGCTGAACACCCGAGAGATAAACAACGATAAACAAAAAGGTCAACGCAGTTTCCATTGTTTTCTTTTAGAACAATCTATCCTTTCACCTCAACCGCAATTAAAATTCAATTTGTAGCACTGGCAATTTCTTTTTTTCTCGTATCTCATCCAACCCCTGAGTTGTAAATTATTCAACGAGTGACTAACTAACTTTTATTCACCGAGCAATCTACAGAGAGACTAACTAAAAATTTCATGGGAGCTTTTAAGTTTGGGAATCTAACCGAAACTTTGATTAGATTGGAAAGCTCTCTGTGGATTCGCTTACTAACTTTGTTCTTTTACCGACCACTAACACCTGACAGGCTTGTGTCGATATTGTGCAAAGTACAATCGTAATTGTAAAGTTGTTTGACTGGGACCGAACTGGCGAACATGATAACTTGGGAAAGTTAGTATAACAACATTCGTACTAAGCCTTCTTCTCCGTCTATCTCTGATCTGATTTTTGCACAAAGAAGTTTTCTCCTCACAGACTCTTCAAAAGACTTCAAAGTTTTGTTCTTTATCTTAGGCTTTTCGTTGTGAGATTTTTTGATTGATTTTTTTCTTGCGTTTAACTTTTCTTTCTGTAAAAACTTTTTGAGCGTTTTGGTTTTATGAATTTCGTTTTCTGAAGTGGAATGTTGAGAGATGCTTGATGTTTGAAGTTACTGAATTAATTAAATAACTTTGATCTCTCTTTAGAGCAACCGTGGAAATTTCGACTGCTGTCAAGAAAGGAGAAGTCGATACTTGGTTGACTTTGGAACAAGCTAAGCATGGAATGGTTCACTTGAGGTTGTCATGGATGCAACTGAGCAGCGATAAGAATGACTTGAAAGCAGCATTGGCTGAGACCCAAATGTTACGAGTCACTGATATGTCCACAGCTTTACTCACAGTTTTCATTGATTCAGCGAAGAACTTGCCGGTAAATTTAAAATTCAAAAGTAAATTATATTTTTCTAATAAACTTTTATTTCTTTTAGCATGCTCGTCATCAATCAAGTCCAGATCCATACTTAGTCGTGTCTGTCGGCAAAAAAACTGAGCAAACCGCAGTTCAAATGAGAACTGATTCGCCTGTTTGGGAACAAGGATACACATTCCTTGTCGCGAACCCTGAGAACGATACTTTGCAACTTAAAATTATCGATCAGAAGACGCAGAATGAGATCGGAAAGTATACTTACATCATTGCTCATTTGATGGAGAAGAAGAACATGGAAATTGTCAATCAACCGTTCCAACTGCAAAAGAGTGGACCAGAATCTAAAATCGTCATGGCATTGTCTTTGAGAGTTCTCAAGCGAACTGAACCTGTAGCCGATGATGAACCAGAAAAGTTGAATGAAGATGAAAAACCGAAAACACCTTTGAAGAAGCAAGATTCTCGAGTCTCGAGATCATCTGTTAACGATGCCGCACTTGCTGAAGAAGCAATCGTATCAACAAATGTGTCAGCAAACTTATCAGCAGTTCCTCCATCACCAACTGATTCTCGTTCGTCAGATAGATCTGTGTCGTCTTTTGAAAGAAATCCGTCGATTAAATCATTCAATGGAGACACAGGTTCACTTGGTGCCATTAACATGACTCTTCAATACGCCATGCAACGTCAACGTTTGATTGTGATTGTTCACAAGATTAAGAATATTCCTTTGAAGGATCCATCAAGCATCCCAGATCCTTATGTGAAGCTTTATTTGCTTCCAGGTAGATCAAAGGATTCAAAGAGAAAGACTGCAACTATCAAAGATAATTGCAATCCAACTTATGATGCCACCTTTGAATATTTGATTTCGTCAGCTGAGTTGAACTCAAGCTCTTTGGAAGTAACTGTTTGCACACAGAAAGTCATTGGATCGCCAATCCTTGGAATGTTGAAAGTTGATTTGAATGATCCAGAGATTCAAGGCTCTGGCAAGAACACTTGGTGGAACTTGCAGCCGGAATTCAAGTCAACTGACTTGTAATTGCATTTCGCGCGTGCGAAGTTTAAATATTTTTCATTGAATCGCATTAATCTTCAAATACCTGCTCGATAGTGTCTTCTTCATTTCAGATGCCTCTTAGGATAGAATCAGATCTTTCTCTCTATTTTAACATTGACAATTGCTGCACAATTTTTGAAGAGATTCACTTTTTGACAAACATTTTGCTTGCTAGGATCAAATAGTCTCAACGAGTCACAATCAACGAGATGTTTTATCTTAAAAATTTATGGAAAATTTATTGACACAATAAAGAAATCCAATCAATTAAGAATAATTTGCAAATCAAATGAAAACTTGTTTCAGAGGGAATCAAATATCTTAAATAATATATCGTTGTCTTTTAAAATAATAAAGAACGAGATTCCGTTGAGTTTTTAGAAGCTCTTAAGTACTAATGTACGTTAGTGAGATCAAATTGAAGGAGACACCAGACGATTATCGGTTTTTCTTCTTCTTTTCGCCTCGTCTCGAGCGATGATGAGATCTTTTAGGCGTTAACTGAGGCGAGACTTCTGATTCAGTGTCTGAGTAGTCCATTGGCGATGCAGGATCCTTAAGAAAGATGACTGCTCCTATGCACACAACTTGAAACAATGCTCCAAAGTAAAGTCCTAAAAAATATTTTCGACTATGAAATATTTTTTCACAAATATTTAATAAACCTTGCTTACCATATCGAATTACTTTCGTCAGAATATCATCTGGTTCTATAATAATATCAGCAATTGTGTCTTCCATGTTTGATAATTTATCCAGTTTGATAGTAAAAACAAGAAATGTAGCAGAACTCAGAGTGTTTACTTTTATTTAAGGGATTTTATTTGCAAACGAATTTTAAGCTTTAGGAAGAAGTTGATGCCCAAGTTGTTAGAAGTAAAATTAGCTTGTTTCGTCAATTTAAAATCACAAAGTTAGAAATAGGCCAACTTTCGCGGAAACTTTTGGATTACTACTTTATCACGTCTCGCGGAAAATCGCGATTCTCAGAAAATCCCTATTAGATATTTGTGAAGCGAATACGTCGAGAAGCGAATAATATTGAAGCGACGAAACTGTTCTAAAGCTGTTATAATTGTTATAACAAACAAAGAAAACTCAAAAATGGCCAGAAATTCGAGCAGAAGAGATCACTCGATTATTTAACTCGCAAATCTAGTTGAAAGTGGACAAAAAGTGTTAAAAAGTTATCAAGAAGTGACATTTAACAGTTTTGTAATATTTTCAGAGCCGATCAAAGGACTTTAAGGCTCAAATTGTGAAAATAATTCAAATCACATTTTATTTACAAAATTTTGTGCAAAATCTGAAAGAGACGGAAGAAACTTTGTTGATATTATCATTATTGTTTTTATATATTTCGTCTATACTAAAGAAGAAAAAATCTATTTTCGGTTAAGAATTATTTTCGAGTTTGCTTAAAAATAAAGAAACTTTAAAATACAAGGAGTTGAAGGAAATATCTCGCTAACGAGTAAGTATTTTTGTTTTGATGTTTTGATGCATTAGGGGGAATGGGGAAGAGGGTGGAAAGAGATAGAAGACGGTTTGCTTGTGTGAAGGGCTTCCATGAGTTGAAGTGAAGTTCAAACAATTGTAATTGACTTGGCTCGTGTAGCTTTTGGTTACATTGTTACTTTTTGCAACAAAATCGCTAACATTCTTCGTATTAGATTGCAACGTGCAGCCACATTTTTACGTGAGCAGCTTCCTTTAGGGTGTTTGGATATTAATTTGTCCGCTCGTGGCTGATGACGACATAACTAAAAAATTTGTTCTTAAATTCCTTCTCCACTTGAAACTTTTGTAAATATTTTTTATCCATCCATCCCTCACGCGAAATCGTAATTTATAAACAGCCCCGAACAAAACAGTTTCGTTATTCTCTCGTTACGTTTATTAATTGCCTCTTGCTGCTGCTTGATCTTAAAAATATTTGCACGAGTGAGAGAAAAATGTGAGAATCCGCAAATGGAGTCCAAAGAATTTTTTGTTTTGCTGTTTTCATTTTCAATTTCCGATGATACTCGAATAGCAAGCCCGTGTTGTCTAAATAAGTTTGTGTTAGCCAAACGGTGAGAGGTGAGCTCTTGGTTGTTTACAAATTTTCCACACACGTACCGTTTGCTCAAAACGCGGTATACGAAATGCTTCCTCTGAAAACAATAATAACAACAAAAAGGCTTTTCCACAGAAATCTTTTTCAACTCAAAGTTCACATTTCTCGGCGTCTCGCTTCCCCACAACTCAATTAGCGCCATTTGTTATTGCCGATCGCGAATCTATTGAAATTCTTTTTTATTTTCGTTTTGTTGATAAACAAGAACCTTGGCGAGCATGTGTGTAGGCTTACTTTCCACTTTTATAATCACAAGACTCTGCCGGAACCCAAATAAATCAACGGCGCTTGAAATCTCAAACCGTGTTCTTATCAACCATTTTTCTCCTTCAAACTTGAAAAAAGAAGAGTATAAAAATATTTTTTATTCAAGCGATATTTATGACTTCCGTATAAAAATAAACACATTTTCATTTCTTTCTTGGATGGATCAATAATTCGCTCACTCGTGAAAGTGTATTTGTGAGTCACATGAATGGCCTGCTACACTACTTATGAGGTTCATACTTAAGTCTTAGCATATCGAGCACAAAAGATTGTTCACTCTTAATAAAACTAGCATGCTCTCTCTCCCCTCGATTGAACACATGCGAAGCAGATTCGAACAAAACAAAAGCAAGTTCTCTGTTGTGAAACGACGACCAAAACATATGATTAAACTAAACAAGAATGCTAGCTGACGATCTCTATGTTAATTCCAATGGATTCGGATTTTTTATTCTATGGGAATTCGCTTCAATTAACATTTTGAAAGTCTTCCTATCTTTTATTAGGCTCTGTCGTCAATTCGATCATTAACATATCAGGTTTTTTCTTCTTCTTGATTCTAACAACCCTCGACGAATTCTTATTGAATCAACTGGGGTCGCGACAAGTTTAAACGAAGGGTTGTCTTCCATTTTGTGTTTGCCTCTTGTAAGATTCTTGTTTCCTTCTTTTACTTTTATCGAAATCGTCATGAGAACATCGTCTTCGTTGGAATTTTTTTTGAACGTCAAAAAACACTTTCTCAGTAGGACAGCAATTTGAGGGTTGCTCATTAATTGTGATAAGCAAGATGAGCGTGGGACTTGAGAGTTTATAAAACATTCGTCTCAAATATTTTTTCGAACACCTCAGTGGATAACAAATTTCACAATTGTTGTTTATTATGTCTCATCCGCCGCAAATTGTCGTCACCGAAACGCGTTAGAAAGGAAAAACAATTTTGCAGAACACGAACGAGAGGAAAAAAGACAAATAGAGAATAAAAGTCTCGTTGTTCCCTCAAAACATTGGAATAACCTTGAATCATGAACAACAAAATCGCTTATATTGCCACAGCTGTCGGACGACGAGCTTTGTATTTGTATTGCACGATGATGATCTTCTCCATCGTTCACCTACACCAATGACTCGAGCTCCACAAAAAAAAAATCAAAACAGACATACGAAGGAAAGAGTGAAACAAAACATAAACATTAACTACTGGCGTGCAGAGAGCATAACAACAACACCTGATAAGTGTTTTATATACTTCTGTCTCTGTCTCACCGAAATATTTTCCAGACTTCTCCTATTTTCATCACTTTACGTAACGTCGGGTTTTTCCAATTAATAAATTCCGGCTTCGTGGTAATGAAAAAAATATTTTTTATTTCGAGCATTTTCTGATGAAAACACACGCGTGGGTTGCTTATCAAGAATTACAACGTCATAGTAAAAATCGATCGATATCCAACACCCAACGAAAGCTTCCGACAATGTTTCGCTTGTGTGGGCGGAATGTTTTAGACAACACGCTTATTTACCCAACCCCAAACGAAAGCTCAAGGAGATTCAATGAACTCTTCAAGACGACGAGCTTTAACTACCGTTGAAGCTCCATTTTCAAAACGCGTCTTCACACTAAAGCTTTTGCGACGCGTTTCTCGATATTTTGTATTTTCCGGAGTGAAGCATTTTTATTCAGTGAATAGAAATTCTGGGGGCTTGTTTACTACTCGAGTCGACAGTCAAACAGAATCCATATGCAAAGCGAACTTTTTTTATTCATAATCTCGAGACTGTCAAGTCGACGAAAACAAAAACAAACGACGTAATGCGATCGGAGATTTGTTATGCGCTGTTGGAAGAAGTAAAATTCATAAACCTAGGTCTGGTCTGTGCGTTTGACGTTTAATTCGCTTAGTTCAATTCGAAAACAAGAAGATAAAGGTTCGTTTATCACTCGCGCAATTTATTCAATTTCTCAGGCTTCGTTCAAACTTAAACAATTCGCACACACAAGCATTGATGAAGTTTCTTATCTCACACTCTCAACAAGTCAGTCGCTTTTAGGTGCTTTGATTATTTCATTTCTAACTGAGTTTTCTGTTTTTATTTTAGACTCAAAGGAATTCAACGAAAATTCAGAGTAAACAACACGCAAACCTCGCCGTCAGAGGAAAGAAAACAAAAGTGAATCACAAACGAGAAGGCATGTCCGATAGCAATTCGCTGTTCGACTTTTATGATTGCAATTCTTCATCGAATAGTTTTCTTAAGTTTGACACATCATCGCCGCTTTTTGATTTATCACCGCAATCATCGTCTGGAGCGCTCTCACCTCCTACGCCTCTAGCTAGTAGTTCAAATTCAAACGGAGACAAAATGGACTCACCGATGAACAATCCCTTGCTTACAACAGCCTCCATGCCAATACCAACGAGAAATATCACATCAAATTCAAACATAAATAACAACAATCGAATGATGAATGATTTCTCCGATGTTATCTTTGAATTTGAAAACTCTAAATCCCCGCTAAGCACAATCAGTGAGAATCCCAAACAGAATCAAACACCAATGACGACAAACTACACAGACAATACCTTCGGATTCCAACAAGGTGGTCAGTATGGTGGAACGTTGATGTGGGATGGAGTGAGTCCAATGATGAACACAACAGCAGAAAACAGTGGAATGGGAGAGTCGAGCGACAAGTCAGGACCTTTCCAGATGGATGAAGATGATATTTTTCAAGTCGACAAATCAGACTTGATTCAAGGTCCGACCTTGGCTGAATTGAATGGCGATAATTTGTATGTGGACTTGTTGAATATCGAAGACATCCTTGCTGCTGATTCCAATCAATATATGCAAAACAACATGCAGAATCTAACACAACTTACCGCCGTCAATTTCCAGAACCTTCAGAACGCCATCAATGAGTCTTCGCAGTCCGATCAAATGTCTCCGAGTCAATATCAAGGAATTGCCATACCTCAAACGCCACACAACACACCGATCCCATCGTTCCAAGCTAGTGGCGGTCAGATCATTTTCTACGATGATCCTTCAGTGAATAATTCGCCATATGAAGTCTATTCACCACCTAACACACTTTCAATCTCGACAAATTCGCGCACTGTCACTGGAACGCCAAGTCAGTTGGCAGCATTTTCTCCAGGCAGTCACAGCTCAACTTCAACTTCATCCATTGCATTGAACTCGTCGTTGAGTCCGCCACCTTCTTCACAAAGTACATTCACTCCATCTCGCGTCAGACAACCAAGAACTGGTCGTTCATCGTCAGGTCTTGTACAACACAATCCAAAGTTCTCAACGCTTCATTCGCTGCTGTTGAAGAAAGATCCGACAAGTGCCGAGAAAGCGTTGATGGGAAAGATTCAACAAGCTGCTGCATTATCACCAAGTCAGCTAATGACACAAACGTCTCCTTCGGGATTACCAACAAGACGCTTGAATATGCAAGGAGGAGGATTCATTTCCCGACTTTCGTCATCAGCACCAACGCATTTGGGACTGGAACATATGTGGCAACGACGTGAACCACGTCCTCATTTGCTATCAACTGGAAGCTTGGCTGAAGGACAAGGCTCGACTTCATCATTGAGTGGAGAAATTTTGAGCCCGGAGAATATTGACTTCTCACAAGATGAAGCATACTCAGATGAAGACAGCGATCACTATGAAGACTTTAGCTCAGGTAATTTAATATTTTTTTTATCTCCAAACTATTTCTAAACTAATTTTTTTATGATTTAGATTCTGATCTTGACGACAACAAAGATCAATTTAGAAGCTTATCGTCGAACGACAGTAACAACAACCAAAAAGGAAATTACTCTGGAAGTAAAAAGAACGCTCGCTTCTTTTGGCAGTACAATGTTCAAGCGAAAGGACCGAAAGGGCAACGCTTAGTCATCAAAACACAAGCCGAAGATCCACATCATCTCAATGAAGTCACCGATCCTGTTTTTAGTCCAAACTGTTCTGTCCGCGGAATCAAAGTAAGTTTTTCATGTGTTTCACGACGATTGGGTCATAATTTCAGTTTTTGCTCGCACGAACGTTTGAATTATCTAAAAGTTTTTCCGGTATAAAATGATCCAACAATTCTATTTACAATTTCTGTTCTGTTTCCTTCAATAATTACTCAAGTCCATTCAAATAAAGCACAGCGGAAAGGCCCGCAAGGGAGATGGAAATGATTTGACTCCGAATCCTAAGAAGCTTAACGCTATTGGAAAGGAATTGGATAAGTTGGGACGAGTTA
Organism: Smittia aterrima; assembly: GCA_033063855.1. Classification (NCBI taxonomy): domain Eukaryota; kingdom Metazoa; phylum Arthropoda; class Insecta; order Diptera; family Chironomidae; genus Smittia; species Smittia aterrima. The sequence goes on from CP093831.1 coordinate 5,611,771, forward strand.
TCAATGACATGACTCCTGTTAGCGAGCTTCCGTTTAATGTTAGACCGAAGACTCGCAAGGAGAAGAACAAGCTGGCGTCACGGGCTTGTCGTTTGAAAAAGAAAGCACAGCATGAAGCCAACAAGATAAAATTATTCGGATTAGAGAGAGAACACAGTAAGTTGTTTTCATTCAGGAATGTTTATTTGATTAAAATTAATTCTTTAATAATTTTTAAAGAGGGTCTTATGAACGGAATCGCTCATATGAAGCAACTGTTGGCCTTGAAATGCAGCAACAATCAAGATACACAAGAAGAAATCAACCAGCGAATGGAACAAGTCGTCGCTGAAGCAACTTGTAAGATTGATCTGATAAAGTTTTCTTGAACATTAACTGACATTCCTTTCTCCGCAGTTGTCAAGATCGCTGAGAACTCAACTGAATACGTGAATCGTGTACTCGATCGAATGAAAGCTGGTAATCCAACTGGTGGGTTAGAAGAGTTTTAAATCGTCAAAGCGACCGAGACAAAGAAAAGAAAACCAAAAAATGATTTTTTCCATTAAAATTGTTTCAATCATGATGATATGCGTGTGTTCAGCTAAAGAAAGCGTCCTTCAACAATTTTACTTTAAATTTTATTTTCAAAAATATTTGTGTCACTGCATTAAACATTAAATAGCTGGCAACTGCTTAAACTGAACTTCAATGCTCCAGTGAGCTTCTAGTTCTTGAATCTGTTCACTACAAAATTGAAATGAAAGTTGATGAGAAAAAAAAATATTTTTCTACCGAGTTTAAGAAATCGAGCGTAGATCGTTGATTAGGATTCTTAGGTTTTAGAGATGGAAGATGAGAAATTTATGAAAGATTGATATTTTTACGGTTTGAAATGATTGAAAAGCTTTTTATATTGATTGTGAGAGAAAAAAATTATTTTCGTTTTCGTTAGAATTTCACGCAAATCAAAATTGTTTTGAGAATATTCCTTGATATTTTTTTTGTTTAAAATTTTACCACTTACCTGACCGCAGGGCACTTAAAGTCCGTGCTCAAGCTCAAGGAAATTTAAGCACACGTCGGCTCGAGATTGAAAATAGAGTAAAACGTAACAGAAAACTGAAAAATGTCAAACAAACTTCAATTATCCGAATTCTAATTAACATTTATCAATCCCAAAGCAAACAAAATTTTATGCTTAAAGTGAAGCGAGAAAGTTGAGGTCGGCAAATGGAGATGAGCTGAAGTTTCTCAGAGAAAAGAACTCAAAGACTTGTGATTGAACTTTAAAAGATGATAAGATTGTTGACTTCTTCATGAAACGATCCTTAATGCTGCTTTCTTAACTCACATACATAAACAAACTTATAATATTACACAAAATAATCTGACGAAGTTATTTTTAAGAAACGAAAAAAATATTTTATTAACTTTAAAAAAAAGGATTTTATGATTCGCGTAATTATTGTTCGGTGAGGTTGCGGATGGGCCATAAACAGCATTTTTTCTTGTACGATTGAGCCTCACTAAGAAACGTAATTACAATGTAATGTTCTCCACAAACCAGAGAAGGATCAGTAACCGTTTCGCGTAATGTCTCGCTGAATTTGTAATTTAACATAACTAAGCTCACAGGAATCCTGTTTTGTGTATTTTATGTGACAAGAAGAAAGTTGGAATGAACTGTGTTAGAGTCGGATTGAAACAACCGATAAAAGCTTTGCCGACAAAGTTTTTTTTTGCGGATTTTAGAATTTCAAATATTTTTCTATCGAAAAAAGCTTTAAAACAAAATTAATTTTTTGTTTCTGGTACAAAGAGTTTGCGAAACGATTATTTTCTTTTCTAATTTTAAGGACTTACTAGACATTAGAGATTGAAGATTAATTAAAAGCTATTTTTGATATTCGTGTCTTTTCTTCTATCAAACTTATTTCAAAATCTATTCTTAGCAATAGAACCGGTAATGATTTCACTAGAGCTCAATTTAATGTGCTTTGAATGCTAATGTTTAGTTGAATTTTATTCATAAATTCTAACTTGCTAAGAAGTTCTTCATAAATCACGAAACTTCTAGCGAGAGACGTGATTAGTGAATTGCTTTTTATAATTTAACATTCAAGTCACATTCAAGCTTTAATGACTCTTTTTATGATTTAAATGTATGCAACTGTGATTTTAATTTCTTCAATGTTTAATCGAAGACGTTTATGTTATGTTTTTTTCGTTGAATTAAGTTTTTAAAATTATGGCACGATATTCTCATTTGTTTCCTGATCGAGAGCAGTATGTAAATACAACAAAACAATAATTTTATGTCGAGACTTGGATGATGAATGTGGCACTCTATCGGCATTGAGTGCTGTCTATCAGAAGATCGTTTTTGAAGTAAATGAGAACTCCAAACGCGTGAAGAATGAAAGAGACGGCTTGTTTAACTCTTTGTTGATTAAGCTTGTGTGCCATAAGTAAAAGCAGACATAAAAAATAATCCGAATGGTCCAATTTCAAAAACAAATATTCAAATGTCTAATTAAAACAAGATGTTTAACAAAAAAAAAATCGATTATTTCTAATGAACGCAGAGTTGCGGGTTCTACCTCGTTAAAACACAGATCGAAGCAAATACGGATTGAACTCTTATCAGAAACAGTTATGAGAGAATCTATTTTTAAGAATAAACATTAATCATAACATTGGACATTCGTGCTCAGTGATCAAAAAAAAAACAGAAAATTGAAATGTTTAATCATTAAACAAACTACAACCCGAAAGAATGGAAATAAAAATATTATTTTTACAATTTTTGAGAGAAGAAAGGAAATTGTTATGTGTTTAAATATTGACGATTACTTTTCTTACAGATTGGGAAATTAAAATATTTAAGTTCTGATTTTTAACAGCTTTTCTTGTTTGTGTGAGTGAAGGGGCATTCAAATATTAAATAGCGAGCGCGAATCAAAAATATTAAATTGCGAGCTGAATAACAAAAGAAGCAGCAGAGAAAGGTAATTAATTAAAAGTTTTATTATTCATCAATTCAGTAAACTGTGGATTCTTGCAGTGATTTCTTCTGGAATCAACGATTTCACAATTTGTTGATCGGTTGTTTGTTTACATTTTTTTTAGCGATGATGTCAAACTCCAAGATCAAAACGCCTTTCCGAACTTATTCGAAACAAAAGAAGAAAATTGAGCCACCTCAAACTCTCACACAACTGATTACCGGTGACGATTCTTTGTTCTTAGAAGTGATCGAGTTAGAAAATCTTCAGTCAAACTCTGGTAAGTTAATATTTATTTTCATTTGTCAATGCTTAACTATTCATCTTTTTAGAATCAAGGAAAAGAAAGTCTGATGAAGCTTTGCCTGAAGTATCGAGTAATGTCAAGAAAGAAAATTTACCGAATCCTCCTAAAAGGCCGAGAAGTCTTGAAGAAGATATAACAAATTTTACGCAAAAATTTCTTCTGGATTGCTCTTTGACACCAACACAACTTACTCAATCAAGCGATTGCATCACTAAAATCGACAAAGAAGATGGTTTCAGTGCAGCAATCGTTAACCCAGTAACTTGTTCGCAATACGTTGAGAGACTGCCAGAGAACGATTCATTTTCGTTGAATGATGATACAATCGACGAACTTTTCAAAGTGGATCTTACTGAATCTGCCGCAGACTTAAACAAAAGCATCGTTGTAGATGATAAGAAGAAAATCTTAGGGAAAGACGACGGTTTCTTAAACCATACAATTCGACATCTTTTACCAGTGTCATCGTCTCCGTTCGTCGAACTCGGTCCATTCTTTGGACTCACAAATCATCATAAGAAAGTCATATTCAAAGCCAAAAACATTCAAAGTCTCTACGATTGGCAAGAAGAATGCTTAAGACTGAAAGCGATTCACAACAAAACGAATCTGATTTACGCTTTACCGACAAGTGGAGGAAAAACTCTTGTTGCTGAAATCGCAATGCTTCGCGAGATCATTTTGGGGAAAAGAAACGTAATCTTCGTGCTCCCTTACGTCTCCATCGTTCAGGAAAAAGTTCAAGATCTGATGCCGTTCGCTATGGAATTCAACTTCATTGTCGAAGAGTATTGTGCTGGAAAAGGAGCAATTCCTCCAATTAAACGTCGAAAGAAAAATGCGATCTACGTCTGCACTATGGAGAAAAGTCAGATTCTCTTTGATAGTCTTCACGAAAATAAACGTCTTCAAGAAGTCGGATTGATTGTAGTTGACGAGCTGCACATGGTTGGGGACGCTCAGCGTGGATACAACTTGGAAACACTTCTAGCAAAAGCCACCTTCAATCGACAATCCCACATTCAAGTCATTGGGATGTCAGCTACTATATCAAATCTTCATCAAATCGCATCGTTTCTAAAAGCGGACATTTACACTAGAGACTTTCGTCCTGTAGAGTTGAAAGAGTATGTTAAGATTGGATCAGAAATTTTATCAATTGAGTCAAAATCTCTATCGGAAGCATTTAAATTAGAGCGAAGAGTGGGCGATGATTACTCATCGAAAATGTTGAAGAGAGACTCAGATCATATCACAGCTCTTGTTCTTGAAATAATTCCTAAATCTTCATGTCTTATCTTCTGCGCCACGAAGCAAAACTGCGAGAATGTTGCAACGCTTCTTTCTGATCTTCTACCCCTCGAGCTCAAGAACTATAAACGAGATGATAAAATTAATTTGATCGCAGCGATTAAAGCTGATTCAAATGGCCAAATCTGCTCTGTTCTGGCAAAGACAATTCCTTTTGGCGTTGTTTATCATCATTCAGGATTAACTTCTGATGAGCGAAGACACATTGAAGAAGCTTATCGATTAAATATTCTCTGCGTCATCTGCTGTACTTCTACTTTAGCTGCAGGCGTAAATCTACCAGCTCAACGCGTAATAATCAGAAGTCCCTACGTCGGCAATCAATTCCTTACCTTGACTCGATATAAACAGATGGTGGGACGGGCAGGAAGAGCAGGAAAGTGTGAAACTGGGGAAAGCATTATGATGTGCGATATTCGTGATCACAACAAGTTGACGACCTTGCTGTGTTCAAAGATGGACGAAACTCAAAGTGGTTTCCTTCAAGACGAATACGGACAACTTCTTCAAACTGTCATCATGAATCTTATCGGAACAAAGATAGCTCAATCTATCGATGACTTGGTGCAATTCTTTAAGTGTTCGCTTTTCTTCGTTCAACTTCAAAAAGATCTTGAATTATTGCGAGAGAAAATAACAACAAGTGTAAAAGTTCTAATGGAAGAAGGAGCTTTGACCTTCGAGAAAGCAAAGAGCGGAAATCGTTACTCGTCATTTAAAATCATGATCGATGGAATTAATGAAGAAGTTTATCCAGACGATAAACTAGAAGTGAGCAAACTCGGAAATGCTGCAGTTAACGCTGGTATCAGTTTGGAGGAAGCAAAACTAGTTCAGCAGGACTTGCGAAAATTGAATGAAAACTTTGTCATTTCGCAGCATCTTCATATTCTCTTCATTGTTGTTCCATTGGATTGCTTAGCATCGATTCATATCGACAGCAAACACTTCAATGAAATCTTTATGCAGTTAAATCCTTCTCTCTTGAACACAGCGAAAGTCGTGGGAATTACAGAGAACCTTGCGATGAAGTTGATTACGAGACCGACAGCAGTCAGAAAAAGCGAGAAAGAAATTATTAAGAGATTTTTCGTTGCGCTTATGCTTTACGATCTCTCGAATTCAAAAAACGCTTATGAAGTCGCTCGAACTTACAAAATCAATCGAGGAATGGCCAACAATTTATTGAATTCGGCCTCATCGAGATGCTATAGCATATTCAAGTTCTGTGAGATGCACGAAGAATTTCTGATATTCAAAGATGTTCTGGAGAAGTTTACTAAACGACTCGCTTATTGTTGTTCAGATGAGCTTTTGCCTTTGATGGAGTTGCCTTCAGTAAAAATTGTAAGTCTCAATTTTCCATTTATTTGTATTTATTAAAATATTTCTTTTCTATAAAGGGACGAGCTAAAATGTTGTATGCAGCTGGTTTGAAGAAACCAGAAGATATTGCCAAATTAAATCCTCGCGAGATGGTAGATCTGGTAAAACATGTCAACCTAAGACAAGCTGAGCAGATTATCAGAGCAGCAAAGATTTCAATCGTCGAGACTATTGAGAACTATCAGGAGCGACTGGAGGAGTTGAAAGTTGCAGTAAGACCAGTTCAGAATAAATCAAGATAACATTATTAAGTCAAATGCTTTTTAGTTAAGTCTTTTGTTATCTACAATAAACTCTAATCCAAGTGAAATTCTTTTGTTAAATGGAAAAAAAAATAAATTCGTTGTATTTCTTTCTCAATCTTCCATAGAAAGTCTTCGAAAAACTTAAATTTAATCAACAGAAAACCAAATTGTCATCTTCTTCTTTATCATCTAAATAGTTTTCTTCTAAATTGCTTGATTGAGCGTCTTCCACGTAAATGTAAGCTTCAATAGTTTGCTCATCTAAAGGTCTGTCGATGTCGTCAGGATTGTTGAGCTTGAAATTCTGAGCCAGTAAAGTGAAAACGATTGTTCCTGCAAACATCAGGAAAGCGTAGAAGAAAAATTCTAAGCTTTTGTTCTGAACTATTTGAATTTGAGTGAAGATCACAACAATGAGGTTGCCAAGTGCGTTGTTCGCAAACCAAACGGCTGTTAGAACTGACTTCATTGATGAGGGCGCGTGAGTGTAGCAAAATTGAAGTCCAGGAACTGAAATTAAAACTTCTCCGATCATGACGAAGAAGAACATTGGTAACTGCCATAAGATCGAAGGTGGATGGAAAGGATCGGCGTCGATTCGATGTTGTAAGAAACCAGCGCCAATGTAAGAAAATGCAGCGCAAAGTCCACCAATTGCGACACTTTCCAGTGAACTTAAGTGGAATCCCCTTCGCTTCATCAAAGGCAAAACGATTTTCTGCCAAACAGGAATTTGAATTAACAGCATGATCGGTCCAATAGCTTTGAATTGGTCAGCTGGGATTCGATATCCTTTTATCCTCGTATCCATTTGTGTCGCTTGATATGTCCACGTTGAGTCTTGTTGAACTAATAGCGCATAATAAATTGGAATTGGAGCGAAGAGTTTGATGACTTTCAAGAAAATTGAAACATCATTGACAAAGTCCGGGGAATATTTTCCGACTGATCCGCGAAGCCAAGCCATTCCCTTCGACTTCCCAGTCACTTTTCTGTAAATTGCATAGGAAATGCATCCACAGACTCTCAGCATTGTGTTGTCTCCATTAGCAAACTCTCTTTTGAAATAAGGAATTCCGAAAAGAAAAATCAACCACGACACGAAAAACGCAATTGCAATGACTGCAAACACAGCGGGATAGCATTCCTTGTACTTCTCGCAGAAAGGTTTGAATTGAACTTCTGTGCGAACGTAAGCAGGAATAATCTTTCCCATCAGAATCCCAGCATAATAAAAGAAGTAATACAACGAGAAGTATCGATCGAGAAGAGCCTTCTGGTGTGGCATTTTGAACTGATGTCCTCCCAAAGCTGTTATGCAAGCTCTCAAGCAGCCGTTGCCAGTTGCGATTAGAAACAGCGAAGAAAAAATCAGGAAACTAAAATGTCAAACATAAAATATTGTAAATTTCATTACAATCAATGAGAAGCTTACTTTGTAGCGAAGGTGAAGGGCAGAGAGCCCATAAAAGTTCCAATGTATCCGATTGCGTAGGGAATACAAAAAAGAAAGATTGTCCTTGTGTTTCCAAGATAACTGTCAGCAAGGATCGCTCCGACGATTGGAAGGACTTGAGAGAAGAAGTTGAAAGTGTGAAGGACCGCGGTTGAGAACTCTTCACTGAAGTTGAGACTATCTCTTAAATAAAGCGCCAAGATGCTTCGAATTCCATTGGCAGCGAATGCTTCGAACATTTTTGACAATAAAACAAATATCACAGCGATTGGATATGGATTTGAGTAAAGAGACTCTGATGATCCCTAAAAGTTCAAGAAAATTCAATCAACTCATTCATTTATCAACTGCTCGACTGACCTCAGGACTTGTTGTCAACTGATTTTCATTGGACGACGTTCCATAATGTTTTCTTTTCCCTGACGATCCCACATTTTTCCCAATAATTGAAAATGCTGAAAAAAATCCAAAAGAAATATTTCAAGGTTTTCGATTAATTTGTCCCGCAATCTCCACTTTGTCTACGAGCGATCACTCACTTTCTTCATTCTTGATATTTTTTGAGAGAACAGGCACGTTCTTTAACATCTCTCGTACAAAGTCGTGCGTGAATCAGATGAACTTGCGAACTAACAAATTTCTTATTGAGACTTCTATGTTCCCGATTAGAATTTAACTTCGTCACTTTATCAAAAGTAAATTAACAAACTTGAATGAAATTTTGAGACAATTATTCATCGTTTCAATAGCAAAAATGATAACTAACGCGTCCAGTAAAATTCCACGACTTGAACTCGTACAGTTCACGAAAACAACTGACGAGACGAAGCCAAGGAAATGCAAAGTCAAGTGAGGCAACTACGAGAGAGCATGACACGCATGTAGCTACGTTATCTGAGAAAATTCTCTGCTGACTAAATGAGATGACTCGGTTATCAGTACAGAGAAGAGAGAAGAGCTCGTAAAATGTTGTGCAATCGAGATTGTAATCTTCAAAGGGTCCGGGTGCAATGTAAACATTTTTATTTTGATATCAAAGGCTTATAGGCAATTTGTATACAAATTTTACAATTTTCAAATATTTTTTTTCGACAAAGTGTACGGAAATATTTGGTTCTTCTTGACTAAACTCCACAATTGTCTTATTTCATATTCAAATAGATCTGCAGTTGTGAATAGGAATGACAATGTTTTGTGTTGAAGTACATGCTCAATTTTAGTGAAATATTTAAAGTTTGAGGTCACTGGAATTTTTAGTTTTGCGGTTGCGATTCCTGTGATTTGAACGTCATCAATCCAAAAGTAACGAAGGTTTTGAGAAGTCTCGTACAATTGACGGATGATGTCTGATGAGTAAAGAATTGAAGTTCCTTGACAGTAATCAGGATAATAAGTCTCAGGATATTCCTCGACAGTCACGAACCATTTCGATTCATATCGAACTGCCGTATCATTCCAGCGAACTCGACAGAGAACCAAGCGTTTTGCGTGAAATTGTTTGGATTTCTCTGAAGGAGTCTCGAGATAATCGTAAAGCAACGGAGTGTTGACAAATACGTCATCGTCCAACTTCAGCAGAAAGGGAACTTCAGGGCAATTGTAGACAAACCACTTTAGTGCCATGACGTGTTTGTAAGTTAAGTTTCGATATGAGTCAATGAAGTTTCCTTGAACGATATCTCCAAACAAATCACTTTCAATGTCAATTTGGTGTTGCAGTTCTTCGCTGTCGAAGGTCCCGATGAAAAAAATCAGCAAAGCTCGAGGATCCTTGTAGCCCCAAGTTTCTCTGATCACAATTCGTTTTTCAAAGTTCTTTGGAGCAGTGTGGACTGCCACGACAACTGAAGGTTGAAAAGTAAGTTCATCACAGCTTCTATGACTTTTAAGAAATTTGAAGTTCTTTGTATCTATCAACTGATTGTCAATAACTCGTTTTTCTTTCTGAATTAAGCAAATCTTTATCAAGAAGAAAATAATGAGTCCAATGATGAAAAATTTTAATTTTTCTTTACGATACATAGCACAAGAAAATTAATTATTACACGACGCGAAAGTAAGCAATAAACTGAGTAAGATCGCAAAAGCATTTTGCATTTTATTAAATTAATAAAGAAATTTTCCAGACGAGTTTGCAAAGATGTTTTAGCTGCAACAGAAACATTTTCCATGTCGAAAGAATTTCAACTGAACAAACTGCTCTATATTCCGCTCCAGAGATTAAACGCGATCTTTAAAGTTTTAATTTTCAAGGAATTTAAATTACGTTTACTACATTTTCTTCTTAAGTAGATTACAAAAATATTTTTAAATGTCGAAAACTGAACAATTTGATTTACTCTCCTGTTGAAATACTTTTTAGCAGTCCAAAGTAAGAAACAGTTGTGGTCAGTATCTAATAAAGGTTGAATTAATTAATAGAATTAAATAAAGCTTAACAAACGTTGACAAACCTTTATGAAAACTTCAAGCGAAACTTCAACAAACTTCATCGCTGTCAATCCATTTCTCAATTGAGCTCTCATGATTACAATTACGAAATGTTTCTTTAATTTGTTGTCATCGATTTCTTCCCATCCACTATCGAATGCTGCGTCAGCCACGTCAATGCTCGAGTCGATCAATCTCTGACCAGAGGAGCATTGCAAGAAAACTTGCCCACAAATCATGAACATGTAAGCCACAAAGAACATATAATGCTCGTTCTCTGTTACTGACCCTGTCGACAGTTGAAATGCTACAAAACACATTATCAGAGAGCTCATGACGAAACTTATTAGATATGTCGGTCCGTAAACATCTTGAAGTTTCTTGCTGAGTGTCAAAAGTTTATTGTGATGGATGATCAAACTTTTCAGTTGCTCTTTCTTCTCGTCGTCAGCGATGAACTTCAATTTATTTAAGTTAATTTTCAGAACTTTAAACTCCACGACGAGAACGTTTATGAAAGCAAGTAAAAGTAGATCTGATGCCAGTAAAGTTAGAGAGTAGAGAGTTCCAACATAAAGAGACCAGCCGAAAGCGTACGGAAAATTCTCCTGGCGATGAGCATCGAAGGGATACCAATAATCAACTGGCAGCTCAACTTTCCCATTAATTAAGAAAGGAAAAATGTTCAGCAACATTTGAATGCAAGTGCTCAATAATATTGCTGAGTAGATCTTGCAGACAAGGAAATAGTTGTGGAGATCCTTTTTAACTTTATCATTCACAAAATCCTTGCTCTGACTTTTGTAAATACTTTCAAGTTCTTGAATAATTATCCAAATGTCTTTTTGATTGTAAACTGTCAACGCGAATTTACTGAAGATTACGAAAGAAGTTGTTGCGTTGGGGATCGCCATAAAATCTGCGGCTAAGTCAGCATTGGTAACATAAACTTTTATCAAGAAACTGACGACGCCCCACAACATGGAAATTAAAACGAATCTAACATAGACTTGCAAAATGTAATATTTCAACATTTTCCAGAAACTCGACGACTCCTCTAAAGGAGCAAAATGGAGGCAAACCGTACGGCTCAGAAATAAAGAATATTTAAGGAAAGATTGAAAATTTATTTCCTCTAAATTAAACACTTCAACTTTAAAGAACTTTGCCATTTTCGATGAATGTCAAGACGCGACTAATTTTTTTTTAGTTCTCCGCAAAGTTAAATAGAAAAAGTTACAGTAGCAGTTCGTAACGAACTTACTGTAGGCCCTACAGTGTAGGGTTTTTCATCGTTGGACTGGTTACAGGGGTTGGGACTTTACTGGGTTAAATGGAGAGAGATGGATCCAATGTGTGGAGCTTGGGATTGTTTGCTTTATCTCGACCGGCTGATCACTTTATGTAAAGAAATCAATGCTCTAACTCCAAAGGAAAAGAAGTTTCACTTGGCGCTGATCGAAGGTGGACTCATATCTGGTCCAGTTTTAGAATTCGTTTAAGCATGCTGAATATTTCTTGTGAAGAAGTGTCAGCAGAAATGTTCACAAAACTGAATAAATCGAAAAAGATTTCAATCACAGCCCACAGACCACGGACAAAGCGACCATAATAGGGTGTTCCATCCTTCGGATGAAAAACCCAAAACACTCTTTTGATTAATTCATTCGATGATTGACTTTATGAGCATGATTACTGTGATCACTAATAATCATTGCTGTAATAATTTGAAGCTTGATCAAGGTGGAGTAAATAATTGAAAAGAAGTTGAGTCAACTCGTTTCTTTGAACGTCACTAGACAAGATTCAGAAGAGATGAAGCCAAATAAATGAATTCCTTTAAAACAATCTTTTATTCAACAAACAAATTGCGGTAAGATTAATATAATCTTTTGCTCTCTAACAACCCCGTGTCTCCCGCGTGCTTCCAATTGAGCGAATGAATCATTCACAATTTACGATCGCAGACACCTACAAAGATTTCTCTTTTCATGTTTTATTCTTCCAGTTGATGAGCGCGCGATTTTATTTTTAATACACTTAGTCGCTCTGAAAATAAATTGTTTATTAACAACGAGCGCGCGAAGTGAAGCTCCCAAAAAAAAACAACGCAACAAATATTTTCATTCATTCTAAATGCGCTTCCAGTCTTCTTTCGGATTTCGTTGAGTGCAAACGTGGAAAATCAAAGCGAGTGGATTTTCTTTTCGATTTTCTACAGTGGAAGGGGAAAGATTCTCCTGATTTTCAATTAAAACGCTTTAATAAAACAACTTGGATTATTGATGGTGTTCTCATAAATTTAGATTGATGTGCGTGGATAGAAATCAATTTTCAATTATCGCGAGGAGAGCGTGAACAGAAAAAGTTCTCCCGACCAATTTTCTGGTTCGTAAAATCGTTTCTTCTTGTGCAATGTTAAAATTAGAAAACACGTCGAGTGAAGAAGAAGAAAAGTCGCGAGATGCTGACAGTTTTAAAGTGATCTTGTGAATCTCGTGAGTTAAAGAAAAGTTTCTTTTGTGAAAAGTTTTTTCGGTTGCCATCGAAAATCAACATCGGAAAATTGTTTGCTACGCTCGCCTGATGGCATAATTCCGCGCTGTCGATTCCTACGGGCACACATTTCTATGGTGCCGAGCGTTATTTTACAGAACTGGGTGAAAAATGTAAAGAAATTTCTAAGCGAAGTTGAAGGGAAGCGGAGAGACACAGTTTGGCGAATTGCTATGATACCGATGTGGCTGTTAATGTTTGGTAATCGATTAAACAACAGCCCGCTGTGAGGAATGCTTAGAAGTCGGTGAAATAATTCAAATTCCTTCAGTGAAGTTAACTGCAGAAAAAGGGGGAAAGCGAATCAAATTAAATCGAATCAAAATCAAATCAAAACGACAAGACAAAGCCTCATAAAATAAAAGTTTTTTGTGTCAACGAATCAACCGAAGCAATGAAAGACGAACGAGACAGTTGCTCAACTGGGAGTTCGCTCAGTGGAATATATAAGAACATTCTGAACAAGGTGAGTTCAACGTTCGTCATCTTATTGCACAATGAAAGCTCATTCAATGCTGCTTACTGAAGCGAAAAATGGGCTTGGAAAATATGTCAAAGAGAATCTAGAATCTCTCTTCAATTACTGAATAATCTGTCACTGTTTTGTTAATTAAGATTCATCGACATATTCAATTTGAAATGAATATCTCAGCGACGTAATCTTATCCTTCAACTGCCATGTTTCATTAAATCTAATACACGATGATCTCAGCAAAGCAAAAGTTACTGTTCATTCTTGAGATTAGATTAATCCCAGCGAAAGTAAACAGAAAGAAAGATTGTTGTTTACCGAAAGAACGTGACTTTCGCTAGAAACAAAGAATCCCCTTCCCACTTTTATTACAAAGTCATTTTTCTTCTCTGCACTGAATTTTCTTTTACAGCAATCTCCAGCGCCAATTTGCATGTTTTACTTTTCACATCCATTCGGGATATCGACGCCGTCATCAGCAAACAATGCTGGGAATATTGGAAACTCAACTCAGCAGTCGAAGAAGGCTTCAAAATACACAACGACGACTTATCTTGTGACAGAGATTCAAAAGAATCACAGCGATGGATCACAAGACGAAGCGGAGCCAAAGAAACATCCTTACACTGACCGAGAACTTATTCCCTGGCCGAAGAACTTTCTTCTTCCTCCACTCATTCAACTACTCGAGAAAAAACACGGTAAATTATTATTGTTTTGTTATTTTAGCAACCACGCAATTTATTTATTTTTTGAGAGAAAGAGAGAGAGCCGGCGAGGCGACTGCCGAAAAAAAGAATTGTCACGAGCCACTCAGTCAAATAGAAAAAAAAAAACATAAACAGAGAAAGGAAAATGCACACACGAGTTTTCCTTTTGGAAAACGCCTCGGAAAATGAAACGCGAGAGAAGAATATTTTTAAATGTTTGTCGATTCGAAACAGTTGACTGCGAGTCTCCGTTTCCAAAGCATTGTTCTTTCATTGAACAACGGAAAGTTCTCGCGAGCTGAAGTCGAATTGTCTACGTTGCTTTATCAGTTCGTCGACTGCGCTAAGCTGCTTAGCATAGACCGGATCACGCAAAGCAGATGATTGAGGAAATCGCCAATGAAACTCCCGCGCCCATTTCGCTGCGATAAAGTTAATTAAGTGAACATATCGACATTGCTCGCAAATAAAAACAAATGAGGAGACAATTTGCACAATTTCGTTTTGATGCGCTGTGTGACCTTCAAACGTTTTGCGTGAACGACGAGCACGAGAGACTTTTTTTTTGTGCCGGTCAGTGTCAATAACCCAAAGTGAGTTTCAACGATAATTAGCAGCGTAGCGTGAAAATCAATATCGCGGTTATACGCCGGTGATTGAATAGAAGTGAACAATGTAAAGGATTTTTAAACGAGAACGGAAAGAATTTACTGCTGAACGTTTTTTATTTATTTCGAATCAAATTTTCCAGTGAATTCATAACGAAACTTCCACGAAAATAATTAAACGCCGACTGCCAGCTCGTTGTAACGTGAAAGAAGAAAAACTTTCATAATGTGAAAATCAATATTTCCTATAAAGAATTTACATTGCACAAGTCAATATCTTAACTCACACATGTCGACATTCAAAGCTCGCAAGCATCTGCTCAATCTCTTCTTCTCAAGAAATTTTAATTAAAAATTTAATTTGAGAATTTTATTTTGCATTCGCTTATAGGAAAGAAACTTCCAGACATCGATGCGATTCTGAAGCAAGTTCGGAAACAAGCGTGGAACACTCCGAAGTCTCGACATTCGCATAACTTTTGGAGGTAAGAAAGGTTAATGTGAATAATGAAGTTAGTCGATAAATGTTCATTAGGAAACGATTTCCATGCGTTTGAACCATTATCGAGGATTCCTCATTTCCCTCACGTGCGAGATAAACGGCCGCAGAGCGAAAATAAATTCCCAAGAGATTTATAAATAAACAATTCGCATCTGTGATAAATGGCACGACACTTTGATTCATGCATGAATCCTTGAGTTTTCTTAATTTTCGTAAAAGCATTTCTTTTACCTGTAGCTCGTCAACGAAACGACATTTTATTGGATGTAACAACAACGCTCTCCTAAATTGATAATAACATTTAGAAAGAAAATGCGAACTCATATCAATTTCTCTTCATTTCAAGTCGGGGATCTTCCGTTTCCAGCGACGATTTCTCATCGTTAGCATCGCCTGACTCAGTCAACGACAAAACGAAGCCAAGTCGAGGCAAACTGAGACAACGAGCTAAAAATACGAAAGCGACTAAAATGGAAGGAATTGCTTTAAACTCGAGTGGAAGCAGCGGAAGTGGCCGTGGAAAAACTCAAATTCTATTGAAACGACGATACTCAGTTCCAGAAATAATCATGAGAAAGTGAGTAAGAAAAACTAGCTTTCCTAGGAATGACCTTTTCCTTCTTTACCTCTGTCACATCATAAATTCAAAAGGCAAAAGCGAAAACATTTTCGTCTTTTCACGAAAAATCAATTGCAAACCTTTTTTTGCTGACTTCAAGTCGTTCACAGCAATCAAATGTAATCCTTTCGAGAAGTTTTAGCTTAGTCAAGAATTGACTGTCAGTCAGTTTATTACTTTGAATATTTCTTAGCTATAACGAAAAGCGCTGACTCAATCATTTCATAAATTTCTCAACCACTTTTCTTTCGCTCTGATTTACATAATTTCACAATCGTTTATCTTCTTTTCTTTCCTCTATTTCCACCTTCCACACAATTTTCCCAGATATTCATTAGCACAACAGAAGTCGTATGAGGAGAGTGTGGGCGGCCAGTCAACAATGAGTCCCATGAGCGAAGCGATTACCAAATGTCGTAATGGTCAAAGCTCTATTAATAAGAAACTACCACAAACACAACCCGCGAGTTCTTCCAATACACGAACGTCGAGTCCGATTAAATACTTTATACCCTTCTCACCCCAACCACCAACAATATCACCATCAACGACGAATAGTTTCGGGGGAAGCGCGACTTTCCTTAACAATGAAATTTCAATGCGAAAGCAAACGCTACTTCGACGAATGTGGAGTCGCGAGTTCCAACACACAAAATACTCGGGCAGTTGGTCACCGCCATTAAGACGAGCAACACATCATCCGCAAAGTCGACTTCAGAAGTTCAATACTTTGCCTGAGATAATTTCGTCGTCGTGCGAAAAGTGTAAAGAGCTCGGTGTGCTCGCAAGGAATTTTGATGAAGAGTTTTGCGAAGCTAAAGAGGATAAGTCGCAACAGACCGATTTTGATTTGGAGAGAAATTCCCAGCCGGCTCATAAAGATAATTTCGCAAGTCAATCTTCGGGAGCGTCTTCCCTCGTACAATCCGCTGAAGTAAGAGATGCGAAAGCTTCGTGTGGCGTCGTCATTAATTCAGGAGCGACTATTGATTCGAACGGAAATAACATCGTGATTTGTATGACAGCACTTCAAGAGCCGAGACATCAGACGAGTCTCCAAGATGCTGAAGAGATGTTGAGTGTCGAGATTGATGGCAACAATAACTCAGATTCAATGGGGAATGGCGAGAAGTTCTTGCGGAAGCAGTTTAGCACTCAGATCGATGACCATGAATCGACTGAAGTTGTCTACAAGCGACTTCGCGAGGAGAATCTCAACGAAACTGAGATCGACGAATGTATTTCGCAGATGTTGATCGAAAACCTCAACACGGTGATTAAAACTGTTAATGAAAACCTCCAAGCGAACGGCGAGCGCAACCTTGTAAAAATCGATTATCGTTCGGGGGTTGATGGGGTCGAAGAGAGCGACGGCGGCTACTATACAAATAAATTCGGAAACCAGCACGAAATTTCCATTCAAATGAGAAACGCCAAAAATGGGGACAGCTCGAGCACTCGAAATTCAAATGAGCCAACGAGTCCGGATTACATTGCAGTCGAGCGCGGAACTTGTGAAAATGCGGATGGAAAAAATCCTGACGCTGATCGAATTTACTTCGCTTGCTTTGAACATCAGAAGAGTTTGAGTGACAACAGCACATCAACGGAAGGACTTGAAGAGATCACAACTGCGATCATAAGTTCGGGAACTTCTTATCCCGAGCCATCGCATCCCGATTCGATTTTTGTTCCGCGTGTGATCGGTCCAAAAACTGAATCAATGGAAGTCAATCCATCGTCGTCATCTGCTCAGGAAGATGATGAGTTCGATGGAGCTGACGACTCCGAGGATGAAGATATAAGTGATGTTGATAGTCTCGATGATATCGTAACGATTCGAGCGAAGAAGCTCAGTGAGATTGCTCATCATCAACATAAAAAAGCTCAAGCAATTTATCGCCACGCTCACATGAAAGGTCAAGCTTTCTTTGTTCCAATTGTTGACACTGAGCAACCAATTGATGAACATGTCGTTGTGGCCGATGCAATGCCTGAGAAGCTCAAAGAGAAGTTAGTGTTGAGACAGAGACGAAGAGATATGAAAAAGCAGAGTGAAGTAAAAATCAAGCAATGGCGAATGCAGAAATTCATCGAACGCAAAATTGGAGAAGTCAAATTAGTCAACAATTATGTCGAGGACTTTGCGACTGGCGGAGCTTTCAAAATCATCGGAATGCCTTCGAAGAAACATGGAGCAATTGAAACAAACGTTTATAAGCGGGAAGCGGGTCAGGCGACCGGATGGGTTCCTAAGTCAAGGCAAGCCCAATCGAATGAGCTTCCGGAAAAGTCAGCAAAGTCGAAGAAACTTCGGAATGAGATTGGCATGTTAGAGTCTTATAAAATCGACGGTCGTGGGAATATGCAAATTCAAAATC
Source organism: Smittia aterrima (assembly GCA_033063855.1). Classification (NCBI taxonomy): domain Eukaryota; kingdom Metazoa; phylum Arthropoda; class Insecta; order Diptera; family Chironomidae; genus Smittia; species Smittia aterrima. The sequence continues at coordinate 5,629,741 of CP093831.1, forward strand.
CTGGGAAAGCAGAAAAGGCTCCTCCACCAAAGCCGAAAATTAAACGAACAACAGTTCACACTGCAGTGAGTGAAAGTAAAAAGTCGTCGAAGGGAAAATCGAAAACACCTTCAGAAGCTCCAACAAGAAAATCAAATTATTCGTCCAAACGAGCATCGTCAACAAATGTTCCCACATCGTCAGCTTCGTCTGTTGAAGCAACGGACGCCAGACGACGACAAGTAATGAAAGACGTTCAGCAGATGTCGATTTATAAAAGTGATCTGACCCCAGATCCAGACAGTGGACCATCGAGAAAAATGTGGAAAACTGAGATTCAAGAAGGTGACAAACATATTGAAATACTAGAAATAGTTGAATGTGTCGATGGCACATCATCATCAGCACCCGAGCATAACTCGAACTTTAGTCAACACCTCTTTCCACCGACAAACCACAAATATTATCATGTCTCATCATCATCATCCGCCCATCCAACGATTGTAAATAAAACATTTAGTGTAAGAACGTCTGGCTTCGGCGGAATGGACGATCGCGACAGTTTTCAATCGAGAATTCCAATTCCTGTCTATCGATACATGCGACACTCAAAGCCAACGTGGTTGCCACGTGATAGTTCACCCTGCAACAACAATTACAGTTCATCGACAGACGCTGAAGACTCAATTCCATCTGGAAGTTCACATGGAGTAAAGCAAACATCGAAAGTCGATCGAATGATTGCAAATCTTTTAATGGAAGCATTGAAGAGTCCTGAAGACTTGGGAGTAGATTTTGTGAAGTCGCCAAAGATTAGAAGAACAAAGAGACGATCGCAGTCTCCAGCTGGTGAATCTTCTTCGACTGGATATTACACTGGAGACAGTTCAAGTCGTCGCTCGGCCAGTAACAGCGCTGGGAAGTATCAGCATCGTTTCGAAGTGATTCCAGAAGAGAAAAGTAGTTTCTCGGTCGATTCATCAAACGATGATTTCATTGAAGACGAAGAAGAAGAGAATGCGAAAATCAATAATATCAACAGCGATTGGAAAAGTCGTAAGAACCTGCAGAACAATGACATCAAGACGAGAAGTGTAACGCCAAAGCAAGAGAAAGAAATTGACGATGAGGAGAACGAGAAAAGTATGTGTTGGCATATAAATAGCTTTAGCTTCTAGATGATGACAAAAATGCTTGGGCTCGAGCTCTTGTTGTGTCATAAAAATGCAAATTTCTTTTCGAATTTTATTTTTAGGCAAAACTCAGAACATTCTTCCGAAGTCTTCACCTCCAAAGCCATCACCCGTGAAGAAAACATCGCCCAAAAGTAATCCGAAACCTCCATCAACTGTGAAGCCAGTGAAATCACCATCAAAGTCAATAAAAACTTCATCTAGTGGTGACTCACCGGCTGCTCATGTAGCATCGTCTCCTAAGAAGAAGGAACCTCCCGCTTTCACAACATTCTCGGAAAATGTTCAAAACGAGGATGAAATTGAGAAGAGCGTCACAGAAGAGTCATCACAACCAAAGTCGGAAGGTATTGAATAACTTTTCTAGGAAAATTCTTTATAATTTAAATTTTTCCTCTTTAGTAGAAGAGAATTTATTTTAAGAACAGAGCTCAGTGCACTTTTAGTTTGAGAGAACAAACAAAACGATTTGTTGAACTTTTTGAGAATAAAAATGTAAGCGATTAAGAAACAGAGCTTTCTTTTTGTTTTTTGACAAAACCCATCGAGTCCCCTCCAAGTCCTCTTCCAAAACTTTTCAGAGCAACAACCAAACACAATGAAACTCTCGTCGAGCTTTCTCGCATCCAAACTACAGAAAAAAGTGTAACCCAATTGTAATAATCGATTTTCATTTTGTGCGTTTGGCATATCATTCCCTAGATTTCATTTAATGTTTAGTCGTAGACCTCGCAAGTAGCCAACGGAGCCGTAAATTGTAGCGCGGAATTCATTAAACCCTTCCGACAATTTGACACCCTCGGAACTTTTGGAACGTTTCATTGTGTTTTATGAACTCCTTAACTCGCATGACAAATCATAAAATTCAAAGTTATTCATTATATTTTGTGTTAACCAAATAATTTGAGGTTTTTACTGTTTTCCCTCAAATTATTAAATTTATTTTCATATCGCACGAGTCGATGCTTTTGAATCTAATTGGTAGACGACAGTAGACACCTTCAAATATCATGTTTCTTACAAATTTTCCTTTTGACAAAATCGATTGACTTCAGTAACTCTTGCTAATTCATTAACTCGTTCAAATAACTAATCATTTTTGTAAATAACATTTCTTGTTCATCTTCCTCTCAACAGATGCTTTTCACTCCTCCCAAGATCATCATAGCGAGCACAAAAATCTTATTCATCAATTCATGAGCAACAAATCGTCATCGTCATCAAACAATAATCATTTCCATTATCATTTGTATCAATATCAGACACACAACTGCTGCTTAAATCTGTTTGATCCCAGCAAAACATCATCCACAGTGACGACGGCGGCGTCGAATGAAAACTTTTCCAGCTTTCACACGCAATCAATTGGCAATTCGTGTCAAACAGCAGACTTCACTCAGTCACGAAACACGCAAAATTTTGATGATGAGAAGTCAAAAACGGCGGCGAGCTCGAAGTTTAATGAGAACCATTCGAGGTTAACGAGTTCGGGCTCTGAGTTCCCCTCGACAATTTTCAATAATCAGAGTCGAGTTAATTTCGATACATCGAATGCCGTAGAAACGCCGTCTTACGATGAGAACACGTCAAAGTCTCAAACGGCAGAAAAAATAATCGAAATTGAGTTGTCAAACGAAAACTACAAGAAGCAAGAGTCTGATCAAGACGATTGCAGTTGCACAAAGAAATATTTGCCATATAAAGTCAACGAGAAAAATGTTTGGCAAGTCTACGAGACAAGCGATTGTAAATATATTCAGTCAAAGTTCGAGATCGACGAGATCTTTCATCCGCCAACATCAAGCGATGGAACAAACCCATCGACTTCTGAATACAATCCACTTTTACACAGCCGCTCAAACTTTAGCAATCAAATCATTTGTCACGCAATAAAACAAGACACGGAGACAAACAACGAATCACGAAACACGGATAAAAGTGAATTTGATAAAAGCAACACGTCGATGAACTTGAATAGCACGAGCGACAGTATTTACACTCCAACGTTCAACATTAAAACGGAAGCAATTGTTGAAACGTGTCAATGCATCGATGAAGAAACTGAAGATAACGAGTCGAAAATTGATGGTGACGAAGAAGAAGAAATCGAAAGTGTCATCAGTAAACCGCAACCCGCACCTTCTCAACCACGAGAAGCTTTCTCAGTTAATCAACAATCAGGAAAGTTACTCAATCGACCGAAAGCCACGAACAACATTTCAAGAGATCAAGTGAAGCCGGTCGACAAGGAAATTCAAAACGAAATCACGAAAAGCGGCGTCAAAACAAGTTCAATGAAATCGTCAAAGCCAATTCGACTGCCAAGTCCCGTCCCGAAGCTTCAATCGTCGCCTGTGAGAAACGAAATTTACGACAGCGACTCAGAATCAACGGAAAGCGAGTTTTCGTCAATTGAGACGCAGCTTGAAACAATTAAGGAGAAAAAGAAAAGTCCAAAGATGAAAAGTAACCAGAATAGTCCGAAAGAAAAGTCAAACTCGAGAGAAAGGAGCAGTTTAGTGCGACAAGACAGCAAAGGTCAACGGCAAGAGAGTAAAAGCGTTGTTATTCCAAATATTCATCAAGGTGAATTTATTCGAAGATTTTCAATCAGAATTCTAAAATATTTTCTTTATTTCTTCTTAGGTTGGTCAGTCACTGTAAGTAACCAAACTTCTCTCACAAAAAGCATTTCTTAAAATTTCTTCTACTTTTAGGTCGCAGGAACTCATCCTGATCTCGCACCTGACGTTGAAATGAAACTTTGCTTCCCGAAAGCGAAAGGCGCAGTCTCAACTCCCGAAAGCAGCAAGATTAGCAACAGCACAAAGCAAGAGAACCCTGAAGTCTTCTATTATAGGAACAATCAACTCCTTCCCCCACCAGATATTCCGAGAGAAGTGCCAACGGAAATGCAATATGATCGATATGATCACAAGCCTTATTACAATCATAGACGCTCGTTGTCGCTTGCAAGGATTGACAGTGGATTGAGTGGTAAAAGAAGTCTTGAGAGAGAGAGAGAGAAGTTTGATTATGAAAGCTTTCGTTTCTTCCAGGAATGATCAAACCAAAATCATACAACCTTCCAAATCTCCATGTTCCTAGACCAACAGCGAGAAACGCTTTTAAAGTAAGCTCAAGTTGAAAACATCAACATATTTTTCTAAAGTAAAAACATTCTTTCAGCAGGTTCAATGTACAACAATTTCGGCTTCGAAGACGATCATCCCAAGTCGTCGATCTCTGTCTTTAGATGTTGGGTGTGTAAGAAACTTAACTACAACTAAACCAACTTCATCTTCTTTCTTTTTAGCAACCGACGATTGTCATTGGATAGTCGAAGCCAAGCATCTCCCTTCACGCCAAGTGAGATGCTCTCTGTTGTCGGGTCTGAAATTAAAAAGACGAAAAAACCGAAAGTGAAGACGATGAGTGAACGAGACTTAACCAAACGTCATTTAAATTGCTTTACTAGAAGCAACGGAAACTTCTAAGCTCAACTAATGATAAGAATAATCTTAAGCAAGCTTTCTCTTGAACATAAAATATTAACTTAACGAAGGAAAGCTTTCGAAAGTTTTCAAAAACGATCACTTGGTGCGCTGAGATCTTTTGAGGAAATTTAGGTTTCAGCTTACGATTCGTTAAACTCTTTTATTACTCTGCTCTGCCTGCTATTCGTCGGAAGACGTTGATGTTCTTACACGTTAAGTTTCTGTTTGTCTGCGTCTCATGTTTCTTCATGCACCAACACTTTGTTTATTGTCTATTGCTGTCTTTTAAGTTTTTGTGCAATATTAACTTTTCATTCGTTTGTAAATCGCGGATTCGTTAAGACGTGCGCACGAGTTTGTTGCCGGCTCTCTATCGCTTTTTAGAGACTTTTTGTATCGATCACTTAACGCTTAAGGATTATTTGTGTTATTTGATTAAAAACAAAAAAGTAATAAAAAAAATATTTACGATAAAAAAGGAAAATCTTGTGAAATAATTTTCCTTCTTCTTAACTTGTGAGTTCTTATCACTTCAAAGCTTCGAGAAGAAATTAAAAGTGTAACAACAAAAGGGAATCGTGACCGAGAAAATTGCACGTTTGAAAATAAATAAAAAGTTCTTTTTTCTGTGCTTCTTCGACGACAAAAGTATTAAAATGCATTTATCAGTTGCATCGTTTAGTGTCATTAAAAGATGTTTCACAAAAATTGCGACAGAGTGTCAGAGCGAGTTAAACTAGCAGCAAAGAATAATCTAAAGAAAGAAAATTTTAGTTTTATTAGTTCATGTGGTAAAGTCGCATGTGATAAGACAAATGGCTTGCAATAGGAGCCGTAAAAAAGTTTGTGCAATCATTAACCGAATGCTATTGAAGTGAATTTCGTCAGGAGCTGAAAGCAAAAATTGAACGAAGCAAAAAAATATTTTTAATGTGCAAACGTTTGGAAATCGCATGCAAATCCGACGGTGAAAACTCCCGCGGAAAAATTTTGTGTCGTGCTATGAAAAAATGTTTTCCAGGTGAGTCGAAATAAAATCAAATAAGTTTTTGATTAATCCAGTTGACGACGATGTGAAAATTAAAAAAATAAAAGTTTGATTTTATAAAGTTAGTTTAGCCAAAACCTCGAAATGATTATAAAGTACTTATTATGAAGTACATGAGTGAAGCTTCTTCCTCTCAATGATCTAGGTTCGAATCCTGATCATTTAACTATGACAACGTCTGAATTTTTTTTTTAAAACCGATTTGCTCCAGTTTATTTGTCAAACTCTTGAAATTATTTTTTATTTATTCCAAGAAAAGTGGATTTGATGTCACTTTGTTTTCCTAAAAGTGTTAACACTTAATTAAAGTTCAATTAATAAAACCTTGGCGTCAAAAGTCCGCTTGATGTTTGCTCTTCCATGTTTGAATGAAGATTTGTAACAAAACGAAACGATCTGAGTTTGCTTTTGTAATAAACCGAAAATTTCTTCAATCGACACTTCAATCTGAAGTAGATCACAAATAATTCAATATACGAACGGGAGCGAGTGGAATGTTTAGAGAAGACCAACGCGTAGTCAATTTCTCGGGCGCTGTGTATCGACGCAATTAGCACTAACTTTCAAATTAGGCTCCAGTATGAAGCACATTCATCACCCGAAACAAAAAAGAAAAACAAGATTTTAGTCGGAAAGTAAATAAGCAATTACTCGCTCGTCTAATAGAAGTCGATATATCATTCATTGATTTCTGGTGAAGAAGCGAGAGGCTCAACGTGAACCTCCGACGCTCGCACACGGAGATCGCACGTCGGAGGCAATCAAAAACATTTATCACAACGAGTGAGTGGAGCGCGTGAATTAATCTTTCACTTCATTTGCACGAGGAAAACACTTTGCAAAGCTGTGTAAGGTTTAATAAGAAAGCAGCGTGGCTCTAATGATATTAATAGAGAGCCTTGCTGGCTACTTAAAGCTCAAGCAAACAAACAAACAAAAAACTAGTTTCAATGATCTCTGATCAAGGATTAAGAAGATAAATCAGAAGAAGTCAAAACGTTGATTCTCGCCAAGCTGCGATTTGTCACTCGCTTAATGCAGACATTCACACTTCCTTTTAAGATTGGCGAGAGCGCAATCTCGACAAGAAAGCTAATGACAGATCATTTGTAAGATTTTTCTTTATTGTTGCACGCGCGACTTGTGTTGCATGTCAAAGATACTCGCTCATTCATTCAGCTTATCAGCAAACAAGAGTTAAGATTGTAGAACTCAGAATTAAGTCGTCAGTTGAGAATATATTTTGGCTCGACTTTCTTTCCACTAGTTGATCGCCCGTTAACTGAAAAAGAATTTTTTAAATTCCAAGAAATCTTCATCAAACTTCCAAGAACTAATTAAATGAAACTCAAACGACTTTACCTTTAATTGAAAGTTCATTAAAAATTCTTAATGAGTTCGAGCTGAAAAAAAAAATAAAATCCCAAACACAAAAATTGTCACCCGAAACGAGGAACGGAGTAAACAGCCACAACATTAAACAGTAGAGAGACATGTCTTTTGTTTGATCGCGACTAAGAAAATCTCGGGAAAGGAAGCCAGAGAACATGTTTTTGTCTTTTAAATTCACGAGTGATAAACTTAATCGTGTTAATCGATATATTTCTCCATCTAAACATTAGAATACAATGGCTTGTCGCTGCTTTTTTCATTCTTCTCGTATGTTGGGCTAAGCTTGTAGCTGACTTCTCATTCGATTCTGTCTTCAAACAAGTCACTCGGCTTAACACAGAAACGGAGAAAGAAAGAAAAGATTGACAAAAGAATTAAATTTTTGTTTCGCTTCTTTCTTGTGTGATGAAAATTCAAAAAGTCGATTATTCATCATCACTGAGCAATACTCGCCGGGGCTCAAACAAACATTCAGCGAATAGATGGAAAATAGTTGAAGAGTTATTCAAACAAGAGCTTCAAAAATGTATCATTTGTCTTTGTGGCCTCTTCTTAGCCAGCCACGGGTTCGTGAGAATTTCGACTTGAGCCCATATAACGTCGTTTGAAATGCTTTGAATCAGACCGCGATATCATTTCTTTCAAAACTAAAGTATGAAAGTTACAAGATCATCTCGACAATACACATTTTTATTTAAATTTCTTTTCACTCGCTTCGTCGACTGATTTTCTTCTTCTACGAAAGAGACTTCAACATTTCAATTTTCGCGTTTTATTTTCAGATTTGAAACCAATAAATCAACAAAAGGAGCATCGAAACTGCGAAGAGACTTAATTAACGCCGAAATAGCCAATTTGCGGGACTTGCTGCCATTGCCTCAGTCAACACGTCAGAGACTTTCACAGCTTCAACTAATGGCGCTCGTTTGTGTTTATGTGAGGAAAGCGAACTATTTCCAGCAAGGTACAAACATTTTAATCAATTTTCTTCAAGTCGACGAATATATGAACTCACTTTAAAGTGTCATTGAGAATGATTAATTACGATCTGCGAATTGAAGAATATTTTTAGAATATTTCGAATGTCAAAGGGAACAAACATTCAAAACGTGCTAACGGCACTCAGACGAACATTGTCTCTCCCCTCAATCGAAGCTTAAGAAAGATTAAGCGAGTGAGTCACATTTTGCATGAAAGCTCAGGCAGTCCAACAAAAGAAATTTATCGTTCGCTCTGAATAAAACATCGACTGACAGAAGTTGAAAGGTTCAGAACAGCGAGTGAGACAAACAAACCCAAAATAACAAAAATTAAAACCATTAAGCTCTAAAAAAACTCTTTTCAATGACAAATATCTTAAGCCCAAATAAATCATAACGTTAATTTGTTTCGTAAGCGAATTGAATTAAGATAAGGAATCAATTAGGTTTTTTCCCCTCTCGTCTCTCTCTCTTACTTTAATCGGATTCAAAGTGAAATATGAACCGCAAAATTTAAATTAGCCTTACATAATCGACTCGTCTGGTGTGTGCTTGCCTTTTGTCTTTCTCCTTCATCGTCTGCTTAAATTAATCCAGATGAACTAACTAACAGTAAAGCGTTTATTGGAGAAGGAGAACCGGCTAAGAGATTGAGCCATTAAAGGATCCTATCAGATGAAAACGAGTGGAAACACTTTTACTTGAGTGATCGCTCGCAATTAAACGAAACGAACTGAAACCAAGAAACCGAATGCCAACAAAGTTGTCGGTAAATTTCTTTTTCATGTTGTTGATGGAGCCCGCAAGATTCATTGAATAGTTTTCGATCCATTCTTAAGAGTGAGACAGACAGAGACCACAAGCAGTGAGAGACAGAGTTGGGCCCAGCTCGAATCTCAGTTACAATGTGAGACAATTTAATTGCATCATTAAATTAACTTGGAAAAAGAGCCCTGAAGTGTCTGATGCAATGGTGTACATGCCTATTCATTCCCTGTATCTTCTTGCATTGATCAACAACTGCAAAGAGGAAAATTTATACGGCGAGCGTCGTTTAAACTTATTCATTAGATTCCACCGAAACTGTCGTCAGTCGCTGCTTGTTTATTCACATTTTCCGAATCAATATTCTCCTCTCGATAGTCTCGGCGCGCGATTGTTGGGATTTGTCAACAGTTGACGTCACAACTTGTTATTGAGTTTAGAGTGAAGATCATCAAACTTATTTATTTCCCCGCAAATTCTAAACAATAATTTTTCCTCTCTCGTCAATAAATTCTCGCGGTTCTCATGTTTGCTTGGAAAATTTATTTATTAACCTTACAAATACTCGCGCAGATCGCTGACACTCGCCTAGTTCAATTGTTGCTATATCGACTATTTTTTTTCCTCAAATCAACGAAAATAAATCATTTTGTTTCTTGATCTCAGATTTTATAATTTTTTTTCTATGTTCATTTGCAGCTTTCAAGCGCTTTGATAATGGATTACAAAACTCAACTCCAAATATTGGATTTTCGAAAGTAAGTACATAAGTTCGCCCTTCTGAGTTTGCGATTTGAATAATTTTTTTTCGTCGCTGTTTGTTTATTCGGTTGCGAGTGCAAAGCTGATAAGAGCTTCAAGCTTTACCGAGCAAATTAATTATGCTACTTAAGTTTCTTAGTTGTTCTTCAAGGTTGCTTTGCATTCCTTCGAAATGATCATTCGAATCACAATAAAGAAACTTTGGCGAATCTCTGAATGTATCAGCTTTGAGATTTATTTAAAAAAAACCAACAAACAGCAAAGTTCAGAGTACAGAGATTATGAATCACCGCAGTGTTGAGAGCTGCTATAGCAGAGAATAATGCATAATCAAAGTCTTCTGAAATTATACTTTAAACGTTGCAACAGTTTGATGTGTTTTTCCCGTTTCTCTCGCTCTCGCCTGCATCGAGCGATCGCGTTTATGTATCGAACTGATGTCCTTACAAGGGAAATTCGCTGTTTCAATGAACTTGCAATATATAGAACCGACGTGCCATTTAAGATCGTTTTGTTTATTTGGTATGTTTAGCGTTAATTAGACGTGAGCTCACATTGCTTCGTCTAATCAACGAAATGAAATCAACGGTTTGTGTGAGAGAGGAATGTTATACTTTTAATAACAAACTCATCAAAAAGATGAAGCATTGCCTCGGTTGGAATACAAAGAATCCATAAAGCACCACTGCATCGTGCGCCCGTTCGTTCTCCGCCCGATTCCCGAGCATAACGATATATTTTTCACTTAAATTAGCAAATAAACTCAAGACAGAGTTCAAACGAAGAGTTCAAGCCCATAATAAGAAGCAAATGCTACACTTAACAGCATCTCCGGACGGGAATGAAGTGAAGAGTCGACTGGAGAAGTCTCGCCGAGAGAGAAGAACTAACAAAAAAGACGAAAACAAATCTTAATCTTTCTACTAATCTTCTTTTAATGCGATATCTATCATTTCGCTCTCCTCCCTTTCAATTCTCCATTCGTTCTCTTTCCGCGATCCGCGCCACAACATAAAAGACGTTCACGTGCGAAAATTGCATTTAAAGTCAAGTTTACTACACAACAAAGAAGAAAAATATTAAAAATGCATCAATTATTGCAGATTTTTCATGTTTGTGCGCCTTCTTCTCTCGTTGGACCTCGTCCAGTCTTTGAGAGAATGAAAAATTCCCAAATACGAATATTGTACAAATTATTAATTCCCGCACAGCGCTTTACTTACTTTCGAGCGATGCTTCGTATGTTTATCAATGGTAATTACATAGCAGAATCGCTTTTGCTGCATAGAAGCATGCAAGGCGAATTAAACAGTAATAGACGATCGCTGGAAATTATCCGATAATGTACTGATTATTTATTATTGTAGCCTTCGCTCCCTCTCATTCTCCGCGCCACAACGTAGACGACACAATAGCAATCGCGACAGCACTTTATGATAGTTTTGTGTTCTTTTCCTATTTTCGCGATTTACGGTTATAAAGTAAAAGCTTCCAATTTTATGTCTTCTCTCTTCTCCTCTTCATCTTCTTCTTTTCTCTTCATATGCTCAGCGCCTCAATTGAGGTCAAAGTTGGATGGGAAAATTGCAAAGTTATGAACTTGAGTTGTATAAACTCAAATGACTTAATTTTCCCAGAAATCTTAAAGCTTCAATTTCTCTTTTCGCCCTGTGACACATTATGACGCGTTATCGGCAGCTCAACTTCTTTCACACGACGTCTTTAAGGCTTAAAACTATCGAATACTCTAATTCACATTTAAAATGTTTGCTGCTTCTCGTGAAATGAAATCAATCGCGCCACGGCTTTCTCATCAAAAAATAAATCCTTCAAAGTCTTAAGTGAAGCTCTCACTCTCAGTCCAATCCGATTTATGTTGACAAAATATTTCATAACAACAGCTATTCCGACTTAAGCCGAATCTTAACAGCGAACTCAAAACTTTATTTTTCGTTTTCCCATCGCCTTTTGCACACATTTCAGTTCTTTTTCTGCTTCATCTCCTCTGCTCGCTTGTAATAAGCCCCCCAATTATATCGATCGCGGGAAGATGAAATTCCTCGAGTATCCATCTCGTTCGCTAGAAGACTGAGCGATGTGAGTATGTGCAGTAAGAAGAAGGAGAGCGAAGCAACATATTTTCTCACGCATTCATCGATACATAAAGTTTACTTTTTTTTCGGCGTATTAATACACATTGGATGTTGAAGAGAGATTTGCCACTTATGCTTGATTATACATGATCTATATTTTCAACTCTTGTTTCTTACTGCTTCTCAAACTATATTAAACGTACGTAAATGAATGTGAGGAAAACAATAAGACGATTGCTGCGAGAACAACATAATCGCTCTAGTTGTCTTGCCCGATGGATTACTGAGTGGGAGGATCGACTTGAACGTTACAGACAAACTCAGCAAACATTCTTTAACAAATATTCAATCGATCCCTCAAAAACGGAATGCCTTTCATTGACAGCATCGTTGCAAACCTCAAAAACTTACAACATCAAAGTTTTTGAAACAACAAAGCATTAATCTTTTGATGAAATATTTTCAGGCTCTTTCGGGCTTTCTCATGATGCTAACTCAAAATGGCAAGCTTTTGTACATCTCAGACAATGCTGCGGAGTATTTGGGGCATTCAATGGAGGACTTGCTGATACACGGTGACTCAGTCTACGATATAATCGACAAGCAGGATTATAACGCCATACAAACCGAGTTGAATCGAACGGGATCTCACATACATCAATCAACATCCCTGCACAGTTTGCATCATCACAGCAACGTCAACATGGATGGTGAGAAGAGAATGTTTCTCTGTCGGATGAATGTTAGCAGGTGATTGAAGCCGCGCGATGATATCTTAAGCCTTCAAATAATGCTGGAGATTTCTCTCTTTTCTTTCAACAGAAACGCGCGAAGACAAATGCGCTTTGGCGACCAGAAAGTCGTTCTTATACAGGGCCATTATCTCTCCTTTCTTCCTCTGTGCAGTCGGAACGAGCCAGTCTTTCTAGCGACTTGCACACCTATCGCAATGCCAGAGACAAGAGAGTGTGTCGTACAGGGAGCAACAAATGTTTTCACAACCATCCACTCGATGGACATGAAGTTTATTCACATAGATAAGAAGTAAGTGTGAAGAAGCAAATGATGGGATGAGCAGAGAGCAAAGGTCAGACATTTGGTGTGTGTAGCGTTCACACGCAGAGCTTGTCAAAAATATCAGCCACTGAAGTCATTTCTCTCCTCACGGAGGGTTAAAGAGCTCTTCATTTAAATTAAGAATAATCCCGCGAATCTAACTTGAAATAGACGAAAGACGCCGTCATCGTCATTCAGTCAAGTAAACTCTTTTAATTGAAAAATCGTAACATCGTCAGCTGAATGACTTTGAAATAACAAATTTCACATGAGAAGAAAGAGCGACGGCCACTTATTCAATTTGTAAGAAAGTTAATCAAAGCTTTTTATTTCTTGCTTTCTCATATCGACTGTCGATTGAGTAAGCGAAACCCCGAAAAGCGAACGAGAACGAGAAGAAATAATATTGATAGTTGTATTTTATGCATGTAAACTGTCAAAAGAAACAGTATCAATTATAAGAACTGTTTCTTCTTTCTTTCACTCGACGGCTCAGCATCGCGTTTTATTTTTTTTTATTTCTCATCGTTTTCCTTTCAAGTCTCACAACAATATTATCGACAAATAGAGTGAATAAAAACACTTTCATGAAAAGGCCGAGAAAGAAGAACAAGAAGAGAAAGGAAAGCTTTTATCATATCGCGCGGCGGGCCGTTGTTCTACGAAATGGAAGCTGAGAATATCGGTTGAGAGTCTTGTAACAAGAATGAAAATTATTGAAAATAATTAATAATGCTGCAGAGCTCAACAATAAAGGTGAACAATGTTGGTAGATGAAGGTGTGGCATTAAATTACATTACATACATCGACCGCGCGGCTCTACAGATTGGGAATTGGAATAGAAGTTAGATTCAAGGGAACTGTTTATGTCATAGGTCTGACCTAGCGCTCACTCACTTCGACGGTTTCCTTCCAATTTCATATCACAAACTTGTGACTCATTGAATTCTCTATTTCTATTTCTTCTTGTTTCTCAATCTCGTCTTGTTAACCAATTCGATTGAATAGTGGGGAATTCCATTTGGAATACACGAAAGATGAATTGAATGGAAGCTCCTGGTACCAATTAGTTCACTGGGACAATATCAAAGAGGCTCAAATGAAACACAAGCTAAGTAAGTTTTTATTTTGCTTGCAATTATTTCTTTTTCGCACAACTAATCAAATGTCTTCTCCTTTAGTTACACAATCAGAACAGGACCGGTCGTGCATCGTGCTAACGCGACTGCAGAAGAAAACCGGCGACTTTCTTTGGATCCATTTAGTTCTTCAAGTTCGTGATAGTCAAGACTCTAATCAGCATTCAGTCATAGTTTGTACGAATCAAGTGTTAAGGTGAGAGAGAGAGATAGAGAATTTATTTTATTAAGAAAAAAATTCTAATTTATCAAAAGATTTCAATGAATGGCTAGACGAGGAGAACTTTCGATCCCTCGGAGCCATTAAATGGTAGCTGATAACATTATTACTGATAATTTCCATTGGCCCCATTCAAACCCCGTGGGATCAAGAGGTCACATACGACAACAATTTCAATGAGAAAACGAAAAAGAAATTGTTTATCATGTTGTGTTAACGTCGTTGTACCGTCGTTCGTTCTATGAAAATCTGCTGGGGATCCCATTGTTTGCCTTCCGCGCGCCAGTTGAGCAGCTTACGGCCTTCTTGCTTTTTCGTTAAATGGAATTCCTTCGCTCTTAAAATTTATTATTATTTCAAAAACAATATTGTGCAATCCATAACATCGCGTTTGTGTCTCCAACATCGAAAAAATTCTCAAAAAAAAAATAATCCGAAAAACAAAAAGAGCAGTAAAGTCAAGAAGGAAAGAAGAACAACATTAACAATACAATAATTACATATCTGAAAGTCTCAGAGTCCTGTGTCTTGCTCGTCGTTGTTGCCTTTGCTCTGCTTTTCTTCTCATTCGTCTGCGATCTGTGCCTGATCGGTGCGACGACGTACATTCGCAAAATGCTGAGACAAGAGGATCCCGAAATAAAGAAGAGTCACAAGCAATGAGCAAAGCGTTCTCCCATTTAAATTCATCGCCCCGTTATAGTTCATGAAGCGAATTATTTATTTATGCCGTCGCTTCTCTCTCTTTATGCTCCTTACCAATTTTTCTTTGTTTTTTCTTCGTCTCTCGCTCGCTTCATATAATTTATGCAAAAATCGCTTTGATAAAAGTTCAAAGGTCTCGTATAATTTTGCTTTGCATTTTATTATTTTCAGTTCTCCTCTCAACGCTCAATTTCCATCGAGAACTCGCTAGAATCCTTAGGAATTCTCTCGCTTTCTGGCGTCGTTTAAATCTCAAGAAATCGAGGGAAATGCAAAAGAGAGACAAAAAAATTTGATTCTTTTCGATCGGCATGAGAAAAATTCATTTCGTTCACTTAGCGCGAGACTTTTGCCTCGCGGACAAAAACTTCCTGATAACCAAAACCAAAAAACGAATAAAGTGAATCATCTCGAAAGGAATTTCATTCTTCGATACGCTTTGATTGATTCACTCATCGATGAAGCCTACGTGGGCTGCCAGCGCGCGCCAATCGCGTTGATGCTTATCACAACTCGGATATTTAGCTCTTCAGTAGTTCTTCTTTTATGTTGAGCGGGAGGCGCTTGCAAATAAAAAACAGTGAAAGATGAATCCCTTTTATGTTCTTCTCTGTGGCTCTTATCTTGCGTGGTGGTCTTTCGATTATTTATGTGAGAAACTGGATCTGACTTGCAAACGAAATCATATTTCATCTTTCTTTTATTTCTCTCCCTTTCTTTTCTCTTCTTCTCCATCATCTTAATAGTCTGCTTGCTTTCATACATTTTTCTTTGATTTTAATGACCTTTTGATTCTCGAGCACTACGTTGAACCTTCAAGCCCGTGTGCGATATGCTTTTAATTTCTTTTTTATGCAAACACTAGTTAAATGCCCGTAAGCACTTTATAGACTCAAACAAACATTATTTTTTCTCGTTCGTAGTGACAAAGAGGCAACCGTCATGTTATCAAATTCATGGCTCTATCATTATTACTCCGTGCAATCGAAAATCCAGATGGGCTTGACGTATGAGGGCTCGCGTTTACCTCAAATCACAAACAACTATTACCCTTACCAACCAATCAACCCGCAACATTATCCAATGCATCAGATTCATCAGCCATACGATGTGCACGGTCACCATTACGACTACTCCCCACCCGTCAGCAATCTGAATCACCATAACGACATAAATCACAACAGTCCAACGATGAAAGAGACGACGCTAGCGCCAGTTGATTACAGTCAACAGCATGCGACGATGGAAAAAGTGTCGCCGGCCCACCACGAAAACGGGAATCGAGAGAAAATTGACGATTACAGTGAGTCAAGTCGTAAGAAAGCGGCAGAGGACAAGAGTAATAAATTACAGAATCACGATAAGAAGCTGAGCAAAGTCGATTTTAAGAGTGTTCGAATATCAAACAAGAAATATACTTTCAAGCGGATAGAATCACTTCATATCTCCGACAGTAATCCGGAAGTTGAAGAAGTTCTGCCGCCACGTGCGATCGCTTACGACAATCACAGTGAACACATTGTGATGGAGACTGAACATCGCGATGGTCAAATGCTTTACGTCAACAGCTCAATTCACTCGACTCGATCTCGGATATCGAAGAACTTCTCGTCATCTCTACCGGCTTTACCACATAATGTCGAGCCTTCTTCTGGTGAAATCGATCAATGGAATCCTTCGCCAACTTGGTCGGATAATAATATTCAAAAGGTTCCTGATATTATGCATCAACAGCTGAGTCCGTATTTGATTACAACGCCTCCAACCCCGATGAGTGCTTCTTACATTCCACATGGATCGACATTCACCTTCGATTGGGCTCCCGAGCATTACGTGCCAACAGTGGCAGCGATGCACGAGGAGAGAAACATTATGGAGCTCGCGCCTGCAACACGATGCTATTACAATCGCCCCATGACCATGATGAGTATTGATGACAACAACCACAAAGACGAAACGACAATAAGAAATTCTTGAATAACTTTCTTGCTTCTCTCGAACGATTTAACGTTGAATTATTCAATTGCAGTTCAAAGGCTCAAAAAAATGTTTTTTCTTATCCGGAAAATTCTTCCATGAAACCGTTAAAGATCGATTTAAAATTCAAAAGCTCCTCCGGAATTTCGCCTTTGAGGCGAGAATGAGAATGTTAATCAATTTTAATCGCAGATCTCTTGCGTTGAAACGTTCGAGAGATTAACATGCAAATGAATTTATATCGTGAATCTCACTCTTTGTGTCCCACTCCTCTCAGATCACTTCAAGCGAGTACGTCACCAAAACGAAAGCGCTATGAGATCCGTCGATGTTTATTTATCTTCAAGTCGAATCGAAACGTGAATGTTAAGCTAAGCTTTGCGACAAGATAAATCAGCAACGACTTGATAGTGTTTTAATGGGAGATCTATACATGCAATGCTTTAATAGCTTTAATTGTAGCCTTCTTCTTCGATTCTCCCCCCTCATGTTGCCAAAAGCGTTTCATTGAACGCCTGTTTTCATCGTTTATCTTGAATAATTCAAATAGCAATATTCGTTGTAGATTAAAAATCACTTTGCTTGCATTTCGTATCGTCCTGAGTCGTAATTCGATCTCTCGATCGATCGCTAGCGTCATAAATTAATTTTGTATCGATGCGATGACATTTTTAACATAATTTAAAATAAATTTTAAATAAATAAAATCAGATGAGAAATGTTGTTTCAATTTTTTTTTCTTGCTGCTGGAGGTGAAGCGTTCGAAGAATTTCAGGCATTCGAGAAAATATTTAATTGGCCGATGTCGATATTTTCCTTTCGTTTGTATTGGAGCCGCTGTCGATACGCGAGACGAACGTGTAAAGACATCGTGTAGATACTTGAGCCGTGTCTTTACATGTTTGGCAGCTTTCAATAGGCTGAATACTCCACGATTGTTTTTAATTAATCAAAGTGAAGTTCAATGAATGAATCGAACGATTGTGCAACTTTGAAATCATGTTCTCAGTCACCAACATCTCCACCCCGTCACCTCATGCAATTGCGGAAAAAAATATCTTTCAACACAAGAAGTGTTGAAGCAAAGGGAGAGCAAGGAAAATAAGAAAACGTTCAAATGTTTCAATTCATTCCGTCGTCTCTTAAACATGAAATCAAATTGAACGTAACATATATGCATGGCAGTGTATCGTGGAGGATGGTTAATGACAGCTTTAACAGCCAAAACATGAAAGCAACAGCAATATAGACGAGAAGAAGGCAAAAACATCTTTAGATTCCGCCGACTCCGCTTTAATTCTATAATTTTCCTTTCATCGAACTGAAGGCGATGTGAGAGCGCGAGAAGAGTTATAATTGAATTTTATTTTTCTTCTACTTAAGCTATTAATTGGTGTATTCAAGTTAGATGAGAAAAAGGTTTCACCGGTTTGAAGTTGCTGTGTGATGCAAACAAACTTCTTTTCAATTGATATGAGAACAAAGTTACAAGCGTTAAACATACACGTTTCCAATAGATGCTCCAACATTTTGACGCTCAATTTTCATCGTCTCATTCAACTTATGCTTAGACGCTTATGTTTAGCGAGCGAAGAAATGATGAAAGGAGAAGAAAGAGCTTCAGCCGCCTGACTACTGACTAATAGAAAATTATTTCATCCGAACATAATGGAAACAGTTTTTATTATTTCGAAACATTACGCTAGTTAATGACAAGGCAAGAGAATATTCGCGGATACTTGAGACATTGGAGTAGATTGAACTTTCTTAAAAGAAGCATAAACCAAAGCTACGCCACTGACAACATGGAACTCCAACGAAGAGAAAAGAGTTTATTGATTTCTTGAAAGCTTTATCGATTTCAATTTGATCGAGTTCAAGTATCAACGTGTGAAAATTATGTTCCTTGATCGAGATAAACGCGCGGCCGTTCGCCAGATCTTTTTGATATTAATTTTTATTTTTTATTAAAATGATTCACTCGCCCTGAGGGATTATTTGTATCAAATAAAGCTGAAGTTCAATTATTCCTTTTTGCCCATCGCGCATATTTATTGAATATTCAATAAAAACATCGTTTGATGTTTCTTCACAGGAAAAAACAATCGTTCGAGACCGAAAGCCGCGAATGAAAGGAAATGAAATGAAAAATGAGAAGCATGAAGCTTTGGATTTATTAAATGTATCAGTCCAACAAAGATTTCTGTTGATTGCGAATTTATTAAAGTCTCGTTGGTTTGATGACAGAGAAAGAGAGAAAAAGAGATGAAGACAGTCAGAAGCTTACGTGGCGCCTTCAATGTTTGACCGCCTCTGTCCAGCCCATCGTTTCCCACACTCCAATCCTTCAATCGTCAGACTCTTTTATGTTTCACAACTTTTAATAGAATTGAATCGCTTTGTTACGTCTTTTATGCTAAAACAACTAAACTTAACAATTTCGCTGCTTGTGAACTTCTCCGATGAGAGAAAGCCCCAAACGACGATCAAGCCAGCATATCCATAAGTTCGACTTTGAGGATAGGAGAAGAAGGAAAAGAATCTCTTTCATTTAAACCGCTGCTCTTTTACTGTAATTTTCTCCTCCGTTCCGAAAATGACTTGGGAAAAGAATTGTTGTGTATTGATAATAATTGTGTTTCTCCTTCTTCTTGTTACTTCCAATTTGATCGATTAATTGGTGTACAGAGGATTTAAATATAATAAACTCTTTTAAATGATGATCGTAAATAAACGCTTCGGCTTCAAATTTATTGACTCTTTGGAGCGGGCTCACACATAAACCGGCAAAGAAGAAAGATTTAATTTCGATTGCAAAATGATGTTCGTTAGCGAAGATCGACAATGTCAATTCTCTCGAGGGCACCAAGCGATGGTTAAGAAAGAAAAATATGAAGAACTCGCTGATTGATTGAGATTGCTAAACTGAAATTAATAGAAAAATCATTAAAATATTTAATTTATTTTTGCATAATAATTTTATTGATTTATTTTGTCGTAATAATAATTATTGAATTGATACTGCTTAATTTAGTTAGCAAGCAAGTTCATTTTTGAAAGAGTTCGATAGTTTATTAAGTTATTATTTAGATATTTGCTCCTCAAATTGTCTCGTGACAACTTTTTTTCTTATTTTTCCAGAAAGAATCACATTTAAAACGAATTTTGAGGAAAATTCAATTAGTATAAAAATATTTCCATCGCTCCGAATATTTAAATTTAGTCACGATCGCTTTTCTTCGATTTCTTTTTTTAGTTTGAAAATAAAATAAATTTAGATAATATTTTGAATTATTTTAAACAAAGCCAAAATTCTTTGTCTTAATGGCCATCAGAAGTTTGTGGCGCAAGACGGCTTTGCTCGAGTACAATGGGATGTAGAGGCGGGAAATGCAAGTGTTGGCTGTTGGGAGATGAGCGTCGTCAGCTGGACGAATGGTCACTGTTGGCATTGGTTGGAAACCTTCCTCAGAAGCAGGCAAAGCCGGTGATCCCGTCCAGAAATAAATCTGTTGAAGATGATTGAATATTAGCAAAGAAAATTTAAATTAGTTAAGATTTTTCGTCTTACCAAGTCTTGACGTTCCAGGTTTGTCATTCTCTCCACAATCTGCCAAAGCCAGCGTTTAAATCTCTGAAGCTTTTCAGCACTTTCATTAGACTCATCGTTGAACGATGTGTAGTTAGACAAAACAGAAACGTTGATGTCACCAACTCCGTTCAAAAGAAGTCTCAAGTCTTCAGCAGTTAAAGCATCCAAAGCTGTTTCCGGCAAAACATCAAAGACTCCCAAACGAAGAGCCTCTAATGCTTTCTCCTGTGTCTTAGTCATTCGATATTCGGCATATTTCCGAACGTAGTCGTAAACATTCTGTTCGTTTACAATGATGTCGCGTCCATTATGTACCAACTCGACTGAGCCTCCGCCTTCTTCGGGTCCTAAGTCGATTCTGTGAAAAGAAATTCCAAATAAATAAATAATTTCAATAAACATTTTTCAATCAACTTACACAAAATTAAGCTCAAGTGATTGAAGCAATTGAGCACCGTTTTTACTCTGAGAATCTTTCACCAATTGTCGCAACGATTCGTACACGATTGGATCGAAAAATGCAAGATCATGGAATCGGATTTGTCTTCCGAGAATATGTTTCAAGACGTGACGTTGTAAAAAGATTGGCAGCAATTCGTTTTGCAATAAGCAGAGGCCAACTAATCGTCCAACATTTCGGAAAGCATTGATTCTTTCGAATGATGGATATCCTTGTCGAGGACTGTAGCAGTTTGGCTTTCCAGGGGTGTAGAACAACGGTGCGTTATCATCGATTTGACAGTCTTCAAGTACAACGATAGGATTGAGTTTCTTTTGTGGTGTCTGTGATGATGAGCTTTGCTGTTGTGCGCTCGGGGATGCATCAGTACTGATAATATTTAAAGTTGCAGAGCTTGAAATATTCAACGAAACTGAAGCTGTTGGCTGCTGATTGTTGTTGTTATTTCCACTTGAGCTTCCATCGCGATCCATTCGACTTCTGAATGTAATTAAAGCCAAAGCTTCATTCGCTTTCTGTCGTAAAGTTTCATCAGATGACAGAAGCATGATCCACTGTGTTGGTGGAAGATCCAGTAACATTCCAGTAATTTTCGATGCTTGACTTGGATGAATCTGATAAACTTTGTTGTATAATCGCTCGCCGAGCTGCTGTTGATGTCCACTAAGATGTTCATTGTTGCCACCTTCGCTTTGTGGTCTGAACGGTCGCGAATCATAGTTCAGCGATACTTTGCGGTTGTCACGATTACGCCATAAAGTTCGTTTAGTCGTCAAACGTCGGATAGGTTCACTTAGTTCACGTGGAGGTGGATTTGTTGGAGTGTTGCTTGCGATTGTAACGGACGATCCTTGATTGCTGCCTGATGCGTTCCTCTGACGTATCATAGTGCTAAATGGCACGTTGTATTTGCTCGAGCCAACTTGGGCGCTTTCTAAATTAGGTAAATTCTCTCTTGACAACAAAGCTTCAGCAATAAGTGTGTAGAAGCTACGAGCAACACCTGAACCCTCTCCAGGTTCATCTTTAAATGTAACCTTCACTCGATTGAATGCCAGAGGTGGCTGAAGTCGTCGATTGTTATTGTTGTATTGAGTGTTAAGTTCTTTGAACGTTTGAGGTATCAAACAACTTCTAGCTCTATCAATCTTTGACAATGTCAAGTCTCGTTGTTGTCCGTTTCGTAACTTTTCCATGTGACGACGGAACTTTGCTTCTTTAACAGGGAAACCGCCAAGCTCTGAGATAATGCTTCCTGGCTCCATTCCAACATCTTCTTGGAAAACTCTTCCGAAGAGAATCAACGATAATCTCCAACGTCCGAGCAAGAGATCAGATGTAACATTTGAACGGAAATAAACACCTCGTGGAGGAAGTTCTTGAATGATTTGAGCTGGCCCTGGCGTGTTTGTTGTTTCGATGGTTACATTTGCAGAAACTTCCTGATTCTCGTCCATCGTGTCCATTGAATGCTCAAGTTGATTTGCAGATGTCTGTAAAAATAAGAAAATTTGATAAGTTTCAGAATGAAAAGCTTGAATGTCATCTCCGTATCTGTTCGCGAAGAAAAGATTTATCGTTCGCGATCATTAAAGAGACAAAATATTCTGTTGGACTTGTAAATGGAACTTCAATCGAAACACTTTAATTGAAATTCGTATCTGTAAAGTCCTTTAAATAAAGTTAATCAAAGTTGATATTTACCGATGGTCCAACTCGAACAATGACACTTGATTTGCTCGTCGAAGCTTCTCCTCCTTCTCCAGGTTTGCCACCTTCATATCCAAAGTTGTTTGGCAAATAGCTCAACGGAGTTTCTGGGGCGACACATTCACTTAAAGTGGTTTTCTTGTTCTTTGACAAAACAGTTGCGGTCACTGCTTCGATGGCGTCAGCAACAGTTCTTCGAGTCACGACGATAATTGGTGGTCGAACTGAAGGATCAACTTCCTGATCTTGTTGATCTTCTGGAGACTTTGAGTCATTTGGAACTAAGAATTCTTCGGACTGACTTTGCTCAGAATCTAAAGCTCTTCGCTTCTTATGAACTGGAGATGTTGGCTCGTTTTCACTATCATCTGAGTCTTCGTAATCTCTTCTCTCAGGTTTCAAAGCTTGAGATGTCGTTTCATCAATATCGAGTTTGCTTGTCTGTTGAGACAAGTCTTGTGGTTCATCGTCGCCACTTTCATCATCGTCGTCATATTCTTCAAAATGTTTTTGAACATTCGATGGACCAGGTTGAGCTGGAGAACGTGGTCGCTTCAAACTTGCCACTTCAGGTTCTTTTCCAACTATTGATACAACAGTTTTTCCATGTGAAGTTTGAATCGAAGTCTTCGAAGTTTCTCCAACAATTGCATCGCTCTGAGATTCGGATGTCGATGGAGTGACAGAGATCACTACAGTGTTTGCTCCACTGGTAGTTGGGACAGAATCTTTTGATTGAGAAGATAATCCAAGTCTTATTGGTGGCAACTCAAGTGTTGATGAACCAGACTGATCACCGGTTGGCACAGTGATTGCTTGTTTAGGCATTCCAAACAAGTCTTCGCGTCTAGCATTAGGCTGGAGTAACTGAGGTTGATCAGCAAGTGGCAATGCCTCAGTCATTGGCGTATTAAATGAATCAGGAGCTGGGCATCCAAGGCAGAGCGTTGATTCGGATCGTTGGAAAAATCCATGGCGCTTTCCGAGTGATGGACGAACCATATCGCTGTCGTCGATTGAATCTGTGTCCAAGACAAGCGAAGTTGTGAATTCATCATCAACATCGTCATTTTCATTATCTTCTTGGTCATCCCAAGCATTTGAGTCATTTCTTTCGCAGTCCAACTCGTTCGATGCTCGCATGTAAAAGATGACAGCATCGAGGACATAAGCGACGTGTCGTAAAGCAGTCACATCAAGCACAGGCAATGAATCTCTATGCTCAGAGTTGTGAGCTCGCATCAGTGAAAGACAGTAGGTCAAGAAATCACGACGACTCGTTGCATTGTCAGCACCTGCAATCACAAAACAAAAAGAACAAAATTATTTAGAATCAATATTTTAAAATCACAAAACTTTTCAAATCTTTTTAACAATTCCATTTTGGGTTTTTGTGAAATGTTAAAGAGATTTCTTCGCGAGTTTACTTTTGTGATCGAAACTAAAGTAGATCATGGACCCTACAACTTAAATGAGCTCCATGATCTGCTTCAAGCCAGCGCCAATTGCAATTCAATAAATTAACAAATGACACTGACTATGCAAACATTTTCTCAAACGTACCAGTTGTTCGATCACGTGTGCGACTGCCACTATTGAAAGTATTTAAGTTTGGCGTGAGCATTTGTATTGTGACTGTGCGGTTGGGTCTTGGCAGTGGCGGTCCAACATCTAATTAATCAAATCATATATTTTACATTTTATGAGATAGATAAGTTTTTGAGAAGCAAAAAGGTAAATTTTGAATTTAGCGGAAAAAGATTTGAAAGAAGGACGCGAATAAAAAGAGAGAAAACAAAAATTAAAAACACAAAACAAAAGTGAGAAGCGAGAATGATACTCACTTGAAGTTGACGCTGCTGGAGCAGCATTGTTAGATGGATGAAGAGGATGAGCTGAATCAGTTGAGTCAGTAAGCGAAGCTCCGAATCTAAGCTGAGCTTCAGTTGCATCCATAACTGTCAGAATCCAGTCCCAAGTTGGTTTAAGTCGTCGCTCGACGAACATCTAAACAGAAAATTAAAGATTTGAACTCGTTTAAAGTTTTTAGTTACTCACCTGAAGCTGAACAGCTTCTTGATATGTCATATCGTAGTTTTGATAGTTGCTTGATGTTGGACAAGCAAATTTCCATGCGAGCATACCAACAAGTTCACTGATCTGTCTCAACACGATACCAAAAGCTCTTGCCAAAGCACTTGATGTTGTGGCCATTGTTGGCGATTCTTGAGCTGCAACAGCGTTTGTCGAGGCTGATCTTCTAATCGCACTAGGATCAATGAAAACAAGATTTGACGCTCCAGCTAATCGATGAATATTTGTAGTTCTTGTAGTGTCACGACTTCTAATCGCCCAATGAAGTGAGTGAGGCGGAGCATTATTTCGTTGATTTCCTGACGAAGTCGTTCTTCGTTCTAATTGCTCGTCGAGAACAAATTCTTCTGTCGACTGCTCGTCACTATCACCATCTTCAGATCCGTCGTCATCCGGCTGACTTGAATCGCCTGTATCATCTTCATTGATTAAAACGAAATTAGATAAACCTATAAATTATTTGCAGAAAATTTCACTTTTTCTAACTTGAGTTATAGCAATTTGAACCTACCAGTATCGGAGCCGGCGGTTGCTCCAGTTTGAACGCTTCTTCCAGCGTCTTGTGTGCTCTGATTGTCATCAGAGTCGCTCTCAGTTTCTGCTTCTT
The DNA here is from genome assembly GCA_033063855.1 of Smittia aterrima. Lineage (NCBI taxonomy): Eukaryota > Metazoa > Arthropoda > Insecta > Diptera > Chironomidae > Smittia > Smittia aterrima. Next base: position 5,655,011 of record CP093831.1, read on the forward strand.
GGAAATTAAATTCATTGTCGCTTTCAGCTTCATGGCCACCATCTTGTCCCATTGCATCATCGATAGCTTCATCGGCTACATTGTTGTTGTTATTATTTGTGAGGTTTTGACGTGAATGAATCACTGATTCATCTTGTTCTGAAATGTCGCCATCATCTTGAACCATAGCATCAGGGTCGTTTGTGTCGTCAAGTTCGTTTCTAAGGTCAGACGCGATTCTTGCTAAGAATCCAGCGTCAGACGGTTCTGAGTCAATTCGAGAAGAGACTGCATCAACTAAGTTTGCTTGACGAGAAGCAGGAGCAAGTGGCTCAACTGAGAACAAATCATCAGCATCGAGATTGTTGTTCGTTGATGAGAGTTGGAACGGTGCTGTTGGTCGAACCACTCCTAGTCTTACAGGAGCAATCAAAGCATCAGCAATCTCAACAAGTTCTTCAATAGCGAACTTCAAAAGTGATGTGAAGACACGACGATAAGCAAGCATTAAACGAGCTTGAAGTGTTGAGTTTCGTTGCTTGTCTGGATTGTTTGATTTCTCGATGCTGAAAATTACGAAAACTCTTGCAACGGATCGCACGAAACGTCTCGCTACCTTTTGAGCTTCGTCGATTCGTCCAGTCACTGCATCATTTTGCAATTCTTTGATAAGCGTTTGGAGCAAAGCATCCAATGGCTCATTGTTGCATCGGAAGAACAGAATGTGTGTGAACTTATCCAACATAATCGTTCCACTTTGCGAATTGATGTAAAGACTTTTACTGTCACTGTCCTCATAGAAAACTTGTGAAGCCATGGAATTAAGATTGATTTCATTCTCAACTCCTGTTTGAATCATCGCACGAACGGCATTCCAGTCACCAAGCAATCTTTCTAATGCTTTTCTAGCGAATCGTGGTGGCTCTAAATCATGTTCAGGCATTTCTCCTTCAGCATCAATCGATGGAGGCTTTCGGTTCAAATAACTTCCTGAACTTCTCTGTTGACCTCTTGCTGATCGATATTGACGTTGCTCAATCGATTGTCGTCCAACGGTTTGAATCAGGAAAAGAAGAATCGATTCTCCTCGTGAGTTGAATCTCATCACAAGATCTGTATCTTTGATGAGCTTTTCCAATAACTCCGCTCGCTTCGTTTGATTTCCGGCGATTAAAGCTTTGCATTTGCACTTCTGCCAGCAATCGCAATAAGCTGTAGGTGTTGTTTGCTTCAATTTGCAGTCATGACCTTTGTGACAAACCTTTGCACACTCTGTGCAACAGCAAAGCGACCCGCTTAGTCCTAGAAGAAAATTTAGTTGAAAATACTGAAGAATTTTTAAATAAAGAAACTTACCGCAAGTTTGGCATTCGAAAATGTCTTGGTTAATGTGATCAGCCCCAGTCCATGTGAACGAGCAAGTGTCATTGCAGCAGATTACGTGAAGTGGCGATTGATCTGGAGTGCAGCCATTAGGGAAAACCATTGAATCCCGGATCTGAGCATCTCCATTTGCGATTTTCAAAATTGTTTCGAACAAAACTATTCCAGCTTGGTATGCGCGACTTGAAACTGCAAGCATAAAAGGCGTTTGACCAGTTGAGTCCTTAGCACTAAGAAGTTGTCTTAGTTGGGGTTGGAGAGCAGCGTTCTCACAGATTAATTGAACACTAAGCAAAGCGTTCAGCCTTCTTTCTGTCGGATCGGAAATGTAAGTCTCAGCGGCTTGTGTCTGTTGAGTTTTTTGCATTTGGATTCCACTTAAACTGTCTTCATCACCCGAGTGTCCTCCCTCGTATTCTCCTGGCCAGTATGATAAATTAATTGAATTGTCGTCAGCTGATGTCACTGAGACTCCAGATGTTGAAAGATGATGAACTTCTCCTGGCAATGCTGAGGTTGATGATGATCGTCGCATCAAATCTCGAATGTTACTCGAAGACCTTGATGAGATCATCGAATTAGCAACGGCGTTCATGCAATCAAGAACAATGTTTGGGCCGCTTGTGGTGGTCGCTCCTGTGGCGGCAACATCTGTGTCAGAGTCTTTGTTTGAAGTTGGTGAGCATTGAGTTATGCATGCGTGCAGAATGTTTCGATTTCCATCAGCAAACTCTTGAACAACAAGTGGAATTTGTGACTTCAACTCGTTGTTTAGTTGATTCAGGAAGAATTTTATTGCGTCGACATCGCAACGCATAATTTTCGGCATGAGAAGTTGTTGTTCCGTTGCCAACACGAGAAGTGTAACTTGAGTCTTAGTGTTTACATTTGTTGATTGGAGAGTGACAGGAGTAGCTGCTACGCAACTCAAAGGTGGCAAATCCATCCAAAGAGGATCACGAATCGCCTCAAGGCAATCTTTAGCAAGAGGATAAATCGTCTTGTTACCGTCTCGCAGAATCAGAATACTTTCTGGTTGATCACCTGCGCACATCAACGAAATATTTTGTGGCGATTTTCCCATGAAAGAATTTAAGTCCGTTGGGAAGTTGCTGGACTTCCCCATTCGTCCACCGCTAAGATTGAACAAGGAGTAGTGCAGAGATGGACCTGTCTTCATAATCGTATGAATTCCCTTTGAGTCGATGGTTAAGGTCAATAGTTGTGAGTGTTCATTAAGTTGCAGATTGAGCACAATTCTTCGAGGAATCTTTTGGATACAATCCGGAACGCGCGACGTTGCCGTTGATTTAATTATTTGCAAATCATCTTTGCGTAGCAAACGACATTCTTGCCATGCGTCTGTAGATGACTCGTCAAATTTATCTTTTGAGTTGTTTGTAGATGGGAAGCGAACGGCAGCGAATTGACCGTCGACTTTAAGAACTCGACCAACGGGAACTGAGCGAACATCTTCGACGAACACAACATCTTTAAGATTCCAAAATTCTTCGTCTTTCTTGCTGTCTGACTCGTCCTTTTGTGTGATTCTCTTGCGTTTTACGCTAACTGATGTGTCGCTGCATGTTGAGCTTGCCGGAGATGGAGGCGGCGGCATGTCCAATCTATCTGCATTTTCTTTGCTACCTGTTGATCCACAAGAATTTGAATTCGTGTTGGTCACAGAAATTGGAATCTTTTCTTTCGTCTCTGAGTTCTGCGAAGATTGAATTGAACTAGTAGACGTGTGAGAAGAAACTGGCATCGGAAGGATCTTAAAGCGACAAATGTTCATCAGATCCCAAGCTGCATTCAGCAGTTGTCCCACCTTTGGAACTCCATTCGAGATACAGAATCCAATTGCTCCGGGTTGATACATTGGACTATTCTTCATGCAAACCTGAGCTCCTACAGTAACTTCAGATGTGCTGGCGTCTTTATCTTTGTCTTTCTTTTGCGGTTTCTTCGACTTTGCCTTGTACTTTTCCCACATTTTCTTTCGCTGACTAAATGGCAAAACTCCCCACCAGAAAAGTTCACCGCTCTCAGTTCTAGCAACGGTATAAAGCGAGCATGTGTGAAGCGATGTAATCTTGTCGAGTGTGAATTCAGGATAGCTCGTTGCTTGATGCTCCAACTTGTTGCCGGCATGGCCTAGTTGTTCATCCATCCACGTTGCGATTTTTCCTGATTCAGTTACAACTGAACAACGAATGGTCGTAGCTGAGATGTGAGAAATTTTATCGAATGCTAAGCCAAGTGGCTGAGTTTTCGGATGATGGATGTTAGGAAGCTCATTGTTGCGATAAGGTTCACGATCTGCCCATCGCCATAAATGAAGTTCGCCCTTTGCCGATACAGCGATGAACTCAGAGTGAAGCGATGCAATTTGTGTGAATCTTGTTCCATCTTTTTCTGGCCAGAATTCAAGATCATCCGATATCCACAGCGGAAATCCAGATGATGTATCAAGTTTATTTCGAGTCTCTTGTTCTTTCTCCCATTGAACTTCTTCGCGAGTTGATTGAAACCATCGACGTGGTCCAAAGTATGTTCTGTCACGTAACCTTCCAAATGTCAAACTAGTGCTTGTGCCAGAGCTGCTTCCAGACACAACTGCACTGACACTACTTGTTCCGCTTGTTCTCAAATTCCCAGTTTCGCTTTGATTTGCTGATGGAGCTGAAGAGCTTTGAGGTCGACTGCTCAACATCAAATTTCTAAATGTACGCATATCCTCAGAGAACATTGCGTCGTTGTCGAGTAACAAACTTGGATCTGGATGAATTCCACTGTCAAGCAAAGAGATCAAGTCTTCGGGAACATAATTGTCACTTCCCTCCTCAGTATCTTCACCCTCTTCATCATCACGTGAGAGCAGATTGTTGACTGCCAAGTTAACGTCGAGATTGGTTCTTTGAAGCTCTCGAATAATTAGGTTCCGACTTTTACCTTGAAGCACCACTTGAGCTTGTGAAATTAGTTCTTCTGGTACGAATGTTGCAGGAACTGTTACTAACGAACGGCCTGATGCTGTTCCACCAATAATCACGCCAGTGCTTCTTGATGTTTGACCACGAACTGAACTTCCACTAGTTCTCATGATTCTTGCTCTGTTCGATCTAGCGAGTTGTCTGGATGAAGCTTGAGCTGTTTTAGATGTCGTAGATCCTCCGTTGTTGCCAGTATTGCCACCGGCAACACTGTTTCCGTTCCCCGCACTTGGTCCATTACTAAAACGAGAAGATGTTATTTACATATTTTCACGCAATGACGAATTTCACAATCAGACATCGTCCACAAACAAATTCAATAAACTTACTTCTTCGATGACGAATCAGAGTGTTTACTCAAATCCAACCGTTCAGCGATAACGGAGTAAGCCACACGAAAGGCCCTGCCGTCGGCGAGCAACACTCCCAGATAGGAGCTTCCGACAACGACTTGCTTGACAGGCACTTTCAATGAATGTAGCGCTGGAAAGGTCTGTGTTCCATATTTGTTGATTTTGTCGGCAACTTCGCGTATTCTGTGAATTAAAAGGAATCCATGATGGTAAAGAAATTAAAGAAGAATAAGAAATTAAAGATGGATGGTCAAGCACATGTCGAAAACGGAAGAAAATCAATTTAAACGGCATTAACACAATGTTGACTTGTCGCTTATTAGCTCTGGCATTCTCGGGTCATTAGTAACATGAACCCTAATTGACTTTAAAGGATTCTTCGAGAACTTAACGAGTCTTCAATGAACGGAATGAAAAGTTGAAAATCTCTGCAATCCTAACTTTCACAAGTGTTTTAATGTTTTCACTTTCTAAACTACTTGAATCCTTATTCGAAGCACTTCGAGGATGACTAATAAATTCATTGCGTAGAACACAAATCGATTAAGAAAATTCTGCTTCCGACAAATCTTTGGCCATTTTGGCGATTAAAGAATTTCACAAATTATCACACACCTATCATTCAACTGATCGCCTTCGCCAATTGAAACGACAAAGTGCAGCGAAGACATTGTTTTCCGAACAAATTCAAGTCTCTATCTTGTTGTTTTCCACTTATATTTAATTTTTTTATCAGAACGATATTCTTCTTCGCGAGTTTTTCGTAAGTTTTTGTATTTCAATGCCCTCGAATTGTCATGGCCTTCTTGAGTAAGAAGCGTGGAAATATATTTTGTTCTTATTAACCACTCAACTTTTTATCGAGTATTCAGGTGAAGACTATTTTGATTCAATGAAATTCTGATGTGATTGCTTAATGAATTGAAAGTCTCTTTCTAGAAAATTCTTTAGATTCCTTGAAATTTATCAAAAATTGTCCAGGCTTTCAATTTAAGAGAGCGTTCGATGGAAGTTGTATGGTTCGAGTGAAAAACAACAGAAAGAAAAAAATTGAAATCGCAATTTCCATTGAATGGCGACGATATCCTAGATTGAATAATCGTGAAAACATCGATCATGGAATACATGACAATATAAGAACAAAGTTGAGAGTGTAAGTTTCGAAGACGATCAAGTTAAAGCTGAAAGTTTTGAATTGAAAAGTTTTTCTTCTACGGAAAAGAAAAGTTTAAAATTTATTCAAAGTGTTGTCCTACGAACGGACATAGCGATGCTTCGGATGTCCTTGACAGTCGTCAACCGTCCATACAGTGATTATAATTAGATTTTCATTCAGCAATTTCAGATTGTTCAGATTGTTTTCTCAAGGCTTAACTACCGATTTCAACTGAATTCGCAAACACATCTGAGAAATTAATGGTATGAATCGTTTTAAGGGATTGTTCACTTATTATGTAGCCCGAAAGTAAAAGAAATGCTCTTTATTATTTAAGAAGTTGGCGAAATTTCGTGTTATCGGCCAAATTTTTTCTTCTTCTGAAGCTACGTGATAAGTGAACAACCCTTGCTGCTACATGGCAAATCTTTTATTCATGATGATGGTCACGCAAGAGTATTTCTCTGAAGAGGCTCAAGCTGTTCAATACATCATGTTTCTGATCTTTCACAACTTTCTTTCAGTCTCTCTACCGAACTTTTTGTACAAGAGAAAAAAGAAAGAAAGTAAATTGAATTTATCTTCTTCGTCAAAGAATCCCATTCGACTCTTCTACGTTGACTGAAGCATGAAAATTAAATTTAAGAATGGCTCGGTCGAGAAAAAGAAAAAAGCTCCTGTCCCGAAAAAAGTTAGAAAGTCTCAAGGTATTTCATCTGATGGTTTTGATTGATTTGAGTTTCATTCCCCCGTAGCTTGGTCTAATCAGTTGATTAACTCTCCACCCGACTGACACTCTAACTGTATTAACCATGCTGTCAATCAACTAATCTATCCTCTAATACTTAACCACGATGATGAACCTTGCATTATTAATCGATAATCATTTCTTCGCAGTTATCAGGACACTTACAGCAATGGACAAGGAGAAAAATGAATCGACGCAACAACAAGGAGCTGACACCTCGTCAAAAACAGGAAGTGGATCACTCGCTGATCAGTTTCAAGATGAATTCTACACAAGCGGTCGGATTGGACGACGTAATGCTATGCCTGACATTCTAGGAAACAACTGCACAGCATCGGCTGGTGGTGACTTACCACTAAAACTTAGTGCCCTTACTACAAACGGTGAGTTCAATGATCGTTGTTATCATGCGTCGATAATTAATTGTTATCGTCAAAAATTTCGTAGAGTCAACATCCAGTCAGACGACGAACGTCACTGAAACTCCAAACCAAACAAACAAATAAGTCGTAAACAACAAAAATTTCGTGTGGATCAAATTGGAATGCGGATATATGGCAAACCAGAAGTATAAAGCATCGTAGAGGAGAAGTCTAGGAATCACGCCCAGTTACAGAGTCTTTAAACACACAAGTGGAGACGTAGCCAAAGACGTAGTTTTTATATAAGGAACAGAATTCAGTGTTATCTCGATGGAATTGTAGGGAAATACTTTATGGAGTAGACTTGGAACTCGAATTGACGCTCATCAACGATTGCTTGATACTCAAGCCGAATTTTAGAGATTCTTTAATGAGATTAACAAGCTAAACTTTCCAACTCATCTCTGAGATCCAAGTCTTTTCTGTATCTGGAAAAATGAGCTCGAGATTCGAGTGATGTACAACCCGATGTTTAAAACCCGTCAGAGACTTAATTTAGATGATTTAAGAAGTCCAACTTTGTATTAGTTTCAGTTTGCTCATTATTTTAAATCTAGTTAGAGAACGAATCAAAAGTGAAAATGATGGAAAGAAATCAATTGCGTCATCATGAGTGAAATCTATTAGCAATCAACTGAATGAAGTGAGTGAAAAGCAGAGGAAAGAACAGAAGTGTCATGATTTCAAAGGACTTTCATGTAAAACTCTTCCGTTTTCACTCCCACGCTCTCACCCACTTCAATCCATTTTTCTATTACGTGCACAAAAAGCTTTATCAACATACATTTTCCCTTTTTTCGTACGAACAAGAAGCTGCGCTTATTTTAAATATTAGTCAAACTTCATGCATTTAAATTATTTCTCACAATTAGACACCATTAAGATATTGATTAATTTAGTTGTTTGTTAACTTTTATTCTGATTAAATCGATTTCAATTCAAATGCAGGGACTTGAATTCAATTAAAATAATGCAGGGTTTCTAAGCGAGGTCGATAATAAAAGAAAGTGATTTATTGCTTCACTTAAAGAGTTATTGCTTCACAAGACACGCCTGTTGAGTGTCATGGTAACGAAGGAAATATGTGTGATCGAAGCTTAGTGAATCTTTTGAATGTTGAAGTCAGGTTTCAATGTGAAGTTCTATAAGAAAGTCATTTTCATGTTTAAATCAGAACTTTCGGCTTTTTGAAGTAAAATGAGGCTTCATTGCAATTTAAGACTAAAACCCTTCACTTCTAGCCTTGATGTCTTTATATGTTTTCATCGAAATATTCAAAAGAATGAAAGCTTAGACGACCCGCAGGTATTAGGCCTCTTTTGGAAATAAATGTAGATAAGAGAAAGAATCATTTGCGAGAGCCGCAGCTTTGCTCGCTGACCAATCAAAGATGAAACTGTCCTAACATATGAATTTTCAAGTTGAGTGAACCGTAAGAAGCGCCTAAGACAATAAGAGGCTGGAAATCTGTTAGAAAGTTTGAGTTTAGTAATTAAACTAATTTTGTGAAACGACACGCAACGATCTTTTAACCGAAAAGAAAATATTTTCACTACACACTTGCTCATCAAACTTTCTCAAAATTAGAAAATATTTCCTCACAAAACACACCCGATCCTTGAAATCTCGATCAAAGTCATTCAAAATATTGGAAAGCAAAAATGTCACAGGGCGAGATTGAATAAACTTATTCAACGAGAAAATATTTAGATGTCAATTCTTTTCTAAGGAGATGATGATTCAAGCACTTGCAACAGACGCAAGCGCACCCGATTGTAAATAAGAAAAGAATATTTTTGGATTAGCAAAACACACAATGAGATAAACTACAATAAAGAAAAATTAAAATGTAATTCACTGTTTAAATTGTTTGGTTACAGGTTGGCTGAGAACGAGTTGCAAATTAATTTTCGTTAAACTTTAATTTGGTTTAATCAATTTTTAGCTCAATTTAGCTCAAACAAAACTTTCCTTATAATCGATAATTATTTAATGTTTCTCATAACAAATTGAATTCAAGCAAAGTGAAGCCACTGTGACTGTAAATATTTTATAACAAATGACAACAATAAACCTCAATAACGATCGATGACAAATTACAAAAGGAAATGTTGAATCAAAAATTTATTAAAACCCAAAAAGCGTCCCCAGCTACTCGACATTCGATCTCTTCAATAAAAACCAATAATCATCCTCCGATCATCTTCTCGATTGTCGACACACGCCAAACTTGAAATTTTATTTATTTTTCTAAAGCATCACGAAGCGCTTCGATGAAGTCATCAAAAAATAAATCTCACTAGCTCCAGATTGACGACAAAGGATAAAATAAATAAATAAACTGCACATTTCCCTCTCTTACTTCAGATGATCCCAATTTCTATTCAAGAAATAAACTCAAAAGTGCACATTTTGATTTGTAAACGAAAGGATTTTCTAGCTTTGACATGAAAGTGAGGCACGTTGGAGTCGATTGGTAACATTAGATGATGTTGAACCCTCGGAAATGATCGTCTCGGTGGGAAGTAAGATTGACGGAAGAAAGGAGCAATCCATCATCGTAAGTGAAAAGACTGTCTGGTGAATTTCATTGTGACAAATCGATATGCGTAATTTAAGAGACTTTCGAGGCTGGGCCGGATATAAACATCATTAGAAATTTCTTTAACAAGTTAATTGATTCACAAACTGTTGGACCACCGAAAAATATGGCAAAGAAGTTTGTGAAAATAAACAGCAAGGAAGGAGATGACGAGAAAGAAAGCTGAGATGTCATGTGAAGAAGGAAACGCGTGTTCCAGACAAGAAAGTCTTCGAAAGCAAACGAAAGGATTAATTAATCTTTCAAAGAGAAGGATGCAAATTGCCTTTAGCTTCTTAGAAAACTGGAAGCGAGTTGCAAACATTTGCATAACGAAAGTTCATTAATCATTTGCTTCGACCAGTTTGAACGACATGCAATTCGTTCAAAAACAAAAAAAAATGCTGTCAAGCCTCATCGTTCGTAATCAATTCGACACCTTTTAAAATTTTCCATTGCCGAGCATGCTAACATAAAGTCGAAGTTGTCGTAAGACGCCCTTGGATAATCATGTTACTTGCACTCGCAAGAATCCCCCAAAGCAATTTCTAAAAATTGAAAGATTTCGAAACGAGTTCGTACTGACCGGAAACGTCGTGCAATTAATGTCGATTGCGGAGGCTATAGTTGTGAAACCGTTATGTGTACTCATGATGATTCACTTCTTTTCCAACATTAATCCCACAGTCGTCGCATCTCTCTTCCCCCGCATTGACACTACGAACAATGAAAGAATCCTTCCGCATTCAATTCTAGTTTTTTTCGGTGATTTAATGTGAAAAGGGTTGAAATTCCCATCACGAAGTTGAAGAGAAATATTCGCACATGCCTCGAGATCGAATGGGGAAGAAAGGTAATGTGCCGTTATTGATTTGATGTGTGGGTGCGTTGAAGGATATTGCAAATTTATCTTCCATTGTTCGTCTCCTCAACAACGCATCGCATAATGTTATCACAAATGAAGGGTTGCGAGTTGTTTTTGCATTGTCAGTGGTCAGTTGGCTGTCGTTTTAATGAATTTCTCGAGATGGCTGATGTGTGGGAAGATAAAAATGTGGAAAAAAAACTTTTGTGTTTATGATTGGAAATGGGAATTTCTGTTAAAATTTTCTAACGAACTCGTAGATTTTTATTGCGCTAGTCATTCGCAAAGTTAACGTCAACTTTTGGTCCTTGAGCTGCTAAACCATAAAAACTTTCCTCGATAATCCTTTTAATTACTGTTGACCGATGACTGAAGATACCAAAAATATTTGCCTTTTTACTTTATTTGTGTTATATAACAAGAAGATCATAAAACAGTTTCGTTTACGCTTCGATGTCGTCACAACAAACGACTTTTCTTCGATTACCTGACAAGGACAATGCTCTGCTTTTGACCATTGGCAAAAATTTATGCTAATCGTCAGGTACAACTCTTTACTCAATTTTACTATCGTAACCCGAAGGGAGAATAATTCTTTAATTCTTTAATGAGCAATATAGTAATTAAAGCGAACGCTTTCTCAGAAGGATTAAATAAACTTCGAATGAGTTTTCGTTTGTTTTTGCTCAAAATAAAAAAATATGTCAAAGAAATTTCCCGATCGAGCGTGGAAAATCGATCGAAAGAGTCTTCCGCTTTGATCCTAACGGGAATGATTGAGTTCTGGAAACATGAGAACTGATGAAAGGTTGATTTCCCAGTTACTTTCCTCAAACATTTCAATCTCCGATGACACACAAAGGCAGGTGTAATAAAAAGCTAAAGAATAATATTTGCAAATCCTTTAACCATCCGATGGCCTTTTTCTTCAGCTTTCTATCTCTTTGTGTCGCATTAAAGAAAGAAGAAGAAAGGATTTTGCGGATAATTTAAAGGCTTCATTCAACTTCAAACTGGCGTGGAATCATGAAAAATGAATTCTCTGTCGATCGTCGATGGGAACAAGATGTTTGTCAATAATGACAACATGGAGACAATGATTTGAACGAATGAAGTTTTAACACCGAATTACGGTGAATTGTCATCGGATGGAGTAGAATTCGATTCACAGTTACCGAAAATGATTGAAGATCAACAAGAATATAAAAAGCCTTCAAAAATTATTTTGATTAAATTTTCTTAAATTTATTTTAAATTCTTCATTTCTTAAAAATAATTTTTACAAATTTTTATGAAAACTTTTGATTCTTTGATTAAAGCTCATCAATTTCTTATTCTAATCAGTCGTCTTTAACTCGAAGTTAGTCCCGCGGTGTAAAGAGAAAGTTGTTTTCTGGCGGATGCGAGTTCGTATTTAAGTTCGAGGTTTTCACGTTCTAGGAAAGCTGCGCGGATTGCGATTTCATCTTCTTTGATTCGACGACGATCGCGGGATTTCTTTGCTGCTGCGTTGTTCTTCTTACGACGCTCGAAATAAGCTTCATCTTTATCATTTCCGCTTGATGGTGATGTTTGAAGTGGCATTTTGTCAATCGAACTTTCATAAGAAATTTCATTGTTGTTTGTTTCTTGACTCATACTTTTAGTTGCGATGCGTCGCATTTTTGGATTATTGATGACGGGATTTCCTCCGTTAGCTGCGTGGATTTGTTCAAGCATTCGTTTGCGGAACACAGTGTATTTCTCAGTCGAAGAAGGGAACGAAGTAGCGTCAAGAAGAGAACCAGCGGCAGCAAAACTCAAAGGATCGCGAGGATAAGCTTTGAACGGTCTCGCAGGTTTTCCATCTCGACCAACGACCATCATTGTATTCGATGAACTTGGCGACGGAGACTTTTGTGATGACGTCGTGGAACTTGATGATGAAATATTTGAAGTGAGTGGCAAATCGCTGCTGTCTTCATGTTCAGAAATTTGCGGGCGTGGAAGGAAAAACTTTGGCGACATAACTTTCGCTTCAGGTGCTGGAGAAGTATTTTCTTGTTTTGTAAGTATCGGCGAACGTTCGAATCGCTCGTAAACTGGTGATCGAGTTGGAGGATTTCTCATGATATTTGTTGACGGAGAGATTTGCTCGTAATTGTATCGATATTGAACTGCATGCTCTGGTGTGAAATGTTGCTTGGCGATGTTCATGTGATGATGAAGGAGAAGTTGAGCTGCTGAGTTTGTTGGACTGTTGCGCATGTCTGGTGATCCTTCTTCAAAACTCGATGGCGATGTCGTTTTTCTTGTTTCAGTCGAATCTCGTCGTTTCGATGATAAATCAAGAACTTGGTCAGGTTGCTGTTGCACGTGATGATGAATTTGATGATGATGTTGTTGTTGGAAAGAGTATTCAAGAATGTTCTGCATGTTGCGAAGCAAATTATTTTTTGCTGGTTCTGTGATTAAAAGCGAGAAGAAAACTTTTAAAATCTTGCACAACTTGTCGCGGATCTTTCATTATCTTACCGTTTTTTAAATCCATTAAATATTTATGTCCAATCAAATCTAATTGTCCAATCATTTTGTCGAATTTTCGATAAATTTTCACTTTCCAATTTGTTAGTTTACCCAACTCTTTGACTCTTTAACATAAAATGACCAAAATTTGGTTGCGGGCCGAGTTCTTATAGCAGAAAGCGAAGGGGCAAACTCGTCAGCCAATCACAGACTGCGAAATATTTTTGCAATGGTGAGAGCAGAGAGAAGCAATAAACCAAAGAGAGAATAATGAATGTTGCACAAACCAGAAAAAATATTTGAGTTTATTATTTCGAAATATTTTCTTGATTGTGAGATGTGGGAGTTGGGAGGAATTTTTTATTTTTTTCTGTAATTTTTTTTCTAATTTTTATTCACTTTAAGAGCGCTAAGCAAATATCTAAAAGTTTAAAGAGAGTTTCAAACTGTTAGAGCCTGCAAACAAATTTCCTCAAAGAAACCTAAAGAAAAGGGACAAGGGTTGAAAGAACTGATCACTTGTATGTGAGGGTGGAGTAAACTGTCGAAGAGAAAGGATAAACAAAGGAAAATATGGGATGAGTTCCGAGATGAAGTTCTTAGCAAATAAAATGAATGAAATGTTGTGAGTCATTCTTGGGTCGGAAGCTCTGGACGTTGCCAGTTAATCTGCCAAGCTGCATTGACCACATTACCAACATGTCATATTTCTTATGAATTTTACGACTTGTTTAAGATTTTTCTGTCTTTAAATTGTATAAAAAAAGAATTTCTCTATCGGCACATGACGATGAGATGTCCCTGCAATTTTCGTGTCATCTGCAATCTTCCGATGAGATCTTTATTGCACTCAACTGTACTCGCATTCAACCCAAGCAATTAAATTAATTCCTTGCACAAAATGACGACGACTATCCTTCCGCATATCGACAGCTCGACATTCCATTTTGCGTTAGGGGACATTTTGCGGAAGGGTTCGCTGAATGGTTTTACGTTTCATCCCCTAATCAAATGCAATTTTTTCTTCTCTCGTTTCGTGATGAAAATAGATGAACTTCGAGAATGAGGAAGATGCGAATGTTAATCAATGAATGAGATCAAGAAACAAAAGACGAGCGTGTCGACGCGAGTCACAAGAAGAACGTTTAACTTTCTAAAGAAATCCAATATTTCATTCTTTAAAGCGAAGGGCTGGCAGGATTAGGTTGTGAAGCATGGATTAAATGCCCACAACGTTCGAGTATCATCGTTTTCTTTGATTGAAGCAATAACAGATAAAGAAGAAAATTATGAAAGCATATGTTGTTCGTTCCCATCTTCCACACTCAACTAATCCTTTTACCTAAAGGATTCTCTCTGCCCAGGTCAAGTTCTACCGTGTTGAAATATGAAATATAATTTCATAATCCGATGCGATAACTTTTCTGAAGCATTTTCGTTTTTCATTGAGAAAGAAAGAGTTTAGGCTTGAAATACTTAAGCCTTGAAGAGTACTACAATCTTTTTGAACTGAGAAAAGAACATTGATCGATGGTTAGATTGCTGACTAAACTTGTTATCATAAAGTTTCACTTTCCATTAACAGTTGATTCACTTTTTTGACTAATTGCGTGGCCTCCGCCCACTCAACTCCACAATTCACTTTTCATCTAACAAATTATAACGTAACTTTCTTGTTAGTCTTGTTCTTCAAGAGAATTAAGCATGGAACAGTTAAGCAAAGAAATGCAAATTTCTTTTTAATAGCCTTTCTTCTTCTTTTTCTTTCTGTTCACTTTTTTTTCGCAACCCTTCGTTTGCATTCTTACGAAAATCGTCTTTTCTTAAACAACGTCTTTCTCTTCTTTTCTGCAATCGTCCAACTTCCCAGAAGGTCATCCTCCTTGTGTCCATTTATTAGTCATCAAAATACTGTCAAAGGCTTATTGAATATTATTTTTGCAAGAGCATAAACTTGTGCCAACGCTACTTGCTCGTTTCGGAGGCAATTGCTTGTGACATTCGGAGAAAGGGGGAGATTGCTTAAGATGCTAAACACTCAGGACTTGTGTCAATAAAAGGAATTTCTTTGTAAGCATCCACAAATATTTGATGATGTCGTGTTGCAGGAAAAGCTGAACAAAGATCTTCAATATCTTGTCGCAAGTCAAAGAATTATTTGTTTGACTCAATCTTTAAATTTCTTCTTCGCTAACGGGACAGCCTGGGACGAGGGAAAGTCAACAACTTTCAACAACAGACTCTGATAATGTTTTTGCAGACAGCAGAACGATCTCGAGCCTTCGAAGCGGAGATACATCGCACAAAGGACTTTTCAAGTGGAAACATGATGTTTGGCTTATCTTCGATGATTGTTTTAAAGGAAGTTTCGTCTTGAAGATTTGCCGATTCGTCAAACAACTGAAATGACAGAGAAAAATTATTAACTTTTGCGCAACGTGATCAACTCGACTGTCGATAATGAAAGACGATCAACACTGAAGAAGAAACAGAGAATTTCAAATTGGATCGCATCACCTGAAGCTCTCATCTTTCACACGCTTTTAAATTCGAATTAGCGCGATCACAAGGTGATCACATGAAGATAAAAGTCAATTAGCTGAATCACTACGACGCTCTTCGCCTATAAATTCAGAACGCGAACTTACTTTGAGTTTCAGTTTCTTCTCGACCGTTCATCGGAATGGCGAATCTCTCGGTTGCTGAACTTTTTGATTCAGCTTTCTTTTGGTATTCGCATAATACAAGTTTCATTCTTCCAACTTTGTACGATCGAGTTGAAGACGACGCATCATGGATTCTAGCTTCAACACTCATCTTCTTCACGATGCACACAGGATTGGCTTTGATCGAGTCAGGTGTTATCTCCAAGAAGAACCAAACGAACGTTATGATGAGGACGATCGTTGACATTTGCGTCGGTGGAATAGGATTCTGGATTTTTGGATTTGCTTTGATGTTTGGACGAGGAGAATACACAAATTCATTATTTGGACTCGGAGACTTCTTTATCAACACGAAGGTCACGGATCCATTATCAGCTAATGTTCTTTCACTTTACTTCTTCCAAATGTCGTTCTCAACGATCACACAAACGATTGTCTCTGGCGCTATCTCTGAGCGCGTAAAGTTCTCCTCTTACATAATGTTCGCGTTCTTGAACACGATTGTTTATGCTGTCGGTGCTGGTTGGATATGGGGTCAACATGGATGGTTGAAACATTTGGGAGTTTTCGACTTTGCAGGCTCTGGACCAATTCACGTCATCGGAGGAGCTTCAGGTGAGACAAATTAATTTATTTAAAATATAAAATTTATTTTTAACTTTATTTTCACAGCTTTTATCGCTGCTTGGTATATTGGCCCACGAACAGGTCGTTTCGACAAAGGAAGAGAACCACCACCGCTTGGTGATGAAATGGCAATCTGTACTGGTTGCTTCATTATTTGGTGGGCATGGTTTGGATTTAATGCTGGAAGCTCTTACGGAGTAACTGATGGCAAATGGGAATACGCAGCTCGAGCAGGAGCTGGAACATCATTGGCTTCAATGAGCGGAGGATTGACAGCAATTTTACTCTCACTGCGAAGACACGGAGGAAAAGTTGACGTCTACGAAGCTGTTCAAGGAGTTCTTAGTGCTTTAGGTAATTAAAGAACGTGATGATTAATTATCGTTACTTAACACCTTATTCTTTTATCATCAGTTGCCATAGGCTGTGGTTGCTCAACTTTCTCGATGCATTCTTGTTTCTTCATCGGAATGGTCGCATCAATGTTGACATTTATTTCTGCACCACTCGTCGATAAATTGTAAGTTGAGAGAACTTTAATTTAATAAGTGAAACTAACTTTCCTTTCACAGAGGAGTTGATGATTGCACTGGAGCAACTGCTATTCACTTTGTTGGCGGAGCTTGGGGTCAATTAGCGCTTGGATTATTTGCAGAGTCAGTTAAAGGACCGAAAGGACTTTTCATGGGCGGCGGCATTTTCCAGCTTACAGTTCAATTGATTTCAGTAATTTCTCTTACAATTTGGGCAGCTTCAGCAACGCTCGCGATCATCTGGTTCGTCGATCACATTTTGAGAATAAGAATGTCAATCGAAGAAGAGAAACTTGGCTGTGACTACACTGAACATTTCTCCGTTGAATATCACGGCAAACATCTTCAAATTCCAACTCTAGATAAAATTATCAGCATCACATCGCCAACAAAGAAATTCCCTGAGCCAAAGAATCTACGTGATTTCAATAATATCAACCGGCGGAGAACTTTCTCTAATTCCGCATTCGAGATGAATGAACATTGAGAGTGATAATAAAAGAAATAAATTTCACTTGTTTGTTACTCAAATCAATATTTGGTAAAAATCCAAGAAGAACTTGAAGATGAAATAATAAAACTTTGAAGGATGAAACTTCCGGTTTAGAAAGATTATCCAATTTTGCTTTAAAAATTATCAACTTCCAGCCTTGAATGATTCTTGCAATTCTTAATTTCAGACAAAATTGGAACTTCATGATAATCTTCTTAAAGAATCTTAAACAAATAAATTTTTTCCTTGAAATTTTCAAATTCCTTTTTTTTTAAAGCTTCCTGAATGATATTTTGCATAAACTTCAAATGAGTGATTTCATTCGATTACGATCAGATTAACAACTTTAAAATCGTCGCTTAATTTCTTTTGTCACACGAGTCGAGTCAACAACGATTTAAGGAGCATGTGATCTGACGTCGTTCATAATTATTTTCATTTATTAGCACGTCGTTCATTGTCATTTAAGAAATCGCGCCACTCGAGCCTGAAAAAAAAGCAATAATCGACAGTTAATGGTCGGCTAGTACGCAATTCGCGAGTTCGACGTTAAGAATTCTAAGATTTTTCGCAATAATCTGGGACAACCTCTAATGCACTGATAATCATTTAGAGGGTTTTTCGAATCTTATATTAAATTAACAACAATTAAAAATGAAATCACTCGAGAAATTTTTGTTGTTGAGCTATAAATTCGATGATTTTTGTGATAATTCGCTTCAGTATATCTCTGCTTGTCTCGGGAGGCAATGGATAATTTAACTATTTCGGAACTCGCTGGTTTGGCTTTTCGCTGGCATTCTCATAATTCTTCTTACGTAACCCCGGGATATTACGATACTGTAGTCAAAGATGCTGCGTGGCTTCTTACTGCGCCAATTTATTTCTTCGCCATGGCAACTGGATTGGCAATGGTCGAAGCAGGCTCAATTCGCAGCAAGAACAAAGTAAACGTTATGGTGAAAAACATCGTCGACATGTGCGCGAGTGGAATGTGTTTCTGGCTTTTCGGTTACGGGCTCATGTTTGGACGAGGAGAATACACAAACGGACTTTTTGGAGCTGGAGACTTCTTCCTAAACGTCAAACAAGAAGATCCACTTGCTGCTCCCATTTTCTCGTTCTACATGTTTGAGCTTGGTTTTGCAACAAGTGCTACCTCAATCATGTCTGGATCTTGCTCTGAAAGATTTCGATTCAAGACTTACATTATGTTCTCGTTCTGCTCGATGTTCCTCTACGGAATTGGCGGAGGATGGGTTGGTTGACTGAGAGTTTGTCGTGAACATTCTAAGAGGTTTGAAAAGTTCTCTTGATTTTACATTAGGTTTGGGGCGATCACGGATTCTTGAGGAACATTGGAGTTCTCGACTTTGCTGGAGCAGGGCCAGTTCACATTATTGGCGGTGCTGCTGGATTTGTCTGTGCGTGGTTCATAGGACCAAGACTTGGTCGCTATGATAAGACTCGCAAAGATAAAGGAATTGAAAATCCTTTCACACCTGCCGATCGAAAAACTATGATCACTGGCTGTTTCATTCTTTGGTGGGGATGGGTTGCTTTCAACGCTGGAAGTTCCTGCGGAGTGGAAAATGGAAGATGGGTGTTAGGAGCTCGCGCTGGAGCAGCAACGGTTTTATCTTCAATGGCTTCTGGAACATTAACATTCTTCCTTTCTTCATGGAGACACAATGGAAAAGCAGACGCTCTCGAATGTGTTTCTGGTGTTCTCAGTGCTTTAGGTAAGAATCTCAATTAATTAACTTTAGATAAATTAATAAACTTTCATTCAAACAGTTGCAATCAACGCTGGCTGTTACATTTTTTCGATGAGGAACGCTGTCATAACCGGAATTGTTTCTGCTCTGCTTTGTTTTTATACGGCTCCGATCATCGATCGATGGTGAGTAATGTGGAAACTTTTCATTTTCTTCTTTTTTAAATCATGTGATTTTGTGTAGGGGAGTTGATGATGCGGTTGGCTCGACTGCGCTAAACTACATGAATGGCGCATGGGGCCATTTTTCTGTTGGTTTATTTGCTGATCCAATCACTGGACCAAAAGGATTGTTCGTTGGTGGAGAATGGTTTCAATTAAGTGTTCAGACGATTTCAGTTATTTGTCTTACGCTTTGGGCAGCTATCGGCGGTTTAATCATGATTTGGCTAATTAACAAAATTGCACCAGTCAGATTATCTGCGGAGGATGAAATCACAGGCTGTGATTACACTGAACATTACCAAAGAAGGAAATGTGGCGACGAATGTGAATGTTATGATGGTCAGCCGAATATTTCACCACTCGATCAAATTCTAAGTCTCTCATCGCGAGTCGTGAGAAGATTCTCTGGCGGATTAAGTCCAGCGATTAATCGAAAACAGTTCAGAGACTTTACTAGAAGATTCTCTCTCAATGTTGATTCAAGCTATACCAAAAGATTTTAGATAAATTAGTAAGATTAGAGTTCGATAATTTGCAAAGCACGAGTCAGTGACGGCATCATCAAGAGAAAGAAGAAGAGTTTGTTTGTAAAGGAACCGAAAGGAAAAGCTTCCGGCTTCCGTCGATTATCAACGAAATTATGAAAATTACACACGCTTGCCATCTTCAACTATTATTCATAATTCTCTGCCTTGAACTAATGAAGTGGAACGCATGATTGATAATCTTCTTAAACGATCTTTGTACTTAATCTTAACTGAAAAATTCCGGAAAATAAAAACTTTTTGACCATTTGACGAGCGAGTTCTCAATCGGACTCGACAACAACCACATTTTGCGGTACATTTCAGAAGAAACTCAGCGAGCATGACTCGACACAAACCAGAATGATTGTTAAGCAAATAATTTTTGTGAAATTTCTTTTCACAAATCCTTTACTTCGGATAGTTTTCTGCTGGTCACTGCCGATCGGTCCAGCTTACAGATGTTTTCTCTTGTGCTGCAAAACCATGCAAAAGGGATTGCGATCAAAGTGTTGTCATTGTGACCATTTAACGTCTCTATTTGGCACAAAATTATGCGTCCATTGTCCAGCGATGGCTTAATGATCGAAAAGTGATACAGCAAAAGCGTTTCCTTTTTGAGACTTTTTATTTCATGAAAATTTGTTATAAGCTTCTAAGTTAACTAAACGAAAGTTGCAACATTTATTTCTTGATGACATGAGGTAAATCATAAACTCCACGAACACACTTTAGTTTAACTCCGGGAACGTCTTGAAGACGACCGCATCGAACAAGAACGACGTTGTGCTCTTGAAGGTTGTGGCCGATGCCAGGAACATAAGCCACGAGTTCTTTGCCTGTTGATAGCCTCACAAGGACACATTTACGATTGGCGGAGTTGGGTTTACGAGGTTTCTTGATGAGAACTTTCAGGATCACTCCCTTCGCGAAAGGTTTTCCATCAAGTGGCTGACGAGGTGGACGAACTTTGTGGTGTGGACCAGTTCGATGCATCTGATTGAGAGTTGCCATGTTACATCTCGCAATCGACGACAAGGCTGTAAAAAAAATACAAAGAGATTGAAGATTAAGAAAAGATTTGACTAAAGTTTCCAAGAAAATTATCAACAACTGTAAAATTTACGGGAACGATCACCATTCAATCATTTTTGCAGAAACAATGATCGAATATGACAGTTTGCGATGTCAGAATCCTTTTCTCCTCTTCTTTCTTCTTTTGTTCGCTTTTCGAGAAACAAACCTGAGGTAGACGAAAGAATGGTAGGATAATGGATCGCAATTACATATTTTGACCACTGGTTCGGTTGTCTCCTTTATTTCTAAAGGTGGATCATTGCATTTGCTTGTCGAGTCTTTTGTGTCAACCTCGATGATGTTGCGAGATCGATAACTTTATAATAATTGATTTGTTTTGGGCTGGTCGAGAAAAATCTCACTTGGACATGCATGGGAAGCGAATCGAAAGCGATCTCATTTCGACCACCAGAAGATGAGGATTTCTTGGAATCACAGAAACGAGCATCTAACACCTGCACGAAGCTAATTAAATCCGAAATCAAATGTTTTTCTTTTGACCCTTTGAGTTGACCACGCATTGTCAAACTCTTATTCTTATCCTGTTGGATTCCTTCTTAACAAAGGCAGAGCCGAAGGAATGTTAATGAGAAAAGGGATTAAAGAAATTGAAAAATTCCTTTCTTATTGTCCAGTAACATTAAGTGCCAGTTGGATCCTATTAGATGACCCGTCGCATGAATGACGGGATTACATTTCACACTTACGCTTTCAAATGCGCTTCTCGTGTGAAATAACAAAATCAATCGTGGGCTTTTGCGTTCATTGTTCGCAGTGTTTGGTTAGATAGAAATTTACTGAAGTGAACATCTTATTGGATGCAGGTGTTGCACTCAAAGAACCCAAAAGGATTTAATCCCGTCAATCTTCTCACCTTCGGATGTCAGCATCTTAGTCACGTTGAATGCTTGCTTCAGGAAATTCATTGCGATTTGTAGAAAAAAATTCGGCAATTGAAGAAGTCAAAACTAAAATGAAGACAACAGCAAATGATAATATAGACGAAAGAAACTTTAATCTCACATCTTACCAGCAATAAGCTTAGCTTCAAGCCTTCAAGTTGCGTAAAATAATTTATTTCAATTCAAGAAAAGTTTGTTATGAAAAAAAAAGTTTCGACTGACCTCTGGTGGATTGTTCAAAAAAAAATCGTTAGAAATCAAAGTTGTCCAATTTATTAATTTATTAACTCAACGAAGAATCTTCTGTATTTGTCCTTAATTTGTCTTTAAACTTTCATATTTTCTTGATGTTCATCAATTTCGTTAATTAAATTGTCAGCGAGATTTTGAGGTGAAACTTCTTTGCCTAAGAACTTTCCAACTAATTCTCGTGAAGGTATTGCTCCTCCGTGGAGTAGACAGCCGTAGCGATATTTATCGCCTTGTGAACGATTAAGCGGATCCTTTTGGAAATATTCTTGCCAAATCCATGAAGCAATAGCTCGCGAGCAGAGATAAGCATAATATTTCGCGCCATAGCCCACGAGATGTGAAAAACGAAGCTGCCACGCTGTATTGTTAACGTAAGGAAGTCCGTAATATTTTTCTTGAACTAGTTTTAATGTGTCTGTGGTACTTCCTCGGTGATTCTCAGGATTTCCATGATAAACTTGATCGAGCGCTGAGTAGAAAACTTGAAGCTGAGTCTCGCTAGCAGAGAAAACATGTTTCGATGCACAAAGTCGATCAAGCATTTCATCAGGCATTGGCTCTTGAGTTTGAAAGTGTTTTGCAAAAGTTTTCAGCACTCGCTTATCGCTCGAGAAATATTCCATGAGAATTGAAGGAACTTCAGCTAAATCTGTACTGCATCTTGTTCCAGTCACGTGTTGATATTCAGTTCGTCCGAGCATTGAATGCATTGCATGTCCCATCTCGTGAAACAGATTGTCAACCATTGACGGAGTTAATAGAGTTGGATTCCACCTCGGAAGACTAAAGTTAAGCATAACGACGACAATTGGGTTCTGATACTCGCCATTAGGCAGAATCTTTCCACCGCGAATGGTAAAATGGCAATCTTGATTCGGTTTCCCACTTCGTTCGAAGAAATCACAGTAAATGTGTCCGATGAGCTGATCGTTTTCATCGAATACACAAATTTTATAAACATCATCAGCCCAACTCTCTCCAGGACCCATTTCCACATTTTCCAATCTTACTCCAAATAATGACTTCATCAAATTGTTGAATCCTTCCATGCATCCTCCAAGACTAAAGTAAGGCATAAATTCTGTTGCTTGTGACGATATGCCGAGGTATTTGTTTTTCATTCTCGTGGCAAAATATGGAGCATCCCAAGCAGCGAGAGGAGTGTCCACTCCGCCATCAGCAAGTTTCATCTTTTGCATTATATCAAAATCTTTTTGTGCTCTCGGTCGAAGTTTCTCAGTTAGAATATCAAGGAATTCTCCCACCATAGCTGGATTCTCAACCGTCGATGCTTTTAAAGCTCGATGTCCGTAAGTTGGAAAGCCGCAAATCGAAGCGAGTTCATGGCGTGCTTTCAAGAGTTCTGTGAGGAGTTCTTCTTGATGCGAATCAGGATAAAGGTAAAGTCGATAAGCAGCTTCTCTCGCCAAAGCATTCGGAGAATCAGCGTAAAGACCAGAAACGAGAATATTATTGCCATCAATTGAAAACATGTGCCGAATGTTCTCGGGAAGAATTGTCTTTGGCATTGATCTAGTTTGAACAGCACCAGACATGAATCGTTGACCAAGCTGGAGAATATATTCGTTAAGATCCACAACTTGCTGTCGAAGTTTCTCCTCGAGATGGATTCCACATTGTTCGAAGTCAAAGAGAAAGAGTTTCGCTACGTGATCATCAACTGCTGTTGTCTCCATCTTGTCACCTTCGTCAACAACTTTCTTTAAAGACTGATAAAGCTCACGATGTGTGTTTAATCTAAAATCAGAACATTTCTTGAACATTAAGGAGATTTCTTAGCCTCAACTTACTTTTCTACAACTCCACTAATGGAAACACAAGCGTCCTCTGCTGCATGTGAGTAAGTTCCTTGAGGATGTCCCAAACGAATAAATTCAGAGAGATCAGCGACTTTACAAAGCGAGTCACTGAGCTCATCAAATACTTGAACCATCTTCCGGTCTCTGTTTGGTGAAATCGCTTCTGCAATAAGATCATCAGTCTTGAACATCGCCTGCTCTTTCATAATATAGAATCCTTCATGTGATCGAAGTTCGGGGATTCCAAAGAGTCCCTGGATGATAAAAGAAATTTTTGAATTGTGCAATAAAAAATATTTTTTTTAACTCCTTACGACAGGAGATTTGGAGAACTGAAGCCGCTTGTTTGGTCTTGTGTTGAACTCTAAAAAGAACTTGCTCGTTGACACACATCTCGATCCAACGTGTCCGATCCTTCGACTGCTTCGAATCAGGAGAGACATCGAAAATAACTTTTTTTCAATGTTTTTATTAAGAAATCTCGAAGTGCTCGTTCGTGCTCACTAACATTTTCATGTTCAGTTCTTGTGAGAAATCTTTTTAAGTCACCCCGTATAATCGTAAACATTGAAAATAAAATCGGTTTAATGAGGTAACAAGGCTTTAATATTTCTTATTAGCTCATGACATCTTAGATAACTCATTGATCAACCTCTTGCACTAACTGTCTCAATTGTTAAATACAAAAAAGTTAAAGATTCGTGATTTTATTGATTTGCTTACAAAATTAACTATTTTTCGATAATATTCATGCACGATCTCACTCTTAATAGTTCCCTCAATCAATCCTTAAACTGGAAATCTTATCAGTCGTTTGAAATAAAAGTTTTATTGCAAACTAATTTGTGTCCTTGAACTTTAATCTCAAATTTTGTCCTGATGTCGTTTTCACTTCCAGTTTCTTATCTCTTGCTTGCCATTTAGTCATTAAAGCTTGAACTAACTCAAATGTCTTATTACGGTGATGGAAAACGATTATCACCCATCGAGTAAGTTTTTCTTGTTCATCACATTTGATTTTCTTTTTACATCGCCAAGAAAAAAATTAACACAAAATTGCATTTCTTTGTTCTTTTAGTGAACTCAAGTCACCGACTGTTCATCTAATTCGCGAGATTTACGATGGCGAAAATGCGCACGAGAATTTTATTTTAGATCTCGATAGAGCACTCATCCAAAAATTTGATTACATAATTATTGAGCCTGTGAAGCTTGCAGATGAGACAAGTCGATGGATCCTTGTTGGAAATTGTTTGCATAAGACTGCAGTTCTTAGTGGACTTGCGTCTATAGCGTCAGGTGAGATAAATATTTTATCAGCGAATCAACAGTTGTTTTACAATTTTCGTTCAAGGTTTTGTTTGGCCACAAAACATCACAATTTGTTCGTCGCTCGGTTTCGTGTCTCTGTTCTGTACAAGTCTCTACACAATCAGTTGGAACACCGATCCCTGCGTACAATATCGAATCGAGCGTAATGCAAAGAAGCTGCCCAAGTTCCCGAACCTCAAAGACTTTACATCTCCGGTCGTGTTGACATATAAAAGCAATAGAAGCGCGAAATATTTTCATCGGATAGTCACATCATTGGCGGTTGGCGTTTGTGTCTTTAGGATTTACGAAGCTCTGAAATGATTCTATCAATTCCTTTCTTCTTACAATGCGGGTAAATCAGTTGACCTTTCAAGTTATCGATTTCGTAGGCTACTCTTAGAACACTTTACGTTTCGGCTTTTTTAGATTTAGATAATTTTATTTTTTGGATGATGTAAACTTTGAAGCGATTAACAAAGCAAAATTCTCTTATCTCGTGACTTTGCCCGCGGAAGAGTAAACTTCTTTTTATTTAGAAACTTTTAGTTCAAATTTTACTTCTAAATTTTAAGGCAAAGTTCTATGCTGAAAATTCTTTATGACGGAACTGATGGGAAGCTTTCGTGAAAGCTCGTTGGAAAAAGTTTGTGATTATATTTAAAGTCCAGCAAGTGTCCGATGCTTCTTATCAAGAATTGCATTTTCAACTTTTGCTTGTGTCAAATCCTTTTTTATTTGCATAATAAGCATTCAGATAAGCAAAAGTTTCCAAAAAAACCGTTCAAGCAAAATGAACTCAAATCGATGAATATGAAAGCCAATGCAAGTTGTTGTTAAATCGTAATTTCCGTTGATTTAGAAAAGTGAATAAAAATAATAATTTTAATAGAAAAGAAACTTAAAAGAATTGATTGGAACTTAATTTTAAGAAATGTTTGAAGTATTTTCAAGCTTCAACTGGGAGAGGTCGAATTGGTGGACGAATTATGATTTTATCTGTTGATGAAGTATCAGGAGTTGGTGTTGTTTTTTCTTCATCTGGTGGAAGATCTTTGCAGTCGGGAAGGTCTTCAGGAATACCGAAGAAGATTTGAGCTTTTTTGACTGTTGAGAAAATGTTTTAAAATAATTTAATTTTTTTAGAAAAGTCTCTAAATCTTACCAGTGTCGTAATAATCCTTAACAAGAATGTAAGAAGCTTTCAACTTTTTAATGACGTTCGTTTGAACGGCGGAGACTTCAAAGCAGATTCCATCCGCATTGAATTTGTTGAAGTAAACGTTGATCAACGTATCGTCATTTTCTTTTTCCAATTTCTGTAAACACAAAAATGTTATAATGGAGTGAAATAATATTTCACGTTCAAGTTACCTCGTAGACTTTATCGATATTGTTGAATTTGTATCCAGATGGGAAGGTCATCGTCATAAGTGCCATGTTTGAATCTTTGTCGTCACCTCTTGCAACGTAATTGATGCAGATTTTTGATCTCAAAAGAGCTTTACACGATCGACCAAGATTGTGAGTGATAATAAATCTCGGAGCACTTTCATCTTCAATTTCATAAAAGTTACAAGTCAACGACACAATGGCACTTCCCTTTGATGCCTTGCTACAATAAACTGTCAACGCTCGTGCCAATGGATTCAGATCATACTTTTGCAGAGCGAGAACGTTATCAGGATTAACTTGAGCAGTGATAACATTTCCAATGTCTGGTGTCAGTTCAAAATCTAATGTGCCAGCTGCCGAATGGAACGCAATGGAGTAAGCAGCGAGAGCTGTGATTCCAACGACTGTGTCTTGAGACGAAGCAAGTCCACCCAAAGCTGTTTTTTGAGAAACGAGATACTTCGCTGTCTTTGTTGCCTTCAACATCGATGAGTCAATATCGTCGGCAATGTTGTTAACGTAGATCTGACAAGCATAAGCAGTAATCTCAATATCAACTGATCTTGGTTGGGAATAGTAACTCCAGGAATTTTGATCTTGAGCTTGGAGCGGCTTTTCAAAATGAATTGTATCAGCAGTTTCAATTTTCAAAGCATCGAATGCGGTGAAAAAGTCATTGAATTTGGAATGCTTGCCTAATTGAAGAGCATAAGAACAGATCGCGAGATCGTAGACGTCTGTCAATTCTGGATATTCAGAGATAAAATTTAAAGCGTTATCTATCGCGTCTTGATACTGCGGATAAGTCGCAAGTCCTTCCAAGAGAACAGTCACGATATAGCAAGTCATAGCAATGCCTGAACCCGAGCCTCCTTGCAAGTCCTTGTGAATTACATTTCCATCCTCTCGGAAGCTTCCATCAAGATTTTGCTTAGTTAACAAATAATCATTCGCTGTACTGATAACGTTTGGATCGACTGCTATGTATGGTGATGCGAATCCAAACGATTTTATGACGTAACTCGTCAACCAAGTGCTTCCTGTTGCATCATCGTTTCCAAAAGCCGAGAAGGAACCATCAAATCTTCGATATTGCAATTGTCTTTGATATCCTTGTTCTCCGTAATCAATTGCTCTTGCTCTCACGTCAGGAGTTAGTTGGCCAGTTTTATCGAGATAGTTTAAGACGACAACGTTTGGAACGAAGTTAATCAAATTCTGTTCCCCACATCCATAAGACATTTGAATTAAGTTCTGCAAATTGCTCAAAGTATCGCCCAGCATGTCTCCAGCAACAGTCGCAGCTGCACTTGTTGTGTCAGCAACCGCAGATGATGGAAGAGTGCACGACAGAATAGTTGTTATATCAGAATCTGTGTCAATCTTTTGGATCAAAGTTGAATTTGTTATAGACTTGGGAACTCCTTCTGGAATAATTTTAATCTTTTTCACGATGCTGTCAACAGCTGCGGATCCTTTCGCTTCAATCTAGTAAAAAGATTTAGATGAATAAGAAATCGGTGAACTTAAAAGTTTTAACTTACCGCAAGTTCAAGATATCCCAAGACACGAGGACGAATGACCACATCAAGAACATTTTGTTTGTCCTTTTCGGATTGGACGACTTGCCAAATTCTGTCACTCTCAACTGCGAGAATAAATTGTTGAATTACTTTTTATCTAAATATCTCAATAATCTTACCCGTCCATCCGTTTAGTTTTGGATCCAGAATCTCGAATTGAGCGTCATTTTTCTCCATGGTAACGACAGCTTTTTGCGGCTTGAGATAATTAAAAATCAGAATTGGTTGCTCTAAAACTTCACCACGTTTCATGTTGTTTGGAGTTGTTACTTCAACGAAGAAAGGAAGGAAAACTGTAAGCTTAGGTTTTTCTAACGCTAACCCCATGCCACGGTCGCAACTCATTGAGACTCCAGATATGACGTAAGAAGTGATCTGATCGGGAGCAGTAAAGGAGATGCATTCCTCGCCTTTGTAACCTTTCGATCCTTTTTTCCTGTTAGAAAATATTTTAGTATTTAAAAAAGTGACAGAGTAGACAGAGTTGAAGTTTCTCACTTAGGATTAATGATGTCGACATCTCTGTACAAAAATACTTCAGCGAAATTTATTCTGGGAGGTTTTGATGGTGGACTGACATTTGGATTGCGATTTGTTGTAGTCCCGTCTGATTCGGCTAAACTTGATTGATCTACAAGTGTGGGTCCTGGTAGCATTTCGAAGGACGAGGAAGCGTCTGAGGTCATTGTTGGACCTCCTCCAGATTCTGGTGCAGTTGTTGTTGATGTAGTTGTTGTAGTGGTCTCTGGCTTTGGATATCCCTCAAGTAAAAATTTGATTACAGCCAATCCTATATACTCAAATTGAAGCTCATCCTGAGGCGCTTGGTAATCGGGGTTCTGATTGTAACTATACTTCCACATTGTGTTCGTGATGTCACTCTTCTCGATGTCATTGCCACTTCCAAGCAATAAAATGCCTAACGATCAGAAAACAATATTTGTTTAAAATAATTCATTTATAGGTTGTGACATACTTTGATCGATTGCTAAGAGCGACGCTCTCGAGTTAATTGAACTCGATACGCACAGCGAAACATTTTTTCCAGGCTCGGTTGTTTCAACAGATAAATCGAGATCGAGCTATAAAAAGAGTCGTCAAGCGAAAGCTCTGAAGTTTTATCTGTTTCTTACGAAGTTAGGTAGATCATCCGAAAAGCTGAGATAAATTTGTGTTGAGACGAGAACACCAAATGGATCGTGGAAGAAGAAAATTATGACCGCTTGGGGAGCATAACGGAAATCTGGTTTAAATCTCAAAATTCCTGATCGATCTTTAAGTGCAATGCGTTTGGATTCGAGCATAACTCCTTTCGCGATCACATGATAGTTGACGAAGTCAAGTTCTGACAACGAAGTCGTTACTTGAATCTCAAGACGAGAGTCAATCTTCGGTCTGTGGAAAGAAGTTTGTCTTATAACTTAATTGAAATGAAAGTAAACTTACTCTTTAGTTAAAACCTTTGCTTCCAAAACATTCTCATAAAGATCTCTCTCCTTCGACACGTAGAAGTATCCCATGTCCGAAATTGGACACGATGCCTGAATTGACATATATTCGAAGTTCTCGGGATTAACAGAAACAACGACGGAGCCTGTAACATCTGTTTGATAAATTTGCTCGGGTAGATTTTTCGAGGGACAATTAAAAATTCCATTTGTGTAAATGCAGTTGCTGTAAAGATTATATTGAACTGACACACTTGTTCCAACTGGAGCCTGTTGAAAATTTTGTTGACGTCAATTGTAATATTGAGAAAAAAGCAACTCACCGTTCGTCCATCGAACTTTCGAACGGAAATCGTGGCTTCATAATTAGTATTTGCTGTGAAGATAGGATCGCCTGTGATCACGATCGAGTACGCGAAGGGAACAATTGAAATGCTGGAACTTTCTTGAGTTGATTCTCCTGTTAGCGATGATGTGAATTTGACGTTAATCGTTAGATACATGTAACCATTGTCGCTGTTTAGTTTCAAATCATCTTTAATTCTCACTTCAACAGTTTCACTTTCTGATGCAATGTGAACTGTTGTTGTAAAGAGAATCTCTTCAGAAATTCCATGGGGCCAGTCCCACCAATATCGCTGTTGTGAGATCGTTACCAAAGCATCGCCTTCGACTGATTTACCAAAAGTGTAGACGGGAGTAATTTTAATTGTGAAACTCGTTTCAGTAACGGCCACTTGTGGGGGATTCTCGATTTTAAGTGAATAAAGTGGTCGCACGTAGTCATCAACATTGAAATTTTTATCGAAAGTCTGTGAGTAAGAATTATTTTAAAATCATTTTAAAAGAGGTCGAGTCTGTTTTACCTCCGCTTCAGCAGAAACTCTCAATGTCCATGAACCTTTAGGTGTAACGTCACTTAGTAAAAACGAGCCTTCAAACTTTCCTTTAACGAAAGTAATTTTCTCAATTGTCTTCACATTGTTTGAACTTGGATCAAGGATTGTAACGACAGCCGACTCTGGATTGTAAGCTTTTGTTTCTGAATCGATGGCAAATACTCGAAAGTTTACTACGTCGCCACCTCGATAAATTGGCTTATCGCATTGAATTAGGAATGAAAAATGAGTTCTACTGAACGTTAGAGGAAGATTTTGCACATAATCTTTCTTTTTCATTGGATCTGTAATCGTCACGAGGAGTTCATATTTTCCAGGATTAAAGTTTTCGGTCTGCGAAAAATAAATTAATTTCACTTTAAATTAAATTTTAAAGAAATTCTACTTCGAATTCAAAATGCTTCAACTGATCTGTAGGCACTTTCGTATCGACAATGTTGTGCTCGATGTAATGATTCGTTTTGTCTTCGGTCCCCGATAACTTGACATCTATTATCACAGGCTTTTTCAAAGCGTGAGTCGATGCTGCAACGCGATAGGGCTTTCCTTGTCTTATCACTCTCGTGCCGATTATTGAGACAACTCTGAAATATTTAAACAATTCACAGATTTACGAAACACTTGTTGTTGTTCATCTTACGGGGTTTCGATTTCAGCTTTACATTTTATTGCTAAAATTGCCAGCAAAGCAATTATTATTTTAACTTGTTTCATGTCACGAATGTTTATTCCTTTGAAGAAAACTTGAAGAACTGATATCGTTGATCGATTTCCACAGGTATTTATTCAATATTTCACTCGACAATACTTCGACATAAATGAAGGAAATGTGTTTCACGTTGCTGATCGCCAAACACTAATAGAATCGACCAATATAGGTTTCGCTTTTAATTTCACGACTTTGCCTCAAAGTCAAAAACGTTTTCGACAAAATATTTAAACAGAAGGAAATTTGTATCTCATATCAAATAAGAAGTTTTTTATAATGTGTTTTTTTAATGAAAAAATTGCTGAAGATTAAAATGTCTCGTCTCAAATGAGTCATCTGTGTCCATGAAGTATCCATGAACTTTCAGTTACAATCGAAAATTATTCCAAAAGCTCAGTTCACTTCTTACTGTCAAAATGAAAACATTTTTCGTTTGGTTGATTATTATCCAAATAACTTTTGGTGATTGTTCTGTTGTAAGCTTTCGAAAAAAAAATTGGCTGAATAAATTTTAATTGTTTAATTAGACAGGAAAACACACGAGTGTGGTATGCAGTGTTTCTGGAAAAAATACTTGCTTGGGACATTATTGCAAGATCAAGCCGATCGATCGTCACATGAGCAGTCTTAGTGTTGGTTGTACGAGCTTGAATCGGACTTTGAAGAATTTATATGTAAACTTTTTAAATCAAGTCTACAAATTAATTGATTTTGACATTTCCAATAGCTGTCCTTGCAGATGGACTACAAAAGGCTTGGAAATTATCGGATCATACAAAAACAGGAAAAAATCGATGTTTGTGAAGGTTTAAAGTTAAAAATATTGAACTCACTTGCTACGTGCTGGTTCGAAGACTGCATCGATAAATTTCAAACGGAATGTCCAATCAAAGGTAAAGACATGCAAGTCAATAATATTTCGATGGCTTCGACTGAAAACACTTTTTACCCCGATGGATTTTACCGAACCACAGCTCGAGTCTACGATGAATTAGATGAGAAAATTTTGCAGATAGTAGTCGTCTTGAAACTCGATAACAAGGGAAATATAAAAGAGTTTAAGTGAAAAATTGAATGGCGACAAGCTTCAATTATAGTTTGGTTAATTATTTATCTAGCCAGGAAAGCACAGTTTAGAGTATTTTAAAAAAGGAACTTGGAAATCATTATTACAATGTCGATTCAATCGATTCACAAGTATGATTAAAACTAAACAGTTTATTGAACTGAGTTCATTTTCATAATTTTTTCGGATAATTTTATTCTAATTATTTAAATATTCATGTCGCGACATTCATTCAAGAGCGAATCAAACTAAATTTTTCCCAACCTCGATGTGGAGATTTATTCAATCAGTTAACAGTGAAATCTCAAGCGGAAAATACGAAAATTGTGGCAACGAGCAGTGAAATATTTCGAAAACCAAGAAGTTTACGAAAACTTGGTTGAGAATTTTGCTTTGTTTGTGATTGAGACTTTATCTCTGCTAAAAGTTCTCGATGGAAAGAAAACGATTTCGAAAGTGTTTTTGCTGATATTTCTGAATCCGATCGTCTGCATGATTATTAATACGTTGATTTATTTAAGATTTTAAGAAAAGATAACGTAAAAATAATTTATTAAAATAAACAAATAAATAAATTCTTAGCGAAATTTCGATTTTTATTTGCTCGTTCAAAGTTCGGTTTTCAATCTTGAATTCTAAAAAAGTTCTTTTTTGCAAAGTCGTTAATTAGTATGGCTTAACTAAACAAGTTGTATCTGTTTCTTTTCGGACATTCTTATTCGTTAGTCTTTTCTTGTGTGTCAATCTGTGAAGTTCTTTCAACGAAATGAAGATATTTCTTCTGATTTTTGTCGTCAGCTTGGTCAAAGCTCAAAAATCTTTCGAGTTGCAATTCCTTGGAGATTATTTGTCGCAAGAGGAAGCAACAGATCGAAAGTTGTGCGACACAAAATATTGTTTGTTGGACGCTCAATATTTATTTTATGCAGCCACTCAAAATAAATCTGTTCGACCTTGTGATGATTTCCAAGAGTTTGCAGTGGGAACATTTGATAAATATAAACCTGTCAGCGATCGGGAACAACTTGTAGGATTCTATTCTGATTATTTTCAAGCCTTCCTCCAACGACTAAGAAGAGTTTTGAGTTCACCTGTGAGTGTGAACGACTCGCGTATATCGAAAGGAATAAAAACAATTTTCGCTAAATGTGTGGACTCGAAATACATCACAAAAAATGGAGTCAATGATGCTCGCGAATTTGCGAGATCAATTGGTTTGAAGTTCTACCCAGAAACTAATGACAAGGATTTCAATTTGAAGAATCACATTGATCAACAAGTGACGAGTTCGTTGAGAATTTTGTTCTTTAGAGATGTTGGATACTTCAATAGTGATAATCCCAAAAACTTATATATAAATTTTTTTCGTCTAAATAAAAATTTCGAACTACAACTTGAAAGCTATGAGACAATGCTTTATGATATGAATCAGATTTATCGAAATTCTTCGTACTCAGAGGAGTTTACAGAAGAATTTAGAGAAATCGCAGACAAACAAAAAGAGTTTTATCATCGATTGGTGAGTTATTATTTGGATCCAAATGTTATAGGAATTGACGCTAATCAATAATATTTATTTTTAGATAAATGTATCTTCAATCGAAGATGATGATGGTTCCATCGTAGAAATGACGATTGAAGATCTTAACAATCTAACTTCTCCATTAAATCTCAATTGGCTCACAATCATCAACAATCAATTAATTACGAAAGTGAATTCAAGTCAGCAAGTCTTTGTTCCAAGTCCACAAAGTATTTCAAAAATTGCGAAATTTCTAGCTGAAAGCGACAAAGAGTGAGATTTAGTTTAATTTCTGCTTAACCTGCTCTGCAATTAAATAATCATTTTCAGAGTCATTGCAGATTATTTGGTTTACGACTTTTTGAATGGTCTAAATAAAGGAATTCTTCTTTATCAAGAAAACAAATATCGAAGTGCTCGAATTGGAACGAGAAGACCTCTTGAGCGATGGGACTTATGTACAAAATTGTTGTTAGTACAATCGACACCAGCTCTCCACGCACTTTTCCTGCAGCAAAATTTCGATAAAAAGGCAGAAAATTCGTTGCGTGAACTTGTGAACGAAACTATTGAGTTTGCATTAAAAAGGTTTACAGCTCAAAGTCTCTGGGGAGAAGAGTTTGTCGCGGATATTAGCAAACGATTACAATCTATCAAAGTCATTTTCGGTTATTCTGATGAATTAGTCGGACCAGAGTTGCTTGAGGAACTTTATGAAGACTTTGATTTTGATCAAAACTTTATCATAGTTTTACATGCAACATATGATTTGTACAGAAAGCTGAAAAGAGAACAAAGAACGAGACAACTTTTGAAGCTTCGAAAAGCTGGCGTACATAAGTTCACCTACAAACCAAACGAAAACCTTTTGTGTAAATGTTTTCGAGATTTACGATAAATTAGATTTAATAATGAATTTAACTCCTTCCAGTCATCGACTGCAATTATCTCAATTATCCATTTTATCACACGGAGAGACCAAGATATTTCAACACGGCGACAGTGTCAAATTTATTGTTTAAATCTATTGGAAATGAGCTGAAGTATAATTATGTTTATGATGTAAGTAGAATTACAAAAAAAATTCATGGAAATCCTTTTTTTCATTTTTTTTTTCAGAAATACAATTTTACAAATTTTACTATCTTCGACAACCCTTTGCAAGTTGGTTACGAGTTCTATGAGAGTTGGTTAGAGTCGGGAGGAGAAGAACTGAACTTAGGTGCAAATCGACTGACAAACCAACAACTTTACTGGGTTGCAGTTGCCAGAGTTGAATACAGAAAATATCAGATTGGTTATGAGATTCCAAAGCAATCAGCATATGTGCTTGAATTTCATAAATATATCTCTTCGAACCCAGGATTCTTGAAAGCTTTCGATTGCAATATCACTAAGTAATTAAATTTATCTACTTTTGTAAAATTTTATTTTATTTTTTTGCTCGCCACAATCATTTTGTATTTCAAAATCAATCAGTCAATTCGAGGAAATTCAAGAGCAAACTGAACGTCGAATATCAAGTTAGTGCATAACGAGGCTATCGAGAGAAGAAAATTTAATTGCATAAACACTCAATGAAATTTATGTTTGTGGAATTTTTATTTGAAATATTTTTTTTTTTAAAAACATTTTTTTCAGAATGGATCAGTCCACGATGAAACCGTTTCCATTAATTATAATCTGTGACTCGAAGTCGAGAACATTTGTAGAGCAGAAGACAGAAAAGTAAATATTTTTTTAAATCCACATGTTGATCTCTCAAGGCCTATCTTGTTTACAAGTAAAAACATTTTTATTCGTATGATCTCACTGAAATTGAATTAAGTTTAGTTGATCGGCTTGAAGTCCAACCAAATGCCGCCAGTCTTAATATTAAGAAACTCCTTTGGGTCGATCGTAAGCGGTTGCTTCGTTTTGTCGTTGACGGTAATCTCGAAGTTCCTAACGAGATGAGCAATTGCGGCCTTTGATTGCATTAACGCGAATCTCATTCCGATGCAAATACGAGGGCCATCACCGAACGCTAAATAAACTCCTTTATCTTTGAAAGCTTTCAAACCTCC
Source organism: Smittia aterrima (assembly GCA_033063855.1). Lineage (NCBI taxonomy): Eukaryota > Metazoa > Arthropoda > Insecta > Diptera > Chironomidae > Smittia > Smittia aterrima. The sequence goes on from CP093831.1 coordinate 5,690,831, forward strand.
GTGCTCAGGATTGAAACGTTCAGGCATAAATTTCTCGGGTTCAGAATAGTATTCTGCAAAGAAAGTCTTTGAATTATTATTCAAATTATGTTAACTAAATAAACGAACCTGGATCACGATGAATCGAATAAATCGGAATCATTATGCTGTCGCCAACTTTTACTTGATATTTCTTATCTTTAACACCATCAAGCTCAATCGCTTCTGTGCATTCTCTGTTTGTAAGCGTTGCTGGTGGATGAAGACGCAAAGCTTCGTGAAATACTTGATCCAAATATTCGTTGTCAATAAGTTTTTCGTAAATGATTTTGCCATTGTTGTCGAACATTTCTTTGATTTCTTCGCGAAGTTTGTCTTGAACATTCTTGTTCGCTGCGAGCTATTAAATATTTAAATTTATTTTTAATTCTGATATGGGTCGTCATTGTTACCTCAAAAAGCGAGTGCATAATGGCGCCGGAGCTCGTCTCGAAACCATCTGTGAATATTTAAGTAAAATTTGCTTCTTCTAAAAATATCTTCTACTCACCAATAAAGAATGTTACTCCATGTGCTGCCATGTCCAGCTCGCTCAAATTTTTTTTATTACGCAATTCTATTAAATATGCCAAGTAATCGTCACGTTTGGTTTGACTTTTATCGCGATGTTCAATTGCTTGCTGCATTAGATTTGTGAAAAAATCTTCGACTTCCTTTTTCACCATTTTGACTTTGAAAATTTTCATCATGGATGGGAAGATCGCGTAAATAATAAACATGAATGTGATAAAACCACTCGGTTGCATAATACTTCTTCCCATTTCACGGATTTCTGGCTTTTCCTTTGTAAACGATTGAGCGTCAGCATTGAAGATGCAACTCGAGACGACATCTGTTGTGTACTTAGCGCATATTTCACGAGCGTCGAGTGGTTCCTTGTTGTCCTTCTTCAACTCATCGTTAATGTACTTTGAGAATCTTTGGAGAATTTCATCGACGAGTGGGAACAAAGCTTTAATCTGAATAAAGATATCGTTGTCGAATATATCGATAAAAAATATCAATAAATCACTCACGCGACTTGGAGAAAACGCAGGCGTTATCTCAGCTCGCTTCTCTTTCCATTCCTCTCCTCGCAACATAAACGGGTTACGACCAAAGATTGGATCTTTTTCTTTATCGGTCTGAATAAAATTTTAATTTTCTTATCAAATAATGTTAAGAGATAATAAACATGAACTTACCATTTGACTGAAACTGCTGTCGTGAAAATTCTTGAAATTCTTTATTAAAACAGTTTTGATTGTTTCTGGATCGATCACCATAATAGATGGAGACTTGAATTCAAAGTATCCAACAAACGGAGCTTTTCCTCGGAATTCTCTGTGGAAATTTTGTTTTTAACCAAATATTTCACAATTTTACGAAAGAACTCACTGATAAATGTCGTCGTAGTCGTAAGTCATATTTCTCGATTGAGTGATCAAACTTGGAATATTTCCCAAAGGAAACTTGGCTTTTGGTCCTGGAACTCCAACATTCTCAAAATGTTTGTGCTGCGCCGTTAGCCAATAATAAATTAAGCCAGCGATTGCCGCGACACAAAATAAAATAAACCAAATCATTGCAGAAGAACGTGCTTTCAGTAAGAAATTCAAGAGCAAACTGAACGTCAAATATCACGCGAGCACTAAACGAGAATATTGAGAGAAGAAAATCAGCGGAGCGAGAGTCCAAAAGTGTTCAAGGTCGATACAAAACGCCGGCTAAGCGTCGCTGATAAAAAAAAATATTTCTATTTTGTTTGTTTTCGTTTATTTAAACGGAACGGGAAGACCAGCAGAATTCAAATAGAGAAACTCGATCCATCAAGGCCATTTCAGTTTAAAATTTCTCAGCAAACGTTTTTCTTACTCTATCGGCTTGAAATTCAACCACACTCCGCCTGTGTTGTGTGCAATAAATTCACTGGGATCGATGACAAATGGTAGCTTTGTCTTATTGTTTATGGTAATCTCAAAGTTCTTCACGAGATGCGCAATCGCAGCTTTCGACATCATCAAAGCGAATTTCATTCCGAGGCAGATTCGAGGGCCATCACCGAATGGAATAAATACTCCTCTGTCTTTGAAAGCTTTCAAGCCTCCATTTTCAGGATTGAAACGTTCAGGAATAAATTTATCAGGTTCCTCGTAGTTTTCTGGATCACGATGAACCGAATAAATAGGAATGATGAAGCTGTCGCCAACTTTCACACGATGCATCTTTCCCTTAACTCCTTCGAGTTCAATCTCTTCTGTGCATTCTCGATTTGTGAATATCACTGGTGAACGAAGACGCAAGCCTTCGTGAAAAACTTGATCCAAATATTCATTGTCCATCAATTTTTCGTAAATCATTTTCCCATCGGCGTCATAAATATCTTTGATTTCATCGCGAAGTTTGTTTTGAACATTTTTGTTTGATGCGAGCTGAAAAAAAATATTTTAATCTTTTAAACCAAACTAAAATCTCACAACCCTACTTCAAAAAGTTCGTTTGTGATTGCTCCAGCGCTGGTCTCGAATCCATCTGAAATATTATGTTGTAAGCTAATTGCATCAGATAATAAATATCTTACCAAGGAAGAATGAAACTCCATGCGAAGCCATGTCGAGTTCACTAATATTTTTCTTCTTGCGCAATGCGATCAAGTAGTCCAAGTAGTCGCCGCGTGAGATTTGATCCTTTTCGCGATGTTGAACTGCTTGAAACATCAAATTTGAGAAGAAATCTTCGATGTACTTCTGAACAATCTTTGGTTTATAAAATTTGCTGATAATTGGAAAGATTGAGGTAACAACTGTCACAAAAATCAACCACGGAGAAAACTGGAAAATATTTCTTCCCATTTCACGAATCTCAGACTTTTCCTTTGTGAACGATTGAGCATCAGCATTGAAGCCGCAACTCGAGACGACGTCAATTGTAAATTTTGAGCTGATTTCACGAGCGTCGAGTGGTTCCTTGTTGTCCTTCTTCAGCTGATCGTTGATGTAATTTGAGAATCTTTGAAGAATTTCATCGACGAGTGGAAGCAAAGCTTTAATCTGAATGAATAAAATCGTTATCACAAAATTAAATGAACAATATGAATCACTCACGCGACTTGGAGTGAATGCCGGCGTTATCTCAGCACGCTTCTCTTTCCACTCATCGTCTCGTAAAAAGAATGGATTACGAGCAAAAATTGGATCTTTTTCTTTAGAGATCTTGAAGTAGAACTGAGAATAAGAATATTTTTCTTGGAAATGCTTCACTTTTTTACCGTTTTTCCAAAAATATTATTCTTGAAATTCTTGAAATTCTTTATCATAACGCTCTTGATTGTTTCTGGATCGATTAGAAGGTAAGATGGTGATTTCAGTTCAAAGTATCCAACGAATGGAGCTTTGCCTCGATAAGCTCTACAATAAAATAAATGTATTTTTCGACTTCATTATTTGGCGAATGAACTCACTGATAAATGTCATTGTAGTCGTAAGCAATGTTTCTCTTTCGAGTTATTATGCTCGGCACATTTCCCCATGGAAACTTTGGCTTTGGTCCTGGGACATCTGACTTTTCAAAATATTTATAATCCGAAGTGAACCAATAATAAAATAATCCAGCGATCGCCGGGATACAGAATAAAATAAACCAAACCATCGCTAAACAAAAATTGAGGACTTAATTCATTAAACTTCAAACAATGAATGAGAGAAAATAAAATATATCTCTAGCTTTTTAATCTATCAAGGCAAATCACTTTTTTGCCTTAAAGAGTTTTCTTGAAAATGTCAAAAATGGTTATCATGATATCACAGAAGATTATTTTTTATGACGATCTAACTCCATATAAGAGTTATCTATCATCGATGTACGTATCACGAGCAACAGCCTTGAACTTAAAAATTAATTAAAGGGAATTTGAAATGTAAAATCAAATAAGATAAAATTTGAATTGAAGATGAAAACTGCAAATTTCTATTTTGTTAATGATAATTTTTACTTACAAAAGCAAATTTTTGAACATTTGGGATTTATCTTATCCAGAAGATAAATTTTATTTCTCAAAATTGGTTTGAGCTTTGTTCATTCCTTTTTTGTAATAAAACCTCATTCTATCTTATCGCATATATAATGCTCCCTCAGCTCAAGTTAGTCAGTTGTGTTTCAGTTGCGATAATGAAAAGTCACATTTTGTTTTTCGTGCTTCTTGCGCTGTTTAAAATCTCAAATGGAGGAAATATTTTATTTCTGAGTGGAGTTGCTTCAAAGAGTCATCATATTTACAATCGAGCTTTAGTGGTAGGACTCGCAGCGAAAGGACACAATGTAACATTCCTCTCAGCTGATCTTTCGAAGGAGAAGACGCCAAACGTTCACTACATTCATCTTGAAAAAGTTTACGATCATCTCAAGGAACAGAATGATTACGACCAATCTTTATTGGACTTTGCTAACATGGGATCGGTATTGGCGACAATCTTTTTTGAAGCATCGTCCTCGATGATGTGTGATTCAATGTACTTGGGCAACGGCCTTGAGAGTCTTCTTGACTATCCGAAAGATTTCAAGTTTGACGCAATCATTCACGACTTCACCTGCGGTGCCTGTTTACTTCCTTTAGTCGCGAGATTCAATTATCCACCAAAAATTGAGTTATCAGCATTTGCGAACCCTCCTAGTACAGTGGATTACGTTGGAGGACATAAGTATCCAGCCTACATGCCTCATTATAATCTTGACTACACCACAGAAATGAACTACTTTCAACGATTATTTAACACGGCACTTTATTCAATTGGTTGGATGTGAGTATCATGAAATCATAAATGAATTTCATAATTCCAATTAATTCTTTTAAGATGTCGCGAGTTTATCTCGTTACCATTAACTGAAAGATCACAAAGAGAAAGGTTTAAGTTCCCCTTTCCTCCACTTAAGGAGCTAGCTCAAAAAACCGCATTAATTCTCGTAAACACTGACATTGCCATCGACTTCCCCGAACCAATTCAACCAAATATGATTCAAGTTGGAGGACTTCAAGTTGCCGATGCAAAACCTTTGTCAAAAGTGAGTGAACTAAGTTTTTTATGCGAACATTTGTTATCTTATCTCTTTCGATAGGAAATGGATGATTTTATTAAAAGAGGAAAGAAGGGAACAGTTTTGATGGCGTTGGGAACGAACATGAAGTCGAGCATACTTGGCGAAGAGCGACTGAGAGCAATTATCGAGACTTTCGCTCAACTTCCTGATTATAATTTCTTGTGGAAGTTTGAGGAAGAAGAAAAGGACTTGCCAGCAGCTTTACCAAAGAACGTGATGATTGGTAAATTCCTTCCGCAAAATGACATTCTCGCTCAGCCAAACTTGATTGCGTTTATTTCGCATTCGGGAATGTTGTCAACTCATGAAGCTTTCTGGCATGGAAAGCCATTAATTTCAATGCCGTTCTTTACTGATCAATATATGAACTCAGCGAAAGCAGCAAATTTGGGCGTTGCAGTTAAAGTCGACTTTAAAACTTTAACAGTTAAGAGTTTCAAGTCGAGCATCGAGACAATTCTGAAGAATCCAAAATATTTCAAAAACGCTCAGCAACTTTCAAAGCTTTTCAGAGATAAACCACAGAAACCATTAGATCGAGCAGTTTGGTGGATTGAGTATGTCATGAGGAACCCAAACATTGAGAATCTTGCCTCGCCAACGATTAAACTTGGTCATTTCATATCAAATTCTTATGACGTTCTCTTGACAGTTCTAGTTTTATCATTCTTAGTTATTCATTTAATTTGTAAAGTTATCAAAAAAATTAGGAATTTCTATGGAAGTAAGAGAAACAAAACAAAAAAAGAATAATAAGACAGAAGCAGAAAAGAGTAGAATACAGTGACCTGCTCAATTCGGCGAAAAAACACACTTTTTTCACTGTCCCCAAAGTTTACAAGTTAATAACTTTCGTCTCGTTGGACGGAGTTTCAATATTTTTATCTTTGGAGAAAACAAATTTATTCAGCTCATTGCATGATTTTTCTTGGGTCCGAAATATTTACTTAAGTTAACTAAATTAAGTGATTTCTCAACATGTAATAAAAAAAAAGTCAATTTCACATTTATAAACATTTTATTCGAATGATCTCACTCAAGTTTAGTCGATCGGCTTGAAATCCAACCAAATTACTCCACTGTTAACATTTAATATTTCTTTTGGACCAATAACCAAAGGACGTTGAGTTTTTTCGTTGACTGTAATCTCAAAGTTCTTAACGAGATGAGCGATTGCGGCTTTTGATTGCATCAAAGCGAATCTCATTCCGAGGCAGATTCGAGGGCCATCACCGAACGCTAAGAAAACTCCTTTGTCTTTGAAAGCTTTCAAACCTCCGTGCTCAGCATTGAAACGTTCAGGAATGAATTTCTCAGGGTCAGTGTAATTATCTGTGAAGAAATTAAATCATTTTAATTAATGGATTAAAGAATATTGCTTAAAACTCACTCGGATCATTGTGAACGGAATGAATAGAAATCAACAAATTGTCGTTGACGTTAATTTGATGTTTCTTGCCTTTCACTCCCTCGAGTTCAATCGCCTCAGTGCATACTTTGTTAAAGGTTAGCGCTGGTGGATGAATACGCAAAGCTTCGTGAAAAACTTGATCCAAATATTCATTGCTCATCATTTTATCGTAAATGATTTTTCCATCTTCGTTAAAGATTTCTTTAATTTCATTGCGAAGTTTTTCTTGAACGATTTTATTGTCGGCCAACTGCAGAAAAATAAATATTTTTCTTGAAGTAATTTATCAAATGAAAAGGCAAAGTCTTACCTCAAACAAAGTATACGTAATCGCTCCAGAGCTTGTCTCGAATCCATCTGTGAAATCAATAAATTAAAATTCTTCAAAGGACAATTTAAAAAATATTTCTAACCAATAAAGAAGGACATGCCATGTGCAACCATATCAAGCTCATCGATCTTCTTTTTGTTACGCATTCCAATCAAGTAAGCCAAGTAATCTTCACGATTAATCGGATTTTTCTCGCGATGTCCAATCGCTTGATGCATCAAATTCTTAAAAAACTCTTCAACTTCCTTCGAAATAACTGATGCTTTCAAAAATTTGCCAAGAATTGGAAAGATTGATTTTACGGTGAACACAAAAATCAACCACGGAGTAAACTGGAAAATATTTTTTCCCATTTCTCGAATCTCTGGCTTTTCTTTTGTGAAAGATTGAGCATCAGCATTGAAGACACAACTCGAAACGACGTCTGTTGTGTACTTGGCACAGATTTCACGAGCGTCGAGTGGTTCCTTGTTGTCTTTCTTCACCTGATCGTTGATGTACTTTGAGAATCTTTGAAGAATTTCATCGACGAGTGGGAACAAAGCTTTAATCTAAGTTAAAGATTGTTATCAATTGTTATCGCGAAATCATAAAAAAAATTTTTTTTCTTCACTCACGCGACTTGGAGAGAAGGCTGGTGTTATCTCAGCACGCTTCTCTTTCCACTCCTCACCTCGCATCAGAAATGGATTACGACCGAAAATTGGATCAGTCTCCTTATCGATCTTTGCAATTAAAATTTTAAATTTAAACTTGTATTCAATTGAGATCTTAATTTTATATGTTACCCCTTCACCGACTGTGTTGTCGTGAAAATTCTTGAAGTTCTTGACTAAGACGGTTTTGATCATTTCTGGGTCGATTATAAGGTAGGAAGGAGTCTTCATATCAAAATATCCAACGAACGGCGCTTTGCCTCGATAAGCTCTGAGAATTTGTTTAGTTTTCAATTATTTATTTCACAACTTGACTAAAGAACTCACTGATAAATGTCATCAGCATCGTAGATAGCGTTTCTAGAACGAATATACTGGTTTGGCATGTTTCCCCATGGAAACTTCGGCTTTGGTCCTGGAATTCCAAGTTTCTCGAAATATTTGTACTTGAGAGTGAACCAATAATAAAACAATCCAGCGATCGCTGCGACACAGAAGAGAATAAATAAAACCATTTTCTAATAAATATTTCACGTCTTTATCAAATGAAGTTCAAGCTCGAACTGATTTCTATTCTCATTATCTTTCAGCTTTTATACAAAATCAGAGAAAATGAAATATTTCGCATACAAAATCATTTCGTTATTTTTCGAAATTTTTATTTAGCATCAAAACAGTTGTATAACTAAGAAGTGTGGATCTGTTTAAAGTCCAACCAAATACCGCCCTGTTTAACATTGTTAAACTCTTTTGGATCCAGAACCAACGGTCGCTGAGTTTTGTCGTTGACAGTAATCTCAAAATTTTTGACGATATGAGCAATTGCAGATTTTGACATCATCAAAGCGAATCTCATTCCGAGGCAGATCCGAGGACCATCACCGAACGCTAAATAAACTCCTTTGTCTTTGAAAGCTTTCAAACCTCCGTGCTCAGCATTGAAACGTTCAGGAATGAATTTCTCGGGGTCAGCGTAATTATCTGAGAAGAATTATTCAAAATATTAATCGAAATACGTTAATTGAATGAACGAACCTGGATCACGATGAATCGAATAAATCGGAATCATTAAATTATCGCCTAACACAAATTTGTGTTTTTTGCCCTTAACTCCTTCAAGTTCAATCTCTTCTGTGCATTCTCTGTTTGTAATTAGTGCTCCTGGATGAAGACGCAAAGCTTCGTGGAAAACTTGATCTAAATATTCATTGTCCATTAATTTTTCGTAAATGATTTTTCCATCGGCGTCATAAATATCTTTGATTTCGTCGCGAAGCTTCTCTTGAATATTTTTGTTGGTTCCAAGCTATGAAAGAATATTTTAATCATTACTGAACAATTTTCAGAAAAATCTTACTTCGTATAATGAGTTCGCTATAGCTCCAGAGCTGGTATCAAATCCTCCTGAAAAATATTTTCGGTATTTTGAAATGAAAAAGAAGAAATAACTTACCAAGAAAAAAAGAAAGTCCATGAGCCGCCATATCAAGCTCGTTAACCTGTTTCTTGTTGCGCAGTCCGATCAAGTAAGCCAAGTAGTCATCGCGTTTGATTTGATTCTTCTCGCGATATTCAATCGCTTGATGCATCAGATCAAGAAAGAAATCTTCAACTTCCTTTCTTATCATTTTCGCTTTATAAAATTTTCCCATGAAAGGGAAAGCTGTTTGTATCATGATCAAAAGCATATTCCACGGCGACGTGTTAAATGCATTTCTTCCCTTTTCACGAATCTCAGATTTATCCTTTGTAAACGATTGTGCATCAGAATCGAAAACGCAACTCGAGACAACGTCAGCTGAGAACTTTGTGCAGATTTCAAGAGCGTCGAGTGGTTCCTTGTTGTCATTCTTCACCTGATCGTTGATATACTTTGAGAATCTTTGGAGAATTTCTTCGACGATTGGAGTCAAAGCTTTAATCTAAGTAAATTAAATCGTTATCGCGAACTAAGATACATCATGAGCCACCAACCCTGTTTGAAGTGAAGGCTGGCGTTATCTCAGCTCGCTTCTCTTTCCATTCCTCTCCTCGAAGCATAAATGTATTACGAGCGAAGACTGGATCACTTTCCTTATCAGCCTTTAATCATATCAGAGATAAGATTCATATCATAATTTATGTAATTTCTAAAACTACCATTTGACTGAAAGTGTTGTCGTGAAAATTCTTAAAGTTTTTGACTATGACACTCTTTAACGTTTCAGGATCGATCAAAAGATATGACGGCGTCTTCATCTCAAAATATCCAACGAACGGCGTCTTGCCTCGATAAGCTCTGAGAAATTTTGTTATTCAATTAAATAATTCACAACATCACGAATGAACTCACTGATAAATGTCATCGTAGTCGTAAGTAACGTTTCTAGATTGCGTCATCATGTTCGGTAAATTGCCAAACGGAAACTTTGGCTTTGGTCCTGGAACTCCAAGTTTCTCGAAATATTTGTACTTGAGAGTGAACCAATAATAAAACAATCCAGCGATCGCCGCGACGCAAAACAAAACGAAACAAAACATCGCTCGAGCAAAATATTTCACGTCTCAATTGAATGAAGTTCAAGCTCAAACTGAAAAAGAGTCAAAATTCGCTCACGCTCTTCATCATTAAAAAAATTCGTTGAGCTAAAAATAACCTTTTGATCTGATGAAACAAATTTACAAATGTTTCGTTAAAGTCAATTTCTGTTTGACTCATTTCCAAAACAAACTCAGAATTATGTTCATCACTTTATTCAGAAAAACGAAAATCATTTTAATTTCAAAGCTTCCGCTAACTTCAAATTCATTTGTTGTCCATGAACTGTTTCTAGTTCAAACTGCAAAACTTTTTGAGCATCTTTGAGACAATTAATTGATGTTTCCTGATTGTAAGAAATATTCTTCAGCTCGCGTCGTTGAATTTCCTCCAACAAATTGAATTTTTCGTGAAGAACGTCAGCTTTATAAATCGATAGTCGAATGTTGAATGGATCAATCCGCTTCATTGTCTCGAGCAAATCATCGCAATGTTTCAACATTTTTCCAAAACTTTCCTCGGACTTCTTCTCATCGTTATTTCCAAACTCTTTTATCAACAAATGTTTGAGCGAGAACATGTGATAATGATTCGGATGAAGGAAGTTTGAGAACTTCGAAATGAGCGATTCAATCATGCTGACTGACGACATTCGAACAGTTACTTCTTCAATCTCTTCACTCATTTTACCAACCAAGAAAGCGACTTCATTGCCAGAGAGTCGAGCAGGACATTTATTGCAAACCCAATCAACATTTTCCAAAGTTGGATTCTCTGGAACTTGAATTCCATTGCAAGCTTCTCCATCTAAGCCAATGCATCGTAACGATGAGAAATTTGAATTCATCTCAGTTGGATCTTCACAGCGTTGACAATGACAGTCGAAATATTTTATTTCCTTCAAATGTTGACGTCGTTGTTGAGTTCCCCAAAGGATATTGCTGTAACAGCCCATTAGATGTTCACCTTTGCGAATATCAGTTGCTGCTCTCACCGTCAACTTGAATCCATTCTTTACATCAAATTGAAAATGACAGTTCGGGAAACAAGAATGCTCGATGATACAAGCGGTCGCAAACAAGCCTGCGACTTGATTGTCCTCAGTCAAATAAAAAGCGTTCGTCTCAATGATTCCGAAAATTTCTTGCAAAGTTTTGCGATCGCTTTTCTGTAAAACTATTTTGCCGACTTTTGCTTCCACTTTTCTCAAAGGTTTTAAATAGTTTTCCTCGAGAAAATCGATTTGAGTTTCTGTTTCCCTGAAATTCAATATTTTTATTGAAAAGAAATTCGAATGAATAAAACTTTTAATTTACTTAAAGTTTTCGGAAGATTTCCTCTCCTCAAAATGCTTTTCCAAGCTCATCAAATCTTCAAACTTTCTCGGAGACTTCATCTGAAGCATGAGACACTTGAGAGGAAACAAAACGTCAGAACGATAAAAATTTCTTCCTCGATTCTCGACGGAGCCTCCTTTCAACAAAAGACACTCAATGCCGTGCAGCTCCGAGTTGTTTAATCCAACGCAATCTTCTCGACAACAAGGCCACTGACAATTCGAGCAGCGACTAATGGATCCACCGATGCTTGAAAAGCAACCAACGCAATTTGAATGACGGAAACTCCAGTCAGGTCCCACGACCAAAGGAAACTCGTTGAATATTACACTTCCACTTTTAATTTCTCTTGTTGCTTGAAGATATCTTCCGACCTTTTCGTCATTTGCAATCTTAAAAGCATGAAGAAAAATAATTATAAAGTTCAAGAAGAATTTTCAAAGTGAACTAACTCGAAAAGGTTTGCAAATCTTTTTATGAATCTTCCAATCAGACTTTTGATGTTCAGCTGAGCAGTAGACGACTTGAGCACATCCAGAGCACACTTTTAAATCAGATTCACTTTTACAAACGACACATTTTAAAATTCGCGATTCCATGATTACCAAGAGAAAGACGAGCAAGAACTAATTTAAATTTGATGAATCGCAGAGATGGCAGTTCTAAGAGAAAGTTTTAAAAATAAACTAGACACATTCTTAACCGAAGGCGCTTTTGTTAGGATGAACAGATCAGAGATTGAGGGTTCTATAAATAAATCGTAAGCGTGCCTTTAAAAAAATATTTTCTTCTCTTTATTTGATTTTGTTTACTGCGCAGAGTTGAGTGGCTTGAAATCCAACCAAACCCCGCCCTGTTTAACATTGATAAACTCCTTTGGATCGATCACGAATTGTTCTTGAGTTTTGTCGTTAACAGTAATCTCAAAGTTCCTAACGAGATGAGCAATTGCTGCCTTTGATTGCATCAAAGCGAATCTCATTCCGAGGCAGATTCGAGGGCCATCACCGAAAGCTAAGAAAACTCCTTTGTCTTTGAAAGCTTTCAAACCACCGTGCTCAGCATTGAAACGTTCAGGAATGAATTTCTCGGGCTCAGCGTAATTATCTGAGAAGAAATATTCAAAATATTATTCGAATTACGTTAATTGAATAAACGTACCTGGATCACGATGAACTGAATAAATCGGAACAATGAAGTTATCGCCAACATTCACGCGATGCATCTTTCCCTTAACTCCTTCAAGCTCAATCGCTTCAGTGCATTCTCGATTTGTGAATGTCGCTGGTGGATGAATTCGCAAACCTTCGTGAAAAACTTGATCCAAATATTCATTCTCGATTAGTTTGTCATGAACAATTTTTCCGTTGGCGTCATAAATTTCTTTGATTTCTTCGCGAAGTTTGTCTTGAATATTTTTGTTCTTAGCCAACTAGAATTTAATTAATAACTATCAGGAATATTCAATTATTGAAAGGAGTTTCTTACTTCATAAAGAGTGTTAGTGATTGCGACAGAACTTGTCTCGAATCCATCTGCAAAATCATGAGCTAAGTGTTTTATTCTTTCAATGTTTCGTACTCACCAATGAAGAAAGTAACGCCGTGAGCAGCCATATCAAGCTCGGTAAGTTGTTTCTTGGTGCGCATTCCAATCAAGTAAGCCAAGTAGTCGTCGCGTTTGATTTCATTTTTCTCGCGATGTTTAATCGCTTGATACATCAAATTCGTAAAAAAGTCTTCAACTTCCTTTTTAACAAATTTGATTTTGTAAATTTTGGCAAATGGAGGAAAGACTGTCGTTAAGATTAACAAGAATGTCACCCATGGACCAAACTGGAAAATATTTCTTCCCATTTCTCGAATCTCTGGCTTTTCCTTTGTGAACGATTGAGCATCAGCATTGAAGACGCAACTCGAGACGGCATCTGTTGTGTACTTAGCACAGATTTCACGAGCGTCGAGTGGTTCCTTGTTGCCATTTTTCACCTGATCGTTGATATACTTTGAGAACTTTACAAGAATTTCATCGACGAGTGGAAACAAAGCTTTAATCTGAGTGAATGATTGTAATCAGTTGTTATCGCGAAACATTTGTCAAGCTTAATGAATCACAAACCCTATTTGGAGTGAATGCAGGCGTTATCTCAGCTCGCTTCTCTTTCCACTCCTCACCTCGCAACATAAACGGATTACGACCAAAGATTGGATCTCTTTCTTTATCAGTCTTGAATAGAAAACTTCTTCTTATCAAGTAAATATCGAAATATTTTATGGAGTTACCATTTTGCTGAAAGTGTTGTCGTGAAAATTTTTAAAGTTTTTAACGAAGACAGTCTTGATCGTTTCTGGATCAATCAAAAGATAAGAAGGCGTCTTCATCTCAAAATATCCAACGAACGGCGCTTTGCCTCGATAAGCTCTGAGAAGTTTTTTGTTTTTCAATTAAATATTTCTCAACTTCACGAATGAACTCACTGATAAATGTCATCGTAGTCGTAAGTAATATTTTTCGATTGCGTCATCATGTGTGGCATATTTCCCCAAGGAAACTTTGGCTTTGGTCCTGGAACTCCAAGTTTCTCGAAATATTTGTATTTGAGAGTGAACCAAAAATAAAACAATCCAGCGATTGCCGCGACACAAAACAAAACGAAACAAATCATCGTCGAACCAATATTTCACGTCTTAATTGAATGAAGTTCAAGCTCAAACTGAAAAAGAGTCGAAATTCGCTCACGCTCGTTATCACTTGGAAGGAAAAAAATATATTAATTGATAAATGTTTTCTAAAAATATCTTTTCTCTAAACTGCTTCTTTCTTTGTTTCTTTGTCAGCTCAGCAAACTTATGTGTTCTGCAACTGAATAATTTATCAAACACATTATATAAATCTACATAAATTGATATCGAGTATCTTCATCTAAATTTTTTTAAAGAATTAAGCACGGAAAGTTCGATAAATGCGAAATATTATTTAAACCTAACTTTCTTTTAATTTTTTTTTGAATTTTACTTTACTTAAAGAAATGAAAAAATTAAACGTTTATGATTCATGCTTTGTAAAACATATCTCCAAGTCTTGAAGACATTTGACTAAAAGAATCTTATTTAATAGTTCATAACAATATTTCGTATGTATCGAACATTCATGCGATCGCATGCTTAGAGTAAGCTTTAAAAGCTCCGAAAGAGCTTTCTCAAAATGAAAAGCTTAGAGAACTTAATTCAAATCTCTAGAATTCCGTTAGAAAGAAATTATACCACAAGCACAGCAAAATGAAGTTGGAATTTAACTTGCAATCGCGAACGGGATTTGTTGTATTTTCTTTCTTTTTTCTTCCACCTGAAACAATCTTTAAACTCTTCTTCATTGAGCGAACATTCTCGCTGTTCATTTTGTTTTGAATTTTCTCAAGATTTACAAATCTAGAAACTTTTCTAATTTTAAATGAAACAATGCATTTCAAGGCTAATAAGAGAGCGATGTTAGAACGTTCTCTGGAATCTTCAGAGTGATGAGAATTTATATCTTGAAAGGTGCGACTCAATGCCGTTAGAGTGAGATGTAATGACTGCGAACAAATTGCATTCCAACATAATTTCATGGCAATTCGCGATGACAAGCAAATCGTGATGGACTAAATTGAGAAACTTCCAGACTTTCCTTCGCTTTTCGATGAGCTCCAACATAGAATTCGATGAAAACTTTGATTATTTTTATGAAAAACTTGAATGCATTTCTTTCTCAATCCCAAGTCGTCGACAAGTTCTTTTTTCTGTGGAATGTTGATTATCGTTTCAAGTCTTCTTTCGATTACAGTTTTTCTTCATCAAAGGAAGGAACAACGAAGAAAATTATTATTGCTGCGATTCCCTCGCGATCGATCAGGTTCCAGCCTGAACTGGAACTAGAAGGTGGACTAGTAAAGCAGGTTGACAAAAAGAAGAAGGCAAGGCAAAACATTTTGAAAATGTTGATTCTATCAAAAGACTTGTTCTTCCACTCAGCGAGAAATGTTTAAGAAGAGAGTAAAGAAGCTCAATGTTTAGATCAAACCTCCCGCCCTTCTCGGGAATTTTTTTCAAGCGACTCGTGATTCTCATTCATTTTTCATTTCGTGTGTCGTCTCACACATTCAAGCCATTGTATAGGCTTTGCTTAATTAAATTTTCCCATCGCGAAACTCCCCTCAATTTTCTCATAATTAGCAATTTTAATTTCAACGTTCAACTTTTCCTTCCTCGCCGCCCGAGACGAGCACGCACACACGATTGAGCATTCTTCTGACGGGAGAGATTTTAATCTCGGCAAGTTTGAATTGTCGTAAACACAGCGTTTCTTCCACCAAGCAAACAGGTCGTCAAATTCAGGGCCAAGTGTTGGTTCACGGTGAGATAAAAAGATAATTTAATGCGTTTTGCTTGAAGAGTCTTTGAACTCCGATCTTTCGATTGATGCTTGAGACTTTGCTTTGGCAACTTTACGTCAGCAGTTGTTCCGGGACATCAAAAGAAACAAAGATGTTTGGGTGGACGTTGAATAAAGTTGTGAAAACTATCAACAAACGCAATTCCTTTCACCATCTCTGAAGAAACCTCCACACTTCAATGTCTATCGAGTTCTGTTTCTCATGACCGCAATTATCTTTCGAGTTAAACTCATAAGTTTCGCGTGCACTTTGAGACTCTTAAGTCATCGATGGCGACTCAACACACACTCAACAGATTTATTAACAAAAAAAAAAGATTTCGCTCTTCGCGACTGAAAAACTTTTTGTCATTCATGAAGTTTCAAGTTTTCTTCTCATTTCATAAATCAACCAAAGAAGAAGCCTTGTCCCGAATGTCTGCAATTTCAAGATAAATGATTCTTTCTCGTCTTGTTGACTATAAACAGAGTTACCGACCGGTTCGAAGTGATAGTTACGGTTATGTAAAAAAAAAACTCGATCCACACACGATAAACAGTTTTCACGTTATTTTGTTATTTCGTGAAAATGAAGAATCGTAATTTTTACAATTACTCGACTTCGATTTTAGGTTTGCAAACGTTTGATTCGGTTCAGGTCACACGAAACACTATGATTACATCAAAAGCTGAAAGGTAATAGTTTATGTCTTCAATCTTGAGTAACGGTTGATACTTGAAAGTCAAGATTCTCGTCGGGCTCTTTGATATTCTTTGTCACTCAAAAGCAAATGAATGAGAGGCTTTGAAGCTCGCACAAGTTCAGGGCGTCGACCATCAACTGATCGTTATTTAATGGCGAAGCCAATCGATCTACTTTACACACTGATTAATGTTAATTTCGGCATTTCTCTTCCCAGAAGTTTCATCCATTCCGAACAGGTTGAGTTAGAGTTGAACGAAACTTGAGAATTGGACAAAATCTCGCATTTGAAACCTGAAAATATTTTTCAACCACACACGCCGGAATGTTTTATCTTTGTAATGTTCCATATATTTTCAACTCTTTACATCATTAACGCTTATTCCAAGATTTTCCATCTTCTTCAACTTTTTCTCAAAATCTGTTAATTTACAAACTTTTTTTGTTGTTCGAAAAAAAAATATTCCCAACTTACATAATTCTAAAGTAAAATGTTTCTTAATTCTACAAATAACTTTCATAACATTTTTCTCTCCACTTGATTCTCTAATAAGGCACATGAACTTGTTTCTCTTCATCATTTTTTTCTGTATTTCTTAAGTTTCTACTTTAACGACGAAAGTTTTTCTTTCTCCACAATCGGGAGAATTAGTGGGAAGTTAAATTGAAAGTAATAGAAGAGAAAAGTAATTTATTTGATCTTTTAAGTGGCGATACCGCAAAGATTTAAATTTGGCATCATTTGCCTAAAACTATTAGTCGATTTAGACAGGATTGCCGTCGATGGAAAGTGAGAGATTATAAAAAAGTTTGCTGATAAGTTTTAAAAGTGAAATTCTAAAACAAACAGCAAATTCGGTGAAACTTTCAAATTATTAAATAAAATATCTCAAATTAGATTTCAAAAGGTATCAGAGTAAAGAAACTCAGCGCGCGTCGCTTTTCTATGTACAAAGGTTCATTGCGAACTATTCTCGACATTACAAATCAGGTTAGACATCATCTCAAACTTATTCATTTTAATTCCCGGTTTTAAATCCCCAAAAAGAAAATCGTTTGACTTAACCCTTAGAAATGAAAACGATAATAAAGAAGACATGACATGACTAAAACTTAGCAGAGTTAACACGATAACAGCAGAGACTCTGCCTTTGAGTATATTTTTGCATCGTTAAATATCAAGAAGTGAAGCATTTATCTTCGAGGCTTGCCGAACGTGCCTGTTGAACCAGCTGACATTTCACGATTTCGTCGCAACGTCGACTCATCGTTTAGCTCCAAGCCTGAAACCATTTGAATGATCTCGCGCTCCTTCTTCATGTCGGGTGGATTGAATTGAAGACTTGCAAGCGATCCATGGCTGCGTGATCGATGCTCCTGACGAATTGAGTAACTGAAAGCTCTTTCGTTCAAATGGCCCTTGCGACGATATATTCCTGTTCCTCCTGGTGACTCAGCACCTGAATTTCCTGAATCATCAAGTGCAGCTGTTGATTGTGCAAGTTTTCGACTGCTCATGCCAATATTTCGCGGCGAATCTGGTCCGTAAGATCCTTGCGGAGGTGGATAAAACATCGGCGGTGGAATGGGCATCCCAACTGGAATCGCTCCGTTCATCTTATCTTTGCCTTTCTTCTTCTTGCCCTTTACTGACTGCAAAGTTGCGTATTGAGGTGGTAGCATGATTTGCATAGGCGGCATATGATGCATCATTTGAGGTTGTTGCTGATGATGACTGCGATGACCGATCGTGTGAAATTGACGGCCATTCATCTGTCCATTCATTTGTCCATTCATATGAACCATTTGTGGATGATGAGGATGATGATATGGGTTAGGGCCTGGTGCCATCATATGTGGAGGCGGATGCCCATAGACCATCATGTGCGGTGGTCCACGCCCTGAAGGATGAATTGGACGCGGTCGAATCAAAGTTCCCGATAAGCTTTGACTTCCAACTGACTTCGAAGATGACTTTTTGCTTTCCTTCTTTTTCTTGATTTCTTCTTTTGGTGGCGGCGGAACGGGAATAGGAGCGCTAATCTGTCGTTGACGACTGGGTCGGCCAAGCGTTGACGTCCCATTCATTCCGTTCGAATAATGCATGTCATAGTGGTCGCCATTGTGATGACCGTTAATTCCATTTAGCTGCTCATGCGATCCATTCCAAATTTTATGATTTTCATCACCATTATACAAAGAGCTTTCGCCGTCGTCTGTCATATCAATTCCATCGCTACTGGCGTATACTGCAAGATAAAAAGAATAAATTTGTTAATTTTCAATTAAGATAATCTCAATAAAAGAAGTGATTAGCAAACAAAGCGAAGACGATTCAATCGGTTTCGTGGAGAGATTGATTTAGAAAACTGATTGGGTTGGGCAGTAAATTTGTGATTCGAACAAAGAAGAAGATGAAACGACATTGTTTGACGATGATAAATGTTTTATGAGCTTTTTAAGATTTCTTTAATTCACTTCGTATATTTCATTCAAAAATATTGTAATGAGGTTGTCGAATGCGAACTTCGAGAGTGAGTTAATCGAAAGCGAAACAAATTTTTTTTTGCTAATCTTTGAACTGCTTGAAGTTTTTTTTACGAAACTTAATCTTTTTAACTAATATCGGAATTGCTTTTAAAGCTTTTGCGAACGATTTGCTAAAGCCCTGAATTAACTGTTCATTTCCATTCCAATGGAATTTCATTCTTTCCACGCAATGTGAGGTGACAACGACTGTGATTTCCACATTCCTTTGTGAAGAGAGCTTTCGTTAGTTACTTTTGGGGAAAGTGAATTCATTGTACGATTGCTCCACATTAAACTTTCCAATACGTCGAAGAATTGAACAAAAATGCTATCAGACTAATGATCATGAGAGTTTGGAACGGCACTTGACAAAAGCAAAAAAAATTGAAAGTCAACTGAACTTGATTTAATTTTTAAAAACGACCTCGCGTTGGTTCTTGACTGGGCAAATTGGCGACTAGCCACTTTGAGTTTCTAGGTTAATTAAACTTGCTAATTTAGTTGCCGAGTCTCAAAAAATGTAAATTTATGAATTGCGACTGCTAGTCAAGCATGAGAAGGAGTGCATATGAATAAATAATAAATCTAAGCAGCCACAGTTGCCGATAGACTTTCTGCAACATCACGCCTTTTCGTATCTGAAGCTTTGAAATGTCACTTACAACATGTACCGCGATAATTGCTTGAAATTCGAGCCTTGACTGTGGTTGAACCATTTTTACTCTAAAGCTGAGCTTAAAATTCCCAGCAACACCCTCTTCAGGAATTCGCGTATGATCGAGAGAATGAAGCGATTTTTTGTAATTTCATTTTACGCAAACAGAGTTTCAACATCGATTACGAGGCGAAAGCAACTGTAAAGTTGAAGAAAACACAAATCCGATGCCGTTTCCAGTTCTTGCGTACAGTAAGAAGTTTTCTTCTCGTTAATTCCCACTGTAATTACATTAATCGGACTGGTGTCTCACAGCGGCCAACTCAGTTCACAGTTGGACTCGAGAACGAGTTTCAAAGATAACAAAATTTTTATGTTTTCGCAAATATTTAATTTTTGTTATCGAAGTTTTGCGAGAAATATTCATTGGCACGTTTTCAGTCGTTCCATTGAACTAATCGCTTAATTTACATAATTCTCTGACTTTTTGTGAGAATTTCCTGAGCCGAGAAAAAAAAAGTAAATCAGTTCGAAACTTAATTGAGAAAAAAAAGTTGAATTCAATTACATAAATAAAATTAAATGAATTCTCCTTAAGTTGTTTAAAGAGTTTGGAAGTTAATGTATATCTGACATAGAATATTGACTCTCGAGACTGTTGAACAGAAGTTCAATTAGTTTACTTAAGACTGAGCTCATCTAGTTTAACTTTATCTCGGCATCTTTGGTATGCCTCATTGGCTTCAGAAAAAGGTGCTTAAGCAACGCGGTGTCTAGAAATAATTGAGTTTCTTTATATTATTAAATTAACCTTGATTCCAACACAGCAGAAAATATTTTCATGCTTTACTTTCAATTGCATAACAAAACGAAAAATCTCCGGCTGATTTTCTCGACTTGAGTTCTCGCTTTCATCAGTTTATTTGTGGCGGCTTTGGTTCGTGCTCACAGATTTTCTTTGGCATCGATCGATTCATGTCCAAATCACTTCGTTCGCCTCTTCAAAGCGTGAAATTTATGAAAAATGTTGCCGTGATTTCTCGAATCAAGCAGCATCGATCTCAAATCGAGAGAGAACTGTTAAGCTTTGTGTTTGCAGTTCGAGAAACTATTTTTAGTCATCTGATTTGGTTATGAATTGAGCTGCGTTTTTGTCTGGTTCTCTTCGAGTGGGCTCTCCCGTTAACTTGTTTTACATTAGCGACGAGTTTTCTTTGTCGATTTCAAGGACATCAAATCCATTTAACATTTAAAATTATTCGTGGACATATGAAAGCATAAGAATCAAGTTTCGCAAATAAGGTTCGGTCTTATTGTTTGAATCACACGTCTCGAATCTACTTCGGATGCTGACGAACATGGTTGAAAACACAATTTTCGTTAAGTGTTCTTATTAAAAAGCCAATTTAATACTTTTCGCGGCTAATAGTTAATTAGTTTCGCTTTGAAACGAAATTATAACGAAGAGACTGAGAACATTGTTGTGCCGCTTTAGCCTATCGCAATAACTTGGTAATCATCAATTTGGCGCAAGTCTTACGAACGAGAGAAACCTTCGTGGCTTAGAGTTGTGGCTTAAAGATTTCTTGTTATTATTCATGTCGCGACTGTTAGTTAACTTCACTTGTTTACTTTACGAACCTAAATTATTGCTTCGCGCATTGAATTCCACGCAAGTCATTCAACTTGCCATGCGTTTCGATTTGTCTGAGGTTGCACGAGAAAAGCAACTTTCAATTCGCATAAACGTGATTTAAACGCACAGTTTAGTAAAACTAAACATAGAAAGTAAATCTCATTTGAGATCTGAAGGAGGAAAGAGGCTTCTTTATGTTGCGTAACCATTCAAAGATTTACAAAATTTTAATGCACAGTTAACGTTTGCTTATCTTCCGCTACCGATCTTGACACATTCGCCATAGGCAACTGAACGATCCAACTAAGCGAGAAAAGCTTCTTTCGCTTTTCGTCACAGACCGTTTAAGATTTACAAAGTAAAATATCGAATCAAAAAGTAATTGTGTTGCGCCATTTGCACTTCTCGTTTTTATTGAATCTGTCAATTTGAATTTGCGGAAACTTCACTGACTCTTGCGCAATTAATTTCCCAACAAAATTCATTCACAGTTCTGAAAAGTGATTTCTTCTTCCGTTATAGATTTAATAATTCTCCCAGCATCAATACAGCAAAGACAGGTGATTACAAATGAGAAGAAACTTGCCACATCCGATGGGAATCACAAAAGGAAATCATGTGAGATCAGAAAGCGAGTCGCGAAAGTCGCTCCGTGGAAAGATTCCAACGACGAAATCTTATATGGCATCGCAGTTTCAGTTTCCATTTGAAGGCTCAAAGCCCTTGCAAAGCAATCGCGCTCATGTCGATCGAATTTCTAATAATTGAATATTTTTTCTCGCTGCAGTTTCAGCCTGGAGCGAAAATTTCATTTCTTTCTCACGATTTTGCATGATTGTAGCAAAATGTCTGCGGATTATTACTCGTGGTTCATGATCGTTTTGTCACACAACTCGATGAAAACTTGAAAATTGACAAACGGCTTCCGTTACTCAGCGTGCTATAAAAGCAAAGTCATCCGAAAATGGGGAAGCCGTAAAAAAATGTGAGACATTCCATTGCGGATTGTTTTGTTTCTTTCATTTTTTTTGCGTCCAATTTACTTGCCTGCACTCGATTCTCGGCAACAATGAAAGCATTAAAGTGAATTCTCATGATTCTGTGAGCTTGAAACATTTTTCCAGCAACAGAAATAAAAACTTTACGACGAAGTTCGCCAAAAAAAAGAGCAACGAACCGGTTTCGCTGCTTACCGTCCGATTTAATCGTCTTAACCTTTCTGTCTCGTCAACGATTCCATTGACATTTAAACATTTTTGGTTGTAATCGAATTATTGTTATCTCTCGGCAAAGCAATTTGCAGTTCAACACGTTTCGTCGCATTTAGTTTAGCAAAACTAAGCAGATATGAATCATTCTCAGTTGTTTTGACTTTAGACAACATTTCCTTAAATGTTGACGAGAACAGTCAAAGGTTTCGCGTTACACTAAACAACTTGAGTTTCAAGAAATTCTCGACACAATTTACATGCAAACACAATCGTCGAGTTGCTTTCGCCTTAAATATTTATTCAAGCATCCGGTGAAGTAGTAGAACTTTTCTCTCTCTCTTCTCTTTGTCTTATTGTTGACTTTTCTTATTTCCGAGTCTCTCGAAACCCACGGGATATGTCTGGGAGTGAAGCTTAGGCCTTAATAGAGTTTATTATTCGCTAAGAGACAATGATTGTTGTTAATCTTTCATACACTAACATCCGCGAATTTATTGTTTGATTCGGCTCTTCATTGTCTGCGAGCATATGAGCAAATTCAAATGAAGCCATAAATTTCTGTAATGGAAAGAGATTTGTTTAACGTGGAAGTTTTTACAGCTTTCCCATATTTTGCAGCCGCGGCTTCGAGGGAAAAGTTTCGTGCCGAGATCATGAGTCACATTCATTCATGAACTGCAATTAAGCTTCGATACAAACGAGTTTTATTGTCTGGGTCACTCACGAAACGAACATGAACAAGACTGGAAATTTTAAATTATCTGACTGTCCAAGAGAACCTTCATTGGGTCAAGTCTGAGCTTTCTCGCTTACTTCAAGAACTTTATAATCTAAGAAGTAAAAGTTAAGTCAAGAGTTCAATTGCAGCCTCCGGCAAAGTCTCTCAATTTAAAGAAAGTAGAACACTGAGCGAGCAGAGCAAAAACTTGAATACTTCCACGTGAGACTTTGAGTTTGAGGCGGAAATTAAGAAACGCGAACGATTTTTTTGCGCGCATTTTAATGGAGTGGAAAATAGAAGAAACGATTTCGTCATGAAAAGGTTTGAATGGGAGTTTGTTGCATCAGAAATGACGTCGAGCTGACGCCAGACAGATTGAACTTCACGTACCACGCACACCTCAAACATTAAAGTTCATTAGGGCTGCACAGTTGCGACTTAAGTCAAGCCAATTGATCACAGAAAATAAATGAACTTATTTTTGCTTTCCGTCAGTTTTCTGGGCGCGCTCTTAAAAAAAACTTTACAGGAAACCACAATCAGACTAAAAGAAAAAGAAGTTTCATCTAAAGTTTCTTCTTCGATCTCAATCGAAAATAATTTCTGATGATCGCTAAACGGACTTGAATCGAGGCTTGAAATCTGGCAGCTTTTGAAGGCTAAGCAGCCGTTAATTGACTCAACGAAAAGTTAATTGACGATGCCTTATTGGGTAAGATCTTCGTCGTTTTTCGTTCGTTGAAATCTTTCGATTTTAGAATTTGAATTGCGCCGAAAGCGAAATGACATTTTCAAGAGCGATCATTGTAGATTGAATTAAGTTAATTCATGAAGATGTGTCGAAGTTTCATTGAAGTTTTCGCTTAATTTGAAGCCGCTTCGTGAATTCCTCACGTGATTACCGCTCATGAAATTGCAGTTCTGTGGAAACTTTTTTGTAGCATTTCTGAAATGACTTTGTTGATGAGTTTTGGAAGTCGACACGATATTTCTTGATGAGCAAATGAAACTCCATCAAATGGCAATTAAGCGAAACTCGAATTCTCAAGAAGGTTGCGAGACATTCTTGTCCACGAAAAATTGTTTTTCGAGAATGTCGAAATCTTGTTTTGCACTTTTCACCTTGGAGCTCAACCTTTTCTAACAAACTTCAAACTCAACAACACAAATCACGATTCGAGAGTCATTGTGAGTCAGAGATTTTGTTTTCTTTTCAAAGATAATTCGCAGCAATCTTCAACAAGCTTCTCAACTCAATCGTCACTCTGTCGATAATGAAATCGTTTCACACCTCGCGATGTTCTTAGTAATTTTAGCAAATTGGAAACTTTCTTACACTTACTGTTCTTCACGGTATAAGAATCATCGATGCCGATGCCGTTTCCATTAGTCTGATTGTGGCGTCCCATACTGTTGAGTGTGGTCGTGCTGCCAGCTCTTGTCCATCCATTAGTGTCTCCATTCGTCATTGAAGACTTTCCACCAAGAGTTCCATAAACGCTGCCTGGTGCTGAACTGCCTGTCTCGATCTGTTTCGCATAGGAATTGTCAGCGTACGCATGAAAACAGCATCGGACTAGAGCATTGGCTGCTGCTTCACGCTTGCAGATAAACGAGTGACACTCGAGAACTTTAATGCCTGTTGTTCGCCTTAAAATGGCCGCAAAGATTGGTGGATGCTGAACACGTGGCGTTCTTGCGAAAGGCGAGTCGAGTGGTAAGAACTTCGGTTCAGGATGAGCATTGCCACGTTCTGGAATCAACACTTGACGGACAGCAGCACAATAGTGAAGAGAATCGATTGGAAAGAATCTCGTGACCTGTTTTCGATTCTCGTCAACATTTTCCAGTAAAATTCCATTCGACCAAACGCTGAGCCAACTGTCAATGCCTTTCGCTTCGCCCGCGCCTTCAACCGGGTACAGACTTCGAAGTGGTTCTTGAATTCCTTGCAGCCCATCCTTGCTTTGTCGTGGAACTGCACTTCCCAAGTACAGTACACGACAACGACAAATCGGAGTCGACTCAGACATCATATGATGTGAATACTTTGATGACGCAATTTTGACTTCTTTGATGGTTCGTTCTTTGGGATTAATTCAAAGTTTCAAAGAACTTTGCTTAATTGACAACAAAATCAAACGCAAATAACTTTAAGAGAAAAGTGACACAAGTCTCGCATTCCAATCACGTTCGATAATATTTCTTCTCTTTCTTTATTCACTTCTTTTTCTTTTTGAGGGAGATTATAGCCAACACATCAACATCGAATCTCAAGAAATTGGTTAAACGTGTATTAACATTTCACTTCTTCTTCGATTCTTCTTCTCAACTTCTTTTCTTGTTTGTATTTTATCCCGTTCTCTCTTCACAACTCGTTTCGACTACAGGGCGAACTTTTTTTTTTATTATTTTAGAATGGAAGTGTTCAACGTCTTCGTCTTCTTTCGGGTGAAGTTGAATCGCACTCACTTCATGGATAATTCCAATTTATTTGAGATTACTTTTTTGCGCAATAATGAACTAATTCTTAGATAAAACTTCTCGTTGCGCAATTCACTTTATGCACCACGTCAACATTTCTTGGATTTCTTGATATTTTTTTTCAATTATTCTTTTGCAAGCGGAGAAAACTGTTGAGCGATTGCTCTTTCCTTCGTTTTTTTTATTCGCAAACTCCGAAATTAGTCACACACTTTGAGACTTAAATTTATGCCACATTGGAATTTAAACTACGAGCAAAGCAATGCACAACTGAACACCGCACAGGTAAACTCAAGAATAAAACTCACGAGCGTTTCTTCGTTTTTCATTTCTTCGGCTCGTTCGGTTGTGTTAGCGTAAATGTTGAAAAAAAAATGTTGCAAAACGAGTTTCTTGGCATTCGTGTCTCAACATTTTTCCTTCTCGTGGGCTTCGTGAGATTTGATTGTGGACGATGTCTGCTTGTGATGGAAAGTTAAAGACATTCGAAGCAGGTAAAAGGCGACAGGTAACACACAACGAGTGTGGTTGTGAGTTTGATTAGAATTCTTAAGAAGATTTTATGAACGCATCGGATTAAAGTCGTGAAAGGAAAAAATTGGAAGTTTCGAAGACAACTCAAAGATCAATAAACAAAAAATGTGTTACTGTAACGAAGCTTATAAATATTTCTCAAACTGGAAAATCGTCTTTTTGATCTTTTAAGAAAATTGAAATTCATTTGTGTAGGTGAAGAAGAATCCACTTGCGATCGAATCTTCTTCTTCTCCTTCTACCTGACTAACTTTAACTGTTATAATCATTTTGCAATCTCTCACTTGTCCAACTCTAGCTTGCTAAACCTTTCAGGGCTAGCTGCATCGAAAGTGCAAGGGAAAGTGCATTCATGGCCAGAAAATATGTTTTGAAATTCCTTTCAACAAATAAATTCGAGAGTTACAACAAAGTCGAGTGCACCAGAAGGTTCCAATCAACAACATTGTTAGGAGAAATCGACACAATAGAAAATCGGTTCACCTTATAAAAATATTTGTAATGAAATGATTAATTGCTCCCTTCGACAATCGAGTCCCCAGAAAGAATTTCGTTGAATTTTAATTGCTTTTCGTGTTTCACTTCTTCGGCATATGTAAATAAAGTCGAGAAACTACAGTTAACATTTTTTTCACAATCGCCTTCTTCCTCACCGGTTCGAATATTATTTATTTATCTTTTCGTTTATACAAATTGAGTCGCTCTTTTTCAAATGTCTAAATGAGAATATTGACACACTTTCTGCCCGGTTTCTGATAACCTTAACGCCCGGATTTACGTCCACCGCAATATCAATCGAAAACGAGGTTCAGTTTTTTTTTGTGATTTCTGGAATAAAGTTTTGGAGCGTGAAAGCGCTGACGAGCAAAGAGGAAAATTTAATTTAACGTTGAATGAGCTTTAATTGGACAAAAAAAAATCAAAAAAATAGTTAAAGCTTTCTTAGCTAAAATTGTTAGCAAACTTTCAAAAAGCTCGACTTTGTTAAATCTGGATTTAGTTTGTATTTCATGTTGCCTAGTATGAAGCTCAATGAAAGCTTCAATCTTTATTCAATATCAAAATAAATATCATCGATAAAGATTCACTTAACATGAAACAACAATCGCCCTTAAGTAACTTGTATCTAACTGACGATCAGTTTAAATCATTTTGCCAAGGTATAATTAAGTTTGTGAATATTTCAATTGTATTAACAGTTTTACTTGATAGAAAATATTATTTTGTTGATAAAAATATTTAATATCCGGATATTGACGTCACTACGACATCTTCTTAGAAAAATAAAATATTTGAATATCACTTTCGTTTGAATCGTAAATTCGCGACAGAGATTCGGAATATTTTACCGGCAAAAACTTGAAGTTTTAATTTATTCAATACTTTCGTTTTCTCTTTCGAGTTCGAGTCTCAAAGATTCACGAAAATCTGAGATTTATATCAACAAACTAAACGAATCAGTTCGATGACTTTTTTCCAATCCATTATGCAAACTCTGCGCCTTTTGATTGCCCATATAAATTCATAGGGCTCACGACACTTTGATTTTTTTTATTTACGATGACCCACTGCGGTGCATTTCAGTAGTCTCTCGATCGCATGCTTAAGAGTCCGAGATGACATCATCGACTTACTGACCGACTGAAATAATAAACAAGACAACTTTTAACGGCGTGATTTACAAGCGAAATTTTTAGTTTAATCACGAAGTTTTTATAACTTAATCTCTCTGTATTCTGAGAATAACTTCGAAGTGACAATAGACACTTAAGTTTTTTCTTGTTTAGATAAATCTTTGAAAATTTGAAGAAAATCCCAAACTGGAATAAAAAGTTATTTAGCTTGAGATGAAGAGTTTATTGAAGCTTATCAATGCTTGATATCACTTTCACAGCGCCGAAGGGTATCAAATGATTTTATTATCATGCCCACGATTAATCATAAGCTTGAAGTTATCTGGACAATAAAGTGCCGAATTTCAGTTCTCCCAAAAACGTTGTCCATCGCGGGAGAGAAATGTGAAGTTCGACCTACTTTTGAACACCTTTCTTGTCTCGATTACATCTTCTTCTTTATGTCATTTCTTTCTCGTGGAACAAAGTAGTGGCGAGAAGAGACATTAACAATATTTTTATAAATTGATTTCGTCTCGAAGCCACAGCGAAGTTGTTTTAATCAATATTTTCTCAAAGTTTCCTCTTCTAAACAGACAAATCATTTTATTAACTAACAAACTTGATAGAAGATCAGCGATCGTTTATGATTTATTACAAATTTAATTTATTAATTCACGTAATTTGCACTCGCCTGCATTTATCTGTGTCGAGCAACATTGGGCGTCGTTTCGAGGAATGTCTTTCGTAATCTAAGTTCTCGTTATGTTTTGTACTTGAAGATATTTATCTTGAAAATCAAGTCTGCGAAACGAGAGTTTAAAAAATTATTTGTCGCTGGTTTCACTTTCCGATGCATCGAATCGCGTGAAGAAATCGAGAGACAATGCGAGCTCGTATGATTAAAAAGTGAGATTTATGTGATAATTAAGACGGCAAGCTTTACATTAGGAATGAACAATAAGAATGCCATCGTCGGATGTTAACTCTTTTCATTATCATAAATATCGAAGTATAAACAAATAAAATGATCACTGTCACTTTCAGTTTAGATGTCGCATTCGTTTCTTTCCAATCGACTTCTTAATTTTTGTTTGAGATATTGGGAAAGGTCAGTTTCTGTCTTTCCTCTTCAAAACATTTTGAGAAGAATTACGCAATTTATTCTTACAAAACAAGGAGCGACTTTCACTCTTACAAAATAATATTTTTGGTAACATTTATCAACGATGTAGGATGAGTAGCTTTATCTACAACACAGTCGAGAAATGTTTCGCGAGAGAAACAGTTTACTCATTTGTGTGAAGTTTTTCTGCTGCGCTCAGTTTTTCTTTCTTTGAAAAAGTTTTAGATGAACATCAGACGCGGTGCAAGCAAGAAGCGTTAGAAGATTTTTATCGTTTTCGCGGACAATTTGAATATTTAAAAAGTATAAAAGGAAAAGTCTGTGGAAAAGTGAAAATGATTGTGTTGGTGTTTCTAAGCACAGTTCTGCTTGGCTTTGCGGTTCAGTTTCTTCTGTATCGAAGAAAGTTTTACAAATTTTCGGAAAAGATTCCATCACCGAAATCCTTTGGCTTTGGTTTGCTGGGACACGCTCCTTATTTCTTAGGCAAAGATGAAGAAGGTGCGACGATACAGTTATCTGCAACTAGATTGCAAGAAACTTGTTGACAACTTAATGATTCGCTATTCCAGGTCGATTGAACATGCTGCACGATCTTTGTCTGGAGCACAGCAGTTACATAAAGCTCTGGCTAGGACCAGCAATCTTGTGGATTCTTATCAACGAACCACGCTTCATACAAAAAGTTTTGCTGTCGTCTGACTGTCTGGAAAAGCCGTTCTTCTATAAATTTCTTCGATTAGAAAATGGACTGATTTCTGCTAAATGTAAAGTCGACTAGAAAAACTTGTTGTTCACAGATAAATTTAAACTAGAATGAAAATGTCTTCAGTGATTGAGTTAATAGTGAGAAATGAATTCTAGTTGAACTTTATCTACAAAAGTTATTCGCATCAATCGACTTACCTACATTTCCATTTCATTCGCAGACGACGTTTGGAAGATTCATCGTAAATCTTTGAACTACTCGTTCAACTTAAAGATTCTTCAAACGTTCATTCCAACTTTTATCGAAAACTCTCAGAAACTCGTCAGTGATTTGTCGGTTAACGTTGGCAAAGCCAAAGAGTTCGATTTGCTGACTTACACAACAAAGAGTGCTCTGAATATGATTTGTGGTAAGCTGTGTTTGTCAACACACCTAATTAAGACTTTGTCGTTACGACGTCTGATCCAAATAATTAATAATGAATTTTAATTCATCTTTCTTTCGTTTCGCTCCAAGGCACATCTTTCGGCTTGGACATTAAAAACGCGGCTATGAGCGACGATGTTTTCCACGCTCTCGAAAAGTAAGTCTTTAAAATGTTTTGATTCGCTGAGCTAAAAGCATTAACCAGCGAAAGCAATTCGGCTAGAAAACTAATCGAAATTTAGTTGTTAAACGAAGTTTTGCTTTCGCACAAACAAATGTCTGATTTGATGTTGTCTGAATCGATAACTTTCAAACGATGCATGCTAGAAAGCTGAAATTCAGCAGAAATTGTTGGATCTGTTTATATTTAAATAAACTCTTTGGAAGTTCCGAACCAGCAGAAATTTCTTGAACTTCCGCAGATAAAGTGCGTGATCCGCAATGACTGGAAAGTATAAAACCGTATGCAGCCAAGTCAATTATTCCAATTGGTTCAACGTTAAGAAGAAAATGCGTTTTAAGTAAATCATTGCGTAGTTGTAATGAGTTTCTTTTCCACTTCACTTCTCTGATCGT
This sequence comes from Smittia aterrima, assembly GCA_033063855.1. Taxonomy (NCBI): domain Eukaryota; kingdom Metazoa; phylum Arthropoda; class Insecta; order Diptera; family Chironomidae; genus Smittia; species Smittia aterrima. The sequence continues at coordinate 5,721,529 of CP093831.1, forward strand.
GCCAAATAGTCTCGGTTTGATGAGTGTGTTTGCTTGGTGAGAAATGTGGCGATCAAATAAAGTTTTCGAATAATTTGTATTTGTCATCACAAATCTCAATGGAATCTCAATGAGAGATAAGCTAGAAATCATCTGCTTGCGGTAGTATTCAGTTTACAAGTTATTTGTTGAATGGAAGGCTTTCAAATGTGACAAACGGCATGTCGAGTCAAACAAAGAAAACAAAATTTCTCCACAAAGCAACTCAGCTTCATTTATTATCGTTATCCAAGATTTCCTTAAACTTTAAGCTTGCAACTAATTGAATTTAAAGCTTAACACTTTCATGCTCGTGACTTTAATTTATGATGAAATTTGTTAATTACAGGCTAAACAAAATCATTTCTGCTCGAAGTCATTCATTTTTACTTTACTCGGAGCCAATTTATCAAATGACGACTTACTATCGCGATGAGATGCAAAGCCGCGAAGTTTGCTACTCTTCAGCTGATCAGGTGAGTTTCTTGTAAACTCATTGCAGCGAAAAGATTTTTGTAAAAACGCCAAATTTGACCAATTACTATTCCACAGCTAATTAAAGAAAAACGGAGAATTCTCGAAGAAGATGAGCGTAAAATTAGTCCAATGATCAATAAGAAGGCTTTTAAAATCGAAGAAGAAGCAATTCCAACGCGAAAGATCTTTATCGATCACGTTCTCTGCAATGACACAAAGTTTAATGATTCGGAAGTACGCGATCACGTTTACACGATCGTTGCGGCAGGATCAGAGACAACTGCGCATCAAACTGCCCATACAAGTGAGAAATTAATTCAATTTTCTTGTCGTCCATTGAGTTGACAGTTATTGCTTTGTTTATTTAGTGATGCTACTCGCGACGCACCCAGAAATCCAAGAAAAAGTTTACGATGAACTGAAAGAAGTGTTTTACTCCGACGACGTTGAAATTAGTTACGACAACATCCAAAAGCTCGATTTGCTTGAAAGAGTTATCAAAGAGTCGCTGAGGTTGTGCCCAGTGGTTCCAAGTAAGTTTTAGCGAAGAACTTTCTGCGGTCACATCGCAATCAGCGAAGCAATTAAATTTCTGAAATGAGCAAACTGCTCATGGACTGCGAAAAGCCGCAGCCCTTAGAAAATCTCAAGATTTTCCACTGCAATAATCATAAACTTAATTTTCCTTGGTTTTATATTTCACAGTTATTGGTCGTGAAACGCAATCGCCGATGATGATTGGTAAGCAATATTTATTGGATGTTTAACTTACAATTAACTTTTGACTTTCGACAGATGATATCGAGATTCCAGCCGGAATTACTTTGCTAATTAACTTCTACACTTTGCATCGTCGACCTGACATTTGGGGAGAAGACGCTGAGCTCTTCAATCCCGATCACTTCTTACCAGAGAACAACGAGAAACGACATCCTTACAGCTTCTTGCCTTTCTCAGGAGGTCAACGGAACTGCATTGGTAACTTAATCAATTCAATAATTTCACTTTCCTTCTTAATTTCTTTATTCTATCAATTAGGTTATCGATATGCAATGATCGCATTGAAAATCATTCTCATCCATCTCATTCGAGAATACAAATTCTCAACATCATTCACTTACAAAGATCTTCGATTCCGAACTGACATCAACTTGAAGCTTTGCACTGAACATTTGGTCAGCATTACTCAAAGGCAATGAGCCTCGGGAAGATAACAAATGAAAATAATGTTAAACTTATTCTGTCAAAAGTCACAAGTAATTGAATAAAAGTTTATTAGCTAAAGCTTTAAAAAAATTGTCTTTGCATATGTCACTTGAACGTTTCACAATTTGAAGTCGTCTTTGTTTAAGGAAATTAACAAACTCAAAAGTTGTCGTGTGTCAGATATTTGTTCCGTTTGGAGATGTTTTTTCCTTAGATAGACTTGAGGCGGGCGCGTTTGTAACTTTGACTTTATTGACGCCACTTTCAGCGAAGATCGTTGACAAAAGAGAAATGTGTCACTTGAGTGAACTTAAACGTCTTTTATCATAGAAATTGATCACTCATAAACAAACATGACATTTCACTTTTTACTCATCCATTTGACTCGTAAGAGCTCAGCTCGTGCGGTAATTCAAGAAATTTCTCTGACAAAAATCGTCTTGTAGGTCGTTGACAAAAAAAAGTGATTTTTGGAGTCAACGAAATTTAAATTTTGTCTTTACGAGCAGAAGACGCTTCGTCTTCAATCTGCTCAACTTTACATAACTCCGTGAGATCTCTCAGGTTTTCTTGTTGGCATCAATTCATTTGCATTCGTTGATCTAAATTTCGATTTTGCAACTTAAAGTCATCGGCCCCGTCTGCATTGTCATCCTCATGAATATTCGATTGACTTCTCTCATAAAAGCGAATCTCACAAACGGAACAAAGATTCGCTTTTGGCACCGAATTCAAAGGAAATGTTTATGGAAATAAATGATTTCGCGAAGAGGGTTTCTTGCATAAATCACTAAACACGAAGAGAAAATATTCAGTTTGTCTCCTAATCGAGCACAGTAGTTCGTTGACCTGTCGAATTTCGCGCAAAAGCTGAAGGGATCGTCACGTGGATTGATTTCAATTCCTTCTTCTTTAAGTACCGGCGACATGCAAGGCCGCTTGTAAATATCTACAACAATGTAAGACATTGCGAGACATTGCGAGAGGAGTTGTTTCTCCTTAAATGAATGATCCCCATTCCAACACAGTTCACACACACCATCGATCAATTATCTCGTGCTAAGAGAAACATTTTACACAAGCACAACGAAAGAGAAGTGTTCGATCCAAACTTTAAAGTGAAACACTAGACTCAGTTGAGTATCATTTGTGAGACTGGACGATCGTGGCTGGAGAGAAAAAATAGCTGTTCAAGTTGTAAAATAAAATCATTCGAGAGTCAACAATCTTACGCATGAAAGATGATTGTTGCCGTGTTTTTAATTACCGTCCTGACTGTTGGCTTAATTCAATGGTACCTGCATCGCAAAAAGTTCTATGCATTTGGTGATAACATGCCCGCGGCTAAAAGTTTTGGATTTTTGGGACACGGTCCTTATTTCTTAGGCAAAGACCTCGAAGGTTTGTGAAGGAGTCAAAGTGAAATTTGAATGAAAGTTTTTTCTTTCAGTGATGCAATGTTTGTTTGACGACAAAAGCAAATGTTTGAACTAAATTTGAAAGCTCATAACTTTTTTTTTCTTGATTGTTTTGGTGAAAATATGTTTTTTTTGATCATTTCAATTTGAAAGCAAATATCTTACCTAACTCAGAAAGTTAAAGTGATGAGAGTTCTTCTTTATTTTATCCACGAGCTTGTGTAATTATTCTTGTTTACAACTTTGTATGAAAATATTTTCAGGTCGTTTCAAATTATTGCACGAGCTTTGCTTGAAGAATGATTCGATGATTAAACTTTGGCTTGGACCGGCCATTCTCTGGATTTTCGTAAACGAGCCGAAACGAATTCAGAATGTTTTGCAATCGACGGTTTGCCTTGAGAAACCTTTCTTCTACAAATTTCTTCGACTTGATTCGGGACTGATCACAGCAAAGTGTAAATATTTAAGGAATCAATTAGCGAAATCGAAATGACTAACAACAATATTTTTCTCAGATGACATTTGGAAGGTTCATCGGAAATCTCTCAACTATTCCTTCAATCTAAAAGTTCTTCAGACTTTCATTCCGACTTTTATCGAAAACTCGAAAAAGCTCGTGAGCGATTTGTCTGTCAATGTCGGGACGAAAAAGGAATTTGATCTCCTGAATTACACATCAAAGAGTGCTCTGAATATGATTTGCGGTAAGTCGTTCTTTCTAATGATTCAAAAGCTCTTTCACCTAACTTTCCATTTTACAGGCACTTCATTTGGATTAGACATAAAAGACTATAAACTCGACGACAAAGTATTTCATGCTCTCGAAAAGTAAGTGGAACCTTTCCCAAAGTCGAATGCAAAAAAAACTATTGTTCACGACAACATCTCTCACACGATTTGATGTTAATTTTGATTCATTGATTCGATTCAGATTGAATAATGCAATTACCTGTCGCAGTCACTCTTTCTTCTATTACTCTGAACCGATTTATCGCATGTCGAGATATTATCGAGAAGAAATGGAGAGTCGTGAAGTGTGCTACTCGTCGGCCGACTTGGTAAGTGCTTCAGTGATTGTGTGCTCTGTTTACATAACGCAGGTTTATTGAGATGTGAGATCTTTTCTTCAACTTAAGCTGCGACAAACAGAAAAGCCAATTGAATTAAAAAATGTTTGCTTTCTTCATCAAATTTATGAATTGATGAGAGTTTTTATTGACATCATCAACAGATCATCAAAATGAAGCGGGAAACCTTGGAGCAAGAAGATGAATCAGTCAATGAAAATAATATAAATTCAAAGCTTGAAGATGATTTGTACAACAAAGCAATTCAAAACGATCCTGCGCTGAAATCTTTAGGGAAACATGAAGTCTATAGTCAAATGAAAGCGATGATGAAGAGTAGTCAAGAAAAGAATGAAGAAGAAGCAATTCCAACGAGAAAGATCTTTATCGACACCGTAATCTGCAATGAGACAAAGTTTAATGATGCAGAAGTACGCGACCACGTTTACACGATCGTTGCGGCAGGATCAGAGACAACTGCGCTTCAGACTGCCCATACAAGTGAGAAATTAATTTTAATTATTATTGAGTGGAAAGTTATTGCTTTTTTTATTTAGTGATACTACTCGCGACGCACCCAGAAATTCAAGAAAAAGTCTACGAAGAACTGAAAGAAGTTTTTCACTCAGACGACGTTGAAATCAGTTACGACAACATCCAAAAGCTCGATTTGCTTGAAAGAGTTATCAAAGAGTCTTTGCGGCTGTGTCCAGTGGTTCCAAGTAAGTTTATTGCATAATCAACCGCGCCAGAAAATTAATTCCTCATTCGATATTCAAGTTATTGGACGTGAGACACAAGCGCCGGTAAAAATTGGTAAGCCGCGACCTTTAAGTTTAAGCGCCATTTCGTAAATTGCTTGTTCCATTTCTCTCAACAGGCGAATTTGAGATTCCTGAGGGGATTACGTTAATGATTAACTTCTTCACTTTGCATCGTCGACCTGACATTTGGGGAGAAGACGCTGAGCTCTTCAATCCCGATCACTTCTTACCAGAGAACAACGAGAAACGACATCCTTACAGCTTCTTGCCTTTCTCAGGAGGTCAACGGAACTGCATTGGTAACTTAATCAATTCAATAATCTCACTTTCCTTCTTAATTTCTTTATTCTATCAATTAGGTTATCGATATGCAATGATCGCATTGAAAATCATTCTCATCCATCTCATCCGAGAATACAAATTCTCAACATCATTCACTTACAAAGATCTTCGATTCCGAACTGACATCAACTTGAAGCTTTGCACTGAACATTTGGTCAGCTTAGAACTGAGAAAATAATTACCATTGATAATTAAATCTTGATTGTATAATTTTTAATTAACCAAAATGATTTTTAGATTTTTAAACTTTAAGTTTTGAGTCTTGTCAAAAAATCTCTCGTTGTGTGTTTTAAAATGTTTGCTAAGTGAAAGGAATAAACTATTAATCTTTCTCTTTTTAAAATTGTTTCTTGCCGGCACAAAAACTCAATGATTCAAGCTTTCTTCTTACTGGCCACGCTTCAATATTGAGTTGAGTTCACTTAAATAATTTTTTATTTTCAGAGTAATTTCCGAAAAACTTTTCATTCAAACATTTTTAAAGCAAAATCTTTTCTCTCAAAATGCAATTTGTCTTCAAACCTTTTTTGGATCAGGTGCTGAAAGACATTTCCAATGTGAAATCTCATCGAGCATTTCATGAAACAGATGCGACCTCGTCTCGCATGGAAATATCCAAAGTTGAATGAAATGAGTTTAAGCAAATGTTTGAAATTCCGCTTCTGGTCATGGCGACTCAAGCACATGGTTCAAGTAAGAAATATAGCAAATAGCGAGTTTAAGTATTTCAATCTTTGATAGTTTCTTGTCAGGCGGTAAAGTTGGAAGAAGTTTCCTCAGCTCAGAGAATGCAACGTTGAAAGCTTCGACGCGGATTCTCTCTCGAGTCGCATGAGCTGTTCGATACTTTGCAGTCGCACGTCGTCTTCCTGAACAAAACACTTTATAAATATTCATCTTAAAGTTATTTCCACTCACTCACGTCTTCTTTCCTCTCTCGTTAAGCCAGTTAAATCGATATTTCCTCCACCACCTGATGCCACAATGGAGCTTCGCTTTCGACCATTTTGAGTCGTTGTTGAATGAATTGGAATGTTCGCGCTATTAAAGTTTTCACAGGAAAGTCCATTGAATCCGTCGCGAGGAATGCAATTAGCCGTTGATGATTGATAAGGTAAACCGTGATTTTCAACTCCATACACCATCACTAGCTTTACAATATAAAATCTCACCAAGGACAAAGGAAACTTTTGAACTGTCGCGTGAAAAGTCTGACGATAAACTGATAAACTCAATGAGGAATATTTCACAGTTCTCGATTTGCGCAATTCTATGAAAATCCTGAGGACACGCCTTCCTTGCAAAAGTTAGAATAAATAAATTGAAATATGAAAAGTGTCGGCCTGACTCAAAGGGTGAACTTCAACCCCTAAACATGCAATCTACCTCAACTTCATTGAACGAACCAATAGAAAATCAACCCTAACGTGCAATTAAATAATGAAGCGATTTATTTAGGAATTTTCCAAAAACTCAGCTCAGGAAAAAATAAGAAAAATTTAAAGAATCTTCAAAGTTGAACAATAATTTTAATTTCCTCGAGTTACTCAACTTTGAGATGTTTCCCAATTTTAATCACCGTGTTGCATCGACTCAAAGTTTAATCAATAATTGACTGTTGGCAACGATCCTTTGACTGGAATTGCTATAGCTTTTCCAGAAGTGAAACTATTTAGTCGCTAACAACATTTCTTTGGATAAAGTCGCAGAAGTTGAAATTAAAAAGAAGTTTTCAAGTTTAAGAGAATTTTCTTAAAAGAAAATGTCGAGAAGTTGCAGCGGAGGAAGCAGAAAAAATGTAAAACTTTTTTTGTCATTCAATGAAACGAAAGATCATAAAAGAAAATTTCATAAAATTCTCTTTAAAGTTCGAACAAACAAAAATCAATCGACGGTTGTCGTGGTGCGGTTACTCAATCGATTTTCACACATAATTTTGGATTCGCGTCGTTGCCGGGAAAGAAGTGCATAAATATTTGATTTTTCCAATCAAAATATTTTCCTTCGACCTTGTTGAACGGATTTTGAAGGCGAGCAAAATGTGAACACTTGTTTAATCGTCGAGAAGTGAAAGGGGTTTGTCAAACGATGCGTGAAAGTTAATCTCAATAATTGCCAATCGTATTATTTTATTATGAAAGATTTATGGATCTAATGAACACAAAGAGAGCAAAACTCATTCAGAAACTCGTAAAACAAACAGAAAACCCTTCTGAGTCAACAAAAGTCTGCCCAAACCTGACAGTCTTAATCCAACAGAAATTATTTAACTATCAATTCACAGCCGACACTTGCCATCTAATTGGCTCAGCTACATCTTCAAACCTTAAATGTTTGATAAATCGAATGTTTGTTCCAACCCCCTTAAGCCCACTCTCCCTCCCATCGCGACCCTCATGTAAATTTGTCAAATGGATTTGTAATTGAAAACGAGTCTCAATGACACGATTTTTTAAAACTAAATTATGATAATCCTCTCAGCATCTAAAATGCGTTTAATTGCCACCTTACGATAATCTTCTTCTGTGATAAATTGCTCTCCAGAGAGAGAGAGAGAGGCGTGAACCCTTGTTTACAGTGTTGCGAATAAAAAAATATTGCAGCTGCACAATAAACAACAAACAACAGACAAAAAGAATCAAAAAATCTTGTTAAACTTCCCTTCTTGGCCACTTGCTATGAAAAATAAAATATGTGACGAAGGATGGCACGTGACATAACAAATAATTCAGTAAGAACGTGGCTTTTTGATTTGTCGCGACGCTCGATCCATCAAAAACTTTTTCTCAGCAATTAGAAATTCAAATTATCAACCGCGAATAAACTACACGCGACATCATCCCCTTTGGCTCGCCCACTTTAAATCAAATTAAATATTTTCACTCGATCTACCAGCGAAACCAATGCTGCGTGTAATTCAAATTTGGACTCGGGGATGTTTCTATTAAGGGTGAATGAGAAGATTACAAGTGATCCGACTCGTACAATTTCAATTATCCGCTCATTCTCCCTGATGTAATCAACAATGTCCCTTCTTTCTTTGTAGAAATATGTTCCTGGTGATATAACGAGCTTCATCAATCAACATCCGAGTAAGAGCATCTTGTACACTCAACAAGATAGTCAGGAGAAGATTGAAAGTGTTAAGAATGGAGCACAAAGTCTCACAGCAGGAATGAACAAAATCAACTTGGAGCCGATAAAGTCACCAAATGGTCCATCGAAGTCTAATTCAAGTAAACTCCGGGAAGCTCGAGCGAAGTCAGCATTCGCTGCTGCTTATTATAATTTCCAAACTGCTAAGAAAATGGCTCAAGATAACTTGGATCATCAACCGCTTCCCGATGCGATTCTTGACAAGAACTTCACTGAACTTCAAGCGCAAGGCGATCCAAATCCAGGCTTAGGACTTGACGTTAATTTGACGACAACAGGAATCGGCTACAAAGGATACAAAGTTGGACCAACGCAATGTACAAAGCTCAAAGTCTATCGACCGAAAACTTGTGGAGTCTTACCGAAACATCTCGACAAGAGCACGATGAGTAATCCGGCTGATGGCGAGCCTATTCGACTTGATCCCAAAATTGGTCAAATGGATTTAGCCATTCGATGGGATTATCGGCCAAAGAATCGTGAACCGAAATTGCCAAAACACATTGACGGCACGAATGACATTGTCAACGCTGTTTTCACTTTGGTACAACAAGTTCCACAAGAGAAAGAGAACGCATTGCAGTTCGAACGAGCTGAAGGAGTTTTTCACAACACTCAAGGCGAAATCGATTTCTTCGATCGAGATTTGATTTTAAAGCGAAAGGATTACCAGAAAAAGTATGAGAAGGGTCGCGATTGCACTTGTGGAACAGACGTTGCGAGTTTCGCGAATGTTCCAGGAAGCGAAAGCATTGTCAGTAAGAATCGTCCAAAGACAACGAGATCTGATTCGATTCTGTATTCAAGTAATGGAGAAGCTCGACGTTGTAAGAGTTCTCCGAATCTTTCTATGCTGGTGAATCCAACACTCACCGAACCCAGTACTATTACAACTGAAATTGAAGATCCTCGAAAGATTCCAATGAATCAACTGCCAAGAGAAACAAGTGAACAGAAGAAAGCGTTGAGACAACCACGCTATGCTCATCAAATGGTTCCAAGACTTTGCCATCAAATGCGTCATGATTACGAGAGAATGATGAAGAAATATTTCCTTACAAACGAACTTATTAAACTTGATGAGAACAACAACTGTCCGCTTATAACTGAGACGCCACCAATCAATAAACAGAAAGTGATTTATGTGCCTCGCCCTAAACAGCCTTACAAGAAAAAGAATTATCAAATCGATAGCTTAGCTCCGCCGTTCTCAAGTTGGACAGGAAGAGGCGACGAGTTTCCGAATCATTTAAGATTAGCGAGTATTTATCAACAGGCGTACAAATCTCGTCCAGTGGAATCGAGAAAACGTCGCTTCCTTCAGTCGATTCACCGCTAGATATGCGTCACGGAAATTCCACAATTAAATTATTTAAATTAAAATCTCATATTGTAACAGGGAATCTCGTGAACACTCACACTCAGCGCACTCAGAGATCAGTAAATGGATCTCTCGCACAGACAGACAGCAAGCAAAGCTAATCATTCTACTTCACATGCAAGCAACTTTAGTCGTTCTCATCGCCTTGAGACGCTTACACAGAATTAACTAAAACGGGCGCGATTAAAAACGCTTGAAATATTTTTTAATAATCTGCAAGATTTTTGTGATTTGATCATAATTTGTGCAATATTCGGTCCGGTCAAGATTGATTCAGAATGAAGGCAAGTTAAGAAGTAAAAGTTAAAGGAACTTCCGGAAAGATATTCCAAGGAATAATTTTTAAAAATAGATTCAATGCAATTGCGTATTCGATTACAACAACAAAAACCTGCACTTGATAGCTTTCAGTTCTTTTCTTTGCAAATTAATTCAATAACACATTGAAGCAACTTAGTTGGAAGTCTTCTCGCTCTCAGTTGTGCATAAATTTAGTGAACAAGAAGATTTGATAGAAAAATAAATTTAGGAAATAAATTTTAAGTGAATTCCTGTAAAAAAATTGTTTTCCTTTACTTAGTGAAAAGTTTCATGTCGTGCAAGATAAGAATCAACTCTCACAATTAATTTGTAATTACTCTCAATCATGTCGTGATTTTCTTTAATTGATCACAGTAATGAGAGTCGCGTTGTTCAAGTCAAGTTTGTGATAACTCAATTAATCGTCTCATCATTTGCAGTTCATCAATTCGCTGATACTTTTATTTGTCATCTCGATTCTGAATGATTTTGCGTTGACTCAACGACAAATATCGCCTTGTCCATCGGTTTTTAGTTACGATACGGATAGAGAAACAAGTGACACTTGGTATGGAACGTTGAAGCTTGAAACGAGTGTGCCGCTTCATGGAATCACCGTCGATGTAATATTAGACAGTCGAGCTTCGACTTTTGGAGCTTATTACTTCAACGATGTGACGACACATGATTACAAAGAATATCGAGTGGAGAATAAAAACTTTAAACTTGATCCTGGAAGGACTTTGGTGATGAACGTTTATGTTCGTTACGACGAAACGACTCCACTGCTTAAGCAAGTTCGATTGAATGGACAAAATATTTGCGTTGATCTTCCTTCAGTGGCTCCAGTTCAACCAATTTATCCTTCGAACATCAATTCACAGCAAACAACAACAACGAGGTCTGTAACACGACGAGAGCAACATCCTGGTCGTCAATATAGTTTCGACTTTAATTATGCTCAAAATAATGAACCAGCTTCTCGTCCAACTCAAACAACTTCTAACTCAAACGACTTTAGACAATCGAACGGAAGCAACGTTTACAATGAAAACAATTACAGTCAATTCTCGGGACACGAGACTGAACGTCCATACTCAAATGTTAATCCTTCGAGAGATGTTACAAACAATAACCGAGACGTTTATAATCAACCTCGAGAGATTTTACCGAACAGCGTCGGATTTGTTTCTGATTCTCTTTCGGGAACATCAAATTCTGGAAACGGACGAAATGTAAACTCAGCGTCAGTAACTCAGCGGCCATACTCACAACAAACGACAACAACATTGAATTACGACAACAATCGAAGAGCTACACAATCGACAACATATTATGACTCAAACTCAAACAACAATCGAAGAACAACAACGACCACAGCGAACTACGATTACAACGTTTTTCCTCGAACAACTGCGCCCACTTATCGACCGAATCGAGACGTCACTACAAGAAGATCGACTTACTTTCAAGGAGATTTACCTTTTCTTAATAAAAATAATAATAATAATGACGATAACGATGAAACCTCGGTGAGTTACTGAAGATCTTAATTTCTTCAATTTTACTAAATTCATTTCATTCGTAGACACATTCAATCTTAAACGTCGATAGCGATTCTCAATGCGGTTCAGTTATTCCGAAAGTGAATCCTTTGATCGTTCACGGCGAAGAAACTTATCAAGGACAATTTCCTTGGCATGCTGCACTTTACTTATCAGATATTGGAAGTCTTCGATATATTTGTGGTGGATCGTTAGTGTCGATGAACGCTGTGGTGACCGCTGGTAGATGAAAGTTTCCAAAAAGAAAATTCATTTTGCAATAAAATTTATTTCCAGCGCATTGCGTCACTCACGAAAAGACCAAGAGATCTATCAACAGCGACAAAGTTTTGGTTTATTTGGGTAAAACAAGTTTACAAAAGTGGACTGGGCCAGAACAAGACGCGAAAGTTGCTGAGATTGTTGTCAATCATGAATACGATCCCGAAAGATTTTACAGCGACATTGCAATCTTAAAACTGAAAGATTCATTAGCGAAAACGAATTTTGTGAGACCAGTTTGTTTATGGAATTTAGAAACTGATCTTAAACTGATTGTTAACAAACTCGGAGCAGTTCCTGGATGGTAACTCTTGAATTTCTTGATTTGGAAAAGTTGAGCATTTGTTAATTGTTTCAGGGGTTACAATGAGAATGGATTGGTCAGTGAGGACTTGAGCTATGTGAAAATGCCAGTTGTAACACACGAGACTTGTATTTGGTCGAATCGAGACTTCTTCAGTAAAGTTACGTCGGACAAGTCTTTTTGCGCAGGTTTCAGAAATGGATCGACCATTTGCAATGGTAAGAAAGAAATTTAAACTCAATCGTGAATTTTGATTAATAATTTTAAAATTCGTCTTTGACAGGTGACAGCGGAGGTGGAATGGTAACGAAATAGAATTCACAAATGAACTTCATTAATTAAAAATTAAATATTTTTAGGTCTTTAAACAAGGAAAACAATATTTTCTCCGCGGAGTTGTCTCGATCAGCATCGCATTACAAAATAGTCTGAAATGCGATCCAAACCATTTCGCAGTGTTTGTCGACGCAGCCAAATACACAACTTGGATTAAACAAAATATTTAATAAAATAAAATAATTTTCCGTTGAACCACGTTTTGTCATCGATAGAGCAGATTTTGTGCAATTTCAGTTTATTGAAATCTCCCAAAGCATATTGAACACTGTCCGTAAGTCTCTCAGCTGTTCAGCTGAAAAAAAAGAAAAAAGTTCCAAATATCGAGTAATTCGATAGAAAACCGTGCTGTAAAAAGTATTAGCATCGAGAGGACCACAATCATTTCAGGAATCAAGAGCTGACAAAGACAAGGAATCAAAGGTAAGCGAGAACAAAAATTTCTTCAATTGAACTTGAGCTAATTTTCTATTTCCTGAGTCATTGATTCGCAAATATCATTCAATTGTTGCGAACTAAGAGCTCGTGATAAGATATAATGAGATTGATGATGGATTTAGAAAAATGCGTCACGAGCACATTTGTGGAAAGTTTGTGAAGATAGGTCAAGGTCGAGTTATGACGACAGCAAACAAATATTTTCTCTTTCTTTTAGACAAAATGATTGCACGCGTCTCAACGTTTTTTCGTCAGCATCCGATGCTTAAGGGAATGGCAGTCTATTCAGTAATTTGGCCGACCTCTTCAGTTGTGCAACAAATTATCAACAAAGAGGATCTCGATTGGAGAAAAAGTCTTCGATTCTTTATGTTTGGAACTTTTTTCGTCGCCCCTACACTTTACGGATGGATCAGGCTCACATCTAACATGTGGCCAACGATGAGTCTCAGAACTGGTGTGACAAAAGCTGTCGTCGAGCAGTTCAGCTATGGACCTGCGGCCGGTGTTGCCTTCTTCACGCTTATGACTTTAATGGAAGGTCGTGGATTCGATGACGTTCGTACAGAGTTAACAGAAAAGTTTCCGAAAACCTATAAAGGCAAGTTAAGTTCTTTAAAATTTCTTCATTCAACTAATCATTTTCATTTTAGTTGGAGCTTGTTATTGGCCGATTGTTCAAGTTATTAACTTCACGTTCATCAAAGAACGTAATCGTGTGCCATTTGTCGCGGCCGGTTCTTTCATTTGGACGATCTTCCTTGCTTACATGAAACAACTTGACGCAAAAACACTCAAAGAGGATCACGAGACGATACAAGTAAATCCATCGCAGATTAGTGTGTTCGATCAACTCCGGACTAAGGTTCTACAAAATTGAATCATCATTCACGAATTTCATCCAAAGAACAGTTTATTTATTCTGTGATTTCTCAGCTGAGCTGAGTTTGACGCGCTCCGACGTCGGATGATGTTGATTAGAGTTAAAAAGTTTATTATTTATTTTGTAAACTAATCTCGTCCCAATAACTAGAGAAATAAACGAGATTATGACGTTAGACATAAACAGGAATTAGCTTCGAAGTGTTGTTGCAATGCAATCAGCTGCTGCCAAAGCACTTTCGCACATGATCGAACTCGATTCATCAGCTTGTTTCTGACACTTTGCGACTTGTTCATCGGTCAACGTCTTGTCGAATCTTGAAGCGATTTCCGTTGCGCCTTCTCGAGTGATTTTCCCGTCAGCTCCGATGAGTCCATCATTTTCCAACATGCATTTCAAGAAGCAGGCCTGTTCTTTATAACGGAAGTTACCATCATCGAGAATTCGCTGCTGCGTTACTGAGTCGGTGATGCCAACAATCTCAAAGCACTTTTTGAATTCTGGTGTCATCGCCACGGATGCCACAAACTAATTTTTTGAGGAAAATCTTTTTAGATTTATTGTCATTGGACAAGAACTCAACTCACGTCAATCGAAATCACTCCGATTACAAACAAAACGATGAAAACAGCTCTCGAAGTCATCTTGACGCAGACTGATGATCGATTAATGCAACTGAACTCATTTTATAGAAAAAGCATTTAACTCTTTGCAAATTTCTTATCAATTTGAAATGAAAACGTTGCTCCCTTCAATTGCATTCATATTGAGAGAAACTTCATACGGAAATCTTTTACTTCTCAGACAATCTAACCACGTGAAGATGACGAGCATCGCCGACAAACAAAACAAACCGATTCGAGTTGTTTCAAGTTCACAAGGCCGCGTTATTTTAAGAGATCTGTCAAATGTGTGCAATGCTTGGGTTCAATGAATTTTCATTCGGATTCGCTGGCTGTCAAGATATGACGTGCGATCCATGAAGTCTTTTAATATCATCAGACAGTGGCAGCAACCCTGACCACCCTCAACTAAATTGCACATTTTCGTTCTATTCTTAGGTTGAAAACAACGATTTTTCCCGAGTTTTCTATTTTCGCGCGCGAAATTCTTTTTGTGCAACGTTGGAAAATATTTCGCTCAGTCATTTCTAATCGCTCGAACAGATTATTCGGAAAATTCCACTTTACTCGAGAGAATCCTTTTAAAATGACGATAACGCAAACCATTCAAACCATGTCGTCTCCTACGAATAAAATGAATATCGTGAAAGCAATGCTTGCCCTTCACAAAGTGAAACGATTCGGTAAAGCGAAATCTGAACCAGCGTTCCAAGTATTTCGACGTCATCCTGTGACTCGCGGCATGGCTTCCTATCTCTACATTTGGCCGTTGGGCTGCGTGATACAACAAACAATTTCGAGTCAGGAGAAGTATGATTGGTGGAAAATCGTTCGTTTTGGGATTTACGGAGCGTTGATAACTGCTCCATGTCTTTACGCGTGGGTTCGACTGTCTACCTCGCTTTATCCTAACACAAATCTGAGGATTGGATGCGCAAAAGTAAGGTACACTATAATTCCAAGTCTCATCAATCTGAACTCTCACGATCTCTTTTTTAAAACAGCATGACATGGTTGGAAAGCTTTTCAGCAGCCGAAGCTTTGCTAGATGTTCACACGAAATTTCTCCCAACTTACTGCATGTCAATCACGATCTTGCCCTTGTTGTCGGTAAGTCGCCAAATATTTTTTCTTTCCGGTGAAAATTTAATTTTTCTTTCGTAGACAATCAATTTCGTTTTCATTCCCGAAAGGCAGAGGATGATACTAATGTCGATGCTCTCATTCCTTTGGACGATTTATCTGACTCATGTGAAGAATATCGAAGTCGACGCGAAATTGTTGGACAAAAAAGTGAAAGAGCTAGACAATCAAAAATAAATTTTTATTTCTCTTTAAATTTAGTGATACAAAATGAAATTCACAATTCTTGTTTCTCTTGCGTGGTCAAACATGCAAATTGCTGAGAAAGAACTTGCATTACGTCCTTATGAGTCATGTGGGGTTTCTTAATCTCTTTGTACTTCAACTTCACGAACTTTGGGAAGCCTCTAACTTCTTTTGAGACTGGCGTCATGATGATCTCCCCGTCTTTGTTCTTCTTGTTGATGAAAAGCTCGATTGCATTTTTACAGATGGAGCAGCGAATATTTTCGACTTTCTTGTTTTTCGAATGTGCTTGGTATTTAGCTTTACAGAAAACGCATTGATAGGTGTAACGATATTCGATCACGTAACTATGACAAATTGAAATTTTTGGAAGCTCTGGGAAGACCGAATTTGCTTTGGCTGCCCATCCTTTCCATGTTGCACCATGTCCGTTCTCTCCTTGAAGAATCTGTAAATCATAAAAGTTTATTCACGGTTCAATGTTTTGTAACAAATATGAACTCACCCAAGTAGCAGCGTGACACATTTCGTGGATTAGAGTGCAGCGAAGTCGATTAGCTGAAGTCAGAACTTTATCGCTCAATTCAAGTTGACTCTGTCTCACGCCGTTTCTACGAGAGTTGTTGCATCTCCCAGCTGTGTTGAGAAGTTTTTTATTCCATTTAATAGGAACGTCGATAATTTGATTGCCAAAAACCTTTTCATTGTACATTTTAAATAGTCTTTCTGTGAGTTCAGATTTTTTTGATTTGTAACTCTTTCGATATGTCAGAGCTTCAGGATGACAGTAGATGACATCAACTGATTCATCAAGAGATTTAAGGAAAGAGAAGACTCTGTAGTTGTTTGTTAATTTCAAAGGAGTTGGCTTGAATGTCGGAGTTTTCTTTGGAGTTCCCTTCACAGGTTTATCAATTTTCTTCGGAGGTAAGAAAGGACTTTGAATAAAACATTCTTCTTCGTTCACATCATTTTCTTTCTCTTCAATCTTATCTGAATCCTCGCCGTCATCATCAAAGTGAGAATGAGTGAAAAGTTTTTTCTTTGATATCTTCGGAGTTGTTTCACCGAGCATTGGTGGTTTCTTGTATTCGCTTCGCTCCAATAAGTCTTCCAACTTCTTTTGTCGATCCTCTTCTACTTCTCGAACGAATACAATATCTTCGTCAGTTTTATTCTGGCGAGCTATCGTTCGACGCCTGATTCGAACAGCTTCTTCAGCATCATCATCTGAACTCGCATTCCATGTATCATTCGCTTTAAAATCGTCATCATTTTCATCAGAGGAAGACGAAGTATCTGAATCACAAATTCCAAGATATTTTGGCGTTGGCACTTTTGGCTTAGGTTTAGCTCGAGTAGCTCGAGGAGTCTTCTTCACACTGCTAACTGGTTTCTTGAAAATTTCTTCATTTGCCTTCAGAGAATTCACAGGCGTCTGATACTTCTTCTTTGTTGATCCAGCTTTTTCGTTTATTTGTGGTGACAGAAATTCATTTTTCTTGGCAGATCCTTTCTGCTCTTTAGGAACTAAGTTAATTCTTGTCGACTCCAAATCTTGAGGCAGGTTGCTCACAACTGTTGAAAAAATAAACTTTAGTTTCATTTAGGGATTAAAACTGTTTGAACTTACATGTTTCAAAGTTATTAGCGTAGATTGACTTGCGAAGCTCTTCTCGAACATTCTTCTTCTTGCATGATCGCAGAAGCTGAGGAGTTTTCCATGTTTCTCCATAAACTGAATCAAGAAGCGCTTGAAGATCTTCGTCAATTACTGGAATTTCTACTTTTTCCGGAGTTTTGTAATCTTCAGGATTCATCTGTGAAGACTTTAAAAATTTATTTCTCGGAGTGATCGACTGTCTCTCTTTATGAGTCGAATCAGGTTTTTTGTTTGAAGTTTCAGTTGGCACAGTTTTCTTTCCAGATGACGGCGCACTTTGTTTAGGAGTTTGTTCATTTTGTCGGAAAGTCTTTCGTTGCGTTGAGTTCTTTTTATTTCTTGGTGGCGGCGAATCATCAGATTCCGACGACGAAGAAGATTCTTCATAAGAGCTTGATGATGAACCTGAATCATTCATCGTGATTTTTAAACTGATGTTAATATTCGCTGTCACACTAATGTTTGCTTTGATCATCGATTGAGAAAGACTTTGACTTTGGCTGGATGCTTCGGTTTGTGTCTGAGGCTGAGATCTCGTATCGACAATAGTTTCTGGATTTGATTCATTCTCGACTAGCGACTCATCCGTTTCGCTCAAAACAATTTGGTCTTGGGAAGGTTGAGACTTGTCTTGCAGAGATTCGTTTGTTTCACTTAAATCAACTTCCTCTTGCTGAGCTTCTGCATTTTGAGTTTTAAATCTGTCTTGACTGATGTTAGATTCCGATTCTTTTATCTCTTCAGGTAGAGGCTCAGGACGAGGCGCTTCCAAGTGCTTTCGAACGACAGAATGGGTGACGACAATCTCCGAACTTCTTAAGGATGGCGGATTGTTGAAGAATCGGTTCAAAGTTGAGTTACTGTCACGATCTTTGTTCTCTGAGTTAACGCTTGAACAGTTTTCAAAGTTGTCGGCTGAGCTTAATACTGGAGGTTGATCACCTTCTTGAAAGTTGTCTTCTTCCTCATCGGAATCTAAGATGGAAATCACTTCATTTGACTCATCTGATTCCGAATTCTCAACAACTTCTTCCTCTTGAATTGGAATTTCGCTCTGTCTTAAAGAAAGACCCGACATTGACTCAGAGAAACCAATAATTGTGTCAGCTAATGACACTTTCGGCCTTCTGACTGGAAGATTCGGTGTTAAAGGCAGACTTGGTGGAGGAAGAATCAGATCTTCGTCGGAATCGTCAGAAAATGATCGGATCACTGTTTCCCTTAATTTACTTTTCACTTGATCTAATGCCGTTAGTCGATCGCTTGTTGAAATATCACTGAAGTCACCAACAACTGTATCTTTTAGTGATTCCTTCGGCTGCTTCTTCATCGGTGTTTTATCTTTCACTTTCATTCCATCGAGCTGAGAACACAATTCTTCATCTTCATCTGAGAATGATCCTACGATGGTGTCTCTTGGATTACATTTATCATGTTGAGAAGATCCAACGATCTTGTTTGACAAAGACGACGAGCTGCTTTCAAGAATTCGATTCATTATTGGCTTTGTTTTAGGAACTTGTGATGGCTTTGCACTCGGCTTCACAGGCTTCTGTTGTAGATTGTCGTCACTATCCGAATCATCATCATCTGTTAGAAGCACATTGTTGTTTCTTAAACCCACGATTGGTGGGTTGTCAGTTAATTCTCCATGCTTAGGAGTTATGAATCGAGAGTCTTTATCTAAAATTTATTTACAAGAAATTAAATCATTTCATTCAGAAAACAGAAAACAAACAAACAAACTCACTTTTAAAATTCACTTTCAAACCCCCGAAATTACTGAGAAATCCGAACTTCTCATTCATCTTGATGCATTAATTACGTGTTTTCAGTCAGACGTAGTTAGTAAAACTAAATTAAACTTAATGCTGAATTTCTAAATAAACAAAACTTATGAGCGTTCTGTTAGAAATTCTTATTTGAACGTTATTCTAAGCTTTATTTACAGATGCAGTTCTATATTTATTTGTTTGTTTAGTTGTTCTCGACTTCTGGGAACTAAGTTATTAATGTAGCGCTTTCGAAACTAACGAATAAGAGCAATGATATTTTCTAAATTTACGTCAAGAATCGATTTAACAATGATTTTCTTAAGTAGAAAGCTTATTAGATAAAAAATCTTTTTTTTTATCATTTTTTTTCAAATGTTACAAAAGTTCAACGCCCCCAGTTAGAGAAAAATTCAAACGGCAAGTTCTGCAGAAAAATCGTGAATTTCTTGATAAATCGTGTCTTGATCAAGAAAAAAGAAAATCATTAACTAACAAGTCAAAGCTAAAGTACTACAAGAGTTAATTTATAGAGGAAAAGTCAGTTCAATCATTATCATGGCGGATTATCAAAATTTTATTCAAGAGAATCAGAGCCTCAGAGACTACTTTGAGCGATTCCCAAAGAAAGTAATGGAGCTCGCTAATGAGGTAACCTTTTGAATTCATCACATCGATCAGTCAACGACGAATTTCATCATTTACAGCAAAAATGTGCCAAATTTTCCGGCGAAGACGTCTTGATCAATTTAAGTTTGCTGGCTGATTATTTAGTGTCACCTGAATCTATTTTTGAGATTCAAACCGTTCAAGACTTTATTGAGTCAATGCATCTTGTTGGGTTCAGCCGCAGTTGCCATCCTGAGAAAAATCAAATGACGAACGACGTTTTTCGTTTCGTCCATCCTCACTTCCATCGCGACCAAACTGATTTTCCTAATTTATACAAAACGAAAGGTGATGTGAAAAACACAAAGCGATTGAGTGAAAGCTGTAGTATTCAGTTGATAGATCGACTCTTGTTAAAGCAATCTCATCAGAAAATTACGAAGCTCGACTTCACTCGGATGTGCTTAGATTTCGCATTGCAGAAGCAGCTGGATCTGTTTCGTGGAAATCCAAGCGAAGATGATTTACCATTCGAGGAACCAGATTACGTGAAGAACAATGAGATCGCTGGGTATTATGGGAACGTCTCGTTCGAAGCATTGAAAAACGCTTTTCAGAACTATTTTCCGATATATCAAGTCAATGTTTCAGAGGCTGAAGAAGAAATCCCAGAAGTGGCTGGCGAGGACATAATATTAGAATGCGAAGAAGAAATACAAAGCCCAAAGCGTCGCAAGATAGAAAAGCCCTCGATTGCCCACAAAGAGACTGATCAAGCTCTGGAGTTTCTTTTTAAACACGCAAAGTCAATGTCAGAGCAATGAATTCTGTGATCTGCTTAATTGTGATATGTTATTTATTCGTCTGAAATATTCGTCTCTACGATTGCTTGAACTAAAATGAAAATAAATCTTTTGCTCTTTTGAGTTTTAAAATGAAAATTTTGTGTTTTATTTAATATTTTACGATCGCTTAATGAAAGAAATCAATCAACAGTACAAATCCAAAGAATTCCCAACCAGATATGATGTCTGAATGATTTACTGTTGTTGCTGCTGAGAGCCCTGCTTAGCTGCCTTCTCCTTAGCGTTCTCATCTTCAATGATCGTCACAAACTTCTCGATAGTTTCGGCATCCAACATTTGCATTGCTTGATCCTTTCGCATCACGGCAACCTCGAGATTTTTCTGACCGGATTGAACAACTTCGAGCAAAGCTTTAATTGCAAGTTTCACAGCTCCATCTTCAGTTTCTACCAACTCGGGTGTGTAGAATTTCTCCAAGAACTCACGGACAGTCTTTGCTGATTTACCAGTAGCATTGGCTTTCCATTCGTAGTAAATACCTGATGGATCGGTCTGGAATAAATGTGGAGAGCCGTCGAGATCGAAACCTCCGATCAAACACGAAAGTCCGAAAGGACGTCGTCCGTTGCTCTGCGTGTATTTCTGCTTCAATTGAGCGATATATCGAGTAATGTATTCAATGGTGACGGGATCTTCGACATTGAGTTTATGACTCTGACATTCAATCTGAGCACGATTGATGAGAATACGAGCATCGGCGGTTAAACCAGCGAAGGCCATGACGACATGATGATCCAGCAAGCAAATCTTTCTAACTGTCCGATCCTCTTGAAGTTTCGCCACTGACTTCTTCTCAACACACAGAACTACGACATTCTTTCCTCGAACGCCAACCTAAAACAAGAGTAAGAATTTATTAGTTGAAGTTAGATATTTGAGGGAGATGTTGAATGCGTAAAATTGAAGATTCTGATTGTTGATGTTTTGTGATGACAAGCAAAAATTTGTTGAGGTTAGTTTGATGATTTTCGACGAAATTACTTGCTTGAGAGCTGTTATTTTATGTTATTTCCATTAAACTAAAGTATTCTCACAAGATGAGACACCTCAGTCCAGTGCTTAAAGCGAAATTACACAACAAAAATAAATTCAAGTCACTTACCGCAGTCGAACCTTTGTGAACAGCTTCCTGAGCGTATTCCACTTGAAGCAAGTGACCATCGGGCGAGAAAACAGTCACAGCACGATCGTAACCACCAGACATGATTTGTTTTGCTTTATAAGTTTAATAAAGAGTAAGGAAACTTTTTTATTTTTTAGTTTTCGGCTTTGACTGCTTGAACTGCTAGAACTGCTTTAACTTTGTTAAAACAGTGACATCTGGCGAGCTTCTAAAAAAAGAAAAAATATCGTATTTTCAAATGTTAATCTATCCCATCTTCTCGTGATAAGATTTGTGATATTCTCCTACTTTAATCAACATATGGCCGTGCAGAGGAAATTGCCTACGAAGTTATGTGAGTGCTCGCTGTGGGAAAGTCTTTAAAAGTGTTAAAAATCGTCTTGTTCAAGGCTGTTTTGTTGCACAAAAGAAGTCAAATTAAAGTTTTTCTCCATTTCCAGTTCAAACAACAGCTCATTCACAAAAGGTTTCATGTCTTGACATCGGAGAAACAGGCAGAGTGCTAGTGACGGGTGGCCATGATCGACTCGTGAACTTATTCGCGATTGGAAACGATAAACCAATTCAGGTGAGTGCGAAGATCCAGTTGTGAGAAAGAAATGATGTCGCGAGTTTAATGAGCGTGGGAAGTTTGTGTTGTGTTTCGCCACAATCAATGGAATCGGATCCCATCTAATTCGTTTTCCACAATTTTCAGTCACTCGATGGTCATCACTCCCGTGTAGAATGCGTGAGGTTCACTAACTCCGATGATTTTGTATACTCAGCCGATGAGAACGGCATCATCAAGAAATGGGATCTGAACAACTGCGACAGCAATTCGACTTTCTATGGTCACATGAAGACAGTTAGGAGTTTAGATTTTCATCCGTACGGAGATTATCTTGTCTCTGGAAGTCACGACACGAGCGTTAGGTTTGTGTCTATTATGAAATCAATTAATAAACATTAACTAATCTTCTCGATAATCTCTCAGGTTGTGGGATACGAAGAACAATGAGTGTATCAAAAAGTACCGTGGTCACATAGCGAACGTTAACTCAGTAAAGTTTTCTCCCGACGGGTCATGGATCGCATCGGCGGGCACTGAAGGTAAAGTTGCATAACACGTTGTACTTCTAAAAATAATCGAAATGAATCAATTCCCGATAAAATCTATTTTTAGGTTCCGTCATTATTTGGGACGTTCGGATGAGCAACAAACTACTCGAATTCATTGAGAACGGATCGCCTGTGACATGCTTGCAATTTCACCCGTTCGAGTTTCTTATGGCGGCGGGTCGTAATGACGGCAGTGTTGATCTCTACGACCTCGAGAGCAAACAGATGATTTCGCGAATTGAACGTCGTGAAGCCGGAGGAAACTCAGTGAAATGCATCACGTTCAGTGACAACGGCGATTGTTTGTTTGTCGGAACGACTCAAAACATTTCCGTTCTCGGATGGGAGCCAGACAGAGAGTTTGATCGAATCGAATCGACGTGGAGTCATCTCGGTGACATGAAAGTACTCAACAGGAAACTCATCTGCGGTGGTTTCGAAAATCGAACAGTTTCAATTCACGCGATTAGCCTTGATAAAGTGATTCCGTTTTACAATCCCGCCAACGTTGTTTTCAGCCACCAACAAAGTTCAAGGAAATCATTCAGCAAAGGAGGTGGGAAGCTCAAGTTATCATTTGACAAGAAAAAGAATGGAAAGGAGAAGATGAATGAGGTAGCGCTTGACAGCGGTGGTTTGTCGTCACCAAATCTTTCCATCGAAATGATTGATGAGGAAGACATGGAACCGGAGTCATTTCCTTCAACAACACCTGACCACCAATTTGAGTTCTACGCGCTCAGCAAATACAAGAACGCAGCAGAATATGGAAACAATCTTACAAATGGCGACAGTGTAGATAAATATCAGCTGAGCAAGATCATCAACGAAGATCACCAAGAAACAACGACAATCGTTCACGGCTTTCCCCTGCCAGAGCCCGACGGATTCAATTACAAGCCAACGAACATCGATGGCTATAGCAGTGACATAGATTATTACTCTCCTAATCGCTTCATACTTTCCAATGTATCGACGCAAGAAGATTTCACAGTGAAAAGTGCTCAACAACCTGACTATGCCCCGAAATTGCCGCAGACTAATGCAAAACCCATCACGACCAAACAGAAGATGCTTGAAACTCACGATAAACGTCGATCGTCCCCTCCCGGTCCTGTTCGAGCTACAAATCTTAGAAAGACCAGCAGTGTCTCAACAGTGGATCTTCATAAAATTGATGAGCAGTTCTCGAGTATTTCAACATCGAGTCGAAAACCTGTTTCGCGAGGATCATCGCCAATTAGAAATTCTGCAAACTCAAAGATTCGCAAAAGCGATTCATCGAATCAAGTGAAGAATCAAAACCAGAAGAACCTCACCGTGCAGTTTTTCACGAAGCCACAACGATCGAAAACTGCAATCGACATGAAGTCGAATAGAAGCTCAATCCCAAGGAGCGTTCAGTCGCCTGTCCAAGTACCTCTACAGCATCAGCAACAAATGATTCATCAGTCGCAAATGATTCATCAGCCGCACTCGATACATCAATCGCAGACCTTCCAACAAGCTGTGACTGTAACGCATCATCAAATGCACAATTCGATTTCATCACCGCATGTGACGTTCTCTCAAGAACCTGCGAGTTTCAGCAGCTTTGAGACATCAAGTGAGGCTCATGATCTTCAAACGATTTCGACTGGACACGATGCAATCTTTAATACTTTGTGCAATCGCATCACAAGTCTTGACATGATAAGAAATCAGATGAGGTAAGTCACGACTTCTTTTAAATGATCTTAATTACCAAAATTTGTTTTCTTAGGACACAAGACCTGTTAGCATCAATTAGAGCGGCCGCTAGAATTAAAGATGATTCAGTCGTCGTTGATTTGCTTGGTGCGATTCTGGAGAGAAAGTAAGAATTAGTGAAAAATGTTTGTTATTCAATCTTCTAACGTATTTTATTCTCACAGCGCGGCTTGGACTTTGGACATGTGCGTGCTGACTCTTCCATCAATTTTTGAGCTCCTGCAAAGCGATTACAAATTGTGAGTAGTTGACAACTTCAATCCCGCATTTGCCATTTTCCCTCGTCGACTGATTCTTATCGTTGATGGAATTACGTTGAGAAGGGACGAATGTCTATTGTATCCATCATGTATTAATTTCAACGTTGCATAAATAAGTGAAGAGGGCTGCCAGTATATAATTAGGGGTTGAATCTCTGAAATCAAATACTTTTTGCAAGTTACAAATGGCGGAGAATAATTCTGGTTTTTCTTCTTTTCAATTTACAGCCATTGCCAGAGAGCCTGTGACACTCTTCGAATCATAATCAAAGAGTTTTTGCCAGTGATTCAAGCGAATGTGGATCCGTGGTCACCAGCACGAAGTCTTGGTGTTGACATCACGAGAGAAGAACGATCGCAGAAGTGTATGGAGTGTCGTGAATGGCTGTTGAAGATTCGTCGTCTCCCGCAAAACGAAGCCATCGGAACATCACTACAGCCTCTTCAGAATATGATCGTGGATATTTAAAGCATCCTGCATGTAATAAGGTTTTAATTTTTGTCTTTCTTTTGTTCTTCCCTAACTCGCCATTTTCATTTTAATTTTTCGTGACATTTCATATACAAAACATTTAAACTTTTTCGTTTCCGCCTCCAAGCGAGTGAAAGAAATTAAAAACATTTTTGAAGTAATCAAGACTGATAAATTAACAAATATTAATTGAAAAACATTCACTGACTTATTCACAAGCCTTCGAGAGGAAAATCTTGTTTCTACTTAATTTGAGCCGCGCGTAAGCTTATCAATCCGACTGTTCAATCGGTGACCGTCCATAAGAACAAGAATAAGACTCGCTGGTTAATTCTATCGTAAAGCTGCTAACGAAGACCATCTAAAAGACATTGCTCAATTTTTTTGCAAAACATGACAATTCCTTTTCTGATTGTTTCAAGTTTGTTTTCGAGCTTCAGTTTTTTCTGACTGAGAAAACTGTTATTTACTTCCGATTCCCTTGATTGGAAGGAATTCTATTTAACTTCAATTTCTTGCTGTTCTTCATGAACGGCACAATGACTCACGTGATTAAATTTAAGATTGATCTTAGACGTCTAACCAAAAATTAACTAAAAGTGTATTCAAACATTTTAATGCAAATTCCGTTCAACTTATTCGAAATATTTTTTTTCCGGCAAAGTCTTTTTAAGAAAATCCATAAACTTTCCTTTTAAAACTCGCCATAACAATAATATAACTGAAGGAACTCTATAAATGAGCTCTCCTTGAACCAAATCTCATCAACAAAATACAAATCTGCAATAGGAAAATTATCAGAGAACAGTTGAACCATTTTAGATTTAACGATTGAGACAGTCACTGACGAGTAATTTTAGATATTCGATTAAGTTTACTACCGAATACAGGACTTCATGTCGAGTGTCAAGTGCCTTTTTAATGAATCCAGGCTTGTAAAGCTTCTTGATCCGACACACATCGACATGGATAACAATAAAATTTCCTTTCTAAACTAAGCTTCCTTAGGAATAAAATAACTTCTTCAAGTATTTTTCAATTCCAAAGCCATTCCCGTTTCATCTTCATATCCCATCACCCTCATCACACTTCATTCATTTATTCTATCAATAAAAAAACCTTTGTGCATATCAAGGAGAAATAATTAAAACTTAATGGCCTCGTCAAGCGTAAGGCAAACGACATTTAACATAATGGAATGAAATAAAAAGTTGCCTTCGATATGGAAACGTCTGAGACAGAATGCAATTTAGATAATTTGTAGAGAAAATAATTTTGCAAGTGTTTTATGGAAATGAAATTGCAGAAAACTAATCCCGGGATTGACTAAATCTAATCCTAATTTAAACTAACTCTGACATTTCGGATTAAAATGAAAATTTTGATGGAAAATCTGATTTTTGGAATGTAAAGAATGAAAATTTATTTATTTTGCAGTCGCTAATTTTTAATTGACTCACAAATCCTAATAAACATTAATTCATAGCATAATTTTTTGTTGTGTGTTTCGACACTGCGGAAGAAAAAAACTTTTCAAGTTTTTCTCGAGTTACTTAACAGCAAGCTCAAATCCCGCATCTTAATTAAATCCAATTAAAATCTTTTGTAAGTAACTCGAGACTAAATCAGGCGTTGATATCCTGAATTTATTTTAATTCTTCCCACACAAAATCATAACTAAATTCTAAGAAGGAAAAATAAACTTTAGCGATAAGAATGTAAAAATAATTAATTTAATTAACACAATTGAATCAGAATAAAAGCAAAAATCAATGAATTTTATAATGAATTAATAAATCATGATGCGTTTTGTACATAAAATATTTTTCAGAGAGCAATGGCGAATATTTATTGATGCCTCGAGTTTTCAAAATATTAACCTAATCTTCTCTTCATAATTCAACGATCCTCTTACTCGCCTCGAGTGCAAACTCTGTTGAGCTCTGAATTAACAAACAAAATCCTCCCATAAATCATGAATCGCTCCTGGGCATCGACTTACAAAAGCGAGGATTTCTGAGTCAAAATACAAATTATTCCCGTGAATCGAATGAACTAAGAAGGGAAAATTTAATTTATTTATGATATTTTCATTACAACAAACAAATCTTCTTAAGAGCAGCAAATGTTTCCGGGATTCTTTCTCTGTTTGGGGTGCAAATTGGATATAAAGAAATCTTCAGGTAGATCGAAGACGTGAATTGATAAATTGAGAGATCTAACAAAAGAGCGAAGAAACAATATTTCCTTTGATGAAAAAGGCTTTTAGCTTGAGACGAAGTCATAAAGAGTCTTGTAATGGATCCTTCTTCTATTCGCTGCTCGACATGTAACAATGTTGTCAAACTTATCAAAAGATCGAGAAAATGTGTCATTAAAGAACTCGATCCTCTTCTTATTGATGACAAAGTCGACGCTTGAATGCATTTCAAAAGAGCTGCTCCCTCCTGTGTCTGTTGACAAAACAAGCAGATTTTAAAGTATGGAGATTGTTTCAAGTGAATTATTGGATTACTTGAGCTCGAGTGTTGCTCTGGAAACGAGAAATTTCCTTGTGATGATGCTGTGAATCATCGAAGGGTTAAAAATAGGAAAATCGATGAAATGAAAATGGAAACTTCGAGCTCTTAACTAACTCACCCAAACAACGGCGACAGTACATAATAAAACAAAACAAACATTGCACGGCTTGTACATAAGAAACGAGAGAGAAAGGGCGGAGCATCGAAAGCTCTTCATAGGAATCGCCAAACGAAACAGCAGAAAATTTCTTTTTTGCTGCTTTTTCATCAGTTCGAGTCAAATTTTTAAAGCGATATCAAGTGGCGTGAAATCTGTCCCGTTGAGTGACTTGTGCCAACTTTGAAAAGTGTGAAAAAATCAATTAAGAGCCTTTTGTGAGAAGCGTGAAATTAATCGATTGCTACAATGATGAACATGAACATGATGAGCGATCCCGGCTTAGCTGGAATGATTCCATTCGATCCAATGCAGTTCTACGAACCTCCAAAGCCTCGCTACATTTTTAAAATGCCTCGAGTCGTGCCAAATCAAAAGGAGAAGTTCGAAAGTGATGATTTGTTTAAGCGACTGCATCGCGACGGTGAAGTGAGATACACAGGATTCCGAGATCGTCCACAAGATGAGCGCCAACTTCGATTCCAAACGGGATGTCGGGAAGGCCACACAGAACTCTCTTTCGTCGCTTCAGGAACAAATATTCAACTGATTTTCAACCCAGGATACCATCATCATCACCATCCAGCTTACGCAATTGAACGAGAGTGCGATTTTGATAAGGAAATTGGAAAAGTAAGTTCACCGTCGCCATAACTTCACATTTTGTTGCCATAACAACGAAAACCTTTGCTGGAGCCGACAGCAGACAAGTAAAAGCGACGATAAATTATAAAACACAT
The DNA here is from genome assembly GCA_033063855.1 of Smittia aterrima. Classification (NCBI taxonomy): domain Eukaryota; kingdom Metazoa; phylum Arthropoda; class Insecta; order Diptera; family Chironomidae; genus Smittia; species Smittia aterrima. Next base: position 5,750,434 of record CP093831.1, read on the forward strand.
TTCGAAAATGATCCAAGCGATAATTCATCGCTCTCGCTTTTGTTGTTGTATCTGCTTTCATTGTAAACAACTTTGAGAATGTTTCAATTCTATTTTGATGTGAGAAGCCGTCGCTCAACGTCCAAACATTTTGTTTCTCTAATCAACTCTCACAAAACTCATTGAACACATGTAAAGTAACAAATTGATCGTTCAAAGTGAGTTAAATGACTTAATTGCTTGCCGCTCTTGTGAAGATCTCCGATTAGAATGCTGATGCACATTTGGAAGGGTCAGGTAGACGAGGACTCGAGGCAATTTGATTTTATGACACTCCGTTAACTGTCTTTGCCTGCTCACTCGGTCCTCTCCCTTCGTTCTGGTAATTTTCTGCCTCCAGGATATTTGTAATTTCTCTTCTTTTCCAAGAGCTAATTGATGCTTGTTTGAAGCCCAATTTGGAATCAACACATCAAACACATGTTTCGCTTAGTCCCGTTTGACTTCGCAGTGCGAGTTTTTATATTTTGGAAAAAGTCTTTTGTGTGTCAGAACTTCCGGTCACGCAGGGAGGTCTGAGTAGAGTAAGAATGCAACTATTTCAGGATGAAGAACATGAAATATGACGCATTCAACACATGTAGTCACTGCAAGATGAAAATTGAAATCCTGAAGGATTAGGCAACGAACGAGGAGTCAGATGAATCATTTGAAATTCATAGAAATCGTCTCATGTTTTAGGGAAATATTTTAAAGTGAACTCGATGTCACCACCCTCGTGTGCGCATCATAAATTATTGAAAACTTAAACTGTGCGTCGCGTGCTTCTCTTCAAGTTCTCGTTGATGTCACGTGGACGTTTAACTGATTCTTCCGGTAACAAGAGAATGTGACACGGCTCGACTTTTGTTTTAACTTCACGTGAATTCAAATTTCAATCAGAGATTGACGATCTTTTGTTCTCGAGAGAATTTGTTTTGATTCCTTCAATTATGATGAATCAACAAACACGCTGAGGCTTCACGTGAGAAATTTTGTTTTTGAAGTTTTTCTGATCTCGACGATCGATTGCGAAGAAGAAAATTTGTCTGAGCGCGAGGCTCGGACGATTACGAAAGTGAAGAAGGAAATTAGATAATTTAGGATGCGAACAACGATGGTTATCTTGTCGGAATTGGCTCATTAAGGCAAACATGCGGTGCGATATTGAATTTGATTGGAAAAACACACAAAGCATTTATGATCGAGAGCAAGAAATAACAAAATTTCTTTTTCCTTCTCAGGTTCACATCAAATCTCATTTTATCCTCAACGGAGTCTGCGTTAGATTCCGAGGTTGGGTCGACCTTGAACGGTTAGATGGAATTGGAAGACTTGAATACGATGAGAGACGAGGCGCACACGAGGATGCAGTTCTGAAAGAACAGCTCGAACGATATAGCCAACGTTTGAAGGATTTCGAGGATACCAAACGCGGAGTTTATCCAAGAAGCGATGACGTGAAACGAGATGGACAAACACAGCAAATGAATGGATGGAGACGTTAAAGTGTTTTAGTGATGCTTCTTATGTTTAAATTCTAGAATTGTGAAGTTTTGTGCAATTTCAATTTTTTTTACTTTAAGTCCTTTTGAAATGTCAAATAAAAACATAAATAAAGACCCAAAAATGTTTTCGGAATGTTTCAAAGATTATGTACAAAGGAAAGTCATTTGAAGCATTTAACAAGCTTCATTTGCTTCTCTTTTGAATGCTCATGTTGAAGCTAAGAAATCTCATCAGTTCATTTCCACGTGAGTCGATTTGTTGCGAACGAGAACTGAAGACGAACTCGAATAATTTGAGTTGTTTGAATGAGATTTCTTCTTTTGTTATGGAAATATTTGGAGATTACTTGAGTTGATCCAGTCTTTGATTGTTTCGTTGATGAGAAATGTTTCTCCTTTTAAAGGAAATCGCCAAATATTGAATCTTCACGAATCGACCTGCAACATCTGATTGAGATCACGCTCAAGTATCTGCTAATTTCTTCAATTCTCACTTGATTGGAAGAAGCTCAAAGTAGCTCGAAACACGAAGCGTCGGAACATTTGTTTGCTCGGATCATCGACAGAACAAAACAAACTCGAGTTGCATGATCGATATCGTGCGATGAGATTCTCAGAAGACGTCAAATGAACAAAGGAGAGAAAACAATCTCAATCTCCATCGGCTTCCTCTTCAGAGCTTAAGCTGCTAATCTTAATACCATCAGCTCGAACAATAAACACTTTTGCTGCTGCTCTCGATAAAGATCCAAAGATTGTTTGTGTCAGAATTTCATTTTAATTGATTCAAAGTCGCCAAGTGCACCAAACGAAGTTTGTTTCATGTTCAACATGTGACGATGTTTTGATTAACTTTAACGACTCTCGAAAGTAAACATTTTAAGTCAGAAATTGAGTTTCAGTCTCCAGCTCATTCTCAACGTTCTCATTTGAATTGCAATCAAAGTTTTAATCAAAACGTCAAAGAATCCGAATATTTCCTCCCTCGGATCGAAAGCAAAGTGCAAATGAATGTTTTCTCGTCGGATAATCTGACATGCAAATAAAAACAAAATTAAATCGATCGGCAAGTGACCAAATTCTCACAAACATTTCATCGAAGGACTTTCTCCTTGCGTTTCTTTAATTTCGTTGTTTACGATCCTTCAAATCAACAAATGCTCACAGGAAATGAAATGTGATCACAACAATCGAAGTGAAAATTGAAAATGAAAACATAAATTAGTCTCGTTAATTTGATGCTCCGTCACGCCTTTGAAGTTGGAGTTGAAACCTGTAATTTTAGTTTTGCCAATTCAAGAACTGAAACGTCTGACATGTTTCAGTTTTCGATTTTCTCACAACTCTTTCTAAATTGGATCAGAAATGGCAATAAATGTTTTAGCGGATCGAATCTCAACCGATTTATTGATGTGATTCCACTGATTAGCCGTTTTAACGCTTCGAGCGTGTCTCGGATCAAACCGGAGATTTATTGCTTGCGAAACGTTCATCAACCCTTTCACGAGAAAGTTGCAGAGAATTTTATGGAACTCAATCGGTTCTGGTGATTCGAAAGGTGTCGAAGATTCAGTTGAATTGAGACGTCAAAGGGTTGAAAGCGACAACGATTAAAATTCATAAAAATGTTTGCTCAACGAATTAGCGACGAGACATTTGCATCGATTCGTTTCGCTTGGAGTTTCATTTCGTTTAACAATTTTACATGTGTCGAGAGAAATTCAAATTGCGATGATTCATTGAGCAAACAAATTTAGTTTTGTGAAGATCGTAATGAGGGTTCGCAGCATTAGGAGTTTGATTGGGGTTTGCTCGATGCTCAGTTGACTGTCGAGGTCGATGACAAATCCGATCTGAGAATCAGAGAAAGTCACTGACGATCAGCAACATTGAAATCTCTTTTCAGATTCTGACTCTAATCTCTTCTTAATTGAAATTCATACTCGCCTCGTCCAAATGATTTTAATCTCGATCGAAATAAAAATGATTTTCGGAGGCAAAGTAAACAGCAAAGGGCGTTGGATTATTTTAGATTCGGGAGCAAAAGGGTTGAACGACAATGACTGCGAATTGAATTAATTGACAGAATTTAAAGTTTAATTAATGAAATTTTAAACTTCGACGCTTCGATCTCAGTCAATAAACCGGAAATTAATCTCCGTCGATGATTAACTGCCTTTGGCTCTCAGTTCTCTCAAACACTTTCGATGAATGGACAACTTTTCACGATGAAGTTGATAGACACATTCAGCCCAAACGAGGGTTCACGAACAACAGAGTTTACCTTCTCGCAACCCCAGTCGAACAAAACGAGGAAGAGAAGGAAATCATTAAAGCAGAAAAACATTGCACAATTCACATTCTCGTTGTTTGTTTCGTATTTGCGAATCATTAAAAGCGAACAATTCCTCTTGAACTGCTGTGCATTTCACTTCTCTCTCTTGCCGTTCGACGCTTTGATCGAGAGCAGTTTTGGGTCAAAATTATCGACGTGAATATTCATTTCGAAATAATGAAAAGACTTTTGTGACGACCCTCGAGTTGTTTAGGATGAAATCGAAATCTGTTTATACAACAATCAAACGAAAACAGTTGAACTCTCGAGAGTTGAAGTGAATTCCATTGATCCACATTTTCATAAATGAATGATTAATGATCAACGAGATGAAGAAGAAATTCTTGAGCTGCAGAAGCCAAGCGAGTGTCGATTCGTCTTGTGTGGCATTTTCCATGTGATCGACTTCTCTTTAGTAATTAAAATTGATCGCTAATGAAGACGATGATAGCATATCGATTGCAGAGTCTGGCACAGGGCAAGCAGCAAAAAAGTTCCATTGGCACAGAAAATCTTCGTGAGATCAGCAACTACAAAAGATTTTTCAATCCTTCGATACAATAGGATGAGCTCGTTCATTGTGTTTGTCTTTAAATCCTTCGCTTCCACCTCCAATGCTCTTCCATTAGATCGCAACTGAATTCTTTCTTTTGCTGACTGTTCTTGCGTAACGGATTAACCTGTCGGCTCGAGATTAAAGCAATCGAGTCCTCGGCTCTGAAACTTTTATTAACTTCGGATTATCTTCAAACTCCTTCACGGATCGACTGAAACGAGTGCGCAACTAATTCGCAGCTGATGAGTGAATAATCGTTGCAGGTTAGCAGATTCAAAGACTTCGAGTTGGGGTGGAAATGAAAAATTATTTTATTGTCGTTGCACAATAAATTTCAAGTTTAATTAAAATTTCTGATTTGCATGTTGACAAGTTGTCACTTCCTGTTGCAGAATTCTTCGTCAGCTCCGTTCTCGCAGTCTTCTTGGCCATCGCAAATCATTTCTTTGCTGATGAATTTGTTGTCGAGACAATCGAAGAAAATCTCAAGCTCGTGCGAAGAGTGTTCCGAGAACTCCAAAGGCAAAAGATTCATTGATGACACGACGAAGAAAATCGACACAAAAACGAAGAGAAATGTTTTTAGATTCATCGTTTGATGTTGTTCAGTTGAATTTTAGTTTCACACTGAAAGAAGTTTTTTAAATGTTTCAGGTAAAAGTGACAGAAGCAGATGCGAAAGATTTTTTAAAAAATCTGAAACTCAGTTCATGAGATTGCGAAACGTTTAATCGGCGTTAACGAGGATGAACAGACTGAGATTATCTTCGGTTCATGGTGCGCAATTGAGATCGGAGAGGGTTGAATGCGGAAGAATAGAAAGAGTTGCAGTTCCTTCAACATGTTACATAATTAATGAAGTTTAATAAACCAGCGATGACAACAATCTGCTGACTCGAATGGCTTGGCCAAGTGGAAAAATCTTTTTCAGTTCTCACTCAGATCAATCGATCATCCTTAAACTACAAGCGACTCGTGTTTTCTGTTATTCTTCGATCATCCGCTTAATCTTCTCAATCGAACTCATCGATTTGACGACTCAATTTCCAAAAAACTGCAACAAAGTTCTCGCCCAGAATTTTTTTAATAATAAAAAAGTCAAACAACTGCAACGTGTTAATCGATTTTTCTGTTGAGATCAATCGAATAAATCGCCGAATTATGAGACCAGAAAAGGTTCTCGATGGGAAAATCACAGAAAAACTGTTGCAAAGGGTGAAAAGGCAAAGTGATGAAACAATGAACGAGCTGGTGACGTGAATTTATGAGCTCTCAGTTAAACATCTGACTCATAATTTAATGAAATATCATTTCTGAGTCCATTAGTCGAGATCGTCAACCCTTTTGTTCCAGTGGGCGTGGATGGTCACATGAAAAATTGTTTCAGCGAATGATTCCAGTTCAGACGAAAATGAGTGAAACTTTTTTGCTTCAACTGAAGTCTCTGAAAGTTTAAGAGTAATCTCGAAGATTCGTCTTACTTTCATCTTGCAATGAATCTCCATTAATCATTCGTCTTAACAGCTTCCAAATTGCTTCTCCAGGTAGCGAGCAGTTTCTCTAATCAGGCAACAAAGAATCGCTTTAGATTCAATTATCAAGAACTTTCTACAAAAGAACAATCCGAAATTTACCTGCAACGAGCAAACAAACATTCAACTCAATTTGAGTCTCACAAACTAAACAAACATCAGGAAACTTAGTCCCTCGATGATTCTTCTCTCTTCGCAGATTAAGTTGTAAAAGTTCTTGTAATTTCAAAAGATTTTCAATGCTGCAATGAAGATTTATTACATCGACTGTTGATGGTTCTTAGTTTACGACATGATCTTTCTGTAGAAACTGTCATTTCATGCGATTGCGTTGAAAGATGTCAGGTAAAAGTTTGTCTAAGCTTTTAGCCTCTGACTTGAAACTTGTTGAGTGAAATAAAATAAATTTCGATCGATTAGTGATAGCAATGTCTTTATTCCAATAGAGAATTTCCGAAATGCACGTGATGAAGTTTAAAACTAAGGTAACATAGAACGATATGAATTCTCTCTTTAAATTTTACTGTCGCCAGCTTCCACGATTTCCACCGACGTTGATACTTTGTTTCGTGTCTTCAAAATCCTTCAAGCGTTGGCTGTATCGTTCAAGTTGTTCTTTTAGAATCGCGTCTTCGTGAGCTCCTCTTCTTTCATCGTACTCAAGTCGACCAAGGCCATCAAGTCTCTCAAGATCAAGCCAACCTCGGAATCTAACGCAGACTCCGTTCATGATGAAATGAGATTTGAGATGAACCTGAGAATTGAACAAATGGAGAAGAAAATTAATTAATTAAACTAACTCAAAGGCATTCAAAGGGTTAGCATGAGTTTAATTGTTTTAAACATTCTTCTACGTCAAACATTCGCCCCTCGCTCGAAACTGTTTGTAATTCTAAACTGGATTTAAAAATTTATTTAAAGGGATCAAAACATATTTAAAAGCATTATTGAAAACAGAGAGGGTCGGAGTGCCGTCAAAAGGGTGAAAACATGTTGTCGTACACGATTGAACTGAGATAAAAAAAAACTTAAATCCTTTGCCGACGGAGCGACGAACGTCAGGCATTGAACAGTTGGCGAGCAACACTTTCTCGTCGATCAGTTTCACAAACGAAAGGAAGTGAAGACGGAAAGCAATTTACTTAAGGCGCTCTAATTGCCTCAATCTTCCGCAATTAGTAACTCAATATTTTCGGTTCCTCTGCTTCCCTTCTCGAGCCAATTAAATTGCAGTTAATGCTCAGCTATCAGATGTTGCACCTACAACTTGACTCGCATTGTCTCATTTTAAATTTCCCTTCATGCGTGCTTGAGTTTAATGTAAAGCAAATCAATTTACGGCACGCGATAGCTCTTGAGTTGGAATCTTTAACGTGTTACACATGTCGCCGTTCCGAGCGAGTGATTCGAGAGTCTGCGCATGTCACTTGAAGGTTTTTTCTCTTAAATTCATTGCTTGCAAAATGGCTGAGACGGAAAATCAATAAATTTCTTTAAAGAGGTCAACTTACTTTTCCATGTTCTTTGTCAAAATCCAACTCGCGTTCGAAATTCGGGAGGTGATGATGATGATGGTACATCATTGGATTTGGATTGAAAACGAGCTGAAGGTTGATACCAGAGGCAGCGAAAGAGATTTCGGTGTGGCCTTCTCGGCATCCGTTGGCAAAGCGAAGTCTTCTTTCTTCTTGAGGCCGATCGCGAAATCCAGTAAAGCGAACCTGAACATAAAATGAAATCGTTAACAAATGATTCATGAATTGATTAAAATTCAAATCGTGATGAGCTAATAAATAGCTAATCGTGAATTACGATAAACAATCAACGCGTTTTTAATGATCAATGAAAGGGGAACTCCAAGAATTGTTTTATCAACGACAGTCACGTTTTGCTTTATTTTCGTTTCATTGAGTGATTAAAAGTTGTGCATGGGAAATTAGAGAAACAAACTCATGGGAACTTCGAGTCGAAATGCGATAAAAAGATTTTTTGCTTGTTATCGCAACTCAAGTAAAGTTTTTTGAACTCAACAAAGCGAGCAATGAGAAACGGAACTTCCTCAAAATTAGAAGAAAATCAATAAAATCTTCTTTTGCCACCGGCGTCGACTCAAAAGTGTCCGTGATGAGTTAACAAGAATTGTCTCTGCGATTAGCATAAAACTTCGAGCTCGCCTCGTCCAATTAGCATAAAAATATTTGCTCAGAAGTCGCGCGAATAACGTTTAACTGTTGAGAATCGATTGAGCAATCGTGAAAAGGAAATTCCGATCGATTATTGTGATTCATTAGCTCGCGAGTCTCACTTCGATCTATTTGCATTAAATTTCGGAGTTTTCCCATCAATTGCGTCGACGCAGAAAATTCCATCACAAAACTTCAACTCACTTCACTGTCTCGGCTCAATTTCCTGAATAAATCGTCGCTCTCGAATTTATCTTTTTGGTCTGGCACGACTCGAGGCATCTTGAAGATGTAGCGAGGCTTTGGAGGTTCGTATAATCCCATTGTGTCAAAGGGCAGCATTCCTCCTAATCCAGGATCGCTCATCATGTTCATGTTCATCATTTTATTATTTTTTTTTTTCAAAATCACAGAAATTTTTATCACTTTTCTTTAGCCACTTGCTTATACTTCACTCTTCAGTTATCCGTACCCGTGAACGAAAGTTCGATTCGTGTGACGCATTCAACAGCCGTTTGAGTTGTGAAACGAAATATTAAAAAAAAGAAAAAAATCATTAGAGTGAGCTTTCATGAAACTCCGCCCATCTAACCAAGGGAGAAGTTGCACAACTACAGCCTAACGATTTTAATGTAAATAATGACGATAAAAAAAGAAATTATGTATTTTCCACTCCACTGGACTTATTGCACAAAAAAATGGGAGAAGCATTCACTGAACTGCGAAACTGTCTCGAACGAATAAATCGATAAAACACAAACAACAAGCAAACGTTACAAGTCTCAGATTACACAACTTCCTTCGGATTAAAATTGCATTAACAAAGTACAAGCAAAGCGATCGTCGATTATCTTAATCAGCTGTTTATTGCGCAGTTCATCGTTTGATGATTGCGACAGAAGTCCAGGTGAAGCACGGTCAGAACATTTAAACTAATGGCCAATAATCCACAGCGTGATGAACGTGATTAAATTAGTTCTCCTTGATGTCCAAGCTTGACCGCTTCTTGATGCAGTAGGCGTGAGAGGGCGAACCTTGATGTTAAGTCAAATTAGTTTGCTGAGAATCGCATGAATCAAGCAACGGACAAAAAAATAAATTTGCTTCAACATAAATCACAGCTTCGGCTTTTTTACGTTCTTTTGATGCTTCAAACTGCTTCAATGTTGCAATTTTAATAATTTTCATTCATCGAGAGAAATAAAATCGTAAAAACTAAATTGAAAAGGCCTCGATGGGTGTTTCAACAAAGCAGCAGCGAGAAGAGAGAAGAAGCAAAATGTTTTATTCGTGATGACATGCTGACACCTCAGTTGGAAGCCTCGATGAAAAGTCACCGTGTTGACACATAATAAAAACATTAATTTGATCCTGATGAGAAGGCTGGAAAGCATTACGCAACGTAAAACTGTTCAGCTGGCGATAATTCAATCACAGACGGTTCAACACTTTTAAATTTGAAATATTTCAATTAATAATTTTATGAGTCAGCTTCTCTTTCGACGAAGCTTGTAATCGTTCGATTTTCTCACAACTCTTTCTAAATTGGATCAGAAATGGCAATAAATGTTTTAGCGGATCGAATCTCAACCGATTTATTGATGTGATTCCACTGATTAGCCGTTTTAACGCTTCGAGCGTGTCTCGGATCAAACCGGAGATTTATTGCTTGCGGAACGCTCATCAACCCTTTCACGAGAAAGTTTCAGAGAATTTTATGGAACTCAATCGGTTCTGGTGATTCGAAAGGTGTCGAAGATTCAGTTGAATTGAGACGTCAAAGGGTTGAAAGCGACAACGATTAAAATTCATAAAAATGTTTGCTCAACGAATTAGCGACGAGACATTTGCATCGATTCGTTTCGCTTTGAGTTTCATTTAACAATTTTACATGTGTCGAGAGAAATTCAAATTGCGATGATTCATTGAACAAACAAGTAACTACGATGATTGAGAGGATTAGAAGAGATAAATATGCTTAAACGAGAGGGAAGGGTTTGAGGATCAAACTTCGAGATAGAAATTTCAAATTTTATTCAAAATGAATCTCTTCCAGTCGCTTCTCGTGATTATTTTCAAGTACAGTGTCGTCGTTGTGATCTGGAGTCCAGATTCTGGACTGCAACTTGTTGGCAATGCAAATCGATTTGAACTTTGTGGATCACACAAAGTTGAGATTCTCTGTAACACATCGATGCAATTATTAAAAACAAAGCTGATAAGAAATGAGAAATGTTCGTAGAGCATGCAGTTCGCTGAATAAATCGAGCTCTCAGTTGCTTTCTATCGTTCAGACTACATCGACTTTACAATGAAATTCGGATTAGTTATTCTGGCGACTCTTCTCTTCGCTTTGTTTGCTGTTCAACTGACTTCGGCGAGAGTAGTGGGCCTAGCTGTTCCGATTGAATTTCCCAGCGAAAAGGACTTGAACGCATTTTTCCGATGCGACGACAGCAAATATATTCTCAAGGATCATTTGTGCAATGGATTTGAAGATTGCTTTGATGGAACCGATGAACAGTTTTGCTTCAACAGATTCGAGACTGAAATGGAATCAATGGAACTCATTCTGTGATTTAATTCGTTAGATAATAATAAATTTGATATCGTTAAATTAATTGAACTTTGTTTCTTTTAGTGGAAAATTTTATTGAGAAATGATAACAAGGAAGTCGATTCTTTTCAGTGAATTACGATGAGAACATTCGTCTTAGAATGAAAATATTTACAGAAAAAAGTTTATTTCTAATCATCAGTAATAAAAACATGCAAACAGATCGTGAACAAATTTTACGATGCACTTGGCGACTTTGAATCAATTAAAATGAAATTCTGACACAAACAATCTTTGGATCTTTATCGAGAGCAGCAGCAAAAGTGTTTATTGTTCGAGCTGATGGTATTAAGATTAGCAGCTTAAGCTCAGAAGAGGAAGCCGATGGAGATTGAGATTGTTTTCTCTCCTTTGTTCATTTGACATCTTCTGAGAATCTCATCGCACGATATCGATCATGCAACTCGAGTTTGTTTTGTTCTGTCGATGATCCGAGCAAACAAATGTTCCGTCGCTTCGTGTTTCGAGCTACTTTGAGCTTCTTCCAATCAAGTGAGAATTGAAGAAATTAGCAGATACTTGAGCGTGATCTCAATCAGATGTTGCAGGTCGATTCGTGAAGATTCAATATTTGGCGATTTCCTTTAAAAGGAGAAACATTTCTCATCAACGAAACAATCAAAGACTGGATCAACTCAAGTAATCTCCAAATATTTCCATAACAAAAGAAGAAATCTCATTCAAACAACTCAAATTATTCGAGTTCGTCTTCAGTTCTCGTTCGCAACAAATCGACTCACGTGGAAATGAACTGATGAGATTTCTTAGCTTCAACATGAGCATTCAAAAGAGAAGCAAATGAAGCTTGTTAAATGCTTCAAATGACTTTCTTTTGTCCCACAACGATCTTGCTTTGAAACTATTTCTTTGAAAGTTTCCGATTCTGAGTTAAGACTTCTTAAGCAACTAGAAACAAGGTCAAGAACTGATGAAAGAGAAATCTCTCAACTTAATGCAATGACATTAAACTAAAGCATTGAATCAAAAAAAGAAACATAAACATGAACAGTTTGAGTTCGTTTCTAGTCCAATTTTATAGTTCAATGCATCGAAGGCTTCAAGTGATGAATTTAGACTTCCAACAGTTCTTTTCGAGTTGAAACAGTTTTCAAGTTTCGCCTATCGATCTTTTTATGTTTTTTTTTATGACAAAGATTACTTTTCGTGATAGATCTACAATTTAAGAGCAATTTTATATGAACTCATATAAATTCTTCTTTATGTAGTTCAAAGTAAATAAAAGTTTTATTTGTGTTTGTAAATTCTCCCTTTGCTCTTTCATGGGCGGAGTTTCTCGAAAGCTCATGCAGAACATTTTTTCCTCGTTTAGATATTTCGTCTCATATCTCAATCGGCTGTTGAATGCGTAGCACGAATCGGAATTCTTGTAAATATTTTAATAGTTAAAGACTGAGATTAAAAGTTTAAGACAAAACTGAGTGATATTATTTCTGTGATTTTAATAAGAAGAATAATTTGTAAAAAAAAAGTTTAAAATGATGAACATGAACATGAACATGATGAATGAGCAAGCATTAGCGGGAATGATTCCGTTTGATCCAATGCAGTTTTACGAACCTCCAAAGCCGCGCTACATCTTCAAGATGCCTCGAGTCGTGCCAGACCAAAAAGATAAATTCGAGAGCGACGATTTATTCAGGAAATTGAGCCGAGACAGTGAAGTGAGTTGAAGTTTTGTGATGGAATTTTCTGCGTCGACGCAATCTAAAACTCTAAAATTTAATGCAAATAGATCGAAGTGAGACTCGTGAGCTAATGAATCACAATAATCGATCGGAATTTCCTTTTCACGATTGCTCAATCGATTCTCAACAGTTAAACGTTATTCGCGCGACTTCTGAGCAAATATTTTTATGCTAATTGGACGAGGCGAGCTCGAAGTTTTATGCAAATCGCAGAGACAATTCTTGTTAACTCATCACGGACACTTTTGAGTCGACGCCGGTGGCAAAAGAAGATTTTATTGATTTTCTTCTAATTTTGAGGAAGTTCCGTTTCTCACTGCTCGCTCGTTGAGTTCAAAAAACTTTACTTGAGTTGCGATAACAAGCAAAAAATCTTTTTATCGCATTTCGACTCGAAGTTCCCATGAGTTAGTTTGTTTCTCTAATTTCCCATGCACAACTTTTAATCACTCAATGAAACGAAAATAAAGCAAAACGTGACTGTCGTTGATAAAACAATTCTTGGAGTTTCCCCTTTCATTGATCATTAAAAACGCGTTGATTGTTTATCGTAATTCACGATAATTTATTGGCTGTTCGCGACCTGAATTCTAATAAAATCTTTCTATCGATTTCAGGTTCGTTTCACTGCGGAACGTGACAAGGCTCATCAGCAAAGAAAGCAAATTTTCGCAAATGGAATTCGCGAAGGTCGAACTGAGATCTGCTTCATCACCAACGGTGTCAACGTCCAACTAGTCTTCAATCCAATGATGTATCCAAATCAACATCATCCGATCCTCCATCCACATCTTGATCTCACAAACTTCGAGCGGGAATTAGATTTCGACAAAGAACACGGAAAAGTAAGTTGAAGTCGTTTGATCTTTTGCGATGACCTTTCTCATGGATATCAATCAACTCTGATTGATCGACAGCTTCAATTGGGCATGAAAACATTTCAGAAAATTGCATTAGAAATTATCCGAGTCGAATTCAATTCGTTAAAGAGGATTTTACTCTCAAGTCTTCCATTTCGCAAATAATTTCAAGGACATGCGCTTTAATTCGAAACTCTTGCCATGTGTGGAGCGCTTTTGGCGTCAGTGCCCATCGCGTGCCTCCGGTGTCATTAACTGAAGCACAAAATTAGCTCGAAGTTGAAATCGAGACATGTTAAAGTCAAGCAGCATGAAAAGAAGAGCAAACAACTCAGTCCAAGCATCGGCTGATGCTTCTTGCACTCGAAGGCGGCTAATTTCCCAATTGACCTTAACGAACATGAAAACAAAAGGAAAACGAACAAAATATCAAATTACAAAATGAGAAGGAAGCGAAGAGAGAAAATCGAAATTTTAAGGCTTCATTGACGTCTCCAACACTCGACGACTCTTCTGTTGCCTTCTGATCATTAACAATAAGTCGGAGATCACACCCTGCAAATAAAAAGCGCATGTGTTCGATCAAGTAGTGAAAATATTTACAGTTAAATTGAATTCATTTTGTGCAATTGAATTTTCTGCCTCAGCGATTTACAATCGAACGGATCGACGATGAAAAAGGCCAACACAGTGAGTTCAGAGAGGCGAAGTGACACAATAAACTGAGACTTAAAAAGGGTGAACATTGAGTCAAACTGAGAATCGGCAAAGAGTTTCGAGCGAAGGGTGAACTTGAACATAAAAAAATGTTTAAAACAATTAAACTCCAGCAACGTTTTCTGAATTCTTTTCAACCCTTTTCGATGCCTTTGATTTATTTAAATTAATTTATTTTTGTTTCTCTTGCTCTCAGGTTCACATAAAATCACCTCTCATCATGAACGGAGTCTGCGTGAGGTTCCGAGGTTGTTTGGATCTTGAGCGACTTGATGGCACTGGTCGACTTGAATACGATGAGAGACGTGGAGCTCATGAAGACGCAATCCTCAAAGAACAGTTAGCGATGTTCAATCAAAGATCAAGGAGAATTTAGAATTTCATTAAGTTAATTATTTCATTCGTTAGTTTTATCAAATGCAAATCAAGGATTCTCATTTGGAATAAAAATATTGATTTCAATCAACACTCAACAAGTTTTCTTTAGGTCTAAGGCTTCAAGCTCAAAGAAACTTCTACCTGACATCGTCCAATGTCCCAGTTTCTTTGGAAGGGTCATTTAGCTCTGTCGTAAAGAACCATCAACAGTCGATGTAATAAATCTTTATTGCAGCATTGAAAATCTTTTTAAATTACAAGAACTTTAAAACTTAATCTGCGAAAAGAGAAGAATCATCGAGGGACTAAGTTTCCTGATGTTTGTTTAGTTTGTGAGACTCAAATTGAGTTGAATGTTTGTTTGCTTCTCGTTGCAGGTAAATTTCGGATTGTTCTTTTGTAGAAAGTTCTTGATAATTGAATCTAAAGCGATTCTTTGTTGCCTGATTAGAGAAACTGCTCGCTACCTAGAGAAGCAATTTGGAAGCTGTTAGGACGAATGATTAATGGAGATTCATTGCAAGATGAAAGTAAGACTTCAGAGACTTCAGTTGACGCAAAAAGTTTCACTCATTTTCGTCTGAACTGGAATCATTCGCTTGAACAATTTTTCATGTGACCATCCACGCCCACTGGAACAAAAGGGTTGACGATCTCGACTAATGGACTCAGAAATAATATTTCATTAAATTATGAATCAGATGTTTAACTGAGAGCTCATAAATTCACGTCACCAGCTCTTTCATTGTTTCATCACTTTGCCTTCTCACCCTTTGCAACAGTTTTTCTGTGATTTTCCCATCGAGAATCTATCCTGGTCTCACATTTCGGCGATTTATTCGATTGATCTCAAAAGAAAAATCGATTAACACGTCGCAGTTGTTTGACTTTTTTATTAGTAAAAAAATTCTGGGCGAGAACTTTGTTGCAGTTTTTTGGAAATTGAGTCGTCAAATCGATGAGTTCGATTGAGAAGATTAAGCGGATGATCGAAGAATAACAGAAAACACGAGTCGCTTGTAGTTTAAGGTTGATCGATTGATCTGAGTAAGAACTGAAAAAGATTTTTCCACTTGGCCAAGCCATTCGAGTCAGCAGATTGTTGTCATCGCTGGTTTATTAAACTTCATTAATTATGTAACATGTTGAAGGAACTGCAACTCTTTCTATTCTTCCGCATTCAACCCTCTCCGATCTCAATTGCGCACCATGAACCGAAGATAATCTCATCCTAGTTGTCGCCTAGATTTCTCGATCAAGTAAACGTTCGGAAGGTTTTATTTTTTATATCGAACCTTTGTAACATTTACCTGAAACTTTCTGGCTTAAAATTTAATCAAAAGAACAACATCAAATGATGAATATCAAAACATTTTTATTCATTTTCGTATCAATTGTCGTCATTTCTATTAAATTAATTTATGAATAAGTCGTTAGAGAAAGAAACTTGATGGAGCACTTGCTAGATTATATGGAGAGTAGATTAGATAAAGAATTTAGAATTTACATGCATGGGGGAAATTCTCCGAAGGCAGAAGAATTTATTTAGAATTTAATATTTATAATAAAATAATTGTTTCTTTCCACCCCAACTCTAAGTTTTTTTCTTTATATTTTCAACCTGCAGCATCGTTCGCGTGTCAGCTGCAAATTTTTTCCGCACTTGTTTTAGTGGCTTGGTTTAACCTACGAGCTTGCAGAGTGAAATCATGAAAACTTCTAATAAAAATTATTTAAACAACGAAATTGAAGAAACGCAAGGAAAAAGTCTTTCGATGAATTGTTTGTGAGAATTTGGTCACTTGCCGATCGATTTAATTTTGTTTTTATTTGCATGTCAGATTATCCGACGAGAAAACATTCATTTGCACTTTGCTTTCGATCTGAGGGAGGAATTATTCGGATTCTTCGACGTTTTGATTAAAACTTTGATTGCGATTCAAATGAAAACGTTGAGAATGAGCTGGAGACTGAAACTCAATTTCTGACTTAAAATGTTTACTTTCGAGAGTCGTTAAAGTTAATCAAAACATCGTCACATGTTGAACATGAAACATACTTCGTTGGTGCACTTGGCGACTTTGAATCAATTAAAATGAAATTCTGACACAAACAATCTTTGGATCTTTATCGAAAGCAGCAGCAAAAGTGTTTATTGTTCGAGCTGATGGTATTAAGATTAGCAGCTTAAGCTCAGAAGAGGAAGCCGATGGAGATTGAGATTGTTTTCTCTCTTTTGTTCATTTGACGTCTTCTGAGAATCTCATCGCACGATATCGATCATGCAACTCGAGTTTGTTTTGTTTTGTCGATGATCCGAGCAAACAAATGTTCCGACGCTTCGTGTTTCGAGCTACTTTGAGCTTCTTCCAATCAAGTGAGAATTGAAGAAATTAGCAGATACTTGAGCGTGATCTCAATCAGATGTTGCAGGTCGATTCGTGAAAATTCAATATTTGGCGATTTCCTTTAAAAGGAGAAACATTTCTCATCAACGAAACAATCAAAGACTGGATCAACTCAAGTAATCTCCAAATATTTCCATAACAAAAGAAGAAATCTCATTCAAACAACTCAAATTATTCAAGTTCGTCTTCAGTTCTCGTTCGCAACAAATCGACTCTCGTGGAAGTGAACGCTTAAAGGAATTTTTAAAAGTTATCTACTTTTATTTTCAATCTCAGTGAACTAAAGAAATATTCGAATCAATATCTTGCCAAAACTCTCAAAAAGAAGTCGCCAAATTTCTGTCTGTTTTAAACTTGTCAAAATCTGAAGTTAATTAAAATGAATTCTCCGTGTTGCTGCTACATTTGTGAACCTTGCGCTTCTGGTTGCCCTGACGACATGCAATGTCGTTCGATTCCTCCTTGCAACACTTTCGTCGATCCATTTAATCCTTGCGACACTGGAATCTACAAATCGCCGATTTGCAATGAGAAGTTGATCCAGAAAGGAGCCAAGTGTGGGAAGTTCATGTTTTGTGAGAACGGAGGTGAGTTCGATAAAGTTCAACGAAGATATTCGTATTTTACTTTCTTTCTATTCAACAGAATCGATGAAATATTACACGACCGACTATTGAGAGTTCCTTCAAAATGATCAAAGCAATCAAGTGAAACAACAAAAGTTTAGTCTTCAACCAAACTTGAAAACATTCAGACGCTTCAAAATTTCTCGTGAATAAAAAATTTAAAATCAAAAAAACTTTTTTCGCAATGTCCTGCAATTACTGTTTGTCTTGTCCTTTGCCTTGCCCTCCCGCCTGTGTCTCTTGCTGTCCATCAGCAATTGTTAAAACAACGTGCGAACCACCGCGTTGCCCACAAAGACGTTGCCCGGTGCCTTGTCCTCCATGTCGAAAAGTCTCGAAACCAAAGAAAGGCGAACCGATTTGTGGATGCGTCTACGGCTGTCCTTGTAAAGCGGCTTGCTACGATTGGAATCCATGCACAAAACCAGTCAACTAATCAAATTCAATCGCAGTCGGCAACTTTTAAAACTTCTCCCGGAAACTCTTCATTCATTTCTCGAACTTCGAACGAGCAACATCGTTTCTTCAAATTCTCGTGAAAGTTTAATCAATTCAACATCCAATCATGAGCTGCGCTTGCAAGACTTGTGCCTTCAAACCTTGTTACTCGCCAGGACCCTGCTGCCCACCGCCTTGTCGTCCATCTCAAGCAAATGTTCGAGTTCCAAAATGCGGAGTCAATCCTTACGCAATTTGTGTTCCACTCTTTCCATGCGACGGATGCTGCGTTCCTGTGAAGCCTTGTGGACTGGATTGTCAACCTTTTGCAACTCCCGGAAGCAAGCACGTCAATCGATGCGAGAACGACGAGACAAGAAACATCAAATTCCCCGAAGATTGTGTCTCGATTTGCTTTTAGCGCAATCAACAGTTGATTGAAAATAAAATAAAATTCTTCTTCACATTACAAACATTATCGAGTTAATTAATTTTCTAATTTTCAGGAACAATTTCTTGATCTCTAACGACAAAATAAATCGTTTTGTTCCTCAGGAAGCTTTGAGTTTGTGAAAATCAGCCAAACTTCACTCAACAAATCAATTTGTTCAATCTCAGTCAACTTAGCAAAAACGATTTGTCGACTCGCTCAAATTAAAATTCATTTCATCGCCAAATCTCAACGAGTTCGCATCGCGTCCTTAATAAATTCCCAGCGCAAGTCAATTTCAAATTATTCGTGTCAATTCTCCATCCACTTGAGGTGCTTCAATCGATTTTCACGTGAGTTACGAAACGACTAAAAATAACTTGAACTTGAAATTCAATTATTTAATTTAATCGACACACAAGAATGTGCAAAACTCCGTGCAATGAACCTCGCTGTGCTCTGTACAAAGGCCCAGTCATCCACGAAGGCGTTTGCAATCCTTCTTCGTCTCTTTCACTGGTTCAACTAGTCGAATGTTGCAACACGGAGCAAACTCGACAAGTCAATAACATCAAGACTGGACCAATCCACATTCGAACATTCAATTTCTGTCCACCACAAATGACATCAGCTCTTGCAGGATTCTTCGATCCACCTCAACCAAAAATTTGTTTTTGAACTCAAGTGAAATAAAGTTAAATTAAACTTTAATTATTAAAGCAACCTGCTCTCGATCATAAATAATTCTTTGTGTGTTTTTCCAATCAAATTCAATATCGCACCGCATGTTTGCCTTAATGAGCCAATTCCGACAAGATAACCATCGTTGTTCGCATCCTAAATTATCTAATTTCCTTCTTCACTTTCGTAATCGTCCGAGCCTCGCGCTCAGACAAATTTTCTTCTTCGCAATCGATCGTCGAGATCAGAAAAACTTCAAAAACAAAATTTCTCACGTAAAGCCTCAGCGTGTTCGTTGATTCATCATAATTGAAGGAATCAAAACAAATTCTCTCGAGAACAAAAGATCGTCAATCTCTGATTGAAATTTGAATTCACGTGAAGTTAAAACAAAAGTCGAGCCGTGTCACATTCTCTTGTTACCGGAAGAATCAGTTAAACGTCCACGTGACATCAACGAGAACTTGAAGAGAAGCACGCGACGCACAGTTAAAGTTTTCAATAATTTATGATGCGCACACGAGGGTGGTGACGTTTGACATCAAAAGAGTTTTGAATTTGATGCAGACTGAGCTCACCTTGCTAATCCAAGAGTTCATCGATGTCTCAACATAATTCGCAATCATCTCTCTTCCTCACGATTTTCAATTTAGAAACATTTTGAATCAATAAAACCTTTTTCTCGCTGCATATTTGAGATTAACGAGCACGTGACGGCTTTCACAACTCATTAGAATTGAAAATTCCGCTCAAGCACTCGAGATTTCAAATCTTCAACCCTCGTCGATTTCATTCTCTCGTCCCTCAACAATTTTACAAATTGCATTCTGTTTGCTTTGAAATTAGAAAATATTTCGTCAGATGAACAAAAAATTCTTTTTATTTTAATTTTAAATTAAAATTCTTCAAATATTTTCTTAGTTCAAAGCAATCGTCGAGATTTCGAAAGCATCGATGAGCCTCAACGCAACGCACAGCTGAAGATCGTGGCCAAATGTGGATTAGCACAATTGCACGGAAAGTGGGAGGACTTGAGAGAGATTTCGGTTAATAATTCAAGCTCGAAAGGGTCTCAGATCTCCGAAACCTGTTTGACTGTGAATAAATTAAACTAAAAATATTTCATTTGTCCATTTGATGACACGCCTTTAAAAAAGAGTTTACACGAGATGAGCCTTGCAACCCTTTCATTGTTTTATTAGGCGAAAGTCATAAATTTATGAATCAGATGTTTTTCGCTTGCATCATAAATTCACGTCACCAGCTCGTTCATTGTTTCATCACTTTGCCTTTTCACCCTTTGCAACAGTTTTTCTGTGATTTTCCCATCGAAAACCTTTCCTGGTCTCATAATTCGGCGATTTATTCGATTGATCTCAACAGAAAAATCGATTAACACGTCGCAGTTGTTTGACTTTTTTATTAGTAAAAAAATTCTGGGCGAGAACTTTGTTGCAGTTTTTTGGAAATTGAGTCGTCAAATCGATGAGTTCGATTGAGAAGATTAAGCGGATGATCGGAGAATAACAGAAAACACGAGTCGCTTGTAGTTTAAGGATGATCGATTGATCTGAGTGAGAACTGAAAAAGATTTTTCCACTTGGCCAAGCCATTCGAGTCAGCAGATTGTTGTCATCGCTGGTTTATTAAACTTCATTAATTATGTAACATGTTGAAGGAACTGCAACTCTTTCTATTCTTCTGCATTTAACCCTCTCCGATATCAATTGCGCACCATGAACCGAAGATAATCTCAGTCTGTTCATCCTCGTTAACGCCGATTAAACGTTTCGCAATCTCATGAACTGAGTTTCAGATTTCTTTCGCATCTGCTTCTGTCACTTTTACCTGAAACATTTAAAAAACTTCTTTCAGTGTGAAACTAAAATTCAACTGAACAACATCAAACGATGAATCTAAAAACATTTCTCTTCATTTTCGTGTCGATTTTCTTCGTCGTGTCATCAATGAATCTTTTGCCTTTGGAGTTCACGGAACACTCTTCGCACGAGCTTGAGATTTTCTTCGATTGTCTCGACAACAAATTCATTAGCAAAGAAATGATTTGCGACGGCCAAGAGGATTGCGAGAACGGAGCTGACGAAGAATTCTGCAACATGAAGTGACAACTTGTCAACATGCAAATCAGAAATTTTAATTAAATTTGAAATTTATTGTGCAACGACAATAAAATAATTTTTCATTTCCACCCCAACTCGAAGTCTTTGAATCTGCTAACCTGCGACGATTGTTCACTCATCAGCTGCGAATTAGTTGCGCACTCGTTTCAGTCGATCCGTGAAGGAGTTTGAAGATAATCCAAAGTTAATAAAAGTTTCAGAGCCGAGGACTCGATTGCTTTAATCTCGAGCCGACAGGTTAATCCGTTACGCAAGAATAGTCAGCAAAAGAAGAATTCAGTTGCGATCTAATGGAAGAGCATTGGAGGTGGAAGCGAAGGATTTAAAGACAAACACAATGAACGAGCTCATCCTATTGTATCGAAGGATTGAAAAATCTTTTGTAGTTGCTGATCTCACGAAGATTTTCTGTGCCAATGGAACTTTTTTGCTGCTTGCCCTGTGCCAGACTCTGCAATCGATATGCTATCATCGTCTTCATTAGCGATCAATTTTAATTACTAAAGAGAAGTCGATCACATGGAAAATGCCACACAAGACGAATCGACACTCGCTTGGCTTCTGCAGCTCAAGAATTTCTTCTTCATCTCGTTGATCATTAATCATTCATTTATGAAAATGTGGATCAATGGAATTCACTTCAACTCTCGAGAGTTCGACTGTTCTCGTTTGATTGTTGTATAAACAGATTTCGATTTCATCCTAAACAACTCGAGGGTCGTCACAAAAGTCTTTTCATTATTTCGAAATGAATATTCACGTCGATAATTTTGACCCAAAACTGCTCTCGATCAAAGCGTCGAACGGCAAGAGAGGAAAGTGAAATGCACAGCAGTTCAAGAGGAATTGTTCGCTTTTAATGATTCGCAAATACGAAACAAACAACGAGAATGTGAATTGTGCAATGTTTTTCTGCTTTAATGATTTCCTTCTCTTCCTCGTTTTGTTCGACTGGGGTTGCGAGAAGGTAAATTCTGTTGTTCGTGAACCCTCGTTTGGGCTGAATGTGTCTATCAACTTCATCGTGAAAAGTTGTCCATTCATCGAAAGTGTTTGAGAGAACTGAGAGCCAAAGGCAGTTAATCATCGACGGAGATTAATTTCCGGTTTATTGACTGAGATCGAAGCGTCGAAGTTTAAAATTTCATTAATTAAACTTTAAATTCTGTCAATTAATTCAATTCGCAGTCATTGTCGTTCAACCCTTTTGCTCCCGAATCTAAAATAATCCAACGCCCTTTGCTGTTTACTTTGCCTTTGAAAATCATTTTTATTTCGATCGAGATTAAAATCATTTGGACGAGGCGAGTATGAATTTCAATTAAGAAGAGATTAGAGTCAGAATCTGAAAAGAGATTTCAATGTTGCTGATCGTCAGTGACTTTCTCTGATTCTCAGATCGGATTTGTCATCGACCTCGACAGCCAACTGAGCATCGAGCAAACCCCAATCAAACTCCTAATGCTGTGAACCCTCATTACGATCATCACAAAACTAAATTTGTTTGCTCAATGAATCATCGCAATTTGAATTTCTCTCGACACATGTAAAATTGTTAAACGAAATGAAACTCCCAGCGAAACGAATCGATGCAAATGTTTCGTCGCTAATTCGTTGAGCAAACATTTTTATGAATTTTATTCGTTGCCGCTTTCAACCCTTTGACGTCTCAATTCAACTGAATCTTCGACACCTTTCGAATCCGCTCTGAAATTATAAAATTTGAAAATAAACGAAACTCGATTACAAAATATTTCAAGAAGCTGTTGAACTCTCTCATCACTTACACCTGAGTTAGTTTTGGTTGATTGTTGTAAATTCCTTTAGTAGTTTCAATCATAAATCAAATTCAGAAGCTTCGAGTTCATCTCCAATTTCAGAGAAATTTCAAAACTTAAAAGTCAAAACGCAATTGTTAGATTTCTG
The DNA here is from genome assembly GCA_033063855.1 of Smittia aterrima. NCBI lineage: Eukaryota > Metazoa > Arthropoda > Insecta > Diptera > Chironomidae > Smittia > Smittia aterrima. The sequence goes on from CP093831.1 coordinate 5,773,494, forward strand.
TTCTCGAGTTTTATTGAAAACTGTGGTTTCGTTTGCATGGAGCGCTCAATAGTTTATTTCTGTAATTTATTTTCTGGAACTTGCGGCTACAGCTTGCGGTTTGAGTTTTTTCTTTCTTCGGTTGATTATTTCATGTGCATATTGTTCCTCTCTTGCTGTTACGCTTGCTTCATTTAAGTCAAGAAACGGATTTGTTTCTTTTTGATCCAAACTGTGGTCAAGTCATTTCCTTTCTTGCCTTGAAGAATATTTATTATGGAAACTTCAGATGATCTTCAGTTGACTTTCAATGCAAAAAGAAATCTTTAAAACTGAAAGAAAAAGTTTTTTCAAACCGAGAGCATGCGATGACTGACTTCGCCATCTCTTGCCAGGGAAAGGAAACATTTTTTCGAGAGTGATTTCAATTCTCATCTCATGAATTTTAATTTACTTATTTCTTATCAACTTTGGTCTGTCTCGTAAATAAGAGATTAAAAAAATGCGTGAACAGTTGATTTTTTGATTTCGGAGATGATGGATCAGTCTGAGAAGGAAGTTCAAGTTAATTTCTTAAAGAAAAACAAAGATCCCCAAGATGATGAATCTAAGTGCGGTGTTAAGGCTTTACAATTGTAAGAAATTTGACACCTAAAGTAAATTTCCCTTTAATTAATTATTTTTTAGTCTCGCGAGCAAGAAATCGTTTATCTTAGTTTACACGATGTAAGTAGAAAGCACAGCGATTGTAGAGATACCAAGTTATCTTTCTTTTTATGATGACAGGGCCGCGATGCTCTTCACTTGCGGCGGTTCTTACACAAACGGAATCATCTCGACCTTGGAGAAACAGTACAAACTTTCTAGTTCAAAAATCGGAATCATGTATGCGCTTGAAGATTTCGTCAGTGGAATAATCGCTGTTCTCATTCCTTACTATACGTCAAGGGGTCACTTTCCACGATGGATTTCGTTTGGAGTATTTCTTCTTGCAATTTCTTTATTACTTCAAAGTTCGCCTTACGCAATTTATGGTCCTGGTAGTGACGCTCTGGCTCTGACCACAGAGTTTGGATCAGAAATTGATTTCAACTTGAATCAAACCGATTTGCATCAGAGGAAAGTAATTGATTTGTGCTACGCTAACAGTTGAGTGATTCAACCAATCAGCTGATACATCGATCTCAATGAATTATTGTAATTGTAGAAACGACAAGTGAAAGTTGTTCTGATGAGGTTAAGAACGAGTACAAAGGCGTGACGATTATTATTGCAATTGCGTCCACGTTTGCGGGATGCGGTCAACAGTTTTTCAACACACTCGGCACGACTTATCTCGACAACAATATCAAGAAATCAAAAATCCCGTTACTCTACAGCATTCACAGATTCGTTCGTTTGTTAGCGCCTGCAATTGGATTGAATACTGCTTCGTTCTTCTTAAAGTTTTACGTGTCACCAAGTTTACATCCAACGATCAAGAACAACGATCCACGATGGATTGGAGCTTGGTGGGCTGGATATCTCGTCTTTGCTTTCATAACAATCTTGATCGTTCCATTGATTGCAATGTTTCCGAAAGTTTTACCACGCGAAGCTTTAAGAAGAAAACGAGAAGCTCTTGAAGACAAAAACTTTGCAGTTCAAAATAACGAAAAAGCTTCGATCAAAGATCTCGTCTCAACTCTGAAAAGATTGATATGCAACAAAACTTATTTTTGCAACACAATGGCTGCGATCTTCTACGTCTTCGGCAACATTCCTTACAATTATTTCATGAACAAATATCTTCAGATCCAGTATCTAGTCACTCCTTCGTACGCAAACAAAATGACAGGATCAGTTGGATTGGTTTCCTCAGCGTTTGGTATTCTCACTGCAGGAATCTTAGTGACAATATTTAAACCTCGCGCACGATATCTCGCGGGATGGAATGTCCTCACGGGTCTCATTTCTGCTTTAGGACTAATGAGTTACGGATTTCTTGGCTGTCCAGCAAACGACAATTCAATGATAATGAAGAAGTAAGTTGCGAAGAATTTTGATTTTAGTTTAAACGAAACTTTCTTTTTTATCAGTTCAGAAGGTTCGACTTGCAATCTCGATTGTCGATGTGATTTCGTGAAATATTCTCCGGTTTGTGGTGAAAATGGAGTATCGTTTATCTCAGCCTGTCATGCTGGTTGTCGAAGTGAATCAAAATTCGAGAATGGAACGAAGGTAAGAGATTAGAAGATGAAAGTTTCAATTAATTTTTGTTTAGATCTTCACAGATTGCGATTGCATAAATTCCGAGGAAGCTTCAATCGAAGGTTTTGAATCAAAGTTCACTGGAACTGCCACTTCATCTTCTTGCTTCATCGACTGCTTGCAACCCTTTTACTTTCTTCTTTTTGCATTTTGCATCAACAAGTTTATTACCGGAACTGAAATAGCGACAAATTTCATTTTGGGATTGCGATGCGTTGAGGAACGTGACAAAGCGATTTCGCTCGGCCTCACATCAGCGATCGTTAAGTTCTGTGCAGTTATTCCAAGTCCGATCGTGTTTGGATACATTTTCGATCACTCGTGTCTTCTTTGGGGTAAAACGTGTGAGAAGAAAGGAAACTGTTGGCTCTACGACAACGAAACGATCAAGTTCACTTTCAATGTAACTGCAGGAGTTTTCATCTTAATTGGAACATTCTGGGATGTCGGTACTTGGTTTTACTCGAAGGATGTTAAAATATTTGATGAAAGTGAAGAAGAAATAGTTGAGAAATAAATTTATTTATTGACATCAAACTCTAAAAGCTAATTTAACAAAACATGGAGCGAAAGTTTCAATTCCACGCCTTCAGTCTTTTCTCTGTTCTCATCATGATGAAGTAATTTTTGGATCAGCATCATCATGCGATTGTTTGAATGTGTTTGATTTTCTTTTCATTAGGGCAATCGCTTTTAAGCTCTGAGCAAATGAAAATGTTTTCCCGGTAAACTTGCTTTTGGTTGTTGCTTTCAATGTTGACAACGATCGAGCCAGACGATCCTCCTCGTGAAGTTTTTCTTTCGCTTGGTGAAGATTTTTCCAAATCAAAAGACGAAAGAGATTGACCGAAGTATTTAAACATAAGATTTGACTTTTGACTTGACGATGTGGAGATTCCCGAGTCTGACGATGAAGCTGCGAGTGTAAAGTTGTCGCTTGTTTCTTCTTTCAATTTTCTGTCTTTTGGCTTCTTCTTGTGTCTGATGAGCGATGTCAGAACGATGAGGATTATGACAGCGAATGTTGTTCCTGAACCGATGGCGACGAGAAGCAAGTCTCCGTGTGACTCTCCATCGATCGATACTTTCGGAACTGAAAAGAGAATCAAAGGGTTCGATATCAAACGTTTAGTAAATTTAATCGCAATTGCGTTTTAGCAATTGCATTGGCATTCAAACGAACTTCAAGCACAATATTGGAAACAATCGAGATTATTGCGCAACGAAATGTTTCTGGAAATGTTATCACGATCGAAAAATAAACAACTTGTTGACAATAGGTTTCGATGATTTATCCTTTGTGATCATCAAGAAAAATCTTATTTAATATTCAAAAATAGAGTCGGCGATAATTGCAGCAATTAAACGCTCCGCGTTCCCGAAACTATTTCCATTAATTTGATTTCGTGATCAGCGTCGCATGAAGTTATTTCTCTGTTGATAATTCTTCCAGAAAACTTTTGCAACGGGAAATCGAGTCACGCGATGTTCAAACATTTTATTTAAATTCTCTGATCCTTCCTCTGATCTCTCTGATTAATAAATTTTAATTCGAAGATCACTCAATACAAAATAATTTCGCTGACTCTAAATTTCGAGAAAGACAAACGAGAAATGGAAAATGTTTCAAGAAGTCGTCGACCTTTGCTTACTAGAAACTGCCGGAAATTTCCTCAAAATCTTTGCAAATTAATTCTTGTCGACTAAGCTTTCAATTGACTTCCTGAATTATTTGCGAATCACTTTCACATCTGGTAATTCGCAAGGCACGCAACATTTGTTCAAACACTTTTTCTTAGTTTCACGTCATTTCTATTTGTATCATTGTTTGGCTTACCTGAATAGCGATCCATTGATGTTTGGTCTATGACGGATTCTGTAATAACCAAATTTCGAAATTTCATTTTAGCTTTGCTTTTCGTATTTTGAATATTTTCGACTTAAATGTAGAAAATATTTATTTTGTGATGCAATTGGAGCTTAGTGGGTCAAATTAAAGATATCTTTGCACGTTTCCTTATCGTTCAGTCTTACTAATCTCAAAAGAAACGCAAACTGCGCGCGAGAATCTTCGTCATTGAATGAAAACATTTTCTTGGCCAATCTCCAAGAATCTCGAGAAAACACAACAAGAACACGATGGGAAACGATCGGCGATTGAAATACACGAGCGTGGGTTGGAAAACAGATCAGCTCAAGCCATTCACGCAATTTAAAACTTTTCATTCACTCGAAGATCGAACTTGATTCAAACTTTTGACTAATCTTCTCACTCACATTTCAATAACTTGTCGAAGACTTTACTTCAAAGTAAAACAAAATGTTCAAAGTAACGAAAACAATTTAAAATATTTTTTAAGCGAAATTTTCCACTTTCAAATGATTTTCACGATTGTCAGCGACGAACGTTCAACAGCGAATGAGCAAAAACCTCGTTGATCGCGAAAATATTTTCATCGCTGCTGTTCGCGTTTTGTTTTGCTTTTCATTTTCTTTTCTTCTCGCGACCCGTCGTGCACGAGTTTCAACAACAGGAACGTGACTGAATGATTTCGCCGCATTTGATTTTTTTCTCTGTGCGATTATTGCTCAGACAGAGGCACAGACTGAGTCATTTATAGTAATTACTCAACATACCGTTCAAGTTCAAGGCTACTGGAGTCAGCGAAGAGTTGATGAATGAACTCTACCATCAATCGAAATTCATTCATCGTTACTAACGATTCCTTAGTCATCTCGCATCATGTTTTAAAATGTGATGAAAGACTTTCGGAACGAGGAAGCAAACTCAGCAAACAAAACTAAGATTAATTCATTCGCACTATCAGATCAGAAGTAGAGCATTAAGTCGCGAACGTGCAGTTATGTTTGTGCATTTGCGAACGGAGTGCAAGTGAGATTGAAACAGTTGTTCAACGATTGATGTCTGGATTAACATTTGAATAAATATTCAAAGACTTTTGTCTGTTTTGTGAGAGAAAAATTAAATTAATTTGTTAAATTTCATTATCGAAGATAATAATTACTTCCAATAATTGCGATGGCATTCAAATGAACTTCAGGCACATTATTGGAAGCTAATCAGAAATTTTCCACGATTTTTACTTCTGTGAACTCGCATGTGTCGATGATTTATTGTTTTCGAGATTTTTCCTTTGAGAACTCTCATTTCAGATTTCATACACGACTAAGTGACGGCGATAATTGCAGCAATTAAATGATCCACGTTCCCGAAACGTCGCATGAGGTAAATGTGAAAATTTCTCATTCCAGAAAATGAAAACGATAAGCGAGAAAAACGTTTCTCAAATGTTCACGTTATGCAACTCAATGTGGAAATGTTCCCGACCGGAAAAACGTGACAGCAAGATCACGTGATTACCAAAAGTTTCGATGAAAGCTTTGTTTTAAAGTTCTCTCAAAGTTTTTCAATTAAACTTTTTCATTTTCTGTTATTTGCTTAGTTGGATGTTTTTTTTTTCTATAACTTAAGCGAAAGTAGATCAAGATTGTTTTAATATTTACTTAGATCTCTCGAAATGCTATTGACAGCAAAAGTCTTGACGTCAATGGAAACGCTTTCGCGGAATTAAGAGAAATAATAAATTACCCGCACAATGGAACGGCCTTTAACTAATTGAGGTTCAGTGAGAGCAAACCAATGCAAATATTTTTATAAAAATTAATTTTCCACAGGCAGTGACGAATTCGGAAATTTGCTAAATTTCATTTATGTCATTGTCGTGTTTGAAAATTGGATCATGCCCTGATTAAATTTGTTTATCGTAAGATTAAACAAACATTTTCAAGAAGATCTTGAGCCGAAAACAAAAATTTCTTGCCTTTCATTGAAACTTCTTGGCAAATCTCCAATCAAACAAAAGCACTAACAATGCGAAGACAAATTTGTGGCAAATTGATTGAATATGTTGACTCAAATTTTCTTTAAAAGCTTCAACCAAAATGCGTTTCAGAAAATTGTAATCGAATCCGCTTCAACCCGTTCAAGTTCAATGATATTTTGTTATTTTTCCGCTTCTGTGATGATTTCTGCGGGCAAACAATTTTGTTTTGTTTGCACTCACAATCAGCTGACGAAAGCTTTATGTTCGTAGCATGAGCTTTTCATTGAAAAGCGATACGAAAAATTAATGAATCAGATTAATTCAGTCAATGAATCTCAAATTAAATGAATCCGAATAAAGTTCTCACATTTATTCTCGTGAAATACTTATCTGATCGATTCCCTGAGAAACTTAGAAGGTTGCATAATAAATTAAATTAAATTAAATCAGAGCAATCAGAACGACACCGAATTAAGAAATTAATTAAATTCGCTAAGTGTCGATTGTGAATGAAGTGCAATAACAACATTTCTCAATAGAAAAAGCAAATTGATAAAATATCGAGTCTCCTAAATTTTGATGAAAAAAAAAATCCAAGCCGTGAGAAACCAGTTGTTCATCTTTCAACCAGTTTCTATGTATGACCTTTTTTTCGCTTCAAATCTTTTGAAGATGCGTCCAATAGTCAAACTTATTTGAGTTACTAAACTGCGATGAGGTTTCATATTTACATCAGTTCGCTCTTCGTTATCGTGTCGACAGTTTATGGATTAAGTTTGTAAGTTCTTTTTGTCTCTGGTGAACTTAAAAATATTTTAATATTTTTTAGAATCATTCAATGGATTTTCGACTACGAAAACTTTTGGGAAAAGCTTTGGCTTCTCCTCGCCGATCCAATTATTGACAATAAGAAACTTTCATTGTTTTCTGCCGTTCTTGTGGTTTTCGTTTATCATTGGCTGTTAGTTTCAATCTTCATGGTTTACAATCTAACTCGATGGCCGAGTGCAATTCAAAAATATGAAATTCAATCGAATTCGGATCCAGTTGATTATGAAAAGATTCTCAAGGCCGTTAAGGTCGTTTGTATTAATTTGTTTGTGGTCAACATGATTGTAGTAGCGATCGGGACGTTTGCTCTGGATTATTTTGATTTGTGGGATTCGTATGACATGAGGAAAGTTCCGTCATTCCTTAAGTTTATCAGAGATCTCTTCGGATGCGTGATGATCTATGAAATAATTTTCTACTACAATCACCGGTTGCTCCATCACAAATTGATCTACAAATACGTCCACAAAATTCATCATGAGTGGACTTCACCGATAGCTGTAGCAACTTATTACTCTCATCCATTCGAACATTTGTTGTGCAATCTTTTTCCAACGTGTGGCATCTTCATCTTGCAAACAGAACCAGCCACCGCAATTTTCTTCGAATGCTTCATTTTGACCGCTGCCGTCTTTGAACACTGTGGACTTCATTTGCCATTCTTGCACAGTCCAGAACATCACGATTACCATCACAAGCACTTTAACGAGTGCTTCAGTGCCAATGGCTTCATGGACATGCTTCACGGCACAAACAAGACTTACATGGAGAAGGAAGTTTATAAAAAACATCGAACTCTCCTAGGCTTTCAGAATATTAATCAAAAGCTTGAAGTTAAGGTCCCGGAAAAGCGTAAAACGAGCGAAATGAGAGTAACAATAGCGGAACCTGAAAATTTATACATTTAGTTCTTTGAATTTTTTAATAAATCATTGACAAATTGTAAATTAATCTTTTTTATTTTTAGAAATTTGGTCACTAAAAGTTGTTAAAGTTTGATGTCTTTTGTATCTTTCACTTTCAATGAAGCTCTTGCTAGTTCCGTGGATTAGATCCATCAATCCGTTTGTGCTGAAACATTCATTAAAATGCAGATGATGGTAATCGTGATGTTGAGGACTATGCAAGAAAGGTAAGTGAAGTCCACAGTGCTCGAAGATTGTTGCTGTAAGCATGAAGCAAGTTGCGAAGATTCCAGTCGACAAAGGAGATTTTAAAATTATAAATCCACCGAAAGGAAGAACATTACAGAGGAAGTGTTCAAAGGGATGACAATATTGACTCGCAGCTGCTATTGGCGCTGTCCATTCGTGATGCTGTTTGTGAATGTGTTTGTAGATTGATTTGTGATGGAGAAGTCTGTGTCCATAGTAAAACATTATTTCGTAAATAATTCCGCAGCCGATCAAGTCAACGATCAGTTTTGGAAAGGAAGGCACTGAGAGAACATCGACAGAGTCCCAGCAATCAAGTTTATCAATAATAAAAATTGACATAACAATCACACTCAAATTGACGATCCATTGATTGATCAAAGCTGCTTTGAATGCCTTGAAAAGCTTTTCTTTGTCAACTGGAATGTTCGTGTTTGGCTGAACTTTGTATTTTTGGATAAACTCCGGCCATTGATTTAAATCGAAAACAAGAAATATTCCAATGAAAATCCAGTGATAGAAAGAAATGAGTGGCACACCCAAGAGTATGAAGAGTTTCTTGTTATCAGCGAACGGCATTGCAAGTTGAATCCAAAGCTTCTCCCAGAAGTTTTCGTAATCGTAAATCCATTGCACAATCCTAAAATATTTGAATTCTCGTTATGTAATGTTTAAAGCCATTACCTAATCAATCTACACCTACAAGCTCAAGAAGTAAACAAACGCAATGATGAAATAAAGTGAACTAAAGTAAAAATGAAACTTCATCGCGTTCAAATCGAGAGAAATCCATCGGAGCACTGAAGAAGAAAATCCAAAAATTGAGAAGCTGAAACTTGTTTTTGTTAAAATTTGAAACTTATTTGCATAACTCTCACAAGAAATATTTTTTTCAACATTTTTATTCATCAAAATTTCGCTGAAAAAAGCAAATTTATAATTTGAATGCAAAAAGGGAGCGAATAAAAAATTTCGTGGAATGAAAAATTCTTTTGTAAGATTGTCACATTTCAGGTTCAACCAAGAAGTCTTTAAGTTTGTTTCCAAATATTTTTTGGGGAATGAAATAATTTCGAAATATTTTGTTTTCTTAATTCTAATGATTCGATTGAATTCTTGAATCCTAAAGGATTTTCTTTAAGTTTTTCCCATGACCATCGCGAGAAGACTCATACGAACGTACATGCCGTACTCTGCTTGACGGAAGTAAGCGGCTCGTTTATCAGTGTCGACAGCTCGGTCGATCTCAAAGTTTCTAGGCAATGGATGCATGACAATCATTCGATTCTTTGCGCGTGTCATTAATTTGGGAGTGACGACATAAAGACCGCAAGTCGCGTTGTATTCTTCTTCGCTTGCAAAGCGTTCCTTTTGGATTCGCGTCATGTACAAAACATCAGTTTGAGGTAAGATTTCTTCGAGTGTTGCATACGTTTTCTGTTGAATTCCCTTTGAAGACACAAAGCTCACAACCTTCTCTGGCATCGCTAATGACTGAGGACTAACATAATTGATATTGACGTTGTAAAGTGTCAACAAGCGAGCCAATGAATGAACAGTGCGTCCATGTTTCAAGTCACCAACCATCGTTATCGTCAATCCATTAACTGTTCCAATTTCTTCACGAATCGTGAAGACGTCAAGCAATGCTTGTGTCGGATGTTCGCCGATTCCATCTCCAGCGTTGATCACTGGTTTCAAGCAAACTTCTGCTGCTCTCTCCATAGCTCCGACTTCAGGATGACGCAATACGACAACGTCAGCATATCCAGACATAACAGCAATCGAGTCTTCAAGTGTTTCACCTTTCTTAACTGATGAACTCGTCTCATCCATGTAAATGACTCGACCACCCAATCGCTGCATTGCCGCAGCGAAACTGCAGCAAGTTCTTGTTGAAACTTCGTAGAAACATGAAGCCATCACTTTTCCACGCAAGACTTCGTCACATGGGCGATCCTTATGCACTCGCAGCTTGAAAATCGATGCAAGGTTGAAGATATCGTGAAGTTGTTCCTTCATTGTGAACATGGCAACACTCAAAATGCTCTTTCCAGACAAGCTTCGTGGTTGTGGAACTAAAGCTCGTCCAACAATCGATTCATGCAATCGATCAACTTCTCGTAGATTGTTTCCTGATGAATCTAAGCGTTGACGTGGGAGAGGTGATAGAGCTGAGAGATGACTCGGCTTTAAAGAAGTTTCTGGAATTTTAACTTGAAGTTCTGAATGTCCGTTGAGCAGTTCTTCTAGATGCTCCATTGAATTTCCATTGACTCGTTCCAAAGATCCAACGAAAGTTTCGGCTGCTGGCTCTACTAACGATCGTCGATTTACCCATTGACGAACGTTCTGACCAAATCCTGGTTCTAAAAGAACCTCACCATCAACAAAGGCAACTTCTCCGCGAAGAACAACTCGATGAACTTTTCCTTTAACTTTCATTCCAGCGAACGGAGTCCAACGAGCTTTCGAGTGATTCAATTCACTAGGAATTTCCCATTCTTCGTCCATGTCGACTTCGACGTAAGTGTTCGGTTGTTCAGGAAGGTTGAAGATTTTTTTCGGATTGCGATGGAATTTATTGATAACATCATCTAATGTGAGTCGTCCATCGTTCACTGCGGTGAGAAGAAGCGGCAAGATTGTCTCCAATCCGGGGAAGCCAGGTGGAGGTTTATCTGAATCCTTTTCGGCAATTGTGTGTGGAGCATGATCAGTCGCAAAGACGTCAATGATGTCGATATTGTCCCAGAGAGCTTGTTGATCTTCAGGCGTACACAAGATCGGTCGAACTTCACCACGGCCATGACCAATTTGATTCAAGTCTTTCGTCGAGAGGAAGAGATGATGCGGACAAACTTCGCAAGTTATTTTTATTCCTCGTTCCTTTGCTGCCTTGATGATAAGAATTTCTTCTTTTCTCGCAACGTGGCAAATGTGAATAGGTCGATCGACTAGACTTGCAAGCAAAATGATTGCGGCAGTCGCTTGCTTCTCAGCGTGAACACAAAGAGGTGCACGCTTTGGCCAGTTTGACAAATGTTTCTCCCAGACCGTCATGTCGTTGAGCTTCAATGTCGTGAAAGTTTCGTTAAGATACATTTTCAAAGCAGCTGCTTCTGATGCCAACTCGTAGATTTGATTGTAATTGTCGGATGAAGCACCAACAAACAAAGCGTAATCACAACGAGCTCCAGCTTTAGCGAGTTCCTTGAACATTTGGAAAGTTTGTTGATTGACAATCGATGGATTTGTGTTGGGCATAGCACAAACTAAAGTAACACCACCAGCTAAAGCTGCGGCGGTTCCTGAGCTGAAGTCTTCCTTGTGCGTTGCTCCAGGTTCTCTCAAATGAACGTGAACATCAATGAAGCCAGGCAATTTAACCATTTGACGACTTGTCATGCAATCCGTGTGAGTTTTCATCGGAGGCGCTCGCCCTGACAATCGCATCGCTTCAACTAAAAGCTTCGTACATTTTACATCCGTGACGAGCGGAATTGAATAATCAACAGCCAAGCGACGAGTCCGATAGCCATGCGTCATGAATGACGATACTCTGTAATCGACATTGATAAGCAAGTGAAGAGTTTTCGTTTAAATTTCGCTTACCTTCGTGCGCCGCTTCCACGCATCGGCAAATTGATGACCATGTCGATCTTCTTATCAGCCAAGAAAGCCGCGAGATGATGTAATTCACCAGAGTCACTATTGATGTTGTCGAAAGTCCATTGAACAGCCTCGACCTACGGAAGTAATGTGTTCGGAAATGATTATTTAAAAGCTGAATCATCATCGCTTTCTTGTTAAAAACGAAAATCTGGCAATAAATTATTTTACTTAAAATAGAACAAGGAACAACTTTTTAATATTTCTGATAAGAGGGAAAACAATGTTTTCTGTGATAAGATTCGATATGAGAGGAAAACTGTTCGTGGTTTGTAATATTTTGTCACAGGCAATTTGCTGATTAAAGTTTGTTTCATCGAATAACGAAACCAAACTGAAGGAAAGCTCAACCGATTTCCTTTTATCAAGCTGCCTGTCGCTTACAAATAACTTCAATTAGACAATCGAGTGTCAGTTTGTTCGGTTCTGTCGATGCTACTAGACAGCGAAGAGAAAACGGCCGTGAGTTTAATTTTCGCTGAAGTTTAGTTTCAATTTGGTTTTTGTGCTTCTTAATTAAAACCAAATTCAAAGTTTTGTGAAATTGAATGGCAAAAAAAATTATTGCAAAGAAAATGTGGGAGAGAAATCTGTAAAAGCTTTTTAAAAGCAGAAAGCTTTTGTTAAAATTGTGAAAGCTTTGAATTATTGAAAGCTCTAAAAGAAAATGGGCCGATCACATTCAAAGTCTGAGAAATCAAAAACAGCACCAACCGCGACCGCTCCGTTAAGTCCTCGACAAAAACGTGACAAATTCAAAAAGGAAATCGAGAAAAAGAAATTTAAAAAGTTTGGATTTGTGAAGAAGAAAAGCAAATTGGATGATTTAAAAGTGCCACGGCCTCCGATTCTGCCTGATCCAAACGGAATGTTTAGTGATGGCGATCTAGAGATTGAGATCAAACGAAGGATGCAAGATCAACTTGCGTTCAACAGTGATATCTTTGTTCTAAACCAGATGATGATGTCAGTGCAGTTCTTCGCGAACTACGAAAGGTTAGTAATGCCCTTGAACTAAAAATTAACTCGACCTTCCTTATCCACCTTGCAAATCGAGGAAATTTACTAGTTCCCGCAGCTCCCAAACATTTTCGTGGGAAGTAGTCAATCAAAATTAGGGGCTTCAAATCAAAATGTCTTGTGAGAAGCATCAAGCCAAGTTATCTTGTTTTTAAATGTTTTCCTTCACTTGTCGTTATCATCTCTGAAGAACACAAATCAACGGTGCTTTGAAGTTTAATTTCGCTACTCAAATTTGTTGATAACGTTGCACAAAAAAATAAACTCGAAGCTTCCTGATGCTAAACGTCACGATTATCATTCGCAGAGATCTTTTGGAAGCTGTCGAGTTGAATCGAAAGAAGGAGAATAACAAGTCGGAACAACTAACGAAACATTGCAAGACCATTTTGATGCCCGACCGTTTGCACGAGGCTGTCGATCGTCGAGTGAAATACGTAGCAAAGTGAGTGACACAAGCTGATAACATTTCGAAGGCTTCTCAATTTTTTGCAATCAAAATAATTGATCTGGAAACATTGAAAAGCTTTTCAATCGCAACTGACATTTTCTCGATATTTGTTGCATTGGGGAATTCCGTGATTTTAATTAAATTTTCGTTCGTAGACACGGCAAGTTCAAGAATCAATTACAACCATTGCATACTCAAACGCTTTACATCGTTCACGACAACATCGAGATCACAAATCCCGGCGAAACATCAGTTTACAGCATTTTGTCTAACGCACCGCTCTACAAACTACAAATCGACGATCCTTACGAAGGAACGCGAAAGAAGAAAGTTGTTCATCATGTTGGTTACATCAAATTAAAGAGCTCGGAGAAGATCACGAAAAACGATGTTTTGAGTTATAATTTGTCATCAGATAGTCAGTACATAAGCGGATCGATGAAGAATGATGGCGATGACGAAGAGGACGAAATTGACATCCCCGAAGGTTTCCTTCGTCACAAGTTTCGCGACAGTCTCAAGTTTGCGAAGAACAACAACATAACCTACGATCGAAAGGTTGAGTACTATACACCATCGACTGTCTCAACGAATTCTATTTCTCCGGCAAGCAGCGAATACGACTACACTTACATCACTGCACTTCACACCCATCAACCTCTTAGCATTCTACGACAAAGTGCTTTACTTGCAAATCCACTTTCGACAGTCATGCTACCCGACACTTGCATCTCGAATGTCAGTCGCTTTATGATAAACAACAGAAAACAAGAGCAATTCTACAGCACGAGCTACTCAACGGATGACGAACAAGAAGACGACGAACAATCGGATTACAGTGGCAAAGATAATTATTATTACGAGGATAAACAATATTTGAACTCAAAAGAGTTCTTGTCTTACTTCATCAACTCGTTCCAGCAAACACTTGCAAGTGAATTGGGGATAAAGCAAGAAATGCTTAAGAACGCGACGTGGAAAGGATCAGCAGTTTACTGCGCTCCGTGGGAAATTATCCCTGCAATCTCTTGTCCTTGGCCGCGAGAAGCAAACGAGTGGATTTTTCGAAAAAGAGAAAGTCGAGAAGATCCATTAACCAAGCAAATGATTCAATGGCCGTCACATGAAATGATTAACAAAATAACAAACTTTGGATGTCACGTTATTCCGCAAGGCTACGCTCCGAAACTTGGAACAAACCCACAACGCGAACTCGAATGGAGAATCGTTTTTCCTGAAGCCGAAAGATACCTCGAGAGTCGATTAACATCAACCCAAGCGAAAGTTTACATGATGACGAAAACATTGCTGAAATCTTTCGTCGAACCAAATCAAGAACGAGGCGTCAATATGTTCACAACTGAACACATTCGATCGCATTTGTTTTGGCAGTGCGAGCATAATTATATCGCGTGGCCTGAGGATCACCTCGGCGAGACTTTAATTCGATTCTTGAGCTCTTTGTTGCACTGCATTAAGACACATCGATTGCCCGATTACTTCTTGCCCAAACGAAATTTACTTGAGAACATTCCGGAGAAGCTTCTTGTCGATCTACACAAACGAATTTACAGAATAATTGAAAGTCCTGTTCCGTTTGTCATGATCGCAATCAGAAACTTGAAATATCAACAAAATTTTTATCCGAAACTAAAATACAAAAGACTCTACTCTCGACTAATTATTGACGATCCTTCGAGAATTGGAAATCCAACCCAAGATGTTGACAACGACGCTATTCACGCACCTTCTGACGATGAAGATAAGGAAGCGCCACTTGGATCAATCGCTTACTTCGACAGAAAGGAGAGACGCTCGAGAAAACGAAGGACACGATGCGTTCGATTCGCTCTCGATGAAAAGTACGTCGCGGTTTATTCTCGTCGAAAAGAAGTTGAGAAGGATTTGAGAAGAGCATCGGTCGAATCGATTGACACAAAGGTAAAGGTAAAATCAACTTTTCATTTTGATTTAATTTTTTCATTTTTGATTCGATAAATAAACATTTTCTTTTAACTTTATTTGCCTCAGGTGACTTTCATGAAGCACATGGAGATCCTGCGACGTAAACTTGTTTACGAACTTTTCATTGTTCAGTTCATTGAGATGGCAAGTGTATCAATCAAATATCGATCTTTACAGCAAACAATGAGCTTGTTAAAACAAGCTGAACGAATATGTTTGCTATTGAAAGACGATAACTTTTACGAAGAAGCAAACAAATATTTATCAAACATTGAGACGATGAGAGAGTCGGTGGTAGTATTGATAAAGGAGTCAACTCAAGCTCCAGAGCTTCCGAGACGTGCAAGCATTGTCGAGAATGCAATGAGTAAAGTTCGGTTTCGACCATCAGCAAACTACTCGAGCATCAATGAAACTCCATCAGATGACGACAACGACGAGATTTACAACTATCACAAATCTGTCGTCGCTCAAATTCACGCAACATCTGATGAAAATCTCGCTCGTTTCCAGCACACGGATGAACGAGACGACGTCGAAGAAGTCACAAACTCCCTCGAAAACCTTGAAATCGAAGTGCGAGATGAAAATTCCGACTACGAAAGTGACCCCAATTTTACGAAATTTTAAATTAAAATGTTTGCAATTACTCTGTGATAATTCTTAAGTCCTTTACTGTTGATGTGAATTGGCTGGCACCCAGAATAAGATAACGAATGATATTGGATAGTTTAAGAGTTTCGTTTCCGTTTGACACAGAAACAAATTTTGTTGCGGAAGCTTTTCGCTTTTAAATTGAAGAATGTTGTAGCATAAAGTAAAACTAAACTTTTAAAACTTGTCTTTGTACTTACGTCAATTTTGTGTTCCGTGTAGAAGTCACCGGTTCCCATTGATGCGTAAAGCTTGTAGCCCATTTTTGAAAGCTCTCTGATCGACGAAAGAAGTTCCGTTTTGTGCTGTTGATTTCAAAATCCTTTAAGAAATGTTCTCATCAATGTTATTCGAATTATCTCACCTTGAAGCTCCCAATACTAATCAAGATTGATTTCTGTGGAATTTGGAAACCTGTTGACATCATCGCCTTCAAATAAGCTTCGTAACGATTGTCTCCGAAGCAAGCAACTTCACCAGTTGACGACATTTCAACGCCCAATGTTACATCAGCTCCTGCCAAACGTGAGAAACTGAATTGTGGAACTTTCACGCCAACCTTTCCAACTCCATTGAGAACATCAACAGCTTCAACAGGAGCTTTGATGATGACACGAGTTGCCATCGCTACAAAATCATGATCGAGAGTTTTCGAAACGAATGGGAATGATCTTGAGACTCTAGCGTTGCATTCGATGACTTTTAGTTCGTTGTCCTTTGCAATGAGTTGCATATTGAATGGTCCACTGACCAGAAGTCCAGCTGCTACGTCTCTTGCGATTTCTTTGATCTTCTCTAATGTCTTTTGATTGATATCTTGAGGTGGCGTTACCAAAGTTGCATCTCCTGAATGAACTCCAGCATTCTCTACATGCTCAGACACAGCGAGACAAAGAAGTTCACCGTCACGAGCGACAGCATCAACATCGATTTCCTTAGCTTCTGTCAAGAACTTGGAAATAACGACCGGATGATCTTTGCTGACAAGTGATGCTGCATTGAGATAAGTCTCGAGATCTTGATTGCAATGAGCGACGTTCATCGCAGCTCCAGAAAGAACATACGAAGGTCTGACAAGGCAGGGATACCCAACTTCCTCACAAAACTCAATCGCAGATGTCAAATTCGTTAATCGCTTCCATCTTGGCTGTAAAATTCCTTTGCTGTCCAACAATCTCGAAAACTTGAAACGATTCTCAGCTGTATCGATTGACTCCGGCGACGTTCCGAGAATATTTGCTTTGTCACGATGAAGATCCATTGCGATGTTATTAGGCAATTGACCTCCCATTGACAAAATGATTCCTTCTGGATCTTCGAAGTTATAAATGTCCATAACGGTCTCGAAAGAAATCTCTTCGAAGTACAAGCGATCGCACATGTCGTAATCAGTAGAAACAGTCTCGGGATTGTAGTTGACCATAATCGTTTTCTTTCCCAAGTTTCTCAACTCTCGCAAGCAACCAACGGCACACCAATCGAACTCGACTGAACTTCCGATGCGATAAACTCCTGAACCAATGACCATTATCATTTTCTCTTGTTTGAATTCAATGTCATGAGCGCTTGCGTTGTAGGTCAAGTAAAGATAATTAGTCGATGCGGGCCATTCTCCGGCGACAGTGTCAATCTGTTTCACGAAAGGAGTGATCTCACTTTCGCGACGTTGTTTACGAACTGCGAGTTCTTGAGCTTTAATGCAGTTCGCGATTTGCTTATCAGAGAAACCAAGTTGCTTCGCTTTCCTGAGAAGTTCGTCTGGCATTACGTAATTTGGTTTATCTGCGGGAATTGACCAGTTCAGGTTCTCAAGCTCTAACGTCACATTGTTGATGTTCTTCATCTTCTCCAAGAACCATCGATCAATCTTCGTTAAATCATAAAGACGATCGACAGAGTATCCAGCTTTCAAAGCTGCCGCAAGAACAAACATTCGTTTGTCTGTTGGTGTCTCAAGTTCTTCGTCGCTGACAGGCTTCAAGTTTGGATCGAATCCAGTGACATTCTCGTCAACCATTCGCAAAGCTTTTTGGAAAGCTTCTTCAAACTTTCTTCCAATTGCCATCACTTCTCCGACACTTTTCATTGAGCTGCCGATGTGTGTGCTAACCCGAATGAACTTTGCGAGATCCCATCGAGGCATCTTGACGACGCAATAATCGAGCGAGGGCTCAAAACAAGCTGTAGTGACGCCAGTGACTGAGTTTTTAATCTGAGGCAATGGAATTCCAAGCGAGAGCTTTGCTGCGACGTAAGCAAGTGGATAACCGGTAGCTTTGCTGGCTAATGCTGAACTTCTTGAAAGTCTTGCGTTAACTTCGATGATGAAATATTCTTCGGAATAAGGATTCAAAGCATATTGAATGTTGCACTCGCCGACAATTCCAAAGTGTCGAATGACTTTGATTGCAGTTGTTCTCAGCATATTGTACTCGCGATTTGAAAGTGTCTGCGAAGGAGCGACTACAATCGATTCTCCTGTGTGAATTCCCAATGGATCGAGATTTTCCATGTTGCAAACTGTGATGCAATTGTCGAAAGCATCGCGAACAACTTCGTACTCAACTTCTTTCCAGCCCTTCAATGACTTGTCAATAATCAATTGATTCGAATGAGCCAGAGCTTGTTGTGCAAGATTTTTAAGTTCTTCTGTATTGCTGGCGAATCCTGAGCCAAGTCCACCGAGAGAGAAAGCAGCTCTTGCCATAACGGGATACCCGATCTTCTCAGCAGCTACCAAAGCTTCAGCTACGGAATAGCAAGCAGCTGATGGTGCAACCTTTTCACCTAAAACAAGAAATATTCAAATACCATTTCTAATGGAAAATTTTGGGAACTTACCGATCTCTGCAACTCGCTCAGCGAACAACTTTCTATCTTCTGTCTCAATGATGGAGCTAATTTGTGTTCCGAGAATGTTAATTTTGTATTTCTTGAAGATTCCAGCTCTTTCAAGTTCAACACCGCAATTCAATGCAGTTTGTCCCCCGAACGTCAAAAGAATTCCTGAAGGACGTTCAGCTTTGATGACTTGTGTTACGTAGTCAGGTGTCAGTGGCAAGAAATAAACTTTGTCAGCAAGTCCCTTTGAAGTTTGCACTGTGGCGATGTTTGGATTGATGAGAACTGTTTGAATTTTCTCTTCTTGAAGAGCTTTGATTGCTTGAGAGCCGGAATAATCAAATTCACCAGCTTGGCCAATCGATAAGCCACCAGATCCCAAGATCAAAACTTTCTTGGGTCTTGTCAAGTCTAAAGGAAACTTCGGGACGTAAGTCAATTTCTTAGTAATTCGATTCTTAATTGACATTCCCGAAACGCCTTTTGTATGGTCAACGACAGTTTCAAGGAACAAATCGAAGAGAAGTTCGAGATCTTCAGGTCCCGCAGTATGCTCTGGATGGAATTGAACGCTGAAGAAAGGTTTTTCCTTATGAATAATTCCTTCGTTTGAATTGTCATTTAAGTTGGTAAAGAGAGGCTCCCAATCTTTTCCAATCGAGTTAGCATCAACAGCGAATCCATGATTCTGCGATGTCATGTAACAGCGATTGGTTCCATGATGAAGAGCTGGAAGATTATGTCCACGGTTTCCATATTTCATTTTGTAAGTTTTACAACCGGAAGCAGTTGCGAGGAGTTGATGGCCCAAGCAAATACCAAAGATTGGTCTCGTTGTGGGCATGGCAAGGAAATTCTTGAGGTTTTGAACAGTTTTTTGGCACATAACGGGATCTCCAGGTCCGTTGCTTAAGAAGAGCCCATCGAAGTTATCAGGATTCAACGGATGATCCCAAGGAACAACATCAACTCGAGCTCCACGTTTGATGAAGCATCGAAGCTGATTGGACTTCAATCCACAGTCGATAGCGCAGATTCTTGGAGTTCCTGATGGATTGTAAGTGATTGGCTTTTTGATGGAGACTTCGTCGACAAGATTTCTCTTATTTTGATCCTTGAATTCCAATCCAGGGAAAGGACCATTCGAACGTTGAATGATTTTGCCCAAGACAGTTCCGTCTTCACGGATTTTCTTCGTCAATGCTCTCGTGTCAATTCCGCTTACGCCAACGACGTTATGCTTCTTCATCCATTCAGCGAGTTTATACTTTTGACGCCAGTGCGATGGAGTCTCACATAACTCACCAACAACCAGAGCAGAAACCCAAATCTTATTGTTGGACTCAAAATTTTTCATCAACTTATGCTCATCGAACTCTTCATCGCTTGGAATTCCATAATTTCCAATCAATGGATACGTCAAGACAAGAATTTGGCCATGGTAAGAGGGATCAGTCATTGACTCAGTGTAGCCCACCATTCCGGTTTGGAAAACAACTTCGCCATCGACGTCAATATTTGCTCCAAAAGATTCGCCAGATAGAATCGTTCCGTCTTCAAGCACCAAACAAACATTTTGGTTTGCCATTGTTTTCGTTTTGTGCTCAACAGGTTTCTTTACGTCTCAGAGATTAATGATTATGCAGTCTTCTTAATTTTCGATAACTTTTTGACACTTTGTAGCGAGATGAGTTGAATGAACTCTGAATCTGTGAATCAGCTGTTTGTTGTATTCAAACAAGTGCAACCTTGAAGAGAGAGAAGAGAGGGAGAGAGGATAAGTTTGAGAGAAGTCTATGACGTCGACATTCTTGTTGATGGAAAAAAAACATGTGAAGTTTAAAAGTTTCATGAAAAAATCGAATTAAATCGCTTTGATTGCAAATAAAAATTGTTTTGAAGTAGCCGCAAATGTAAACTTCAAGCTCACGTGAAAAATCCGGCGAGAATTGATAACGAAAACGTGGCTTTTATTGCGATGTAAGCAAAAAATTACATTTACCTTGATTGGAAACTGCGAGAGATTTCTCCAGAGAACTTCACTTCAGAGTTTGAGTCAATTCTAATTTCAATAAACTTTAAATATTTTCGGAACTTTTTGAAAACACGACACCACGTTTTAACCTCAAAATTGCATAGAGCGATGGCAAATAAAAGGAAATGTTAGTCTCAATCGCAGAAAACGACTGAGGAAATGTCTTGCGGTGTTTCTCGTTATATTCATTTGGATTTCTCATCGCGAGAGAGAGAATTACAAGCTGAAAAGAATTGACGGCTGTTTATGAATGTAGCGCGTTTTATGTTGACGTTCGGTTCTTCTAAAATAAAAGAACGACCGACAAACAAGAAACTTTCAAAAAGTTTTCTAAAAATCACGATAAAAAAAATTGATAACAAATATTTAAAGAGAGTCAAATCCAGTGGAAGAGCGTCAAATCCGTAGGCGACACATTTATTTTTCATTTTTTCTTTCTAAGAAATTTATTTCTTTTCAAGATTGATAATTGAAGAGTTACAATGACAACAGATGAGACATTTACAAACAAAGCAGAAGTTTATTTACTTTGTGCTTCGTCGAATTACTAAGAGTCGATTTAGCCACGTTTATGAAAAGCAAGAAAACGTGCAGTAAGCAAAGGATTAAGTTACATTTAAAGCTTCAAAATATATTTCCAGAAGATGGCAGCCTTAGTAAAATTTGCAAACTTGTTGATCCTAAACGTCACAGTTTGTTGAATCGATACGTAGGCTCCTAAAGCGACATGACATAATAATCTTCGTGCATTGAGTTTGCAGCAACAATGTTTCCGATTATGTTTCCTTTGTAGCCTCAAGTTCAACAGAACCATAAAGATCATAAATAAATTAGGCAACATTAAGTCGAAGCGCAATTCTCGTTTATCGAAAAATGCTTATTTGTTATTTCCATTCACAATGAAATTGACATAAAGTACTGAAGACAATTGCACACGACAATAAATCTGGCGCAGCTGAGTTTATTTAAGGTGAATCGTTCAGCAAATTTTATTTTATCGATTTTCTTTAACCCAGTCAGAGAATAAAATAAACAAAGCGCAACATGAATTCGATTGTCGAAGCTCTAACGAGTTCCATCGCTTCTACGAAAATTTAGATCGCGCTTGATGTGGTGGCGGAATTCGTGTCGTGTTCAGCTTCGAGTCCTTGTGCTTTCTTCACGTTCCGTGAAAGCCGAATCGTCCTCCAATTCGGAATGAGTTTGCATGATGTTAAAATTAGCGAGCGAAAGCATTGCAAAATCAGTTGCTTCTCAACGATTCGTGGGAGCAGAAGCAGTTTTCCTTAATCCGCGTGAAAAAAACATTTAATCGATTAGTAGATTTAATTCAGACTTTATGGAGCCCCCCACAAAAGCGAGTAAAGAAACCAAAGTCTTGGATGTTCCAAGTCTTCCGTACGCGTTTTTAAAAGAAGATATTGAAAAGCAAAACCGACGAAGCAACTTTCTTCATTTCGAAACATTCCGAACAAACATAAATCGTGTGCCAATTACCAGTAAATTCTGGAGTAAATATGACTCAAAAGTGGAAGTGCTGGATGAGAAAAAGCACGAAAATTATTTGAATCTTATTGAAAAATCGATTGTCGATACACCGAAGGACAAATACAGTGAGCCGATCGTCGAGAGCCACAAGATCGGTTGGATCGCTGATCCATACCCCAAGAACGACGCACGTGACATGGAACTCATGCATTACCCGAGAATTAGTGGAGATATCACGAGAATAGGAGAAAGAATCGCAGCAGAGAAGGTTACGCAACGGCAAAAGTATTTAGGAGTTCCATTCAAGTTGTCGTAAAGCTTCCAATAAAGTTTCTGTTTCAATTAAGTTTTCGTTGCGTAAATGAGTTCTTCGAGCGATTACATCGCATGTTAAAGTCACCTTACCCGAAGCTCTTTTTAATGAGAGTTTAACCGCATTTGCCTGCTGAAAGTTATTCAATTTTCAACAAAGTTTCCTTTCCGACTTTTCGCGATAATTTCGCTTTTATTATTATGAAGCGCGTTGAAATATCCAAACAATTTAAAGTTTGAGAAAATTATTTTCTGTAGAAAGTGTTGATAACATTCTGGTTTGAGTGATCGACCTCGTTAGCTTTTGATGGAGGACCAATGTAGCTCAGTAGAACAGGAAGAAGAATTAGACCGTGAGCAGCTCCGATTAGAACAATCCCCAAGTACATTCGGAAGTAGAAGATTTGGAAAATCTATAACCGTCGAAGTTTTAGTTAAAATAAATTAATTTCAGTTGTTTCTCTCACCTGTGATTTAGCGAAAGCTAAAACTACGATTCCAGCGAACTTTGTCAAAGTGATTCCCGACAAGACACTGCTTCCTGTCAACGACAGTGATTTACTTGCTCGTTCCAGATGATTACCACGGAAATTTTTATAAGAACGCACGATATGTGATATGAACTCTACGCCAATGCCAACCGAGACGACTAAGTTGACAAGCGAAACCGCATTGAGTGAAATATTCCATAACCACATTAGACCGCCCATGTTGAGGAGAATGAGGAACACCATCAAAAGAACGATTAAAGCTGACATGATATCTAAGCCAGTAATGATGAATGTCACGATAAAAATCGCGGCAAGTGACAAGCCGAGCGAAATCAGCGCGTCTTTCCAAATCGTTAGATATTGCTCGTAGAAAACGTAGAAAATGCTGTAAGGGAAAACTTTCAGATTAAGTCCTTTTTCTCTGAAACTTTCCTCGATTTCATCGCTAAGCTCTCTCGCCTTTTTCAGCGATGTATAGAACTCTTCTGATGTTATGACTGTCGTGTGATAGCTCATGAAGTAAGAATCCTTCACAAAATGTTTATCGTCGTCATCTGAGATGTAATTGAGTCCAGGAGCATAAGCAGCTCTTCCAGCTTTCGCGCAATTCTCATCAGGAAGATCGGAAAGGAAGTGAGGAATGTATTTCATGAAAGTTTCCTTCGTTGGTCGAATTCCTGTTTCATCAAATTCTCGTTGACAGGGAGAACAAACAGAAGATGATGCTACAAAAATATTTTGAAACAAAATTCTTTCGGAAATTCCAATTTAATTCAAAGGTTCACTTACCGCTACTCAAACAAAAGCTTCCATCTGTTCTGTTGACCTTGCAACATGTGCTGATACTTAACCAATCGATGTAATCGTCAAGCCACGAAGAAGAAGGTCGAGCGATTTTCGTGATTTCAGAATATTTCGAAGCAATATAAAGTTGAATGTTTAGCGAGTCGTCATTGCACAAAACGCCACCGCAAATTAGATTCTGATCGGAGAAATTCTCATAATTCAAACCCGATTCGACGACGAAGTAAACTGGGGGACCCATTGACAAAAGGTCAGCCATGTAATGGAAATATTTAACGACATGTGAATCTTTTGGCAATGAAAGTCGTTGATCTAATCCAAGCTCCACAGATGGCACGACGATGAGCGAGAGACAGCTCACGATTAGGAAAATGATCAAAACGAAAACTCGAACTCCTTTCTTAAGTAGAAATGGAGTGTAGTAATATTCGAAAAGTTTTTGCAGGAATCCTTGTGAAGCTTCCTTCGAAATTTCTCTTTTCGTTCTGAAGCAACAGAATAAATCAAATCTTCCAGTTTCCGATCGCTTTTGGTCAATTGCCATCAAAGCAATGAAAGCAGTGATCTGAAGGAAAAAGTCAATGGCAATCGCAACTGCAGCGTAGAGCGCAAAGGTTTTCACTGCTGGCATGTCAGATAAAGCTCCGATGAGGAAACAGAAAAACTCTGAGCAAGACGTCAGAAGAATCGATGGACCAACTCGTCCAAGAGCTTCTCCAACTCCATCACCAATCGTTGCGTATTCATTCTTATCCAATCTGTTGTAAGTATGCACGAGAATGAAGATGTTATCAACTCCAACAGCGAGTACAAGGAAAGGTATCACTTCAACGGTCAACATCGTCGTTGCTACTTTCAAATAGCCAAACACACCCAAACTGCAAGCCACAGAGATCAGAACGATGACGATGCCTCCAACAGCCAAAGTAATTTTCGATCCAATAAAGAAAGTTGGAATGCTTTGAATTTTCCCGAGAGCGATTGTGATATAAACGAACATGACGATGTAACTGATGATGACAGTCCATAGTTCAGCTTCAGACATTTCGTCAATTCCGTCTTCAATCGAACGCTCAGCTGAGTACGCAATATCCATGTTATCACTTTTGAATTCCTTCAAGAAATCAATGAAGAGCTTTTCCCATTCCATTGCTGGGCCGAGTTCAGTTTTGTTTGCTTTGTTGTTCAACAAGAAAGTTAAAACGAGTCCCGTTGCTAACTTGAAGTCTGGATTCTCTCCTGGTTCTGTGTGCGGCATTCCACCAACTGCGATTGCTGGCTCGATTGGTCCACCATAAAGCGCTAAGCATGACAAAGCATATGGACTCGAGAAGCAACTGGCAAGAGTGTCAAGATAATTTATCTCAAAGCCATCGCTCGTCGTCGCAGTGGAATTAAATTTTGTCAAGTCATTGCTGTAGTAGCCGAAAACTGATTGAACTGTGCACTGCCACAATTTTGTTGTCTCACCCACTTGAACAACTGGCGCAAAGCAAAGTTTATCCAAACCTTTTCCTTCTTCTTGGCCAAGCTGTTCCAGATCCGTTTGAAGTTTAAATACTTCAAGAAGGAAATCTTTGTCAAATGCTGGACCAAAAGTTAAATTTCCATTCGATGAATTGTGTGAGAACTAAAATTTGAGCGATGAAAAGGATTGAAAAGAATTCATTTGATTGTCTTACGTATTCTTGTTTCGTTGGTTTGATGAAGATCTGATTTGTTCTGAAGAAAGGACTAAATCTCGAATCAAAATAATCTTTCTCAACGCGAGATCTCGAAGTCGGACTAGCCCAAAGCTCAACTGGATCAGTCGTAATTATTAATTGAAAAGCTCCATAACTTAAACCGGCACAAACCCAAGAAGCAATTGCAAGAACGAGAACTGGATTGTTCGCACATTCTACGAAAAGAATTTAATGAAACTTGAGAAAGTAAAAGTTAATTTTGAACTCACTTTTTCCCCACCATCGGAAAAATACTGACAACCATTTGTCAATGTCGTTGAAGCCTCCGAAGAACTTTGGAAGTTGACCCGTTCGATAATTTCCCAGCGCGAATGAACCAAAGAGAATTGAGATTACTCCAAGAGATCCGATGGAGACTGCGACGATGAAAGTTATTCCATTTAAGTCGAAAATCAAATATCCCGTGTCGTCAGGCAAAGGTGGATCAGCAACTGGACAACTCTCGGCACAGTCAACACATGAGCAAGCGTATGAGTTTTCATAAGCTTCATGGCATTTCTTTGTCTCAGCTTCAAAGCGAGCGTTCGGATCATCCGAGTTCTCGTAGAAGATTTTAAAGGGAACGAGTGGATTAACCGAAGGGTCGCCCATATAAAAATACCATTGGTCTGGATGACACTTCGCAGCTTCAACTCCACAAGCGAGTTCCATTGCCATTCGACCACTCGAAGGATGAATGACTTGCTTGCAACTCTCGTAAGTTCTTGTCGTGTAGTCAAAGTCGATTCTATACTCGACGCTGTGGACATATTCTTTTTGAAAAATTGAACTATTTCGTTTTTCAATAATCGAAACGTATTTTGATTGATCTGGATCACAAGCAAGTCCGCAGATTCCTTTCATCATGTTACTGAGACATGTTTGGCATCTTCCGAAAATTCCTTCTGCCATTTGAATTGAATTTTCCATCGTCAAAACTTGATCTGGTGTGCAACAAACTGGAACGCTCCGATCGGTAAAGAAATCTGGGCAACGTCTCAGGAGAATTTCTTCAGTCGTGTTATCGTTTAAAGCGAAAGCTTCGCCATTTTCTGATGGACAGTTCTGATCAGTAAATCCATTTGTGTTGCAGACGTCGTACATAACGCAATCGGCTTTAATACGAATTGTTAACAATGCCATTGATAACAGCAAAGCCCCGAACAGGTGGCAGAAAAGATCTTAGATAAACGAAACAATACAAAAAGTATTAATCTTATCGAATAGCGCACAGACTTTATTTTATTGGGCACTCGATTCAACTTTGATTTATTTCATTCATACTTACTTTGTTTCATTTTCTTGCAGCGTGACTCATGAAGGCTTCAAAGTTGATTTAATTTGAAAGTTGCGGAAATTTAACTTTTCGTGGATCAGATAATCTTGAAAATAATTTATTTCAATTCACTTTTTTTATGATCCGTTTCAATTGAACTTCAAACAAAGAATGAGTAAGTTTACCCAATCGTCTTCGATTAAGAAGCATTCAATGAAATGATAAGACGGGAGAGTTCTAAAAATCGAGGAATGGAATTTTCATAAATATTTTGAATTCCTTTTCTCACGCAAACTTAAAATCCTTCAAAAATCCTTCAACAATTTTCTTTCTCACATTTTCATTTACTTTTCTTTTCCCGTTGAATTCTTATCCAGCGTGTTCGTTATTTTTTCAAAATCGAAGCGACGACTCACCAACTGTTGCGCATCGCAAAGCTTTAAAGCGTTACCTCATAAAATTTTATAAACAGAGAAAAGAGAGAGAACTTCTTGCAAACTCGTGAGCGAAATATTTAGTTTTGTTGAAATTTTCGCGAGCTGTTAGTCAACAGCTGGAAGATAGCTCTTATTAGTGTTACGCAACCAATCATGCTTTAAGTAAACAAAGTGTGTGCAAGGTTCAGCTGTGATCGTGATAAAATACTTAAAAGAAAACATGACCTATCGCAGAAACGAAATCTTCCATGATCCAATGGCTCAAAGTCATTCGGATGACGACCTCCACCTTCACTCCAACAGCAACATCAATGATTGCAATCTACTGTTGAGCAACAGCAAGAGGAATCCAGAAACAAGCATTTTCGATGATTCATCGCTGGCAACGGTAAAGAAATCGTCACTCGCTATAATTAGGCGAAAAGAGTTTTCCTCTCACCGTCGTCCACTTACTGAGCGCCATTTTGCCATTTTCACTCAGTCAGTGTGTGCCAAAGAGGGAAAACCTTATTCGTTGAGAAAATTTTTATTGATTTTTCCTTCTCTTCTTTCGCTTCGCCAGAACATAAGACGATGGTCGCTGAACATATCAAGAAATGGTAAAAGTAGAAAGCCCTTCTTCCACTTCATGCCGTCGAAGCTTCACAAAAGTAAGTCCTCGTAAGAAAATCGTTTAAGTGCTCATGAAAATTCTATTTTTAGCTGTGTCTCACGATGGAACGCTGCTCAGCGAGTCCGATCAAATCGAGCAGATCACGCAAGAAATCGAGCAGTACGACCATCTCATGGAATTGAATTACAAGTCAGAACAAATGCGAATCGATACCATCAAGTCAATGCCACAGTCTCTGGCTGCCAAACGAATGATTCGTGCTCGACTACTGCGAAGCATCAATCGGAGGTCACATCTCAGCTCAAATAGCTCGGCAATGAAAAACTGCAAGTTCTTTCCTCTTCTATTTCTGAAGAAAGCTCGCAGTTGGTATCGACAAGTCTTTAAAAACTGTGACATATTCAATGGGTCAATGAAGGAAATCGAAGGTCGGTTTGGCAGCAAGATCGGCGTATATTTTAAAATCCTTCGCTTTCTGGTGATGCTCAATTTCTTTGTTGCTATCTTCACTTTTAGGTGAGTAAACATTGCATCTCTATCGATCCGTTGCGCAACTCTTTCATCTCTCTAATTTTAGCTTTATAACATTTCCACAAATTCTTTACGATGGCTTCCAAGCTGATTCCGCCAACATTTCAAACGTCAACCAAAGTCTTCCCTTCGACTTTGTCAATATTTTAACAGCTGATGTAAGTAATCGTTCACCCTCATTCCGCCCACCTCACGGATTTTCTTTCAATTTTGCAAATTGCGCCTCAGTTTCCTTCTTCGATTTGGCAAAACACAAATCCTGAAAACTTTTCTGAGAAAAAGCGATCAAAAATTTACAATTTTCCTTTCGTTTATTGCTTGCTCGTTAAGAATGCTAGAAACTCATACGGCTCAGGTAAAACAAAGCTTTTGTGTTGAAGAACAAAAGAAGTAGTTGCTTGAATGTTAAGTGAACTTTGACAGATTCCTTAGAGTTTGTCACAATTCACTGGCTGTTCTAATTATTGCTTTGCGTTTCTTTAAATTTTCCATCACATTTCACTCATTACTTCATGTACACCAACAGGGCTACTTGCGAACTTCAATTTTATTCTACGGAGGCTACACACACGTAACAATCAACTTGGGCATCGGAAACTACAGCTTGCCCTACGCTTACTTCCTAACAATGACTATATTGTACAACATCCTCTTCATCGTCATATCAATTAGTCTCCTTCGTTCGTATCGAGCGTCGTTCATCGAGGCTGTTGATAACACTCCGAATCTCTATTGTCATAAGATTTTCTGCGCTTGGGACTTTGGGTTGTCTCATGAGAAAGCAGCGATAACAAAGCAGAAGAATATTTTCCGTGAGCTCAAAGATTTGCTTTTGTGCGAGCACAAAAAGATCGAAGACGAGCGTCTTAGTCGAATTCAAAGATTCTGGAATGTTTCCATTCAAGTTATTGCACACATCTTTGTTCTTGCAATCATTTTCTTTATCGGCTTACTGCTTTGGAAAATGTTTAGCATCTACGAGAAAGATTCAAGCGCCGAGAGTCAATGGAAATTCTTGTATATCCCTGTCGTTGTAAACTCTGCAATTCTCTTTTGTTCTATTGTCTTCACGTGGATATCAAAGTGAGTTAAAATTTTCATTTAAATTATTGAGAATTAAAACTAATTTTCACAGAGCTGAGGAATACAAATTTCCACGAACAACGATTCACATTCGTTTGCTTCGAAACTTTCTTCTCGAAATCACAATCGTTTCTGCTCTCCTGATGTATTGGATTACTAGAAATAGCGAGCTCAACTGCTGGGAGACTACGATCGGTCAAGAGGTGTACAGGATTTTAATAATCGATTTCTTTATTCACACAATTGGTACCTGCTGTTATTACTACGTTCGTTATCTAATTCATAAGTAAGTTTATCTTTCTTTAATCTAGAAAATATTTTATTAACTTTCAATTTCGTTTTTAGATCAGATCCTGACGAATATGATCTTCCTGAGTTCGATATAACTCATTCAAGTCTCGGTCTTGTTTTTAACCAATTTATTTTATGGGTTGGTCTTCCGTTTAGTCCGTTCCTCTGCATATTATCTGTCATGAAGTTCGTCTTTATGTTTTACATCATGAAATTCACTTTGATACATTGCTGCAAAGCTCCAGTAAAGTTGTGGAAGAGCAAACAAATTCAAACTTTCTTTCTTGTTGGGATCTTCACAACCCTCGTTGGCGTCTTTGTTACGATTGGACTTGTTATAACAAAGTAAGTTGAGACAATGTCAGGTTAGCCTTAGGCGATAGATTGTAATCGCATTTAAGCACGCAAGCAATCGCGCGTCAAGTTGGCGCTGTCGTCCACACCCTTTCGTGCTTCTATAAATGCTTTTTTGATTTCAAAGCATAAACTTAACTCCTTTATGATTTTCGTTTTAGAATTCCCGTTAGTAAGACGTGTGGTCCGTTCATCGAATACGAAAACATGTCTCAGATCTTCATGGAAGGGATCTTGAAGCTCAAAGAAGGTCACGTCTTCTGGACAATCTTCACAAGTTTTACAAAGCCAGCAATCGTCGGCGGGATTCTCTTAACGATGAGCGTTATCGTTTATTACTTACGTGCAAAAGCTCATGGTCAAATTGCGAAGGTGAAACTGCTGAAGGAAATGTTATATCTGGAGGCAAAGGATAAAGAGTTTCTATTGGGAAATATCAGCCGCCTTGCTCAAGGCAAGGAGTTATCATTCAACTTTAAAGAGGAAGAAGAAAAAATTGTGGAAGAACCCGAGATGCCAATCGATGGCTTCGCAGATCGCGACTGGAAGTACGAGAATAATCTCGCTCGCAACCTGAGATTGGATTTCGAGCACATCCCCACAACATCAGGATACACAAGTGCATTATGATCTTCGATTGAAAAGCTGTGCTTATTCATAACGATCGTCATCTTGTTGTTTTGCAGGATTCTGTGATGAGGAAAATATGAGGAACAGGTTGAGTCGTTACTGACGGTTAAAGCGAAGCCATCCGACGGCATCAGGCAGTATTAAAGTGACCTTACTAAAATACCATCCAATGCAATTTGCGCTAAGAAATTAAGTTATCTCTTCCTCCCAAGCAACAAAGTTGCGATTATTTTTGTAAATTCGTCAAAGCTTCCCTTAAAAGTCAATAAAAAAAATATTTTTCTCGAGTTATTAAAAGTGTTTGCTTTTTTGCAACGTGTTGAATAAACGACGAATTTGCGTGACATTGTGAGCTTACAAAAAAGAAGAAATCGTTTGGAAATTTCCATGAGCAATCCTTCAAGAAAGTCAATACTTTGCTTTCCCATGCGAGAAAAAATTCTTAATCGTGATTCACGTAATTTATGAACATCCCGTTAATAAAGTATTCACTTCGACATTCACCGATGGCACCAACATAAACGACGCCTTGGAAAATTATTTAATTGACGCTCCATAGAAAAAACGCGAAATATTTTCTGACGCTTTTGTTTACATACTCGCGATGTTTCGCTCTCAAACATGTGAGAGCCGCCTCTTGATATTTATTGTTGTTCCTTCTGTGTTAGAATCAGATGTTTTCCCTCTCTGACGGAGAGTTGAGTCGGAATGCACAATCTTGCGCTACTCAGAATAAAAGTTTTCTCTCGTCAGTAGCATTTAGCCATTCGACACGTCAAGAATAATTAAATTCGCTTACATAAATTCAGTTCTTTTCCTCTAAACTAATTGAAACAGTTCGTGACTAAGTTTATCGTGTGATATAAAATTTATTATATATTTTAAACTCTAAAGAAGATTTCAATTATCGCAAAGTTCTCTGGAAGTTGACTTTTTTTTTGATGACGAACATAAACTATTCGAGCAGAAATTTTGGGTTCGACACTGACATGGAAATGGATTTCACCGAGCACTCGCAAAAACGAGGTGAGATGTTGTTTTAAAAGATTTTAGTACGCACTTAAGAACTCCAAAGTAAAGTGAAAGAAGAGAAAAGTGTTTTGGGAAAGACGGAAAAAGTTATTGATCGCCATTTTTCCCTTTCTCTCTTTTCCCTCTTGAGTGCGTTTCGGCAAAAAACTGTTTAAGGGCCACCCGCACCCTCTTTCTAACTTTCTTATTCACACGGTTCTATCGAAAGTTACACAGCAAAAATCTATAAAAGTGCCCTCCATTGTAAAATTATTTGCCAACTTCACTTCCCTAAGAGAGAAACGTAATTTAGGAATAAAACTTTTAGTTGGCTGATTAAACAAGAAAATCCACTCGAACGATATGTTTTGTAATGGGCCGGTCGCCTGTGTCGTCACGAATGATTGAATGTTGTTGAACTTCGCTGGAAAATGCGAGGAAAAGAGAAATTGAAACAACTCGTGTCGACGTTGGCAAAATTTCGCCTTTGACCTTTGAGTCATGAGAAGTCTTTCGGTTTGTTTTTAATTTCGATTTGAATTATTTCATGAATTAAAACTGTCGTCGCTGAGCTTGACAGAAATTAAAGAAAAGATTAAATTGATGAATTAGTTTGAAGTTGAGCTAGAAACGTGACGAATGGAATGTTGTCTAGAGATTTGAAGCATGCGATTGGCAACTTCAAGAACAAGTTTATCGTACGACTCATGTTGCAACAACAATCTTATCATTTATGACGTGGACGAGAATAATTGAGCAAACAATTCTTGTAGACGAAATCGAGTCTTTGATAATTTTGAGTGTTGAGCTTATTTTTAATTCGTTTCATGTTGTCGACCTTCGTTGTTATCAAGACTTCTTTTTATTGACAGCGCTCTTCGCCCTAAGGCAACAATCACTCCAAGTGATTATGCTGCTCATTACTCAAATTGCTTGAAAGATGTTAATAAAAAAAAACTTATAAATACTCAGGAAACTGAAATAATTTGTGTGGGCGAAATTCCAATTTCTTCTTTTTAAAAACTTGATGAGCCAGATTCAGAAACGCATTTGTATTTCACTGGAATTATTTGCCACTAACTCATCGACAGAATTAATGAAATGAATTCATTAAACTGTTTGATGTTTAATTAAAATATTACGGTTTCTATTCGATCGGACTCCCAAAATTTATGTCATGCGTTTTCAAGAATGCTGAGCACGGATTTAATTAAAACGTTTCGCCAGTGAATTCTTTTTTTTATATATTTAACAAAATGGGACACAAGCATCAAATGATTCCTCGCAAAAACATTCCTCCTCGTATGAACTACCAGTGAGCATGGATAATTTATGATCAGCATTTTTTTGAAACTGCGATTGAGTCGAGCTAAAACGGAATCAATGGATTCGTCTGACTTGAGTTTAATGTTTTAATTAAGAAATTCTTCTTCACTAATAAAAGCTATTCACTTCAAATTCTTTCCACCTCGAGCCGCACTTTGCTCGCAATTGTTTGCTGCTAATTATGAAAATTTATTTGCTCAAGAGGCAGCAGACGACTCGAGCGATAAATTAAATTGTCTAGGAAAGCAATTAATTTGAGTCATTAGCTCTTTTGATAAGATAATAACTTAGGATGATGAGAAGATGCACTTCTCGACAAGGAAGGATCATAAACATTGTCATCCGCTCAGAATATTGCTTTTTTGGATATTGGCGGAGTGACGCAGCAAAATGACAATCACTTAGATGATCCATCAAGTTCAAAGTTTTGTATGAAAATCTATTCGTGAACATAAATCAAGTTTCGTAGCCGTCAGCAAGAAACAGAACATGAATCTGTTTCGTGTAGTTTCCCTACACCGAAGTCTCTCAAACATTTTCAACCTTCGGCCTCGCTGCACGTGGCAGAGGAAACGAAGGAAATGTTTGATCATCAACAAAGTGACGAAGAAAAGTTTATTGACATTTTGATGCGGCGAAATTAGCTGCGATTATTTAAATTTATTTTGACAAGGATTAAAATCATTTTCCGTCAACGACAGATTGCCAGATGGCAACCTGACAACTTCATGATCTTAAAAATGTGTCGCCCAGTTTCTTACTTTATGTGAATGACGTCGACGGTTCATCGAGCCACGACCGTTCGGAAAATCTTTCTCTTTTCACTTTAAAAATAAACAGACGCGAAATGTTTTGTGTTACGATTGTGTATCGAAAATCTCGAGAAGCAACAAAGCGAGAATTCTCATCGTCAGTTGTCAGTTGAGTTCTCATGAGACAAGTTTATCTTTAAATTGCACTTGATCTTATTCTTCGAAACTACAAATTGCGATAATCAAATAGTTTTTCTTAGACCGCGATTCAGTGTGTTGCCGCATAAAAATAAAAAACGCCGGGTCGCTATTGCGCCAGACGATAACAAGTTTTATCAATAAAGAGCAAACAGATATAAACGCGAGTTCCAAATTTAAAATCACATTCGTGATTTCATTTCTACCTTCGGCAGTCGTCGTTTAGCACTCAAGCTAGAAAAACCGCGTCTCAAAAAGAGTTTTTCTTGTGAAAAAAATCTCGAAACTTGCTAACAAAGAAAGTTTTTAGACAGAAAATTGCCAGTCACTGTGAACAGCGACTTTGCGTAAAATTGAGGTGAAAATTCGCGCGTGCCACGCAATTACTTCAAGTTGATCGTATTTTTTTATCGTTGTAAACAAGTCCAAGTGAAAATATTCTCAAGAATTTTGTTTGCCCTGCGACGATCACGTGTTCATTTATTTATAGAATACAAAAAAACTTTTAAAGAGTGCAGACGCTGAAATCGTGGGAGAAATTTTCAAAAGAAGAAACGCCGATTCCTCAAGATGAGTTCACGCGGATTCTTATTACGAACCCACGATGATGATTCATTTGATCAGCCCGACTTGCGGCCACTGTCACCAAATATTATCGTTTCGCGAAGTGATTATTTTGCTGCCAGAGAGGGAGGTGAGAATTGGGTTTCAGATTATCATTGTATTGATTACACATTTTATCGTGTCAGACGACTCCGTCGAGTGAAGTTTTCTCAAACGTTTTATTTATTTTGATTCTGATGTATTTCGATTTCGATTGATTCTAAAAATAAATTCGATGTGAATGTCTCTGTTGATGTTATCGTCTTCAATGGAAATGCA
The DNA here is from genome assembly GCA_033063855.1 of Smittia aterrima. Classification (NCBI taxonomy): domain Eukaryota; kingdom Metazoa; phylum Arthropoda; class Insecta; order Diptera; family Chironomidae; genus Smittia; species Smittia aterrima. Next base: position 5,808,394 of record CP093831.1, read on the forward strand.
GTTGTCAGTTGTACAAGCCCTTTTCGTGATAAGGTTTTTCCCCCTCAAAGTCAATAGGAGATCGCTCTTTTAAGCTCAATTAAGTTTGATAGGAATATTTCGTGTTCATCGTCTCTTTTAGTTTTACTTCTTATAATTTACATTAACACTTCTGTTTCAAATTCCTGGTAAATAAATAATAAACTTTTGTTACTTAGAGCTCCCTCGATTATCATTAGTTTGATCTCTTTATGTCAGTCATAACAAACAGAAGTTTGCCTCAATCGTTCAGTAGTGAAAGTGAATTTGCTGGAGAAACTTGCAGAAAATAAAAACATCTTTCGCAATGAATTTCAATCGTCGAGATTCTTTGAATTTAGATGAAGTGCTTAGAGACCCTCAATTTGTTGAATTCCTGAGGAAAAGTAACTTCCTCAGAAAATGGGAGAATCGCAAGCCTGCAAGCGTTAATGCTCTCTTAGGCAAAAGTAAAACATTTCCTTCTTTCATTTTTAAGTTTGTAGATTTCCAATTTTACTAATTATTTTTCTTTCATGATTATTTCTTAATTTCCATCTTCGACGTTCATTCACAAAGAAGACAGCGAATCTCCTGCAATGTCATTGAGTGGCGTCAGTGGAAGTGGAGTAATTCCAAAGACTCCCGACGCTGAAGCTGGAGACGAGGACTTGCCGAATCAGATCTCGGCCGCCTATGAAGTTCCACAATTTCCCATCGAGCAGATCGAAAAAAAGTTGATGCTGCAACGTCATTTGACGGCGAAGTGAGTAAACCTTTCAATTAATCTCTCGCGATGTGATGACTTGTGCAATAAAATGACTTAAACGTCATGAGATGAAAAGTCTCATTAATTTCTTCGCTTCATAAATTAAATCTCAATAAATCGAGAAATCTTTTTCTCACTCACAGTCATGAGTTGTCAGTGATTTGCGCACGCGACATTGGATTCCTTGAGAGTACACAAATGTTGTTTCCTTCAGTCGAGCGGAACAATCTTTGCGGGATAGTCGAGAAAACCTCAACTCGAGTGATTTGATTGTGGTAAAAGAATAAAAATCAAATCCTAACCTGATCGATTACACGAGAAATGCGATATTTGGTAAAAATAGAAAAGAAAATAACGAGCGATTCATTAAAATCCTAATAAAATTGCCAATTACGAAAAATATTTGGATTATTTTGAAGAGCAATTGGAATGCTATGATTCAGTCTTTGCTGATTCAATGTGCAAAGTGGAAGAGTTCGCCATCTTGGTAGGATTAAAGTGCAGTTTGCAATGTCACGATTGATTAACTCAATACAATCAGAGAAAGCGTTTTCATCGCACTATCCGCTTTTCCTTTAATTTCCTCCGTACGATAATTTTTTTCCATCCAGCGAAAGCCAATTTGGAGTAGACAGTTGAGTTGATGTTTTCATTTAGCTTTTTGTTTTCGTCAGGTGAAGTTAGAGTGTGAAGTGTCCTCAACGAAAATGTTTGGTTCGAAATCTGATGTGAAAAAGTTGTTGTGGGAGAGAGCTATGTTGACTTCGAGGTATAAAGCGATGGAAAGGAAACTTAATTGATTCTAACTTATTACTCGAGAGGAACGTTTGGCACTCTGAGTTAATTACTTTATTTGTATCTTTTAATGAATCAATTATTGTTATCGTCTCTTCATTCGCGATTGTTTCCTTCCGTTTTTGGTAAACTGAATGATTCAATTGCGTGCAACACGGAAAGATACTCTCGAGTGAAATAATTACGATGGACGGATGTTAAAAAGTTTCTTTCGAGTTTGAAGGAGTTTAGCCTTCAGAGTGTTCTGACAGTTTTCTATCAAGCTTGCTAATCTGATTGAGGAAAACACGAAGAAAAACTTCACTCGAATGAATTTTTTATTTCATTTGAGTTCAGAAACAGATTTTTGGTTGAGGTGGATCGAAGAATCCTGCAAGAGCTGATGTCATTTGTGGTGGACAGAAATTGAATGTTCGAATGTGGATTGGTCCAGTCTTGATGTTATTGACTTGTCGAGTTTGCTCCGTGTTGCAACATTCGACTAGTTGAACCAGTGAAAGAGACGAAGAAGGATTGCAAACGCCTTCGTGGATGACTGGGCCTTTGTACAAAGCACAGCGAGGTTCATTGCACGGAGTTTTGCACATTCTTGTGTGTCGATTGAATTAAATAATTGAATTTCAAGTTCAAGTTATTTTTAGTCGTTTCGTAACTCACGTGAAAATCGATTGAAGCACCTCAAGTGGATGGAGAATTGACACGAATAATTTGAAATTGACTTGCGCTGGGAATTTATCAAGGACGCGATGCGAACTCGTTGAGATTTGGCGATGAAATGAATTTTAATTTGAGCGAGTCGACAAATCGTTTTTGCTAAGTTGACTGAGATTGAACAAATTGATTTGTTGAGTGAAGTTTGGCTGATTTTCACAAACTCAAAGCTTCCTGAGGAGCAAATCGATTTATTTTGTCGTTAGCGATCAAGAAATTGTTCCTGAAAATTAGAAAATTAATTAACTCGAAAATGTTTGTAAAGAAGAATTTTATTTTCAATTTATTTTCAATCAACTGTTGATTGCGCTAAAAGCAAATCGAGACACAATCTTCGGGGAATTTGATGTTTCTTGTCTCGTCGTTCTCGCATCGATTGACGTGCTTGCTTCCGGGAGTTGCAAAAGGTTGACAATCCAGTCCACAAGGCTTCACAGGAACGCAGCATCCATCGCATGGAAAGAGTGGAACACAAATTGCGTAAGGATTGACTCCGCATTTTGGAACTCGAACATTTGCTTGAGCTGGACGACAAGGCGGTGGGCAGCAGGGTCCTGGCGAGTAACAAGGTTTGAAGGCACAAGTCTTGCAAGCGCAGCTCATGATTGGATGTTGAATTGATTTAACTTTCACGAGAATTTGAAGAAACGATGTTGATCGTTCGAAGTTCGAGAGATGAATGAAAAGTTTCCGGGAGAAGTTTTAAAAGTTGCCGACTGCGATTGAATTTGATTAGTTGACTGGTTTTGTGCATGGATTCCAATCGTAGCAAGCCGCTTTACAAGGACAACCGTAGACGCATCCACAAATCGGTTCGCCTTTCTTTGGCTTGGAGACTTTTCGACATGGAGGACAAGGCACCGGGCAACGTCTTTGTGGGCAACGCGGTGGTTCGCACGTTGTTTTAACAATTGCTGAAGGACAGCAAGGAACACAGACGGGAGGGCAAGGCAAAGGACAAGACAAACAGCAATTGCAGGACATTTCAAAAAGTTTTTTTTGATTTTAAATTTTTTATTCACAAGAAATTTTGAAGCGTCTGAATGTTTTCAAGTTTGGTTGAAGACTGAACTTTTGTTGTTTCATTTGATTGCTTTGATCACTTTGAATGAGCTCTCAATAGTCGGTCGTGTAATATTTCATCGATTCTGTTGAATAGAAAGAAAGTAAAATACGAATATCTTCGTTGAACTTTATCGAACTCACCTCCATTCTCACAAAACATGAACTTCCCACACTTGGCTCCTTTCTGGACCAACTTCTCATTGCAAATCGGCGATTTGTAGATTCCAGTGTCGCAAGGATTAAATGGATCGACGAAAGTGTTGCAAGGAGGAATCGAACGACATTGCATGTCGTCAGGGCAACCAGAAGCGCAAGGTTCACAAATGTCGCAGCAACACGGAGAATTCATTTTAATTAACTTCAGATTTTGTAAATTGAGACTTTTCGTTTTGAACTCTGACAAAATATTGTTGAGAAAAATATTGTTGCTAAGCTCACTAAGATTTTAAAACAAAAATATTTTTATTTACAGAGTAATGGAAATCGATAGACACTCATTGGCCCCAGAGGTCGCTGGAATCGATGACAACATCTCAATCGATGAGCATGACTTCGTTCCGCATTTTCAACGCGTTTCAATCTCCGGAGAAGACACTAGTGGTGTTCCACTTGAGGATCTTGAACGAGCCTCTCGGATGTTATGCACTTCGCTTGAGTTGCGTGAGCGATACATGGCAATGTCTCATCAATCGTTCCCTCAAACCACCGGAAGATTCGTTCGTGCTCGACAGGAGAAGGATGCTCACGTTATTCATCACGACGATAAGAAATCGATTGCTGGTAAGCGCTTTCATTCTTTTTCTTTTCATAAATTTATTCTAATTTTCTTTAACTTCCGTCGAATGAAAATAAATTTAAATCAAAACCTTTCAAGATCAACGAGGTAACAAGAAATGAAAAATGTTGGATGAGTCTTCATGTCGTTTTCCGTTCTTTGACTAACTGTTCGGGTTTTCTTTCGTCCTCACAAATTTTCTGTTGATTCGCAAATTGATTGTGCAATGAAGTGAAACTAATTTTTTGTCGTTTTACTTTTAACAGAACATCCAGTCAATCCGCCAGACAATCTCGATCCATGGGAGCTGGAATTTCCAGAAGATCTCAATCATACAATCGTTGCCAAGAAAGGCACTTTCGAAGTTTACCGCGATGCCGAAACTAATGACAAAGTCGACTATCCATGCCCAAATGTCAACGAATTTATTCGAGATATGCAAACCATGTGTGGTTTCATTGCTGACGGTCCATTGAAGTCATTTTGTTATCGTCGTTTGAGCTATTTATACTCAAAGTATCAACTTCATGTTCTACTCAATGAACTTCGTGAGCTTGCATCGCAGAAAGCTGTGCCCCATCGCGACTTCTACAATATCAGAAAGGTCGACACTCACATCCACGCCGCGTCGTGCATGAACCAGAAACATTTATTGCGTTTCATTAAGAAAACTCTAAAGCAAAACGCTGACGAAGTAGTCACGTTCCATAGAAACGGACAAGAGATGACATTAGCTGAAGTTTTCAAGTCAATGAACCTCACAACTTATGATTTGACTGTTGATATGTTGGATGTTCATGCTGTGAGTAAAACTCAATCATTGATTGAATCGAAGGAAATTTAATCAACTTCTCTTCTTCTTTTTTAGGATCGAAATACTTTCCATCGGTTCGACAAATTCAACGCCAAATACAATCCGATTGGAGAATCGCGACTGCGCGAGGTTTTCCTCAAGACCGACAATTATCTGAACGGAAAATATTTCGCTCATATCATCAAAGAAGTTGCAAGTGACTTTGAGGAGTCAAAGTATCAGAATGCAGAGCTGCGTTTGTCAATCTATGGAAAGTCTCGAGATGAGTGGGCAAAGTTAGCGAAATGGGGGTTGAAGCATAACGTTTACTCAGACAACATCCGTTGGTTGATTCAAGTACCACGTCTCTACGACATTTTCAAGACAAACAAGTTATTGACGTCATTCCAAGAGATTCTTGACAATATTTTCTTGCCACTCTTCGAAGCCACGAACAATCCGAGCAAACATCCAGAGCTGCACAAATTTCTTCAATACGTCATTGGTCTTGACTCAGTCGACGATGAAAGTAAACCAGAGAATCCACTTTTCGATCCTGATATGCCACTTCCTGAGAACTGGACGGTCGATGACAATCCTCCTTATGCTTATTATCTCTTCTACATGTACTCGAATCTCACTGTCCTCAACAACTTCCGTCGAGAGCGAGGCTTGAATACTTTCGTTTTGAGACCACATTGTGGAGAAGCAGGTGCAGTTCAACATCTCGTTTGTGGTTATTTGATGGCTGAGAACATCTCTCATGGGTTGATGCTCCGAAAGGTTCCAGTTCTTCAATATCTTTACTACTTAGCGCAGATCGGAATCGCAATGAGTCCACTCTCAAACAATTCGCTTTTCTTGAATTATCATCGTAATCCGTTACCGGAATATCTTGCTCGTGGACTTATCGTATCATTGTCAACTGATGATCCTTTGCAGTTCCACTTCACAAAGGAACCTTTGATGGAGGAGTACAGCATAGCAGCTCAAGTGTGGAAGCTTTCATCATGCGACATGTGCGAGTTGGCTCGTAATTCTGTTACGATGTCAGGTTTTTCACATACCGTGAAACAGCATTGGCTTGGACCTAATTATACAAGAGAAGGCGTTCCCGGTAACGATATCTCACGAACCAACGTGCCAGACATTCGAGTTGCTTTCCGCTACGAGACACTCTTGGACGAATTATCAAACATCTACAAAGTTGTGATGGACAATGCTTAAAGCATCGACTGAAACGGCTTCTAAATAGCTTCGACATATTGTTCACAAGTTTCTAGATAAAGAATTGTTGGTGAATGAAAGTTTTTTAGGAAAGTGTTATTTCAGGACCAAATTTAAAGCAGGATTACTGATTCAAAAGAAGCTTAGCTTTCCATTTGTAGTGTCTTATCTAATGGAGGAGTTAAAAGCCGTGTCATTAATTTCCTTTGCATTGACGATTTATTCAAAGTTGAATCAAAAACTCTCTCTATCTCTTTGCCGTATCAAATCAATTTTTCCCTTCATTAAGGAATCATCAAAACAAACTTTGCTTCCTGTTTGCTTTAGAATTTCTTCTTACGTATCTCCTCAAATAATCGAATTTCTATGTGATTCTCTTTTGTATATCAAAAAAATCTATTTAAAATTAGCTGAAACCTATTTAACAAAAAGGAAACGAGATTGATGAAGTATTTGGAAACAAATATTTCGTTTCTATTGAATTTATTTATGTCTCATGATGTAACATGATGAAAACTATTTTCCTCTTGTAATCTTTGTTGGAAAATAAAAATATAAAAAATTAAATCAAAGCTTGAGAATGTGCATGCAATTTATTAATTATTTATTTCTGGTTGATTTATTGCAGTCACGCATCATTTTGCAAATTATATCATTTGAATAAACGCATCGCTTCAGTGAATCTACAAAGAAATGATCAACTTTGAAAACTTATCGGAGTTTGCTTTGAATGCTTCCATTTGATTTCATTTTATTTGATCTCTGCTTTCCAAATGGTTTCCTTAATGTACAAGCACACAATTTTTATCGTCAAAGAAATTAGCAACCAGGAACTCGTGCAAATCCATTTTTACGAAAACTTAAGTAAATATGTGGGAGCAAACTAAAATTCACTGTAGAATTAAATTTAAGATCTTTGAACAATGAAATCATTTTTCTAATTGAATATTTTAAAAGTCACTTTCTTGGTTTCAGGTATCGTTGCTTTAGATATTTGCTGATACGTATTTCGTCGCCATTGTTGGTCCATGGACGGAAAGTTTTCGGTTAATTTATGAACCGTTTCTAAGGAGACGCTCGAATTGAATTAATGTCACCAAGTAAACGCATTCGGTTGACAGAAACTGAAAAGAATTTCCATTTATTCAAATCACTCAGAGCAACTTCATTTTTTTCTCACCATTTTTAATAAAGATCCATCGACATTGAACATTCCACAATTCAATTTTGAAAGCTCAAGACATTCAAAGCTGCTGCAATCATTTTCTTCTATCACTAAGGAGCTTGATATCTTTTTTAATATTCCTGCAATCTTCTTCGACTAAAAAAAGAAATTGACGACAACTGAATAAGATTTGAATTCAATTCACCTCGTTCTGAATTAAGGAACCAATAACACAAGCTAACGTCAGCATAGTGTGAGTTATGATCATGAAGTATTTGTACCATTTCGCTACAATTTCGAAATCATTTCCTTTTTCAAAAGACGCTTCAAATGTTCCGAAGATTCCAAAAATTCCATTGAGAAGATATGCAAATGTCAGAAGAGTAACTTGAACACTCATAGCTCTATTGAGTAACTTTATAGTGTCATCGACGATAAACAGAAGTTTGTTTGCTTTCCTTATGCTTTCTAAAGTATCAGTTTTACTAAATACACAGTTCGACAAGTTTCTGAAAGGAGGAGAATTGCAAAAGCTTTCGATTTATTTTATTCAATAATTACCTGAGATGAGTCGAAAGTTGTTTCAAGTTTTGAAGCAAGAGAAACGACATTACGATGTATGACTCGAATGCAGCGTTGTAAACAAATAGCAAATAACTTCTAAGCAACATTCTGATAGGTTGAAAATCTCGGCAAACAAAATAACTCCCATACAAAGCTTTGAGCAGCCAATTCAAAAGCAAAAGCTTGAACTGCTTGTCGTAGTTCTGAGAAGGCAAACCTTGAGACTTTAAAATGAAAATAAAATACATTTCTTTTGACGAGCAATCACTGAGAGAACACTCACAAATTCATTGAACTTTACGAAGGCTCTTGTAATTTCAAAAAGAGTTTTCCTGTTTTGAAAGTTGAGTTGAATGCAAAGGAATGTAACGGATGAGGTGACACATTCAAGTAAATTTATTCCGACAAGAAAAACTTTTGATGAACTGCTGTACACTTTGTTCATGACCAAGTTTACAGAGAGAAAACAAAAATAAGCAAAAATGCTGGAGTGAATGAAAGTAAGTAAAGCTCCGATGATTGAGATTTTAAAGATTTTTGATGGAAAGACGAAACAAGAAAATCCAGAAGCTCTCAATAAGCTTAAATAAAGTCTGAATAGATCTTCAAAAGACTTTTTTTTCATCAAGTTCATAACACAACACTTCAACTCCACTTCAACCCAATGAACTGTTTATTTGTTGGGATCACGAATCAACGAGGTAATCAACTAAATTGATTATACATTAAATAAATAATTTTCAACTCATTGAGCTGATAGTGAGTACCTGTGAAAACTTAATTTTAATTGAAAGGCTTATCAAATTCAGAGCATCAAGTTTGAAGACAGAAGCTTTTTATCTCTCAATCTATCGATAAAGGAAAATTGATCAGTTTAATTGAATTAATGTAAACAATGTTGATGGAAGATTTTAATCGATCGGCTAAATTAATCTAAAGTGAGCAAACTTTTATAAGAAATAATTTTTTGGAAATAAAATGAAAAGTTAAAATAATTTTTCTGATTTAAAACATTTTAAATTTTTCTTGAATTCCAATCGAAACTTGAAATTTGAACTTCAATAATAATCTTCTCATTCAATTTCCTTGAGAACACATTTTTGAAATGTCTTAGAAAATAAATCTTTGAATCTGCTTTCAAATTTATGGTTTTACATTTTAGCAATTAGAATGAATTTGTTTAAAGAAGATTGCAGACTGCCACTAATGTACACTTTAACAAACTCAATAACAGAACGAGGAAGTTAAGTTCGACTAAGTTGTCGAACATGTTTATTCAAAAGCACCGCAGGTATCGCAAATAACGTAAAGGTTATACGAATAGATGAAATCAAATCATAAATGAAGTTGCTACAGTTGAATAGTTCAGGTACGTTATGAAGTAAGAATTTAATTATCAGCGAAGGAAAATAATAATTTTGCTCTTAGCTTCAGATTTATTTGCGAAGCGTTCGAGAATGAAAACAGACAAAAGGTGAAATATTTTCGTCGAGATAATAAGGTTTATCTCCTCGCGGCTGTTTTTGCTTTTCATTAAATATTCTATCGCATTGTTTCACGACTCAACAGCTGAGATTATTCCATTCTCGTGGTAGACTTAATTCAATAGAACATGAAAATGAATCACAAAGTGCGTTGTATTTACGGCCTCGATATTTTCCAACTTTTGGAGTTTATTTAGAAAATGAAAATATGAAAATTATCTTAACAGAAATAATTAGTAATTTCAATCCAGCTGCTCATGGTTGAAAAACCTAGTGAGTTTTTGCTGCAGTTATTGCAGCTCAGAGGAAATAAATTGTAAAAGGAGAATTTTCTTTGATCAACGATTCAATAGAAAAACTTTGTTTGATATTGCAATGTCAAAGAGTTTCGTATGAATAACATATTTTCGCGATTGCTAAGCGAGCCTCGCTTTCGATGTCAACTTAATCAAAGGATTTAAACTTTCAGCAAAACTGAATGAAACGTTTTACGATCAAACAAAATTTTAATTAAAAATTTCCATTGACAACATCTTAAGCTTCGTACGCTCAACAAATTGATAAATTGTCATTTACGCTTCTTCTTCTAGATCAGCATTTCATTGACCTTAATGACAATTTCCTCCTGGCTTCAAACAATATTGCTTTAATTTGCAATTTATTCAAACTGCTTGGAAAGACCAGCTTTGATGGTGTAGAGATAACATCGTCATTGTAATCAACAGCGGGCATCTTGTAGAGAACACTTTCTTGATGTCGTCAAATGAAAGCAATTTCGTTAAATTCCCTCAGAGCGAATGAAATTTAATCAATGCTGGGAACGTCGTTAGCTTAAATTGCAATTCGACGCTGTCGACGCAGACTACTGAGCCTCGACTAAGTCTTCAAATGATTCTTCTTGAAGTGGAAACGGAAACTTTCAAAAGCACTGCAATTTCCATCAATTTTGCAATTTCATTCCATTTCTCTCTCAGTCGAAATCATTAAAGGTTTACGACTCGGAATGGAAAGGAGCACTACACTCTATCATGTTTCCTCAGCATTAAGCGAAAGCCACTTAATCCTTTAATCATCTAAATGATAGTTTGTTGCATTTCATTTGCGACAATGCTTCATTTTTATTTTCTTTTTAATGCCACGAGAGATTATCTGGTTAACGAGTCGAGACGACGTGAATGGCTTGCGATGGAAAAAAAGGAAAGAAAAGTTTCCTTTTTCACTTGCATTCCCAAGCTTTAAATCTCAGTTGAAGGAGGATTTCTCGCGCTTCCATTCATTGAGTCAATAAAAATCTCAAGTTGCTCATCCACTTCAAGCATACGAGTCACGTAACATGCACGTCGGGTTTTCGTGTAAATAAATCTCTGATATCACATCAAAGTCAAAGCGTCATTTTCAATGAGTCTGGAAGAACTCAATTATTTCGCTTGCTGCCGGCAGCCGAGCAAAGATTTAATATGACGGCGAAGGTTCTTCTCATGTAAGCAGAGCAAAGCAGACAGGAATTAGATTTACTCTGTTACTTTATTGGGTCCTGATTTACACACAAAATCAAATAAAAATCGTGCCTTCTTACAAGCTTCTGGCAACATGTACAAGTCTCATGAATGTCAAGTTTGTTTTGCGTTTCCTTGTTCCAATGAAATAAATGGCGTAAATGTTCCCCCAAATGAAATTGAATAAAAATATCGATTTCGCATTAATCTTGTTTTTCGAATATTAGCAAAATTAAATTTTCCTTCCAATTAGTCGACATCAAGAATCAATTTGCTTTTGGGAAAATTAGATAATCTTCAATTAATTGCGCAGTAAACACTCGAACTTTCATTTGGGCACGAGAGATGGCAAATTAAACTCAATTGCTCTGTAATGTGATCACAATTAATGATGCTTGAAGTGAAATGAGCCAGTAGATGTTCCAATCAATAATTGAGTGCTTTGTTCGAGAGTAAAACATGAGAACTGCGTCCTTTTCCCTTTCAACACCCTCTTCACTGTTTTAGATTTGTCAGACTGAAGCTTCGCTTGGACAAAAGAATGCTCGAGGCTTTCAAACAAAAGGGTCAAGGAAACTTTTCATGGACCGATCCAATTCAATGTTCTCAAAGTCAATTTAAAGTTTGGGAAGACGCTGAAGGGAATTCGTGAATTCTTCACAACAACTTGATGCATCGCAAGAAATTATAGGGAAATGCAGCAGTGACCGCAATTGCTCAAGTTTGAGGAAAGGGTTTTTACTGCGAGAAAAATTTAAGAGAGTTTTTAAATTTAAAGTAAAATTGCAGATATTTAACGTCCAAACTTTTTTTTCGTAGAAAAATCCCTAAAACAAAAGGATAAAGCAATTTTCAAGAAAAATTCTTCCGTCTCCTATCCAAAGTCTGTAATCGAAAGCCACAAATTCATAAAGTTTTCAATTGAATATTTCCTCATGCATCGATGGAAGTTTTGAAATAACTTAGTTAATTAAAATAAAACTGCAAGCTTCCACAGAAATTCTCAAACAAATTCCAGACACAAAAATGTTTGAAATGTCTTGGCTAACTCTGAGGTTAGCTCGTTGTCCTCTGGAGATTCAATTTACATAAGTTCACCAATCCATGTCGAGCATGAGAGCGTTTGTGGTTTGATTGTTTGCCCTCTCCTGATGTGCTCTCTTCATTCAGTCTAGCTCAGTGCGGTTGAAGACCATGCCCTGGCTTCTCTTGGTGTCATTAAATTAAATCTTTCAGCCACGGCACGTTAAAAATTAATTAAACTTGGGCGATTCTCTTGAACAACTTTTACGAGTTGCAATTTGTTTCAAAGTTTAAGCTTAAACTTCGGAGAAGGGAAACGATTTTAACGCAGCATAATGTTACTTCAAAGTGTCTTCAACAACGAGTCGTTTAGAGAATTTATTTCAACTCAGTGAGTTATGGTGATAGCAACGAGCATTTAGCGAGATTATTTATTTGAAAGCTGTTCTATTTTATTTATGATTGAGGATAAGCGTCAGACGCTCGCGGCTGCAATAATTCATCAATCTACTGGCATCAATAAATCGATAGCCAATGAATAAATCGAAAACAACTTTCAAGCCCTGATCGATTGTTTCAAATAATTTATTAATCGTTGAGGTTTTCAATGAAAACTTTCGTGTGTTGTCTAAATAATTTATTCGGAATCAAACGACATGACCACTTAGACTCGTTCGAAATGTGGTTTTTTGCCTTCGGGATTTTGAAGTTCTGAACAAACATTTAAAAGTGAAAGCTTGGTGTGGAAATAATAAAAGAGAATGATGGAGACAGTAAGAGGTCACAAAAATCATTATCTTGAATGTTCTTCCGCGAAGCATTAGCTTTAACATCAAAGCAAAGTTTAAACATTGAATGTAACTGCTTTTTAGCTTTGTGCTCCTTAGTTCTTCATTTCCTTTGATCTCTGTTTATCTTTCTGTCACCCAAGCCTGAGATTCCTAGGAGGAAGGATGTCTCCAAAAAGCTTTAAAGGTTGCTAAACATTGCGGTGACTCTCACGCTAAGTATCACTGAAAACGCGCAGAGTAAATTAAAAGCTGTTTCAATAACATTGACTAGTGGTTAAAAAAACTGACCCAGAATCATTCCGGTTGAATTTCGCTGATTTCGTAATTTAATCGAGTAATCAGAGGATATTTGTGGAAGAAATCAATTAAATTAAAACGAATGTCAATCCATAATCGATGAGGCTAAGCCGATTCCGATCGAGCACTTTCATGCAAAAGTTCTGATGAATGAGTTTAATTTTTAAAGCCATCAGTCAAGCTGCTCAAATTGAGCATAACTTGGATACTTCGAATATTTGTTAAAATATTTGCAAAACTGAAAGACATCAATCAAAAGAAAATATTTCTTACAGTTTTCAACGAGTTTCTTTTATTCCTTCAAAGCTCAAACAAAATAGTTTCAATTTCATTCAATAACATTTTCTTCGGAAGGTTCAATCAATTAACATCAATCTTATCAATCATTTCGACGAAATTATGTTGGCTTTGATGTAAAAGAAACGTTTCTTGCATTGACCTCGTTCCATCACATCAGCAAATTGCTCTTGACAGAGAGCTGATCACATCAACGGGCGATGAGCAAAAAGCACGATTTGCATGCTGTGCGAGAAAAGCTTCCGTTGGTTATACCGATGGGATTTCGTTGAATGACAAAAACTACATGCCATGCAATCACTTTTCCATTGAATAAACATTCTTCTCCGCTTTAACATCGTCAATTCATTTTTTTCCTCTCCAACGACGAGTTCAATCTGTTTGCCTTTAAAGACGTTCGAACGAGAGGAGCTTTAAATATTTTTTTATTGTCACACGGAAGCAACGGCATAAGGAGTTAGAAACGTGTCATCTTCGTCGGAGCCTTCACCAATTCTTCTTTCGCCATCGGAAGCGTCCTCATTATCCGAATAACTATCACAATCATCGTCATTATCGAAGGGCTTCGGAATCCTCTTTCGACATTGACTGTCGCCGTCAATCAAATAGCTCTCGTTTTTGTTAGCATCGACATTAAGCATATCTTGTTCGTTCTGCATGTCATCATCGCAGTAAGAGTGTGTAGTCGAAGTTTTCATGTCATAGGAGCTGTGTCAGAGCTCGATAATTGTCTCGTTCATCTTCCATGAAATGCCTGAGCGCAACATGTGATAAAATTTCATTACGGCCCACATTGCCAGCGACTGCGAGGAAAAGGAGTTGAAGGAAAGAAATCGGATGGAAAGACGAGACGGAAATTGTTCATTTCATGATTTTATGGCTCCAATTAAGCTCGAATTTTTCTTTTTAACTTACGTTCAACAGAACTCGCGACAGGAAGAACATCAGCTCGGTTTTGCCGAAAACATCGAAATGCTGCTTGGATACGAAACAGAACGAAAAAGAGAGAAATAGAGAGAAAATTCAAGTCGTAAAAGTTTTTATCGTCGAAATAGTTTTTATCGCTTTTGTTGACGTGAGTCTGAGAATGACAGAGCTGACTTGTTAAAAATCATGAAAGCTCTCGTCTCGCGCAGCCATCAAAACCAAGATGAACTTACACCAAATATCTGATCTTTGAGTACATTCGCGTAAACAAGACCGAGCGCCTCGAAGGATATAAAAGTCAAAATTCCAATTAACCATGGAACGACAAGTCCCGCGTTCTCCTGAAATGAAAATCGTGAAGGTCGTTGTGAATTTTTGACGAGTTTTTGGAAAAAAGTGAAATGAAAGTCATGAGAAGAAAAGCCAAAACTATATGCGACATATTGTCACATTTTGTTCCACTCGATATGAAGGAACTTACTGTGTAGACGCCGATTGCAAGTAAGACACTTAGTACCATCATGGAAAACTGCGAGAAGATGATTGCATAATAAGCTATTTGGACTCCTTTCCGTTGTACATAAAGCGAACGAAAGAAAGTGAAAAGGAGATCAAATTAGATTTGGGAATTCGGAAAGATTCACGCTGTCTCTTACCGTAATAAACGTCGCCAAGGCTTTGATACTTCTTCATGTTGACACTGATTTGCCATGAATACATGAGCACGACCAATATTGAAATGTTCTGTCGAAGAAAAAAATAAAAAGCGTTGACGATATATTGATAAACACGTGTCGCGAGAGAGTACAACATCCCGACACTGTCGTAAAACTCGCAGAGAAACATCGTCGGCAAACAAAAGTTTCATACTTCTGTACGTGAAGCTCATGACAAACGTTTAATTAAAATGTTTTTGGGGTTTTGACTGCTCTAGAGCTTTTAGTGTTCACCGCACAACGTAACACCTCAACTCACCAGAGTATAAATTGCACTTGTTAATGCCCAATTCTTGTACGTGAATTGTCCACAACATCTGCTTTGCTTTTTCTTCGGCCCGTAATAATGGTACACTGTTGATTTCATTTCACTGCTTCTGTTCGTGTTTCTTCTTTATGAAACTTTTTCCTGCTCCAAGCGATGGAACGTTGAGTGGAGCATTTACTTTCACTCTCGGTAACTACATTTATTTGCTGTGTGCTGGCCTCGATGCCTCATTAAAAATTCAAAGCAACGACTCGAAGGAAGAATCCAAATGTGGAAGGAAGGTTCAGTTGGCTGGAGGGTAAAAGGGAAACAATGACAGCTTCACTTTCTCAAAAGTATTCGCAATGCGTTTTGAGAAATGAAGGCAAAACGTGCGAGTGAAGCTAAAGAAGACGAGCAAAGCCAGCCGTGTCTGTTAAGTAAGCCATAACGAAGTATTGAGACAGCTTTTATGAAATTAAATGGAGAAATTGGTGAGCGTCAAGGAATGTGATGGCAAGCCAGGTGTAGACGAAGAAATGCGCGATAATCTTTCTTCCTTTCTTCATAATCTCGCCTCAATTCACTGACTTTGAGTTAGTCTACGACTTGATGAAGTAGAAACATCAATCGGGTCAATGATCAGGCGTCATCTTGTGATATTTATTTTTAGTAATAAAAAGGTTTCTTTTAAAAATGGTTGCTTTTATTGAAAAATCCACATTTCAAAAGTCGGATTGAGAAATGTTCTGACGACCTGTCTCAAGCTTTTCTAATTCATTCGATTTTTAAAATTCCTCAAAAAGGTTTTTTTTCTTTTATTTTTTTCATCTGCCACTCGTGGTTGCTTTCATTCACTCAAAACATTTCCATAGCTTTAAGTAACGTCGCTCGTCTTTTTCTTCCTTCGACTCCATCGTTTCGTCATTAAATCACGACCGAGCGAAAGGCAAAGCGAATTTGAAAGAGATCCAAATAATGATCAACCCTCTCTTTGAGTCCGTAACGTAATCTATTTCAACAAACTAAAGGCTAACGTTGCACGGATTGGCTGCCGAGCTGGAAAATGTTCAGCTTTTTAAGGGTTCAATGAGATTCAATGAGGGATGAATTCGATGTAGCGTTGAAATGAGAAGGATATTTCCATGAATACGAAATCACGTATTGAAACTTTACCATTCAAATATTGCAACGAAAATGATTTTCTGAAAAATCTCCTGAGTTGAAATTTTTCAGTCAAATAAAAATTATTTCTTCAAACGTGTTTATGATGTTTTTCGCTTTTAAAAATGAATTCAATTTCGTGTGAACACATGTGACCGATGCAAAGAAAATTTCTATTCGATTTCGATAGGAAAACAAAAGCTTTTCCTTTCCATTCTAACGATGATGACGAGGACGGGACGGATGTATAGCAACTGCAAACTTAATTACAGTGTAATAAGAAAGATTAGAGCTTCCTTAATTACTCGATTTCACTTCTATCCTGTTTTTCCCTCCGTTTGGCTTCATTAATCATCGAACGGATAATGAAATTATTTGTGAATCTCGAAAAATATCTCGAATGGCAAAGCGAGCGCCTGAGAGGAAACTCGTTGAGTTTCCATTTTCATTAAGAAAAGGTTTCACCAACCTAAGCACTTTAATTTAGTCCAACACAGCGCAGAATTGTTGTTTGCGTTTGAAAACAATTATCGTTCTCCTTTCGGCAATTCCATAAGGTTCGCCTTCACTTTTAATTATCAAAGAAACACATTAATACATTCTTATTCCTTCAACGTCAAGTCTTAGCCAAAGTAAATCCTTCTTCGAACAGTCTTTTGTCAGGAAAGTTTCACTTGCCTCTTCAGTTATCTTGTGAAGAAAAAAGTTTTTCCGAGATTTACATCAAGACGAGCAATTTCTTTTTTTCTTGATTGAAAGTTTGTGTAGCTCTTCTCGCTTTGAATCCCGTTATCAACTGAATTGTTTCTCCTAAAATACAAAGCTTTTAGATAGAATCAACTCAAACTGGAACTTCCAGGAAAACATTTCGAAAGAGACAATTTTCTCCACTGGAAAACTGGTACCCGCTTTAAAATGAGCACAAAAATGTTTGAGAGAGAATGAATTCCTTAAATCGCAGCAGATTGAAAATGTCTGATTAATGAACAGCAACCAGCGCTTATTAATAAATCAAAAGGCTTTCACGAAAATGTTTTTAAATTAATTATCTTCTCTTCAAAACCACAAAATAAATTTTATTTAACAAGTCGACTACATTTTCAGTGAAATTCCTAAAGTTATTAAAGTTTTAAATAACCACATTCCACGCTATTATGAAATTGCGTTGAAATTTTGCAATTTATTTCGCTGAATACTTCGAACTCATATTTTTCCAAATTGCAAAGTGCTGCAGGGACCAATTAAAAGTTAATCGCGAGTTAAAGCAAAGATCAAAATTGATACAATTGACGTCGGGTAATTTACTCATTCGCTCGGAATGTAATTTAATTGGTTTAATGATCGCAAGTAAATTGATAATTTTTTTTGATGAGGGTTCCAAATCTCTCACGGCTTCGTCGCAAAGTTTAATTATAATTTCCTGTGACAAGGATGTTCTTGTTTGCGATCCCTAGCGAAGCTCAGCGAACTCCAAATTATGCCAACCCATGAATTGTTAATAAATTACTGCTAAAAGTCTCATCCTTGCGAAATTATCCTTTAATGTCGTCGTCTTTCATCACCTTTTTTACGTTTTCTTAGCTCGTAGACGGTTCAAGCATCAAAAGAGTGAAAAATCTTCGTCTCTCGTCGACGATATTCTTAATGAACAAGCGACAGAAAGTCATTGGGGAAATCTAACTGAAAGTATTAGCGTCAAAGCTGACGAAAATAACAAATTCTTTTCTCCTCTCTTTCGAACTGATTCATTCTTCTTTGATGCTCCTCATTACTTACCCAACAAAGAAAAAACATCAAAGAATATTAATTAGAAAAAAATCCTCGACAATCCATCTGAAGTCTCGAAGGACATTCTTCTTTAATTCCTCCGCTTACACAATTCGAAATGGAAACGATTGGAAAAACGAGCTATTCCCATTTGCAGCCACGAAGAAACTTTTTCAATTTTATTCCACTGTTACCGTAGAAATCCGTTCTGATGATGTAGCTTGCAAATGAGCAATTTAAAAGATGGCAAACTGAAGCATTTTTTACCGCTTTGTTTAACTTTACATGCTGCGCTAATTTTCTCGGAAAAATTTCCCAAGCTCGAGGTATCCCAGAGAAAAAAAAACGACAGTTACAGTAATTTACGTCAACATTTCTTCCTTAATGAATCAGCGTTGACAAATGGAGCTCCATGTCAAAAAGCAACGTCTTATTGCTGAAGCAAAACTTCCCCCAGAAAAAAAGAGTGAATCGATTAGATTGACTTCCGATCTCAACTTCGCGAGACGCCCAAGGGAAATTCCCAGGGAAATTTGTTGCACACCTTTCAAAAGTTCCTATACCGAGGCTTCCCTCCATCAACATCTTGTTAACAAGCTGAAATTGCTGGCAATTACGGCGACGATCTTTTTTTCCTCAGCAACAAATTACACGTCACGTTCTCCTTCCCGTCTCGCTGTCAATCCTTGCGAATTCTTTTTGTTCAACATCTGGAGCCGCCAAGTTTTTATCTTGGTGTGACAAAGCTTCGAGGCGTTAATTATACTGCATGAGAGCGAAACGTTGTAACGAAGAAAAGTTGGTCTTTGCTTAGGGAAAGATAAACAGTTGGATCTGGAAGGAGAACTTTTTTTTCTTCTCTCTCTCGTGATGATAATGATGATGATGAGACGGGCCATTGAGCGTGGAAGTTCTAGGAAAAGTTCTTGAGGGGGGCAGTAATTGATTAATTGCTGTTTTATTCGACCGCAAAGAAAAGCTCTTAGCGAGGAAACTGTTTGCTTTATCAACTGGTTGCCACTTCATCCGACAGCGAATGCATTTTCAACCTTCTCAAGAAAATTTATTACTTCTGCCTTAACTTCCATTTATTATCCGTTGAAGGGATGCTCCTTTTAATCATCATTAGGTAATTGTTTACTAAATCAGACAGAGAACGGAATGTAGGTCAGTTGGGTTGCTTGAAGTGAACTGAATGATTTTGGTTGTAATTTATTACTTCGCTTATACCGGAATCGAGATTAGAACAACAAGAAGTTGTCTCAGATGGTTTGAAGTTTTCAAATCCCTGATGTTCATTGAACGACTCTCCCCCTTATCCGATAGGATTCATCAACCAGTCTCAATCGATATCGGTGAAATATCCTTCCTCAATGCCTAATCGTTTGGTTTGGAAATTTATTTTCATGAGACTGCCTCACATAAAAAGTCAGGCGAGACCGAGAGAGGAAGTAGAACTTAGAGGAGCAAGTGAAGCAAAATGTTCAGTCGGGCAGTAAATTTAATTCGCAAATAAAAAGAAAATAATAAAACTCATTTGAGAGATCGAGACGGCAAACAGAGATGGGAAAACAATATCGATTACATTGGACCAACCTGACCAATCGAGTATAAAAATATTTAGTTTTATTGTTTGAAAACGTAATTTATTTCAATCGGATAGAAAATTGTTGGAACGGAAAATAAAAGCTCATTAAACTCTTCCTCATTGAGTTCTCTTTTTTTCTTCCTCAACTCAAGGCCAAAAGCTCTGAATCATCTTCAATCGTAAATGAATTTATTTTCCTCCTTGAGATCATTTCGACGAAGAACTTTGCTTCATCCTGCAAACCAACAGATTACGACTGGCCTTCGTTTTGCTATAAATTTATTCTTCGATCCATTTAACATCCCAAACGCGAATTACTTTTTCCATTTCTCTCGATAATTGCCTATCACATATCAACAATTGCTCCTCAATTAGTTGAGGTCGAAAGCCCCAAAAGAAAAATCTCATTTTCCCCACAAATTTATTTGTTTTCCATTAGAATCCGGCAGCAAGGCCATTGCCGTTGCTGTAAACAAACAAATAAATATCGAGATGAAGGAAATGGATTATTTATTTCATGCAGCATCTGTCCCTTAAGAATGAATCGTCTTATCAGATTTACAAAATGCTACACGAAAGCAGATTTTCGAGTGATGACGGAAACGCTCTGATTTGCCTTATCCTATGAAAGCTTTGCTGTCATAAGATTACGGGACGTTCATCGTTGCTCTCGGAATTTACAATTGCGTCAAAATCGTTTTCAGCTTGATGCGTTTAGCCTTATTTGATAAGATTGCTTGGATACCCTCCAATGATGTCAACTTTGAATTTCCTCTAAAATGTGATTACTTTCGCTACATTTAGACTTCTCTTTGACGTAAACTCTCGCTTGGCTATATTTAAATGTTGATTCATAATCGTTTGCACAAAAAGTAAAAAGCGAACGTTAAAAGTTTAATTGATAAGAACTGGAAGCAATTAAAAGTGTTGGAGCATATTTACACTTTGTAATTTCAATGAACGCCTGCACATAATTCAACTCAATTTTGTAATTAAATGGTTTGCTAACAAATGCTTTAAGGTTAAAAAGTTTGCTTTCAAATGAGTATCATCGACTTACTTTTATCAAGCGAGAGCGTTTCAGAAGCGTTTTCTCACTTCAAACATCAAAGATATTCATTACGTTTAATGTTCTTTGCTATATTTTGCTTTGTTATGCTTTTTTTCACTGACGTCGACACCTTCAAGCGACTTGTAATCGAGCTCTGCAATTTTCTCTTTTGATCTCCCGCAGTCGTCACCATTGTTAAAAGGAAATTTATGCAAATTGAAACGACCATGGGAGCAAAAGCAAACGAGTGACATGTAATTGAAACACGATAAGGTAAAATTAGAAAAGTTTTTCATTCGACGCTGTCAGGAGAGCAAATTAAACTTTATTGAACGAAAAAAAAGTTTGGTCATTGAGCTGTCTCTCAAGTGAAGAATTTTTTATTGAGAAAATGTTTTTCTTTTCTACTAAATTTGTGATTGGGAAACCGAACCTTCAAGTTGATAAAAATAACTTTGAAAGAAGTGTCAATGACAATCAAGTCTGAGCTTTAAGCTTAAAAGCTTTCAAATAAAATTTATCTGGAATCCACTGCGACAGTGGATGTATCAACGTTATCAATTTCAATTCTGACTCGTTTCACTTTAAAATTCAAATCCGAAATTATTTTTTTTTGTTGATGCTGCCACACAATCAAATTGGATCGCATGCATATCAGCTCCTTTCAGAGAAGATTTTCCTGTCTCACTTATGGCAACACTGATGGAGGAAAACTATAATCCTCTGCATAATATATTAGTTGCACATCAAGTAAATTTATATCTCGATATTGACAGCTAAGCCAAGCTGCACATTTCAGCTCGTCGTCATGAATATTCAGGAAACTTTCTATGCACTCTCTTAATCCGTCAAAATTCGATTTGCGTCGTAATGGGAAATCTATATCTGCGCTCCATTTTTGAAGATTCTCTAGAACGATAAATATCGCTTCGTTTTGTGATTGCTTTTCTGTCATTATATGTGGAATTTGAAGTCTCGCGTTGATGCACTCATGCATGACAAATCCCCTCACCCGATGATGAAAACTTTTTCAATAAAAACAAATTGGAATTTCCATTTCTTCCGGAAGAAGATAAGCCTGGCTCCAAACATTTAATTTCCTTAATGCTTGAGCGTCAGAGTTTGAGTTTCCAGAGAAAAGCGTTAAAGTTAATTTGAACGCATTGATGAAAGCTTTTCCGTCAATAATAAAGTTTTCTTTTAAAAAAAGTTTCCTAAAAGTTTTGTAGTCTGTTTCCCACAAAGTCAAAGTTCGAGTGAAAGCAAAACATTTCCCTAAGTGACTTTATTGAAAAGTTTAACTCTTCGGATCAAATCGGGTGGGAAAATAGAATCAAGAGATCAGAGCGGAAAAGTTTTTTGAAATTTATTGAAAGCGCGTGATTTCGTGAGCTGATCTTTCAATTTGTTATTTTATTTTAAAGATTTCAGTCGCGTGCCAACGATTTAAAGTTTTCTAACATATTTTGAGTTCATTAACAACGACGCATACCTTTCGAAAAGCTACTGAGTTAATCGAAGAAATCTAACTTTGATAACTTACGAGCTCGTTTCGTGAGTAAATTACAGGAGAAGATTTGCTCGCTGTATCAATAACAAATCGAGATATAAAAGTGCGCACGCAAAATTAAAGAATTCCCTACCTCATCAGGAGATAAGAAAAACAATTATTCTGGTCGTGAAGCACAATGGGAAGCAATCAAAGTAATGTGAGATGGCAAGAAGAATGCGAGAAGCGAAATTATCTTTCCATATCACGTTCGACTGTGCTTTTCTCCTTCATCCTTGATAAGAAAAAGATTTCATTGTCAAATTTTTTAGATATAAAGTCGAGCTACTCAAACGTCTCAATACTTTCCCCAGTTTGCCTTTTTATTTCTTTTCTTTTCTCACAGAACTTCTGTGATTTTTGTGGGTTTGCGGCTTTAGCTAGATTTAGCATTCTCGATGAATATTTCTTCCATTTCCTTCTTTAGATAAAAGGTGAATTATTTTGTTTGTTCATCGAAACCTACGGTGAGCTTCCGATTTGTTTCCGCAGGCTTGATAACAAAAAAGTATTCGTATGGTGCTCGCAGCCAACAGTCGAAATGCAAACAATGTTTCGTTCATTTTACAGCATTGGAACGTGTAAGGTTTTGTTTTGCATGTTAAGCATCTAATGGATTAAATTACAAATTTATTTCTAACATAAAATAACGAACGTCGAACAAGAATATCAAATTTTCTGACGTTGAAATTTTCACGGTAAATGATAAGATCAATTTTGTCTGTTAAAGCTTTTAAAGGTATTTGAAAGAAGATTGAAAAGAGCTTTTCTCTCGATGATTCTAAGCCATTTGATGATACTTCCGTCGCCGACTTCATTCACATGGAGATTGAAGCACATTTCCTGTTTTGTTTTCAATTCTTCAGTTGGTCTTTTGAGAGAAGAAAAGCTTCCTGCTGTCTTTTGATCTTCTCTTGCTTTTCGCATTGAAGCTGATGATGCTCAAGGCGAGGGCAGTGTTGAATGGGCGAGAAAACAGAGAGAAGGAAGCGCACGAGAGAAAGGAAAACACTTTATCGTTTCTCATGAATTTTTCATGAACAAGAAAATGTGTTTGTTTGAAAGCTTTTCCTCTGCTTTATTCTCCGACTTTTTCATGCCTCAAGGCAACAAAGATTCACAGGCGAGAAGAGAAAATCGATGAATTGTCTACGATTGACACTCGGAATAATAGGGAATTCGATTAGGCGACATATTCGAGCGTGCACGAAATTTTTCAACTAAAAAATGATCGACTACATTTTTAAACTTCAGCGATGTGCTTTTGATTTCATTTCCTACTTTCCAAGTGAATTAAGTGTTAAACTCTGTCATGTGAAGTGAATACTTCGTTTGCAAACTTTTTCATTCCCACATTCAACATCGAAACTTGTTTTCAGTAACTGATTTAATGAGAATGCTTTCAGATGATATCACTGCTGCGAGATTTCTCATCTGCCAACTTATTCAAAATGAATCCATTGTTATACGCTCTATTGAATCACAGCTGAGTTTAACAGAACCTAGAAAAATGCTCATTATTCGATACAAAACGAAGCCAATTGAGATTTGAATGGTAATCGTTGACTGAAGTCATATTCAACGCGAAGCAATCCAATTATTTTACGAAATTTTATGCGTTGATTCAAGTAGGATAAAAAAAAGGTTTGAGTGACGTGGGAGCTTTTATTGTGAAAAATCTCTTCGATTGCAAAATCCATTATTTATTAATAAATTCTCATTAGTAATACTCAAGCGAAACAAAGGAAGGAAGTATATTTGGCTAAAGCTTTTTTTCATGTCAAAGTGATCTATGATTCCAAAATGTCAAACTCGATATTTTCCAAGCTTAGCTCGGTGAGAGAGTTGATGAGCATGTAGCGCGAAAAGATTACGTAAAGCTTTCGGAACCACACCATTTGCGACTTATGCTCTAGCATCGCTGACTGGATTATTTTACGTTCGTGCCATTTCAATATTGTCCTGTGGATTGAGTGACATTATATTAACCAACTCAGCGGGGATGTTGAAAAAGCAGACTCACCATGTTGTTGACAGCAAAAGCGTGATGAAGACGTCAAAAAGCGACAAGTATTTTCGTATGGCATTAACAGTCTCTAGAACTAGAATTTTACATGATGATGGCATCAGACCCGAAAGACAGAGTGCCGCAGTTGCATAATAGATTGCTTGATGGTTCTTGTGTTGACTAATGCCGTCTTTGTCGAATGTTATTAGAAGCTCAATGTCTAAAGTCTCTACATAGTTTAGAATAAGCTGCGATAAAACTTCAACGCTCCACTCTATGTTGGGATCATCTTGAAGCTGTGTGCAGTTGAGAAGTGTGATATCTTGAGGCTTGATGCTTAAGACACGACAAGATTCCCACAGCTCGTCTTTACGTACATGCCCTAACTTGTCAAAGTCTCCTGCAGAGCAAAATAGTGTCAGTCTCTGTTAAGATGTCAAAACAATCAAGCAAAGTCTTAATCTTACCTCTTGACAAACACAGAACAAAAATTCTGCAATTTTCTCTTTTCTTCAAGGCAACAATTGTTGGGCCGAAGAACATGCATTCGTCATCAGGATGTGCTGTTACTAGGAGCACTCTTGAGACATTTGGTGGTAGCTTCGTGGGTCGGAGGAATCGAAATTTACTGCTGCCATTGCGATATTTGTGAATTAAACAATACAGAAGTGCATTTAGAAAAATAAAAATCACGATTGAGTAAATTATCAGCTCCAGCGTTTCTTCGAGCTTTGAACGGCAATTGAAAATATAAGCTGATAAGTCTCTGAATGGCACGAGAAGGTTTGCACTTTCGTTCATTGATGCATCGTTGAGTTCACTAAAATTTTAATATTCCAACTCAATTCTTCACAAGTTTCACGTAAACAAAGCCAGACCGACAGTCTCACGCTTGATCAACTTTATTGCGCAACATTTTGAATATTTTCCGTTATCGGGGAAACCACAAAATTCTTTATGACACAGAGAAACATGGTTTGTGCATAATTCACAATTTACGAAGTTAAATGTCATGTCGAGCGTCAAATTTTTGTGCGAGATTTATGCTGTGCAGTGAAAAGTTTTTCCAATTCAGATTTTGTAATCCGGATTTTGATTGGCGTGACAACCGACAAAGTTGGATAAATTGCCAACATTCGTTGGCAACAATTAGTTTACTCGGTATAGCCTGCAGTAGCGATTGAGCCAGAAAATTTGCATCTCGAGGCAACGAGTGTAATTAAAAGAGTTTTGCATAATTATTTGAAACTTCAGGTAAAGCGCAATCTTTCATTCCCACTCTTTCAAATGAGAAAATTTATAATTCAAATGTAAATGAAGAGCGTTGAAAAATGCCTCGAGAAATTATAAAACAGGAAAGCTTAGTCATGAGTGAATGCCATGATTGTAATGTCTACAGCAGCAAATAAGCTCCAGCATTGCTTTAGAAAAACAACGAAACAATTTCACGACTATCATTTAGGTTATGATGACTAGCCTAGTGAATAATGAAAGAAGATTTTCAGTAAAAAAAACTGTGATGCTCTTGAACACAGAAAAAAATCCATTAGTCAATTTATCCTCTCTTTAGTTCTTCGTCACGTTTCAGTGAAATCACTAAAGAGCACTTTAATTGATTGAGTCTACCATTCGAATCAAGAACTTGAATTAAATTAAATGAATCTACCGAGAGGTATCAAATGTAATATTCTATCGATCTAATTACGTTTTCTCTCTTACATTTCTGAAAAAGAACTTCCTATCTCGTTTAAGTGAAACTGTGGATTAATGTTGTTCAGAAAACTTATTTCTTTCGTCCTCTTTTTCTTCTTCTTGCAACAACGATCTCTTCTCATTTGCCACTTGAGTACTTCGCTAATGAATATTTTGAGCCCTAATCCGACAACGAAGTGAGAAACGAGAGGCTAATAAAAGTTCCGCCGGCATGCGTCATTTGACTCTCTTGCTCCAATTTCAACCGTCGTGCGGCGGCTTCCTCGAGATTAAGTTTGGTTTATTGTCCCACAACATCCTTCCCCAAATCATACCATCGTTGAGGGAAAAGTACATTCTCACTCAGGAGACATGTAATCTTGCGTAAATGTAATTGAAAAAAAAACCTTACGAATCGGGCTACAGACTCGTCTCGAGAAATCATTGATAACTTGACATTGTGCTCTCACATCTTATTTATTCGAATATTTAGATTGAAAGAGAAAAAAGTTTTTCCGAAAAGGTCAGATTGGAATTCCAATATTTAATCGAATTAAAGATTATGATATTGAATAAAGAATTAACAAACTCAATCAGAATCTCATACAAAAGGAAAAAAGTTGATTGAGAGGCAAAAGAATCTTTAATTCAATAAAATATACCGATCGAGCTCGTCGGATGAGGATGATTTATTGCCTCCGGTTTCGTATTTTCCCTCATTTCCTCGTAAGTATCGTTTTCTCGGAAATTTTAGTCAGGGAAGTTTTTTTTATAAAGCTTGATTTAAAAAACTCAATTAGCAGATTATAAAATGGCTAAAAGTTCACTTAAATAAATATTCCATATCCCGGATTAACTTTATTCTTCGGCAGAAGAACTCTATTCGAATAGAGAAAAGAATTTCATTCAAATAGATTTTGCTCGTATTTCTTTGCCAATCAAATATTGGCAATTGTTAAGCAATCATTGCTTGAAACGAGGATGGAATTTTACTTAATCAGTTTCTACAAATAAATTTCAAAATTTCTTGAATATCATGATGCGATGTTAAGTGAAATAAAATACATTTGCAAGAGGTTATTATTAAGTATTCAAACTGAGCTGTTCTTAAGCGGCTTCTTAAATATTGAAAATATTTTTTTTAGAAGTTTATGAGGTAACTGGATAAGTCTAGAAATTTTATCCACCAAACTCTCAGTAGAGAAGATTGAGTCTCTGGAAGTTTTTCCAAAAGCTTTAAAAGCTTCAATTTCATGAAAACTTTAGCCGAGTCTTTCTATTTCGAGGTTTTCCTTAGCCGAATAATTAGCGAATGCGCAATAATAAGATTGTACTAGAACATTGTAATCTCAAATGAAATTTTCATCCCTTAGAACCGTTCGTAGAGTTTTTATTGAAAGTGCCATCTCTGGGAAAACTCATTTTTATTCGATGAACAACAAAGACTTCGCGGCTTCAAGCTCTGTGAATGGTTTAGACCAAGTTTCAAAACGTTTCACATAAAATTTCAGAACTTCAAGAGAAAAATGTTTGTTCACTTTTATTAAAATTCCTGCGAAGAAAATTGAAAAAGAAAATTACTTTCATTTATGCGATATTAATTTTTATTTCTCTTGAGATTTGTTGTTTAAATTTTCCAAACAAAACTGTTTCACTTTCATGTAACTTTGATTTAAAAAGACGATTCTGATTTTCATTTCACAAGACTCTCTTATCAGGATCGATTTGTAAAGCCAGCAACAAATTATTTTCAATATCTTAAAATCTTTAAACTTTGTCACTTTTCTTGTTGAGATTTGACAGAAAAGAAAAAAGTTCTTAAACTTTTATCAAACGATTAATAAGATTTCACAACACTTTCCAACTCTTTCGTTTATATTTGCCATCATAGGCCTTGCTTATAATTTTGAATTCAATTTTTTTAAACAAACGAAACTTTTTTTAAACTTTACTCAGAACTATTTGACTTAACAAGAAATAAATTTGCGGGAATCCTTCTTTGGACACGTTCGCAGGATTTTATAAAAGTTTCTTTAAATTTCAATGACGATCTCTCAATCCATTTGGAATAAAAATGCAAAAAGAAAGAAACGAAGCAAACAACTTGAATGGAAAAGCTAAGTTTGTTGTTTCTCCGTGTAAATGCGAAAAATTGTAAATTGTGAAATGGAACTTGTTGAATATTCTAGCTAATTCACTTTCATTCTTAAGTTTTTTAAACTCTTTGAAATGTAATCGATTTAGAAAATCAAGCGCATTCTTATGCTTTAGGTAATGCTTCTTATCCTTTCCCTCATTAACAATTTTCCCTTTGCAATAAATAACTTTAAATCTTTTCATCTTTTAGCAGTTAAAGTCTAAATTTACTTACAATAGTTCTTGTTAACATGGAGTTCATTCTTTTTATTTTATGTTGTGAGACTTTATTTCATCTTAAAGGTCTTTTTGTGGAGTTTCTTTGGATTCTTTGGAACTTTTAGAGATTGAGAAAAATCGGAAAACTACGTGGAGAGCTTTTTTCGGACAATTTTTTAAACAACTTTTCAGGCTGGTTTTGTGCGGAGGAGCCTGCTAAACTATTTTTCACTTAGGCGATGTTCACAAACTACGTAGCTCCCAAAGGTTTCATTTCTCTACTCAATTTGCGAACAACTCCTTTCAAATTTTCTTTAGCTAGAAATTATCTTTCCCCTTCGCATAATAAAGTTTCTTTTGTTTAAATATCGTTTCAAGGAATTACTTTAAAAAGTTGAGGACTAAGACCTTACAATGAAAATGCTACAAATTTATTCAAAGGTTTTCTTGTTCAATAAATTTCTATGAATTTCTCTTGTTCTTGTTTTTCGCTTTGAAAGTCTAGAAGACGCTTCAAAGGAATAAATACTTTTTGTTTTGTTCCAAGAAGGAGAAATCATTTAAACTTTGTTTTTCTTCTTTCAGCTTCTTACTTGTTGATGGAGCTAAAACCGAGCGTCCGTGGACCGCTTCGATGAACGTGAATGTTCTGCCATTTGCTATCGCGTTTCTGCCAGACTCTCGTCTCTTCTGACTGATGCGAGTGAGCCATTCCAGTTTGTCTGTAGAGGAAGAGTTAATTTAACATTGAACATGATCTCAGGAAATTTGTCAACTCACTTATCAACAAACTGAGTCAATCGAACGTAAGCGATGCACGCAGTTTCATCGCTGAGTAGATGAACGTGAGGATTCAATATCGTCGTGTTGATGGCTCGATAATTTTTACCCAAAACTGTCAAGAAAAATAAAATTTGATTTTGATTCGACGTAAGCAGACAAGGTCTTACCGTTTTCAAAATAAAATTTATGGAAATCCATTCCTTCGACTAAGTTTCCCATCGACTCGGGTTCAAAAGCCGTCAAATGCGGATCGCAAATTTTTCTAAGAATTAAAATAATTTAATCGACTGTGCCCTCAATTTGAGAAGATTTAATTTACGTGTATCCATTGAAGTCGCCACTGTTGATGGTCTCGATCAACTGTTCTGTCACTCGAATGATTTCCTGTCTCCTCAATCTAACTCCATCGTCTTCTTCGACGTTGTTCACTACAACTTCAGTTGATTCCTTTGCCTTCTCGTCTGATGAGTCTTTCGCTTTCGCGATGACGCTTTTGCCTGTCCGAAATGTTTATTTGATACAAACGTTTTATGAAAATAGGGTTTGGGACCAAGAAAGGGCTGTGAAAGGCTTACTCGAAAAGTTCCTCGTCGCTAACATTGTGGTTAGAATGGCGCCCTTCAATTTCCGTCGAGCGTTGAATTTCTTCAGGCAATCGACAGTCTCTTGACGATGAATTGCGGAAGCGACACGTTCACGTTGCTAGATATTAATTAAATTGGATTCCATTTCAATTTGAGTTAAGAAAAGGCGTAGGTAAAGGTAGAGAGAAAGAGAGAGACTTACAGATATCCATGGGTGT
Organism: Smittia aterrima; assembly: GCA_033063855.1. Classification (NCBI taxonomy): domain Eukaryota; kingdom Metazoa; phylum Arthropoda; class Insecta; order Diptera; family Chironomidae; genus Smittia; species Smittia aterrima. Next base: position 5,838,292 of record CP093831.1, read on the forward strand.
TTGAGAGCTTCTGTAGCAGTGATGCGTTTATGTGGGTTCACAGTCAACATTTGATTGATAAGGTTTTTGGCCTCAGATGTGACTGTGTCCCACTCGGGCTATGGATACTGTCAAAGCGAGAGAGTCAATTAGATTAGAGAGTCAAGTGTTTAAAACTTAAAGTTTCCCTTACATCATACGTCCCTGCCTTGATTTGTGCGTATAATTTATGTTGATCTTCATCCCAGAATGGAGGATAACCAACGAGAAGGATGTAAAGGATAACTCCACAGGCCCAAATGTCGACTGGCTTTCCGTACGGCTCCTTCTTCAGTACTTCTGGTGAAAGATAACCCGGCGTTCCAGCAAAACCAAACCAAGCCTGCTGTTCATTCTGCAATTCAATTGCCAACCCGAAATCGGCCAATTTCACAGCAGCACCTTTCAATTTACTAGCTAATAGAAGATTTTCGGGCTTCAAATCTCTGTGCACGATGCCGTATTGATGACAATGATGGACTGACTCCAATATCTGTTGGATGCATTGTGATGCGTCTGCTTCGGAATAAAATTCACGAGCCACAATATCCTCAAACAATTCTCCTCCAGTTACACTTGAGATTGAAGGAAAAGAAAATTGAAATGTCTGTTCATTCGATTGAAAATGCTTTTGACTCACAGATCGAATATTAGATAATGAAAGTTCTCTTCTTGTATGCTGTCGTGTAATCGAACGATGTTTGGATGTTGAAGCTTGCGACACACACGAGCCTCACGTTCCAACTTCTGGAAGTCTCGGGAAGTTAACTTTTTGGTGTTGATGATTTTAGCAGCAAACTCTAGTCCTGTCGACTTTTGAACGCATCGCTTCACAATCGAAAAAGCTCCTCTGCGAATTGAAATGTTTGCATCAAAAATTAATTACCAAGTTTCTTTTTTGAAAACTTACTTTCCCAACTCTTCTTTGATGTCGTAGTTGTCGGACATTCGAGTACACACTGGCATCGACATCTCGTTGGGTTTATGGAGCAATTTACCAAGCTGAATAAAATTCAAAAATTCGACCTTAATCTTTGCGAAGTTGATGAAAAGTTGTTCGCAATAAAGAAGGAAACTCAGGTGTTTCCTTGTGCAATAAAACTTGCGACAATGTTCTTGTCTTCTGTATCGAATTTAATTATTCAGCAACAGCTCGGCTGTAACCTGTTTCACGTCTTCCCTCTTTGTTGTTGTCCTTATGGCACTCGCCTCTCTAATTTGATTTACCAAGGATAAAGTTAATTATCTCTCAAAATCTTTATCCTTTTTCTGCTTTCGCCACAAAGATTCTTGTTGACTTAACAATATAATGAGAATTGAGATTTCCCTTCAGGCAAGCTCATTTGCAGCTCTCGTGCTGTAACGAGAAAATTTCATGAAAACGTCACGTTAGAGAAAGCTTTTCAAGAGTTTTATTTAAAGCGACAACAAAAGTGATTATGAAGAGAAAAAGATTTTTTGATGAGATTATTCAATTATTGAAGAAAATAAAATCGATAGTCGACTATGTCGACTAATCTAATCAGAAATTTGCTTTCAATTATCCGAGATTGTTCTGCTATTAATTTTAAAAGTCTCTTTTTGTTATGAACAATTATAGACAAAGTATCTTATGATCTCGTTTAAAAGTATTACAGTCTCGTCAAATGTTACAATGAAAGTCAACATTTTCCTTTTAGCGACGGACTTTAATAAAAAGTGACTCGTCGTAAAGGAAAAGTTTAATAATGCAAAGTCGTAAAACTTCAGATCGCCCTCATTTTGAACGGTAGTGTTTGCACTTAAAGAATTTATGCGGCAGAGACGAGTCGTCCGCAAGAAATCATCGCCAAAATGCATGAAGCGAATGTGAACTCCGACAATGGAAGGAACGGCGTAGAAGTAACCGAGCATTGGCCTACATAAGTAAATTATGCAGGATGAAACGAAGATACATTCTTGCAGCTGAAGTCATAATAAATGTTACTTTATACATTGCAAAGTCATGGGGGGAAGAAGCGCTTTACACCTTCGAGTGCGGCCGAGAGGGAACGAGCGAGAATTCAATTTTTTTCTTCATGTTTTCCATTGAGAATTCACTACACATTGCTTGTGGTTAATTTTTTATGGTAACGTCTCCTCGCTTTTCCACATATTCTCGTGATTGTGTTAGTGAAGCGGATGAAAAGTCAGAAAAATTATCACATTCTATGATGTGGCAATCAACGAGAAATTTTCTTCTTATCAGCTTTTGTTTGAACAAGCAAGCTCCGCGTTTACAGAAACCGATCGAATGATAATCCGCAATCATGCTCTCTGTGTACAGACTAAGTGGTTTAATCTATTGATTTTTCATTAAAAATTTTCCTCTGAAAAGTCAAAGCGACTGGTGAGAAATTTTCTGGTCGAGGTTTCGAGTCGAAAATATTGACAAATTTTTCGTCTATGCTGCCTCATGATTTATGGAAGAGCTGCTTGAGAATTAATGAGTCGAGTTGGAACGATGAGCTCAATTTGAGCGAAGTTTTTTGTTGTTTTAAACAGAGATAATTATCGCCTTCGAATAATTTTCTTTTTCGTTTCGAAATGTGAGACTTTCAAGATATTTTCCTGAAAACTTTCACGTTCTTCACCTTCTCTAGACAGCCACAAAGTTTACTAACGAATTTCACTAACTTTCTGTTGCTTTTAATCACAAATTTCACAATTGAAAAGTTTAAAGATTGGATTGACTCCCGATCAATTCTTGGACGGGGAGAACTTTTCCGAAAACTGAAAAAAGGGAAGAAAATGTGTGTCAAAGGAAGCGATAAAATATTTCCCATTTCCAGTTTGACAAAAAGCTCGCATGCGTCGTTGGAAGTCTACAAAGACCATTCTGTGATGGAATGTAAACAAAACGTGCTAAATTACTTGTTGATGTTACGGCAGAGCTTTCATGGAAAGTTTAATTGAAACTCGGTCAGGAAGTTTTTTTGTTTCATTTTGAAATTTTAGATTTCACAATTTTTATTCTCACTTTTGATTAAAAGCGGATTATTTAAATCCAAACATTTTCAATGCAATTGAGAGTTAATAAAAATGTTTCTTTAAAATAAAAATTTATGCCGTAGCAAAAGTTGTTTATATTTGTAACAATTTTTCGTAAGAGAATAAATTTCACAATATTTCTTATAAAAATAAATAGAATTGCGAACATATGCGTTGGATAGATTCAAATGCAAAGCGAGAACTTTTATAGAAGAATCAATTAGATTAGCTTTTAGAAAGCTTTCTTATGCCATCTTAACTATCCCTTCTAGGAAACACAAAAAAGAACTTTTTACCTCATTCGAAGTTAGCGCAGAATTGTTTGTTACATTCTTTTGAAAAACCATTGATATAAATATATTATTGTGAGATTTGAATGTATTTTTACCACTTTCCCCTTTTTTGTATCACAAGCAACATTCGTGGAACATTCAACACTTTTAAATATTTGAAGCAAGAACACCAAAGCCAAATCAGGGAATAAACTTATTCAATCAATTAAACCGATTTGAAGAACATCAAGAGTGAGTACGCAAGTTGCAAGATCTGTGAAAGAAAATTAAGTTGTCAACAATTTAATGAGAAATATTTATCTTCAAACCGATTGGAAAGTTTCCATGTTAACTTCCTTGAAAACTCCATTGAATGGTTTCATGTTCTGAGCCATCACCAAAATCAGTTGAATACTTTTTCTGTCGCTTATTGAGAGCTCATACCATTTCACTTCGTAAATGGCAGTTGTGAAATCTTCAATTCGTTCCACGACTCGATTTCCAAGCCAAGAAAAGGCGAAAAGTTGAGGAAATTGGACCAAGATCATTCCGAGCGATATGATTTTTCCTGGACCAACCAAAATAGTGTAGAGGTTCATGCAGAGAATTAAAGAAACGATCGAGAATTCAACGAAGAACACGAACTGCAAAAGTCTTTGAGCATCTTTCATCCAGCGAAGTGTGACGTAGCTTCTTTCAACAACGAGTTTGATCTTTTCCGTTTGATTCTCTTTCTCCTCGTCGATTTTAGTCAAGAGATGAATTGTTTGTTCGATCTCCCAGCATGAATGATTCATAATTATGAAATAGATAGGAAATATCGCGGAAATGGTTGTTACACCAATAGATATTGTAATTGCTTGTTGAACGTAATTAAGTGGCCACTCGATAAAACTTCCTGCGACTGGCCAGAATGTCATTCGAAAATTCAGCGGTAAATTGTGTTCATTAACTTGGAAAAAGAACACGCTCAGAATCACAACAGCGGCTGTTCCGAAAGCTGAGATGATGAGAAGAGATGAGGCTTTAAATTCTTGTCTGCAATGTTTGATTGTTATTTGCATGTCGCCTTGAAGTCTTTGCGATCCTCTGAGGAATAAAAAATGAAAATTAAAAAATGAAAGAAAAATTAAATTGATAAACAACTTCTCGTCAATCATTCGATGAACCAACTCAGCAAACTCTTTGTGAAACATGCCGATGTAGCATAAATTAACAACAAATCGGATGAGACCAACTATTTAAAAATTATTATTTTTCTGATATCACTTGAGTTGATTAGAGACTTACGAATTAATGCCACGTTCTCGGTCTTTGTCGAAAGATTTAGATTTTTCCACTCGCTTATAGTGTAAGAGGTCAATACAAAACCGCTGTAAGTTAAGGCGAGAGTCGCAAACCAAAACCTGCGAAATAAACGTAAAGATCTTAATGGAAATTAATTATTTGAGAATTATTTACCATTTCTGAAGTTTTCTTTTTCCTTTCTGAATCTGCACTGGAGCCAAGAAAGCAATGCAAAGCAACAGAAATCTCTGCACCAACTTTGGATAAACTTCTGGGTTTTCCAATTTTTTGAAATATTTTGCAAGTTGCATCTTCACTCACTCGATGTTAGCACAGAACTGATTGTTCTTTTTTTTAAAATCACAATATTCAACCATCACAACTTTGTAAATAAATAATTATGAGATTTAAGTCAGCTTTATCGATACGTATTCAGTCCACTGCAGTTTAGAATTGATATGCGAACGTCATCAAATAAATAAATTAACATTTTGCTTTTGTGATTTATTTCAACACAACAATCCCCAACTTACACATCAGTGGGAATTCGCAGATGTTGAGTTTTCGTCATGGAATCTTCATTCCAAGTAAATTTTTTAGATATTCAACTATGAGGCGCGGTAAGTTCATTGCAAGTTTATTCTTCAGTGCCATAGACAATCAATAAAAATGTCATGGCATGACTCAAAGCAACAAACATTAGAAGGAACTACATCCCCAATGAGATTGCGAACAACAGTGAAGACGGGAGTGGAAATTGCGAACATATGCGTTGGATAGATTCAAATGCAAAACGGGAACTTTATTAGATTAGATGCTAATGAGTGTTGATCCTCGATAGCGATGAAGATCCGAAGCTTAACTGAAGCTTTTGGAAAGCTTTCTTATGCAAATGCCAGCAAATAAACAAACTAACATTTTTCTTTGGTGCTTTATTTCAAAACAGCAATGTGACTTCACAGATATTGAATTATCTTAAAAGATTCCAAGTAAATATTCTGCTAGGCACAGGTAAAAGGCTCTTTTCGATAGTTTTTTTTTTCGAACAAACTAAACTGATCGAACTACCCGACATCGTGCTATAGTTTCCACACGGCCATATTAAACTTTTTCTTTCGAAAAAAAGCCTTGAAAATGTTATGCCAATTTGACAAACATTTAATATTTTTCATAGATTGAAAATCTTAGCATAAGACTCTCGAGACAGATTTTTCGAACAGAGTGAATAATATTTTTAACAAATTTTCAACGCATTTCCCTTTTATGTATCACAAGCAACATTTAACACTTTTAAATATTTGAAGCAAGAACACCTAAGCCAAATCAGCGAATAAACGTATCCAATTATTGATTGGACCAAGAAATTGATATTAAAATTAAACCGATTTTATGAACATTAACAGTGAGTACGCAAGTTGCAAGATCTGTGAAAGAAAATTAAGTTGTCGATAAATTTAAAGAAAAATATTTAGGCACGAACCGATTGGAAAGTTTCCATGTTGACTTCATTAAAAACTCCATTGAATGGTTTCATGTTCTGAGCCATCACCAAAATCAGTTGAAGACTTTTTCTGTCGCTTACTGAGAGCTCATACCATTTCACTTCGTAAATCGCAGTTGTAAAATCTTCAATTCGATCCACTACTCGATTTCCAAGCCAAGAAAAGGCGAAAAGTTGAGGAAATTGGATAATGATCATTGCGAACGTTACGACTTTTCCCGGACCAACCAAAATAGTGTAGAGGTTCATGCAGAGAATTAAGGAAATGATCGAGAATTCAACGAAGAAGACGAACTGCAAAAGTCTTTGAGCATCTTTCATCCAGCGAAGTGTGACGTAGCTTCTCTCCACAACGAGTTTGATCTTTTCCTTTTGATTCTCTTTGTCCTCGTCGATTTTAGTCAAGAGATGAATTGTTTGTTCGATTTCCCAGCATGAATGATTCATAATTATGAAAAAGATGGGAAATATCGCGGACATGGTGGCTATTGTAATATTCATGGTAATCGCTTGTTGAATGAAATTCACTGGCCACTCGATAAAACTTCCTGCGACTGGCCAGAATGTCATTCGAAAATTCAGCGGTAAATTATGTTCATTGACTTGGAAAAAGAACACGCTCAGAGTGACAACAGTGACGGCTACAAAAGCTGAGATGATGAGAAGAGATGATGCTTTTAATTCTTGTCTGCAATGTTTGATTGTTATTTGCATGTCGCCCTGAAGTCCTTGCGATGCTCTGAGAAAAATAAAACGTTAAAATAAAACGGAAAATGGAAATTGAGAAACAACTTCTCGTCAATCATTCGATGAACCAACTCAGCAAACTCTTTGTGGAACACGCCGTAGTAGCTCATATTAATAACAAATCTTGAGACACCAACTAAATTACATGATTTTAATTTTCCTGATGTCACTCAAGTTGATTAAAAACTTACGAATTACTGCCACGTTCTCGGTCTTTGTCGAAAGATTTAGATTTTTCCACTCGCTTAGAGTGTACCAGGTCGCTACCAAAATGATGTTATTTAAAGTGAGAATCACAAACCAGAACCTGTGAAATAAACGTAAAGGTCTTTATTCAGAAATTAATTATTTGAGAAATATTTACCATTTTTGAAATCTTCGTTTTCCATTCTCAATCTGCACTGGAGCCAAGAAAGCAATGCAAAGCAACAGAAATCTCTGCATTAACTTTGGATAAACTTCTGGGTTTTTGAAAAGTTTGAAATATTTTGCAAGTTGCATCTTTACTCATTCGATGTTAGCACAGAACTGCTTGTTTCATTCTATGGAAAATCATAATATTCAGTCATCACAACATTGTAAATAAATAATTATGAGATTTAAGTCAGCTTTATCGATACGTATTTTGTCCAATGCAGTTTGGAATTGATTTCTTATGATATGCGAACCACATCAAATAAATAAATTAACATTTTTTTTTTGTGATTTTTTTCAACACAACAATCCCCAACTTACACATCAATGGGAATTCGCAGATGTTGAGTTTTCATCACGGAATCTTCATTCCAAGTAAATTTTTTATCTATTCAACTATGAGGCGCGGTAAGTTCATTGCTAGTTTATTTTTCAGTGCCATAGGCAATCAATAAAAATGGCATGGCTCAACATACAGCGACAAACATTAGAAGGATCTACGACACGCTTTATTCCCAATGAGACTGCAAACAACAGTCGAGATGGGAATGGAAATTGCGAACATATGCGTTGGATAGACTCAAATGAAAAACCGGGAACTTTTATAGAAGATTCTATTAGAACTAGTTTGACCCGGGCCCTTATCGAGAGGAATGTTTTCGAGTTTTCCCGAAGTTCCTTCTCGAAGACAAGAAAGAAAGAATTTCAGATCAAGACAAACTTATTCTTATTAGCGATGAAGATCCGAAGCTTAACTGGCGAAGCTTTTAGAAAGCTTTCTTATGTCACCTTAGCTCTCTCTTCTTCTAGGAAACACGAAGAAGAACTTTTTATCTATTTATTTTCTTTTGGAGTATGTCTCATGTGGAAAATTTAGTTTAACGGTTTTCATGAAGAAATTTTCCGATTTTCTTTGCAAGGAATTTTAAGGAGGTGTCAGTGAGCAACGACTCGAATGTGCCTTGAATATCAAAGTTATCATTTTGAACTTCTTTATTTTGCTGGAATGCGGCATCTTGTGATGTTTTCAACTTTATCGTAGACATAAAACTTTTCCAAGGACATTTACCATGAACAGTTCAAAATAATTGAACTTCTGTTCCTTAAGAAGACAAGTTTCTGTTCTACAAGAAGACGATTTCAATTTTTAAACAAATTTTAATTTTATTTCAAAATTCATGAGACAAGTTTCTTAAGCTTGTGAAGCATTCTCTGAAGCTGCTGTAAGTTTCTCGTGATGTTCTTTAACTGCAAGTTGTCCTTTCGATAAAACTTGTCCTGTGCTGATGGCTCTGGATCTCATTTCATCTTCGTTCTTTTTGTTGACAGATTTAGTGATTGCGTCTTGCAACTTCAACTTTCCAACCATTTTCTTCTGAACAGGAACACCTTAAAGATTATTATTTAGTAAACATTCAGATTTACAATTTTTGACTTCTTACTCTTTCTCTTTTGAAATGCTGAATTCTTCTTGTTGGTTTTGTTGCTCTTGTGCTTTGCGTTAGCTGGCAACTTTGATTTAACTTTTGTCTTTCCTTGTGCCATTGCAATTACGTTTTTTCTGAAATAAAAGATGTAAACAAACAAAGCACGTTCGGAACGAAACTACGTTCGCTTTGGGGGTAACAAACTTGTGCGCTATTTTCGATTTTCGACTTTAGTAAACAAAAATCTTTCTCCTCGAGTTCTTCGATTCATTTATTATCTAGAGCTCTAACAATCACAAAGCATGTCTGAGCCTACAGCTAGCACCAGCACTAAAGAGTCAGCGACGAAGACGTCAATGGTTTACGTTTGTTCAGGTTTGTTAAGCTTTTCACATAAAATTCTATCCGAGCATTAATTTAATTTTTTTCTTCTTCAGAATGCCACAATGAAAACGAAATGAAACCTCGGGATCCTATTCGTTGCCGTGAGTGTGGACATCGGATCATGTACAAGAAGAGAACAAAACGTTTAATTGTCTTTGACGCTCGCTAAACTCTGACGAATAAATGTGCCGCTAAGGTTGGAAATTGACTTCTCTAACAACAAACTTCATTATTCCTGTAAGACAAAAACAACTTCAGATGATTCTGATGCGAAATAAAGCTTGAAATAAGTTTATCATTTGATTTATTTATTGAAATTTAGTGAAAACTCAGCAGCACAAGATTTTAATTGTTGAACGATTTGAACCATGGACCGCCCTTTGGCTTATTACGTCCTCGCTTTTCTTTAAAGTTAAGATTCTTCTCGCTTCCACATGACATCAAGAATTCGCCTTCCTGGTCCTCAAAGTTTTGTGGCTGTGAGGTTGATTGCTTCTTGAGGTTTTTCTTCACTTCAGAAAGCTAAAAGAAAGAAAAGAAATGATTTTCGTCTTAAACATTCTAGTGACAACTTACTTGTTCCTCCAAATGTTCCTTGTGCTTCAAGCGTTTGGCTTTTTCAGCATTTGCATTTTCAATCTGTTCCTGTAAGCAGCTCGAGCAATTCTCGCAAGATGTGAGCCACTCGCTTAGAATGTTGACAATATCTTGAATGTTTTCTGTTTGAATATCACGAGCAACAGCGTAGTCAATCTCCAATTGTCGATTCTTCTGATCTAACTTTCCATTAATCAGTTCTAAAATATAATTAACAGTTATGTCGTTTCCTAATGATCGAAAGCTTTGATGTTTACCTGCGTAGATTGCTTCAATAATAATGTCCTCCAGATGACGAACATTCTTCAGGTCGAGCGCGACCATCAATTCATCATACGACAAAGTCTTCCTCTGATTTGCCATCGATAAGATTGTGAGATGCTTTAATTTCTTGTCCATCACAGCGGTCAGCGGAATAATCTTGTCTCTCTTTTCCATGAACTGACGATAAGTTCCGAAAGCAAACAAGTTCATTGTGTTATAAAATTTCTCGAACTCGCCAACTTTCAACTGCATATAAAGAAATAATTAGTTTCGCTCGAGATAGTCGAGTCATCTTACCTCATCGATTTCTTTGAGATGCAGGAATTCAGAAAAAGTATTCAGAGCAGGATTCTCGATAATCTCAACAATAGTTTTAGCAATCTCAGCCTTATTCGATGCTCGTTCCTTGATCGTTTTGTGGAACTGATCATAGGTTGTCTGTTGAATGCTCAGAGCTACTTCCATTTTAAGTTAGAATTAGATAAATAAGCTTAATTCTCAAAAAGAAGTTTATTTCACGAAAAGAAGTTTTTTTCAAGTGAAGCGAACGGCAAACTACGATTTTTGAAGCGAAATTGAAGCGAACGGGGAATGCAATTGTTGTTTGTCAACAAAAACAATATTTTTCGTGGCGAGTGAATTTAAAATTAAAATTGACAATGGATCGAGTCGGTAAACTAATGGATAATGTTCTAAATGTGGACTTCGAGATGTCGTTCTCTGATATTTCTGTTTACCGGCCTGATTTGGAGGACATGAAAGTGAAGAAGTTTCAAAATGAAATGTCAGATTTCTTCTCATCATTGACAACAGAATCTAAAGAAGCAGCACTTCTGATGTATATTGCGAAGTGTAATAAGACAAACTTAAGTCAATTAACGATGTTGCTAGACACTTTAGATATTCTAGTGAAGAATAACGTTTTATCGGCTCGCGTCGTTTGTGAACAAATTTTGGCGACAGAGAAACTCGATTATAAACATGAACTCTTCTTCGTCGAATGTTTCAAACTAATCAAAAGACTCATTGGCGGAGTCGACTACAAAGGTGTCCGAGAAATAATGAAGGGATGTCGTGAAAAGGCAAACAGTTTTCCAAACGAATTATCAACAAGTTGTATGCCGCAGATGAACAGTGTTTGTGACGTCTTGAAGTACATTTTTGATAGAAATGCGTGTCTATTACCAGCTTATTTCATAATAACAGAGCTTCAGAAGCCAGAAAACTCAGAAGTTCATTGGGTGAGTCGAATAATTTCAAAGTCTTTGGGCAAAAGACTAATTTCTTGTATTTAGAAAATTTCAAATTTGACTGCAAACTTCATCGAAGAGTTCGTGAACTTAGCTCAGATGCTGACAATAATTGGACACTCGTCGATGTATCCTATTCTGGAACCAGCGTCAGCTTCCGGATATGGAGAAACAAGTAACCCTTGGCGACTAGATCCGAATACGTTAAAGTTCACCACACTTAAAGGAAATCTCCCATATGACTCTGACCTGACACAACCGCAAATCGGTTTGTTGCGTTATGTTTTGCAACAACTCTACAGTAAAGAAATGGTTTGTTCGATGCTGAATCTTCAGAAAGAACGTTCAGCGGTCTTAGAAGAACAAATAGTGTGGGTTATTATTCTCGCAATGGAAAGAAGTGAACAAGACCCATCAAATGATTTCAAAGCAGATCCAAATGACTCCACTCCAACTCACAATCAGTGGTTGTGGCTTCATCTGTCATCTCAACTAATCTACTTCGTTCTCTTTCAATGCGCTGCTTTCCCGAACATCGTGAACGCTTTACATGAAAAGCTGACAACAATGAACTTAAGAAAAGGAAGAAACGATTTGATGTGGTCGCTTCTGCAATATATCAGCGGTAGCATCCAACGAAATGCTCTATCAAATTTCCTTCCCATTCTGAAGCTCTACGATATTTTGTACGACGAGAAGGAACCATTGCCTGTTCCCGATGTGAAGCATCCATCGAGTACTAAGAAAATTGCAGCGACGTGTATTTACATTCATCTATTGAAAAAGGCACAGCTTGAAAATTTAACAATGAGACCGATTCCAATCGCTCTCAAGAAACATTATGAGTTCCTGCAGCATTTGTCATCGTCTCCAAATCAAAATTTTGGCGTTGGTGAAGATTATATGGTGATGTTGCTGTGCAATGCCTATTCAACGAATCAAGAACATTTTTCTCGTCCAATGGGCGCTCTCATTGACACCATTTCCATGCAAAACAAGCCGTCTACGCAAACAACCCAACAGCCGCCGCAACCAGCTCAAGCTCCAATTTCAATGGTCGTCTTGGACTCATTAACTGTTCACAGTAAAATGAGCGTGATTCATTGCATCGTTAATAACATGATGAAGCAAGCGGAAACGAAGAGCACGATGCCTAACATGCCACCAAGCATTTCTCCTGCTCTGGTCGAAACATATTCGAGGCTCTTAGTTTATACGGAGATTGAATCTTTAGGTATCAAGGGATTCTTAAGTCGATTGTTGCCGACCGTATGCAAATCGAATGCTTGGTCAATTCTCTATATTCTACTTGATATGTTCTCTCATAGATTGTTTCACATTCAGGTAAAAAAATTATGCTTAGAATATAAAATAGACCAAATTTTAATTGGATTTCTGATAATGCAGGCACACTATCGAGCACAACTACTCACGCAGCTGCATACACTGTCACAAAACTCGCAAGTCAATCAAACTCAGCTTCATTTGTGCTTTGAGTCGACGGCTCTTCGTTTGCTAACTGGACTTGGATCTGCTGAATTTCAATTTCAACTTTCGCGTTTCCTGACAGATCCAAAAAATTTAGCTTCAATGGTTTCGGCTGACAACGAAGAACTCAACCGCGTTTTAATTTTGACATTGTCGCGATCCTTAGTCGTCACGGGCATGGAAAACGAGACGACAAATGGCAACCTTCCGTATTTGATGGATTTGCTTCAGGTCGTCATGAAAAATACTCCGCACAACTGGTCATCTCACACCAAGCAGAGCTTCCCAAAAGTTCTCGTTGAATTTTACGCAAATCACCCAATTGTTCCGGAGGACAAACAACAGCTGAAAAAAATTATCGAAGAAGAGTACCGCAATTGGGCATCGATGAATAATGAAAACGACATCATATGTCACTTTAGCCAAACATCAACATTCCTCTGCGTTCTCTTCAGAATAATTTTGGAAACTGGTGAACCGAATGCTTGCGTTTTTAAAATTCTCGAGCGAATTAATGCGAGAAACTTCTCGTGTAACTTGAGAAAGCTTTGCGACTATTTGCTCTTCGAAGTGGCAATTTCAAAACAAATTCCAAAGCTTATCGATTGTGTCAACGACATGATATGGAAGTACAATGTTGTTTCGATTGATCGCCTCATTCTTTGCTTAGCTCTGCGAACGCCAGAACCCAATCAACAAATGCAGGTTTTACTCATACAGCTTTTGCTGATCAAACCGTCGCAGTTCCGAGATCGAGTAATGAAATTTGTTGAGAAAAATTCTCCGGATTATTGGAAGCAAACAAATTATAATGAAAAGCATCTTGCGTTTCAAAAGGAGTTCCCGGAAAAGTTTGTTCCGACTGACGACTATTATTTAACCTTCTTTGGAAACGTGTGCTTACGATTTTTGCCGGTTCTTGACATCGTCATACATCGCTTTTTGGAAATGTCCCTCGACGCCGTTTGGCAATCCCTTGAGTCTGTTGTTAAAACTCTTGCGTCATTGTATAAATTCCATGATCGACCAATTACTTATCTTTACAACACACTCTTCTATTACGAACAAAAGCTCCGCTCACGTCCCGCTTTGAAACGTTTGCTCGTTGGATCTATTATCAGTTCGTTAAAGGATATTCGTGAAAAAAATTGGGCGCTAACCGAACAATATCAAATCTACATCACGCCAGACGACTCGCCCGGAACAATGAATCAAAGCCCATCGCAAACACCAATCAAGTGGAATCCGGATTTAAATTATTACATGGGACTCGTGAAGAGATTAATTGAAAGTAAGTTGATTAAATATTTTGAGAGCAAAAAACCTTTTTCTCTTAAAGTTTCATCATAAAACTTAAATATTTAAAACGTTTTATGTGATTCAATTATAACTTTTTTTTATCTTCCTCAGCAATCGACGGTAAAAACGTTTTTCCCAACGTTGACTGGCGCTTCAATGAGTTCCCCAACCCACCCACTCACGCTCTTTATGTGACCTGTGTGGAGCTACTCGGACTGCCCTCAGTGCCGCAATCTGTTGCGAACTATATTATTGATGTTGCAATTAAGGGACGAGTCGTCATCACACAACATGTACACAGCTGGATTAACTCAATCGGACTCATCATGTCTGCTCTTCCCGAGCCGTATTGGAACGTGATTTACGATCGTTTGGAGGAAATAATCAAGCAGCCTCAAATGACTGATTGGACTTATCGTCAATCTCCATTCGACATGTTTAGCTACAACACCGTTCATCAAGCTTTCCTCGAACCTAAATTCGTGATGGTCTTAGCTATCTCCCACTCGATATTCCATCACTTCAACATCGGTCAGACTGCCAAAATGGTCAACTACATAAAAGACAAGTTGATCCCGCACATTAAGACAGAATACCAGTTGATCTATTTGCATCATGTACTAGGACCCTTTCTGCAAAGACTCGACACAAAGGACCGAATTGAAATTACAAAGATTTTTTACGAGCTTTTGGAGTTGATCGACAAGAATAATTTACAAAAGAATGAGCCGCTGAAGTATATGGATCCGATTTGCGATATGCTTTATCACATGTAAGACTTTCTCTTTAATTCTGAAAACTTGAATTTAGGTTGTTTGTGAATCAATTTGATTGTTAAATGGAATCAGAAACATTCAACCTTGTAACGTTCAATTTGATTCAATTATATTTTTTTTTATCTTTCTCAGCAAGTACATGTTTGTTGGAGATTCCATGAAAGCAGATCTCGAGCCTATTATCCGTCGTTTATCAAGTCCGCTCCGACTTCGCTTGCGATTTATTACGAGGCTTACTGTGGAGGATGTAAAAGCCGAAAAGATCAATGAACTAAGCGCTACGAAGATTCAGAGTCAACCAATGGCGCAGCAGAAAATAAATAGAATTTAAGTTTTTCTTGTAACTTTTTTTTTGTGTGGATAAGTTTTAGTTTTGGAAGAAGAGTAGATTAATATAAATTTAATAAATTTTTATTAAACTTATTTTCTCTTT
This sequence comes from Smittia aterrima, assembly GCA_033063855.1. Taxonomy (NCBI): domain Eukaryota; kingdom Metazoa; phylum Arthropoda; class Insecta; order Diptera; family Chironomidae; genus Smittia; species Smittia aterrima. Next base: position 5,853,458 of record CP093831.1, read on the forward strand.
TTCTTTTTTATTAAAACAAAGTTTCTTCGCTTTTGCAGAAACGCCATATTTACAGAAATTTAATGAAAACTCAGCTCAATGTCAAACTTTACCCTTACAGCGTAAAGGGAAACCGCAATCTCAATAATGAAAATTATAGTTCATTTATTACATTGCATAGATTTTCAATGAATTTTCCAATCTGACTGATGACATTATTAAATGACAAGTTCATAAATTATATCAACTTCGAGAGTCGTTCGTTTACGAAAGGTTTTAAATATTCATGTAATTTACGAATTGGTCATAAGCCTCAATTAAAATTTTGTAAAATTCAAAATGTTTGCCGTAAAGCTTTCAACATAATCCAAGCTCGACCAGAGAAAAAAAATTCTAGAAGTTATGTGTCCATGAAAATTAAATTATTTAATGAAAAATTTATTCTGTGGCTTGTTGATTGATCTGGTCAAAAGTTCAGAGTGTGAAAGGTATGCTCGAAAGTTCTCAAAGTGAACAATTTGTAACTCCCAAACGTCCGCATTAAACATTTTACAAATTTCTAATATTTCCTCGCATATTCTCGCTCTGACGAGTGAGTTATGGGATTTTTATGTTGATTTTTATTACATCTTATGATCCTAAGGAGAGTTTTATAAACAACAATTTTACGAGCGGAAACAGAGGTTGAGTTGATTTTAAATAATATTCCACAGGTGCTTGAATAAACATTTCGCTTAATTAAAGCTCGCAACTTCTTGGCAACCATTTCATGAAGGAAAAAAATTCAATTGCTCATCAAACTTTTTAAATCAAATAAGATTTAATGCTTCATTTCAGAATGGCTCGGACCTAAAGGTTCCGCTTCAATATGCTAGCGTCGTTAAAAGCAAAGGACTCGCTTAAATACTTGAAACATTTTTCGCCCTTTTGTTTGCTCTCTTGAAATAATTTATTTTTCATTAAAATGTTCTCTCTTCAACCCTTCATAAAGCTCATTGAACGTAAAGCGAAGATTGTGAAACCTTTCATTAATATTGAACAACGTGAATAAGATTTGCAAGAGGATACAAAGACTATTCATCAAGAAAGAGCAATAAGGATCTCTTGTGCATTCTGAAAACGGGCAATCGACGACTTATTCCTTCGAAGAAATTTTAAGATCGAACCCTTTTCAGTTCATTGAAAACATCTTCAACTTCAATAATTAATGTCGACGATATTAAACTTTTCAAAGTAAATTATTTCCGGCAATAACATTTAATGTCATTTACGAATATGCTGGCTTCACATGACATTGATACGAGAAAACAGGAAATTCAATCAATGACACAAAACATTTAGTTCATGAAACATGAAACCGAAGAATGTTTCCTAACGATAGCTCAATAGAAATTATATCATTGGCGAAGTGTTTCACGCATTAATTCCCATGAATGGATATGATTATTGGAATTATTTAATGGTCGAGGTGTTTGCGGAGATTCCTTTCATGAAATTGTTTGTGGCTCTCCAAAAATATTTTCAACAATCAATCATCGTCGTTTGAGACTTAAATTTAAACGAAATGAGAACCGAGATAAGGTAAACTTCCCAGAAGGCCAAACATTTTTGTTCGACGATTCATTAGCTTCCCTGTCTCAACCGTCAAAACAAATAAAATTGAATGTCTGATTTCTGAAAATTTGTTTGGTGAAAAGTTTCTTTCCTTCCGAGAACAGGAGAATGTATTTTTTTTAAGATAAATCTTCATTGATTTTTCTATTTTCGAAATGCTTTCATGGAAGGTCTGCAGAGTATTTAATTTAATTTATTAATTAAGGATAGCTTTAGGAACCGAGCGTCGTTCTTTTCGACTTTCATCATAAAACGTCCAAAGACGTCCAAAGTTACGGGAGCTCGAGTGAAAAGATAAACTTTAGATCGTTGAGCTTGAATCCTAAAACTGTAAAAAAGCTTTTTTTGTTAATGACTTTGACCGGAGTTCCCCGATGCGAGTTTCGAAAGTTCTAAATTGATTTGCGAGATTGTGTTGTGAAAAGCGGATAAAAGTGCAATAAAAACTTTTTCCGACAATGAAAACACATTTAAACATCGTTTTCTCCCATGAGTTAGTTCATTTCTCGCCTCCGATGCAAAGTGACTCAAAGTGTTTGTGGTGCAAAGCAAACGAATAGAAAAAATGTTAACAAAATCGAATTTATCGAAAGGTTTTTTATTCGCTTATCTCGAGTCAGCTTGACGCTGAATAAAATATCGGAAAAAGACTTCCGGTCTCTCCACTCGCCGTCAGTTTATTTTTCTTCTTTATCCTTTCTCTCACCTTCTTCTAAGCACTCAATCAGCGTGAAACTTTTCAATTTGCATAACATTTGCTGTGAAAAATATTAAACACATAAGGTTGCGAAACTTTGTACGTACAATTTGCGTTGGAGGGAGATGGGAAATTCACTTTCTTTTATTACCGCTGCTTGCATGCTGTTCATTGCGTCAGAATAGGAATTCGCATACGCTGCTGATTCGAGTTCAATTTCTTTTTTATTGCCTCTTCCGTTTAATATCAAATGATGGTGAAATTTTGATGAATTCCTCGCTATTTGTATTCATAGATTCAAATTTTTTATGATCGTCAAAGTCAGAATAAATAATTTCACTAAATTTTCCGAATTTTATTGTTCGCTCGTCGTGCAAGTCGAGAATGATTGTAAGGCTTTATAATGCTCGAGAGAGTTATTCAATTCAAGATAGCGAGAAAAGATGTTTATACCTTCTCCTACATAACGAAGTAACAAATTCATTAAACGATTTCCAGGGAATAATTTATTGGATTTTATTCGCAGCTGCTTTTCTCGATTTTCTCTTGCACTAGTTTCTCTTCTCAGAAAGAACTATGAGATCAAATAGTTTTCTTCTTTTAGAAGCAATGCAATCACAAGGAAAGATTTTTCTCAGGAAAATTAATGAAAATATTCAATCAAGTAAGGACTCGAAAGGAAACCTAAACCATGATGTAAGTTTTCTCAGGTAGCTTCTTCCAACTTTTCCGGTGAACGAGCGCTGAGGCTGCATTTGCATAATTTAATGAAGAATGAAATTGCTCTTGGTGTTCATGAAGCTCAAAAATGTTCGTAAAATGTTTTAGATGAGCAGAGGGAAGAAGGTGAGGTATAAATATCCAGATATCCGGGAATGATCATAATTCAATTTTCTAAAGTCATAAAGGTCATAAAGAAGAAGGGAACTTCCAATAAAAACAGCTGGATTTGAAATGAACTAAGTTCTCCATCTTTTGCTTTTACGAGATTAAAACAAAGGACGAGAATTTCATCATTCGAAGAGGGCGTCGGTCCGCTTAAACTTTTGCAGAGGGACTCGAAAAGTTTTTATTTTTTGGGTTTCGAGGGACAAGGAAGTTTATTGCGGAGTGAAGTTGTTGAAACAGTTTTCATGTCAGACTAATGACAACTTTTTCCATTTTTCTAGTTTTAATTGCTTTGAAGACATTCTCCACTAATTGTTTGAAGAGGAATTGCATTCATTCGAGGATTTAGATCTCGTCCTCGTTCTTTAATCTTTTACTAGTTAACAGCAAAACCATTTACCGAGTTGTCGGGTTTCATTCTCATGTTCGGTCTTCTTCCTCTACTACTGCTTCATTTAACTCTACCAGGTGCAGAAGAAATGAATTAAATATCCAGTGAGAATCCTTCACGTCTTTCAATCTTCCGGACTCGAGAGGGAAAAAAACAAATCTCCTCCATTTAAACTCGTTTATTTTGAACTGTTTGCGGTCTGCACGTTTAATGAGCTTTTCGAGCTCTTTTTCTGCTAATCTTAGGTGTTTAGTCTGCGTCAAACCATCATGGATCAACTAGAAAAAGCTTTTAATTAGCAACCACTATGCTCCAGATAAATGCTTCTCTGCAATTTTAATTTACTGATGCATCTCGTACTCATGGCAAAAGCTTTGGAGTGACTGATTACAAAAACAGTGAGTTTGATGTTTATAAAAAACGTTGACTGCGATCCACATGAATACAAAGTCTCATGTTGACTCTCAATCACAAACATTCTCCACTGCGAGAGATTAAAGTTAAATATTTTATGTCGAAAACAAAATTTATGGTAATTTGGGTCTAGACTTTGTTTTATACTTTTTTTATGAGGCTCTGCAATTCAAAACATTTTACTCACAAGCTTTATTTTATGTTATGCAAAGTTAGTTAGATGCAGATATTATTAAATCTGATTTAGAATCTCCTTTGAAGCGTTCACATGAAATGTTTTTCAACAAATCTTCTTAGTTTTAAAGCAGCACGATTCTTCAAGAGTTAAAAATAGTTTCTCACGTGATAAATCTGGTTCGCAGCTGTTGTCTAGACTCTAAGACAGTTCATGTAGTGAAGAGTAGGTGTTTTAGATTTAATCCCATCAAGTCTGTTGATGAAGCTAAAGCTTGTAAATTAATTGATCAAAGTAGAAACAAAGTCTTTCATAAAATTGAATTGAATTCATCACAACATTCTCATAAGAAATTCTCAGAATAAAAATTTATAATTAATTGGTTTCTGATAAAAAGGAAAAACGTCAAAAGAGAAAAATCGTTATTCCAGAGAATATTTCTTTGTGGGTTCTTTAAAGAACAAACATTTATCATAGTTTTCTGGATTCTCTCGAGAAATATCGAATTGGCGGTCCCTTCCAGAGTTGGCTGAATACCAATTCCTTCCTTTTCCTTTAAAGGTTACGCCAAGAGAAAATATGTTTCTCCGAGCATCGACGATAAATTCACTTTCAGAAGTTAAAGTTCCTTCTTAAAGTATTCAGAGAAGTGTTTTGCTTTGATCCTTGATTCAAAAACAGAATCCTTTAAAAAGTCGTTCTTAAATTCTGGAGTACGCAAGTTTAAAATTAAATCAGCGTATGCTCACGAGTTGTAAAAGTTGAAAAGGAAGTCTTTGAGGAATCGAGTGTTTTCTTGTTGCTTACTTTGAATAATCGTATTCGCTGACAAGTTCGTTCCACGTTTCAAATCACGGAGAGATTCTCAAAAGTGTTCTGTCGTCTCATATATAAAAGTAAACATTTGCATCATTGAGGCAAATTTGTTTGTAAACATAATCCGAAGTATCTCAAATGTCAGTTTCTAATTATTCACTTCTCTGATTTGCTCATATTTCTGACTCGTCGTGCAATTTCGAAAAGGCCAAGTATTTATTAAGCAAAAGCTTCAATTGCTTGGAGATAATCGCAATAACTTTTCCCACAACTCTGGCTCTTTGCAATCGTAAAATTGACATGAGTTTGCTTCCACAATATTTTCTCACACAAAAAATCTCCGAAGTGTGATAAGAATTTTGCCTTGGGATCAACTGAAGTGATTTATTCGTAGACGTATTCATTGACTCTTTCAATCCTGCTCATGTAACTCGAAATACTTTGAAGCCGATTCTCTACTATGACAACCAAAAGTTGTTTGAAAAGTAATCAAAGTTAAAAGCATACTTCTCTCAGAGAAGTTATTTACCAAAATGCGCTTTTTGAAAATATATTTCTGTCGTCTAATTATTTTGTAGATGAAACCATAAGATCTCAATAATTCTATTTAGTTATGCGTAATGGAAAAAGTTTGATATTTATAATTATTCGAATGAAAATTTGAAAACTTATTCATTGTCGTGTAAAATTTATTTTCATTTAAAGTGAAATTCAACTTTAAAGTTTCAGATTTCATAATTTTTTTAAATTGAAAGCTCAAACATTTCTCGATATCATTGAACAATGTGTCGAACAAGCATGAACTTAGATCATTTGTTTTATGAAGGGCACTGCTTGTTCCAATAATGTCAAATAATAATTTATCGCTTTGTTTTTATTGCCTTGATTTGCAGAACAAGTGAAACTATTTAATCGTTGAAGGGAAATATGAGAGAGATTCTGAAAATTGATAGATCGAAATTTATATTATTGTTGCAAATTGTGACATTTATTTAGCATCGCAAACATGAAACGTCATGGGTTTTATATGTTGCAATATTTCATATGAAAAAAATTCTTCTTGTTGTTCACTGTCCTAGCAACATTGTAAATTAACTCAATTGAAGTTACATTCAATCGAATCATAGGAATTGATTTTTAATCTACTGCAAAAATTATTCTTGTCAGAAAAAATGAAATATGTGAGAGAGATAGTTGTAATTATCAACAATTTGGTTACGAATAAATTAACCACTAATTGACTTTGCATTTATAACGAACGAAATGAGTTTGTCGAGTAGTTTTTCCTCTCATTTTACATTTTCAGTTTCACCAGGAAAACCGTAAATTTTTTTAAATTAATTTGAGATCAGTTGAAAATCTCATGAAATTTAATCTCAGAGAAATCAGTTCAAAAAAAGTTTCTCATGAAAAAAATCAACACTTCCATTATCCATAAGCCACATGAGAGGTAAATTGGATATTCAATTATCGGATCCAATTTAAAATTTAATTAAAGGCTGTTTGTTACATGACAGAGTTCACTGCAACAAAGTGAGCAAAAAGTTTTTAGTGAAAAAATTTTATTCTCGGATTCCTGCAAGTGTCTTTATAAAACCAGTCCTTGATGTTCTCATAAGTTTGTCGTTTTGTATGGAAATTTGGCTCATTGAGCTTGAGACAGATATCGCACAGCTCCATATCAGCTTTCGAAGTAATCGCGTAGTATTTTTTCCACCAGAAATATTTGATATACTCGCGTGGATTGTCACCAAGGTATTTCAAATATTTTGCGAGTTGTTCAGCTGTTTCGAAGCTTTCAACGTCGATGTATGACTTTGGTGGAAGAAATCGTGAAACGTCGGCGCCTGAATAAATCACTGGGATCACGTAACTCTTGATGGTGTTGTAAAGCTTCTCAGTAAGGTAATCGATGCACAACGTGTTCTCGAAAGAAAAATAAAATTGGTAAGTCGTGTTAAGCATTTCATCGCATTCTATGGAATTTCTGCTGCAAGAGTAATTCCCACATTTTCCGTAAACATCAACTGAAATGAATTTCTGAAGTTCCACAACCAACTCGTCTCGATGTGAAAACACGTTGCAATGCGACACAAACCACGCAGCTGTCTTTTGTTTATTTTCTACGATTTTTAATATCTCGTTATCTGCATGAGATTTTATGAGAAAAACTTCTGACGAACATTTTTTAATTTTTATACTCACCAAAGAAATCGTTGTCAGGTTCTCTCCATGGCACATCAATGGACGGTGCTATTACTCTTCCAGTCGACAGATCAACAGCTGAGCCATAAAACCATTTGATATCAGAATCCAATCGATATGTCATAGTGAGATTGTAAAAACTGTGATCTGCATTCATATCACGCTTGATTTCTCCTGGAGATCTGCAAACCGAGAAAGAGATTTGCATCAAAATTTCAATGAAAATTTTAGTCAACACATACTCCATTGTTGCCATGATGTAAACTTGATCCGGTCTCCTTGTTTTAGGAAGTTCCAAACCTAACCACGACTCAGCGGCATGGAATATGATCGCATCGTAGTCGTGAGAGTTGTCGAGTAACTTTTTGTTTGTTGTGAAAACGCAATTTGTCTTCGGACAATTGACTGCTGTCAGGTATTCCTCGCCTATTTGCTCAGATTTCATTCCCCAGTGCGGGACATCAAAAAACTTTGTCCAAAAAAGAATATGTTTCTTGCCTTCGTGGTCTCCCTCGACTTCCAAAAACTCAAACAACATCTGGTATCGTAAAGTCGACGAATAGAGTCTTAGCTTGTATATTGTGCTAAATATAATAACAGAAGCGATGATTCCTATCAAAAACAACACAAACTTCATTTTAATTCTTGTTCTTTTCATGTTAACAATATAATTTCGACTGAACTACTTAACGTCCATATCGCTCGATAAGCAAACACGATGCGCCTGTATTTCGTGATATGTGATAAGATAAACAAGAAAGTGTTTCTTGTCTGAGAACCTTATCCGTGACTAATCATAATCATTTCAATACAACATCAAACTCGAGTTAAGTTTTATTTCACAACGGCAACACTATTGCTTTGGAATGAAAATAAATAGCATTCACTTTCCATTGGATTTCACCGTAAATGTTCAGAAGAATTCACCTCCTTTCGAACCTTTTCTCGCCTCGACGCAAATCGAAGGCAATATGTGGGAAAATAAATGAGTCGCATTTCGACCATGAATGGGAAATGGTTTTTCTTCTCATTCGGACAGTTTTCACTTCAGCTCTTTGGCGAGTTAAGTCACGTCCCAAACGCACAAACTTAGATCGGTGTTGCAAAGCGAGTCAGTTCATTTCTTTCTAGCTTTAGTTCAGGGAGCCTTTTAACCCAAAATATCTTTAGCTATGCGAAAAGATTCTTTCTTTTGAAAGCGGCAATCAATTTCTGAATTGTCATTGATTTTTATGTAACGGAACGCACCATGCGAGAGGCTGAAAGTTTCTTATTGAAACAAAGAACATGAGTCGCCACTTATTTTCCCTCTCGCCCTCTTCAAATTTACCTGCTTTGAGATGATTTGCGAGATGATTTCTTTTTTTCTCATCTTTCTATTCGACCAGCAAACCGTTCATAAAAGCAACATGGCTTGAATCAGCTGATTAAATTTTCTAGTTTCTTGATCGCTGGAAAATGTTTAAATTACACGCCATTAACTTTATTGCTTCGTTCGCTCCACTTCTTAATTTTCCTCTTTAAAAAAACATCGTCGAAATTGAATAAAATGCTCATAAAACACACCGTGCTCCTCGATAAACTCTCTTAGATTTGTGAGGGATGACAACGCAAAGGTAGTTCTTGCCCTAATAAAAGACTTCGAATTGGTAATTGAACGACTGAACGAGACTCGTACGTGAATCAATTCCATATTGGTTCTTTAACGACCATTAAACTTTTCCTCGAATCGTTTACGGATCCGTAGACTTATCCGCCGTTTTATTACACGATACTTTGCTCTTAATCTCGCAATGAATGAGTTTTAAATGAATTTCAAATCTTTCGTCAGAAACTTTTTCGAATAATCAAAAGAATCAACAAACTTTTCGTTGAAAGCTTCGCCAAAACAATTCCAATCGACAAATTAACGAACAAAGACAAATGATCCACACAAAAGAGTAATTTACTTTCATAAGCTGAAGTGATGAAATGACTTTCAATTAATTGTTATTTGAGAAATTTATTGATTCACGCTTCGATGTCAATCAGATCGGTTCTAGATGTGGTAATGGAAACTGTACGCTATGAAAGTTAATGAATGATAATTAACGAAACAATGACAATAAACGACAAAGTTATTCGACACCGAAGATGATAAATTAATTTAATATTGCTTATCATTGTCAATGAGTTAAAGGGAAGCAGAAGAAAAAGCTTTAAACAAACTAATGGCGCCAACGACTCTCGCTAATTCATTTTGCATGGAATTACAATTTTATGGCGAAACAAAACAAATGAACTAAAAATCAATGACACCCATAGAGCGAGTTAGAATAATTAGATTGCATAAACAACCGTCGATTACGTGATCAACTTGGTGAATCAATCTTTTGGAAAGATTGGAATCCTTTAGGCTGTTGCGTTTCCGCTAATCAATCTTTGGCGAAATCGATTAAGGTTCAGATCTACATCGAGTTCAGTGAAGGGAAAGATGTTAGTTGCTAGGCAAGGCAATCAAGCTGAAGATGATGGGAGTCATAAGGATGAAGTAAACGTAAACGTGAAAATCATTAACGGCGAAGCGGTTGAAAGACTTGTGGGTGTGGCGGATCGATAAGCTAAAAATTGACATCGCAGATTCAAGCAAAGTTGACAGAGGACCGAAAGAGCACAGAATTTGTTATTGAAATTTCATTTTGATGCTTTCGACGACAGCTTCGACATAATCTTGTGAGGATTGAGATTAAATGGCTTGGATTAGGAAAGAAGCTTTTCTTCTTGATTCACTCATCAAAAAGTTTGCAGACGTTTGTCCAAAATATTTTCGTTCTTTCGCAGGTTTTCGTTTTGTTTTGTGCCTTGAAGTTGAAACATCGACCGACTAGAGTTGAATTGCCCTGAAAGATAAACGAGAAGAAAAGTTTTATCATCAAATTTATGCTTCGGTAATCGGAAAATAATTTATTTTTCCGATGATTCTCTATTGATTCAAAGAAAAAGAAAATTTCGTCAAATGTCAGTCGAGGTCAGATCGACTGGCAATGAAATGAATATTCTCAAAAATTCGCTTATCAAGGGATCTTATGACATTTAGGTCAAGAAATAATGATTTTTGATAAGCGAAGAAGACATTAATTACTTCGTCAAGCTTTAAATTCCTTTTTCATCTTGTCGTAGTCATAAAATTATGAAATTTTTCCTTGAAGAAGATCGACCCTCATCAAAATGTTGAGCTTTCTTCTTACAGAATTTTCAAGTTGACGCCTCTCTCAGTTCAAGAAAACATAAATGAAAGATTCACAGAGTGAATATCATTACTTGGGAAACGCTTCCGAGTGGTTTCATATCGCGCGACTGAATGCCGAGAGAGTCATTGCCAAGAACGAGCAATACATAAAAGGTAATTAACGTCGTTAGTTTACTTTACTCAGAAAGATGCTTCAACAAGAAACTGAAGCTTTTGTTTGCTGCGGAGATAAATTTTACTCTCAAGTTGTGACAGAAACAAGTTAATTGTTACAAAAAGCTCAAGATAAGATGAGTCATTCACTTCCTCAAGCAACTAGAACTCGTCAAATCATTCAAGTTCCAATGAAAGTTTCATGCTCGGGGCTGAAACGATTTTGTATTCGAAGAATATCTAACTTCGCTTTGTCTGAAACTTTTACTTTATGGCAAAACAATTCCGGCAACTATGTTCCCCACTTAAGATTAAATGAAGAATTATATTTGAAAATTATTTATTCAAAAGTTTCAACCAAACCGTTTTGCCTTGTGCGCTATGTTTACTCAAACTAGAAATTGTTTTACGAAACTGCCTTGATGCTTGTTCTCACATGCAAAGCTGCTTGATGTGAATTCCTCTTGGAATTTGCCAAAAACAGGAAACAACACTTAATCCCTGAAAAGCTTTTAGCTGCACTCAAGTTGATGTGGAAAGTTTTCATTTCCACCAAATCAACTCCAGGCTTTGCGCCTTCTTCCCAAAGGATTCAAAGTATAGGAAACTCTTTAACATCGTTCTTGACGGGCAGAAGAAACTTTTTCTTGTTGAGCCTTTAAGGTCGCTTCAGGTTGCTCTGAAGTCCTACCCTTCTTCGAACGGAACATTGTAAACTAAGAGAATGTTAGTCTTGTCAAAAATGAGTTCGTTTCTAAATGATTTGTGTTGTGAAGACAAATGAAGAATTTAGAAGCTCCACTTGGAATTCTCGTAAGATATGCTACCAAACATGGTCGTCATCTCAATTTCATGACAATGGCGCATTCAAACGTTTGTCATAGAATGTTCGTGATGTTCACACAAGATAAAAGAATTTTCTTATTCATTTGTAAATATCTCCTTGAAGACATCTCAGTTGTCGTCTGTCCTACCTGCAATATTGTGTGGAGCTATAAGTTGGGTGAGTCACGATTCAAATTTTATTTTAATTTTCCGAGCATTTTGGAGAAAATGCAGAAACTTTTTTTTATCAGGAAACCTTCATTCTCTCTCGCTCACTTTATCTCTAATTCTAAATTTTCAAATATTTGCTAAACGCTTCACAAATACCTCGACTTTATTCCGATTAACAAAAGCTTCTCAGCATGAAAAGCTATCAGATAGCTGCATATCGTTTTCACCAAATTCTCGTTTTATGGACTCATCGTGACGTGTTTGAATTTTTAAAAAGTTTTTGCTTTACGTTTATTTCATTCCCCGTGAGGTTATTCTGGTTTAACGTTCCCGCTAAAAAGCGAATTTTACCGCTTCATGCCATGAAAAAGAAGCTTTTATTAGAAAGATGAATGTGCGAAGGTTATGAAATCAATGCGGCGAACATTTTTGACGTTTTATTGTGGCTTCCGAAAAAAAAAGTCGTGAAAATTTTAATGCTGAGGCTTTGATTAATTCCCAATTTCAACGAATTTCACACGAATTTTCGCTTCGAACCTTTTGTGTCCAATATTCAAACATTGCTCGAAGTTATGCTTAGAATTTGACACGTAAGCGGTGAAATGTTGAGCGTACTTCCCATTTACTCGACAGTCTAAGTGTCACGTCGTTTCCTTACCTTGTCTTGCGAAACTTCACTGGAACTTACGTGATAACGTCAATGTTTCCTGAAAAGTTTGAAAAAAAAAAGCTTTTGATTCCTTTGGGTTCGAGATATTTAGAGAATGTTGGCGAATCCCAAAACAACGCTGAACTTAAATCATTTCGCGGTCATACTTGAAAGTTGAAGTTTTTTCTGGAACAAACAAATCAAGGATTTTCAATTAGATAATGGATTTTTCTTCCGGTCATGTTTGGAAATAAAATTATTGTAAAGACGAGACGGCCAAACGAGTTTCTTCTTTTCCCTCGTCGTCCGATGAATTGTAATGACTTTTGTCCATTATTTCATCCTATCTTCGTTCGCTATCACCCTCTCTCTCTCTCCTTCTCATTATTAATTGAAATAGACGAGAAAATTGGCATCAACAATTTTCCCCGTCGATTAAACGAGAAAGAAATATTTTTGAACAAGACGGGAAACGATTGATGGCAATTCTTTTCTTAGAAGCACATTCGCAACGTTTTGATTTCTTTTCATTCAACAATTCCAATGAATATTGATTAACTTAAATATTTTCCATCTGTTTAGAATCAGAGCATGATTTGAAATTGAAATCGCAATGGCATTAGGTTCATTAGAACGTAGAGTATTCATAAAAAATGAATAAGTCGAATTTACCATTGATTTTCTCATTCAGAAGGTTCGCAACTCCCGACATGCCCCAAGTATTCATGACGCAGTAACGATTGAGTAATAAATAATTTAGAATCATTTCCTTTTTACTTTTCATCGATTTTTCTTCTCATCACGTGCAAAAGGGATTTTGCTGTAAGCTTCAATTTGGCGAAGCTTTAAATTCAATTGTTTCTTGCAGTGAACTGATTGCGGCGGAGAGAGAACCGCAAACATTTTGACGTAACTTTCCTTTGCTATGTTTGAACATTAATCGTTTGAAATTAATTACAGCAATTAACTTTATTCCACATGACCTAAGCACATAAAATATATTTCAAATTTTCGTAATAAATTTTCGTTGTTCTTCTGAAGTTCCGCAGGAAAACTCGAGGCTCAGAACATTAGAGACATGAGAAAATGCGTAATTTGTTTCAGTTACAAGCATAACTTGAATGATTCATGTTGGAACTTGGAAGGAGCAGCTCATGAACTTCAATATTGAAAATGTACTCAGAGTTCTAAACAAACTGAAAGAAAATTTTTATTACAAAGAATGCTTCACGGTTTTGTTAACCGAACATTGAAAGTTTTACTTCAATATGAAGCTTTTTATTTGTTCCTTCGAAAAAGTTTTATTCTCCTTTTTCTCCCTTATAACAAAACCTCAACTCGAATGGCTTTTCGTATAATCTTTGAATTTTAAGTAAAACGTTAGTGATGTGCAAGAATGCACGTGAAACTTTTGTGAAGCTCTAGCCTCAAGGAGGTAAAAGTGAGCATAGCCACTAACAAAAACTTTCTTCAAACGAAAAGAAGCTGCTTTGGAAGTTTCGGGAAATCTCACGTCAACATCTTGGATATTCATTTGGATTACTCGCATATCGCAGAACATTACAGTTTCTTGCAAAGTTCTAAAAATAAATTTACAAAAATGAAAATTTATGAACTGCACTAAATTGAAAAACTATTCGTTCACCGGAAAAACTGATATTTGAAGAACGAATTGATGAAGTATCGTTCGATTGCTTTCAATTTTTGAACAGACTGTTCAGAACAGTTTCCAAATGTAATAAATATTCATCGATCTCGACAAATTCGATTGGAAGTGAAGAGCTTCATATTCAAAACTAATAAATGAGAGTTCAAAGCTCGAAACTTTCGAGATGAAATCAAATTGGATGAAGTATTGAAATTTCTGATTACTTACAAGTTCCATGTGAAACAATTAAGTAGAATTATATTTAAAGGAAAGGAAAGTTGAAAATGTTTTTTATGAGTCCTGACTTAAATTTATTTTGATGAAGAAAAGAAACTTCCTTTGAAAGGATTTGCGGACGTAACTTGACAGAAAAAGTCATCAAAACCAAGCTCGCCCTAATTAGTTTGATTAATAACCATTGCCACGGTCAACGGTTCCCGTTTTCGTCGACACAACTTTCTAATTAAACGCTTCACGATTTCTTCTTCCTTCTTCCATTTCCTTTTCTGTTCACCGTCGAAAGTTCACGGGGAAAAGAAAGAATTTCCATGATTAACTGTCTAATTATCTTTAGTGGTGCGAAGATTACGAACTTTTCTGTTACCCTCTTTCACTTCAGAAAGTCTCTTTAAAGCTTTAAAGCGCAAATGCTTGAAACAGACGTTCAATTACCGAAAACTCTTCTTTGTTTCCTTTTGAATTTCCATTTTTACGCTTGAACCTGAACTTTGTCTTCATGAAAAATGATCGCAGCTCGCGCACCTGAGCAATCGGTATTGAAGTCACGTCATCGGAGATTAAGTACGTTGAAGAAGCGCGAGACGCGGCGTTTCGCAGGATGATCTTTGACAGAGACTCTTGTAAATTCATTACATCAAGCTTCCTTTTTTTATTGAGAATTCAAAGGGAAATCTCATAAAAGTTAATTATTTTTATGAGTAAGCAGAAATTTCAATTGAGAATATTATGCGATGAGGAAATCCTAATGTTGTCGCAACCTCGAAAACAGAAGGCGAATGAAAGCTTTTATGTAAGTTGCATTAGCAAGCTCCCGACATCTTGAAGTTTAATAACATTTTTTAGTTTCAAACAGTGCACTGTTAAGAAAACAAACTTTGATAACTTTTAATTAAAATCTCAAAATAAACAAACTTCCAAGCGAGACATCAAACTTTGCACTTGAGAGAAATATGTAAATTTTAATAAAAAAACCAAACATTTACTTAAAATATTTCTTTATGAAATGCATTTTAATGAGTTGCATGTTTTTCATCAAATGTGTTCACTTCCGTGTCATTCCAAAGTTTGTTTGTTCATCGTCACAGTTTTGTTGACAAACAAAATTTACGCGAAAGTTCATCTCGAGCGAAATCACATTCAGCAAATGTAGTTTTTATTGAAAACTAAGCTCACGGGATCACCACAGCAATTAGTTTCAATAAGTCCCATCGGTTAATGTCGCCATTAGTTTTTATGATTCGACAGCATTGTGTTTATGGACAATAAAATGAGTCGGTTCCTTACGTGTCGCAAGAAGCTTCGACAAGATGTTTCCAATCTTACACTTACTTGGGAACACATTTTGTCGTCGCATTTTATTTTTATCGAAGATGTGAGATTGCTTTGACTCCTCTTGTTTCACCGTAAAACTCGAGTAGAGTCGCGCACTGTGATTTGCCTCTTTCTTTACCCTCTTTCCTCATCCCTTTCCTCATCGTTAAGTGTCTTCTGAACATAAAAAATAAGTAAAGCTCAATTCTATTTTTCTTATAGAAAATTACTGAAGCTTTAAGTTGAATTTCGATGCCACAAATTACGCTCTTCCTTTGATTCTTAGTAGAGCTCAGCATCTTGAATCAAATAAAAAGGGAGAAAGCTTTAAGTTAATTCGAAAATACGAGCGGCTGTCATGATCCGCCATTTATTCAAGGAACCACAGAGCGTCTTGAGATTGCGTTAGAAGATTACACATTTTATCTTGAAAAGAGAGTTTTATTAGAGCGGATGGAAAAAGTCGAGAAGACGTAAGAGCCTCGCAAGCAGAAACTCTTATCGAAATTGAGAACGTGGATCGGGGTCGGCATCTGTTAAACTCTCGAAAAATTGTCGAATTAGCTTCTAGGGAAAAAAAATGTTCTTAGCTCATCAAATTTGTTAATAATTGCAGTTAACTTGAGTAATACAGCCTCTTAAAAATCTCTGTTTATGAAGTACATTTATGAATGAAC
Source organism: Smittia aterrima (assembly GCA_033063855.1). Classification (NCBI taxonomy): domain Eukaryota; kingdom Metazoa; phylum Arthropoda; class Insecta; order Diptera; family Chironomidae; genus Smittia; species Smittia aterrima. The sequence goes on from CP093831.1 coordinate 5,869,540, forward strand.
CACTTAAGTAAAACCATTACTGGCAGCACAATATCAACCCTCGCTGAAGAAGTTTCCTTTGCTGCTGGGAAAACACGAGGTTTGAATTAAATATTCAAAAAAAAGAGGAATTAAAGCTTTTTTGAACCAATAAACATTAAGCGCTTTTAACAAACTGAATTTCCCGGGGACGATCTCATACCTTTTCTAAAAAAAAAAGCTTTCATCTAACTTTGTTTACGATGCTTGAGTGAATTCTCGTTCAAACGAAGTCAACATTTTATGAATTGAGTTTACGACTGCCTCATCACTTCGTTAATTATGCATTCCGCTTTTTCCTCTCCTCTAACTTCAGTTTGTAATTATAATACTTTTATGAAGCGACCCAGGCATTTTATTAGCGCCATTAGCATCCCTCATCCGTGTTCGAATAATGAAAGAGTCGGTTTTGCTTAGATAATGAGGTTTGTGTTTGTTATTACATAATTTACGTAAAAAACAAATGAAACGAAGCTTCAAGTGTATACGTCTGACTCTTGTGTTCATAGTGAGATTGTCATTTGCAGAGTCGAGGTTACAGAGTACTTCGAACTGTCGAGCAATAATTCAATTATCTCTGGAGAATACAAGGAGTTGATTTCTCTGTAACATGATGAACAGAACCGCAGCTATAGCTTGTCAGTACTGAGAGTTGAGTGGATGAGTGATTTGCTGAACGTTCGGTTGATGATATTTGAACATCTCAGCGATTTTTCCTCGAATCGTCGGAAAGGTGTTTGACTTCTTTATTGAGTTCATCAAAAAGACTCAACTTCACTCAAATAAGAAATTCTCAGAATAAATTTGACGAATTTCTATTTTTAATGAGAATTCATTATTGAACTGCTGATGCTCATTACTGGTCTGAAAAAATAGAAATTCCATGATTACGATCGTTAGCAACTTAATGAGCTCAGTATCAGGAAACTTGAAAGAGTTTATTTACACATTTAAAACATTAATCTTTTGGCTTTTTCTTACATTGATGCTTTATTTACAAATTATTTACACCATCGAGAGAAGCTAAGTGTAGACCGCTCCGATGGGATGGGGTTTCAATTAAAATTTCACAAACAATTCCTCTTTAAAAACATTTATTGCGACTTAAAGCTTATTGAATCGAGCAATGTCAACTATTCATAAAGTTTTATTGAGCCGAAAATAATTATCTCGTAACAAAATTTTTCAACTTTTTCGTTAAAATAAATTTTTCATCTAATTAAAAGTTTATCTCGTTTGATTCGTAGTTTTGCGATATGTATCATTTTGACCTTTGTTAAAATTGATCGGCTGTCGTCAATAGCTGCGAATTAAAGGGCCCTGTAATTCACTGTATCGAAGCGAGCGCAAAGTGCGTTCGTTCAAATAACGACAGTCGATGATTTTGTTTATCCTTCGAGTTCGTGACACGAAATTTGTCTGCGAAAAAAATTGCAGCATTTAAACGCTCTACGATTGTGTCAATATTTAATGAGAGTTTCGTAAGGTAATGGAATTATTTGAGCTTGAAGAGGAAGTTAATTAAGTACGAGAAATCTTCTCAAATGAGTTTGTCTGTTGATTTTGCTAATTAAATATTTTCCTTTTGGAAAAGCTTTTCCACTCTACAAAGAGCAAATTAGAAATTTTTTCCGCTGACTCGTCTCTCATTGATTTGAACACATTTTATGTTGCCACGTTCGGCGAAGAAATTTAATGCGCAATCAGGCACAAATAATATTTCACCTTTATTACCTAATTTACAATTATTTAATCACCTACAGTAATTTCATTTTGTGCTTCGCTTTGCTTTCTCGATTTTACTCCTGCTCGGCTTCCTTGCTCGCTCAACTTTGAAATTACACGATTGTGTGAAACAACAAGGAGACGACCATGAAGAGACTCTTGATTCCTCAAGCACCGATATCGTGACGAAGAAAGCTTTCTCATGCGAGCTCGAGCGGAAAACCACAAATTGTTGTCGAAGGAAGAAGGTGATAAAACATCTACGATTTACTTCGACGATGAAGACGTGTTTAGTCACACTGACACCTCTTCGGTGTACTTGGATCGATCGTTGAGGTCTATCGCCAATTTACCTTCCGGAGTTTTACGCTTCTTCGCGTTACCATTATTGCCGTTGTTTACGCTGATATTATTCACATTTGACACCGGCACAATGCTTTTATTATCACCAGACTGCTCCAAGTTCGCCATAACTGTTTCACTCTCGTCCGCTTTATGGTCATCGTCCCGATTATTAATGGTCTCAATTTCCCGTTGTTTATTGTTTTCATCTGTCATCGTGGCAACATCAGCGCTGGTCAAATTATTATTATTTTGTTGATTTTGTGGCTTTTTTATCGCGCCGGCTACGACAACTTCGGAAGTGGACGACGTAGACAAAGAAAAAGAGATTTTGTCTACCTTCGATGATGTCGATGAGGATGACGTGCATGACTGTGAGTGCTGCGTGACGATTTGTGAGCTTTTTAAATTTCCAATCTTCTGACATTTGTCAACAGTGCTATTGTTACTGTTGTTGGCAGAGGGAAGAGTTGATGATAAAGCAATTTTTAACTCTCGAAGATTCCTGTCCTCAGATTGTGACAACTTCATGGTTGGACGCTCGAGGAAACTATAAGGTATCTGCGTCCTGTGATCGGACTCAGTAGACAGTGAATGATTACTTTCGATGTTTTGTCTCCCACACGGTGCGGCTACCGTCGTCGTGGCAGCCGTTTTATTAGAAAATATGTTGTCACACGATATTCGATAGCTTTGAGACGCACCAGTGCTCATTGAAGAGCTCTCGAAATTCGTTCCCAATACTAGTTCTGAGTTTCTTTTGCGAAGGTTATTACCGCGCGTCTCGTCATTTCGATCATTTACGCTCGTGAAGTTTAGCAACCTCTCGCGAAAGCTACTTGATTGCTGTTGATGTCTCTCGTTTGGACTCACGTCTGAGTTGGCTGCGAAGCAATTATCACAATTTTCAGATTGATACTCGTCAAGACTGTTGTTATCGCTACTACACATACACTGCAGTTGAAGATTATCAAAATTTATGCTATTCGAGCTACATGTTATCGTCGTCGTCGTCTTATTATTGGCTTCACAACATTTACTCTTAGCGTTGCTACACTTTACCTTAACATTTAAATGATTATCGTTATCACATTTATCTGATATCATGAAGCGACAGTTCGCCTCTTTCAACGGATGCCACGCTAAGTTTTCGAAACTTGTGTTTGTCTCTTTATCCTCTAGTGCAGCGCAAGTGCTTCCGTTGCAAATGCTAAGCTTTTTGGCTTGTTCGTGTGGTTGAGGAGGCGGCTTTAGTGACAGCGCTCCATTGGTGTTTTGTGCTGTTCGACAAATGTCCAATAATGTTAATATAACATTTGTAGCTGGACCACGTTGCGGTATTCTATCATATAAATTCTGTAGTTGTTTCGCCAACTGTTTTATCTCTTCAACAGCCTCATTTTCACTTAATCTATTGTCGGCTCCTGTTCAGAAACATTTATTTTAACTCGATTTGCTGTTAAGCTTCATTAAAATTCTAACTCACCGTTTGGATGAAGTTGACCGGTAGAAGCGTTGACACTGCTAGCACTTGCATACGTTCGCGGATGTGATCGACTAACGAATTTAGCAGCCGATGTTTTATTATGCATCGCGTCTTCCAAAGACTTTCCACCATTGCGCAACACGAGATAAACCTGAGAAGCGTAAGAAGTCAATTTAGTTGTCATTACTGTAATCGAGCGAGAGAGCGAAGTCATTGGAAAGCGAAATTTATTTGTTTTCCTTAGCGAAAAGGGAAAATTGAAAACAGCCTAAGCAAGTGGAAACTTTATTTTGAGGATTTTTACTTTTTCTCTCTTTTTTTTTGCAAACACAGCATGACTGCTATTTTCATCCTCGAAGTAGGTTCGCAGAGCGAATCACTTTCATATAAAAGGCGAAGTGTTCAAGGAGCCGTGAGATATTTTTCTTGTACTTTGTAATGCGGCACTCGTTTAAGCTTTAAGTACGTGATTCAAATATGTTGAAAAATATCGAAAGATATCGTTGTTAATGTCTGTCGTACCTGGAACTTAAATCCGCTAAAAACTTCTGCTTCAAGCAAATCGTGAAATGATTTCACGTTCTAACGCTTAACAGCGATGTTTCCGTTTCAAACTTGGGAATGTTTTAATTCCTTTGTTCCCGACACGGAAATTTTTCGTGTTTGCTTTTTAAAGGAAGCTGTACAATGTCTTTGAAAAATTTTCTGTTCCATCACTAAAATGTCAGCTTATTGAAGTTCCATTTTTTTTATAAACAAGCACACCGTGAATTTCCATGACTTCCCTTGGAGTCGCTGTCATTGTATCTCAGAAAACTTCGCGAAGCGTGCGGGAATTCCTTATCAAATGATTCTAATGTGACAGCACAATTACTTCGAGGTTTTTGGCGCAAGGGATTCAAACACACAAAGGCTATAGAAAAAAATCCGCGACAGGGGAAACGTCTGGAAGCAATAAAAGTGTCGCTTTCTTCCGTTAAGATATTATTTACCTTGCTTCCGAATATCAGCGCGAGCAAGAGCGTAACTGTCAACTGGGTGTGGCAGAAAAATATGATGAACAGTAAATCTGGATTAGCTGGAGACTGAAGAAACAACCTGAAGCAAAATATAGAGTAAAATTAAGATATTTTCTAAGAAACGAGTATAATCGAAAATCAAACTGAAGCATGAGAAGAATGAAAGAAATATCTTGTCGTACAGATTTGATAACCGCATTACATTTTTTTTTTCTTCCTTTCTCACCGAAGAAGAATCGTTTCCTTATATTTTTCGGTTTGCTATGCTATTGCTTTATCTCATGTTGCCCTGGAGGGAGCTTTTGGCACATAAGAATGTCAAGATGTCAGATGTTACATACAATGTGATGTTATGTTTGCACTTTCACAAGAGAAGAACAGTCGAAGAAACATTTTATGACATTTGGAAGCTCGAGAATTGTCGCCATGTCTCGAAAAAATGTGGGAAATCTGTTGAAGTCTCGAAGGAAATTTTAAGAGATTGCTAGTTTGCCCAAAGTAAAACGTGAATTGTCTCTCTTGGAATTGTCAAGAGAGCCTTTTTGAATTCATATGATGGCAATATTTATTTGGTTTTGCGTTCTCTTGTTGGGTATACAATAAAAGTTAAAGTTATTCTATCAGAAATTAAATTCCGGGAAGATTTATTTGATACATCGACTGAATAATTAAGCAAAGAGTTTATGAAAACATTTCCATCTATCAGCTAATTGAGCAATTTGTTGAAATTGTTTCGGGCCAATGAATCATTCGACCAATTAAATGAAACATTTCTGATTTTAATCATAACAATGTTGAAAGCTTTTATCACCATCAGAGATTGAGTGGATGTTCCTCTGTGGAACTGATGAAAATAATTTTCTCAGATATTTGTTACTAAAATATTTTGTTTCAATTTCCTGAACGTGCTTAAACAACAAAGTTTCATGTTACGTGCTATGTTTCGGTAAGGAAACCTGAATAATTAACACACTGGCATCTCGAGTGTGATAAGAGTTGGAAATATACTTTTCAATGTATAATTAAATTTATTCGATATGTAGCTTTGAATAATCATTCACATGGGAAATCTCCGAAATTTATGGAAAACCAAAATTAAAATTCCCAAAAGTACTTTACCGGAAAGAACTTTAAAAATGGTTTGCTTCAGAGAGAACTTTACGTTATTGACGTAAATTCCTCTAGAAATTTGAATTTGCTAATTCAAAAGTTGACGCGGCTTTGTGAAGCATTATCCGAATCCTTTTTAATGTTTATTCGGAATATCAAATCCAATGAATAGCAAATGCGATCGATATTAATTTGTGAACAAAAACTTTTATTAACGTGAAAGCAAAACTCTGTTATCTTTGCTCAAACGTTAGCTAATTGATTTTTGCAACGCGAAAAAAAAAGCGGGAAAAAATAAATCAAACTCGACAACGGGAAAATCAATTTTTATGATGAAAGCGATTGAATCCACTTCAATCCATTTCATCGGAACAAATGAAAAATTTATAGTTTATTCCTTAGTTTCAATATATTTACATAGAGACAAAGCTTCCCCAATGACTTCAGAGAACAATGAATGTCGCTTCTTGCTCATAAATGCAGAAAACGTTGTTTATTTGACATGAAAGGAATGAGATGACACGACCGGACTTTGTCGTTGAATGAAAGTTTCAAAGAGCTTATCCTTTTAAATCCGTCGACTTCTCTTTAAATCGCTTGAATTGAGCATTAAAACGCCCGTCAGTGACAAAAAGGTTTCCTTGAGAAATCGAATTTGAATCAAGATAACGAGAAAACCAGAAGAGAAGAGACAAGTTTCTGTGAAGAAGAATCTCTCGTTGATACACGCGCCGCTTCAGAAATTTCCCATCCAACGATCAGGAATTTTCTATTTCGAGCTCATAGCTAGTGAAGTCACGGAACTTCACTTCCTGCAAGTTATCAACAAGCAGCCGCCACTGTCTCGTAATGCGAAACGTAATAGCTATAATTTTTTATAGATCTTTGTTGTGCAACAGAGTAAAAACGAATGAAATATTTCTCAGCAGAAGGGAAAGTGTAAACAAAAGATAAGATGACTTACATTGAAACGTTGAGGAAGCAAGTAAGAAGAAACTCGTTATAAATTGCCATCGAAATAAAACGACTCTCGTTGAATTCAGATGGAGCTTTTCGTACAACGATACACAACCGAACACCCCACGCTAAGAACAAAACTTCGACTGAAAGTATGAAAAGAGAATAAAAAGAGAAAACTCAATGATCATAATGGAATTTCTTAGAAGTTTCCTTATTCACTTACGCGAGGTGAAAGTGTGATCCCACCAATCTGTTTTGCATAGAAACGCCTTCAAGTTGTCTGCAGTGCGGGCAACAATGACGTCAGGTGGTGAGACTAAAGTCCGGATGAGTAGAGCTACACTAACAAAGCCACACAGTAAACCTAACTTTTTTATCAGCGAGGCGTCCGTTATTTTAACGGCCTTAGCTGAGCGTACACGAAATATCACAGAAATTCTGAAAAAGGATAATATGGAAATGTTATTTTACATCATCATCATATCTGTCAGAGGATCTGAGAGAATAGAGAACGAAAAACTTTTCGCTCGACTATCGTTGTTTTAAGCTTTTCCATGTTCACTAAATTTAACTAAAGCTTTATGATGAGCTGTAGTTAAATTTAAATATAACAAACACAGAAAAACTTTATCTGTATCTAGACGACTTGGAATGTCGCAATTGAGATATGAATGCGACATTTGTAAATTGAAATAAATATCCCGAGGGGACAGGAATGAACATACCTCCAGGTTTTCAACATCAAAGCACCATAAGTGAGAGAAAATCCAATTTCTCGCAGCCAAATCTTCGCAACGCAAGTATACAACGATGGTGGCGGATACATGACAATCGTCTGAATGTAAAAGAAAGACATTTACACAATTTAACATTAAAAACTTTACGCTCCCTGAGCTCACCGAGCCGAGCTTCTCTACTCACCGTGCAATAAATAAGGAACGCTCCCATTGCTATTACGCGAAGCAAAGCTGGGCTTGCTGCTTTCACAACCTTGTAGATGAAAAAGAGAGCAAGGAAAGGGAAAGATAAAACTTTTCATCTCGTCTGTATATTTTTTTTTGGGATCCCAAAAAAATTAGTAAGAACATTAATAACAATGTTCAACCCAATTTCATCTTAGAGATTTTTCAAATTTTCTACCATCTTCAGTATTTTTCTTTCTCTTATTTTCACAACCTTCAACCATTTAAATAATTGAAATTTCCCTTAGAGAAGTTGTCGACGCTTGGGGCATTACGAAGAAGGGAAGAGCCTCCTCATTTAAAATTGAATTTTATTTTGCCGTGTATTGTTACAAAGGCGACTCGGAAGTTCTATTCATCATTGTTAATGCGATGACAAAAATCTCCAACTTGGAGATAAGATTGAGTTTTCTTTTTTCTTTACCTTAACATGCTGATAACGGAAGGTGAAGAGAGCTGCGGGTGGGAGAAAACCAATGATGGCACAAGCCAAAATCAGAATTCCCATTCGCATTGGCCAATTGAGCTCCGCGACACAAGGCGAAGCATCTTCGCAGCTGTCACAGCCTTCAGCGCATGGCAGACATTCGAAAGCGTTCGGATCATTGTAGAAGGAAGCTTCATTCTGTCATGATGGGAAAGAAAATTAAATTAAATAAACTTCTTGTAATTGAGTTGTCATCGAATTAACTTCAAATGTCACCGCAACAATAATAAGAAAGAATCTTCATCTGACACAACGCTATCGCACAAGTCGTCGAAGAGAGAAATGAAACGGAGAAGGAGTCTCTTAATAGGATTTACCAGACAATGCCATAGAGACAATAAGCTGTTGACAGAAATACTTCGAAATAAATATTAATTGCGATAGTAGGAAAAGTATTTTCTCCTTTTTATTATGAAACAAATCATGTAGCGGTATTCTTCGACTGAAGGTGATCTCTGAGCTTGTACTGACATCTTCATTCTCCTTAATTTTTCATGTAGAAAGCCTTTCACGTTCAACAGAAGGATTTTCCGAAATTCTCCCTACATCACTTTCCTTCCAAAGAAGATTTGACAAGGATACGCAATAAAGTTTCTTCGGGTAGGCATGCTTAAGCTTGCGAAACCCGATAGCGTTTGATATTTTCTCCTGTGTTCGAAGAATTCGATTCAATTTGGAGCGAATCAACGTGCGGAAAAGGTTTCGTTTTGCCTTTATTCACTGACCTGCATCAACTTGGCATACTCTTCCTCCAACGTGCTTCCGTTGAAGTGTTTGAACACCGATTTCGTATCAGGATAGTAGAAGCCTCTCCGACACAGACATTTGTAGGATCCCCGACGAAAGCCTAGGCCTGGAATCGGACTGCACTGTTGTTTGAGAAAAATTGAGAAAATGAAAATTTAAACGTCAAACAAACTCCACGTCGAGGAAAATGATTTTTTTTTTACCTGAGTCGTTCTTTGTTTGCACTTGTCTGTTCCTGCGAATATGTTTAACGGCAGAGCGACCCCAGTTGAGCTCGCGGTATTTCTCTGTGGACATTGATCAATGTCAACTCGCCTCAAATCTATATCGATGCCGGAGGTGCCCCTTCGATAAGCGAGAGAACGACGAGAAAAAGTTTTTAAATTAAAATTGAAATTGCCGAAGCTTAGAATTTCGAGTTTTTTTTTGTCAACGCAGGAAGAAGAGCAGTAGAATAAATTGTTTTATTTTTCGTTGAGCGAGAGAGGGAAGGGAGATTGTTAGGAGAGGAGGTGAAATGGTTTTAAAATTAGAAAAAAATTGACAAAATGGAAAAAATATTTTACAATCTAAATCTAATTTATTTCGTTGCCGTCAAATCAAATTGTCTCTTGGGAGAGAGTGGGAATGGCATATCTCATGTTGTTTGATGATCAAAGACACGACCCTTAGGTCGTCCTCAATGCGACAAATTCTTACTTGAAAAAATAAGTTCCGTTCTCGTATCCAAAGAACGGGACAGTGTAAGTCAGCATCCAAATGTTACCACCACCGCAGTCATAGTATGGCTTTGACCATTTCCCGTCTTCGTATCTGACCGACAAAATTTCTTCCGCATGGCGCTCGCTTTCATTGGAATACGAATGATAAGCTGAAAGTTGAGAAGGGAAAAAGTTATACAACAGATCTGTTTATCAAATTAAAACGGAATGACATTTCAGAACTAAAGTCTTATCTTTAAATCGCTCTCGGCGTTGACTAGAGTTGGGAAAATGCCTGAATTTACGTAGAGCTCAAAAGTAACGACCTAAGATTTGATTTTAAGGGAAACTATTCAACGTCAAATGAAGCAGAGGGTAAAGCATTTCAAGGACTAAGTGGTGTTTCCTGTTGTTTGCAATTCAGCTAGGAATTCCAACTAAACTGTTGTGCAAATATGATAGAAAGCTGCAGAGTAATTTTCGGAGCATAATTTTAGGTAAACAGCGCTTGATAGAAACTTGTGAATAAATAATTTTCATGTTTAGCTCTTCAAACAACCCCAAGTGGGAAAATAGTTCCCGAAATTGTTTTGCCATAAAGTAAAAGTTTCAGACAAAGCGAAGTAGGATATTTTCTTCGAATAGAAAGTTTTATGAGCCTCAAGCACGAAAGCTCTCAGGAACACTTTGTAAAGAGCTTTAATTGAAACGATTTGTTGAATGATTTGACGAGTTCTAGTTGCTTGAGGAAGTGAATGACTCATCTTATCTTGAGCGTTTTGTAACAATTAACTTGTTTCTGTCACAACTTGAGAGTAAAATTTATCTCCGCAGCAAACAAAAGCTTCAGTTTCTTGTTGAAGCATCTTTCTGAGTAAAGTAAACTAACGACGTTAATTACCTTTTATGTATTGCTCGTTCTTGGCAATGACTCTCTCGGCATTCAGTCGCGCGATATAAAACCACTCGGAAGCGTTTCCCAAGTAATGATATTCACTCGCCAAATCTTTCGCTAAGCTTGCAACTTCGGGCGGCGGCAATCGATGAGCAAATGGACAGTAAAGTCCAGTCTTGGTTGAATATTGGTTCCAGTCAAAGCAATGACCAGCAGCAAAGATATCGTCATCGAACTCAACCATCGAGAGAACCGACGCATGAAGGAGATTTATGTTTTCTTGAACTGAGAGAGGCGTCAACTTGAAAATCCTGTAAGAAGAAAAAGCAACATTTTGATGAGGGTCAATTTTCTTGAAGGAAAAATTTCATAATTTTAAGACTAAGACAAAAGGGAAAGAAATTTAAAGCTTTACGAAGTAATTAATGTCTTTCCGCTTTTAGAAAATCATTAATTCTTGACCTACTTAAATATTTTGACATCCGTTGAGATCTAAAGTCTTTAATTCTCTATCGGATTTAACCCGATGGGGCAGACATTAAGAAAGTTTTTATTTTTCTTAGAACTGATTCAAAAGCTTCGGAAGCGAATAAATTATTTTCCCATTTCTTGGATGACAAAATATTTTTTATCTCGCGGGTCTATTCAATGTCGTGGCTTAAAGGACAGAAGAAAAGAAAGTTTCATTGGAGCGAAAATACTTTCGCAAACTAAAAGACCAAGTAAAGCAAAAGAAGAATTGCTTTCAATCTAATCCAAACTCATTATTCTCAATGCTCACTCACAGGATTATGTCAAAGCTGTCGTCAAAAACATCAAAATGAAATTTCCTTAATGAACTCACCGAGTAAGCATATTTGCTCGATTCACTGCCACCTCTGCCTCAACACGAAATCGATCTTGAGCATATCGATCAACCACACCCTCGCCTAGATTAAGATCCGTGCCAGCAGTGCAGTTGCCACCCAGCACGTGCTGACTTTCGACGATTTGAAGAAAGCGGGTCACGACATCACGTCCACGCATCAAATTTTTGCGGTTTATTCGACTCGTTTCGTCATATTGGTCCAAATCCACGTCAGCGACATGATAGATTCCTGTAAGGTTCGGATTCTCCTCTGCAATTTCTCCATCAAAGTCCAAATTGTTTTCGTTGCTGGTCTCGTCATTCTGAATGTTAATCGTATTAATGAATTCCTCATTTGTTTCGTCGTTATTGGTCTCATCGTTCGCTTGATTGCTTTTGAGCCACTCGATTCTATTTTTATCGTTTTCTCGTCTCGAAGATGGTAAATCGTGCTGCGTGTCGGAATGTGAATTGAAGCGAATTGCTTCCTTTTCGTTGAGCACGTCGCGGCTTCCTTTATCCTCAAAATCTTGAGATGAAGTCTTGATCGATTTCACCAAAGATTGATTAGCGATGGAAGCAACAGTAGACAGGTTTTCAACCTTTCCGCTCGACTTATTCAACTTCGTATCTTTTCGATTAGAAATTTCCATTAGCGATTTCTGGATAGCATCATCTACTTTTTCCCCTTTGCCAGCTGGCTCATCGCCTTGCATTTGCTCCTCTTCGTTCGGTAGATTCTCTTCGGTTGATGTCGGGACATAAAACACATCGGCCAAATTGGAGTTTAGACTTAAATCCAGTTGATTACGGAATGGATGGTTCTTTATGTGTTTATGTGCCGCTGCGTGTCTTTCCATGGTTTGCTTCTCGTTTGATTTCTTCGCCTTTGGGATGGAATTTTTATTTCTGGCGTTTGGCTCGGAGCTTAAAATCGTTACGATACCCAACGCCTTTCCTCCATTTATTTTGATTTGCTTCTGTAAACGGGTTTTGTGTTGTTGAAGCTTATGAAGCGTCGAAGGCAATGATAACAACGATTTCTCATGATCCACCATCGATTCGGATCTAATTTTATTACTTTTCGCAGTTCGTTTTGCATGAATGTCTTCTTTGATTTCAATTTTGATTTCGTCCAAGCTTTCATGAGATCTCAGATATTGGATTCCTTTATTGACAGTGTTTTTTATGTTGCTCATAATTTCCTTCTTTCTCCCATTTCGTCGCTTGTTAGAAATCGATATGGATGGCGATAGAGATGTTGATGCCGATTTCGGGATTTCCGTCGTCGCAGAGATTTGTCGATGATGCCATTCGTGGTGATGCTTCTTGTTACCGCTCTTGTCATCTGCTCCGATCCGCGATGGGCCATGAGTAAAGTTGATTTCAAAGCTGCCTAACGTGCTATTGAATTCACTTGACTGACTCAAAGTTCCATTGTTCTCATAGAGACTGACGACGTTTAATTCACCGTTCGCCTCATTCTCTCCGCTTTCTAAAAAATCCTCTTCGTGATTTTCAACAATGGTTAGATTGTCGAGTGCTTTTAATCCCCATCGTACATGATCTTTTTCAACTGAATGCCGAGACCGGGATCGTCCATGACGAATAATAAGAATTTCCGATTGTGACGTCGAGGAAATCGATAGCGTGAAGAGCCCAATGATTATTATGAAAGTCTCCAAGCATTGCATGATTTCCAGCTTGCTCTATGATGTCCTCTTCAGCCCGCAGCAGTTTCCACTTAGCACAATTTACGTGATACTTGAAGAAGATCTGAGCAGCGCCTCTCGAAAATCGATTTGCTTGTTAAGAGAGATTTACGTGCGATTTCTTGAAAGCTTCTCATCGCACAACAATAATTTTCATCGTTCGGTTAAATGACTTTAGTCGAACAAAAGAGTTTTTATTCCTTCACTTCATCACGAGCTTCATTTAGTCGTCACATTTTTAATCACGTCACTTTAGCTTCTCCTCCAAAAAGCTCACACCGCGACGGCACATTTTTCTTACGAGCGAACTTTGGAAAGAGCTTTAAAGAGTTTTTATTTTCAGTTCATTTGTTGTTGCTCTTTCTTTCACTTTCCTTTCTTCACTCAGAATAATTTGCTATCAAGGCAAAGAAAGAACTTTTTCTGCTGCGGTTTCGCTTTCATTTGGTTTTCAGCATTTCTTGTTGCGCATTTATGCGGTCACCTCTTCAATGCTTGAGCAAACTTTTCTTTTAAAAAGAAGAGAAAAGTCGAAAGCTAATTAAAGAATTCTCTGTTTTTATTTCTCGTTTTTCTGACAATTAAGACGAGACTGCTCTCTGATTATTAAATAAACAGCGTGAGCTCCTTAAGTCGAAAGAAATCTTAAGGAAAACACTTCTTGACCACATGTCTTGTGATTTCCGAAGAGTCTCAGCAGATTATTAATGTTCATAAAAACTTCTCTCTTAGATTAACCATCCAACCATCAATCTTAATGAAAAAAGAAGAATTCTCACATCACGTTACACAACACGCTGCAGGTTAAGTTGATTTATCGAGAAAAAATATTGTGGAATCGTTCTAATGAAATATTCAACGTTCGGCTTATGTTTATTAATCATTCCCCACGGTCCTTTTGAACGATTTAATTCGCAATCAATTTCGCGTGTTTCGTTAATTTATTACACGAATTTGTAGAAAAAAAGAGAAAAGAGAAAGCGAATCGTGATAGCAATCATTCTGAATGAATTTACGGGAAGAATACAAAATAGAAAAATTGGCTTTCTCTCAATTTTCTTTTACTCTACGACATCTCATTTCATTGCTGCTAACACCAAGCGAAAATCTTTGATTCCCTTTAATACACGATGATCTACAAACGGCACGTTCTCTCATCTTAAATGCTTCTCAAGAGTCTTTTCCAATTTCCGCAAAAAGCTTTCCGTTCTCATCAAATTAATGGATCATTTTAGAAATATTTTTAATATCCTTCGAATCCGTTAGGATCACTTTCCTATCTCAGACGTGGTTAAATTATTCTCTTAATAGAAAATTTATTACTTTCTTTTCGACATGAAAGTCAATGAACTTCAACTATCACATTCTCCAACTTTGCCATTTTGAGAAATAAAACTTTAGCCACATTTAACTCGGTTAGATTTACTGTTCCATTAAATGTTTATTTTATTAAAGTGCACTAGCGATAATTTTCTATCGTCGTCGTCGTCGAAAATGAATGAAAGTTTCTAGAGCGGAAAATGTTTCATATCGAAGAAGAAGCTTCTCCTCCTTCCGCAACAACACGTCGTGTAATTTCCACTGATTTATGTAACTGAGTTTTCCAATATTCCGTGTCTTGATAATTTTGTTAAATTAAGCTTTTCAAAGTTAAGTGAATTTCTTTAGAAAAATCAATGAAACTCGATCAAGTAATCAATGAAGAGACTTCTCGTATTCATCTCTCCTCAAATAGAAATTATCATAAATTGAGTGCTAAGATGATAGAGTGCCTCGTTAGTCGAGTAATTTGTTCGAGGCTGACAATTGACGCATACAATGGCAATTAATTTAAAAGTCCTTTGCCTTTGTTCGCTAATGATTGTCATTAAACAATCATCCTCTCTACTTTATTCCATTTCGTGGCCAGTTATTTCCTTTACAATGGCGAAACTTTAACTAAACTATGTTATTAAATGTTCTGATTACGAAATCCTTTGATTCATTCAACATTCCGTAAGCTTTGAGTGATTAATACGAAAGTTTTCGTGGAATGTCAATGGAGTTTGAGCGAGGCGGCACGGTTAAGGGTATCGCAGTAAACGAAAGCATCGAGTTTCGATCAAAAACGTATAAAATTCCGACGAGATAGGTTTGGTACTCGTAACGATGCTAAGCAGATTGTTGCCACATAACTCACTACTAATTCCTAATCCTCGAGCCGCAAGGGAAGGTAAAATACCTCGAGTGATATCATAAAATAAAGTCCTTAGAGAAATTATTCCAATCAATAAGAGAAGGAGCGACTCTGCAAATTTATTTCGAATTACCGGGGAATTGAAAGGATCTTTAATAAAACGAGACAGAAAAAGGCTCATTCAGAAAAAAATTAACGAGCACTTTGCTTCGTTTTTTTTGTGTTATTATCCTCGAGACGAGGGAGTTCCCCACTTCGAAGCGATTGTCTATAGGGAAAACTGAGATTTCTTTCAAACTGCAAGTGCTCATTGTTTCTACAAATTGTTCCATTTAAGATCGTCTGTGACTGCTGCTGTCTTTATAAGCCCTCGAGATATTTCTGGCATTGAAGAAAGCCAAACAGTCATTTTTTCTGACTTGCATTCAAATGCTTTTTATGAAACACTTTATTTCGCTCCAATTGTTCAATGTGAGATCATTTACTTTTTTATTTTCTTTATCTCAAAAGCACTGCAAAGTTTTCAACGAAAGTTTGATAAATGGTTTGTGGAGGAGCTTGAAAATAATCCGAAAACGATTCGCGATTGCAGTATCCACTTGATGACAGTAATCCGCTCAGGACGAGCCGACGAAAATGATTAATCACCTTTTCACCTGCAAGAAACTTAAAGTCTCTTCAACATTTTTTTTTCTTTTTATTTCTTTTACAATTTCTTTTCCATCGCAAGTTTTCGTGGACGCGTCTGAACGACTTGAAGATCCGTAAAAAACTAAATCAGACTGGAGACGGCAATGAAACTCAACTCTGATGCGATGAGTCCTTCTTCGGCGATGGTGAATTTCAACTGCACGTTGCTCTGCAGACGTCAACACGTGAGATCCTGGAACTTCACTCTCTTCAGAACTGACAGCATTTGAACTGCGCAGTCGTGAAAAGATTTCACCAAAGTTGACGAGAGAACATTTCCACACATTCTACAAATTCATTCATAAAATCACAAGCTCATTCATCGCATAAGCGAAAGGATAATAACAATTGTTTGCTCGACACTGAGTAAAGATTAATAGCGTTATGCTATTAGCATGAAATGCTTTTCTGTAAAATGTAGATCGTTGTGTCTTTTTTGGTGGAAATGCGTTACATGAGCTCAGAACAATTTCATTCAGATGGAGAATGATTTCCTAGAATTTTTCAATTCCGAAGTTGAAATCCATAAATCGACAGAGATGCAAATAACCTAATGCCATGATACACACATTTGTGTAACTACAATAAAATTGGTTGTTGAGCTTGTTCGATTCAATGAAATTTCTGGGATCGAATGATTTCCAGAAGATAAAAATTTCTTTGATATTTCTGTTGATTAAAAGGAAACGAAAGATATTCTCCAACCCGAAAATTCATTTTTATTCATAGAAATTATTAGATTCAAAAATATGAAATATAAAAGGCACAACGACAAAGAAAGTGGACGAATTGCCTTGATTCAAGGTTTGATTCGCTTCAATTCAAAGACAAGATTTCGTCAGTGATTAAAAAAGCCTCGAAAAAAAAGCGCTTGAATAAGCAGAAAAAAAATCTTTTACGACGCTAGGGACGTTAAATAAGAGATCAGACTGTCGCTGTAAAGGAAGAAAACAAATTCAAAAAGAGAGATTTTAATCATCCCTTTTAGGTAAAGATGTAATCAGCTAGAAATTCCGGCTAAAGTCAAGTATGTAGGCCCCAGCCAACCCACAGTGGTGAAAACACAATTCAAAAATTACTGTTAACGGTTTTATTCACATGAAATCACATGAAACCTACTTTCACATGAAGTCACATGAATTCATACAAAACCTACGTGAATTAACATGAAACTGACATGAACCCAACAAGAACCCACATGAAATCACATGAAATTTATTTTCACATGAAGTCACATGAAATCATATGAAACCTACATGAAATAACATGAAACTCACATGAATGAACATGAACCCCACATGAAATCACATGAAATCGCATGAAACGTACTTTTACATGAAGTCACATGAAATCATAGAAAACCTACATGAAATAACATGAAAATAACATAAACGAACATGAACCCCACATGAACCCAACAAGAACCCACATGAAATCACATGAAATAATTTTCCTACGAATTCTTTTATATCCAAACATTTTCCCTTTACCGAAATAATCATATTTCCACGAATCCGTTTATATCCAAACATTTTCTCTTTACCGAAGTGACACGAAACTCACATGAACCCTACATGAATCAACATGAAACCAACATTTCATGTGATTTCATGTGAATTTCATGTAATTTCATGTGGGTTTCATGTTGATTCATGTTAGTTTCATGTTGTTTCATGAAGGTTTTCATGTGACTTCATGTGAAAGTGCGTTTCATGTTATTTCATGTGATTTCATGTGAATTTCATGTGATTTCATGTAAAAACAGCCGTTAACAAGGGCACCCAATATTCAAAAATTGAAATTTCCGTTATGGGATTTTTATCTTTCCCATCGGGCCCCATCGGGCCCCAAAATAACAATTGTGTTTTCACCACTGTGGGTTGGCTGGTTTCATGTTATTTCACGTGACTTCATGTAAAAATAGATGAAAGATTTCATGTGGGTTCTTGAAGGGTTCATGTCAGTTTCATGTTATTTCATGTAGGTTTTCTATGATTTCATGTGACTTCATGTGAAAAAAAAGTTTCATGTGATTTCATGTGACTTCATGTAGGGTTCATGTTCATTCATGTGAGTTTCATGTTATTTCATGTAGGTTTCATATGATTTCATGTGACTTCATGTGAAAAAAAGTTTCATGTGATTTCATGTGGGTTCTTGTTGGATTCATGTGAGTTTCATGTTATTTCATGTAGGTTTTGTATAATTTCATGTGACTTCATGTGAAAGTAGGTTTCATGTGATTTCATGTGAATAAAACCGTTAACAGTAATTTTTGAATTGTGTTTTCACCACTGTGGGTTGGCTGGGGCCTATATACTTGCCTAGAGCCGAAATTCCTTATGAATCATTTCAAAGGACTTTTTTTTTTGCTCTTGTGAATGCTTCCTACAGCAAAGATTATTATTTCTTTTCATACACACAACAGTAATTAAATTCTGTTAATCTTGCTCTGTTTGTACATTCTCCGAACAAGCAAAAAAAAGAAAAACATTTTAAAATTATCAAAACGGCAGAGTCGAATTTTCCGTTATGGCGCCATTCGGTAATTACGTTGAGAGTTGTTTAAAAGGAAGGAGGAGAATGTTTACCAGCATTTCCAGTAACTATTATTAGTGGGAGGAATTTCAAACAATTTGTTTCCTCAAACATAATTTATATGCAGCCGTAATGGCATCAGACGTCAGTGAAGCTCTCTTAAGAAAAACCTTCTTTGCTTTATTTACTGTTGATGCTGTAAAATCTTCACACATTTTAGAGCTTTAGTATCTCTTCCACCTCCATGACAAAAAACCCTCTAAAAACGATATTAAATCTTAAGCACAAAGCAGCGAAGCCTGTTAAAGTTCCATAGAAAAGGCGTGCACGTTAAGCGCATTAAAACAACATTCTCTTTCGCTTGAATTCTTCTTTTTTCCATTTCGCTAGTAAATCTTTTGATATGTTTTCACAAGTGCCATTAAAATAAAGCATGGAAACTTTTACGATTTCCGCATAAAGCAAACTTGCAATTATTCATTTCCACCGCGGAAAACAGAGAAGAAAAAAAAATAAAAAATCTCGGAAAATGTCGGTAACAAACACGAAAGTGCCTCGAGGGTAATGAAAATAATTGCGGCTCATCATTTTCATGGCTTAATTAAGATATGAATGAAGTAAAATTAAAAGCGATGAAGTTCCGAATCACGAAAAGTTTGTGACGCTCGCTCAACATTCCATGTGACCATCCGCCCACTCGTTTGTCTGAGCATTCGTGCCCTAACTCAATAACGAATCTTATTAAATTAATTTCGTGCTTCCAACCGGAGGAAAAAGTCCTTTTCTTTTCTGTTGATTTTGGAGCAACTCAATCACCGCCTCAAGAAAAATTGAAATGTCAATCGTTTTCAATATAAAATCCAAGAAATTTATTCGGATTTACAGAAATTTTAATTTCACTCCACGAGGCCCATCCAAACCAAACTTCGCATTTCTCAAGTTTCCGCAAGGCTCTTCCGGTGAGTACCAAATAATGAGAGTTTCTATTTCCATTCCAATGCATACCCAAGAAGCGGAAGGACATCTCAGCAATCTTACGATGACATAAAGGAAACAAATATCTTAGATCGTCTTTAGATTAGATTTCGTTTTAAGGAGCCATGGGTTTTATTGCGTAAACATCTCTTGAAAAGGTCTCAAGACCACTTTACCCAATTCATGAATTTTTATTCGAGGAAGAGTTCTACTCGTAGAGAAAATGGAAAATGATAAATATTGCATTCACGTATCACGAGGTTGACAGCCTCGTTATCATACAAAAGACTCAAGAGAGGGAGAGATATTGACAAAACTACCTTTGTGCCTTCATCTGCTCCTAATCTCAATTCAAATGATTCCTAACGATGGTTTTTACGTTTATTTTATTCAATGTTTGGTGACGCAAGAAAGAGTTCAATTTAATCAAGCAGAAATTCAAAAACTTATCTTTCAATATGATTACGTTGATTCCCTCTTCAGCAATAAGAATTTGTGAGGCAGTTTATCTTCAGGAAAATGTGAATATTGAAAACTAACAATTTACTTTTTGGAGCTAAGCTCAATCAATCATGGAAGTTCTCTAACCCTCACGTCTAAATGCTTCAATTTAGAAACGATGCCTTCGACGCAGGGTGGAGGTACTCGGTATTGTACTGGTACAATACCAGTACATATCCGATTTTTTCGGTGTTAAAATACCTCGAGAATACCTTGTCTGGTACTTTTTGAGGTACTATAATACCTTGACAATACCTAAAAGGTATTCTTGCTGGTACTATAATACCTCGAGAATACCTAAAAATGTACTTATGCTGGTACTTGAATACCTCGACAATACCTAAAAGGTATTTTGGCTGGTACTTGAATACCTCGTAAAATACTTTTTCACTTAAATTTTCAAATCCTGTTTTAAATAAATTTCCACATTTTGAGAACGGAACGAGTTAGCGGTTTGAAGTCTTTTGCAAATAGTTTCAGAACAATGTAGAAAATATTTCTACATACCAGGATCGGGCTTATTGGATCCTGATATGACGGGCTATACATTTACACATGCAGAATTCAGAAAAATCAAACTAAAACGTCGTTCCGTTCTCAAAATGTGGAAATTTATTAAAAACAAGAAAAAAAAATAAAATTTATTAGTCAAAAATTCAAGGTACTTTTTAAAGGTATGGTATATTACGAGGTATTCAAGTACCAGCATAAGTACCTTTTTGGGTATTCTTGAGGTATTCAAGTACCAGCAAAAATACCTTTTAGGTATTCTCGAGGTATTATAGTACCTCGAAAAGTACCAGACAAGGTATTCTCGAGGTATTATAATACCACAAAAAAAGTCCTAAAGGTACTGGTACCTCCACCCTGCTTCGACGACAATGATCAATTTTCGGAAACACATTTTTTTCTTCAGAACAGAATTCTTGTTTTCCCTCCACGCAAAATATAACGAATGGCCTTTAATAAATCACCCGAAGCTCGGCCCAAAAATAACAAAGCTCTTTCTCCCTGAATATTCATTCTTTGCAGCATCACAACCAGAAGCAAAAAGCTCCATATCATAAATATAAATAGCAATGATATCTCAAAACAAATTGAATATTTCGACATTGAGAAAAATGTTTTCTCGAAAACTTTTGCGTACAAAAAAGAAGTTTGTGAGTGACTAAAAACAATTCGAAGTTGCTCTTTCAACAAGAAGCTCGCTGTGGGTTTGCCAACATTTTTACAGGTTTACTGTTTCGTGAGCCTCAAACGTGACTCGATGAAATTTGGTAAAATTACGACTGGCCGAACAATCATCGGGAACACGTTTTTGTGCCTTTCAAAAACAGATTGCTTGGCGACTCTATTTCCACATGTTGGCCAGAAAAAAGGTTCAAAGGAATGTAAATAAAAAATTCTATCCCCAATCGGTTGTTGATCAAGAGAGAAAACGCTTTTATTCTGCCACTGATTTGGAAGGAAAGTTGTTAAGAAGGAAAGTTCAATTCTCATATGGTTTGTGAAGTTAAATAAATTTCTTTTCACTGAAGGATCACAAAGTTATGTTAAGTCAATCGAAATTGATTCTATAATAATTTTCTTCATCAACTTCAAAAGCCTCTTCTTAAGATTAAAATTTAATTGGCTTTGAACGAACTTTAAATCTATTTGACTGCAGTAATATGTATTCGCCGCAGTTCAAATATTGCTTTAAGACTCTCTTACATTTCCATTTTCAGATGAATCAGAAATGCAAATTTAATCGAGTTGAAAATTTGTTAGTTGCTTTCAAAGCGATGGAGGTCAAATAAAGTTTCCGGAGTGTAATGAAGTCGTGTAACTTTTATCCAGGTGACTAATAGAAACATAATTACATTGAAAATAAAAAACATTTTAATTAAAACTCATCACCTGAAAGAATTCTCAGTGCTCACATTAACAACTAACTTCTTCTTTTTCTTCGGCACAAACATGAAATTGTAATTTCCTTCGTGATGGCAACATAAAGAAGAAACATTCTGCAGACGTGCAAAGTGAACTACATGTCGACCTATCTCACATTAAAATAATTTAACGTTAGCAAAGCTTTAGACATGTTTGTTGTTTGTTTCAAAAGAAATGAAATTTTGGACACGTATTCATCTTTTTCGTTGAAACAGAAGATTTTCAGAAGGAACTTCCAGGAACTCGACGCGAATAAATTTCATATTCTCGTCACCGTGTTGACGACGGGCTTGTTGAAATCTATTCCCATCGTCTCCATCAAAATCTGTTTTCTCGACATCTTGAGGAGTGGCATTTGCAGTATCAAAGCAACGTCATTGAAAATTCTTAGATCATCTCCAAGCATTTTTTTTCCTCTCAATCATGTGCTCGTTCGCAATCAGGAAACGAAGTGCTCGTTTGACTGATGAGAATGCTTGAGATGCGGATATTTGAGTAGATTCACGACGATCTCTTGATTGTAGTGGATTTTTGAACCGCAGATCATCCGACTTTGCAAAAATCTAAAGCAGTTGACGTAAACAGCTTTCATTAAAACGAAAAGAAAAACTTTTTAAAGCTACACTAACAAATTGTTCCGATGGTTGCTCAAAACTTCTTTTTTTTTCATTTCGTTTAATAAAAAATTGCCCCAACCAACTTTTGTCACGCATGACGTGATTTTATTTTATTCAAAACTTCTCACATTATGCAATAACTTTGCTTTAGTAATATTAAAATTTGAGTAAATTAAAAACGAATGAGCAACTTTTAAACAAATTCAAACTCATTCATCGTCATCGAGTCTCCTGCTGTGTCGTTCTGAAAAAATAAGTTCGGGTTTTCGTTCTGGACGCCTTAGACCTCCCATCGTCTGTAAATTACCCGCAATGCTTTGAATCAAATCATTTACAGCCCTTATGGTTTGAATCGGTATCTGATGGAATAGAGTTTCTTTAGAAAAGTTTAACGGATGACATAAAGAAAGCTCTTACATTGAAAAGTGAGTCGAGCAGCGGGGACCGTGTTAGGTTGAATTCGTTTTCCGAGCGGATCGCTGATATCCCGTTGTGCCTCAATGGCGCGATTTTATCGGCAACAGCTTCGGGCTTCAATTTTTGTTTATTTTATTTGTCACTTTAAAGTAGAAAAAAATCGAGTTTACCCTTTGTCCTCCGAATTCTGCGGATGAAGACATGTCGACCAACACAAGTAAGACTAAGAGAAACTTAGAAACTTTGAACTCCATTTTATAAAGACTCGCACGTTGCAGGAAAAGTTATTGTCAACTGATTTTATTAAAGCTAAAGACAAACTGAACAATTTTCCTACCAGCACGAAAATGCGCCGAAAGACGAACCACATCTGATTCCGCTTGAAATAAAATTGTTGGAAAGTTACAAAAGACTGCACCGGCAGTTCAACGACATCTTGCAAAGCTTGCAGATCAACGACCGTCTTCGTTGCGTGTCTAGAGTTGGTTATCGATGAATAAACATTGTTCATTACTAAAGTGTTGAGAGTTGCTAACTGACTTTCACAAGCTTAATTACAAAAGAGATTACTTATGACATTTGTGCTGTCAAGTGAGATGAGGAACAAAAAGAAAGTCTCGCACATGAGCCCGAAAAACAAATTCCGAATTCTCGTTACATTGAACGGAAAAACTTTTTTTTGATTAATAAATTTCGTACTCGCTTGGTTTTCACAACTCGAAAACTTTTACGAGTAAATTCATTCATTGGAAGGGCTGAGGAGAATTTGCTTTATGATTAAATTGTTTCATGCTGTGCGTGTGGAACAAATAATTGCGTAGATTTATTATTTCAACAGTTTTCTCGCGTAGATTCCAATTTTCGTATAAAATGAATTCGCTGCGAGGAAATTGTGAGTTAAACTGAAGGCGTGAAGCAATTATTTATTCTTGTTAGAACTCTAACAGTTACACGCAATTCCCAGTAACTCCATTTGATATAAAAATCTTTCCAATAAGTCTTATCGCGGGGGTTAAGTTCAGAAGTTATTTGCTTTAATCTTCGAAAGCGTTAGGGAGATAGAAGGAGCGGCTGCTGAGAAAAATGTCGATTCCATTTGAAATTATTCAAAATTTAAGAGTCTCATAACTTCAGTGAGGCCGGGGCTACTTCAATTCAAAACAGCACAGACTCCTAACGAATATTTAAATTCACTTGTTGCTCTTGGGCAATTTCCCGTGAACAAAAAATTTCCGTGGCTTTTTAAAAACTATGGGGAAGTGGTTACGTGATTTACGAACTTTCTTTTGTTATTTTCATATTTCATGATAAAAATCGTTTTTTTTTTGGAGAACATGATTTGTGAACAATAGAAAAATGCCATAAATCTTAAGGACAAAAGAAGACTCCACAAAAAAAAATGAATCAAGCTTTTCACAAAGTAAGCATTGAAACATCAGAAATTACGAGCTTTTAGCTGAACTTCCCAAGGGCGATACGTGCTTGGCGAATAACTCTATCGTTCATCCTGAAGCACAATGGAAATGAAATTGAGCTAGGCAACTACTCAATCTTCTGGCAAAAGGCACGTTCTTCTCGCCATAATCCGGAAAATACGTTTTACTTATGAAAATATTTCCGCTCTTATCCTTTTTCTTCTCGGAATTCTGTTGAAGGGAATGTGTCGAGCTTACTAAACACCTGAGTCAGGTGATCAGGTCTTATCAGGAATTGACACTTTACTGAGATTTTATCAAGAGAAAACACATTGCGTCAACTATCGTCGGAAAATCAGAAGCAATTTCGATCGTCTCGTTTATTCAATTTCCTAAGGGTTTATTAGAGCTTTCACGCTTCTCTTCCTTTTAGTGAAAAATTAATCTTGCGTGTTCAATTAAGATAAGCGCTTTGTTGTTTTAACGAGAACATTTCGAAAACCTCAACTTGTGCTGTGTTTAATTGCCATTAGAAAATGTAAGCAGAACTTCGGAGAAGCTCAAGTTATCGTGGTTTGGCTTCTTAATATGAACAAGCAATACTTGTGGTAGTGTTGAATGGATTTAATTAACGAGGCTCTCGATGTAATAGCAAACTTAAACTTGAGAAATATCTTAAAAGACGAAGTAAATAACTCAGTTTCAATTTAAATTTATTCGTCAGCTTAACTAGTCAAACAACGGTTGTTGGTTTGTTAATTTTCAATTTAAATTTTCTTAAATATTTAAGGAAACACTTTCGGGTAAAGAAAAATATTTTCTTTTCATTAACGGAGAAAAATTCCTTTCACTTTGTTTCTAGATTGCTCAAAAGTTCGTAAACTTCCTGTTCCAATTTTTCGGATTTCTTTGACAGCATCTGTTGGAAATCGAGATTTAATTAATTAAGAAGCGACGTGAAAATAACGAATTTTCAACCTTCATTCTCTCCTTGTGATTGACTTGATTTTTTCCACCGCCGAGTGATTGAACGAAGTCAACTTGGATGGACTGGAACATTCTTTCGAAGGTTTCTACCTTCATCTGGTTGTCTGTCATGTTGTGATCTATGACATCATCGTCATCCGTTTCCCTTGAGTTTGTATTTGTCTCTGTGGAGCTTCGATCAAGCTGTGATGTGCAGGAGAAGAGCAAAACAGAAATATTTAATTAACGAGAACAAGACGAAGTTTAATTAACGCTTGCACCTTTGAGTGAAGCCACCATGAGTTCTACTTGACATTCAATTAATTATCTTTTAAAGAAGGTTACAAAGTCTTAGAAAATTTAATCTCCGTCAACAGCAAGTAGAGGAGATGCCTGTAATAAGCGTTGTCGATGAAAGAAAAACCAATTTCCTCGTTTGCGATGCATTTTTTCTTACCTTTTGCAATTGATCCATAAATCTTTGCTTTTGATTTTCAATCTCCTCGATGGATCGTTTGAAGCGTCTCTCCAAAGGCATCTGCTTCGCTCGATTCGTTTTATCGAAACTCTTTATTTGCAAGGACATTTCACGAAGCTTCATATTCTCGTTTACCAGTTGCAACTCAATTTCCTCGCGCGTTCGCTGCAGAGATTTTATAAAATAAATATTCACATTGATTTTCTACTCGAATTCCCTGGGAAAAGTAAATGACTCGTGAAAAAAACTTTCACCTGTTTCTCCAAGTTTCGAAGCATGGATTCCAATTCATTCTCGCTCGCAGCCGCACGTTTACTCAAAAGACTGTTTTTCGCTTGGATTAACATTTCATTTTCACGTTCGCGAATTTTCTTGATGCTCAGCAATAGCATTTTCCTTTGGTAGGTAATTCGCTCTTCCTCTTCATCCAAAGCCTTCTCGTATGTTGATTCCACTTCTGTTGATAAAGCAGGAACGAAAACAAAATTTAGCAAAGCTGGTTAAAGCTCTCACATAAGATTAAGTTATCTGCCGAGTTCCACGCGTTAAAGTCTCTCAAGCTCCTTGTTTATTCAAAATAAATTTTGAATTTCCAGTCAAAGAAGAGAAATTTTCGGTTAGCGCGTTAATTAATCTCATTCAATCATTCATGCATTACTTCCTCCTTTTAAATAACTTTCCTACTTGAAATCAGGAAAATGAAAAAATTCTTTCGAAAAGTTTATGCCTTCCAGAGAAAAAAAATTTATACGAAAAATTTTCGCGTAGAAATTTTTCTAAAGATTTATCGCGAAGTTTTTTTTTTCTCTGGCGTTTGAGCGAAGTAATGAACTTTTTCACAGCAACAAATCATTAACGCTGTGAAGTCTCGATGGGATGAGAGCGGGATCTTTAAGTCTTTAAGCGTTAAAAGTTTTTTTTAAAGGAAGTAATGGTGGAAGGAAAGAAGGCGAAGGTTGAATTGATGGGGTTCATACATCAACAAGAACATCACGAGCCGTGATTAGAGATAATAACAGTTTATCGTCCCCGAGGTTTTTTCTTTGTTTCTTTCTCTCCCTAATCGCTCCTTATAAATCTCATCTTCGAGAAGATGACTAGACAATGTTGTAGGCGGCATGAGAGCTTTTTAAATACATCATAGGTCTTGACATTGGGTAGGTTGAGCTCAACACTTACTCCTAAGCCAGAGAGCTTTTTTTATAAAAAAAAAATTTGCGTACCTCTCATTCGTTTTTCGTACTCTTCGTCAATCAAATATTCGTCCATGCGAGCGGTTATTGTTTTCTCAAAACTCTCCATTTCTGCCAGCTTAGCGTCTAAAACTTTTTGCTCTTCACGAAGCGCGTCAATTTCATTAACTTTCACGTCATTCACGATTTTTGGATAATTCTCGAATTTTTGGTATTCGCCTCGGGCGAGAGGAACAAAGCTTTTCATATAGCGATTCGGATGGATATTCGTTGGACATTTCTCCATCAAACTGTAAGCTTTCGTTATAAACTTTTTGAAGTTTACGTAGTTTAGTTCGTGGAAAACTCTTTCGATACTTTCTACCTTCTCGTATCTCATGACTGTCAGCCTCATGCTTACATTGTAGGCAACGATGATAAATATTATGAAATGTGGTTCATTTGATACGATGTGATCCCATAGTTGAAACCACTGTTGTTCGTCAAAGACTTCTGAGAAGGCTGTCTCCATCATTGGAAGCGCATAAAGCTTTGCTGTGATTCCTTTCGACTTGTAGAACTCGAACAACTTCCTATCTGCGTCCATTAGAATATTCTCAATGATACACAAATAATTGTAGGGCATTTGAAGAGGCGCAAACTCAAACCAGAGTTGGCACTGATTATTTAAAATTGTCGCAATCACCTCAAAGCAAAGTAACAAATCTCCTCTGCAAACTTTCAGGAAAGGAAGTACAAACTTTGGCAAATAGTTCACGTAACCGAAAATGCTCGTCCAGTGTGCTAAGCATGACGTTATCTTCTTTAAAACCTTGAGAGCTTTTTGGTCCACTAACGAATGTCTTTTGTCGAAATTTGCCACGCTCGAATGGAGATCTCGTTTCAGAAGACGAGCAAATGAGTTGAAATTCTGGGGCAATTTGAGAATCGTTTTCCAAATCATTGGTCGATACTTATCGGGATATTCTCCAAACTCTTTCAAAATAGGAAGCAGTCGTTCATGTGGCATAGCCTGATTCAGCTGTGAATGTAAAGGAAAAGAAATTAAATCGTTTGATTCTATCGTGTTAAAGCTGCTGCTGCTGCTATTCGCATCCCATTCCTTTGCAAGCTAGCATTCAAATCATCGGGGTGGAAGCGGAAAGCCTTGATCAAGATCTACAACAACTTTTCTTTCGTTCCTTTAACTCCGGGCCAAGAACTTTGAAACTAATGAACCATGAAATTTAATTAAATTTTATTCTCTTCGCAGAGTTTTTTCATCATTTCTTTCCCGGAACTTTCCTCAACCCCAGATGTTTATCACAAAATTGATTTTTTACGTTCGTTAACCCTCTTTCGCAACAATGATGTTGAAACGCTGCCGCATTGAAATTACCTTCATTTGTATTTTATCAAGCTCCGCACTCCACTCGCTGCTGCCTGCTTGCTTCGTGCATTTGACATCTCCGTCTGTCACTGACCGATCACATCTACTCAAATCAATTACATTATCAAATGCATTTAAACAATCCTCAAAGTTGTACACTAGAACAGCACCAGAAAGTTGAATGTTCAGTAAAAGTTTGCCGTTTGTCGACAATGCAAACTCCAGAGAGTCACTCATCTCAATGAGAATTTTAGAATTCAACTCATTGAGATTGATGAGCATTATTTGGTCGTTTGAAGTTAATGTCAACAGCAAGTTAGGCTTGTTGAATTCAGTAGACACAATATAGTCGCACTGTTTGACGTAGAAGTCCGGAAATTTGATTACACGCTTTACATCCCACATAGAGCTCGAGCAGAACATCATGC
Source organism: Smittia aterrima (assembly GCA_033063855.1). Lineage (NCBI taxonomy): Eukaryota > Metazoa > Arthropoda > Insecta > Diptera > Chironomidae > Smittia > Smittia aterrima. The sequence continues at coordinate 5,898,246 of CP093831.1, forward strand.
TGTTGTCCATGAAACTAATACAAAAGCTACTGCCGTTCGGGACGAATGAAACGTCCACAACAATCCCATCCTGATAATTCCGAGTTACTGACTTTATTAGTTTATCCACATCCGCATTAACTTCAACGTGCGAGTCGTAAATGTAATTGAGTTTTTCCATTTTCTGATTAGATTTTTGCAGGAACTTTTGTCGAGATTTTAATGGCTCGAAATGGCGGATGAGCTTAAGTTTATTAGTGAGAATGCAAACGATGTTGTTGTGCATCACCACAAATAGCCTATCATCGAATGGGATTGCCTTCACCATCAATATCGTTGCTTCGTCGGGAGAGCGATATTCACTTTTCTTAACGAAGCTCACTGTCTCGTAAATCTTAATTTGATGGCTCGATGATGCCGCAAATGTTTTAGCTTCGGAGAAAGGAAACAGCAGCTGAGTCACTGGATCGGAGAAAGCTTTGATGCAGCGAAGCGTATCACCACCATCTGCAACGACCAAACATAATAAAAGTTGCATAAAAAAAAGTTTCACAAACTCCGTGAACATAAAATTTATGAACCCGAAAATCGTTTACATACAAATAAAATTCTATTGGACTACAAAGCTCGTGCTGCAAGTACTCGAAGCGATTGGACAAGAAGGGAAATGTAAATATTTAAAAAAAGAGCGAGCACAATAAACTACAAGCCATAAATACATCAATTGAAGATTGAAAGACGAAGAATGATAGGTCGATGTCGTTGAAAGGAAAACAACTCAAGAGTTTGTTCGGAGCGTTACCATGGAGAGAGATTTATCACTTCTGAGCTTCTTTTGTGTCTAGATGACGACAGCGGACGGAAAATTTCGCATTTCTCCCCTCAAGCTCTATTGAAAGCTCTTAAAAATTAATAAAACTCCCATAAAAGCTTGAGTGGATCCGGTATTCGATAAATTGCCGTTGAATGTTCAACTTAAGCCTCATGAATAAATTGAATTGAAGAATGTTTATCAACCCTCTCCGAGTCGACAATGACTACGGAATTTCTGTACTCACTAATTTCGATTTCGTAAATAAATCCAGATTTATTGCCAATAAGCAGATTATTGCTTTGTTGTGGCACGAACTTCATTGCCGAACTGTTGTGCACCTTCGACTCGGGCAATTTCCAAAAGCTTTTTTCCGGAAAATGGAAAATGAAAATATTGTCGCTGCAAAAAAAAAATCATCGCATTAGCTGAAATTGATTGTAAATTGAAAAAAATCAGTGACAGACTCACTCTTGGTCGATTGCCGCAAACAATTTGTTGGTCTTCGTCACGTCGCATCTAATGAATCGAATCTTCCTCGTCTCACCTGAGTCAGCTTGTATTGTATGATGAACTTTGAGGAATAGTCTGAGAGATGAAAAAGAATTGATTAATGAAATCAACACGAGCGTGACGTTGAATTATCGCAACTCTTACCCATTCTTCTCACGTTTGAAATTCAAGCTGTTCTTCACTACTCCGAGCATTATCTTGTCTGATGCGAAATCTGAGATTGACGCTTACCTACTTATTAATCTCTTCAGATATCCCTTAAAGAACTCGTAACGTAATCAGCAAATTACTTTCAAATTAGTTTTATCGTTTCGGCAACTGCTTTGTTTGTAAACTTCGTATCCAGGCTTCCACGCAATCGGCGAATTATCAACAAAAAACTTTGGCGAACAAACAAATCGTTGCCTGGAAACGATTCGTCCAATTTCAATCAGCTGAACTCGCTCGAATCGAAAACTCATAAAACTGTCGAGACCATCGATGGGGAGGAAATTGAATTAACATAAAAAACATCAGCGTTGCGTCAGCTTGTAAAGGCTGCGGGTAGAATTACAAAGCAAATAAATAATAAAGAACTGAAACAACAAACTTCGATCCTTCCTTATGTTACAGGAGATTGGAAATAAACACAACAAAAATGTTCGCAATAAAAAAATGAGTCCTTTGTAAACTACCGTCGAATGCCGATTAGGGAAGTAATTTGCATAAAATAAATTCTCAAGTTAATTTCGTTGGTAAACAGTGTTTTCTCTTTTATAAGCAAACTTGTAAGACAGAGATTATGTGTTTTCTTGAAGAAGTCTATTCATTTGTTTTGAAGCTGATGCTCCCTATTTTCCTGAGTCGTCTTGTTATTGAGTATTATGATGACGAGGAATTGTTCATAACTTACGTTTCTGATTACAAGGAATTCTTTTGAATTGAACAATTTTCTTGCTTCCAATTTAAAACGTACCTCCCGAACCAACTCTAACAAGGTAATGAGATTTTTTAGAAGTAAGATGAGAAAAATTCACTTTCCTTTAAAGATTTCTTCCATCATCATCTCCAGACGATGTGTTGACGCTTACGTGCGAACAACAACAACTGTGCCACGGTAGAGGTTGAAATATAGCTTTTGAAAATAATGCTTTAGAATGTTTATACAAACGAAGGCGAGTAATACTCCTCCAACGCAATTCATTGGGGGAACATATCAAGCAGAAATACCAAGCATTAGATCTTGTGTGTTGGCGTTGCTAAAGCATCCCACATGATTCAGATGTGGAAAAAAAACGGAAAAGTTTCAGAGTCGAAAACGAAGACGATATATTTTAAATTCCAGTCACCTTTGGACGAGACGAGTCGACTTGACGAAAACATTTGCAAACATTTTCTTTAGGAAAAACACGAATAAATTTGACGTAAATCTAAATTTGCATTATTCAAGTGACACAACAAAAAAGAATGCCTCCGACAACATGTAAGCATCATTGATCGTCATGAAATATTCACGCGAATTTTTTTATCGTCAGCACCCGGACCTGCCAACTTCAACCTGAAATCTCTCATTGGATACGACAACCATGAATTTAATAGCAGAAAGAATCGTGCTCCGAACTGGACAATGGGACATCGTGCAAAGACGGCGATTGGAATGACATCGCCAGGGCCGGCGAACTATGGAAGACAAGAGAATATGACTCGATGTGGCAAAGACTGCTCAAAATCAGCGACCATGTTCAAACGGACAAACGAACTAAGTAAGCGTAAATTTCTAAATAAATTGTCAAGAGAATCCACGCGACTTCTATTGAAATTCTCAGACACAGACGGAATTTATTGCTTAAAATTTTCCAGAACGCGATCAGAATCCCGGGCCAGCTCATGATGCTGTCGATACATATATTTACAAAGGATATGCAATGCCTAAATATTCTATTGGAAGGGTAGCAAAGGACTTTCGAGTAGAAGGACCTGGCCCGAATTCCGAAGCGACACCTCTCGATGTTTACAAACTTCGGTCACCTAAATTCACAATGTACGAACGACTGAAGGAATCCATTGAGAATAAATCGCCGGCAGCCAACAAATACGACATCGATAGCAGTTCGAAAAAGATATTGAAACAGAATCCTGCATTCTCAATGTATATGCCGTTGAAAGAGTCAAAGCGTGATCCAAATCCCGGACCATCAAAGTACGATTTGAAGTCTCACAATCCTTTTGAGCGATATCCGGCTTACTCTCTCGGACGACGTCACTCAGAATATGTTTTCGTTCCTGTACTTCCAATGGACAAGTGCTGATGACGATGACAGCATTAAAAGTAAATGAAATGCAAACAAAGTTCTTTGTTTCGGAGTTCTCTTGATAAAGTTGCAGGAAATTACATTAAAAGCTCGGCCACTTGAGCACTTTTGAACACTTTAGTTCGCTTTGGAACACAAGTTCGCTTTGGAAGTTTTTAATTAAGCAAAGAATTGCATAATGGATGAAGATAAAAGTTTTACCAAAGAATGTCCAACGACTTGCACAGTTGAGCTGTTTGCTGTGCTTTTCATTTGAGTTTTAAATGACAAGAATTTCCTTTCGGATTAAACATCGTTTTAACAAGACAATGACATTTCGTTGATTAAATTCTATGGTCAATGTCTTTTTAAGTGAAACAGGAAAGATAAGCGATGGGAATGAACAGAATTTGCTTCGGAAAATGAGATTTCTTAGACAATCTGCAAGATATTGGAATCTTTTATGAGATCAAAGTAGAATCAAGTCCAGATATCTTGTGATTGGAATTGAATTAGATTACCTACTCCAAATAGAAAATCCCAAAGCTTCATCGAACTTATCTGTTAACACGTTCAAAGAGAAAGATTTGCTTAAAATTTCAAGAGAGTCTCGTCGAGTTTCTGTTTATAGCAAAGAACTCAACCCGAAATGTATTCAAATTTGAATTTAATTTGAGTCAATCGTAATTTAATGTTCATTCCGCATTCCACTTTTAATCGAAATTTCATGAACTGAAGAGATGATAGCTGCAGCTCTCAAAACAATTTTCAAACTGATTAATTAGTGATTTAATTAATTCGCATTGTTATTGCGCTTTTGAACGTTCGAAATTACTCATCTGTGAATGGTTAAACTGTCACGTCCGGCAAAAACATTTTGTTTTGTGGTGGAGCCGAAAATTTTAAAGCAAAATTTCGATGGCCCGGATTAAAAGTTTAAAGAGATTATTTTCCCTGTTGTAATAAGTTGAAGCAAACAAAGAGAATTTCATCTTTGAATCTGAGATAATATTGATACCTTTAAAATTTCAAAACCAATGACATTGAAGCATTTAAATTGTATTCCAATTGACTTATTGCTAAATAAATAAAGAAAATAACATTTCAAGAAGGTTGATAAAACAAATCTGAACAACGTGAATTCAACAACTCGAGGCAGAATCAAATTTGTTTATCAAATACGACAAATTCCTATGATAAACTGAAAATGATTTGAATCAAAATTCTTCTCTTGAAATTCGTCCCACTGAAACAACAAATAGCTTTTAAGAGAATAATGGAAGTCTTATTAAAATAATTTTAATAAAATTTATGTAACACAGAAAATATTGTAAAGAAAATTAATGATTTTTCTTTGATATTGTCAGTTTCACTGCAGCGAGCTTCATGCAGCGTCCTAATTGAATTTACGGAAGGTCTCGTTAATTAATTAACGCAAACATTGCTTTTCATTCTATGCACGTTTAATCTCCCCATGCGATCTCTTACATTACGAAGCGAGAAGCTGCTTCATCAAAGTTGTCTCTAAAAACTCATCAAATTAGCGAAGTGATTAATTATTTTCCTCCATCCCACTACACCCGAGAGCGACATCAACGTAATTGAAAATCCTTTTAAATATTTTGTACAATCATTTTTCAAGTGCCGCGAAAAATATTCAATTTCTTTTTCGGCTGGTGCCTAATGAAAATATTTGAGACGAGGCCTAATTAAGAGATTTCATAGAAAATTAAGAAAAATCTCCGAGAGCTTAATTTTCTCGAATGGAGCGGAAATTGAGAAGCAACTTTCAGTGATCTTATTAAGTTTAGATTGCTTTTACGTAATAAATTTCTCAAAGAGTTTTATAACACAAAGTGTCTCGACCACCTTCACGCAAGAAGCGTGACGCCATCTGGAACATGAGCACTTTGAACCCCAATTTAATTTACTCGCTCCTGACTTCGATTATCCTTCACGACCTTTGTGAAGCCCGGCTAGAAAGCAATTTAAATCCCTTGCTCGTTATCTCGCTCTTCACGTGATTTCAGAAAGGTCGAGGAAACTTTAAGCTTCTGAATGGCTTGCCGATTGAATGAACACTTGAGATCCCTCGATAATAAATATTTGTCTCCGCTGATGGTTAAAGCTCGAAAGTCTGGCCAAAGCTCGACACGCGTTGGTCATCCATTTTTCAAAATTATCGAGATTCGGTGACATGCAGGAGTTAGAAAACAAATTGTGATTTACATCTACGTCGCTCTAACAATTACTCGCTTCCGCTATTTATTAATACGTGACGCTGTCGTTGGTGCTGGCGTCAATTAAAGTTATTTCAGTCTGCTTTCATTGAGAGCGAGGGAAATGCTTTTGAAACAAACAGGGAACGCTGTTGCCAGTATTAATTATGCGACCAAAGCGCTTCCGCTCCATCGCAGAAATTTTTGGCCATTTTCACTTTTTCTTTGTCGTTCGAATCGCTGTGGGAGAAAGCATCAATCAAAAGTGAATTATTACGCAAGAAAATACAAATTATCTTTCATTCAAAATTTCCCTTTAGGCGGAGAATTAAAACTCAATCTCGAAGATCAGGGTGGTAGGTTCGCAGCGATAATTGAATCCATGAAAATAAATCAGGAAATCTTTTGAACTTTGAAAATCAGATAATGAGAGCAACATGAAAGGAAAATTCTTTCGAAATTGAGGATTTGAATGCAGAACGTCAAGCTCGGTAATCTAATTTGAGAGAATTCAGAAGCACGAGTCGGCTCGTGTAATTAAAATATTTTTTTTGGGCAACATAACTTTGACATTTGCGTAAAGATCATTGCCTGAAAAACAAAATTGAAAGCTTTGAGAAGCCACCCTCCACTCATTAAAACGCAAATCTCATTCGTCGTTAAATATTATCCGCTTTTTATTTTCCTTAATTATTCTTGTTTCCTCGTTTCTTGCTTTTAATTATAGCGATAAGAAGCCTCGTTTGTTAACAGCGGCGACTGGTGAACGTTTAAGTGTTTTCCTCGATATCACAAACACCTCAGGGCTCTGAAAGCTCGATCCGAACGGGCCACTAAATAATAATTATTTTAAATCAATTACTTTTAACTTTAATTGCTTATTAGAAGTGACATCGACAGCGAGAAACACCAGAAAATCAAAGGGAATTAGCTCATTTCGTCCAGACCCAGTAATTAGAGCATGAATTGATTATAGTGCTTTGCTTTACTGTGATACAAAATCAAATGGAAGGAAAAGTTTCAAAGAAGTTTGTAGAGATTAATTGATATGAAAGCTTTCCTCTCGAGCATACGTAGTCTCGACTTGAGAGCTCATGAGGAAGTTTCAATCGATTCCACTTGAAACTTTTGATTTGCAAGCATATTGGCTCAGTTCTGCATGAAAGCTTTTATAAGCTTCACTCAAGCTTTCAATTTAAGTACATTTCCTCCCAACTCTTCTGCCCTTCGATATTCGACGTAACTTTAATTATTTTTTTAAAAACTATTGTTTCTCTCAGTCAAAACTTGAAAATATCATTTATTTCTTATCCAACACAACAAAAAAAAAGTAAGATATAAACGTCGATTGTCTTGGAGAGCAATCAGAGTTTGTGGAATTTGGCAAGTTGCACAGCTTAAAGTCTTTGCAAAGTTAAACTAAGACGAATCTTCCTTTCTTAAGTGAAAACTTGAAAAATGGAATGAATAATACTTTCGAGGGTGGATGCAAAAAGTCTTGAGGATAAATAAATTCGTTGGAGAAGGATCCGTCAATATTGTAACGAGAGTTGATATTTAATGATCTTTGGTTCCAAAAAAGTTCCTTAATTCAACTCAAGCTTTAACTGACTAACGTCCCCAGATTTCCTTCCTTTGTCACAGTTAAAGCTATTTAGATAAGCTTTAGTCATTTAAATAAAACATCACGTAATGACATCGCCGTTAACAACACCAGCCGCTTCTCTGCGGATCTGCGTGAGCAATAGCGTCGCGTGACCATGGTCCTAGTTCTACGCGGCCTTCTCCGTTTGCTTCGAGATTTGGATGCGATGATATGTCGATTGCCATGGTAACACCATCAAATTGTCCACTGAGGTTTGTCATTGAAGAATGGTTTGATGAATAAAGCGAATCTTTGGACTCGTAGCGCTTCATCGAAGAGCAATTTGTTTCGGACGACAAATTAATTAATCCCAAACCAATGCTGATGAAGACTTGCTCGATTCCCTGCGTGGGTAATAAATTAGAACAAAAACTTAAGCGATAAGAAAGTAATTAGTTTCCCACCTGGTCTCTGACAACGGAAGTTTCAAGGAACTTTGCGCCAATCGACTGCGAATAAATGAAAGCTTCCTCGCGGCTCACAGCACGTCGTTCATCAAGACCCGTTTATTTCCGAAATTTGTAATTCGTGAATCCATGTCTTGTATTCTTCGAAGCTGTTGTGGTTGGTTACGTCAAAAACTAAAAGAGCAGCATTTGCATTCCGATAATACAAAGGAGCCATGGCCCGAAATTTTTCTTGTCCTGCTGTATCCCGAAGTTGCATTTTCACCTTATTGTTATTTAGATTAAGTTTGCAGGTGAAGAAAGAAGCTCCAATTGTACATATGCCCAATTTCTTTCGATCCCATATTCACGATGTACTTTGCTACAAAGCTCGTCTTGCCGACGCCTGAAAAATGAAAAGTAAGAAATAAAAATTCATGATTCAAACGTTATCAATCATCAAAAAAATATATTTTACTCTGTCAGACGCAGATCAATAAAGGATTTAATGCAAAGCCGAAAAGTCGATAAGTTTCCAAAGCTTATCGACAAGGAATCGAAGAGATGAATTTAGCTCACGACTCTATCTTTTATCATCTTTGGCGTATTTTGATCATGTCAGTCTTCAATCATTCAATCGTCTTATCGGAAAGAAGAAAAACACTGCAATGATGTCACTTAAGGAGAAGAAGAAATATTTTCTTCGCTTGTGAACTTATCGTCTAATCGGACGGAAATGTAATTTATCGAATTTGTTTTGGAAACATAGACAGAATTTAGGTGAAAATTACTTCTATCTATTTCCAAATAGATCCTTCCTAACAAGCTATGCTGATAATTGAGATGGAGTAGAGCGTGATACCAAAAACATTTCGTATGTCTTGAGGCCTATTTGACGTAACTCAAGACTAAATGTAGTTGTTGTTTAATACTATTCATGTTACAACTGATTCAGCATTCATCAAGCTCAATGAGCCGAGAAGCAAAACCGTTCGGACAAGCTTTGAGACAATGGTTGGTGGTGCCGACAGTATTGGAATTAGGAAACTATCGCTTGTCACAAAGAATTATTTTGATAAAGATTGAAGAGTGCGGCGGGAGTCTCTGACAAGATCCTCTGTCTTATCTTCCACTTGATTGATGGGGGAATTCGACAATCTTCTAGCTATCAGCGCGTGCTTATTTCTCACAACCGCAGTGATAGTCGCTTGGGGCTTAAAGTATTCTCCTGATCATAAACAAATTTGTTTTGATGAAAAGCGAGCTCAATGGAATGAATATCTTTTTCTAGGGCTTTTCTCCGAAGGATTCGAATTTCTTTTCATCAACCTTATGTTGTTTTGAACGTGACGAGCTTTAAAAACACGTTTCGATAGAAGTCTTCTGGGATTAGTAAGCATGACTTGGTCAACATCGCCAAGATCATCAAGTAATGAGAGGAGAAAAGCCCGTAACTTTGTGAGTGAGTACAAACGGTTGCCCTTGCTTCGCCTTTTCTCATAAATTTGTTTTTCTTGTTTTCATCTTCTTTCTACGGATCGAGGTAAAAATCGAAATTGCCCTTTCAGCTTATAAAGAAGACGAATCATAAATCCCAAGCCGCAGAAAGAGAAGTAGAGCCTGTGTTGTTTATGACCCTGTTTACATTTCGAGAGATAAGATTAGGAGATGAGACAAGCGAGAAGTAAGCGATGGGAAAGATATTAATGGAAAGAATATTCGATAGTCACGTAGCTACGAAAAAAAATCAGAATTACGATCAAACTCTTATAGCAACGAAGGAGGATACGAAATGAGCGGAGAAGCCCCAAGATCGAGGAAAGGAAAATTCGCAGAGACTCGCCAACACGCGAAAATATTTTCAAGAAAAAGCGAAAGTTAATTCAGAGCTTACTGAACCCCCATTGAATTTTATATTTCACACTCAATTACCGAAAGTTCAAGAGTTTTATCAGCTTACATTGTCGAAGGAGATTAAAAGTTTACGAAATCATCTTTTGCTTCCGAATTCTTCGGCGAAGAAGAGTTTGGCCTTGAGAACAGCTGATCGAAACCCAAAAGAAAATATTGCTCTAAGATTGCTTGTTATTTTGGTATCGCGATGACGCATCGGCGGATTCCCAGTAAATAAAAAAAAATTATTCTTTTTTGACTAAGTAGCTTACCTTGAGCACCAAGAACAACTATTTTTGCTTCAATACACTTCATTGCGCAATATGACTTTGTTTTGGTAATTGACTTCAGAGTATTCGAAATTAAGAAGAAAAAATATCTTTTCTTTGTTTTCTTGTTTAAGTTACATCAAAATCTTAAAATATTCGATTGAAGGATGAATCACTGTATTGCTTTTAAGAGTTTTGTTACATTTCACTTTAATAATAAACAGATAATCACTTTTCTTTGCATTTCATCGCGGGAGAAAGAATGTTTTCAAAAATTGCAAAGTTACTCGATGAAGTTGGATGCGCAATTTTGAAAATTCCGGTAATTCCTTCGTGAAGTGAACATGAATTCAACATTTTATGTTCAGCAGTTAGATCTATGCATTCAGGTGCTTTTTATACTGAAGAGTAATACATTTGATTATTTGAAGCGATATCTGTCCTCGTGATTGAAGACTTGTCATCTTCGGGGATTTGTGGCTTGAACAGAAAACAGGATGAGATCGCTAAGTAAAATGATATCATAAGCAAAGGTTAAACTAAAAGATCAATAGATCTGGAGATTCATTGTTAAGTGGATTTTCAAGATATTTTGTCGTAATTTTTATTTTTGTGATATGATTTTTACAAAAGATTGGAAGTCAAGAATCGACAAATAAAATTGTCGCTGAGTTTACTTAAAAGTCTAAATAAATTTTCGAGTTGGTTAAAAATTAAAATTTTGAGATCAATTAAAATTTAGCATTTTTTCAATGAGATATTTCTTTAAATTTGTGACTCGGAAATATTTGTTTCTCACACGAAAATTTAATGTGACGAATCATGAGCAATTAACGATATTAAGAATTACCTTTTCTTAAGTGAGTACTTGAGGTTGAAAACGTTTGTTTGCCATGTTTCAGACTAAATGCATCGACTAATCTCTAATATATTTTAATATCGAAAAAGTTAATGTACTAATCTCAGTTGAAAGTTACATTATAGGACTGTTTGCGGCGGTTGGCCATCGTAGCCTCCATCCGGATCGTATTTATGAAGTCTGCAAGAAAATAAGTTTGATAATTATATTGAAAAGAGCCCAAGAGCTACAAAATCATCATGCAAAATATTAATTTGTTAGTCAAAGCTACTACTTACGTCATCGTCGTCATCTTCCGAAACCTTAAAACCGTCAAGATTAAAGCTAGCTACAAGATCGACAGAATTGTCTTGTTTGTCTAGCGATGATTGAGCTTTTATTTGACTTGGGTAGCATGGCTTGCTTGCCGACGCTTCACCATCAAACGATTGAGAATTTTCGTGAACGTTCAAGATGTTGCTTTTGTCATCGAAACTTAATTCTGAACTTCGTGAAACTCGACTTGAGCTATGCCGCTCCGATTTTCGCGAAGAATTCTTCGAGCTTGAGCCGATGTTGTAAGATTTGTTCGAGTGTCGGCTGTCAAACTTTTGTTTGACACGTTCGAAATCTGAGCGAGTTTTGCCCTCAAACATAAGTTCATCTGATGGTAAATGCGACGGTCTGGCGTCACTGTAATTCTTTGACTTGGCAGCGACGTTAATTCGCTTGTTGTCATCGAAAAACTGTTTTAGGTCGTTAATATTTGGACGATATTCTTGAATTTTGGGCGAGTTTGTTCCTCGAGCGTAATGTTTTGGACTTGAGTGTCTTTACAGTGTTAGGCAAGCGGTGATTAGCGTGTTAATGACATCGATTGGTTAGTGACATTTGCAAGCAATGGCGTTTTTGGTAATGTGAGTTTTTTTGGGGAAATTATAATATGATAAGAAGCAGCGTCCATTTATAAAAATGATTGTTAGTTCTATTGGGAGAAAATTCAAAATTTAGCTTACCTCGCATTGAGCTCTTCATTGGTCCTCTGAAGACGACGAATAGCTGACGAAGCGGAATCAAGCTCGTCTTCTGCTAATGTCAACTCTTTCTTCAATTCCTCAACGCGTGACCTCAAACGCTTGACTTCAGTTTCATATTGCTCCGCTCTACGGACTGCGTGACCCATTTCAACATTGGCTTCAGACAGCATTTTCTTTATCTTGCTTTGTGAGTGACGCAACTCGGTTATTTCCTTAAAAGACAATCGATTTTAAATCAATCTGTGCCTCGCCTCAAAATTTCTTCTTACCTTATTTTTGTCCAACAGCTCTTGCTGAAGCAATCTGACTTCTACGTCTGATGAGTTTGCAACTCGCATGTTACTGAATCCTGAACGCGTGTCGCCCTCCAACAATTCTGTTTTAATCTTCTTGTTCTCTCGCTCGAGATTGATTTTCTCTGATTCGAGTCTTTCCCGTTTTGCCCATTCGCACGCGTTTTCACTTTGAAGCCTTTCAAGCTCAGTTCGCATTTCACTTAGGCGCCGTTCAAGTGTCTCTCTTCCGTTTATTTCTTCTTGAAGTGAGTGATTCATGATTCGCAACTCAGCGTGATGAGTCTCTTGCATTGTCAGAAGTTCGCGAACGGCTTCTTGTCTCGCTGATCTCAAATCGTCGCATTTAATCTTGCAATCTTCCATGTCCATGCGACTCTTGTCGAGACTCTTCAGTAGTTGTAGTTTTTCTCTATTTAAATATTTTGGAGATTACAAACTTAATTGAAAAACACAAATTATTCAACTTACTCCTTCTCACAGTTAATGGCCTTGTTAGCATCTTCTAATCGCAGTTGAAGCATTTTGATCTTTTGTGTCAAGTAATCGTTGTCATCATCAGCATCTTCACTCTCAAGTTTCTTAATTAATTTCTTCTCCTCGAAATCAACGTCACTGCTGCTTTTGATGTCTTTCGGCATCGCGCCTTGCAAAACATATTCTTCGATATCGAGTTTGCTGTTGCTATCGCTGTCTTCTGCAAACGATCGAGCTTTTGTGACTAATCCGTCTTCTGAGTTAACGTTCTTAAGTCCATCAGTTGACATTTGATCAATTGGAGATCCACTAATGTCTCGCTCCTTGTGCTGCCCGGCTTGACCAGCATGTTTGATTAGCGACATGTGAATCTTTTCCATTTCCCTTTTCAACTGAGTAATTTGAGATTCCATCTCTCGTTTCTCACGAACATACGAATGAGATTCCTTCATGGCACCTTCCAAAGTGGAGCGAAGATGTTTGACTTCTTCCCGAGCCAAATTTCTTTCATTGCGCACCTGAGAAAATTAGATTATTGAGTGAACTTAAAAATTAAAGTTGAGTTAAAATACCTTAGCCCACTTTTCTCGCCAGTTGGATGTGCACTCTGACCACCATTTCATTGTCTTTTCCATCTGAGCCGCACGGCCTTTAGCTTCTTCCAGCTCTCTTTGCCTTTGGCTTTCGCGAATTTCCCACTCATTTTGATTCATTTTTAGAACGTCACCGAATCACTCTTTTGACTCTCAATGAATTATAACTTCACCAGACAAACCTTAGAATCACTGAGATAGCTAAAGCTCAGCTTAGAAAATCTTCATTTCTTCTGTAGAACAAATTAAATTGTTTTTCTTTTGCACCTTGACAACAATAGTCGTGTTCACTATCTTTTCATGATCCCTTTAAAAATTTTCAAAGCTTGACAGAAAAAAATATTCAGCAAGCTACGATTTTGAAGACGCAATTGTGTTTGCAAAAAAAAACAATTTTCTGGCTTTTGCGAAATCTATTTCTGTGTAAATTAAACTTGAATATACGCAACAGGTTGCAATTGAAGGAGAAATCTCAAAGTTTACTTAAAAGAAAAAGATTTAGTCATGGAAGTTGACAAGGTAAATTTTCTCAACAAACAAAAGAAAAATCGATAATGAAAAATTTGGCTCTCTTTTGTAGAAGAAGATTTTTAACAAAGTTAAGCACGATCTGGAGGTCTATCGTGAGATTTTATTGATTCTCAACAGCATTTTGAAATGGGAACAAAGTTTCTTCCCTGGAATTATCGGTGGAGTCCTGACCTTTGTTTTCTTGTTCCTCTGGTATTTGGACTTTTCAACCCTGACGCTCTTCGCCCTCATCCTGATCGTCGTAACTGTTTTGGATTTCGGATATCCGCTGGTGTCCAAGTTCATCTTCAAATCAGAGAACTGGAGTGGAACGCAAGAGAAGTTATATGAGCAAGTCATCCAGGACATTGTTGACGTTCGACTCTGTGTTTGCGGAGCGATTAGCTCATTCTTTAACAGCAGAAGTGAAAGATCAACATTCGTAAGTTTATTTAAAATAAGAAATTGAAAAATTCTTATGTTTTGTTGTTTTCAGTATCTCATCGCTGTAACAGCTGGAGCGATTGTACTTGCATGGCTCGGTTCAACATTCAATAATCTCTTCTTGGTTTATTTGATTGTTCTCGGCTCAGCAATGTATCCGGGATTGAAGGAGAAGGGTATCGTTAAATTGGTATTCTCTCATGTCGACAAAGTTCTCGGCCCATATTTGAAGAAGATAAGACCAGAAAAAGCAGCACCCGCTGAGAAAGCAGATTGAAGTGCTGATCTGATCTCATTTTAAGTTTCTCATATTATCAAAATTTTCTACAATTGAGTGAAGCGCGCGATAAATTCCTCTGTTTGTTTCTATATGAAGTTGGCTTCCCAGCTAATTATCTGGAGTGAAATAATGCTGAAAATGTAAGATGTTTTCTTGTCAATCGTTTTTACTTTAAGATAATGTGCACTTTATACGCCAATCTTCTGTTTCCTTTTAAAGTCGCGACGGGAATCTCCTTTTATCTCGGCGAATATTTATACCGCCCGCGCAGTAATTTGATAAGAGACCAAAAGCCCAAATTTTTCATAAAGTCTTAAGCATGTAATAGTAAAATGAAGAGAACGTTCCACTCCCATTTGGAGGATCGTCAAACTTTCTTATCAAAAATATTCCTGTTGAACAAAAATATTTTATCTCTACTCATTGTTCGAAGTAAAAAATATCCTGAAGAAAGAATTACTCTACACCAACACGCGATGCTTTAGTTTAATTTGATAACTTTATTCGTGAATCGTGACGATGAAATGCTTTCTTCTCCGGTCATTCAATGTGATTTCCTTAGATTTTCTTGTGGCTTTTAGTTTTAAGTACGTCGTCCGTTTATTTAGTAAGTTCGGATTCAAAATGATATTAAATTACCTGAAATTATCAATTAAGATGTGTTAAGATAACACTGTTAATTTTAGTTTAGAACTTAGATGGGATCAGATTGTAATTATCATTTAATTAATAGTTTTTCATTAATCTCAGTGATTCGATACCAAAAAGACAGAGAAACCGGATTTTAGTTGTGATTTTTAACACTAACATTAATAATTTTTTTGTATTTGTGCCGCCAGAACAGAAACGTAATTAATTAGTCATAGAATTGTAAGGCAAGCTATTTTTGGGAGCTCATTGGCTCAGAGAGGTCGAGGCAGTCGCTTTGAATTGGTAATTTTTAAAAGATTGACATCGAGCGGAGTGCTGCTTGAAGAAGCCACATTGCTTGGTGTCAGCTTTTTAATGTGTAAGAAATAGACGTTGGATTCAGAAGAAAGATTTTTCAAAATTGCTTTTACGTACAAACATTCCTTTCTCGAATTAAATTCTCACCCAACCAGCGATAAAATCAATGTGAAAACTACTCATCTAACGAACAATATCACAATTTTTCGATGAAACCGGAACAGTTTTTTTCTTGGGAAAATAAAGTCATTGCAAAAGTAAATTCGAGCCAATTTTTAAAATCAATAACATCTTGCAAAATATATTTTGTTATACTTTTCGGTTTTAGACGTCGACAATATCGTCATTTCAGATATCATCCAAATTATTATTTTCTGTACCACATCTGGAGAGTCCTCATGCGCCTAATTTTTTTCTGGAGTTGAAGAATTCCGTAGAGCAAAGCTTCGGCTGTTGGTGGACATCCAGGAACATAAATATCAACAGGAATTATTCTGTCACATCCACGAACGACTGAGTAGGAATAATGATAGTAACCGCCTCCATTCGCACATGAACCCATTGAGATTACCCAACGCGGTTCTGGCATTTGATCATAAACTTTGCGAAGAGCAGGTGCCATTTTGTTGGTCAAAGTTCCAGCAACTATCATGAAATCAGCTTGACGAGGTGAAGCTCGAAATAAAAAACCGTAACGCTCAAAATCATATCGAGGAGATGCAGCATGCATCATCTCAACAGCACAGCAAGCAAGTCCAAATGTCAATGGCCACAATGAATGCACACGACCCCAATTAAGAATGTCGTCAAGACGTGCAACTGTCCATTCTCCCATATTCGATTGCTTCCTAATAATAAAATCTTTTCAGATCATTCATTGATAAGGATTCGAAAATTTTACCATCCAAATGGAGTGGCTGGTAATTTCGATGGCTTATCCTTCTCGACAATGGACATTGTCTTCTGATCACGTTTCTGTAGACTATTCACTGCAGAGACACCGACTGTTTTCAAAAGACAGCAATCATTTTTAGCCATCAGAGAGCTTGATTGAAATATTACTTTGCGAAACATTTTTAAATTCAAAGTTCAACTTTTCCAAAACAATATTTTCATTTTCTATTTTTGGGAATTCTAAGGTTTTCTCTAGTTTGACCCGAAGATTTTTTTCTTGATATGAAAAGTCATTGCAAAAGTAAATTCGAACCAATTGGATGATTAACAACTTCTAGAATATTTTATTTACACAAAAATTTCATCTTCAAAGATTTTATTTTCTTTCCGGTTTTTTTGATGTCGACAATATCGTCAATGCAGACTAAATTTCATCCTAATTGTTAGCTTACTTTCTGTACCACATTTGGAGAGTCTTCATGCGCTTAACTTTCTTTTGGAGCTGGAGAACACCGTAAAGCAAAGCTTCAGCGGTTGGTGGACATCCGGGAACATAAATATCTACTGGGATGATTCTGTCACATCCACGAACGACTGAGTAGGAATAGTGATAGTAACCGCCTCCATTTGCACATGAACCCATTGAGATTACCCAACGCGGTTCTGGCATTTGATCGTAAACTTTACGCAGAGCAGGTGCCATTTTGTTGGTCAAAGTTCCAGCTACAATGATAACGTCAGCTTGACGAGGTGAAGCTCTGAAGACAACACCGTAACGATCCATGTCGTATCGAGGAGCAGCAATGTGCATCATCTCAACAGCGCAGCATGCAAGACCGAAGGTCAATGGCCACATTGAACCTTTACGACCCCAGTTAAGAACGTCATCAAGACGAGCGACTGTCCAATCTGCCCAGTTCGATTGCTTCCTAAAAATAAAGTGAGTTCAGATAATTTATCAAGGAAAATAAATTGAAAATTTTACCATCCAAACGCACTGCCTGGCAATTTCGATGGGTTTTCCTTCTCGACAATTGCCATTGTCTTCTGATCACGTTTCTGTTGACTATTCACTGCAGAGACACCGACTGTTTTCAAAAGATGGCAATTGTTTTTGCCCATCAGCGAACCCGATGAAAGTATTGCGTTGCGAATCATCTTTACGGATGGATTCTCTGCGAAATGACAAATTGAACAGAAGATTATTAAATGCTTTGTCTTCAAGATAAATTAAACTTTGAATTGATTAAATGAGTATTTTGATGGAAAAACTTACGCAAATCTTTTTTAAATCAACAAAAAAATTTATGTAATGTTGTTTGAGAAAAGCGCTTCCGTCTAACTTGTTTCAACTTTCCAATATTGGAACTTTGTGGAACGATTGGGAACTTTGCGACGATTTTAAACTCGTCTGGTTAGACGAGAAAAAAAAGTTTTTGTTGTTTTCTTCCATCTTCGTAAAAGAATTTTATTTTCGCTAATTAAATCGCTAAGGCGTATAGTTGGAGATTAAAAATAAGCTTGCTAGTTCTGTAAGAATCTAAGTAAGATCACAAACAAGTTCAGAGCATAAGAACATAACAATGTCGGCGCCATGTAAGTGAAATTCTTCGTAATGTTTTGTTATTAAAATCTTCTCGGATTGTGAAATATGATCCGAAATAAGTTCTCGCGATTCTTAAGAAATGTCAGCTTTTTGTTTCTATGACATCATTTCTATTAAAATAGCAACACATCAATTAAGCAGAGGAAATACGTCTTTTGATTGAAATAGTTGATTAGAGCCATGAGTCATCAATCTGACTTTGCTTTTGTAAGATAATGTGAAATATATTAAATTTCTAATTTAAGATCCATCTGACGACCGGAATGGACCATATCCACAAGGAAATACTCCATACCCACCAGGAAATGTTCCCTATCCTCCAGCAGGCGGAGCTCCCTATCCACCGATGGGACCACCTCAGTCTAACTATGGAGGTAAATATTCAATGAACAATTCCGCGTAGATTTTTTTAAAACTAACTTAATATTGATTGGAATTAGCACCTGGTTATCAAGGGGGTTACGTTCCTCCTCCAGAGGTTGGCTTTTCCAATCCAAGCTATCCAGGTAACATCCTTAAGATTGTCTCCTCTAAGAAATATTCAGCATATTAAAGTTATTTTTATTTTGTAAAACATTTTCCAGGATATCCACAACCAGGTTTCCAACAGCCTTATGCTCAGCCAGGATTTCAACCTGGTGCGTAAAGATCATTGTTTTAAGATTCAATAACTAATATTTTCAATTCGTAATAGGATATCCACCACAAGGTGGATCAGCATTTCAACCAGGCCCTTACCAACCAAACGTTCAACCACAACAACCTGGCTATGATGCATCTGGAAAGCCATTGAATCCACCTTACATGGTGAGTTGTATTTAATTCTTCCACTGACTTTATTTTATTTCCAATTTTCAATCAATAGGATGACACTGATCCAGCATACGCGAAAGGCTTTGGTTTCGATGACAAATCAATCCGAGCCGGTTTCATTCGACGCGTCTATTCGATTTTGTCCGTAAGTTGCTTCTCACTTTCTATGTTTCTTCTTGCTTGGACTTCTGTTGGAATTCGAACTAAAAATTGACTTGAAAAAATAAACAATCGTTTAGTAATAATCGGACATGATCCACCTGTTTCAGTTCAGAGCGAGCTGAAGAAAATAATGAGAATTAAAGTTGACGATTTGTTTCTTCTCTCCTGTAGATCCAACTGCTCGTAACTCTCGGTTTTGTGTGTTTGATGGTTCTCCATGACGGTGCTAAAGAATTCGCTCACCGAAATCCGCAGCTTATGATTATTCCGATGGTCGGGACTATCGTTTTGATTTGCGTTATTTCGTGTTGTGAAAATCTCCGCCGTCAGTCTCCAACAAATATAATCTTGCTCGGAGCGTTTACATTGTGTGAATCAGTTTTGGTTGGCTTCATCTCATCGACATACAAACCGAAGATTGTAAGTGAATCATTTTCTTGGTACTCCAAGTTTACTTTATTTTGATGTATTTTCGTTGTAGGTTTTGCTTGCTGTTGGTTTAACTGCTGCGATCGTAGTTGGTTTGACAATCTTTGCCTTCCAAACACGCTTTGACTTCACAATATGCGGCGGAGCTTTGTGCATCGTTCTCATCATTTTCAGTCTTGGAAGTATTATCGGAGGATTGTTCTTCAGGTCTGAATTCGGTAGCTTCCTAATTGCATGTTTCGGCGCCGGATTATTCTCAATTTACATTGTCTATGACACTCAAATGATGATGGGCAAGTTTTACAATGATGAAAGTCTTAAGCTGCTTCTTA
This sequence comes from Smittia aterrima, assembly GCA_033063855.1. NCBI lineage: Eukaryota > Metazoa > Arthropoda > Insecta > Diptera > Chironomidae > Smittia > Smittia aterrima. Next base: position 5,917,887 of record CP093831.1, read on the forward strand.
ATTGCTCTTTATTTTCTAGGAGGTAACCATAAGTATTCGATTTCGCCTGAAGAATATGTTTTCGCTTCTCTAAACCTTTACATGGACATTATTCAGCTCTTCTTATACTTGTTGAGAATTCTTCGTTACTTAAACAACGATTGATCTGAAAGCACTTAAATTGGCCCAACAAAAATTACTCTCACGTTCTGAATCTTTTCGTAACTATAAACAAAATTGTTCTACATTTAAGTTAACGATCTTCTGAAGAAAAACAATGAACTTTCCTAACACTGATCTTCGTGAATGCCTTTAGACACAGTAGGTATAATAAGGAGACAAAAAAAACATTGCGCTGAGATGATTTAAAAAAAAACTCCTTTCAATCCTAAATTACTCAACGTTGCAAACAATCTCTGTTTATCTAAAGTAGAAAGAGAAGTCATATTTCCAAAAAAAAAATCATATTTAATAAAAGATATTAATTCAATAAAACAGTGGAGCCGCTTAGCTCACGAATGATGTAATTTTTGTAACATTTATAAATGTTTTCATGGCTTCAGGAACTGTAAATTGATTCAATTGATGAGAGAGTGGCTATTTTATATTTTCAATATTATACAACAGTTTAATCGTTAATGGAAAGAAAGATTAATAAAGATAATCGTCAAAGAAACCAAATCCAATAAGAATATTTTTAAAATTGAGTCTTGAAGTTGGTTTGAAAAAATATATTTTTATTTCGAAGATTACAACGCTTTTCAGTCTTATTACATTTGACTTTAATTAAATTTCATATTTTGATTGCTTTGGCATGAATAACAAAATACCTTTGGCTTAGCTCCTATTTCAATTACATTTCAGACTGGAGAATTTTGATAGCTTTGGCGTTAGCGTAAACTATTTTCTTTGCATCCTCGTCGAGCTTGTGAACCTTGAGTTCGACGATATTTGGGCAAGCTTTGAGAAAGGCTTCAAGCATTTTGTTGTTGTCCTTCAAATCCTGAAGATGAAGAACTTGAATCGAAGGATTGACAGTGAACTCTTCAGCATCCCAAACTGTTGTCGGATCTGCCTTTGCCAACTCAAACAAACTGAGATGAATGAGATTGGGCATTTTGAAAATCGTGTGCAACACAGGAACGCCAGCCCAGACATCGAGAGTCAACATTTTGAGTGACCCAGAGTGCTTTTGAAGAAAGTTATCAAGTTGGACTTTGACCTCTTCAAAATTGTATTTTGTTTGATCAGAAACATGAATTTCTTCGAAGTGGAAACCTTTGATCCCTTGGAGGCTGAGATAGTTTGGGTTCGTGATTGAGAACGACTTCAGTGCTTCCTTATTTCTGATGTACTCCATAAAATTGATTGGCGAGTTGTAAATCGTGAGCTTCTTCAGTTTTTTCAGTAGCGGATCAACTCTTTCCGGCATTCTTGTTATTCGCTCAACGTTCTTCAGCGTAACTTCTTCTGCGAGGCAAAACTCAAGCAGATAATCTGAAAAATCTTTCCTTTCGATTTCAAAAGATTTCGTCCCTGCTGCTCGAATGAACATCCTTAGATGAAGCTCGATCAAATCGTCGATCTCAAGTAATTTGATGTTATAGTATTTCCTTTTGCGACTCATAATGAAGTCAATGGAGTCTTTGTCTTTCATGACGAATTGAGAAGATCCTAAGAACGTTTTCGAGGTCAAGACGAACTCTCGATGGAATTTGTTCAATAGCGACAAGTTTTGCCAATCATCGAACCTCAAATGCTGCAAGATCTGGTCAATGATGTGAGGGTGTCTCTCGAATTTCTTTATCGGACTGTCACTATTCTCCTCCCTTATAATAATCACCTCAGGCTCTGGAACAGTTCTTAGTTCGGTTATTAATTCATCGAGTGTTACTTTAATAATCGACATTTTTATTTATTTCTCGTTTTATGACTTCTCGTTGCGAACGTTGAAAATGAAATGAAATGATACCTCAACAGCAACGGATGGTTTCAAACTCGTCGAAATATTTCGTCTAAAAAATCATAACAAAAATTCTAAATTGAAAAACCGAAAAAATACTTTAAAATCAATACAATCACTTAGTTAAATACCAATTATTTGCTAAGAGTACTCATAAAAGTTATCTTCGTTGTTGCTTGCTATTGACATCGAAGGCTGTGTAAGGGAAAATGAGTTCTCAACTTTTCAGCAGAAAAGCATGTTCGCCGCTCCTGACGTTCATTCGAAATGGCCATCGTCTTCGAGGTAAACCACCAGGTGAAGCAAAAACTCTAGCTCAACGAATGGAAGGTAATAAAATATTATTCACAATTGATCTGTCAATATTTTAGCTTTAAATATTTTTTTAGAGGAGAGGCGACTTGATCCAGTGTTGCACAAAAAGAACGACATTGGATTTCCATTTCTGAAACCATCTCGTTCAGCTGAGCTGAGGCAACGTCTTGATCATCTGAAGAAACAACGCAGTGACTCCACTTTAGAGAAACTAGCTCGAAGCAACTCACGTAAATAAGTCACAAAAATCATTCGAACGATGTACTAAGAAATTTATTTGCTTTTAGTGGAAATTAATCTGGAAGAAACTAAACAGGAATGGTTGAAAACTGCAGGACCATTTCACATTCGATCAATCGCTGAGCATTATGGAATTTTCGAGCATTTGTTTGGAAAGCATGCTTACTTCACTCCTCGAGTCAATCTTGACATTACCTTCAAGGTTTCGGAGGACACATTTTGTCCAGTTTACCACGGCAATCGAATCAAACCATCGGAAGCTCAAAAGGAACCAGAAGTGAAGTTCAATCCAAACTTTTCACTCGACGGTGGGGAGACTGCTGACAAGGAATCACTTTGGACGTTAGTGTTAACAAACCCTGATGGTCATTTTACAGAAGAAAATCAAGAATATGTTCATTGGATGGTGTAAGGATGATCAATCATTTTTAAACGAACAAAATATTTCTATAAAATATTTTTAGCGGTAACATCCCAAATGGAGATTTGAGCAAAGGCGATCTCATCGTTCCTTACCTACAACCCTTCCCACCAAAAGGAAGTGGATACCATCGACACATTTTTATTCTCTACAAGCAAGAAAAGAAATTGGACTTCACTGGACTTAAGGTCACTGGCGTTGATTTATCGAAAAGAACTTTCAACACTTTCGATTTCTACAAGAATCGTCAAGATGATATCACACCAGCTGGTCTAGCCTTCTTCCAGGCGAACTGGGATAATTCATTAACTTCGTTTTATCATAACGTCTTACGTAAGAGAAATTGTTCATAAATGTTGATGAGTTTATTAATTTTATTCCTTTCACAGAAATGCAAGAGCCGATTTACGATTACGATTATCCTGAAGTTTTCCTTAAAGAACAAGTTGCTTTTCCTCTTAAACAACCTTTCAATCTCTACATGGATAGATATAGTGATCCAAAGGAAGTCAACAAACGATACCTCGAAGAAAAGCTTGCTAAGACTCATCCCTTCGAAGGCCCCGAACCACCTCTCCGTTTCCCAAATGCCCAGTACTATGGCAATGAACCAAGTTGGCTTAAGACTGAGATCCAGAAGAACCGATTGAGGAGAGGAAGAATCAATGACATCGACGACTATTAGAACCACAAGTTTTGTAAAGAAGAAAAAATAAAGATTTAGAATAATAATTAAATCTTTGAGTTTATTTACTAGAAAACATTAAATTTTATTTGGAATCAAGAAACATAATTAACAAAAAGTATTGAGATGAAAACTTTCGTTTACAAGTTTAAGAAGAGAACGATTGGACAATGATCAGATCCTAAAATGCTTGAACGAATGACACTATTCTTAACGTGCTTCATCATTAATCGCTTGGATACTACAAAATAATCGAGACGCCATCCGACATTCTTTGCTCGAGAATTATTCATGTAAGTCCAAAATGTATAAGCGCCAGTTGAATCAGGATTGAAGTGACGGAATGCGTCGACGAATCCATAAGACAACAACTTCGTGAAGCCATCACGCTCTTCCTGAGTGAATCCAGCATTCTTCTTGTTGGTCTTGGGATTAGAGAGATCAATTTCTTGGTGGCTAACGTTCATGTCTCCAGCAATGATAACCGGCTTCTTCTTTTCAAGCATTTTAACATATTCATCGAATACTTGATTCCATTCTAAGCGTTTGTCCAAGGTCTTGAGGCCTCGGCCAGCATTCACAACGTAAACGGAGATCACGAAGAACTTTTCAAACTCAGCAGTAATCATACGTCTTTCATGCCTAAATTCTGAATCCGGAATATCGTGAATGACGTTGATAGGCTTTACTTTGCTCAACAGTGCGACTCCTCCAAATCCTGTTCCGATGTTCCAGTATGCGTGATATCCGTCAGGTTTGAAGACGTCAGGAACTTCTTTCTCATTGCCAACTTTCACTTCCTTTAAAAAAAATGTTTAAATGTTTTAATTAATTTAATTCATTTAACAATCTCGTTAAGACTTACGTTCATGCAGATAATGTCAGCATTTTCCTGCATGAAATAATCAGGATTTTTCTTTGATAAAGCGCGTAAACCTCCGACATTCCATGTAGTAATTTTGAAATTGAACTTTTCTTTAATGCCAAAGTCAACTTTGCTGTAATCCGTTGTTACGTTATTGAGAAGCGTTTTTTCAGCTTTTGAAGTAGACGGCTTGCTTGAAATCTTTTTCGTTGGTTTTCCCTTAGCTGCTGGCTCAGAGATCTCATCAGATTCTTCATCATCAGAGAAATGTTCCGTAACTGGAGCTTTCTGTGTTTGGTCGTTTTTTGTGGCGGTCTTCTTCTTGGCTTTTGCCTCAGGGATCTCATCAGATTCATGTACGTTTTGTGGAGCCTTGACTTTCTTTCCACGGGCTCTCTTTATTGGCAAAGCTTCTTCAGCAATTGTTACATGTAACGCGGCGACTTTTCGTTTTCCTTTACCTTCAAGGCGTGTTTGCGAATTGAGATCAGGCTCAGCACTTCGCGATCGACGTTTCGGCTTTTCCTTTCCGTTTGGCATTTTAGTATTTTCAATTTTGTTGGTCGCTGATTTGTCGTTTTCATTCGGAGATTTTGTGCGTTCTTCACTTTTTCCTCGCTTCTTTGATAATTTTGGCGCCACTGATTTACTTTCTTTGGTTGCTGGTCGTTTCTTCGCTAATTTCTGAATATTTTCTTCTTCCTTTCGCAATAAGGCGACTTCTCGAGCCTTTCTCGGCAATCTTGCGCGTAAATCCATTGCTGTCTGCGTTTAAATCGAAATAAAATTATTAAAAACAAACTTCGTGCCGGTTTCGGAAAATTTAAGAAAGAAGCGAACGGGTTTAGAACTTTTTTGCGTCTATCGAGAGAGAGAGAAATTGAAATAAACAAAGATCAAAAACAATTTCAATTAAACGATAAATGGAAGCTTACATTAAGATTCTGTGCTTTTTCCGAAAAAGAGTTGTTTTGTCATTAATATTTCTGTTTTCGTTGGCGTATTTCTTACTTCAGTTCAACGCATTCCAATTAATTCGATTGGTGAGTAATGATTTGTTATTGTTTCTGAAATTTCACAATTTCCTTTTTTATGTTTACAGAATCCGAGATTTCAAGACGACGGTGAATTTGAGGAAATCGTTTACAAGAGAGATACGCCATTGATCTGGCGATCATTGAAGGAATACAATTTAACAGAATCTGAGAATTGTCGAAATTCTGCGCAAGGCATAAATTTAATTAGCGACGAGAGAGGATTCATTTGTACAAGGGAAGATCTGCTGCCAACAGGTTGTTGCAATATAAAAGCGGACAACACTCATCTTTACAGTTGCAATTCCTGTAATACCAATCATTGCTGTGAAATATTCGAGAATTGTGTGTCTTGCTGTCTTGATCCAGATAATGTCAGTATTTCTAATTTGATCCGATCATTGATTAACATTAAATTTATTTACAGGTCCCGATGCTGGAAAAAATCATAGCACAAGCTAGTGATCGACAGAAGCTTTTATTTTCTCAATTAACTGATCAGTTCGAACTTTGTTTAAGCATTTGTCGAAGGTAATTTCTTAATACAAACTCTAGAGAATGAATTTTAACTTAATCTCATTTTAGCAATAGTAACAGCGTAGTTAATGAGCATCTTTATCGTTCGTCGTATAAGCATTGTTTCTCAAAAACAGAGCCACACCAAACAATTCTATCTGTTATTTAACATGCCAAAAAGGAAACTCAATCAAAAAAGTTTTTAAAGCTTAAACGGTAAATTTCTTTTATTCCAACTCGACAGAATTATTCTTCATTCTCAGAGTAATCGCTGTCATCGTTGACTTCTTGTGTGAAATCATCTTTCTTTTTAATGCCCGAGTGAAGTGTCCGTTGTTTTTGATATGCCCAAGCCATTCTCTGTGAAGTAAATGTTATTCCAACATTTCCTTCGCGATCCAATCCAATGACTCCTCCAGTTCCTTTGAAATCTTCCAACATTTTCTTACATGATTGCTCTGAAGCAACTTGAATATCTTCTTTCAAATATTCCATTCTCTTAACGACATCATGTGCGAGACATGCTCTCATAAGAATGTCACCGTGACCAGTTGTTGACACACCGCCAAAACGATTGTCAGCATAAGTTCCGCATCCAATTATTGGAGTATCTCCAATCCGACCGTGAAGCTTCCCACCAATTCCTCCTGTGCTCGTCGCAACTGCAATATTTCCCAGAAGATCTATAGCGACAGCACCAACAGTCCCCGTCTCTCCCACCTGAAAAGTTTTTCATGAATTTCTGTAAAAGTCAATGAACTTTAAAAAGACTTACAGCTTCAAATATTCTATCTTTTTTCTTCTTTGTCAAGCCTTTTAAATGCTGCTCGTTGACAAAATTTTGCATAAAATTCGAAGTAAAGTCAGTGACGAGTTGACCAGATGGATGAAGTATTGGAATTCCTTGAGCTCTAGCAAATGCTTTTGCTCCTTCTTCCGAAAGAAATTTATGCCTCGACTTTTGCATTACGACTCGAGCTAACGAAATTGGATTTAAAATGTCTGTGACAAGACTAACACAGCCGTAATTCAATGTTCTTCCGCACATGATAGATGCGTCCATTTCTACGTTTCCCTCACTGGTCAACACAGATCCATATCCAGCATTAAAATATTCATCTCGTTCCATCACATTGACAGCTCTTTCAACAGCTTCAATCGCACTTTCAGTTTCTATTAAAACTTTGTAACCGACACGAGCTGCCTTCTTCACTCCCCGGAGTTTCCCATTTTCACGACTTTGCGGTATCGTTCCAGCACCGCCATGAACAATTACGCAAGGCTCAATAATAACTCGAGGTGCTTTCTCTTTCATTTCAAAAACTAAACTGCATTCGAATCAAACAAAATGCTTACGATTCGATATTTTTAGTTTGCGTGGTGACGCGAAGAAGAGGAGTTTCATTATCAGCAGCGTGAAGTTCAAGGGATTATTGGCACGTTACTCAGATAAATTTAATTTCTTTATTTTCATCTCGAGTGTAAATAAAACAAACATTCCTAAAAGATGTAAGTCTCGAGGACGATCGGGTGAATGAATTACGCGGAAATAATTGATTTTTGTCGAGCGATCTTTCAATGAGGATGACGCCTGTGATTTTAATGAGAAACTCCCGCGATTAATGACTCAGTCTCTGCTTGGTCCTAAAATGAATTAATATGAAAATGTGTTTGGAATTATTCGCTCCCGATAAGTACCACGTTCTGTTCGAACCGATCGTCTTTATCAATTCCCGAGTAGACTGTCCCGAGTTTTTGATAAGCCCAAGCCTAGAAAAAAATAAAAGTTAAAAATTCCTTTTAAATTGTGTGTCCCTCACCATTCTCTTTGATGTAAACGAGATGCCAATATTTCCTTTGTTATCAATAGTTATTGCACCGCCTGTGCCAAAAAAGCGTTCAGTCATTGCTTTGCAAGATGTCTCAGTCGCTGTTTGTGCATCTTCCTTTAAATACTCCATTCGTTTGATAATGTCATGAGCTAGACACGATTTCATTATCGTCTCGCCATGGCCAGTCGTCGAAACGCCACCAAAACGATTATCGCAATAAGTTCCACAACCTAACATTGGAGTGTCTCCGATTCTCCCGGGTAACTTTCCTGTTATCCCGCCTGTGCTTGTCGCTACAGCAATATTTCCATATTGATCGATCGCGACAGCTCCAACTGTATCACCTTTCTCATCATGTTTATGTCCGATCTCAGTTTTGGCAAATTGACTTCCTCCGCTCTTGTGATGTCTTTTCCAATCCTCGAGAGCTTCACGAGCGAAGTCAGTGACGAGTGCACCAGGAGGTAAGATTTTAAATCCTTGTTGTTTGATGAATTTGTTGGCTCCGTGAAATCCCAAAAAATTGTGAGGCGTCTTCTCCATTACTTTACGCGCAGCAGATATTGGATGCATGATGTCAACGACCCCTGCAACTGCTCCCGCTTTCAGTGTTTTTCCATCCATCACACTGGCTTCTAGCTCGACAGTGCCTTCTGATGTCAACACTGCGCCATAACCAGCGTTAAAGAAGTCATCGAGTTCCATGTGTTTCACAGCCGCTTCGACTGCCTCTAATGCACTTCCCGTTTGTGCCAAAGTATAATATCCAATTTGCGCCGATTGACGAACACCTCGCAACTTTCCATGAACTCGCGATTTCGGGATATCCCCTGCTCCACCGTGAACCAAGACGATTGGATCCATTTCTTTATTTTTTATGTTTCTGATATATCTTATCAAGACACTCAACGACAAAGTATGAACAATGACTGAAGAAATATTTTGTTTGCGATCTGTTTGCTTGTGAGAGAAATGAGAGAAAATGTTTTTTTTTTAAAAAATATTCATCGAGATATCTCAATTTTACGAGAGAGTGAGAAACTGCTAAAGCTGTAATATTTAAAAGCTTTTCTTTATCAAAAGTTTTGATTCAAAACACTTTATGTTTAATTAATTTTCAACTATTTCCTCAAAGTTTTCACCAGGATTAACGCCATAGAAGAGTCTGTCTCCTTTTTGATAAGCCCACGACATTTGCTCAGATGAAAATGCTATTCCAACGCTACCGTCTTTATCAATAGCGATAACTCCACCATCTCCATCGAATCGCTCAGTCATTTTTTGGCAAGCGATCTCAGCAGCTTCTTGAATACCTTCTCCAAGATATTCCATTCGTTTCAAAATATCAAAGACCAAAACTGCTTTCATGATCGTTTCGCCATCACCTGTCGCTGATAAACCTGCTAAACTATTGTCAGCGTAAGTGCCTGCTCCAGGAATCGGAGCATCGCCAATGCGACTCGACATTTTTCCAGTTATTCCTCCTGTGCTTGTTGCAGCAGCTAAATTTCCAAATGCATCGATCGCGACGGCGCCAACAGTATTCCCTTCTCCGATCTGAGTTAAACATAAAATTCGATTTATCGCTAAAATAAATATTTTCATTCTTACGTCAGCTTTGCCCGAAGCATTTTGTAGCTGATTTTGCTTCCATCTTTCTAAAGAGTCACGAGAATAATCTGTCACTAAATCTCCAGGATTAAGAAACTGGAAACCCTTTTCTTTTGCAAGTGCCATCGCGCCCTCTGCTCCAAGAAAATTATAAGATGTTGAGTCTAAGACTCGTCTGGCTAAAGTGATTGGATGAAAAATATTTTGAACTGCTGTAACTGCTCCAATTTCCATTGTTCGACCATCCATGATGCACGCATCCATTTGAATTTCTGAGTCTCTGTATCGAGAAATTTCTTGTTCAAACAGAATATGATAAGATAAATAAATGAGACCTCGTCAAGACAGCTCCATAACCCGCATTAAAATCAGCGCTAAGCTCCATGCTTCTCACTGCAGCTTCAACTGCATCCAAAACATTTCCCGTTTCAATCAATGTCTTATAACCGATCTTTGCAGCATGTTTCGTACCGCGATACTTCCCAGGGATCTTTAAAAAGAAATTAAATATTGAGAAAGCCACGACAAAGATAAATTTCATTTACTCGATTAGCTGCAACACTTCCTGCACCCCCATGAACAATTAAAACTGGTTCAATAGCACAAACAGCTCCAAGAAGAGCTAAAAATATTAAAGACTTCATTGCGGTTTAAGCTTTTCTACTCAACTGAATTGCATAAATTGTGTTTACTGATAAAAGTAATATTAAATTTTACAACAGCTCTTCATTTCGATAAGAAGCCAAGAAGCTCAATCAATTGAATTATTCGTTTTATTCAACCGCCGTGAAATATTTTTAACGACAATTTCAAGTTTAAAGGAAAAGTGAAAATAATTTTTTCTGAACGCAGCCATTTTTCCAATTTCTCAAAGTTTTATTTTTTAAATGTAAAAGAATCCTTACTTTGTCGTGAACAGAAATTACCATGGAGTCAGAGAAAGTTTTAATGGGTATTTGATTCAATCAGTTAAAGTCGATTGAGATTAAAAGGAGAAAATGAAATATTGTTTTCTAAATTCTGAAAGAGTTACACAAAATGAAAATATTTATTAAAAAGTTTTCTCTTTGCAGCAATGATATCAGGGGCAGCAGTTGTGGGAGCCGTTGGTGCGTTTGTCTTCTGGCCAAGCTCCAAGTCGAAGCTGAGGTAACATCAAGATAAATTTTCATCTAATTTTTTTTATTGATTTTCATCTTTTCAAACGCGAAGGCAACGTCGAGGACAAGTCTCAGGACTTATGAATTTTGGAAATACGTGCTTCCTCAACTCTTTACTGCAAGCTATAGCTTCAAGCCCACAGTTTCTCACCTGGCTTCAGCTTCACGATTCTCTTGACAAGAAATCTCTCATCGCATCTCTTCAAATGATTCTCGATTGCATAAACGGAACTCATCCAACGATTAGATCAGATCCATCAAATCCAGCTCCTGTCATAAGAGCACTTAACGCGCTTGGTTGGGTGATTCCTGAAGGTGAAAATGATGTTCACGAGCTTTTGCACGTTATCTTAACGTCAATAGAAGAAGAGTCAATGAAACCAAAGAAAATTGGTTGTATTTCCGATGCATTGGGCGATGCACACATCACAGCAATCAATCAGCCATTGCAAGCACGACCTTCGTCAGCGATGTTGACAGATTTTGACAAAGAACTTTACAACGAGTCCTCGAATCTCATGAGGCTGGTGAGGTCTGAAGCTCAAACTCCTGAATCGAATCAATCGACAGTGGACGAAAACGAGTCAATTGATCATTTAATGCTTGATGACGATGACACGAAAAATGATTCACCTCCATCAATAATTTCAATGTCATCAGGACGTCCAGTACGATCTCGCAATACTTCCATGAGTCAAAGCAATGGTGATGCATTCAGCAAAAGAAATTGCGGTTCCTATCGCTCACTCGACAGACTCTCACGAGGCCCTGGTCGTGTTTCAGTTTGGAGTGAAAAGATAACAAAGAAGATACCTCCTCCATTCTGTGGATCAATCAGCAGTCAGCTGATGTGCACAGCTTGCAGCTATAAATCGGTTGTTAGAGTCGATAAATTCGACAGCATCACATTAAATCTGCCGGAACAGAAATGTCAAACACTGTTAAGTCTCGGTCAACTCTTAGGCGAGTACGTTGCACCAGAAACAGTTAACGACGTTGAATGTGAATCCTGCAGCAAAATAGCTAACCATACAAAGACACTAACATTCACCAAACTGCCGCCATGTCTCGCGATTCATATCTCGCGAACGAATTGGACGAACGGTCAACTAGCAAAGCGTCAAGACTTTGTTCACTTCCCAGAGTCGCTCTCAATGGCTCCTTACAGCTTCATCCAACCTTCATTAGGCTCCAACTGTTCTACTCCTTGGGGAAGTACAATGTCGCTTTATTCCGCTAGCCTCGCTAATGCAACGCCAACAAATGAAAATGTTCCGTTTAATTCACCTTTTTCTTCTTTTGGGTAAGTTTAAGATAAAAATTTCAGGAATTGAAATTAATTTTTCCTTTCTCAGAATGTTTCCTAGAAATTTATACAGATTGTTGGCAGTTGTTGTTCATGGAGGAGACGGTGCCAACTCGGGACATTTTATAACATACAGAAGAGGATCTCTACGCAATTATCACAAGTAAGATAATTCGATTGATTATTACGGAATTGTTCTAATCAAAATCATAACTTCCAGATGGTATTACACATCCGATCATTTTGTAAAAGAAGTTTCAATTGAGGAAGTGCTTGCATCACCGGCTTACATGCTGTTCTACGACCGCAGCCAAAGCAGAGGCTAAATCAACTTGCGGTTGAGCTTTGAAGCATTTACATACGCAATTTCTTATGTTTCACTTTTTTTGCAACCTCTTGGAGTTTCTCCAATCGAGCATTTAACAAACCATTTTGTTGGTAAAAGTTACTTTAGTCAGGTTTAATCAGAGATTAATTAGGGTGAGGTTACTCATTGACGATTTTATTTTGTGATAAGATTAACAGATTAACTTGTAGTTTTCATTTGATTAGCAAAACATTTTCTTCGAAACATTAGTGGCTGAGCAGAAAGGATTTAAAGTTCAAAGAACAGAAGTTTAAAAGTTTAGCATGAAGTTTTTAAAAGCTGAGTCGTGAGGCTTCAGAAAAGTTATATTTTTTTGCGTCACCAAATAACTGTAAAATTTAATGAAATTAATTGTTCTGCGTTCACGAAGTTCGCTCTACCAACTCGTTCATTGACTTTAAAGTTTTATAAAAAGGAATAAATAATTTTTGAGCTTCTCGTGAGAGTGTTGACGCTAAACAAAATGATATTTCAAGTCTATTTGTTATTTAGTAAGACTAAGGCAGCATTTTAAGTCATAAATCTCAGATAAACTTTAAAACTTTCTCCAGATAATAGGACACTTGAATACATTTTTTTTGTGATGAAGAATGAAAATATGAGCTACGAGTTAAGTGAAAAATAAATGTGAGAGAAAATGAATCTCTTTTGAATTTCTTTGACTTTATCGCTGATCACTGATGAACGTCCTCGAGCTGAAAATCAATTTCTTTTCAAGATTTTAAACGACTTCAAATTAAATGGACAAAAAAAACTTTTATTCAATCTTTCAAAGATTTTGAAACAGAAGAACATTGAAAAGTTTACAAAAATATCTTCACATCATTATCTCTCCTAACAACAAAGATTGACGTCGCCATCGTATCCCGAAAAGGAATCGAAAGTGTTGAAAATGAAACAATTCAAAGCCTCGGCGGATTCTCATGAATACAGCGAGAACAATTAGAAGGATAAATTAAATTAAAATTAAATTAATGCACAATGGCCAATTGAAGATTCAAACACAAACGTTGAAATGTCCAACAGGAAGTGGAACAGATGCGGAATTCCTTAATACTCTCTTGACAAAGAAAATTAACTTAATACGTGAAAGGAGCTCTAATTTATTTCCATCTACGTTGACGGCGATCAGCTTGCCGCAAAACTTCAGCGTAAGAAAGATCAAGTTTCTTCAATTTCTTTAATTCATGCGATGCTGCGCTATGTTTGAATTCGATTTCACTCGTGTTGTCAATGCTCGGTCGGCAATAAAAGTTTGATGGATTGTGGCCCTTCGAGCTTCGGTTGTAAACAGTCATCGAGTCGCCATTCCATTCAGAAGCGCCAAGAGTCGAAGCGAAACTGAGAAGTTCGCGATGTCGTCGACCTCTCTTATTTCTTGTCAAAGTTGATGAATCTCCGGCTTCGGAAGAATCGTAATTGTCAGCTGATGTCGTCGCTTGATTAGAAATGTTTGATGCATTGCTACAAGCGCTCGAGTCTCGACCTCCATACTTATCCTTGCTACGTTGTCGGCTACGTCTTGCACGTTTCTTAGCATTAAGAGCCATCAAATCAAGTGCTACTCGATTGTAAGGAGTGACAAGCTTGCCTGCAACCATTTGCACTGCACTTGGTGGTTTGTTCTCCAACTCCTCCTTTTCTGCTTGTTTCTTATGAGACTTAGCCTTTCTTCGTTCGGTCTTTGTAATACATTCGGAGATGGCGACAGAATTTTCTGATATGGCCGACGAGATGATGCTCTGCGAGTCAAAGTCACAAGGAATTTCCTCTGTGGCTGGTGTGACAGGGGGAACTTTGCTTCCCTCTTGAGTCGCTTCCTTCTCATCATCCAAAAGTGGAAGCTTCTCTCCTTCTTCTTTATTTTCAGCAGCTTTTTTCAAGACCGTGAAGATCTCTTTAAATAGATCGCGATATTGTGGTCGATCGCGGAAGCGATTTTCGATAGGCGCGGCAGCGGCATCGTCATAAATATTAAGACTAAACTTGTCTTCTCCGTCAGCGATTGAGAATAAGAACGAAGCAGGATTGCTTTCATCGGTTTGCGTTGCTTTAGTCGAAGTTTCATCCGAAAAGCCTGAGCTGGAAGTTTCTGTTTCAGAAAAGTCGGTTGGGGTTTTATGCCTTGCTCCTGTTGATGTCTTCTTCTCATCATCCGACGACGTATACTTTGTGTTGAATGAACTGAAGTCTCCAGAGTTGAGAAGCTCATCATGAAGACTCTGCGGAGCTGCTGAAGATGAGTTCTGTTGCTGCTTGGGACAAGCACTTCTCTTCAACTCCAAGAGCTTCTCATACTTCTCTACCAAATCCTTGTAAGGATTGAATTGATCGTTTTGTTCGTCTGCCTCCGATGCTGTCTCGTCATCCTGAAATTTATAACAAATCTCATTTTAGCAATAATTAACCGACGTGCGAAGTGTTTCAACACAAAATTGAAAAGAAAACATTTAGAGACAATAAAAAAAAGTAATTTATTATTAAGAGTAACAAAAAGTTACAACCCAGCAGTTTAAGTGTTCACTTAAGTTCCTAAAAATAATTTCCCTGTGAACTAATAACAATTGTTAACTCGCGCTGTGTCTCAAAAAGTTTTTCTGGGAACTACCGCAAACATCATGCGGTTCAAATTAAACAAACAGGAAGTTTAGAACTTTCCCAAAACTACAATGATTAGCTCAGCAGCTTTTAGCAACTACAAGGAATTTTGGCACGTTATCGATCGAATCACAATAAGTTAGTTTTAAATGTGCGCGAACGGAAGCTTCACAACCATGTTTTATCATTTCTTATGAACTAAAGAGCACAAGTGCTCACTACATGAATCGAATGTTGTCGTAGTTAAGGCTCTCGAGATTGACAAGTCTCATAACTAATACGGCAGGCCATTGTAAAAGTTTAATGATCCAACGAACGTAGGACAGGTTTTCGAATCGAAGCAACAGCTCGAGTGTGATCAGTGAGAAAATTGATAAGTTTAACGGAAGATCATGCAGCTTTTTGGCGATATGTGACTGTGTGCAAATGGAACAAGCCTAAGGGGAAATAAGAAAATCATGAATGAACAAAACTCAAATCAAAAAACACACAACTTAAGAGAAAATGCTTAATCGATAAGAACTTTAGATGGAAAATCAGTGCTGTTGATGAGAGTGGTGTGAAATCGCTCAAAGCTCAACACAAAACGAATCAAAAAACATTGTGAAAGGCAAACTAATTAGGCTCATGTTATCATCTACTCGAAGTTAAAGAGGAAGTTAAACTTAAGTGTGTGTTCTCATAGATTTAAAAGCTTGTAATTGTCCAACAGTCGGTTTGTTTAGAGGATCAATTGCAACGAAGCCGTTTTCTGTTCGTTTTATTGCAGATTAGAAAATTCTTGAGTTAAACATCGATCGATCGAGAGAGGAGGCAGAGAAGATAAAGAAGTTTCTTCACAACATTTTTCGATTTCATCGAACCAACACCAAAATAAAAATTATAAGCTCTGCAACCAAAGATTTATTAAAGAAGCTGTTAAGAGAAAGAAGAAGAGAAACATGCATAAATAAAGAAAGAAAAATAAAGTTTGTGATAATTTTATTCGAGATTTAACAAAAGCATTAGTTTATTTACATAAAGCGCTCGTTTGGAATGTTTTCAAGATAAGAAAGAGAAAGCTTCAGTCACACATAATTTCAAGCTTCTAACAACAAAATAATTCTCAGAGAAATTAATTAAATTGTTTAAAACAATAATTAAATAAAATGACTTGAAATGGTGACGAAAACAATTGAAATGAAGCTTGACTGAGAACAACGATGACATTTGTCGTTTTCAGCCACTTACAAAGCAAGTGACGCAAAACTATTTACATTTTATCAAGAACTTGTTCATTCAAAGACAGAAATTCTTGAGAACATTCTTGAAAGTGTCACTAAACGTCTCTTGCTTTGTCTGTTAATGATTCAAAAATCGAGCTGCGTTAATGTTAATTTTAGTAATGAAATGAAAGAAAAAGAAGAAGCGAAATGATTTCATTAATTATACTGAAAAGTGCGATAAAGAGAATTTTGTGATGTGCCAGGATTAGGTGAAAAGGGTTGAGAAAACATTTAACCCGAGTGCAGTAAATTTGGAGATGATTTTGATCATGTCAATGGTTTGATGACAAAACGAGGTCTGTGATAACAAATGGAATGCAATGAATTAATGAAAAAGATTGAAATGATAAAAGGCAAACGTGTAAAAGGCATGCGAGGAATGGGAATATTTTCCATCTAAAGCGAAAGTTTACCGTGCGGATAGGAAAGAGAGGAGAGTCAAATAAAAGATTCACCAAATGGAATGAACCCAATAAAGTTTGATAAAAGACTATTTACCTTGATTGTGACGGACGAACGGTAGACGGCAGGGCTTGCTTGAGTCTTTGTGTTGTTGAGCAATTCAATCAAACTCTGATCGTCATCGTTCTCGGAACCAATGTACGAAGTGTTCTCTGTTGGAACCATGCGGGAGTCAAAGGTCTTTAAGCATCGCGTACACAATTGTCCCTGTCGGACTTCTTCTAAGAATGAAAGCTCCTCTTGAACTGACTTCATTTCGTCTAGCGTATTGACTTGAGCGAGACGCGACTGCAAGCTGTGATTATCTTGAGAGAGAACTGCTAATTGATGCTCGAGCTCGGCAACCATCAAATGCTCATTTAAGTATTGTTGCTTTGTTTCGTCAAGCTCCGTCATAAGCTTTAGTATCTCTTCATGGTCAGCACTATTGCTGCTACTGCTTCCCGTCTTAAATCCGCTGTCTTGTGATATTGTGTCAAGCGAGTAAATTGGTTGGATGCTCGAAAAGTCATGTGAATAGTTCATGAATGGAAGTTGTGCCGTTGAGTTTGATCCACAGCTTGAAAACGTCTTCATTGGGTTTGTCGGTGTGGAAGCCTAATTGAATGATAATTTCATTAATTTGTTGTTTTAGAATAAAAGAATATCAACAAACCTCTTCATTTTCTGGCTCACTGGCACTTGACATATGGCGGAGTTTGCTAAAAGCAGTCGTTTTAGCTTCAGCAGGTGATTCGTTAGTTGCGGTTTCTCGAAGCCGCTCGGTCTTTCTCTTCTCGGTCTCGAGGTTATGAGTGATGTCTTCAATTTGTTTCGTCAACTCATCACATCGAAGCTCAAGCGTTTCGATGCTTTGCTTTAAGCTTAATGAAGAAAAATCCCATTAATGTCAGCTTATAAAAACATTTGTCGTCAAACTTACTTTTTGATGAGCTTTTTGTCATTGGAATTTTGAACCACCAGGCCATGTTTCTCCACCTCAAGATCCCGGATACTTACATCGAGCGATTCATAAATTTGCATTCGAGAATCATTGACTTCTTTAAGCGCAAGGTTTTGTTTCGTCAGATACTGCGGAAAATGTGAAAGGAAAATTTTAAATCAACTTGAATGTACTGAGATCATTAAAAAAGATTTTCCTTTTTTTCTATCTATTTTTGGATTGAATTTATCGAGTCGGCATGTGCGGATGAAATTAAATCTTGCACAGCTATGTAGCAAAACGACGGTTAAGGAAGAATCGACAAAAGAAATCGAGTAGATTAAACAAGTCGTTTGGGATTAGATCATTAGCGACGTATCGCTCGAGTGGAAGCGATGACCAAGTTGAAAATCGTTAAGCTTATTAGGAGCCCTCTACTGACCTCAATTTCTTGTTTCTGATCGTCACATTTGCGCTGATGAGACCTCAATAAGTTCTCCAACTCTTTGTTCCGCTCCAGCAGTGTCTTGCCCAATTCCGCTGCGAGTTGAAGGTCTGAAAAGAAGAAAGATGAGGCGTTATAATCATTGAATCATGACTTTGCTCTAATGCTGTCGAATTATGTTGGAATTCACTTTGAGTGCTTTCCTTCTACGTAAATAATTCGTTCTGACAAAATTTCAATAATCAAATGTAACGTGATTCATCGATCATCACTTTCTTATGGAATTTCTCGCGATCAGTAGACGGATCGGAATCAAGTAATTCGAAAAATGTCGCTACAACTTTTTCTTTTGTCTATTTACGGCTGCACGATTGAACAATTTGCGATCAAAGCTCTCAGGTGTCGTTCATGAGAAGAAACTCATCATCAAAACCTGAGCATGAGAAAATGCTGTAAATAAACAAATGAACGACGACGGAAAGGTCTCACCAGATCGGTCGGGACCTTTGTTGAGTTGTGCAACTGAATTGTATCAATAACTCAAATGTTTTACAAGCGAGAAGACTGTTTATGACATTCTGAATCAACTGATTCTTGAAATTGTTTCCCGACAGACAATAAAATGACATTAACTAAAGGCGACGGAGCTTATTAATGGTTTGACTTTAGTAAGGTGTTTTATGTTTGATTTATCACCGCAATAGCTTTATAGCTCGTAAATTCTCCCGGTTTGACATGAACCTACATTCCCTCTACCTTCAATCGTCTCATTCATTCATTTTGAGTCCGCGCGAGTGGCGCAAGATGAATTCGATATGCGAGATTGAGTGTGTGGAGCTGTGGGAATATTTTTGATCGAATGAATTGCGAAAGTTTAAAATGGATTTGGTACGAACGAGAGAGGACGTTGCAAAATCATTCATAAAGAAGCTTTCAATGCGAAGAAATGAATATTCATCCCCGTGCAAATGAGCAAAGTGATTACAACTAACAATGCAGCATAAGATGGCATTTAATGTAAATCACGATCGTGGAGATTGTTTATGTTTCTTTTTCTTCTTCAGCAATTATGCAGGAAAATTTATTTAATTTATGAGCCCATTTCATTTCTGACACAAATTCCGCTCTCAAGCCATTCATCATCCCGCTTGTGCATTGTCGCATGACACAAATTCCACCTAACGATGTTAAAGTTCCAAAGTTCAGATCGTATCGAGGAGCTTGCCATCTCATTTAATGTCAGAAGCTGATGCTCGCTGAGCAAATAAATTTTACTGCAAAACTGTTTAATGGTTATCGTTAATCTCTTGAAAGAGGCGAAGAGATCACAATGTGAAGATTAATTTTTTTGTGGCCTGAGGATTAGGAAGCTTTAAGAAATGGAGTCGACGAATTTCTATTTTGAAAATTATCTTTCTCAAGATCTTTGTCAAAACGCTTTGCAATTTTTAAAAAGTAAAGCAAAAAACACCCGCGGTCAAAGAAATATTCGCGGCACGAAAGGAACGTGTTGGGGAATCTAAAACAATCTCTGTTTCGCGAATCATGTAAATTTCACAGATGATTTGATACTAAAGACCCCCATAAGGCCACAAAAAAAAAAAGATTTTGAGGCTGGAAAACTTTCATTCATTCGCTTAATTTCGTCGAGTCTTGAATCGTGCTTAATTGAATTAGTCGCTTCATCATCATTGCCGCTACCTCTCCGCGCAAAGTGTGAGCGATTGCTAAGCAGGAAAATGATAAGTGAAGCCAAAGTTGCAAAAGCAAAGAAATTGATTTTAAGAAAACAAGAAATGGTTTTAAAACGTGTAATTACGAAAGAGCTGAGCTTCGTGTTTCTCAAAATGAAACGTTCCCCAAAACAACAATTTCAGAAAGCACGAAAAAAAAGCGAAACATCATTCGTCTTAAAGATCACTTTCAGTTTCTTTCTCTTCTTTTATGCACGGACAGCAGATTCGCTTAGAAACTGAAAGAAGTTTTGAGTGAAAACTCTTCTTCGTGTCAAGCATTGTTGCGTTAAGTGGAAACTGAAGCAGATTTTTGAGCGACGACTGAGAAATTTCGAATCGAAGCAACTTAGTGTCTGACTTCTTCTTAATTAAATGAGACTGAGACTTCCAGAGAAAGTCAATTAAAAGCATGATTACTTTTATCGCCCTTTCATTAAATACTTCATTCGAATTAATTCGATGTGGAAAATTTCGGAAAACAATTCTTCAATTGTTTTTCTTTTCGTGCTTTAACATTGAAACTAACGATAATCATCTTCATGTTGACTTCCTACAAGGGTTTGACGCTGCTAAGCGACGCTGATCGCCATTGTTGTTGAAGATCGAGTCTGATTAAGTCATTTGATTTCAATTTGCATCAATAATAAATTCGCTGTGAAAATTTTCTTTTTCACAGTGGACACAAAGCGACGTCAAAACACTCACAACGAGTCATTGTTAAAAGTCCAAACAAGAGAATTACGATTAAATGTTTGGTCAAATGAACGTTAAAGTGAGAAATTCCCGCGATCAACTTTTTTTTACGTCACAAGTTCACAAATTGATAAACGCGTCAACATTGTGTTCGTTGGTCGTCGCCGCTCAGTTTAAGCAATTTTTCAAGTAATCAAATTAAGCCATTTTCTCGCTTAGCCGCTTTAATAATGGTCATTGTTTGGTGTTGGCTCCAAATTGAGCAATTAAAACTCATTCGCCCAACCGCAACAAAACACAATCCAACTCAAAGCGCCAGCCAAACAATCGGATTGAAGAAACAGCCGTGAAGTGACTAAGGCACTGATGAATCGACACAATTAATTAGGCGGTTTTGAAGATTTATCGATTTCCGAATTCCAATTAGAGAGAAGAGGAGGAGGTTCGATTGAATCTGTTTGCGGCAACAATAGAAAATCTCATCAGCCAAAGTCAATAAGCAATCATGATGCAATTGGATAAGCGATGGGCGCGGAAATGAATTCACGCGTAGTGAATGAAATTTCCGTTGAGAATGAAGATATTTCCGTTGATTCCCTTGACTCGAAACGTGATGATTACCGTCACAGTAAATTAAAGAGCGACCCCCATTTGCACAGCAAGAAACTACACGTTGCCATCAATCACATCTTGAACCCCAAGCATTTCTTAATTGATTTCAATGCAGTTCACAATTAGCGACCGCCAAACTGCAAAGTTACGAAACGATCTTTTCTTATGTCGTTCAAAACGATTTCATCGATTAGTCAATAAGAAAAATTTTGCTCTGAGCTAAATCGATTCATTCATTGCATCAAAACTTTATGCTGCATCGAATTATTGCTTAATTGATGTACTCGGGCTGTCACTCTTTCTCCTTCGATATGTGAATGGAATAATAATTTATGGGAATATCTGCGAAACTCGTTGTGAGGTAATAAATTATCATTCTTAAGGCATTAGAAGGGTGACTGAGCGACTGCAATCCACGCTAATTAACTTAAAGCATTCCGAGTGCTTTGCTTGAGAAAGAAAAAAGTATTTTCTATTGCAATTTAGCTCGCGATTTGCGAACCTTTTTCCTTTCTTAGCTATTAACCCATTGATCTCAAAGAATTAACCAACGCTTTTTCCCATTCCAATGGAGGTTTCACGCTCATGAGAAGAGAAATAATTGCACGCTGAGTGCTGAGTGTTCTTATGGCGGCAGAATCGACAGCAAACCTATTCCCATCAACCTGTTATGGCTGAAAGCGCGAATTGAGAGATCAAGATAAATAATCAACAGTTAGTCTTAAGTATTGAGAGTCAATGTGCCAGTCATCTCCCACGAGCGATAGTTGCACCACCGACGACAACATAGCGACTTGACATTTATTCAAATCAATTGTAGAAGCGGAAATACTTCTTGCCAGAGAAATTGTTGTTCATGAAACTACCCACACGAGCTAAGCCGTGCAGAACGAACAGATCGATGCCAACGATTCTTTTCCGTCGTGCCAGATTTTCAGTTTCAAACAAAGAATTTGAGAAATGTTTTCTTGCCAAAGCACAAGGCGACCCTGTGATGCTGAGTTTTTGATGATACTTCAAGTGCACGTAGAGGATGCAAGAATGTGGCTTTGCAATTGCAGTCGTGTCTCTCAATAAGAACAAACCGGTTTCGTTGCCGCATAATTGAACAATTCTTTCAATTTCTTTTGCTCGATTCTTTAGCTTTCTTTTGTTCTTCTCTCGAGGCAGAGTCTAAGCTTTGCTTACGTAATCAACGGATATTGTTCGAGGTAAAACTTTCTGAATGATGCTCATCTTGTCTTCAAGTCATTCCAAGGTCAAAATGTAATGAAAACCAGTTGTTCTTGCGTCAGAAGAGAACTTTTGTTTTGAGATTCATCAGAAATATGAAAAGATAGAGATGCGCAAGTGAGTTCTTTGATCCAAGTGGTTTTGAATAACATTAGAGCTCATCTGATTGTCTTAGCCCTTCGATTGTTTCAATTTAATTCACGAATAACAATGAGAAAGAAGAATCGCGAGGCGCTCAATGACTTTTAAACCTTTTTCTTCGTTTCAATTTCATTTGAACTTCTTGGGAAATGTTTCTGAGAAAATTGCTGTTAGAAAGAGAATAATTTTTAACCTTGTGGGCCATTCAAACATTCCAGTTCGATTGTGTAATCCCAGCATTCCATCGAGTTCATGCGGCTTAAGATAGGCGTCCGGTCCCAAACCTCTTCTGCATGATGAAAGATTTTTTGTTGCGATCCGTTCGTTTGTTTTTTCGGTGAATCGTTCATATCGTCAAGCGGTGAATGCATTTTATCTTATCAACCAACGCACAACGTTCAACTCACTAATCCCTCGCCAAGGTCTTTCCGACTAAAACTTTGATATCCAGTGAATCACAGAGAATTGTTTATTTCATTTTCCGCGAACTGAAAATCAATTATTTATTCGCTGCTGAGTTTTCACAAGCGCACTTTAAAAAAAATCTTATTTTTAATTTGCAAAATTTCACTGAGAGTGTCGAAACATCCAGCGATTCATCAGCAGCAAATTAGCCAAACGGTTAAGCTTTCAATCTCAATGCAATCAGTCACGATACGGCAAGCTTTCGTCTTTCTTTCGAGAATCCATCGACGATATTGCTTCGGCAGACACTAATTTTGCACAAGCATTTCACTGAAATTTTCACGAAAAATTGCAAACTGTTTGCTTTTTCGTTTGGATAAACCTGAGTGAAACTTTTTAATGTGCATTCGATCCACCGATGTGTGACTAACATCCAATCAATTTTTACTTTTTATGCTCGATTGTTTTTCACTTTAATCATATCGTTCGATATCAGTCGAATATTTGCCTAAAGCCACCGTTTAGTGATCAGCTTCCACTGAATTTCTTTTCCACAGACTCTAATGGAGTTGATCGCGACACCGATTCAATATCCCGGAAACGACTAAAAGTTTATGTTGGTGGCAACGTTCTCAATTAACTTCAACGCGACGAATTAATTCATGTCTCAATTTCCCACCGCTTCGAGAGAACGAGAAGAACGAACAGAAAATAATCACTTCTGCTATCGACCACCGCACAGAGACGACTGAGTCAATGAAGAAAAAAAAAACTGTCTGAGTAATTGAAAATAATCGTTGCATTCGCGAAACGGCAAACAAATAAAAAATGTTTCGCGAGATTGTCGGGTTTCTCGGCCGCTTTTGTTTCACTTTGGGGAGAGTTTCAATTGTCTACTGCTCACGAATCGCTATCAGAAAGACGAAAGCTTAGAGAACTCTCTCGTGTATGATAATTAGACGTCTTCGAGTACGTAAAACTTCAATAACAATCCCTAGTTGCAGTAATTGCAGTTGAGAAGCTACTAACGGAGCCAACACGAACAGTCAATGCTATCAGCCTAAGCATGTGAAGTTTCAGTGAAAACATTTTACTAAAATCTACAGGAAAGTGCAACTCAGCGATGGGCGAAGACCTACATTAGCATGGAGTTGAATGAATAGTTTCCGAGACATTTCGTAATTTGAGAAGAGTCACGATAAGAAGCTTTTGAAGTTTTAGCTCATAGGGGTCGAACAAAGACTCTGAATTCAGGGCAAAGGGTCGCTAATCGACGAGTTTGCGTAACTCTCGCGGTAATTTTAATTTCATCTCAAACTGTTTGTCAGCTCAAACGTGCGTGAGTTTTTAACTGAGCCTGAGGCTTAAAGAGATTTACTGAAGGTCATTTCTAATCCGCACGAGAGTCGCTTCTGGCGAACTAAGGAAATGACTTTTAAATGATCGCAGTTACCTAATCTAAAAATTATCCCCCAAATCAACAAAAGTTTCAAACTTTTCAACACAACAACTTTTTTTTCCCGCGCTAATAATTAGCCGTGCTCTGTATTTGACGTCGTAAAACGATAACTTAGGCTGCCACCTCTCCTTGACTTTATCTGTTGCCCCACGTAGCGTGCTACACAAATAGTTTTGTTGCCTTATCATTGTTGAATCGTCGGAACGGATAATTATAGTTGATCGCACTAATTATTCGATGATACGAAAATGTGTTGTTCAAAGTCCCATAAAGTTTCCCATCAATTGTTCTTCAGCAGAGTTTGATTTGCTTGCTAATTTGAATAAATAAAAGATAAGATCAACTGCATTGATCAGCGTCTTAAGGAGAGAGTCGAGAGGAGGGGAATGAACACATTCACATCGATTAACAAAGAGTTATGATGCGATTAGAAGCTTTCCCATCAATCTCTCTCCTTCTTCTTTGCTAAAACGATTAAATCAGAAGCAAAGCAGTTCAACTTCTCTCACTGATTACTTCTCGTCTTCTATGATCATAATTGCGCAACATGTGTTTGGCAATCCATTCATTCTCTCACAAGAGAAAATGCTCGCGAACTTGGGCTGAGCTGAGAGGAGAGATGTGCAATAAAATAATTATCTCATTATTCAATTTTAACTTTTTCTTAGGATTCCTCAGCAATTAATCTTTCTTTTTCTTGTCGATGCTTTTAAACAAACACAAATTACATTCGAAATCGTAAACGCGTTTTTTTTCGGGTCGATCGTTTGCCGTTTCATGTTAAGCTTCGTTTATTGTTGTCTTCCTCAACATTATCCGAGGTTTTGAAGACATCAAGGAAGGATGAAAAATCGCATTTCACTTTTTTCTTTTCAGATTTTCTCTTGAGACTTATCGACGAGAAAGAAGATTTTGTTATCGATTTCGTCGATCTTGACTGCATGAGAAGATTTTTTATCGTCTTGCGCTGAAGCTGCTGAGGAAACTATCAATTAATTATTAATACCGCGACAGATTGATGGTCTCTCTTTGATCAAATGAGAAGCTTTTAATTTTTTGTTGGAATGTTAAAAAACATGAAACTCGCGAAGACCTTCAAAAGACACTTGCGTAAATATGTGCTTGAATAAACAATTCCACGCACATGTTTATTAAGGGCAGGCCTCGTTTTAAAGTTTCCCCCGTTCATCGAAAGTCTTTTTCTGGCTCTGACTCAACCTCGTTGATGATGTCATACGACTTCTTGATTATTGATTTTTGCACAAATTCGTAATTGTATGGGTTTTATCGATTTTAAAAGTTATTTAATTATACGTATGTCAACGGGGCTGTGAGTTAATTAAAGCTTAACGCTTGATTATCATCATCGGTAGTATACAATGAAACTACAAATCCCAACACAATCTCGTTGAACTTTCAGCCAAAATAACTTTTCAAGTTCAAACGAAAACAAAACGATTCGATGATTGTCGGACTGGTTTTCAACTCATCAGCATTTGACCGTTGAGTTCTCTTGTGACGATAGCAGACGTTTATGCTTCATCATCATTAAAAGGAGATTTATTCAACCGGGAACCGGGAAAGAGACAAACTTAGGAAAGTTATCTGCTTACCGTCCAACATGTAGCGGGAGCTTTCATCCGAATTCACTAAATCTTCAACCATATTCTCGTACATGCTCATCTTTTCCTCCGACGACGATTTTAACTGCACTGAACTCATAACATCAATTTCACTTAATGCTACGATTTCCGATGAAACAAATGGTTTTTAGTGAACGAGAAGGTAACACAATTCAATTAACACTCAGTGACCATTGAGGTCTCAACAATTTGTTTAAACTTTTTGTTTTAAGATTTTTATCTTTAGTCCATTCAAAGATGATTTTCACACTCGACTGCGATGTGTCTGCTTCGTCGCTCGAACTGAGAAAAAGAGACGAATGATAACGTGTGTCTGATGGTGACATTCAAATTATCATTTTTGTGTATGCGGACTTGAGCAACCAAACACATCAAACACTGAGTTGCGAAAATCGCGGCCGGTTCTTCTCTGAAGATCGCTTGAATTAACAGACTTGCCGAGGATTGATCTTTAGAAGAGTTTGCAAATAATGACAAAACTGGCCTAAAATAACCAGCAGCTAAATCTTTATTAACTAGCGACCTTCAATCGATGAGTTTTCAGTTCTCTCCTTGACTCTCTCGTTCAATCACTTTGCCACATGTGGGAATTCATTCATTTGTTCGCTGACGATGTGTTTGTGCGCTAAGGGGCAACAACAAGCTAAAGCTTTTCTTAAATTGTAGTTTGATCACTCGCCATGCGCTTGCTTGATTGCAACTTTCGCGAAAAACTTCTTTTGAAAAATTCCATTAAATTCACTTCACGATTCTCGATTTTTCAATTCAAAATTAGCTCAGGCTAACTACCAATTGACCGCCGTCTACGATGTTATAGCCCGAGGTTAGCTATTGCAGGAAGTTTTCTAAACGACACGGCGGAATTTCGATCAATTCAATTAAAAGCAAACTTGATCCTTATCACTTTCTATCTGACCTCCCCATTGCCCAAAATAATCGCGAATTCAACTTTCACTGCACTTCTCCCAGATTATCAGCGTGCTCTGGCTCAATTGTAATTGCACTCATGTTGTTTCAAATTGGCAAATTCCTTGGGATTGTGATTGCGCTGTGGCTTGTGAGAAAAATGCTTTCGAAAAGTTGAACTAGTTTACATACAAAAACTGATTTGACGACAGAACTTCGCGCTGCAAAGTGCAAGAAATTCACAGCACAAGACGCCTAACACTAAACTGACATGACTCGAGTGAACTTAATTGAGGTCTGTACCGTACATTGGAACGAAGTAATGTTTTGCGTTCATTAAAAAAACTCAAACAAACGAACAAATTGACTGCGTGGCAATTGATCGCTCAATGAGCCGCGCATTCCCACAGACCTTTCTGTTCTGTTTGCTCGCGGAGCTATTCAAAGTCAGCACAGCAAATTTATGAGTGTCTGCAATTGAGCAACTACCACGACACGTTCTTCAACTTCTTTTTTTGCTGCAACTCTACTTTAGGCGATTGCGTCAATTACAAACACATCAAGCGAAATATTCGCCTTCAAGCATGTTCAGAAGACTTAAGTAACGAAGAGCCTAAGGCGTATTGAGTTTCAGGCGGAATTCTAAACCGAAGAAGCTCAACCATTGTCCAATTGACAGCTTTAGAGAGAATATTTGTAAAGAAAACGCGCATGGAATCAGATATGGGTAACGGTAAGAACTCGAGTTACTTTGAAAGACTTTGTCGCTAGCGGAACAGCTTTTGTCAACAATATTCAAATGAGACGAAGATAGGGATGAAGATTTGAGTCATTCAAGCTATTCTTAGTCTAAACTTTGTTTTGTCAGCATCATCTTGCTAATCCTACAGCAGTCGATGGCTTCCTAAATTATTTTAATCTCTCTTTCCCATCAAAGTCACTTTTAAAAGCGAGTAACTCAATCCACTCAATTGTGTGTCAAACAAAAGATTGCGGAAAGCACGCAAAAAAAATTTATTCATTTCTCGGTCAAGATGTTCACACATGCTTTACATCTCGAGATCAAATTTGATCCAAAGGCGGTAATTGGCAGTTTCAACAGCTTGCGAAATCATTTTATAAACCAGCACGACATTTTCGATTGAACGAGAGAGATTTTCAAGCTTCTTGTTGTTATTTTTCAAGCGAATCTATTGATTTATGAGTACATATTCAACTTCACCCACTTCCGCCCCAACTAACTTGAGACTTTTTCTTATCGAACACAACAGACGTCAATTTAAGAAAGTCTGGTGGCCCACAATCACTAAACAAACAAATTATTAGTTGTCTGATAAACGCAAGATGTATCTTTGCACTAAAATATTGATTAAACTAAACTCCGTCTCGACTGGGTTGTGTTGGTAGACTGTCTTTGCTTTCCCATTTAGGGGTGAACTGACACCAATATAAACTTGAAAAATACACAAACTTCCCGAACCGTCTGTATCAAATTTCTGGTGAATAATGCGAGGATTCTTCTGCTTCGTGTGTGTTTGTAATCTGCAGTGAAATGCGTAATAAACTGCACCCGAAAAGAGTAAAAACTCGTCTGGAACGATGTGGTGGAATAGATTTTGAGGCGACACATGCGCACAAGTCGCTAATTAATATTAAACATTCCCGAAAGAAATTAATTTCCTTTGTCGCCAGCTGGCTTCTGTCTTTGCGTGACGTTGGAAAATAAACATGAAATGTTCTGTCGTTTTGGACATGCGCAATAAAATTGTTTTGAAAGATTATTCATCGAGCGGCGACTTCCCCGAAGATTCCAGATTGAGAAACATAACGGAACGATTTCCTATGAAAAGACTTAAAATATTCTCCCAGACAGTTTATTAGAATTGTCGCATCTGCCCTTGAGTCACATCCTTGCTCTATCCCCGAATCGATTTGAATTTCAATTTCCTTTAGTTCTTCATTCATTCGACTCGCAAACAATCGAAATTCTTTGACGCAATCGAAGTGGAAAGAAAATATCGATGAACTGAGTGACGAGAGAACAAAACCTGTTTCGTCCATTAACAGCGACCGACAACATATTGCAACATAATGACGTTGATGCGCGCACTTACATCGAGGAAGAGAGAGAATCTTTTCTTCTGGGTTTTAGGGTTCATTGACTTCTTCCAAGCCTCAATGGGCGCGTAAATATTTCTTGTGCGTGATCGCTACGTTTCTTCGGATTGTTTTGAATGCTGAACACGTTTCTAGCATTTTTTTAGTAAAATCGTTTTGCAATTTTATTAAGAAAATAAGAAGAAGCCTCGTAGTTCGTGGCTTGGTCATTGGAACTGGTTGGAAAATATTTTTAAGTAGAAGAATCAATTCATTGTTTTTTTAATATGCAAAATGTTTTCGGTGGGAATGACTTAAGACAGAGAGAGAAATGATTGATGCTTTAGAGGCGTTGAGGCCAATGAACCGATTGACTCGGCAATTCGCAACGCAATCGAACTCATAACGGCCACTCCATGTCACTTTAATGATAATAATCGCACTCGGGGATTGCCAATTCAAGTAACACCGAATATCTTGTTGAACTGCTTTCGTTTTCGAATGAAGCTGTGCGAAACCTATGGACATCGTGATTTTTCTTCTCGCCTCGAAATCGAAAAAACAAACATCAAGATATTTTAATTATTTGTGTCTGTTGTTGCCTAATGTGACTTAAATTTCATTTCCTTTCAATTTCTTTTTATCTCCGGTCATCTCTCGCCGACTACTTCAAGAAACTGCGAAACAATAAGAAGTTTCATTCGTATTAACATCGAAAGAGAAAGGAACGAATCTTAGATAAGAGTCAACATGGGTCAGGGCCCAGGACGTTGATAAATGAAGCCGAAACTACTTGAGTCAATCTTATTTGACTTTAATGACTACGTTAAAGAGCGCGTAGGTTAAAACAAGCGCGTAAATTATTACTCAATTAAGTGGAAATTTCTTTATTTCCTTGGCTTTGGAAAATCAACCTCAAATGGTCAACGCAACAATGATTTTTGACACAGATTTCCCATGCGACAATAAATGTCAGTTACGCTGAATTACGATGATTCTCCTGAAGCAAAAGTGATTTTTTTTGTGAAAGTAAAAAAGCAATCGGATGGCCCGTCAAGTCGACGAAAGCCCATCAGATTAGAAGAGATCTCTCAAGTAAGGTCTTCATGCGCAACTGAGCCCAATTCTCCCCGCCAGCTATTCAGCGACTGTTACATATTCATAAACTTCCCATTGATGCGATGAAAGGCTCTTTTCCACTTTCATTAAACCGATTAACACCTTTCCTGCCTTGCCGGCCTAAACATGCGTGAAATATTGGCTACGGTTGATGATTGTGAAAACTTTCCGTTTCACGCTCTTTCAATGGAACTCTCGTGTGCTTCTGTTGTAAAATGTTTTCATTGATGAAACAAATAAAAAACAATCACCACGCGTCCATTCACATCCAAACTAATCAGATTTGACTCAGTGCTTTCAATGGCCTCTTGAAAATGAAATGGAAATTGCACACGCGGGGGGAACGAAAGTAAACATCGAGATCGATCAGATCATAAAAATTACAGCGCATCATGTGGTTTTCATGTTTCATTCAGATAGCAGGCCATCGACATTTGTTCTCCTTGATTCACGACTACGCGATCATCATAATTCACATTGATTGGTTATTGGCTTCCGATGGAGAGATTCGATTAGAGTTCGTAATTTCCACACTCAGAGCTTTTCGAGATTCAAGTTAATAAGCAATGGAGGACAATGTCGAGATGACAGACATTTAATGATACGAGTTTCAGATAACTCATGAGAATAATTGCGACTTCCTCGTGGCAGTAAATTTAATCTCTCTGTCGTTAATATTACGCAATTTATGAGAGAGTGGACAAGAAGGTGCATTCGAAAGTTCATAACGCAGTCGTCAACCGAAGCGATGTAGTGCAATTTAATTTTCTTTCTATATCTTAGATCAACCTCGACAATGTTGCTGTCAGCGAATATTTCCCGTACAAATGATTAATGAAATTGTCTTCGGCGCGCGGTTTCCAAAAGATAAATGTCAATTGAGTTGGAGAATGTTGCGGCGATCCGACTGCGCTTTTGCACGCAGCATAAGAAAATATGGAAAACGCGATGCGGTGTCGCCTAGCGCGGAGTTGAGAAATTGTAGAGTAAATCATTTACTGTAAATCAAAAATGCCAATCAAGCGTTCGTTGAACAATTTTATTTACGACTTTTAATGGAAAACAAATAAAGTGATCGTTTATTATTTGTTCTGCTTGGGTCGTTATGCAAATTAATAATGCGAGCAGAGTTTTCGAAATAAAGTTGTGCATTTCATGGAGAGCTTGCGAAGACAAAAGAGAAGCTTTTATTTTGGGCGTTTATAAAACGAGTTGAGGTCTTACATTGCGCAAGCTGCACGAGAACACAATACAAACGAAAGTTGTCAAGTAAAAGTTGCTGCGAGAACTGAGATGGATGGTGAAGGGAACCACCAAAATTAAATAGAAATCAGTCATAACTCGTTTCTAGTTTAGCACTTTTTGTTTTCGTAATTAGATTTCCAAGTTTCGCTTGCAAATTTGAAGCTTTAATTTGCTTGCATGCGAGCAAGATGATTTCGACAACAGCAAGAGTTTCAACTCGTGATTTCATGAATGTTTTTTTTTTGTGAACTCTTGGTGCTCCAATGGATTGATTTGCTTTACATGTAGGTTCGGTTTTTCTCGAGCTGTGCGCTCTTTAATTCGCTCATGCTCAACAGTTCTTTGCAATTTTTCAATTAATTACAAATGATTTTGTCTGATTGCTAAATGGGCTAGTTTGCAACATTGTTTCAATTGTTTTGCTCAATTTTTAATTCTCAATTGATGAATTCATCATCTCGTTCCACGCCAGCTTGTCGATGGCATCTTCACGCCTTTTTAATTTCATCTACTTCGTGATCATCATCGCAACTCATTTTAAAAGCCCGTCTTGAGGTCGATCTAGATTGCCGCAGGTGATGATCGAATTAATTCAATCAAATTCATCAAATTCATAAACATTAAAGCTTTCATGTCTTGCGGGATTTATTTTTTTTGCCGAAAACAGTTTAAATGTCGCGGCAATCTCATTCACGAAATCGACAATTTGTTGCGTAAGGAATTTTGCTTATAAGCAAATAAAATTATAATTTTTTAGATGAATTCGTGTTTTGATGAATCAAAGAAATGGAGTTTGACAACAAGCAGTCGTTTGTGAATATTTGGGAGATCTTTCTTCATCAATTTGATCAACGATCTTCCCATCTCTCTCTGTCTCTAAATTTGTTGAATGAATTTCAATCGGTGAGACATTCCGTCGTGTGGATTATTTTATTTCTTTTCGAATCACTTGTGAATCACAGCTATTTCAAGGCTAGAAGACCTGAATGAATGAGATTGGTTTATGTATCGATTGGCTTCGATGCAGGGAATGAAAGAACTCAAGAAACAAGTTTCTTGCACTATTATTAACCCAAATACCAACATACGATTCTAAAGAGTTTGAAACTGTCTCAATTGGCGGATGGAGAATGGCAGGAATTTCCAGTTCTCGAGCAAGAATGTTTACGATTGGAATCTCATGTAAATCGTGAGCAAAACATTTCGTAACGGCGATTTCTTCTCGCACGAAACGGTCAACGAGCCCATGAAGGTTCGATAACGTTTCACGCGTTTAACAAGTTTCACTTTCTTTTAATCGCCAAATATCTGGCAAAAGCTATTTATCACGCTGCTCGAGATCTTCATCATGAAAAGATATTTCTCTTCGGGTGTCTGTCAAAGCAATCAATTATTCGGTGACCTTTTCAGCAGTTTAACGGTTAATTAAATTTCCTCTAACAATTGAATGAAAATCCAATTTCGAAATCGGATCCAGCACTTATTGGACAAAGTGCCGCGAAAAAGCGACTGCTTCCCGTCAGTTTCCATTAATCTTTGAATTGTTCGGATATTGTTGGTACTCATAACATTAGCAAGAGAGACTTTCGAACGCGATGAAATTGCAATTAAGTGAAGTTAACATTACAAGAAAACGAGCGAGAGAAACGCAAAGACATGTCGATAAATCACGAAACGTTCAATGGTAAACAACGCGGTTCAATGATAAGAAGCGACAAGTTGTTAGGCAAAGAAGAAACTTAAACAAAAACCTCTGCAATCATCATGGAAGTGATCGGCTTGCTTATGCTTTTCTTTCCTCCCATTCTCATTGACATCATCAACGAGAAGCTATAGACGAAAGTGAAATGGAAATGCAATTGACATATCGAAAGTGCCCGCGTCTTTGCTATTTAAACGATCTCTTGGGTAACACCGCGAAAGAAAATAATATGAAGGTGTAGTCATGACTCCTCGATTTAATGAACTTTTTCTTCGTACTATTGTTATTAAGTTGTCTTTGAGGAGTGCGATGATGCTGATTAGTTTCTAAGCTTTGTGGCATTTCTCTGTTGCTTTTTTAATTGAGACTTTATGCCAAATGTCTGCTATGATATCATCGTCTGTGTTTACTTGGCAGTTTTCCTCGTCTAACACGAGACAATCCCATGCAGTTCGAAAGATTCAGGTGAGAGCCGTCAACTATCGATGGTGATTCCATGTTTGAGTCATCCGAAAATGGAATTTTTTTTAGGATCGAGTCGCTTACACGGTGAATTACGCAACTCATTCGCAAATAGCACACGTCGCAACAGGTCCTCTAATCAATCAACTGTTGCGAAAGCGGAATGGACCAAAGCAAATAAGGCGATGTTATTAGTAGTGAAAAGAAATCTATAACTGCAATTATTCGTTTTCATAAAAGATCTCCGCCAAGCCGTCGAGGGAGTGACATTTTTTCGCGGACTTTAAAATCGCCAAGTAATGGGAACTGAAAGCTATGAATGAGCATTAGTCGAGCTCGCACGATGACAACGTAACAATTACGAGACAATGGCTCGCAACACAAAAAAGTGAAAAGATCTGTGTCCAATTTTAGAACTCAAACCCACATGTCGATTCCAATGAAAGGCCACCAGAAGTCATCAACAGATTTTGTTTCTCGAGACAAGACTAAACAAACTTCACGACTTTCCTAATTTTTTTGGACGATTGTTTATCTACATTTCTAACGAAGTAAGGCTCCACTGATCAGAAGTCCAATCAGACACCAACCACTCCTACAAACAAAACTTCATTTCTCTTCGATGAAGACTCTTCGGTAATTTTGTGTAAATAGAAATGTTGAAATTGTAATCCCAAACAAAAGAAGTGAGCGCGGCATGTGATTCTTTGGAAAGCGTTTCATAATTCTTTTGCCCCGTCTCGAGCCGCAAAGATTGAAGTGATAACGTTCAGCGTTTTAAAAGCGCAATCAGATTTCTCTCGAGTCAAACTGAGAATTTTTCAAATATTTGCCCTTTAATGTCATCAACCTTTCGTTCCACTGCTTCGTTTCTGCACCATCATTGAACAGTCGTTTAAATTTGATCTCTTAAAGGCAAAGCGGCTTGATTGGCTTAAGTAAAAGCTCAACAGTCGATTAATGAAGCTCACGTTTTACCTTCGTTTTCTGAAATACTTGGCTGCGTCTTAACGAATTAAAATTGAATTTGCTCGAGGGAAAAAATGAATAAGATCACAACACGAGACGTAACGGAAATTTCCTCGTGTCGTTCTGTGAACTTTATCTTTGTTTTCGCGGATATTAATAATTGTGATGATTTTCCGCTCGTGCATGTCAAAATAAACCATCTGTGCCAACTGGCGAATTCTCAATTGATTTTCTTAGTAAAGTTCAACGTTTCGGTGACTCTCACTTTCATTTGCCGAGACAAAACTCACGCCAAACACGATCATTTCCTTAATTAGTTGGAGACTCTTGTACGGCGTCATTAGCATGAAATGTTAGAAGCACCGCAACTAAGTATCGACGACCGCCAGAGAGACAAGAAAAATGTCGTGATCGCAATTCACTTAATTACAATTTTTCATAAAGCATCGTCGGGTCGAGGTGTTCAGAACACAATTAGGCTTTAATGTCAAACTACTTACAAATGTCAAGATGCGAACTTCTTCACGTTAATCGCAAGCAAGCATTGAATTCATAATGAGCCGTAACTGTCAGGTAGAAAGTCGTGCTTAAAGGTGACAATGATCGACTAAACAGAAGAAGAGACGGACACCAATAAATGAGTTAAGCTTCTGACTACCTGTGCGACCTTTTGAGTTTTCGCGAAGTCTGACTTCATGAGAATCTTTTATAGGTTAACGACCAAGTTAGAGGGTGTATTCGGAAGAAAAGTCAAACTCGAGGAATTCAGGCGATGGAGAATTCAAATGAGATTCAATTTATTCCAACCAGGCGTAAAATGAAGTTCAAGCTGAGACTTCCACTTGCAATCCGATTTGGGCATTTTCTCAATTTTCACGCGGCTGTCTGGTTGTTTTCTCTTTTCGCTGGTCTGCGTTTAATAAGCCGACAGTTTGAGACGACTCGACCGCACCGTTATGTTCTTGGTCTCCTTTCACTTGTCACAGTCGTCTCTTCCCGCTGCCGTAATTAGTTTGCACATCCCATGCATAATTTGCTTTTTGCATGTAATTAAGAGATTCAATCAGTAAGAGACTAATTAGTCGACGCAACATTCCTTTATTTGGCAGCAGTTTCTCATCCGTTTACTGATAATCATGGGAAAATCACGTGAACTTATCTTATCGATTCATATTCGATGAGTAAACATTTACAGTTAAGGTGAGCAAATCAAACTTTGATTGCTGATTAGAAAATGCCGCTGTCTTTATCAGAATCAAACGTTTGATTGCAGCCTCGTTTGTTCAGTCTAATCGCAAAGCTTTAAATGGAGTCTTATGTGTCGCAACCACGTTCAAGATTAGATTACAAACTTTTTCTTAATCGCGAATTCGACCGGGCCAGTTTATTTTCGTCTGACTGCTAAACAATCTTCAGCGACTTGCAAGCTCAAACTCCGAATGTACAAATTTTTTTCTTCTCAAACACACAGAGGCGTTGTGTGTTAGCAATTTAATTCATTGCTATTTCGACGAATTAATAAACGCGGACACGAAAAAATGCATTCACAGGAAATATAAATTAAGAAACCTGATTCACAAAACATCAAGGTCCGAAATAATCTCAGGTGAATGTGGCACTGACGATGCTGCAACTTATGCAAATTTTGATCGTCTTTGGTCTTCTTCTTTCCGGCTATTCGATGACGAAACGGCGGGAGAGAGATTCGAAGACATTAAAATTTACATAGAAAGATATTCGAGACTGTGAGAAAAGTTTTCGATGATTTAATAGCAGCAGCAGAACACGTTCAAAGGTCTGATGTCATTTAATTATCATGAGGACAATCGCAGCGACGTTTGAATCGCCAATAAATTCCAAGCTTATTTCCAACATGAATCCGATCGAACTGATTAAAGGTTTGTACTTACCAACAGTGTTGCCATTCCTCGAGCCTCGACCGTTCTCCAAGAGCATTTCCCAATCAAACTTGAGCTCATTGTACGATGCCATTGCAGTTGTTATTATTCCAGATTGATCAGAGACGGCGATTCCAGTTCTTTACACATCCAGTGAACCTCCGCGATTGCCCAAGAGCAAAAAATTGTTTCGCTCTCGAATTGATTGCTTTTACTGTTTATGGCACTTGTCGTACATTAAATTGGTGCAAGTAAACCTCCGGCGTTGGTTTTCAATTCGCGTTGGTGAGCAATTAATAATTTTTATGAAAATTAAACTTGAACAACAAAAGATCTTTGATTCACATCACAATTAACGGGCAAAGAAATCTGTTTAATGACACTGAACTATATTTCTTGCTTTTACAATTTTTCCTTTTGCCGATGCGAATTGATTTGTTTACGATCTCATTCGCGAAAAATTTGGCAATTCCAATAAATGCCACAGAGTTGCCTCTTTAAAGAACTCAACGATCAAATATAAAGCTTCACTCACGCTTCAAGTTATTTAGTTAACTTAACATCGAAGAAAGGCGAACAGAAAATAAAAATGCAACAAGTCGGCTTGAACGCTAAAAGAATAATGCGTGAGGAATTTTTTTTCTTTGCTCAGTTCGATCGGCTTTGTGTGCTTTGAAAAAATATGAGAGAGAAGATGTTAGTGAGCAAAGTACGGCGAAGCAAGATAAAGAAGAAAACGAATTATCTTGTTTTGGCCTGCTGTTTGCACTCTTGGAGTTGATTGAAATTCCCTTTTTGTGAAAAGAAGTTGGACTGTTGCTCAAAATAAACTTCAATGTCGAGAGAGAAATGAGAGAGAATTATTTTTTGAAAAATGAATTTTATTTAAATTTTAGTTTTCTTTAATAATTTTATTTTCGTGGAATTGCTTGAACTTAAGGAAGCAAAACTTTGCTTAAGTTAAAATCTGTTAAATCGAGCTAAGAGATATGTCCTCGTGATTGAAGACTTGTCATCTTGGGGATTTGCGGCTTGATCAGAAAACAGGATGAGATCGCTAAGTAAAATGATATCATAAGCAAAGGTTAAACTAAAAGATCAATAGATCTGGAGATCATTGTTCATTGTTAAGTGGATTTTCAAGATATTTGTCGTAATTTTTATTTTTGTGATATGATTTTTACAAAAGATTGGAAGTCAAGAATCGACAAATAAAATTGTCGCTGAGTCTAAATAAATTTTCGAGTTGGTTAAAATTTTGAGATCAATTAAAGTTTAACATTTTTCAATTGGATATTTCTTTAAATTTGTGACTCGGAAATATTTGTTCGTTTCTCACACGAAAATTTAATGTGACGAATCATGAGCAATTAACGACATTAAGAATTACCTTTTCTTAAGTGAGTACTTGAGGTTGAAAACGTTTGTTTGCCATGTTTCAGACTAAATGCATCGACTAATCTCTAATATATTTTAATATCGAAAAAGTTAATGTACTAATCTCAGTTGAAAGTTACATTATAGGACTGTTTGCGGCGGTTGGCCATCGTAGCCTCCATCCGGATCGTATTTATGAAGTCTGCAAGAAAATATGTTTGATAATTATATTGAAAAGAGCCCAAGAGCTACAAAATCATCATGCAAAATATTAATTTGTTAGTCAAAGCTACTACTTACGTCATCGTCGTCATCTTCCGAAACCTTAAAACCGTCAAGATTAAAGCTAGCTACAAGATCGACAGAATTGTCTTGTTTGTCTAGCGATGATTGAGCTTTTATTTGACTTGGGTAGCTTGGCTTGCTTGCCGACGTTTCACCATCAAACGATTGAGAATTTTCGTGAACGTTCAAGATGTTGCTTTTGTCATCGAAACTTAATTCTGAACTTCGTGAAACTCGACTTGAGCTATGCCGCTCCGATTTTCGCGAAGAATTCTTCGAGCTTGAGCCGATGTTGTAAGATTTGTTCGAGTGTCTGCTGTCAAACTTTTGTTTGACACGTTCGAAATCTGATCGAGTTTTGCCCTCAAACATAAGTTCATCTGATGGTAAATGCGACGGTCTGGCGTCGCTGTAATTCTTTGACTTGGCAGCGACGTTAATTCGCTTGTTGTCATCGAAAAACTGTTTTAGGTCGTTAATATTTGGACGATATTCTTGAATTTTGGGCGAGTTTGTTCCTCGAGCGTAATGTTTTGGACTTGAGTGTCTTTACAGTGTTAGGCAAGCGGTGATTAGCGTGTTAATGACATCGATTGGTTAGTGACATTTGCAAGCAATGGCGTTTTTGGTAATGTGAGTTTTATTTTTGGGAAATTATAATATGATAAGAAGCAGCGTCCATTTATAAAAATGATTGTTAGTTCTATTGGAAGAAAATTCAAAATTTAGCTTACCTTGCATTGAGCTCTTCATTGGTTCTCTGAAGACGACGAATAGCTGACGAAGCGGAATCAAGCTCGTCCTCTGCTAATGTCAACTCTTTCTTCAATTCCTCAACGCGTGACCTCAAACGCTTGACTTCAGTTTCATATTGCTCCGCTCTACGGACTGCGTGACCCATTTCAACATTGGCTTCAGACAGCATTTTCTTTATCTTGCTTTGTGAGTGACGCAACTCGGTTATTTCCTTAAAAGACAATCGATTTTAAATCAATCTGTGCCTCGCCTCAAAATTTCTTCTTACCTTATTTTTGTCCAACAGCTCTTGCTGAAGCAATCTGACTTCTACGTCTGATGAGTTTGCAACTCGCATGTTACTGAATCCTGAACGCGTGTCGCCCTCCAACAATTCTGTTTTAATCTTCTTGTTCTCTCGCTCGAGATTGATTTTCTCTGATTCAAGTCTTTCCCGTTTTGCCCATTCGCACGCGTTTTCACTTTGAAGCCTTTCAAGCTCAGTTCGCATTTCGCTTAGGCGCCGTTCAAGTGTCTCTCTTCCGTTTATTTCTTCTTGAAGTGAGTGATTCATGATTCGCAACTCAGCGTGATGAGTCTCTTGCATTGTCAGAAGTTCGCGAACGGCTTCTTGTCTCGCTGATCTCAAATCGTCGCATTTAATCTTGCAATCTTCCATGTCCATGCGACTCTTGTCGAGACTCTTCAGTAGTTGTAGTTTTTCTCTATTTAAATATTTTGGAGATTACAAACTTAATTGAAAAACACAAATTATTCAACTTACTCCTTCTCACAGTTAATGGCCTTGTTAGCATCTTCTAATCGCAGTTGAAGCATTTTGATCTTTTGTGTCAAGTAATCGTTGTCATCATCAGCATTTTCACTCTCAAGTTTCTTAATTAATTTCTTCTCCTCGAAATCAACGTCACTGCTGCTTTTGATGTCTTTCGGCATCGCGCCTTGCAAAACATATTCTTCGATATCGAGTTTGCTGTTGCTATCGCTGTCTTCAGCAAACGATCGAGCTTTTGTGACTAATCCGTCTTCTGAGTTAAAGTCCATCAGTTGACATTTGATCAACTGGAGATCCACTAATGTCTCGCTCCTTGTGCTACCTGGCTTGACCAGCATGTTTCATTAGCGACATGTGAATCTTTTCCATTTCCCCTTTCAACTGAGTAATTTGAGATTCCATCTCTCGTTTCTCACAAATTCTTACGAAGATTCCTTCATGGCAATTTCAAAGTGGAGAGAAAGATGTTTGACTTCTTCCCGAGCCAAATTTCTTTCATTGCGCACCTGAGAAAATTAGATTATTGAATGAATTTAAAAATTAAAGTTGAGTTAAAATACCTTAGCCCATTTTTCTCGCCAGTTGAAACTAAAACGACCACCTTTTCATTGTCTTTTCCATCTGAGCCGCACGGCCTTTAGCTTCTTCCAGCTCTCTTTGGCTTTCTCGAATTTCCCACTCATTTTGATTCATTTTTAGAACGTCACCGAATCACTCTTTTGACTCTCAATGAAACCTTTGAATCACTGAGGTAACTAAACTCAGTTTAGAAAATCTTCATTTCTTCTGTAGAATAAATTAAATTGTTTTTCTTTTGCACCTTGAAAACAATAGTCGTGTTCACTATCTTTTCATGGCAGACCCCTTTAAAAGTGTTCAAAGCTTGACAGAAAAAAACATTCAGCAAGCTACGATTTTCTTTTTGCAAAAAAAAAAACAATTTTCAATAGCACGAGTCGGCTCGTGTAATTAAAATATTTTTTTTGGGGCAACATAACTTTGACATTTGCGTAAAGATCATTGCCTGAAAAATAAAATTGAAAGCTTTGAGAAGCCACCCTCTACTCATTAAAACGCAAATCTCATTCGTCGTTAAATATTATCCGCTTTTTATTTTCCTTAATTATTCTTGTTTCCTCGTTTCTTGCTTTTAATTATAGCGATAAGAAGCCTCGTTTGTTAACAGCGGCGACTGGTGAACGTTTAAGTGTTTTCCTCGATATCACAAACACCTCAGGGCTCCGAAAACTTGATACGAACGGGTCACCAAATAATAATTATTTAAAATTAATTACTTTTAATTTTAATTGCTTTTTAGAAGTGACATCGACAGCGAGAAACACCAGAAAATCAAACTGAATTAGTTCATTTCGTCCTGACCCAGTAATTAGAGCTTTACTGTGATACCAAATCAATCAAATGGAAGGAAAAGTTTCAAAGAAGTTTGTAGAGATTAATTGAAATGAAAGCTTTCCTTTCGAGTATACCGACATGAGGAAGTTTCAATCGATTTCACTTGGATCTTTTGAATTGCAAGCATATTGGCTCAGTTCTGCATGAAAGCTTTTATAAGCTTCACTCAAGCTTTCATTTTAAGTACATTTTCTCCCAATTCTTCTGCCCTTCGATATTCGACGTAACTTTAATCAATTTTTAAAAACTATTATTTCGCTCAGTCAAAACTTAAAAATATAATTTATTTTTTATCCAACACAAAAAGTAAAATATAAACGTCGATTGTCTTGGAGAGCAATCAGAGTTTGGATAACTTGGCAAGTTTCAAAGTTGCACAGCTTAAAGTCTTTGCAAAGTTAAACTAAAACGAATCTTCCTTAAGTGAAAACATGAAAAATGGAATGAATAATACTTTCGAGGGTGGATGCAAAAAGTCTTGTGGATAAATAAATTCGTTGGAGAAGGATTCGTCAATATTGTAACGAGAGTTGATATTTAATGATCTTTGGTCGTCTGAGCCAAGCAGTTAATATCAAAAAAAAAGTCCTTAATTCAACTCAAGCTTCAACTGACTAACGTCTCCAGATTTCCTTCCTTTGTCACAGTTAAAGCTATTTAGATAAGCTTTAGTCATTTAAATAAAAAATCACGTAATGACATCGTCGTTAACAACACCAGCCGCTTCTCTGCGGATCTGCGTGAGCAATAGCGTCGCGTGACCATGGTCCTAGTTCTACGCGGCCTTCTCCGTTTGCTTCGAGATTTGGATGCGATGATATGTCGATTGCCATGGTAACACCATCAAATTGTCCACTGAGGTTTGTCATTGAAGAATGGTTTGATGAATAAAGCGAATCTTTGGACTCGTAGCGCTTCATAGATGAGCAATTTGTTTCGGACGACAAATTAATTAATCCCAAACCGATGCTGATGAAGACTTGCTCGATTCCCTGCGTGGGTAATAAATTAGAACAAAAACTTAAGCGATAAAAAAAGTAATTAGTTTCCCACCTGGTCTCTGACAACGGAAGTTTCAAGGAACTTGGCGCCAATCGACTGCGAATAAATGAAAGCTTCCTCGCGGCTCACAGCACGTTGTTCATCAAGATCAGTTTTATTTCCGACCAGAAGAAGAAACATTGGCTCTTGAACGTT
Organism: Smittia aterrima; assembly: GCA_033063855.1. Lineage (NCBI taxonomy): Eukaryota > Metazoa > Arthropoda > Insecta > Diptera > Chironomidae > Smittia > Smittia aterrima. Next base: position 5,959,993 of record CP093831.1, read on the forward strand.
CTTCTGTAATTCGTGAATCCATGTCTTGACTTCTTCGAAGCTGTTGTGGTTGGTTACGTCAAAAACTAAAAGAGCAGCATTTGCATTCCGATAATACAAAGGAGCCATGGCCCGAAATCTTTCTTGTCCGGCAGTATCCCAAAGTTGCATTTTCACTTTAGTGTTATTTAGATTAAGTTTGCAGGTGAAGAAAGAAGCTCCAATCGTAGGCCCAATTTCTTTCGATCCCATATTAACGATGTACTTGGCTACAAGGCTCGTCTTGCCGACGCCTGAAAAATGAAAAGTAAGAAATAATAAATCATGAATTTCAAACGTTATCAATCATCAAAAAAATAAATTTTACTCCGTCAAAGGCAGATCAATAAAGGATTTAATGCAAAGCCGAAAAGTCGATAAGTTTCCAGAGTTTATCGACAAGGAATCGAAATATTTTGATCATGTCAGTCTTCAATAGTCTTATCGAAAAAAAAATAAAAACACTGCAATGATGTTACTTAATGAGAAGAAGAAATATTTTCTTCGCTTGTGAACTTATCGTCTAATTTAGGTGAAAATTACTTCTATATATTTCCAAATAGATCCTTTCTAAGTTAGGAATCCTAACAAGCTATGTTGATAATTGAGATGGAGTAGAGCGTGATACCAAAAACATTTCATGTGTCTTGACTTAAGACATCTCGTCTTAAGTTACCTTAAGTCTTGAGGCCTATTTGACGTAACTTAAGACTAAATGTAGTTATTTAATACTATTCATGTTACAACTGATTCAGCATTCATCAAGCTCAATGAGCCGAGAAACAAAACCATCTGGTCAAGCTTCGAGACAATGGTTGGTGGTGCCGACAGTATTGGAATTAGGAAACTATCGCTTGTCACAAAGAATTATTTTGATAAAGATTGAAGAGTGCGGCGGGAGCCTCTGACAAGATCCTCTGTCTTATCTTCCACTTGATTGATGGGGGAATTCGACAATCGTCTAGCTATCAGCGCGTGCTTATTTCTCACAACCGCAGTGATAGTCGCTTGGGGCTTAAAGTATTCTCCTGATCATAAACAAATTTGTTTTGATGAAAAGCGAACTCAATGGAATGAATATCTTTTTCTAGGGCTTTTCTCCGAAGGATTCGAATTTCTTTTCATCAACCTTATGTTGTTTTGAACGTGACGAGCTTTAAAAACACGTTTCGATAGAAGTCTTCTGGGATTAGTAAGCATGACTTGGTCAACATCGCTAAGATCATCAAGTAATGAGAGGAGAAAAGCCCGTAACTTTGTGAGTGAGTACAAACGGTTGCCTTGCTTCGCCTTTTCTCATAAATCTTTCAACGGATCGAGGTAAAAATCGAAATGCCCTTTCAGCTTATAAAGAAGACGAATCATAAATCCAAGCCGCATAAAGAGAAGTAGAGCCTGTGTTGTTTATGACCCTGTTTACATTTCGAGAGATAAGATTAGATGAGACAAGCGAGAAGTAAGCGATGGGAAAGATATTAATGGAAAGAATGTTCGATAGTCACGTAGCCACGAAAAAAAATATTCAAAATTACGATCAAGCTTTTCTAGCAACGAAGGTGACGAAATAAGCGAAGAGGCCCCAAGATCGAGCTAAGAAAAATTTGCAGAGACTCGCAAACACGCGAAAATATTTTCAAGAAAAAGCGAAAGTTAATTCAGAGCTTACTGAACCCCCATTGAATTTTATATTTCACACTCAATTACCGAAAGTTCAAGAGTTTTATCAGCTTACATTGTCGAAAGAGATTAAAAGTTTACGAAATCATCTTTTGCTTCCGAATTCTTCGGCGAAGAAGAGTTTGGCCTTGAAAACAGCTGATCGAAGCCCAAACGAAAATATTGCAATAAGATTGCTTGTTATTTTGGTATCGCGATGACGCATCGGCGGATTCCCAGTAAATAAAAAAATAAATCATTCTTTTTTGGCTACGTAGCTTACCTTGAGCACCAAGAACAACTATTTTTGCTTCAATACACTTCATTGCGCAATATGACTTTGTTTTGGTAATTGACTTGAGAGTATTCGAAATTAAGAAGAAAAAAAATATCTTTTCTTTGTTTTCCTGTTTAAGTTACATCAAAATCTTAAAATATTCGATTGAAGGATTAATCACTGTATTGCTTTTAAGAGTTTTGTTACATTTCACTTTAATAATAAACAGATAATCACTTTTCTTTGCATTTCATCGCGGGAGAAAGAATGTTTTCAAAAATTGCAAAGTTACTCGATGAAGTTGGATGCGCAATTTTGAAAATTCCGGTAATTCCTTCTTGAAATGAACACGAAGGGAACACGATCGTGATTTCAACATTTTATGCTCAGTGCAAACTTTAACCCCTTGAGCGACACAAAAGTTCTGAAAATTCATTTAAAACACGAGAAGTACAACTTACTGAACCGTCTAATATCGTACATAATGGCTTCTGCATTAGAGCATTACGTTAACAATGTTCGCACCCTCACAGCAGCAGGTAAAGTCATAAAATTTTCCAATTATTTCATTTTCAATATTTTGTTTTGATTATTGTGCAGGAAACTTCAGAGAACTCGCCGATTTTCTTAATGATTCAACAGATCTACTGTCGAAGAACTCAAATATTCTTGACAATGTTCTTGAAACTTTAGACGTTCAACAACATTCTCTTGGCGTTATGTACATTTTAGTCGCAAAAATAGCAGAAATTCAGGTTGAAACATTTGTAGAACCTTTTTGGAAGGAAGATAACGAAAGTTTTTTTTATAGACTGAAGACCCTGAGGCGATTTTCTTGCTCGTTAAAAGATTTGTTAATGTTTGCAATGGGGAACAAGTACGAAATGCAACACAAGCTTGTAAGTTTATAAAATATCAGATGATTCATGGAATCTCAAATATTCCTCTTTATTCAAGACTTTGATTTGTTTCATCACTACACCAATCTTTTGGTCAAACGTAAGCTGCACGTTACACAAGGAATTCAAGTGTTGACAATTGCTATCGAAAAGATTCAACTGATGGAGTCTCAATTGACACCTCTTCATGCCGATTTGTGTCAACTATGCTTGTGCGCTAAGATCTTCAATCCAGCCTTGCATTTCCTCGATGTTGATATTACAACAATCGCTTCTTCTGAAGACCATCAGGACTCGACTACCAAATATTTCTTGTTATACTACTATTACGGTGGAATGATCTACACTGCAGTCAAGAACTATGATCGAGCGTTGTACTACTTCGAGGTTGCGATCTCAACACCTGCAATGGCTATGTCGCATATAATGCTCGAGTCGTACAAGAAATACATTCTCGTCTCGCTGATTCTCCGTGGAAAACAAATTACGATCCCTAAATACTCATCCCAGGTCATTGGACGTTTCATGAAACCGCTGTCTCAACAATATCATGAGTTGTCCAACGTTTACGTGAACAATGGAACACCAGATGCTGTCAGAGCTGTTATCACAAAATATCATGAGACGTTCACGCGCGACAACAATCTTGGATTAGTCAAGCAAGTTTTGGCCTCTCTGTACAAGAAGAAAATCCAAAGGCTCACTAAAACTTTCCTTACGTTGTCATTATCTGATGTCGCCAGTCGTGCTTGTCTCTCGGGTCCTGCTGAAGCTGAAAAGTACATTCTCAACATGGTAAGTTTAATTATTCAATAATTTTTCGAAATTCTTAAAGCTGTATTTCTTCAGATTAAATCCGGCGAGATATTTGCTACAATCAATCAAAAAGATGGCATGGTTGTGTTCAAGGATGATCCTGAGAAATACAACTCTCATGAAATGTATTTGAAGGTTCAAGAAGATATGAACAACGTCATCGAACTGAACAAGAAAATCACCTCGATGGAAGAAGAAATTATGTTGACGCCAATGTTTGTAAAGAAATCAATTGTTCCTGATGGCACTGATGAGAAGCTTTATGGCGGTGAATCATGCGAATGAAGCGGCGTTCAACGTAAAGACAGTTATTCGTCATTGATAAATCTTTTGTTTTGCTGTAATGCCAATGGAAAAAATCAGATTCGTTGAAATAAATAAAAAAGGAGTTTCCTCTGCTAAAGAACTTAAAGCCTTTCAATACAAAGTGCATTGTCTGGCAAGAGCACAAAACCATCAAGTTCCAATCTAATAGTTTGTTTTTCTCATACTCTCATACTTTACATTATCTTTTCTTTATTTTCCAATGTTTTGTGTAAGTTCCTTATTTACATTATTCGGTCAATAAGATTTATATAAATTTACAAAGAGTTCGTCCCGTTCAAAACAAATCAACTTTGTGACGGGCGAGCAAAATAGTCTTGAACAGCGGAAAATTTATCAGCGCAAATGCAATTGCATTTTATCTTCAGATTTGTTTTTCTAGGAAGGAGGAAGATGCTTTTTCTTAAGCTCTCGAGAACTCTTCACTACTCATTTTGAAGCTCCAAGCTTTCGCAGACTGAAGCTGATGTTAACAGCGATATGAAACAATTCAGAGGGGATAGGCTGAAGCTTAAAGGGCCGAACCTTTCAAATAAAGCTTCAATTTCTTTTGATATCGCAATCATTATAGACCGGCTACACTTAGGATGCAATAATTTGGATATTCATTCGTATTTTTCATTCCTTCGTTAATGTTATCTTAAATAAATCATTCAACAATATTTCTCGGGAGTCTTCATTGAGCTGCGTTTTCAAGGGATTCTGATAATAAATTATTTGAAGTACAAATTTGTAACGCAAATTACTCAACGCTCGACCACTTCAAGCAACCTGAAGATGATGTGATGGAAGTCGAATTGAAAATAATGGTTCCAGCCCATAAATCAAAGGTAAAACGGGTTAGATGAGGTGACAGAACTTCCTTTCGCGATTTTCTCGATGGAATAAAAGTTTGCGACTGCTCAGCTTAGAAAAGAGCTTTTCTTATGTTTCTTAAGGTTCCAAAAAAGTTGGATTTATCCTGCATTGTTCCTCATTTTCGTTTTCACAGTGCTGCTTGTGCTTAACTTTTCTCGCATCTATAAAACGTACAAACCGCTTTAGAAATTATTGTTGCGAAAAACATTTCTCGCTCTTTTTTTGTGTTTTCTTTTTTGTTGAACAGAAATTCATTTTGAGGAAATTAAATTTCTCAAGAGAAATGAATTTACAACGAGATTTTATTAAGAGCAATCGGGGACCATCAGTTGGCTATGTCAATTTCATTTGATTTCCTGTAATTACGGTTTCGAAAGCTTTTTTTTCTGTATTGACGAATGGTCCTCCCACTTTAATTAAAACATCGATTTCCACCGCTTTGTTGGCGCTTTTGTTTCACAATTAGAAGTTTAGTTTGTTACATTACACTTTTCCATTCATAAGTTTCTGTTTGTGAAATGATTTTCTTTGTTGTAGACATTTTCCACGAACGAGCCGCCCGGAAAAATTGTTTTCTTTTCATTACAAAATTTTTATCTAAATGAATTTCCTTTGAATCCAATTCACGATCGACATCGTATGCTTCGTCAGAGTCAAAATATTGTTCCTGACTTTTCTCATACTTTTGAGCAATTAAAAATGTTTCAAAAGCACTTCTCTTCCGTCAAGATAATAATATTCGCTAAAATGAAAACAGTGCTTCTTGCAAATTCGACATTTGAACAGAGAAAACTTTTCATTCTATACTTTTTGCTGCCGTGAATAACGACGAAGCCTCTCACAATCCAAATTGAGTTTATTATGCAAATCAAGACAAACTTTAGTCTCGCATATAATAATTAAGCAAAGTTCAAGCTACATAAGAGTTAATAATTTATAAGAAATTTCTTGTTATGCGGAGTTTTCGTTCCTGACATTGACGAAAGAAAATAAATTAAAGGTTAATCATAAATTAAATGTTCTATTCGCTGATCGTGCACTTGTAGCGAAAATCTCTTAGACGGATAAGGAGACAAAGCTGTTGTATTGAGTGATGTTGCGCTTAAGAATATCGGCACAAAGCCCAAGGACTCGCTCGAATCTAGCGCGATCCAGTTTGACACATTTAAGAGGCGAGCGTGCGATGACTGTGGCAGCACGTGGGCGATCCAAGAGCAATGCAATCTCCCCGAAGTAGTCGGATGGTCCCAAGCGTCCAACTTCTGATGGCTCTTCGTTCTAAACAAAACAATGAAAAGGAAAAGTTTTAATTTCATTTGCGTTTACATTAAAGGTTTGTCTTCTCACTTCTCCTCTTTGCTGCAAGACAGTCGCACAACCTTCAACGATAATAAAGAAGTCGTTTCCGGGCTCGCCTTGCTTTACAATCGTCTCGCCATCTTCAAAGCTTACGGTCTCCAAAGCATCAGCAACTGTCAGGCGTTCCCATTTATCTAAACTTTCTAATATTGATACACGCGACAGGAACTCATCGTACATTTTCCGTTTTCGGATTGTTGATCCCATCAATATTCTACGATATGAGTCGCGGTCGATTCCCCAAAGCTTAACGTCGGTCTTTGCACGAACCTTAGAAAGACGAAGGATGTGAATGACTTATGAGGAGGGAAAGTTTATGAAAGGGACTTACTGTCGCCGCTCGTGGTGTTCCGTAGATGAGAGCGAGCTCTCCGAAGCTTCCACCTTCTCCAATTGTCGTCACCAACTCTGAATTCACAAAGACCTGAAAGAGTAATCAAATTTAGAAAAAAAAACTTTTTCTTTTAAAAGTAACTTCCGACTCCGAGTCATCAGACATCAACAAATTTAATTACTAAACCCCGAATAACTTGTTTGCGGTAGAAACTTTTTAGGAGACAGAAACTTTTCCTTTGATTTAAATTTTTGTGAAAAGTTTGAGGCCAATGAATAACTTTTAATGCCTAACCAACCTCAACTTCGCCTTGATCAAGTACGTAGAAGTTATCGCCTTCGTCTCCTTGCTGAATGATAGCTTCTCCAGGCAGGCAATTGAACGGGAACATTGCGTCAAAGATATCCGAGCGTTCGTTTTCATCTAAATGCGAGAAGAGCACGTTTTTGCCAATTGCTTTCGCAAGTGCGGCCATCGTTTTGTAATCTTTCGGGACAACCTATGATTGATAGAAAATGTCAGAAGAAATCCAATTAGTCGACAGGTTTGAGCTTACTTTTTTGACATAGCTAGTTGCATCTTCTTCGGTCACTGGCTCCGCTGAGAAAGCACCACGTCTCCTAACTGGTGGTTGCGAAGATGGCGGCATCGGACTTAAGTCTTCACAGTCATCGGGACTCGTCGCCTGTTGTTTGTTTGCATCTAATTTGGCTTGTTCCTGCAACAAGAATAAAAATCGAATGGCACGTTTAAATTTTTTTGTTGACTCATTTCCATTTAAATAAAAAATTTCAAAGTTTAAAGAGCTCGGATGAATAGGAATTTGCTTGTTTTTGCTAACGAGGGAAGTCACATCATTGGCTCATCTCAAATAAAAGAAAACAATCACAATGACGCAATGAATATTAATAGAATCTTAATTGGATGTTAAACGTTGCAATCAATGAAGCTCGTTTAATTGAAAGATGGAAAGTGTTTCAAGTTTTTGCGTCGCTACTTCATAAATCAATTAATTTCTCAACTTGAAAGAAAGAATTGATCAAAAGATAAAGAAATTTCCGAATGAGATATCAAGGTTAAGCATCTGGGAATGTGCCAATCAATTTTTCTCTGTTATCTATGTGAAAGACCTTCAAGCCATGAACATTAATAAATTGTCGACCTTTTAATTTCAGAAGAAACCTTCTGTTGATGAAATAATAACGAAAGCCAGAGACACTAAAGTCAGAGAGACAATTGGACCTTTCAATTAATTAAGCTCTTTTTGTTCGTCAGCTAATGGCTGCCTAATGGTTTCTCCGAAACGAGGAGCATATAATTAATTAATTCGATTGAAAGAGATACTCGCCATTCTCATCGTTGTTAAAGATCCTTGACTTTTCAATTTCAATCATCAACTCAAAAATTTTAACTCACTTGAGTTTTATATAGAAGCCAAACAACTCATGAAAGTTTTCCAATAACGAGAACATCTCGCGAAAAGCTTTTAATCTTCTTCGTAAGCTCCTGTCTAACTTGGAAGGAAGGATTTTCTATTATTAAAATAACTCGAGATCTCTGATCTTCCCCATGCAATCTAAAGAACTTGGAATTAAACTCTCGTCAGCAATGAGTGTTTTCATTTTCCACGAAGCTTTACATCAACAACCAACTCATTCAGAGCTTTCAACATTACTTCGAATAACTCAGAGCCAATGACGTCTGAGGAAAATTCGGAACGTAATTAGAGAACCGAAATAGTTTCAATTTCTCTATAAATTAGGAAAAGTAATTAAAATTTAAGTGGAACGATGATGACGATGTTGGATTTTAATGAATTCCAATGATTTTAACTCGGCAGTTGGTTTTATTTAAAGCACTTGCTGGTTGTGCTGTGTGCATGTTAATAAAATTTATAAACTCTTAATTTATTCAAATTTCGTCAGTCGAGAATTTCTATTTAACTCAGTTCAAGAGAATTTTTCATGAAAAATTCAACATAAATGTTGTTGCTTTAATCCCACACGAACCGTAAACAACGCCGATGGAGTACAACGAAAACTCGTTTCATCTTTCCTCTGAGACTTGTTGCTGGATGTGACGAAACACACTTAACGGAGCATCGATTAAAAATCGCCCCTCATTACGTGAACTCACATGATGAAAAATGCGGATACTTGTTGGATGTGAAAAGAGAATTTTCCTTTCACACCTTAAACGTATTCCACCCATGGTCCCATAAATATTTGTGAAACTCGTGGGAGCGCCTGAAGGAGTTTCAACTTTGACATTCCCGTAAATTAATTTTATTTCAGTGGCCTCATTTTCTGCCATAAGATCCAGAGGAAACTCGACATATGTACACAGCTCATTTTCTATTTGGATGGCTTTCCAATCCCGATGCGATACACAGATTTTTAATGAAAAATTCACTCGCAAGTAGGAGGTTTGCCAACATGCTCGAGCTTCACATTATCGCAATTAAATCCTTTGAACTTTTTAGCTTCGAATGATTGCAAAAAACTATTTTTCATGTGGAAAAGCTTTCAGAGGCTTGCGGTGATTCACGGCGGGATGTTTGAACATGAAATGTGCATTAAGAGAGTTTTTAAATCATTCTAGCGATTGAAAAGCAATCCGAAGATAATCAAATTGACATTGTCGTCTACAACTCATTCTGAAGTCTACAAGCTGTTCGAGTGCAATCGAAGAAAAATAGTTGATGTCAAAAAGGCGCCAATTGTTTTTATGATGACGCAAGCAAAACGAATTACAAAGACAGCGGCACGCTTCGAAGTCGTCAATTTTTATTGTCGTTGGAAATATTAAAAAGAAATTTATGAAAATTGGTTTTTTTTTCAAGATTCACCAGAAAATTGATTCAAATGCAAAGAATTTTTTATAAACACGAAACATGAAAGATTTTCAGTGGAAAATGCAAAAATATTTTCGTGAATCGTTAACTTTTCATGAATTCATTCTTTTTTTTGCTTCTCATCATTTATTTATTTCGGAGAATTTTCATCAACTCATTCGGGTTTTCCAATGAATTTTCACACGCATCGTTAGTCAGAAACCGAGAATAAAAAAACCCGTCGCTCAATTCTCTACGATCAGATAAACGAAATGAAACTGTTTGATTATTTCAAGCGCACGCCATAAAGTTCACATCACAACCACAGAATTTAAATGAAACTTTAAATTAAATGTTTCAAACAAAGCTTTCATCACAATCAAATGCAATTGCTTTAGGATAATTGAAATCGATGTTAGAGCGAAACGAGAGAGACAGTTTGACTCCAATTCCAAATTTTAATTGAACAAGATTTGCATGATACCGTTAACAAAGGCTTGTATCGTGCATGGAGTTGTCAGTGTTATCGCACATTTCGAATGCAGAATTCGTTATTTAAAACACAGCTGCTGCTCAAAAACAGAAAAACCAAACAGCTTGTTATGAAAGCTCGCACATCCCCAACCCGCATCTTCCGAGAATTTTCATGAAAACTTTTGCCATGTTGTCGACCTTTTAAATAATCATTAGGCATCCCATTTATTCCTTTCCTAAAGGTTTGTTGACGAACGCCACATACCGGATATTGGATGGAAAAATCAAATTCCGAGAAGACGAAGCTACTGACGTTTCCGTCGCAAGGTTTCAGCGGATTTCTCTTCCTTTCAATTCTTTTTAGGAGAGATATTCAGCGAAAGTGCTCTTAAAAGAGAAATCTCGGAAATCTGTTTTCGTCTGAATCAATTTGTGTAAATAATCGCGAAACCAAACTGCTCCCATTACGCCCGATGAATTGAATTAACGGCCAAGTGTCACACAAAATAGCAATACGAACACTAACCATGTCGCATAATCCATTTAGCTACGAGAGGTGGAGAGGAGCATTGAAGTAGTAAATTCTCATCGTGTCATGCTTGTAATCAAAGAAAATTTTATTATCAAATCTACTGACGGCTTTGTCGCATTGATTTTCCTGAAGGAAGGAGCGAATTATACATAGCACGCGCGTTTTGATTAAATTTATATTGTTTCATGACGGCACACTCGCCTTTTCGGACAAAACTATTTATAGAGTCGATCTTTATGTGCGAAGGCATTTACTGAAAAAAAAAGCGACAGCGTTTGTTGATTTCAATTTGGAATGTTTTTGGCACGAGCGGGTGAATGGAAGTGCGCGATGTTAAAATGTTTTCATTTTTTGTTTTGGGAAAACTTCTGAAGTTGCCACTTAAGGGTTAATTAATGATTTAATGATAAAACCCTCTGTCTCTCTCTCACAGCTGTTGCGATAAGAAATATTGAAAGTTGCTGAGGCGTTAAGACTTCAAGAGCCGACAATAATTGAAAGGAAAAATTATTTTTAGATGAGAAAAGTTATAAAGTTTTATTAATAATTTTCCACTTCTTTACCTCACTCATTTTCCACGATTAATTTTTCAGTTCTGACGATGTCGGTGAGTTGATATTTTTCTTCTATTTTTAATTTCTTCAAAAGTAGAAGTGACAATGTCTTCTCTTTTTTCCTTTCAGATAATTTTCAACAACACAAACTTCTGCGGTTTATCACGTAAATTTTCTGTTTCTCCTCAAAGTTCTCACTTTTATTTTCAGACAGTCAACTTTGCTTGTTCAACTAATTTGTCAACAGAACTTTTTAAAAGAAAAGCACAGAATAAAAATTGTGTCACTAACACTTTTACTTATAAAACAAATCAAGACGACTCCTTTGAGTCTCTCTCAAGCAAATCGTTCGACCGATAATTGACTGCAGATATTGTCAAATGTGTCACTAATGTTATTGTAATCTTCGTCGTGTTTACAATCTCCGTCGTGTTTACAATCTCCGTCTAATGTCAATTGCCGGTCAATCGTATGCTCACGTACTCTTATCACTTTTCAGTTCCAACTACTTTGAAGGTATCTCAACGAGTGAGAAAAATTTATTGCTCACTTGAACTGCTCACGTCCGACAATAACGAGAATGAGCGCGAAACTGAAGTGAAATATTGTGAATGGAGAAGAAAAATCTTTGTCTCGAGAACGGAGCTACTCACAGAATAACAGAAAAAAAATAAAGTTTAAATATTTTTCCCACACGAATCTCTCATCGTTCGCGACACGAAACATTTTCCGTCGCTCGGGCGCTCCAAGTCAAACACCAACACAGATAAAAGAAGCAGAGGAGAACATTGTTGCTGAGTGTGAAACGGCTGTCAGACTTAGGATAACTTTGGCATTAAGTGAACGTTTCAGCGACCGAACAGCAGAAGAGGAGTTTGGCAAAATGAAAGAGAGAGTTAATGAGAAAACTTTATGAATCGTGAAAGGAATGGAAACTTAAGAATAAAATATTTTATTCATCACTGAAATGAATATTCATGCAATTATGAGTCGCCCAAGGAAATCGGAGTGGAAATAAATTTCCAATCATTCGTTGTCCAAGAAAATATTCTTCGACGAATTCTTGGTAAAAAAAGTAATGAATTCATTGAATTGAATTCAATAATAAAAGCTTACTTGAAAATGAAGGATAAAGACGATGTTTATCACAATTTTGCATTCATGCGAACAGAACAGGAAAGAAGAAAATCTCAATTGCTTAGCAGCGACTGAGATTTCCCCTAAACATCCTTTCACAAAAATGAAATGATTTAATCATCAAGCGAACAATTTTGTCATCAAACCATCATTATTCATAAGAAAGCAGGAAAGAAAAAACTTCCACCCTCTGTTGCCGTCTGAAGCTCATTGAATATTTAAAAGCTTCCATCAAAATTCCATTCGGAACAAATAATGAAGACACGATAGAAAGGAATCAAGTGAAAATGAGATTGTTCTATACAACAGCTCGCCTATTATCTCATTTACACGTCACCATCGTTATTTGCCTTCAAATTACAACCCACAACCACTTCGTCATCAGAAATCTTTTCGGATCAATTTCATTTGATTATGCGTGGAAATGTTTTCCAACATTAACTAACGATAAAGAGCTCAGTCTCGAAGACGAGGGCGTATGTGACATTAACCCGACACGAAGCGTTGAACAGAATATGGAAACCTTCTTTGTTGGACATGTGTAGAAGCTCTCACTAGAAAATAAAATCAAATCGAAGATCTTTTGAAGTGCAAACACGTCCAGCACTTCAATCAATAAATAGAAAAGTTTCCGAAATCGTAATAAAGGGAACGTCACTAAACGTTAAAATTGGAACATAAGTGAGCTCTGTCATTAATGATTAAGGATGATATGACGACAATAAAAGCTTACAAAAGTGGAGAAAGCACATTAAGGACACGCGTTGAACTCTCAATATTAACTTTTCGAACACCAATTCATCATCATAAACATTCGTTTCCAATTCTAAATCAAGCACTGCACTCAAACACAAAGCGGATCCGATGCCGAACACTTCAATCATAAAGATGATTGATTCCTCGTCGCTCCTCATTTCACTTCACCTTGAGATCCAATCGATCATTGTCAGCGAGGATTGCTCGTAGGCGATTGTGTTAGACGATAAATTGCCAATTAATTAGAAAAAGGAAACAAGCCTTTCCGTAAATCGACAGTGACCTAGGTGAGTTGTATGATATTAGGCCGCGGCAACTTGATGGACAGGAAAACAAGTTTACAGTTGTGGTTGAAAGAAGCTATTTGTAGCAAGAGCCAATTAAGTTATGCTTCGATAACAAGCGACCCTCACCCTGAAATATGATTTGGTTTGTTTACCAAGCTCATTACCTCAGGGAAAGTTATATTGAAAAGGGAAACATCTTTGCCCTAGTGACCGTCATCTAACAAAGCTCGCGGCAAATTTCTAACAACAAGACATAATATCGCACCATCATCTGATGACAGGATATCATGAAAGAACCTTAAACAACAATCAAACTCACCAGAGGCAGAGTCAGCATCGTTTGTTTCTTTTTCAATTAACTTCTTCCGACGCAAATTCACAAGTTTTGCCAAAAGTTTCTTTCTTTCGTAGTTTTAACAAGCGTTTAGTTTTGTCTTAGTTTTGAATGTCAGTAACCGAATTCGATAAGCTGTAATTGCGTTACAAATATCAAACAACAGTAATTTCTATGTTAAACGAAACGATAGTCATCGGCGAAGAAAATTGCTTTTTGTCTAAAAACTTTTTCGAGCTTTTTCCATTGAAAGGCATTTATCGCGTGAAAGGAAGTGGAAAATGCGATCAAATCAGAACCAAGACGAATTTCCCGCGACATTCCTTTTAGCAGCTAAAAACCAAATGTCTAAGGAGATCAGAGAAGGCTCGTCGAGCATTTCAACACGAGAAGCTCGAGCTCACAGTGAAATGTAATCAATGATTGACTCGATACGCCCTTGAGACAAAAAAATTCCTTCGTGGAAGACGTGAATTTCTTTTCTACGCCAGGCACCGATTACCCGCACGCAGTTTGAGTTGAAACCCGTCGATTATTCTCCCATCTCCATCAATTTTCACACCCATAAAGCAGTCTCCGCTTTTGAAGGATTTCACAAAGAACTCGAAAAAGAAAAGAAAACGTCGCAGTCTACTCTTCTCTTTCAACCTCACAACTAATCATCAACAACCACAACCTCAAGTTTCTCCAGCAAGTTTTTCGCTGACGTCAATGGAATGAGGAACACGAACGTTTTTGACATTCTTTTGCTTTTTCCTCTGTTGCTGCTTGTTGGCTTTTCATGATCCATTAAAGCCTAGCTTTTGCATGCGTGACTTCACAATTCAACTAATCTTCCTCCTGTTAAGCTTCAAATATTTGAACTTTAAAAGCTCCTGAGCTTCAAAACCCGGAGAGCCTTAAGAGTTCTCTCCCCAACTTTTCATAATGTCATTCTGCCCAACCCAAAGCTTAATATTATTTCAATTAAATAAAGTCTTTTAGAAAATTCAACCATAAGCACGAGCAGTTCAAAATATTTTTTTGAAGAATTGTTTTTCTTATGTTTAAAAGTTCGCTGAAGCACCTCAATGCTTTGAAGCATGCACAACATTTTCTCCTCTCCCTTCATAAACTTTTCTATGCCCTCGAGATATTGAATTTGCATAAGCAAGATATCAAGGAAGCTAAAGCTGAGCAACAAGAAGCTTGATTGCTGCCAGCGTCTGCTGCAGAAGATTTATATGAGATCAAGCATGTAGGAGTAGAAAGATGAATCGGAGCATTAAGTTTCTGTAATTGCGGAGATATCTACTGAGAAGATTCTACTCTTTAATTAATAGAAATCTGTTAGCTGTCATGATCCGAGCTTAGCTCTATAATACATCAAGTGCAAACTGTGATGAAGGTTTATTGTTTACGAGATAAATTAAAATTCTCTGGGATTAAAATGACACTTTTTGTTCGAAAATGAACATTAAACTCAACTGTTGTCTGAGCGACAGCAATAAAAACCATTACCGCCAGTTTCAAACCCTTTTTGTTTACTATGCGATCGAGAATGACTTTGTTTTTGTACTGTGGATATTGAATGGGTAAATAAGCTCGTCCGGAAAATATTGGAGTAACACGCACAATGCGACATCGATACGTTTTACTACTTCCCTTGTTTCTCACTTTATTGTCTACGGATTTCGGCTCTAATCATCTCATTGAATTGAATATACGGATGAGCTTTAATGAAAATAAACTTTGAGCCTTTTTCTTTTCTCCTTCGTTCCTGATCTCTATCACAAACTTTCTCTTCTCTCTTCCCCAGAAATTATTTCATTTCTCATGAAAGCAGAGACAAATCTGCAGATAAAAACCGAGACGAAGCTTTTGTTGGGTGTGGGGGAAGTAATGACGTCGTCTCTGTATGCAATACGACACGAGAGAGACTTGCTAAAGAAAAAGGTCAAGGTAGAGAGCGCCAGTCATAGAATAAGTCAAAGGAGCTTTTATGTCGATCTTTGAATGACAGCCATTAACTTTTTTTGTTTTCCTTTTATATTTTGCTATTTACTGTCGTCGTTGTGGTTGAAAGCTCATTAAATGTTTCGCGTGCTTTAATTGCGTAGGATTTATTAGGCACGTCCACGAGTCTTCTTTTCACGCACGTTTCTTTGAACTCGTCCCGATGCGGTTTATTTTCGTCGTTCACAACAAGAAAGTCTGTTAAAAATATTTTTGTTGTGTGTAGCTTCAAGCTTATAATTATTTCATTACTCTCTTTATCAAAATGTCTGTTGCTGCTTATGGCTAGAAGCGTCTAAACAAATTTAAACAAAACAATAATAATCCCCAATAATCAAACTCGAGAGCAAACAGACATAAATATTTTATTTCGTAAAGGAGTTTAACCAACTTCCCTTGAGGAGCCTTGTTGAGTATGAAAAGGCAGCAGGCGGATGAGCTCAACTGGTGAATTCACACAAGCTGAATAGAAATTGATTTTCCTATTAAAGCATTAAATTCAATATTGGCGGTGCTTGAATCAAAGACGAGGAGGAATTTTCAAGAAATGAACGAGAAGTCGAATTCAATGTGGGATTTACTCTAGAGTTGAATCAGATTGGCTTTTGATGCGAACCTATAATTTCGACATCAATTTCCCGAGAGCTTACGACCTTGGATTCAAGAAGAACTACGCAAAAGAAGCTCACAGGCGTAAAGGAAGCAAAGAAATATATTTTCTCCGGCTGGCAATTTATGCAGCACAAATATTTCTATCTATTCGTATAAAGCTTTGCGAGTCTCTAGGAAATATGTTAATAACTGAAAGCTTTTATAGTCGACTGGATAAAATCGTAATGACTCGCCTAATTAATATCATTTCTCTCTCATGGATTTATGAGTGTAAATACGTCCACTTAATGGACATTTGCTGTAGAAGGAGCATAAATATGAAAAGGCAATTTCGATCGTCGTTAAGTCGAAAGCTCTGACAATTCTCGAGGAGATTTCTGCCTCAATTTCATTTAACGTGTCGAGGGTGTAAGCATGAAACATAATCGAAGTGCTGTGACCGTTCCAAGTCTCTTCCTTCTGCTTTTTTTCGTTCGATTTTATGTCAAATATTTGGGGGATTTTAATCCGAAGGAAAATGTGCTCTAATGGGGAACGTTATTGCCTTATCAACATTTGAAGTGGACGAAAAAAATTTTGAGAGGCGAAGTGAAAATTGCTTCATAAATATCCGTTTTTTTCTGGGCTCAAACAACGAAATTGTTTTCCTGACGACAATTTTCAGTCCATTAAGCATTTAATAAAAATTGTCTCGCGCTGTCACAACGCCATATGCACATTGGAGCTTCGCTTCAACGTTAATTGCTTGAAAATTTAAACGTCCGTTTGGAAAATTTCCATTTCTCACGAGATATCTTAAAGTCAAAGCTCTTGATCTCCAATTGGGGCCTTGAAATTTTCCGTCAACAAGCAATTATAAAGGAAAAATATGTCACTGGCATGTTTGAGAAATCGATAATACAATTCTTCCCTCGCTACTTGAATGATTAATATAAAAATAGAGAAAAAAAAACAATTTAATCCGCTTTAAAAGGCTGTTTTGAAGCTCCTCAAACGCTTTGTCATATCAAGCTGTCGTTGAGGACAAAAGGATCAATTTTCCATTCATGAGAAATGTTTTCTCATGCTGAATTTTCCGATAAATTTCTGTATTGCTCTGTGAGATAGATTTTTTTTCCATTCTAGAGATTTCTTTTCTTATTTTTTTGTTACTCGATATGCTAAAACATTTGAGCTTGAGGATATTGTAAGTTTGTTCAAATTAAGCGTAAAACTTTTTGGCGTATTTTCTTCACTGATGACCCGTATTCGTTTCTTGCCGCTACTTGATTTATCGCATAATTTAATTCAGTTAATCTCATAAAGCTTTCATCGTGTTTGCATTTTTCCAGTTCCGCGCGACGGATGTTTATCTTACCCCACGTCAAAATGAAAAATTATAGCAATAAATCAAACATTCAGTTCAAAAACACACTTCGAAGAAACTGTTTTCTTCTTTGGCACACTCAATTTCCACTCGTCTTAAATGATTTGCATTCACTCGCAGACTTTCCAAGGAAAATAACTAAATCTTAATCGGATTCACGAGGAAATTCAATTAGTTCTTTACTTTCAAACGCTCACTTCAAACGTTATGCCTTAATCAATCATGAGAAAATGTTCCTTCAAGGCTTAATCAAGTTCACGAGAAACTCAGGCTTAATTCACTTGCCTATTAATTTTCCTCCAAGAGCGAGCGAGAAAAATTTCAACTCTATGGCGTCACTGAATCGAGTATAATGAAAAATGATTTTTTGTCGAAAAGAGAGAAGGAAAACGCTTTCTCAACGCTTTTCATGTTGCTCGACATTGAAATTTTCCCGATGTTTGGTTTTATTCTTCTCGCTCTCAAGCGAAAAAGGGAAAACTCGGGGAAACTGAGAAAGTAAGAGCGAATCTAGTGAGCATTGCGCAAGGTTTGTTATTGTTTTTCAACCATCGTCGTCCTCAGCATATGAATAAACCGAGTAAAGCACGAACATCAACATCTGGCGAGCTTTAAGAGAAAGTTTCTCTCGATGGCGAGAAAATGGAGCGAGCTTTTCATTCAGGAAAATACGAAATCACAATGTGTGGGTGAGAAAGCTTTCACATTTCAGGGTTTCGATAAAACTTGGAGAATTCCATATTAACGATCAATAAACAACGTAAATTTCTAATGGCAACCATCGCAATATTTATTATCAGTTGCGCAATTTAATATCCATATTCCTAAAGATCGAAGATTTTCAATTTTTTCGAGACGATTTAAGAAGGACGAAGCGAAAGTATTCGTTTCCCAAATGTGTGTTTGATGATTAATGTAAACAAAACGTTCCTCGCACCGAATGTTTGTTTTACTAGCTCGTCACTTGTTGGCAGATCGTAAAGCGTAGAAAACCATTATGAAAAGTGAAAGATGTTGTTGAACTTATGTTGAAGCTTAGACGACAATTTTGATTGAGGTGAGGGCGGCCAAAGCCTCAAAGCAATCCGCCGACAAGGGAAAGGGAAAATAAAGAAAATTCAGAAATTGAAACCAGCGAGGTCTGGCGAAATCTGTTGTTTTTTTCGTGAATATTTCATGAGGAAAAGCCGTGGAAAATTTTCATGTTATGCAAACATATCCGCTGTTTATCCATCAAGAAGTCAATTTCCATAATGAAATTTAATGATTCGAACTTTGGTCCGGAGAGATTTGGAGACATTCTTCCAACACAGATTGATGGGATTTCTTTATCATTCGCTGGTACATTGAAGAGTGCTTGAGGTTCAATTTTATTCGCCATTAAGTGGCAAATAAATCAAATTTTTTCCCCAACTGGTGATGATGATCATCAATTTAAGTGGAATTGCTTCTTCCCTCCTGAAACACCAGAAATTGCGTGTTTTCTTTATGCCAACGACAGGCGAGTCTCAGATGTACAATGCTTTTGTCCGCCCACACGTTGTGTGTAATTTTTTAAACTGATCCAGATTGAAGAGGGAAATAAACAAAAGTTCTTCAAATGAAAACGAGATGGGAAAAACAAAACGAAATTATCGTCTTCATCGCGAGCCGGTTGCTAACAGTCGGAAACTTATTAGCATCGACGTGAATTATTCATTAATTGATGAAGCGCGTCGAGCAAGCAATTTCATCTTTTGTAACAAACTCATCAGACGCGACATGTGTCACCAAAAAAAAAATTGCGATCGTCGAAAATAATTTTTTCTGGCAAAGACAAATTTTCTCGCAGCGCGTTTTTCCATTATAAAAAAAAAGTTAATTGGAGAAGATTAAAACTTGGAAAATGCCTCTCGCAAGAAGAAATTTATTGGCTCGAATGTTTGGCGCTAGCCATAAATTGAAAACTATAAAGCGCGAAGTGCAAACAACAAAGGAATTAGCAAAATCTATAAAATACGCGTCATCGGGTTGTCTCGCGTGGGATGATGTGCTTGGATCGAATTGCTGGTAAACGACGCGAGAAGATCAAAACAATGAATATCGCTTGGTTCTATGTAATTAAAGTTAATTTCGATGCGATAAAAAAACAAACAATCAACTGTTTTTCGGGGTGGTAAATGACACGATGACTAACAGGCATGTTACGACCTTGTCAAGTGCGATGAACGAAGAATTAAACAAGGCTTTGATTAATTGAGAAGGACTTTCTGACTTTCGATGTCACATTCAATTAGCAAAGTTCATGTGACGCTCATCATTGTACACAGCGGACAGCGAATTTGCTCAATTGACATTCGACTGGACGTTGGGCGGCAAGTAAGTTAAATCAACAGAGATTCAAACAAATGGTCTTTTAATGATGCAAGAACTCTATCGTCGCAAGCGCGTCTACTAAATCTATTCATTGTAAAGTGTACTCACTCGTTCTAATTTTTGAAAGTATTGTCGAAGGAACGTCACAGGATTATCTGGTCGAAAGACACACAGCTGCACGATCGCGTCTTTCAATGTTTTCTGTATGCCTGAAAAACAAAATCACAATTAATTTGTTGTAGTGACAAGGTTCACGAAAGGTGGCTAGAGAACAAATTAGTCATCATTATCTTAATTAGTAAGGCAAACTTAGCAATGAGTTACGTACTGTGAGTTGATATATATTGCTCGCAATCCCTCAAACAATCTTCGTCTGAAAGATTCATTGTGGCTTCGGTTTGATCACTTTATTTCGAGTAAAATTAGAAATTCCTCCTTTTGTTTTTCACTATCTCCGATATGAAATTTAAACGAAATTTTCCAATTATTTTAATTTTTCACTGTTTCCTTCAACTGGTTGAATTTTCACGAAGTTTAGTTACGAGTTCCTAACTCAAAGAACTCCGCGAAAGGTTTTAGTTGCTGTTAAACTTTTGCAGTCATCTAAACTGGCTTCGTAAACTCTCGTCTGGATTTTAGAAATTTCGTTTTGAACTATGTCGAGGCAATTCCATAGTTGCTTCGTGAATAAGCAAATCATTTTAAATGCTATCAAATTTATGTTTTCTGAAGTTTTCTTTATTTGTTCAATTTAATTTTTAATTAATTTATTAACGAATCCTGATATTTTTTTTGATCTGAATGAGAATAATAGGAAATTCACTAAAAATCGTCGGAAGTTTTCTCCGGAATCGGCAAAATTGAACTTTGCTGTCCAGGGAAGTGAACCGAACACTTTGAACCAAATTTTAAAACGAACGAAAGCCGTTAAGCGATCATTCAATTTCGTTTAGGAAAGCTCAGAGTTTTTTTTTGATTGAAAAAAGTAGAACAAAAATTTGAAAGAAAAATAATTTTCATAAACTCTACCGTCCAATGAATTCTTCATCTCTTTTCGTACACCAACTCCTTTATTTTAGCTGAAATCAGTTTCAGCAAGTCGATCAGTCGACATGTAAATATTTCTGGAGGTTCAAGAATCTTATTGCAATGTCTTGATAAAATTTATGTAAAGCAACTTCCTTGATAGAGAATCAATGAAAATTTATGACAACACGTTTAAAAGTTTCCAACTTTGCAAATCAAATGTATGAACATTCAATAATCATTCAAATCGAACACCTGCACAAGATATTTTGTGATATATTAAGCTCTTCAAAACCATCTGTGACATCGTTTAATGAAATCAGCATATTTAAATGCTCTTTGCTTGCTCTCGAGTGCAATGAACAAGGTTCACTGAGGTGGACTTCATGAAGATGACAGTAAGGCTAACGCACCCCATATGATTCAAAGTACAAAATTGTTTATGGCGTTCGAAGGTTTCGTGCCTTGCAATCGGAATTTTAAGCGTTGAAATCTTTCATTACAAGCTATGACAACAAAAAATTGAAGTTAATGCTTGGTCAATAAGATAACGACAACGATCGGAAACTAAATATGCTCAAGACATTCCATAATTCTCGTTTTCAGTTAACATTCATGACTCGGAGATTTAAGTTGTTCTCCG
Organism: Smittia aterrima; assembly: GCA_033063855.1. Classification (NCBI taxonomy): domain Eukaryota; kingdom Metazoa; phylum Arthropoda; class Insecta; order Diptera; family Chironomidae; genus Smittia; species Smittia aterrima. The sequence goes on from CP093831.1 coordinate 5,981,438, forward strand.
TTTCGTGTTGCTGAGACGATCCAAGTTTTTCTTTGCCCGTTTATTCTCGACGCTCTTCTCAAATGCTTTTTTTGTTTACTCGATGAATTCCTCAGGTGTTTCACTGTTTCACTCGTCGCTGTGTTTGTGTGATGATCTTTTTTTTTCTTGCTGAGATTTAACGGTCAGAAAATGGCAAATGCTGATAATTTCTTAATGGCCTCATCAGAAACAATTTTCATGGAACGCCAACGACAATAAATTTAATTAACCATAACGTGCACGTCGATCGGCTTCGTCGTTTATTGCCGCGACGTTCGAGGCAAATGAACTTAAGCAAAATTTATTTTAAAATTTAGATTCTTCGACCTTCGATCGAAATTCTCTTAAACCTGTTTGGATCAATCTCATCGATTCTGGTAGACGCTGATTTATTGGTGTCGCCAACTTTTATCGCCTCGACCATAATCATTCGATTTGATGACGACATTCAGTTGATGATCGAATTTGGAGTCTTCGTCTCGAACGGTTTTAATTTGCATATATTTTAATACAAACATAGAACCGAATCAAGTCGTGAACCTTTAATTTTATTATTTTAATTGCTGACGCTATGACGAAGCAATATTTTCAGCAATTTATCACCTCATAAATAATTTACTTGTTTAAAATTCAAATATGCGCCGAAAATAAAGAATCAACAACAGTAAGCGGATGAAACCATCTCATTGTTCTTTGGTTAATTCTGTTCTCGTCGTCACGTCCTCTAACTTCTACTTGGATATTCCAAGCATAGCTCAAGATTCTTCAAACGAAGGCGCCAACAGAGACATTCTAACAACCTAAATAAATCTCATCTCTTAGCATTCGAGTATCACATTCTTTCAGCTGATGAATTTCTCAGTGTTCGACTTAAATCTTTCAAGTTCTAATGAGCTCTTCTACGGCCTCATGACTTCCATCACCCGAACAACGCGGAGAGAAAAGAAATCTGAAGAATGCCGACACGTCTTGAAGTCAATTGGAAACGAGAATGGGATGGAAAAACCACGAAAGTAAGAAAAAAATTGATGATGCTCAACTCATCTGATGACGGGAAGCCTCTTTTTTTTTGCGGCTCGCAATATTTCTGAAGTGATTCACATTGGACTTAAAGCGAAGAGGCAAAAAAAGCAAAGCCGAGATGGAGACTCTCGACCCACCATCGTCCAATTTCCTGCCGCGACTGTGTAAACCTTTCTTGCGCAATGGGCACTTTAACGATTCTCCAATCCCAAAAATCTCCGATGAAGGAAAAAAAAAGACTCAAGACATTTTTCTTCTTCGATTCTTCTTTCGTGCTCAGTTTCGTGGCCTTGTTTATTGTTCGGTGTATCGAAATTCTCAGGTGCAAGAAATCTCATTCAAGATTTTTTATGATTTTTGCTTTGTCTTGTTCGCTTCGAGGTTTTTTTTTTCTTCTCGTTCTCGGTTTCTTTCGGTAAAATACTGTTTAATGTTCATGAGAAAGCTATGCGAAGCTCCGCGGTCTGCAGAAATCAAGCGCTTCCTCTCCTCCAACGATTTTGGCTGAACACAAAAGTGGCTTAACTTTATGTGAATGGAAACTTTAAGCGGCTTAGCGCTACCGCGTCTCATCTCGACCGATGCTGTGTTAATGATGAAAAATTTTCAATCCTTTTTGTTACTTACGCTCCAGACTAACAATAAATTACAATGAGCCCACAAGAATTTCTATTAATTATCTGTCTGACCATCATTGGAATGCTCTCTCTCTCTAAACCATTTCCTTTAGGCATTTAAATCGATGATGCAAAGCGAGATGATTTCAATTCAACCACGCTCGATGAGCATTTGAAATTGATTCGATTCAATCGATTATGTCGGACAATAATATTCAAGCTTAACATTCCGTTGGCGTTCAGCTCATCCCAACCCTCACATAAATGGTCCATTGTCGAGTTGTGACTTACGTGGGAGCAAGAGCATAACGAAGAGTTCTCCCCGATGGCCGATTCCAATTAAATTCCATTGTAATTTTCGAAGCGTTCTCGTCTCGTCGGTTTGAGTTGATGACCACCCAGAGCTACATATCGTTCATGTTTTCGCCGGAAAATGTTTCTCAGTTATTTTTTTTTCGTTTCTTATAAGAACGGACCCCAACCGGAGAAAATTATTGAAATTACACACATTTTGTAACATGTTCCTCTTCCTATTCACGGTTTCGCTTGTTGTTGGACCACCAACAGGATTTCTCATCTTATTTCATATTTATGAGTTAAAATTTATGATTTGAAACGGTGACTCAGTCACTGTCTATCACAGGTAGCCGTCGTGGAATTCTCAGGTGTGCCTGAGTGGGTTTTGATCTCGATCACAATCCTTTTTCTCTCTCTTCGTTCGTTGCATAACAATTTCAGATTCATTAAGTCATTTTCGATGGTTCCAGCAAACACAAATCACTCAATTCTAAAGTAAACAGTCATTAACGATTCGAAGGCTCAGTCAGTGTTGGAGGCGAGCCGAGAAAAAGGACGAGAACGAGATTTGGGAAATTATTTAATATTTGTTCCCATCAAACATGCATCCAGTTGAAAGGAATTGTTTGTTGTTCTTGTGTAAGAGTTGCCTTCATAGAAAAATTATCTTCCACTTCTCACCGTCATCACCAAGCCTACCTGTTATCCAAAAGCAACACATAGATCTTTACAGTGCTTTAAAAATTGTTTAAATGGATCGGAAGACACTCAAAAGAATCAATTCCAAGAATTTTTTATGAATGAAACGTGAAAGGAGAGACAGAGACTGTTGAGCAATGGAATTCTTCTGTTAGTTGTTTGGTGTTAGTTTGAAAATTAGAAGAACGAACATCGAGCTTGAGATAATCATAGATTTGAGGATGAAGAGAATGAAAGATTTGAATGCGGTGCAGGAGAGATAAGAGACACTTGAAGAGTTAACGACACTGCGTTGGTGTTGAGACGGCATCTCTTCTAGTTGGGATTTAAACAAGATTTTAATTGGAACGATTCGTAGACTAACAATCACAAAGTAGATTTACTTGAAAGCATGGATCTCCAGTCGTTCAACGAATCCTTGTTCTCTTAAGAGCTTTAGCGAACATTAAATCAATAAATTGAATGAAAGTTGAAGTCATTGAATGTCCAATTAATTTAACAACAAGACTGATCAAGTCATTGAGTATTAAGTTGCTGAAACGAGTTAGAGGAGCTTCACTTTCAAAAGTTTAATTGAATCCTTGTTAAATCTGCTCAAACCGTGACCTGCTATTAAGTCTTGTTCAATCGTGTCTAGCTTTTCTTTGTTACTCGATTGTTGAACTATTTATTATTGGATTCGAGAGATTTCTTCACAAGAAGTGATTCCAATCGAAGTTACATCGTTTTCATTCCCATAAGATCAAGTTCTCTCTTTGTGATCGTGTTCATTTTATTATGTTTCTCGCTCATTGGGGGCTTTTAATTTAATTTCGTGGCTGTTGGTTTCCCAAAGAAATTTGAGATTCATGATCTTTGATTGCCGTGTCTTTCTCGGACTGATGGGCAAGTTCTCGTCCATTCACGATGCTTTTAAATAGAAGTCGACAAGTCTCTTAATGAATCGTCTTGAACGAGATAAAGAATTGGACATTTCAAGTCTGAGATGTTGTAGTGTTGATAAGAGTTGTGAGATCAAACAACTGACTTCATGTTTATCAAGTTTACATGAGACGCGTATAAGGTTCGTTAGCAGCTTTCAACTGCAACATGAGTTACGACCTTAAAATGTTCTCGAGAGCCACAGAAATTCATTTCTCAAAGAAAATCTTCAGATAAGCCATTTCTGAGAAGCGAGTTTCTTAACTCTTTTCCATTTCTGTAAACTCATTAATTTAAACGAAACTGAACAAGGCTTTATGTCGTTCAAAACATTGAAAAATTACATTTCTGCCCGTCGAGTGCAGAACTGCAGAGAGCGCATGAAGATAAGCTTGAAACGAGCAGTAAAAATAAATTCCTGCTCACAGCGAAACAAATGTTTTCATCGTCTGTGCGCTTTTATTACTTGAAAGTTTGAATAAACCAGAACTTCGCGAAAAGTTTCTTGGAACTTGCTGTACTCAAAAAATTCTTTCGACGACTTTCGCCAACAAGTCTCTCAATTCAAGAGCCAAAAAGAACAATTAACTATCAAGTCATCTCCTTTAGAGCCGTCGCCAATCACTTTAAACCTCTCAATCTTAATGGAAATGACAGACAGCGAAATCCTCAAGCGCTCAATTTTTGCGAATGTTAAAACGAAATCTTTTTCCATTCAGCTGTGGCTTGTTAATTTTTTATTTTGGTTCACACAGGTGTTCATTCTCCCATCGTCGTCATTCTTCGTCGCTCATAACTTCGTTTTATTGTGAACATATTTTATTTCACCGTTTCGCTAAGAAAACGAGCAATTGAGTAACAGTTGGTTGGCGATGATCAACTCCCACGTGCAAAACCAGAAATAAGTTAACTGCAATCGACAATAAAGGAGCGTTTCTGTCGCTGAGCCATTGTCGATTGACCTTCGTGATCATGTTGTGCAAAAAGGTGAAAGAGATTCTGATCCGTCAAGACAAAAAAGACAAATAATCTCTCATGGGCCACCGTCATTGATGGATTTGTTGGTTTACTTATGAAGTCTCATTCTGATGAGCAATTTCTCGCTTCCTTAGCCTCGAGGAATTTTCCGTTGTCGGCTCCAAAATCCAATCGGAGTGTGGGAAGATTTATGAAGCATAGACGAATTTTTCTTCTCTCAAAATGGAAATAAATTTCTCAAATAAAGAAAAATGTTCTTTGTTATCATCGCTGCCTTATTTGAATGTTTCTCCAGCCTCGGACCGCTGCGTCTGAAATTAAAGATCAATTGTTTCATCTCGAGAAGCTCATAAACAGTCATTGTTGATGATTATAATAAAATGTTTATGGCGATTGCGGCGTGGTTGGTTGGTCGTAAACTCAGTTCTTACATCAATTTATTCACATCGAGTCGAGAAGAATTTATTTATGTTTTTATGTTGAGATTGTTTGAGTTTAATGATATCCACTAAAGGTCAATTCGAGAGGGGAATATGGAAATTGCATGCACGTGAAGTCTACTCGAGATAATTTGATGTGATTTGACTATTGTCGGCCACTGAATTATTGCGACCATTGTCTCCAGTTGAGCGACAATCGTTGACTTTTTTTTTTGCTTTCCCAAGCGTCGCTAATTCATCAAACGAACGAGCTGTCAAACGATCACTTGACGGTTGCCTCGGTTAATAAGAAGGCGGCAAAATAAAGAAAATGATTTTAAGGCTCTTCACCTTACCGCTGATGTCAACGAGACAACAAAAGCCGATGCATCACATCGTCCCGAAAAAAAAAACTTCTTAACACATGACTTCAACTTTAATTGCTATGCTTTCACGTCTCAAGATTCTTCATTCTTCTATGTACTTAAAGAACCAAGCATATCCAAATATAGACAACAACTTCACCTTACCTCACATCTCATAACGCGTTTTCTCTCCTTTGAGGTCGGAATTTCTGTCTCGCTTCAAGATTTATTTTTCAGCGCTTTCAAACTTTTCCTTTGAGGCTCATTCTCGTTTAATTCTTCTATCACTTTATGAAAAAGGCAAACATAATGAACTAACAACTACAGGCGGTAAGGGAGGTTGAAGTCTGGCTGATTGCAGTGCTAGAACTTTTCAGTTGAAATGAAGAATAACAAATTAGAATCTCCTAGCAAATGAAGCTTTGCAAGAGTCGTTCGGCAACTGTTCAGCATCTCGTTACTGTTGTCTTCTGAATTTTTGTCGGAAAGTTTAAAAAATGTTAATTTTGAATTTTCTAATTAAGAAACTTTGAAGTTATGAAAATTATTTTAGCATCACCAAAAAATAGATTCATTCAATTACTAACGAATTTATCTGGCAAACAACAGTTTTAACAGAAAGTCTGCATGTGCGTTCAAAGCTTGCAAATAAAAATCTCTGATCTTTTATGGCCGCAGTCGCCGTTTTTTTTCTTCTGTCGAGTATTGTTGGTTCATCTCGTTTGCTATCCGCTGTTTTCTTTTGTGGTTTTCTGTTTTCGATTTTATTCCGATGCAGGTGTTACAAAGACTGAGCGGCGCTCTCTCGCATTCCATTGTTTCGTTAGTCCGTGTGTGTATCGAGAGATGTTGCATTCACAATTTGATTGCGGGCATTAAATGGCTCGGTTCAGGCCGGTAAACAAGCTATCGCGAAGACTTCTCATACGATCGATCGTCTTGTGTTTTCGTTTGCGCTTCGGATTTTTCACAAGTCTCGCTTAATCATATTCTGTTGAATTTTTTAATGTTCATTCCTTCGTTGTTTATAGTCCGTTCGTTTATCGCCGTTCGTTAGTCCAATGCTTGCTACGCTTGATGCATGTGAAAAAGGATTTTTATACTTTTCCACGACTCTCTCACTCGCCGCTTGTTGCCTTGTCGTAAACATGAGACAGAGATTTACTTTTCACGTGTGGACTTGTTTTCTTTGTTGAACTCAAAGTCTGCGAATTGAAAGGGACAACGCAAATGCGGGTGGAATGGAACGTGAATGTCAAAGAAGATTCGTTCAGCTCGTCGAGCCGTGCCTTTGCCATAAATTTAAATGTTCTTTTCATCTCGACTGAACTAGATTATAGTCAAAGACGGATGGATATTAAATCCACAAGCACACCCCGTGATCTCAAACCGCAATCAAATATCAAAATCTCGTGGAATTATTCAAATTAGGTTTAAAAATATCTTTGGCAATTTCTTCATTATTTTTAGACGATGAAAGAAGAGAACTCCGGTTCCTTAGCAGTCCGTTGGCAGCAAATGAATTTAAATGATTCCACAATTCCCACAAATTGACACCTCGCGAATATTTTATGCAAATTTGTGAATGTTTTTGAAATATTTGAGCCGTTAGAGATGACAAAGCTGCTGCTATCGCAAAAGATTAACCACGGGAGATGAATAAATTAATGATCAATGCCGTCGTAAAAGCACGTCGCGCCATCATTTGCCATCGGTCGTTGAATGAAGCGAGTCGATTCCATGAATTCAGTGTTGTTGTTGATTGACGCACGCAATCGTTTCGTGATGCTTGGCAAAGCGAAATCGAAACACGTGTTCAAAAGTTGACCGCTTGCAAGTTCGATACTCGCTTAAGCTTTAGATACAAGGATGTTGATTCCCATAAAAGGCAACGATTAATCTTCGAACAAGTATGTTCATATCTTCAAACAGTTGATCGACTATTGACGTGTGAAAAAAGCCTTTGCTTGATCACGCTCATAATTCTCCTTTTTCGCCGATCACAAGGCGACTAACAAAACCGACAGTTATCGTCTTTTATGAAGAGAGCGATTAATTTCTTGTTGTTTTCGGTCTTCGTTTGTGATTATCGACAGAAAAAAAATGAATCGAAAGAAAGATGATCGGGTTCTTTCTTCTCTAACTCTTCACCGCGATTCAATCAAAAAGCGAACAAAAGAGTGAGTGACTCAATAGCCGCACAAATCCCTCTGATAAATTATAAACTTCTTATGTATGAATACCTTTAAGTAAAAGCGCAGAATCCACAAAGGAGAATGAGAAATCTCACCGATGGCGATGCACACGTGCAGCTTAAGAAAGCAAAACGAGAACGTTAAAAGATTTTTCCCTTATCATTATTCAATTATTTTCTTCAATGCACTCGATGGAAAAGAACAAGAAGGTTGGATAGCTTTCCTTGAATTCATTATTCATGCCCTGATTTCGTTCGAGAGAAGAGTTCTTCAAACTTTACGGAGCCTTAAGCTTAGACAATCTTTTTCTTTATAAGATGAGGATCATAAAGTCTCATCGAGAATTGTTCTAAAGAAAGATGTTTCAGGTATTTGTCGTCACGAGTCATTAAAAATTAGAATTTTGGCTATTTCTACTGAAAGCTTACTTCTCAACGATTCTTTTGATTAAAAGTTTAAAATTATCACAACACGAGATTAACAAATTAACAAGAAACTTTTATGTTCTTTTAGTAAGTTACATCGATCAACTCGTCTTCAACCTCCAAAGAAACACCTTAAAGCTCACCCGAACGACCGCCACAATAAAATTCGGCGCCAGAATGGTGAGAACCGTCTGAAGATGGAATTAATTTTCGGTAAAATCTCTTTTCACATTTCTTTTCGTCGTCTCATTTATTTTCCCTTTTCTTCCACAAAACTTCTAAAAATGGATAATAAATTCTTTTTATAATTTTGCATTCTTTCGTTGTTGTTTCTTCTTGTCATAACTTTTTTGTCTTTTACAGTTTTTGCTTTACTGCTGCTCAAACAATGATAAAGCGATTTCGGCTTTGAGAAACGTTTATTAAATCAGGTACTTCGGGTGGATTTCAATTTAGCCAAGACAAAGCTGAAGCCTCTTTTATGGACCTGTTGGTATGCTTAATAGCAGGTCCATCGTTAAGAGCTTCAGTGTGACAAAGTGCAGGTGGAGGTGCAATAAAACAATTGAAGTCTGATCCTTTAATCTTCTCTCCATTATTTACATATTTTATTATTTTGAAGATTTAAAATTATCAGGTTCTTCTCAATAAAACTTCAACTCCGCCTCCTTCACTTTCTGTCTGCAGTGAAATCCTCGAGAAAGCAATAAATCTCGAACTCAAAAGATCAATGTCGAGTGAACCTTAAAAGAAATTAAGAAAAATAATTGAAAAGATTAATTTTCGTCTCTTGCTTCGATAGCCTTTGCGATCTTCAAGATCATTGCTGTTGGCCTTTTATGGCAATCTCGAGGCTCTGCACAACATCGCGCTTAATGGCTTTGCTGATCGTAAACATTTTTTCACGATCATTCTTGCGGAAATATCTTGAGAGCGTTGAATGAATTTTAATCGAAAATATCGGAGAAATCAACGAAAATTCATTCAATGTTGCAATTACCCGAAAAAAAAAACGAGTCAAGCCGGAGATTCTTGATTGCATTAAGTGAGTAAGCCTTGAGATGAAATTCTTGGCCGTGTTCAACATTTTGATGCTGTCGGGAATACAAATTGGACCTTAATTTCATTTATGAACGGTTTTCTTTCACTGCATTTCTTCATTATTCTTCAAACTTCATTTGCATTCTTTTTGGTTGAAGCTTTCTCGTGTCAAAGAAATTTTTTTTTTGTTTTGCGGCTTCCGTGTAAACACGCTCTCCAATCACCAATTACGACGAGTAACGGAGCCTTTGTCTTGCATGAGTCGATGCATGAGAGAAACAAACACGACAAGGAATGTTTGATAACAGTAATCGCATTTGTTAATTGTTTTGATAACAAATTAAGTTTGCAATCTCCTGAATCTCTTGAGATATAATTGAACAACTAGTTAGCAGTGAGTTGTTCGATAACAATGAATAAAGTAAACATTTGTTCTTCGTTCCTGAGTGGGAAGATTGAAAATCATTTTTCACCTCCGGTGCATTGAACTCGATCGACATTTTTCTTCCTCCGCGCTACAACGATGACAAACTGTCGTTGTTTGTAGGAAAAGCAAATTTCTAATCGAAAACCAGCTAAACGACGTTTCTTTGCACCTGTGAAGTTAAACCTGCCTCGGACTTGCATAACTCAGTGAAATTGAGTGAATAAATTGGTTTTCTCATGCGTTGAAGCGAGAGTTTCTATTTGGCGATCCACAAAACCGTAAAATCAACATTTCCTTGTAAGTCAATCCACGACGGCTGACCTTTGTTGGTGGGGTACATTTTTAATTTCTCTCTGGTGCAGTTTTGTGATTTCAGGTGGAACTTACAGTTCTGTGGGAATCGATAAATTGGATTTCCTTCGCAGTCTGTGAGACGTGAAGCCTCAATAAGAATGCCTAGCCTTTTGTTTCCCGATGCTCATCCATTTCCCTTACAAGAGACACGTATTGGGAACTCGATATTTACTTCCGAACCTGTTTCCACGGCTGGTGAATGTGATTTGAGGATGTTTCGTTAGACGGAAGTGCAAGCAAACGGAACAAGAGCGACAACTCTAAAGCGTTATGTTGAACAACTGCCGCGTGATTCACGATCCACCACAGTTCACAAAGGGGAATCTTCAAAAGCTGCCAACTGCCCAAGCACACCTTTTCCTCCTTAAACTCATTATTCGTAGAACAATGAAAGTATCTCATTACGCAACGAATCGCGACGAGAAATTCTTAAAGGTGGAAATTAAAATTTTGACTTTCCCATGAGCGTTTCTTTTTTTTAAGGGTTCAATGATTTGAATGTGTTCTTCTTTAAGAAGTTTGGGAACTTCCTTTACATCCGTTAAAGATGCTTCCTCAACCATTGAACAAGAGAAACTTTCCAGGTGTAAGCAGTAAGGCCACGGGAACTGAAAGCTGCGAGTTTTATCGACTTCTTGAGAACAGAATTCACATCAAGCTGCTGAAAATAATCTTAAGGGAGTCATCATGCGGTCAACTACTAGCGATTAGAATGTCAAGGGTAAGAAAACGCATTCGGCATCTGGAAATTATCAAAACTTCGATCGACTTTCCCTCTTGAATCTTCCATGTGATTAAGTTTATTTAATAAACAAAAATAATTTCTTTTATTGCTTGCAGCGCATTTTGAATTCTTCTAAAATTCCAAATTCATCACGTACGAGGTCGTAAAAGATTTTTCAATGCCTCAAAGTCAACGAAATGCTTTCGCCTTACTTTCTTTTATGTCTCGAGGATTAAGTTGTTTAACGACATTTTAAAACTCTGATAACAAACATTGGAAGAAAAACCGACTTTAATGACCTTTCCGACTTGATTACACAATAAGCGATCATAAATGTTTTATTTGTCATCTCATATCTCGAGGCTTGAGTCAGTTCTAACAACGTCAGCTAGAAAGCGATCATTGCATGTGTGAAACCGATGTTTAGGAAAGGAAATTATCGTCACATGTTTTCCCCAACAACTTTCGGTAATCATCAACTAGAGATGCTCGCATTGGCACATGTTGTAACCAGTTTATGCATGTCTGGCGTTTATCAGCAGCAAACTCTAATGTCAACAGTTCAAGGAAAACTTTTCTGGTGAAACTCAAAACCTCCAAGAAATTTTGATGAGAAACTTTTACTTTCCCAAACTTACCGACTTAATCTGGTCCACACATGTGAAAAGTCATCGTGTTTCTAATTTTCATGCCCTCGGACTCTTTATAGGATGCAATATGTAGAACAAATGTTCCACTTTTAAAGAATTGAATCAGATTCATAGATAAAGTGAAAGTAGATGTCTTGAAGGATAATGAAGAGCTAAAGAAATTACTGAAAGGTTCCAGATTGCAACTTAACTGTGATCACTAAGTTCTCCAATATCGATCAATCTACCTTCACTTTATCTATGATCGAACATGAATTTTCACATGGCACAATATGGTAATGGATACCAGCCAATTTTTGGTAATTTGAACTAATAAAAAAACTTTAGCTGAAACTCATCGAAGCAATTCGAAGTTGACTTTGTCCACGCCACATGTTTGTTATGACGACTTCATGTGACTTTGAGATTTCATTCTCGTCTCGGCGCATTTACGGACCTCGAGACAATGAAAATTGAAGTGAGGAGAAGAGAGAATAAAATAAAAACAAACATCAATTATTGCACTGAACGAAAAGTCGAGAAGTCTCGCAGCTGATGTGAATTAAGACGATGAATTGAAGATGATGAAGATGGAAGTGGACGCGGGAAGGCGACAATTAATCAATTTATTAAGATGCGCAGCTGAGAAGATATTACAATTGATCTTGCAGACCGCGACGGAAGATTTAATTGACAAAGCAATTTTCTTTTCTCGCTCACGAAACGGAAGTGGACAATGGAATTCTTGAAGGAAGTCTTGATGTTCAATGGAAATGCCAAGAGCTCGTTGTTCTACAATGAACGAACAATTACGAAGCAATTGCTGTGACTAAGGTCTTTCAATTATACATTTACTGCCTCCTGTCTAATGATGAGAGCAAATATGCGAGTCGTTTGTTTTTTTTTCCACTCGGGGTGTTTATTGTGAGTGCATCTGTCAAAGAGTAGAAATGTTTCTAACATAAAAAATTTATTCATTTGCATAAATTCCTTTCAGCGGTTGTAAAAATTAATTAAATCATTTTTTATCGCTGAACTTTTTTTCTGTGTTGACAGTTTTTAAAACTCACGAACCAGCGAGCAAATCTAAACAGAAGTTTAATGACATTGCAGTTTGTAAATGTCCCAATAAATATATCGATTGTTCAAATATTTGCCACTTCATCGGCCTCGGAAACCGAAAAACTTTTTCATGAACGTTTAAAAAATACAACGCGATCAGAGCAAATGTTTGAAAAAATATTGCGGCATATGCAGCCGGAGAACAAAACGAATAAATCCAAGTGTTTAATGGATAAATTGATATTGTTTAGATCGCAACTATTTTCCTTCGCATAGCGAGACCTTGCAATTGAACTGAAAGGTATTTGCCATTGCCATGAGGGCAAAAGCACATCGATTTGCCGCTTGAGCATATTCTTTCTCTCCTGACGTTAAAAGCCATCTGCGCGACTTGTGAACGAAACAGCATCATCAGCTGCACTAAGTCTATTATCGTCCGGTCAATCGCACTCTTAAGCTGTTCTAGTAACTGAGCAAATCTGGTTTCGCTACAAACAAGCAGCAGCAACAGCAGCGAACGAATCAGCACACCGATCTCGACAAACACCAACTTTTAATTGTGCAGTCGATTTTCAACTTTTCTTCTTCTCTCGTTCATTCCGCAAAACTGCAGCTTGTCTACCAATTAAGCCTCGTAAATAGCGAAGAGGAATTAATTGGTAGTAAATTTTGATGTTTGCTTCTGTCAGAGCTACCAACAGATGACAAATGTTTAAATGGTGATAACCCTCTCGTTTCAAGGTTTATTAAATGGGATTGTGCGACTAGTAAAACTCGACAAGCCCGACGATAGTCGACAGTTGAAGATGCAATATGCACCAACAGCTGATGGAGAGAGAAAGAAGTCAAGTCCCTTTGCAAGGGAAATCCTTCAATAGAAGAATTGAAGGGAGCGACCCGGGTCGCAGTTGTTTTCGAGCATTTGGCGGCTGATCCCAATCATAGAAAAGGAAAAATATTTCTCCCAGTTGCGTTTTCGCGCCGAAAAATTCCATTCCCGAGTGACGCTCTCCCTCCTTAAGAAGCCATGCAAATGTTCGACGCGTCCATCTGTCTCGTTTGTGCACTTTTTCCCAAAACAATCGACTGGAAGAAAATAGAAAACAAACATGCTGCATCGTCAATTAAAATATGTTCCATTAGCTGCGATATTAATTTCACATTTGAATCATCTGTTAGCATTGTAGGTGCGAGCACTCATTGACTTAATTAGAGACATTTAAAACAAAATTATTTTGTAGCATGCGAAAACTTTATTTTAATTTGAAATGTTTAAGGTTCAAACTCGTCCGGTGTTGATCTATTTCTAGATTAGCGGCAAAGGTTCGTCATTGTTGAAGTGATAGCGAAGTTACCATCCGTTCCATGGATGAGGAGTTGCTGTCCAACCGCATCCAAAGTTCTCTTCCTTGGCGCAACCTTGTCCAGGTTGGCATCCCCAGCTTGACATTCCCCAGAAGAACGGATTCATTTTGATATTGAGCTTGGTTTGTGAAGTTACTTGAAGTAAAACAAAAACTGTGAACTCCTAACTCAAGTCGATGCATTTTATACTAAAAATTTCATCGATAACGAAGCAACTCAATCATTTACCGATCATGATTGATATTTGATTGAGTTTTAAACTTCCAAGAACTCTTTCTGCAATTATTTGAGTGATTGTCACGAAATCAATTTAGATAACGATGTTTGTTGCCTTTCGTCATACTCTTGACTTTAATTGGCATCCGAAAATAACAAATAACACGTCGCCCTCTCTTACTTTCCCGCTCATGCAATTATGATCCTTTGATTGTTTTCTTTGTATTTCATTCACCTTTTGTGCAACTCAAGCACTTTCATCGCATTAAAATATAAATTACATGTTACGAAAACATTTTGAATTTAAAAAAACTTTCTCATGCGATTACTGAAAGAACCAGAATGGAAAAATAATAATCAGATATCAACATAAGAACTCCGACTTTGATTGTTTCCGAGTCAAATGAGATGCAAATTTCCGTGAATCAATTTGAAAGTCGATTCTTAATCCCATCGAAAGGTTTGATTCTGATTTAAATGTCAATCGCGTTCTCTGACGTTTGACTGACAAATTAGGATATTAAGGGGAGAGAACATGAGTTCTAACATTAATCTACCTCTAGAAATCGCATTCAACCGGAAAGCTGTGCCAAAAGTTCCTCTTTTCATCTTTTTTTTTCTTCCGAAATACCCACGGGACGCAACGAGTTCTCGCAAAACGAAAGAAATTCCTTGGGAACGAGCGAACACGATTGTTTGTTTGCTTGTTATTTCGACTGCACAAAATGCAACAAACTAGAATTCTCCTTGCACAAAAGACTTCTCAATGAGTACCCGAAAACAATAATGTGGAAAGGAAGTTGTGATGTAATAGGTAAGAAGGGTTTACTTTGATTGTTCGGCGATGGGAATCAACGCGGGTTGTCTTCGCTGAAACTCTCAACAACTCCTTAACAATCTCTGAAGACATCTGCAACCCCTAAAAAGCCGCGAGTTTTCTTTCACGAAAAAGGGTGAATGATCCAATCCAGTCGTGAATCTCTCTTCGTTTGTCAAAGAATCTTTGCAGGTGCGATTCATTTAGATTTGCCTAAAAAAACTGATATTAATAAAGTTTTTTTTTTCGACAATTGAAAGAGAAGGAAAAACTCGTCTTTATTTACACGAAGGGAACGCATCGCGAAGTACCATTTACCGGCTGATCAGCGGTGTGAGAGCGTGAGATTCCCCTAGCCGCGAAGTAAGATTCATTGCTTGATAGCTTCACTTTTTTTTCGGGGAAGACGATGGTCCTGTTTCAAGTTTTTTTTTTCAATCATTGCCGGAAAGTAAAATTTCTTATTTTTTTTTGTTCATTAATTCAAGTTTCCTCTTATTTCACAGCCGTGCGATTAAATCTTTTGTCTCGGTCGCGGCGAGATATGTGAAAACCTCAATCGTAGAAACATCTTCCTCACTGATTTTTATTGCATTGTGAAATGATTCCTTAAATACAAAGCGAAGTGGAAATTGGAAGGATGAAGAAAACATGAATGATTGCATTTAATGGGAAGGGTGTCATAACATAAATAGTCGGAGTTCATCTGGTTACAGTCATTTAAGAAGGAGACACAGATTGAAGGCGTGTGAAACATGAAGTGTCGATTAATTAGACGATGACTGAAGTTAATTTGCAGGAGCATGAGATTGTCAGGAAGATTAATTGAGTAGCGAACTAAAAAGTTTAAATCCATCATTTGACTACTTAGGATGCAATCTTTGATAGAAAAAAATAAGTCAAAACAATTTCGTTTCAACTTTAAACGAAGCAGAATTTCTCTTTCAATAAACTCAAAAAAAACTTTAATTTATTCAATTTTGGCAAAGGTAACTCAATAAACCAAGAATTTGTGTCGAAATGCGTCAAAATTGAAACGCATTTCTTCATCAATTGAACGCAATAAAAAAAGACTTTTTGATGATTCTTAAGAAGGGTTGCGATCTTTACCAAATTGCTGAAAAAAAAAACATGAAAAACCATAAAATTTCTTCCCCTCGAGATCGAGCAGGAGAACGAAATAAATTCTTAAAATTCAATAATCGCACAAAACTACTTTTTATTACAAAGACGTTTAATAGCAGAGCGAGAAGCAATGACAGCAGGGAGATCCTCAAACAGGATATTAAGAGTTCAGCGCAATTCGTTTTCGCTTTTTAAACGCGGCGTAATATGAAATCAACTCACAACAAGGGGAAGCAGTTTAAAAGAGTGGCGTTAAGAGATGAAGAAAGTTGATTCCCGGTTTCTTCACAGAATTAACGCGAACACGTTTTTGAAGATCGACGACGAGAATCCGGGTTTTCTTTTTGATGACATCTGCGTGAGATTCACTGAAATATTTGATCAATTTAGCTGTCGCCATAAAAAAAAGTTTTATCGCGTTTAGATTTATTTGTTCACATTTTATTGCAACAAAGAAATCTTTTAATCTCACGGGAACTGCTGAACTTTCGGTGGAAAAGTTTTAACTTTTTTTTATTGCCAATAGATCTAATTTAGCATTAATCTTGCCAAAGGCCATTGAAAACAACGCTCAACTGCTATCGAGAAGAGTTGATCGTTTAATTTCGGGTTCAATGAGAACAAAACGGAACGAACGACGAGATGAAAATGATGAGGGCGCGTGAGAAAGTAGATTTACTTCCACTTCCACCCTTCAATTGGCAATTATTTGCGCTCGTTTAGTGGGAAGTTTAGTGTGTGAGAATGGATGATAATCTGAAACAATAAAGCCCTTCAGATTTGCATTAAGGGTTGAAGAAAGATGTCGAGAGAAACCGGAAACGAACGTTCATAGAAATTTCGTTAACTCGATTTCATTCGGACGAGAACTAACTCAAGCCGTGACTATCAAGCTCACACGTGTTCCGATTCTATATGCAAAGAGGATGAAGCGTCATATTCGAGTCCGCTCACAAGTGTTTAACTGATTAGAAATCGTCTGCATGTGAGAAAAAAATATTTTCGAGAAGCGAAAAATGTCTCAAAGTCAAAATCAGATTCAAAGCGGTGACCTCCTCAGCTGTACAAATTTAAAATGATCTCGCATTTGTGCGACGAAAAAAAACATGCGAGAAACCACGATAGAGAGAAATCGTTCCCATCGAACTTATCACAGCTGCAGAAAAGGCCTCGAAAACAAATTTTGTGCAAAGCAGTTGTGAGACTCCTCGTGTCGAAATCGTTACTAATCACCGATCGCATGAAATTTAATTCACATCAAGCGACTCTTTCGCTTCGGCAAATGTTATTAAACATGCGTTGCAATATGAAGTGACGAGACTCTCCCATGGAAAAAATAGAGGCAACGAGGAACTTTTATTAAGCCAGGAAAACATTTTAAGTTCCATTGTTATCGCATATGCACAAACACGTGACCCCTCAGCGATCACACACGCTTTTGTTTGAGCTGTAGACTCTGAATGTTTAATGATTTCGAGACTATTGATTCCCATTATTTCACTCACGACAACAAATAATCTTCTATCGACTTGGCTGTGTGAATCAATTGATGTTCTCTATTCACAAACCCTACACGTGAAGTATTTTGATTAAAAAATATGATGCAGTTGGCTGGGATTAGAGCGACGAACGGCAGCAATGGGTTGCTGGAGATTAGTCGCATTCATTACAAATCATTCTTCAGTAATTGACTTGAGCTTACAATAGCGACATGCACACTATGAAATTCTTTAATTAAATTTCCATTAATTGAACTTAATTCTCATGCTGGACCCGGCGTGAACAAATCCGATAAACTTCTCTTTCTCATGGCTTTCAATGCCAAGGTCGAATAGGGGCAACATTGAGATAACTTTAATTGCTATGCCCACAGGGCAGAACACACAGAATTTGCTCTCACATATCTGAGATATTTGAGACCTCAAAAATGTAAAAGATTTTCTGTCAATTCATTTCTTTGTTGGAAAAAGCCCCGAAGCTAAGTGAAGAGAACTCAACAACCACGAATAGTTCATACTCGCACTCGGAATTCGTTTATTATGATGCGAAGCAGAAAGAAACAAAAATCAACATCTGCAATGAGTTCTGTGTGAACGGAAGGAGCAACAGAATTAGATTGTGAGTCGGTCGAGGGGGGACAATAGAATCTTGTGTGATTCTCAACGTTTGTCAATCTTAAATGATGAATCATAAAATTGTTTTGCACAGAAAGACACAAATAAACAAACAACTAATGACGACAATCTCAGATGTTTTTGTTTACACCGAAATGTGTGAAAAAAATTTATTCAGCGATTGCGAGATATTTAAAATCTACCACAGCGTTAGCAACAAAGTCTTTTTTGAGTTCCAAGAGACAACAAATCTGTGCTAAAACAACGATATTTTCAAAGTCATTCGCCATGTGTTTGATAATTTGTTAATTTATCTGTACACGACGAAGCTGCTCAGTTGAGAATCTCGCGAGAAAACAATTAATTGAAGATTTTCCCTTTCACACAACCGACGTCTGATGAGTTGTTAACATGAATGGATGAAACTCATTTAATTTGTTTAATGGATTTTTAAACACTCATCTCATTTCATCGTCTCATATTGGAGCATCTTCAAGTAGCACGAGAGAACAATAAAGCGAATCTGTTGATGGATTCAATTGGTTTCTAGTTTTCGACTTCAGACATATGGTTTCAATTGGGAGCTTCATGTTTGCTTGGATCGTTATCAGTTTAATTAATTAATTCACGGAGTCGTGAACAGCTGTTTTAAGACTTAATCAATATGAGTCTTTTTCGAAAGTTATCGGATAGTTTGCAATTGCAATCCATTATTGAGGAAAACTGAAGTCAGACTTATGATTATAAATAATTTGTTGTCGATGTTGGCGCCGCTTGTTGTGCTAACGAGTTCCAAAGCGATAACTTCACACATATCAAATCTCAAGTATGCTGATTATTATTGCGCTGAGATTTTTGATGGCGTGTAACAAAAATGTTAGATCAAGTTTATTTTTGTTTTGTTTGGCTCCTCAATTCTTCGAAGCTGATTAATTTATTTTTTCATCTCTTGGATGAATCTTCATTATTATTCAAACATCGGATTAACAAAACGAATCCGCGGATAAGCAGATACATTCCTTAAAATGTGAGCCGTTGCCTTAGCTATTTTTAAACCACTCGCTTCTCAAGATATTTTTATGGCAGCTACTCCAAAATGAAGAGAAAACGATCGACGACAGAAAGGCAAATACTTCGCCAAGGAAATTGTCGCTGTTTGAGCTCCGTGATTTTTTCTCAGAAAAACTCGTCGAGAAATGCAGGTGTTTCGATGTTTTTCGTTTTCTTCGACGTTGGGGACAGGAAGGCACGAAGAAATCTCAGGGAAAAATATCAATTGATAGGGCCTCGCAAAGCTTTTTGGGTTCGGCAGAGTCGTAAAATGTTGCTTTTTGCATACTAAATAACTTTAACGATCAGGTTGAAGGAAAAAGGAGAGAAGTGAATTTCTTAATTTGCATATTTTACATAAATAAAGCGAAGTGAGATGGTCTTATGTTTACTGTGGGATCGCATAGAAAAAACAAATTTAGAATGTTTCTTTAAGGTAGAAGGGTCACCTCATCTGATTTCGTTGATTGATTGAAGTCGAAGTTTACTTTCTCTATGAAACCCTAAACGAGCAGGTCCTTTCATGACATGAAAAGCAATTTACGTTTGATTTTGGTGCGATGATCATATCGATGCACTGGTTGAGTCTTATGATCGCTTGAACTCGCTCCAGACATTGTAAATTGCTTTATAATTTTTGTTTTCAGCATTAAATTGCGTTAAAAGTGCAAAACGAACATTGAGTCTTCATCTCGAGACAGAAGGTTTTCATTTTGCAATTTCTTAGACTTTTCCTTTCGTCTTCTTAAGTTGACACAATGCCATTTAAAGCCAGGTAAGTAATTTCGATGAAAACTTCATGTTCTCTCTCTCTTCACAACCTTGAGAAACAATTGAAATTCTTTTCTCGAGAACGAAGGAATCCGAGACACAGAAATATTCTCACGCATCGCATTTTCTTTTGCACCTGATTCATTTGCCTAAGTCGATTCGAATGTGAGTTGGTAAATAGATAACCGGTCCTCGTTCTCTAAGAATGCTCATGAGAAATGCATTACAATGAGATATTCATAGAGAGTGTAAAACTTAATTAGAGACTCATGCCGATGAATAAATTACAGACACGACCACATCTTTGGTCAAGAATTCTTCAGTCGTCGTGGAATTTTCGGTGGATAGATTGAAGGAATGTCAAGAAGTCGAAAGAAGAGACTGATGACTCAACTTTCTTCTTCGTAACAGAAAGCCTCAACAACGATCTTCGACACGATTTAAATAACAGCATCGCAACCACTTCCAGCAACATGATCCATTCGAATGTTTGTCCAACTAAACGATCGCATTTCAGACATCATACTGTTGCATCAACATTTTTTCTCTCGATTTCTCACGTTCGTTTATTGAAAGGAATCACCCACTGAATGGCAGCTTTTGCTGTTTGATGCAACCGGCAAAATACAAACTCTCTTACCTGTCGAGTTCCTGTAAGGTATTCAGAGTTGGAGCTTCTCAAGAAATCTTTTCTTCACATGAAAGTGAAACACAAAGCGGTCATATTAAGGGATGAAGTTGAAAATTGCTTTATAATTTGATTACAGAGTCTTAGTCGGCATAAATATTTCATCGCTAATCATTTGTGAGTCATTTACAGCTTCGAATCTCAGAATAGCTAAGTAAAAAATCCGGTTCACATTGCGAACTGATAGCGTGGAGATTCAGCCAAGTGTTCAACGTTTTTCGAACGCATGTACGTTCAGTTCAGAGTGCACTGAAGTTGTTCAATTATGCTTTGACTGATAAGACAGGGTAAATACGTCGTGAGCTCGGAAATATTTGGCTTTGTCGACAATCGTAATCAGTTAATGACTTCTTTTGACGATTCATAACAAATTTCGTGATTCATATAGCCACTGAGAAGTCGATGGGAACCAGCAAAAATAAGACTGAACCGACGATACTTCCCCGTCGTTTTTTTTACTCTCCTGTGCTCTTTATGTTCGGCTCACGAAGCTTAAACGAAGGCGTGTCTAATGCTTTTCGTATATAAACTCTCTCTCCCCCTCGAAAATATTTCATTTTCGCTCAAGCAGTCGAATCGTTCGCCTCGTTTCACGTAATCATTAAAATATTTCTTAATTAAAGATTTCCCAACCGAACTCTAAACAAAAGAACCTCGCGACTAAGTGAAAAGAAGTCAAATCTCAAAGAGAAAATACCGCGAATATTTTGTGAACAAAAGAAAAATATTTTTGAGAAAAAAAAATTAATTATTGTTAACAAGTGGTTTTCATCAACAACACAGAAAAAAATAGAGAAAGTTTATTGACTAAAGCAAAAAAAATCTTTGCCACGAGAAAAGAATTTGAAGCTCGAAATATAAAAAATAAAATCGCAGAAGATTAAAGTGAATCACCGGAATTGGGATTACATTGGATTATCATCATCTTTCATTGTCAACGCCAGTCTCTAAAACAGCCGTCAAAATTCATCAAAAAAAAATGAAAGCAATCACAGCAGTCTGCTCCACTGGCGCTTCAGTGCCATCGATCGCAAATGGACGTGTCTCACGTCATCGAGATGGTGAGAATGCAGAAATTCAAATGTACATCAGCAAACTGAAGGACCTCGTGCCGTTCATGCCAAAGAATCGTAAACTCTCGAAGCTCGAGGTCATTACGAATGTCATTCAATACATTTGTGATTTACAAACGGCACTTGACTCCGACCCCGCTGTCAGCGAATTTGACGCAGCCGCCGTCCTCGCAAGCCAAAATCACCTTATGGAGCAAGTTAACAACGTGCGACAGCCACTTCATGTGAGACCTAGTCCAAACACCATTCTACCGTCATCCAACAACATCACCTCACCTTCGTTAGCTCCAGCCTCACAGCACCATGAATATTCATCCATAAATCTTAATGTAAGTTGCTTTAAAGATGAATATTAAATCACCGAAAAGAAACAGCCTCGACGATGATGACTCGCTGTGAATCAAGTTTCGTTTGTGCATTTTTCTCGTCGTTCACCATTCAAAGTGTTTGCGAAAGATTTCCATATCGAAACGCAAAAGTCATCATCCTAAATCCATTGTCGACTCAACACACAAAGTTCCCATAAAACAAGCTCACGTAGCAATTTGTAAATTAAATTTTCCGCTGTGTGTGTTTTTTTTTTCGCCTCGTTCAGTGAACACCTGCATTTCATTTTTTCGAAAGAGCCGTGATTTTGTAATGCTCAACAACAGAAAACGAAAACTATTTTTTTTTTCGTTGAATCGTGTCGCGCTTTATTGAAAAACCTCGTCAAGGCTTCCAAAGTTGAAGCATTTAATTGAGATCGTTCTGATGACAATGAAGTAATTTGACAGTGAAGAGAAAGATTCTAATTAATAGGAAGGAAGTTAAGTGGCGCTCGGAGTGAAAAATTGACTGCTTAATCGATGATAAAGGCGAATACGGTAGCCGGTTGTAAGCAGTTTTCATTTCAATCGCCACTCAGCGTCATAAATTATTCATTCAAAAGTTTTCGTTTTACGTTCGCTTCGCTTTCCGATTAACATTTTAATCTTATTCGGTCTAAATACTGAGGGAAGGAAAAAGAATTTTTCAATTTAATTTGCTCATCAATCAGCGCATGCACATCGCAACTCTCGAGGCCGGCGCAGCATAAATGTATCATCATCATCGGCATTCGCTCTCGTTTCTCTCATTCGAGAAGAAATCTCGAGAAATCCAAAATGGATAATTTACCTTTGTGAGAAAAAAAAAACTTTCTACTTTCCGACCCTCGACACAAAATCACGATTTTTTTCCTTTCTGATGTCGTAAAATGAAATTAAGTTAAATACATAACTGGTGATGCATAAATTGGCTGCATTGGTAAAGCGATGCCCACAGCTCTCGTCTCGATTCAACGGCCACTCGACTCAACCAATTTATATAACATTTGATGAATGACTTCCACCGCCGAAATAAAAATTGAAGGCAACGTGACTTTACGATCGAAAAGAGAGAGAACTCAGTTGTCGTGTTGACACACAAAATTAAGCTTTGCGGTCGCAAACGAGCGACAATTGAAAATCATCAAAAGCTTTATCGTCATCGAAGTGAATTCAATATTTAGATTGCGAAGGAATCGTCTCAATATTGCGCTGTTTATTAATAAACACTCTTTCGACTCAACGAGATGTTTATTTCTCTTTCTCTCCTCGTCTTTCTATCTCTCACTCGCTTCATCGCGCCTCAAATAACATAAAATCCACCCGAGATGGAAATGATGAAAACGAAGAAAGAGACAGAGAGAGAGAAACGAAAAAAAATCCATGTTTATTGTATAAGCTCTGAACACTTGCACAGGCGGTTAATTAAATTCCATATCGAACTTTTGCACGTGTTCAATTGAGAAGCGAAGCGGAGGCTACGAGGAGTGGACGTCTGAGTTGATTGCATTTTCATAATGAAAATTTCGTGTTTGTCGATTTACTTTTTCGAAAAAATTTGTCAAGAAGGGCGTGGGGCGACGCTTTAATTCGTAAGAAAACATTTGCTTGATTAATGCGAGCAATGAAAAAAAATTAATGCTCCACAATTTATAGAAGCGGTTGAGTGTTCTGTTCATGCGTAATAAGATTAAGCTTGAGAAACCTTTTTTATTGTCTCGCGCTCTAGTTGAGATTAATTGAGTTTAAGAAGTCGCAAAGTACTATGATCATTTTTTACGTGGAAACTCAAAACAACACGTGGCCGCAGGATTTATTTCCAGTCGCCCATCAGACCTACTTAGCTTGTGAATGTCAACAAGCCGCTCGTTCGTTGCTTGTTGTGTCACTTTTCGGCCAAGAACAATGCGCCTTTAAATGGCAAAAATTTCTTTGGTATTTTCCTTCTTCTCGCGTTTTGCTAAATAACCGCAGATCAAGCAACTCGTCGAAAAAAGAGAAAAAAATATTAAACACGTGTTCGAGAGTTGGAGGAAATGTGAAAAAGTGCTGAACTTACAATGTTCAATTATGACTCCGCTCTCATAGCGCTGAGACCTTTGATTTGAAAAATTGCTTTGCTCAACAGAGTCACTTAAAACGAAATGTTTATTCATGTGATTCACGGAGATAATAATTTGATATGATGAAATGAACTTGAATTGGATGAGTGCTTAGACTTTATGAAAAGTGCTCGTTCTTGTGTCAATTCGGAACGAAAGAAAAAAAGCAAAAGACAAAAAGAAACTCAACAAGCGAGGAATCTTTTATTAAGAGACATGCGAGTTTATGCTTGAGTCGCGTTTTGGTGAAAGCGAATCAAATCGTCATCATCCGGCTGTGAACCATAATTATACACTGCTCTGCTTTTAGCTCCCGCTAGCAAAACCTTACGAAACATGACGAATTAATGCAATTTTCTCTTTTTGATCTCTTTACAGACAGACGAAAAATCATCGTGTTAAAGTCACTTTGACGCGATTTTGATCTCAGAGAAGTCCACAAATTGTTTTGTTAATGAAGAAGTTTTAACGGGATGCAGTTAAGCAACAAGAAATATGTCGATGCAATTGAGAACGTTCGTTCGTTCTGAAAATACAAATAGAAGCAAAAGGACTAAGTAGAATCGCATTAGATTTTCATGAAAAGACTTTGACGGTTTGATGATCTGCACATGTGCTTGGCTCCAGGAAGCAAAAGAATCATCTGCGGTCTGTTTAAGGAATTAAAATTACACAAACTCACAAACAATTTCAAAAATAAATTCCCCTCAAATCAGCAGATATCCGAAGAAAGAGAAAACCTTTTTAATTAATTTAACAATTAAAATTCTGTGATCTATAGATTATTATTTTATTTTTTAAATAACGCGAATGAAGAGTCGCTTTGTCAAATGATAAATGTACAAAGAAAGATAAATTTCTTCTTCGCTCTCCTGTCACTTGATCGATCAATCATCAATTGGCATTAGCAAGAAATCCATGGATAATTCAAATTTTTAACATTTCTTTCACATCATCATTTCTTTTCATCGAAAAAAAAAAATCTAAAAGTCATTTAAAACGAATTGCAAAAAACCTCTTTTCTTATCAAATTGTTTATGTTTTTAATAATGATTAAAATAAAAAGAACAAAAAATACTTATAAGTATAAAAAATTAATTATTTCGCTGTTGTTGTTTTAATTTCGAAAGCCCTCGCTTTCGCGTGTTTTTTGCGCAATCGCGAATTTTCAGGTGTTCATTTCAGAGAGCATAAGTCATCGACTTTGTAAGGCGATACAAGGCGACGAGGTGAAGCGACATGCAATGCTTCACGTCTTTACTTCTCTGGAAATGTGACATTTCATAAAAGTTACTCCTCCATTGACTTTATCGATTTTTGATTTCGTATCGAGTTACATGAGCGAAACAAAAACTTAATTGTTGGATTGCGTGCCCAAGTGTTCAAGCCTCGTCTTCTTCCTTTCTTCACGAAGCCACTTGAAGCAGAAGTAAGAAACATAACGAAAAAACTTTCGCAAGAGAAAATTGTTTATTGTCTTCAATAAAATGAGGTAAAACGAGGTTAAACGAAGATTAATTTTGAATGAAATGAAATCTTGATGCTCTCTTCGCTCAACTTGAATGCTCTTCTCCACCATCGTCCCACTCAAGTCGATGCTTGAAATGTCACGCGCAAAAAATTGACGATGTCACACGATCCTCCATGCTGAGTCGCAATGAATAAACTCGACTCAACTGATGGTTCATCGATCCTTTGGCATTCGCAATGTTTCTTCTTCAGAGCATCGAGCGGAATCATTTGGTCAATTGATCGAGGTTAGTTGAATTTATTTTTAATTAACACGATGTGTCATATCTATCGATGCATAAAGAAGAATGAAAAAGCAAACTCACCGTGAGCTGTCGCCGTTTTTTATGGAGCTCTCGACTCAATCCGCCTCGTTTTCTATCAATTTTTGCCATTTAGAGTGCAAACATGATATTTTCACTTTACCAACAGACCTTCTTTCTCTAAACGTTGCAAGGTGCGGCTTCTAATTACCTCGGAACGATTCGTAGAGAGCTTGTTTATGAGCCTCAGGTAGTTTTTATTTAAATTTCATTTCATGCTGAAGCAGCTCAACAAAATGCCTTCTGAAATTACCTGGAAAAACTAACAAACCATCAGGTGGATCAAGCCGAGCTTGATGAGGCAAATATCCCATCGACAGTAGACGTAGAGATCTGAAGAACAAATTACCATAAAGTTCGTTGTTATTTTCTGCCTTCTAATCCGCTTTGCACAAAGAGCAGGCACTGAATCGAAACGAAATTTTTGCAAACTCCTAAACGTTTGATTTTTGTTTTTCTCTTTGAAAATCAAGATAATTATCGACTCAACCAACATGTTGGCTACTAACATGTGAATAGAGTCTCTAATTACGCAAAAATCAATCGAGCATATTGATCGAAGCAGTTTAAAATCTGTAAATGAATCATGCATTGGAATTTTGCTTGCTTTTTCGTAACAGACAGCGAAAATTTAAGAAGGAAAACAGATTTGTACGGCCAATAAATCTCGCCGACTTGAGATACTAACAGGTGTTTCCACTTAAATCAGATCTCACTCTTACGAGCTTAATTTTGTTGCTAATATTTGCCAGAACAGAGAAAGAGTAAAGTCAAATTTTATTATCCCAGTCGGTAGCGACTTACTAAAGCATTGTAGAGGATCGCAATGTGATTTAAAGTGAATCTATCGGAGCGGGGATAAATAAAAAGATCACAAGAGCAGCCAACATGGCAATTAGAAATTATGAAAAATTATTAAATTAATTGTGAGGCATGTGCTCGAACGCTGCCCGCTTTCAAGCTACATCATTCAATCGCATGATTTCCTTAATCGAAACCAGAACTGCGACGACGGGTTTCCGTGCCGAGATTCAACCCAAGCGCCTTTCACGTAAGTGGAGCAAATTGGCGAAAGAGGTGTTTCATGTTCTGCATCGTCTTAATCGCCTCCAGATGATTCCAAACTGGAATGATTTTAGCTGAAAAATTACCTCGATCGCACCATGTGTAGCAATTAAGAGCCATTAATTTCGAGGTAAACACTTTGCTCATTCGCCTCATTCAGAATCTCTTTCCACTTGATTACTCGACGCGAGTCCGCAGAGCAAGTGAACTTCATTCATCACTTCGACATGGAAGATTATTTTCCACTCATTTAACTTCTGCTAGAGAACATTTCTCCGGCAATTACCAAAGTGTTTGCGTAGCATTAAAATCTGATCATTTACTTTATTCAAACATCATCGAAAACGGCAATCATCCGATCACGAAAGTGCACTTTCCATCTAATTAATATATCGCTGTAGATCTGTGGTGCATCGCTGTTGAGATGAATGATCGCACGATTACGATCATTAACATTTTTCCCGGCTTCGAGATCTTTGCTGACAGGCTTCAGTGGATCGCACAGCATGTTGTGATTTTAATTATTGCGGCGACCGGATATTTCAGCACCAACGCGGTTCATTAGCAATTTGATGATGTTTGTAACGGCGTCGCAAAGTTCTTCCATCTAATTATGCATTCTCAGGTTTCGCGTTGAAAGCTTGAACAGGAAAGATTTGAAAGATTTTTTAATTTATGATCAAGACATCTCAATAATCACGAAACCATTCACTTATTTACTTGTAACTTCAACTTTTGAAGAATGCCACAACAGATGCCACATTAATTTGATGATAAATTTTTAATAATTTCATTACATTTTCAGTAACTCATCTCAGCAGTGTTTATGGTCCGAGAGATGCCAAGTTATTAAATTTTACTCGTGCGAAAAATTATAAATTACCAAAGAGTTTTTACGTCCGACGATCCCATTGCAACTTGTCAGCTGTAAATTGCCTTCGCTATACAAAGAAGGATATAAGTGTCTCAAATCGCCATTATTCAAATTTGCTGGACTAGCGGACCAAGCGTCAAAAGATCGACGAAGATTGATAACAAGATCAAGCGCCTTTCAAGCAACTTTAAGTATTTGAGCGAGATTTTTATCACGTCGCTTGTTTGAAGGTGTGACTTGATCAAATATGTGAATGAAGGCATGGAGAAAACAACGAACAATGAAAAAAATTCCATAGCAGTCGCGGTTGATTGGAGCGACGCCACTAAGATACTTCCATTCACTCCACTAAAGATACAATTCACTTCTAATTGCCTCACATGCTGCGTAATTTTTCATCATTTATGAGACGTTTATTCTCACATTACACACGGCAACCTCGCACTATTCCCCGTCACAATACAATTTTATTCAATTTGAAAACCGCTTGGAAAACAAACAACAGAGGAAAAACATCAACCACGGTGATTAAAGTCAAACAGGTGCGATTAAAATCATATTTTTCTGAGTTGAGTTGATTGTTTTTGATTCGGAATTCTTCTTAGTCTTTGGCGACCTCATTTGTTGTCGCTCAGCTGCGATGCTAATTTGTGTGTCGAATTCTCAATTCACAAGATGAACTCATTGACCCTTTCAGACGTCGCGATTTCACCCGATCAACCACGCCCCCTTTAAGTTCATTTCAATGAAAATAAATTTCAATTTTTACATTTTCGTCGCTTTCGTCTCTTGACAGTCATTCACTCACTGAATAACGATTGGAAAATCTACTGAAAGTGCCATAAGAGGTGCTGGACAATCGACAATCGTTGTACCTTAAACAGTCATTGATCTCACTGTCGGTTGTTCGCGGGTGGATTTGCCATCAATTGATCTTCAACCAACACCAAGCGATTGTCTCTCACTCACCTCATTTGCTTTTAAGGTGTCGAGGCAGTAAATTACTTTACAAACCGACGGTTTTTATTGTCGACGAGAGAGGAGACAATTGAACGCCATGCGAATGCAACTTTATTTTTCTCAAAGTAAATCTCTAATTTGGAATTGTATTCAAATCACCAACCGGAGATCTCATTGACGCTAATAAAGCACAATTGTGTAGGATTTTAGAGGACTCAATGGAATGATTATCTATCTTTTTAAGTTTCAGCGGCGGATGAGTCACATCGCCACCTGAAAATGCATCTTGAAAACAAAGTCGTTAGAATGCTAATCGAAACGTGTCGATTTGTGGAAGTTAAACAAATGAATGAAAAGCGATTTACTGCAAACCAAAAAAGCATTTGAGAATAATAAATTATTCAACTAATTGCAATGAATTCTGCGATTCATTGTTTCATGAGCTTTAGATATTGCAATTTGACAAAGTCTCACATGTCGAGACGGCAAGGCAAGCAAAGCATGAACGGCTCAATTCCATCGGATAGATTGAAAAATTACTCGCAAGAGAATTGATAGCGAAACAGGCGCAACACAAAATTGTTGTTTCGTGAGAGGTCAAATGCCTTTTGAAATCAGAACGCTTGAACTTAACGTTTAAAGGCATTGGCAAACACAGCTCGTTCAATTATGGACTTTCCTAGCTCTGACGAGGAAATCTCATTTTTTCTGACATGAAAATTGAAGCAGCGCAGCATTTGACAAGCAAGAAATGTTGAAGAAAAATTAGGTTAAACATGAGCGTGATGGTTGAGTGAGCTTGAATGAAAATTGATTGCAAAAATCATTTAATAATAAACGAAAAAGAAAAGTTTTCAGTTTAGTCTGAAATCTAAACATTTTTCCCGATTAAAGAAAATTGAAAATTTCACTCATTCGAAGAACAAACGATGAATTATTCAAAGCGCCAATTTACTTGCGATTCACTGAAGTAATGCACATCGATTATTGAAGTCTGCGGCATGGAATTTTCATGAGTTTCTTGGGAAATGTTTTCGTAGCTGACACGATGCGAATGTGAACTCTCTCTATGCATTTATTCTTGAATTATTTATTTCATAAAAGAGAGAAAAAAACATAAACAATCAATTTGAGGCATGAAAATTGCACAAAATCGTTGATTTTAATGTGAAATGTGAACGTCAAACGCTGCTGCTGTTTAGAGTGAAACTGTCGACTATTTTCTATTTGGATTTCTTTGACAGTTATCGAAATGTTTGCCACACGACACTTTCAGTTATTTCTTCTCACAGAAAGTAACTCCAAGTTGCCATAAATAGAAAAATAAGTCGGAAGTTATCATATTGATTAATCAAAAGTTCAAACTCTTCGCAACGAAGTCTCGCAGGTGGCTTGAAACTCGAGCGATGTTTATGGTTTTTGTTGGGATTTTTATTTCAATCGATAAGGCTCGGGAAGAGTCCAGACGTTTTGTTTTGAATTTTAAATTGATTCCACTCCAATCGAGAGTGTCTTGATAAGCGGGAATCAAGTTTGCGAGTAAAAAGAATTCAAAGTTGATAAGTAAACGAACATGTGGCATAGGATTTTCTTCCGACTTTGTTTTCTTGTTTCTTATCAGAAATGCTTCTTCGTTTTACGTCGCTTGCACCCAACGAGGACAGAACTTGATTAGACCTCGAGTACACACGGATTGTTTGCTCGGTTCACGTACACTCGTAAACCTATTTTTATGACTGATTTGTTTTGAGTGCAAACAAGTGTTTCACACTCGCCTCGATCAAACTAAAGCTTGAGAATTCTCGCTTATCAGTTTTAAAATCGAAGACAAATTACAAAATTTTAAAACGATTCACTTGACATTTGTGATAACGACGTGGAGTCAAGATTTTCAATGATGAAACTAATTTCTCGTGCGTCAGTTATCATTTTATTGTCAACCCTCTTCGATTCGAGAGACTAATTGAGTCGTTACGTTAAGAGTTCTTATGACACATCAAAATTCACATCAAATAGAAAATAATTAAATAAAAAAAAACTTGAAATTGAACATCTGTGCACATCGGACTAAGAAACTGGTTAAACGAGGATGAATATTATTTCACGAACTTCAAAATTATCAATTTAAAGTCAAGAATATTGCTGTCTATGAGTTGCCATGCATAAAACATTAAACGTCCTTGATGTGAAACTCAATTTCTTAACAGTTCAATATTCAATTTTAATATCGCAAGCTCTCCCCTTGAACTGCTTCGCGATCGCCTCAGAATACTAAAATACTTCCATTAAAAACTTTATTGATAGATAAATGAAGGGATGCGATGGTGAAAATTCATTTTCCTCCGGAAAAAGAGACGAACACGTGATGAGTTTTCATATCCAAAGCCATCTCGAATGAAATATTCATGCACAAACAACTTCGTGTGAAGGGACGGGTTTGACTGAGAAAATATAACATTTGTTTGTCTAATTCCCACCAGAAATCAAAATACACGATGGCAAACAGAGATAACAACGATAGAGAATTAAAAAGACGAGGGCGAGAGATGAAACACATTTCTACCGTTCAGGGGAACAATTTAATTTCGAGATGGCACAAAAGTTTAATGCAGCAGCGCGTTCGCTCAATCTGTTCGAGTTTTTCGGCTAAGTTGAAACTTCAGTGACGCCAACGACGAGTCGAAAAGGAATGTTAATGACTGTCAGCTTCAGTCTCACACCTGACAACTCAAAAATCAAAATTTTCCTTCAAGATATTCATATCGTCATGTGTCATTGGACGTTTTATATTTTTTTCATCGTTACGTACATGTGAGCGTCAATTTGATGATGACCAACTTGCGAATAGAAATGATTTTTATTTCAAGTTTCTTTTTTAAGTGCAAACACCTGCGAAGCACTAAGCACTTGTTATTTTTCTCTCTCAGCATTTGTTAAATACGAAAACTTTATTTCCTTTACGTAGAGTTAGTCAACGTTCAAGTCTCACTTTATTTGAAGAACGTTTTTATTTGATTTAATTAGATAATTCTTATGTCAACATTGACGACGTTATCGCGTTGCTTGAAATCAGTGGAATTGAGGAATTTTCGTCGACGGCTTGACACGATTTGAGCAATTCTAAGTCTGACTGCGATTCACCACACGATCGCAAGTTCTGACGTTTCGAGTTCGCTGTACCGTTAGCTCTCAAAGTCGCATGTTAATTTCTAGTTCAAACAATTCTGTCTTTGCTTTTTCTTGCGCAAATTCGCCATGTTTGGCTTTCTGGTATTTTATCTTCGCCTCACAACTATTCACTCGCTTCGTGGAGGCCTAGCAGCTGTAATCAGATAGTTCCACGCTTAGTGACAGCAACTGCTAGTAACTTGTGTCGTTAGAGACCTGAAGTTGGTCTGGAAGAGTGCATTTCACTGCAGTTGAAGAGCTTCACGAGTAAACTCAAAACTTATTAAAGTTTCTCACAAAACAAAATATTAATTAAAGACAGGTGGGAATGAGATAATTAATTATTAGCAGAGAACACTTGTTCAAATAATAAAATATTGTGCAAACATTTAGTGAAGGAATTTCGCGGGAATTTTGTTTCGTTTTTTCTTTGACTTTTTGCTGTTCTAGCAACGAAGGGATTAATAGGCGACTTGGAATTTTGTTGATCGAGATGATCCTTGACTTGACTGTAAATCGTTCAATAATTAAGAGACGCAACAGCCGGATCTTTGGTTAGCTTCAGTTACGTGAGCTTAATATTTTGAGGGAAATCTTTCAATTTTTA
This sequence comes from Smittia aterrima, assembly GCA_033063855.1. Lineage (NCBI taxonomy): Eukaryota > Metazoa > Arthropoda > Insecta > Diptera > Chironomidae > Smittia > Smittia aterrima. The sequence goes on from CP093831.1 coordinate 6,013,809, forward strand.
TTATAGACAAAACATGTGTGTGACATGAGTTGGAAGTGATTTAGCCGCACAAACTAATATTTCATCAAACCAGAAATCACATGTTCGTGTAGTAGAGGAAAATGTTCTCGCGCAGTCTACGAGCATAAATCAGATTTCCTTGCCGCGCTCCGTACCAAAAATATAATTCGTTTCATAAAGTCTATAATTCTCGTAAGTTTGCTGTTGTGCCCCACATCCGCTCGCGACATTTTACGCAATCACAAGAATTATTCATTTTCCTTCGCCAATCACCTGTGCCTGTTGATCTGCTTTCGTTGTGAGACGCCGAACGACATCAAGCATGTTCAGCTGTTTTGTTTGATTTCAATCCGCTAAAGATTCGAATGAGATACGCGGCGTCTGTTTGGCATAGTTCAGATGCTTAATATGTCTTATCCCGCGGTGAAATATTTGTAACAATTGCTCGCTGCTTCTGGCGAGCTCTGAAGAGTTATGATTTAAAATTTGTCGTTTAAAGCGACGAATTCTTTATAAGTTAATTAATGAACCACATTTCGTGGCTGAGAATGACGTAAAGCAGTTAAACAAGTTATGACAGCAATCATAACTGCAACAAATTAACGAGAAATCCGAGAGATAAACAAGTTTTTATGCGTTTAATCGAAGCTAAATTTGAAGGTTTGCGTAATTTGCGCCTTCCTTCCTCTCAGGTTCATCTTAAATTAACGTTAATTTACGATCTAACGATCTCAGAAGAATTCGAGACAGAAAAGAATGTCTTGTCGCCTTGGCGATAGTTTCGTGAAAATTTAGACTTTAACAGCTGCAATTCTAATTTTTTCTGTGAAATTCAATTGTGCAAGACTTTGTCGCGGTTTAGGAATTTTTTGTAATGTGATGTTTAATTTCAGGAAGCAACGAGTCTAGCTGCGTAAGCTCCATGGGCTTCTTAAGTAATTAATGCATTCACCTCTTAATTTATCGTTTCGCTCAAACTGCAATTTTTCACTGAATGCGTGAAGAAACAAACAAGCGATGAACACAATTGAATTATTCCGCGTACAAATGAAAACCTGTGTCGCTTATTTATAAAGAGGAATGAGTATTTCGAAGATTTAATTTACAGCCGTGGCCTGCTAATGCCCCGCCAATTAATTCTCTTCGTCGCACGACAGTGCAAAAACGAGCTACTCGCCTCGTCAACTCATCAGTTACACCAAGCGAAGAAAGATGAATTTCAGTGTGAGACGAGTTAATTTATTTTCTTTTTAATTTGACTGACTTTTCGTGCAAGGCGCACGAGAGCGAGGTAGGGAAACTCAAAATTTTCACCTTTATTTCCTTCGCTCTCAGAAATTTCGTTTATTTCAGTGGCGCGCTTGATGATGATTTTGATGAAGAGCCAAAAATATTTAAAGAGATCTCACTTCATCCGACAAACTAAATTCATCGTCGCCACTGCTTGCTTTTTTGTGAAATGATTCACGGCTCGAATTTCGTCTTCATTTCTCGTTTTATTTTTTTAAACTTGATGCAATTAATATTTTTATTTTTCTCACCGCTAGAAATCAAGAGTCTGCGAATGAAAAGCGAATGAAATCTGAAGTGACGTTCGTGAGTAATTAATTCGATACTTTGCTAGTATTCTTTCAAAAAGTCTCTCCAAACTGTCGCCAATTATGAAATCAAATTCTGCTCAAGCTACCGCGGGAACATATTTCATGAACAACGTCAGCAAGCACTCGACTCTCGTCGTGGCTTGAATTTCATGTCAACTAACTAAAGTACCGGCATATTCTCGAGCAACTTAACTTCTCCTCTACTCGATTGTCGCGAACATGAAAGATCTTGTTTTGCCAAAAACGCAATTCTTTACAATGAAATGATCTTTTCATCCTCTTGTTTCTCTGAACGATGAAAACTTTTCATTCATCGATTTTTTTTTGTGCGACGCTCGAAACTGCCTTTTCAACAACAACATTCGTAGACAAACAAGAGCTAACTGTACAAAAGGCATCGCTCACAAGAAGAGAAGAAAATTTGAACACGTGCAAAAATTGTATAAGCCAAAGATGAATGGGAAATGTTTTAAAAGGAATTCCATGCTTCGCTTGATTGTGTTTGAAAAGGGATTGGAGAATACATAGAAGTGAATCCCATTGAGGAACTTAGATAAAGCTTTACAGTTATTGCGAGCGGATGCTGCTTTGCAATTGATCTAAGAAGAACAAGAAATGTCGACATATGCAACGTTGATACCTTAAAAGTTATAAATCCTTGCATTACTTTAATTAGAATCGCTCGAAACGAAGAATTTCCATGATTAAAAATTCCTAAACTCTTCCCTCACATCAGCCCTCATACCTTAACTGCTTTCACCCACAATGAGCTGACTAATGTCGGGGTGTGTCCTTTTCTGGTTAACGATATTTATGCTTTGCTATGGCTTTTCGTCTTGTTTCGTGCAGTCAATGTACTCTGCTAATGCTCGTCGATGTATTCATGACGTAACTAAAGCATTCGACTTGGGGTGAAATGATTAAATTCTCGTCCACCCTTCGCTGAGTTCGGAAAATTTTCCGACCCTTCGTTTCTATTCGAAGAGGATTTGTTGGAAAATTAAAGTAAATGAAAATCAATGTTTGGCTTTAGGGATGTTTTCATTTCACGGTGTCCTCCGCTTTTGTTGATGTTCTCGATTGTGGAAGAAGTCATTCCCCTGGCGAAGCTGAAAGCAAAGATGAAATGAGATTCTCAGATCAGTTTCAAGATTTCGTGACATGTGTTCGAGGTCTGGAAGAAGCGGAAAATATCCTTGAGCTAGAAAAAAAAGTATCAAACTCATAGCTCGCACTTGAAGTCGAATGAAAATGCATAAAACATGTTGCGAACACTTGGCCAAGATCATTATTTGCTCGTTCTCATATTTCTCCGACTTGCTTTTCCATAAGTCTGTTGTAATATTTTGATGCGACTGTGCAAACAAGAGAGAGAGAAGAGGGATGGTTATGAGTATTATGACGATATTTAATGACTTCACGGGCTTTCAAACACATCATGAATAAAAACAATTGAATGACATTTTAATTACGAACATGTCTCGGCACTGCGTTGCTTGCGTCAATGCAATTTGAAAGGAAACTTTTCTTGTTTCTTCAACAAATCTTAAACACGTGTTCGATCGCAGAAAAACGAACGAACGAGCAGCGATTTTGCTTCAATCGGAAACGAATTAAGAATTATTCAAGTCTGCCACTTAACGACTCGTTAATTACACGCGTTGAGCGAGAGCAAAATATTTTTATTGTGCAAATGAATTTAGTGGCAGCAACCGGCAGATTTCAATAAATGCTGTAGCGCGTGAAACTGCAGCTTCGTCGGGATTTGTTCAATTGCAATGTGTTCAATAAATCGGCACATGTCTCAATTTCTCATCGTTTTCATTTAGCAGAAGACTCGTCTAATCACCCGAAATTTGTTTACATTAGCTCTGATTCTATAAATGTCAGCAGGATGCAATTTAAACTAGGGTGGCGAACCTATCAACCAAATGTGTTTTAGCGTGAAGATGGAACGTCAACAAATATCTGACAAAGCAATATCGCTTACAAAGCACATTCAAGAAGAATAGGAAACCGCTCCTTCATTGTCTGTTGACAAGGCTATGATTGAAGTCAGCGAATTCTCAAGTAACAAGACAAGTAACATTCTCTCATTTCATTTGAATAAAATGATTTCAACTCTTTCCTCAACAATGAAGTCCTTGATCGTGAATACAACAATTGAATGTCTTTAACCCTAAGTTGTCTCGTGGCTTTGCTTGAAATCAGTCTTTGAAACATTTTGATTTTCGCATTAGCAGTCAGAAAGTCTTTTAATTCGCAGCAGTGACAATCAATCAAGATTATGTTTCATTAGCTTTGCTGTTGGAGGTCTCTCAGTTCGATCATTCAATGATTGTCAGATTTGTTTCTCGACCAGATGAAGAAATTCTCAGCGAAAAGGGATTTCGCATTGTTGGTCTCATAATTAATGATCGGCGCAGTAAACTTCTTCTGTGTTGACTTAAAGTCGTAGTCGAGCCGAGACTGAATCGTTTTCACGTGAATTTAAAAGCAATAAATTAATCTTTCGTCGGTGGGAGATTTATGGATGTCAATAAATATCAGCCGCTGCTCGGAACGACCACGAGAGACATTTTAAAAGCCTCTCAAAGAGTTTTCTTATTAATTACAATTTTCAATTAAAATTCACCGCACACTTTTAGACTCGTTAGTCATCGAGAGGTTTATTAATAAAACTTCTTCCTTGAAACGTTTACGACTTTGCTGTCAGTCGATCGGCAGTGAAACGATGAAAAATTTTCCTGAAATTTTTCCAATTAATCAAAACGAACTTAATTGTCGATGACCGTTCACATCCAATAGAAGCTCATGCGTTCCTAACAACTAAAAATAAATGACGATCGTTAAAGGGAAAAAGCACTCGCGCTGTCATTAAAATAATTCTCTTTTGAATGCGCTCGATTGAAATTGAAATTGGAAATTTATAATGTCACCAACTCCCTGCGACTCACCCCAATCATAACAGCGAATTAAACATTAATGAATGTAATAATATTTGTTAAATGCCAAAGCTTTTAAGATCGGATTACTGACTCACTCGTTTCTCGATTTCACTTTTACTCTAACGCACTCTCACTCAATCTATCTCGTTCTGTAAAAACAAAACAAAAACTTGTATTTAATCAGTTGTAATCTCATGTTTAGAGTCGGATTGAATTCGTTTCACAATGACAAAGCTATCGAATGAGCTGAAAAAAAAATGTTACAAGCGTAAGTTCATCAGTTCAAAGCAATTAATCTGTTCCACTTTGTGTGATTGCATTCGATAGAACCAGACGACGAGTAGAATTATGACAGAAGGTGAATTAAAAAATTATTAACAAATTCCCTGTCGTTGTTGTTTGCACAAATGTCGTAAATTCAATGTCGAGTTTGATAATTGAGATTTCATGTTTTATCAGCAGCATCTCCCAGCACTTGTCACGCTGACTCAAAACGTTCGCGTCTAATTACGTTATAAGATTTACGAGTTCAAGGGACTGATTGGAAGGCAAACATGGATGATTTCGCTTGCATCTGCAATGAATTGAATTGAGTCATTGCACTGAGCATTGAGTTAAAGAATTCTTGATGTAAAATTAGAAACGATTGTAGATGCAGAGCTGAAAAGAAAAATTCTAACAGACTGCAAACACATTTCCCTCGCTCATCCTGTTGAAACTGTGAGTCGTCTTTCTGCACATTGCTGAATTTTCAACGAGAGAAACAACATTTGTAAACATTTGGATTTTTAATTTCGAAACGAGCTCTGATTAAAGAGTCTGATGAAGGCGATTGGATTAGAACGACGGCAACAAAGGAAAGTATCATCGCTAACATATGTTCAGCAGCTTTCCTTAGTTTTCTTTTCACGAAGCGGTTGCTGAGAATGATGGACGAGCTAAGGAATTGACGAAACTGATGTTGGATGGCATGGGTCGGGGTCGATGTTAAAAATAGGTGAGAAAAATCAAAGCGGAGAGAAGATTAAGTGGCGGGGAAAGTCGAAGTTGCCAGCCAGGAAAATATTTGTGATGAACACGTGTATCGAATGGCTTCAGCTGCTATAAATATGCGCTTCAGGCTCTAATTAGAATCGACAGATTCCGAGAATGGTTGAGCAGACAAGAGAGCGAGAGCTTCAGGAAACTCAACCGCATGCCAACTCACGAGCAATTGAAACTGAAGCTTAGCAGCATGCTGCAATTAATTCGTCTTTAATCCAAGGAGAGATGCTTTTAGTTTTAGTTCATCAACGACATGTGCGTTTAATTCATTTCTCTTCGTCATAACTTCCTAAGCCACCATCGATAGCCGCAGATGAACACATGTCGTTGAGTCTTGAATTGAATCGTTCTTAGCTTCTTTTAAAAAAACATCAGCGAGAAGCATCATCTCGTGGACTGAGATTAATGTGAAGCAAGCTTTTCCTTTGAAGCACAAAGACGGCTCTTTCATCGAGCAATGGTGCCGAGCACTTTTAAAATTTTCGTTGCGTTCTTGCTCATCGCAGATTTCATTGGAACTTTTCCCTCTTCGAAGACATTTAATTAATTTAAGTTGCTGCGAGAACAGATTTCAATTAAAATGTAATTCGTCTGAACGAAACCCGCACGGATTCGCTCTTCGCTCTGATCCCCCACATCTGCACGTTGTGAATTAATAAAACATAAAATTTGAACAAGTCGTAATACACATTTGACCCTCTGAAGCCGATAGAACAACAATTGCTTGAGTCACGTGGCCAAACAATTTCTTAATGAAATGCAACATCGTCATTAGACAAATTGAACCATCTATGGCGAGTAAAACTTTCAGTTCGATTGGCGCGTTCTAGTTCCATTAAAATTAACGAGGAAACTTTTTGTGTTTTCAAACGCGCGACGTGTGTCGATCGTGTGTGCTCGATTTTAATAAAATATGAACTGCGAGCACGTTCGGAAAGGACAACAAAAGGAGTCGATCAAATTATTTGCTTCTACTTCAATTGCCAAAAGGAAAAATTGATCAGAATTTTCATTGTGAGCTGCTCGAGAATGTTTCAAGTATCACGATCGATGGCTTCAGGATAGAAGCTTAGAAACTTTGCCACGTGCGTTTCAGGATTAAAATGCGTAATGCATTTTAATTAGATTCGTTGTTTCTTTGGTTTCCTTTTTGAAATTACTTTGTTCCCCCTTTTCCTTTAGTCGACAAAACAAAGTGCACGTGATCAAGATTCGATTTCTGTTCTCATTAAAATTCAAAACATTAAATTTCCATAAAGCGCCGTACGTTGCAACGAACCGGATTTTCCGTTTTCATGTTTTTTGAAACATTTTCTTCGAGCGGAAGTTGGATTTCGTGAGCGTCTCGCCTTCAGTCTCCCCATCGAATCGATGCGATTTATGTTTGCACAACTGCCTCGTCGAGGAAGCTCTCGCTCGAAATGAGTTCCTGGGAGTTCGCTCTTTCGGTGGTAATGACGGTCTGTGATCCAGATGTAATTAAAAATAGAAGACAGACAAGCGCTGTTCGCTGCTTCTCACAAACTAAAAATATCAAAGTAAGAAAATTGTCAGGCCGGAGACAATTCCAATGACGTGGGGAGGTGGAAATATGAAATCATCCACCACATGGCCTCAGCTGATGAAACATCATTCATGCTTCGCGATGGGTGAGACTCAAGTGACAAGAAACATCTCCGCCGCGATTGAATCTCAATTACACGATGGCGCTGTTTGTGAGTGTTGGTGACGGTTGATTCATGAAAGATGAAACGACAGTGCCCGCTGGGGCTCGTTAAATCGCCGAAAAACAAACGAAACGTCATTTCGAACAAGAGTTTTTGACGCTTTTCCTTCAACTGCTCATTTTCACCAACTTGGGATCATCATCATCGTCGTGAAACGCTGTAATCTCTGGCATCGCTCTGTGTAATTAATGCTCACACCGTCTAAGAGAAGAAAATTAAAGAAGTGGCGCAGTTTAATTTTAATTAATGTGATTTTTTACATGCGCAAGCTGTTAATTCGAATCAAGCGTCAGATGACGGAACGCGTCGTACATTTCTCGTCTTTTGGCATATCAGCTTTAATGTTATCGCAAAAGAAAAATCGATGCTTTATGTTGCCAAGGATACGAAACTAAAGACGCAGATGCAAGCGAATTCATTCGAGAATCGAGAGAGAATCTCCCCTCGTCGCTCCATCGAGAGCGACGGAAAATGGTGAACGAATGAGACCTGCGCGTTGAGGTGACAACTGACAAGGAAAATTGGAGACCATCGCATGAAAATGGATACGTTTTATCGATCCTGTGAGTCGCTTGGCTCTTGATTTGCTTTAAGTCCATGAACCACACCAGCAAATGAACGAAACCTAAAGTCCTGCTAATCCCCATAGAAAATCCTCTTTAGCCTCATTCATCTGCGATAGAAATATGATGAACATATTTTTGCTCTTTTCTTCGTCCCTTGGCAACAAAAGATGAATCTTCCTGTTGTCAAATGTTTCACCCTCGCTTTTCACGCATCCGAGGAAAAAATTATTGACTTGAACTCGACGTGAGCGCACACGACATTGTAATAAAGGGAAAATCTCGATTGTAATCTCCGAATAAATAAAGGAAGAATTTTCATAGCCGTTTCCATCGAAGTGGAATTGTGATCTTAATAACCAGCACGTGCAAGTTACTCGCTGAATCGAAGCCTTAATGAGGCGATTCGCATCTTCCCTTCTCGTTTTTTATTGTCCTCGCAATGTAATACGAGGGTTTTAATGAAAAGCGACATTTATTGGATGAGCGCAGTGTGAGATAGCTCAGCTTCTTTTTCGCTTCCAGAGCAGACTAATTCCATTGACCTTTTGACAAGCATAGAACTGTGGCGACATCAGAAGTCAGAGAGGCGTAATCTGAAACTTTATGGCGCTTTAAACGCCAGGTGCACCTCGCACAGTCGACAAATCATGTTTAACTCTTTTACAATTCAATTATGCTTGCAAGCAAAAGAAAGTCCGAGAGTAGAGAAACTTAATAAACTCTCGGCCATTCGTAAATATTATGAAGTGAAACGTCATGTTTTGTCTATAAAAGTTATTCATGTTCCTACATATATTGTCGCTGTAAGGCGACGACGGCAATTGTCAGTGTTGGAAATACAAATCAATTCAGTTGAATGCCATTTAAAGTCATTTCTGCAGTGACTTTTACGGCACAAAACTCGTATCGTTGATGAAGTGAAACTCAATGATTATTTTGTAGCATGCGAAAACTTTATTTTAATTATTTCATCTCGAGAATTTGAATTGTTGGTTTAAACTGGTCCGGTGTTGCTCTATTTCTAGATTTCTGGTTATTGTTGTCATCGTTGTTGTGGTGGTAGTGGAGTTAGCAGCAGCCAGCGAGACATGGAGTCACACAGTCGCATCCAAAGTTCTCTTCCTTGCCACAGCCTTGTCCTGGTTGGCATCCCCAGCTTGACATTCCCCAGAAGAACGGATTCATTTTGATATTGAGTTTGGTTTGTGAAGTTACTTGAAGTAAAACAAAAGTTAACTGTGAACTTCTATTTCAAGTCGAGACGTTTTATACTAAAAATATTTCATTCGAAAGACGAAAACTCAATCAATTTTCGATTATTTTTGATAATTGATTGAGTTTTAAACTTTCTACCAAGAACTCTTTTTGAAGTCATTGAATGATCGTCACCTAATCAATTGTCTGTGTAGATAGCGATACATCGAGGTCGTTCGCTTCTGGCTCAGCTGAATTTTCTCTTCAGTAAATTTATTGCCTTTTATTGCATTTCTTCGCTCTCCGTCGTTTCCTGAACATTTTCTCGCAAGCGACTAACTTATTGTGTTGCATTCGATAGTTCTCTAGTTGCTGTCACATTCTTTTTATTGCTTTTCATTCTTCTTTCATTTATATGAGCTACTCGCTGCCACCTGCAATAAAATGCAATTTATTGGAGACGAAAGGAATCTGAAATTGTTTTATGTTTACTTGAGTGTCTGTAAATCTGTTTAATAGTGCAGGGGTTAGTCATTGAACTTGAGGAAGGAAGTTTAATGATTAAAGTTTAAACTTCCGATTTCGTTGATTGATGTAGTTATAAAATATTACGTGACATAATCGCCTTCTAGCGAAACTCGCTTCACCTTTTACGATCCATCATGAAGAGCTACGGAAAACAAGTCTCAAGAAATATTAAATTTAGAATTGAAACGAACGTACATCGTGTCTCATCAAGCTTGCGGGTGCATGAAGAAGAAGAAAAGACAACATATCGTTCTTAATTACGATGTCTTCGTTTTGATATTTTTGGCCCGTTCGTGACGCTTCATAAATGAAACTTCTCGACTTCCTCGTGATTACCGGAGAATTTCAATCCTCAAGCGGAATTTTAACTGAGAAGCGCCATAAAGAATTCTGAAAATTCGTCGTTAATCAACGAGCGATGACAAAAACAAAATCTACCTCGCAATAAAACTTTTATTTTGCGCGTCAATGAAACAAACGTGGTCTTAGATATTTCAAATCGTCTCAATCTAAAATTCTATTTCATTCGCAATTCAGAAGCGAATTTGCAATAATCAATGCAATTCCATAAAAGCTATGGAGAGAATGTTTAAAACATGTTTACGTCAAATTTAAATACAGGAACGAGAAGGCACACCCGGCACATTCTGTCGCCTTTAACAAAGCTACATTGCATAAAGCTCACTCAACGAGATTGAAATTCCGTTAAAACTGTTAAATGTTGTTGAACAATAAAAGAATTCGCAATGCTTGACTGTTGAAATCTGCGGTGATGAACGCGGAAATTGATTCAATTGCAATATGGAAAGGGAGCTTGCTCTTCCTTCTTAAAAAGATTCAAAAAAGTTCGAAATAAGCTTCTCAATTTTAAGTTCACTGTCTGACGAATGGTTTTGTTTGAAAAAGTTTCTCGATTTGTTCTGTGCGTATCGCATCGCAACGGCTTCACAGAAAAGATTTCCTTGCCCTTTCGTAATGTTGATTCCTCCTTAGCCTGTCTTCCTTCCTCAGCTTTATTCCTTTTTCTCGCGAAGTACGATCGAAATGAAATAAAATATAATATCTCCACCAAGGAAATAACAGAGAAGCCCATAAACAAACCGAGAAGTCCTCCGATGTTCGATAGAAAGTCAGTGAAGCCAATGAACTGAGTCTTAGTAAATCCACCGTAAGAGTTCTCGAGGAAAAAAATCTGCATAATTGCGGCATTCCTTTCAATAGAATCTGCTGGAAAATAGTCATCGATCATTTCTCTTGTGATAAATTTTCCTGCGCCCAATCGAGAAGTAGAAATTTCCCTTCCGTAGTTGACTTCAAAGCAAGCAGGCAGACAACTATCACAAGAATAATCTTTGTTCCTTGAAAGAGAGATTTTGTAGAGCACATCTTCGTAGCACACTGCTTTCTTTCGATTACAGATGATGCTGTTATTATCGAACTTCCGGGGCATGTAGTAGAGAGTGCAGCCACATTTCTTCTCTGTTAACTTCGAGATACATTCCATCTCGCAATTCTTTTTCGAGTATACATTGTAATAAGACAAATTAGCTTCATCAGCGAATAAACAATGTCGTTTGTCAATCGATATATCGCGAATCAGCGCCGATGCTTTGCTGATCGATGGACTTATAACAATTTTTGTCTCGCGGCCTGTTCCAACAAAGAAGCCAAAGTTAGCAATCACTGGGATTTCAATTGGTGAATGAAGAAGAACTTTAAATCCTGACGAGCTGGTTGAGCTGCAGTAATAGTTATCAACATCAGCGTTAAGTATCAAAGTCAATCCCATGTTTTGACCTGAACCCGGAACTGGTCGTGGATAAGGAGTTTGGTTGGATGGCATGTAACCTTCTGCTGGTGTCCATGTTTTGTATCTATTTGCTTCGGTATCATCCTTTACAACCTGCTCATTCACTTTAAAACTTTTAAACAATAACATCGGATGTACTGAGTTGAAAGAACAGCAAAGCCCTTCATCGGTCAGAATGCTTCTAAAGACTGTTTTGCAAACGAAATCTTTCATTCCGAATCTACAGCGGAGAATCATATTATCGCAAGATTGAGCTGCTTTCAAGAGAAATTCTTTTGCGTCAGCCCATTTCGCATCGACCACCATCGTCTCGTTGTTGAAAGCTTCATCCTTTGAACAAACGCTTTCCAACATTAACTTCGATTGATGAGTTTTCCTCGATTTTGCAAAGCTTTTCTTCACTTGATTCATGTTGCAAATCGTAATCGCTGGGAATGGGATATCTTTGATTTCTGTGTAGACTGGATCCAAGCCAATGATCACAGGATTCTCAGTCCATTTCTGATAAATGTTCGTGATGAAATAAGTTGCCAATAGCACCACCATCAGAAAGGAAATCCCGAAGAAAACTCTCTCGAAAATTGAGATCGTACCTGAGAAAGGAAATCAACTTTTTGTTTTTAATTCTTCAGAGTCGATCTTACATGTTCCGATATATCGCAATCCATGCAATGTAGAGTTTAGCAAATAGTGTTGAAAGCTCTCACTACAACTGGAATGATGGTCATCATTCTTAGAGCCCAATCGCTTCTTCTTTCGAGAACTTTTAATCGCCATCAGTGTTGTTAGCGGAATGAAGAGGAATTTTCCATTGGAATCATTTTTATTTCCCTGAACTATTTGACAAATTCTTCAAGTAAATATTTTTTTCAGATCATCAAACAATTGATTTCGCTTTCATGGTGAAACAGCGCGAGGTTCATGTTCACTAACGACTTTAATGTTTGATGATCTATTATGCGAATGCCACGAACGCAACATTCAAAACGATTGAACTAGACATTAACTTGACATCAGAAGCAAACAATCCTCATCGGGTCACAGTTCATTTGAAATTTAAATTATTAAACTTAAATAAGTTTTATTCGCTTGCGATTCTTGAGTGGACGAACACGTGTTGCATGAGACGAAACTTAGAATAGTCATCAAATCTCGAGAATTGAAAGCTAAATCGCTTCCATTGAAAATCTACTCGCAGCTGTGATGACGCTTTGCCTCAGCAATCTCTTTGAGTGTCTCTTCTTTCGATGTTTATTCGTCTTGCTACTTTTCGGTATTTTTAACTTGCACGTGTGAAATTCTCGGATTTATTGTAGTGTAAACGAAGACAGGAGAGAAAAGAATGTTTGAAGCCTTTGAGAGCGACTCAAGACAATTCAATCCCCGACAGCGATAATTCCTTGTGCTCTGTATTTTAAGATTGAACACGTGGTGGAAAGTTTTCTGCAACCATGGGATCGTTTTGATTTCTCTTTGAGTTGAGCTGAAAAGAATTCTGATTGAGACAAACGAATGATTTCTTTCACAAAATCTTTTTTATTTTCCATCAAAAGTTGAAATTACATCAAAGTTTAGTGATCTAGAATCGAAGCGATCCCTTTATGAAGCTGCTGGGTCAACTGTAAAGAAAAATGAAATGAATTTAGTTACAACTTCGATGGCATTTCGTAATAAGCGATTTGTATTGGGAAATCAGATAAATTTGTAATTTTATAATCAAGAATATTTCAGGTGAAACACGGATTACATGTTACATCATTGAGTCGCAGTTTTACTCAGTTTTAAAATGAATTGTTTGAATCTCACCTTTAACAGAAGTGCAATTAGCAGTCAAACGGGGAAAAAAACGTTTTATGATTAAAAATCTGTAAAAAAGAAGAAATGTTATTGTAAATTTTTAAAGAGTTTGCATGACTATTCACACTTTGGAATTATCAGTAGGTATCGAAGTTATAAAATCAATTGAAATTCATATGAAACACGGAATACAAATTAACATCACGAAAGAAATAAAAGATCTTTGTTTTGACTAATGCTCACCTTCCGAAAAGTTGTTTTTGAAGCAATTTCAAGTTCGATTCAATCAATTATCTGTGAAGGACGATAAATATTTTTTTAAAACAAAATTCAAACAAGCAAAAAATGTTTTCTTGATGAAAGATATTTTCAGAAACAAATTCTAATTCAATGTAATTCTTACAGGTGTCCAAAGGTATTCGAAATTTTCTTTCATCACGAAGTAATTTACTATTATAACTCTCAATTTATTGTCAACTCACCTTATTTAATTGCTCTTTAGTCTGAAGAAATCACGCTCTGGAAACTGAAGGGAAAGACTTACAATTACTTTTTTATTATAGAAAATATTTTTTGCGCTCTTGTAACCAAAGCGATAGTTGAAGTTTGAATCTGAACTTTCAATTAGAGATGTTTGAAAAATTTCTTTATGTTTGAGTGTGATACGATTTCTTGAGAAAACTAGTCATTGCCGTCCTAGTTCCTCACCCTAAAACCATTTCTTTCCTTAATGTGCCTTTTGTTTTATATTTTTTGAAAACCCCGTTTAATGTATTTTTAAACAGTGCTTATGTCGGAAGAGGCATGAGATTGTATACGACTAAGTGTATTGATAATTTAGCAACAAATTCAATTTAATTCTTACAGGTTTCCAAAGTTATTTGAATATTTCTTCAACTCACCTTATTTAATTGCTGTTAAGTCTGATGAAATCACGCTCTGGAAATGAAAACGAGAAACTTGCAATTAATTTTTGTAATAAACATATTTTTGCGATCGATCGATCGATGGATAATTCAGCAAACAAAGTATAATTCATGACTTTTTATTAATGGTGTCCAAAGGTCGTGGATTAGTGGATCATCATTTAAAGAACGAATCGATTGGGAAATAGTTCTCAAACGATTCGATTTTAAGGAAATAACAAATAGAAATGAACTCACTTGTAAAATTAGTTGAAATGCCATAAAAATCACAACAGCTCGAGCTGCTTAGAATGCGTAGCGTGTTCTAATGTCTTCGAGCTTCTTCGCCACCTCCAAAGCTGTTCGACTCAAATCAGTTGCAATACTTTTCTGTTTCACGGGATCTAAAGCTGTAAACTGCTCGCAGAGATCTCCATCGAGAACGTTCTTTACTGGATAATAGAAGCAGCGATAACTCAGATGATCTCGGCCGCAAAGTGGTGGATTTTCATTTCTCATATGCATCTCAAGATGTTGGAAAAAGTCGTAATCTTCCCGACTTGTGAAAGGTACCAATGCACCAACAGTTCCACTGAGCGTTGTGTAGATTAATGACTCGGGACCACCAGGAATCAACATAGCTCTTTGAAGCGACATGATTATTTCTCCCACGTGGAATGTGATAATATTCTCGGCCTTTTGAGACGCTCCATTAAGTAACCCACGATCCCAAAGCGCTTTGTTGCCGGTTGGATCTTCATCTACATCGTCGTTAACTGAATGTGGTAAACGAAGAATCGCAATGTTGCCGAACTTATCAGCTGTAGCAATCGTGTCGTAGTCAAGCATTGTCGTTGCAGTTATCCATCGAGGGAAGGTATCATCAGCGAATATGATGAGTTGATTTTCGTTGCGCTTGTAGCGAATGCAATACACACTTTCTTGAACATCTGACACGAAAACTCGCTGGCCTCGCGTTTGAATATTTACGATTTGATTAGGAATGTGTTTGTTCTCACATTTTCTCAACATCTTCTTCTTTCCCAGATCGTAGATTCTCAGAATTTTTCCGACACCAACAAGTAAGCGACCTTGGAATTGAGCAATGGCGCCAGGGATGTCTTCAATTTCAGTTCGATGAATGAGATTCAGAGTCGCACAATGATTGTCAACTCGGTACATGTCAATGAATCCCCCATTAACTTGCCGCGGGTTGAGTTGCATATCTTTTACGACACCAACAGCTAAATAGTTCTTTCCGTCTTGCAAGAACTTAACAAGACACATCGACATGATGGCTTCGTTCTGCTCGAGAGGAACTTTGAACAGCGTTTGTCCATTCACTGGATCCATAATACGAATTTGCGATGCCCACATGCCGTAGCCAGCTTTTGGGGCTGAGAATGTGTCTTCGGGCAAAACTTCGTTAATGAACGCGTCGGCTAACTCTTGTGCAAGCTCTTGTTCTTCGTCTCCAGCTGCTTCGATCATTTCCTGAGCCATTTGTCGCTTTTTCAAAGTTTTTGTTGCTTCGGTATAAGCGTTATGTTCAGTCTCACAAATTATTAGACGTGATGATTCGTTATGAACTACAAATCGCTTCGGGGTGTACTCGAGTGGAAATGAAATCTGATTGAAAACTGCTCCGAGCTTTTCAAGTGCTAAAATTCTCAATGTGTTTGTTGAAATGGCGACAATACCTTCAGAGCATTGTTCAGATGAGAATCCCGATGCGTATTCCAATGTTTCGTAGCTGAGCGGTGTTAAATGGAATCGGTTCTGGTAGTAATAACTCAACCAACTTCGACTCGACATGGCAAGGACAGCTTCATTGCCTTGAATTTTGATTCTGAACAGTTTAACAGGGCGTGATCCAAGATATCGCGTGCGAGTATCTGTCAGATCACCAGAAATCGGATCCAAAACTGTTCTTAACAGAACACCATTCTGAAGTCCAATATTCAAGTAGATTGATCCGTTGCCACCTTTTCTGATGATTCCATCTTCATCTTCCTCAGTCTCACCAATTCCCATTTCGACTAAGCAAAGAGACTCAGCTGGCGAAGGTAGAGCTTGCATTGAACGTGGTTGCAAGCAGTCGTGACGATGCAAGGAAATTATTCTAACAGTGTTATCTGCTAATCCAACGGCAAGGAATTGTGTTTGAAGCTCTCCTGGTTTGATCGAACCAAGAGCCATGCACAAAACATCGGCCATCATTTTTTTCCTCTCCGTGAACTCGTTCAGTTGTCCGGTCTATCAAAAGCAAAAAACTTTCATTAAAATCTGTTTTCAATAAAGAAAATATTTTTAGTTTTAATGTAAAGGTTCAGAACTGCAGGACACCATTTTACGTTCTTCACTAACAATCGAGAGTACATGTTAGGTGTTCATCAATTAAGTTTCGAGTTTATTTGTTGCATTAGAAAAATTCTTACCGGATCCATTTCAAAGTAGACGAGCTCTCCACCAGAAAGTGCGATCACCACTTGTCGTTGATTGACGGCGCACCTTACAATTGTCTTCTTGTTTGGAGCTTTCCACTCATTTACTCTTCTGTCAGCTCGAATATGTCGAATGCCATCAGGATAAACTTGTACAAGAGCATCGTCTCCCAAAGCAGAACAACAAAGTGTTGGAGTTGTGCCGAGAAAACCAGAATCCGTTACTTCCTCGACGGTATCACCGATACTCAAAACGAGTGTGGCGTTGACGAACGATACAATGATGTAAGCGTCAAATTCATCTGTAAAGACAAGAATCAAGAATTTGTTTAGTTTTGAGTCAACAAAACTATTTTGCAAAAGGTTTGAAAATAAAAAGTAGAAAATATCCGCTGGAGTCTTCAGTTTTCGGAGTCAGTTGCGCAGGAAACGTTCTTACCTTTAGTTCCATCCTAAACTAGCCACTCGCACATTTCATTTCATGTGATCACAAAACATGCGATCTGAAAAAGAAAAAACTGGTGTTGGTGATTCAAGTTCTTTGAAAGTATTTTTCAGTTTCGATTTTCGTATCGATAACGATTCAATTTGATCAACAATGCACCAGTTTCTTTAATTAATCATGTCTTGAAAGAGTTGGATTCTTAAAAACTAAACAAAGGAGATTCACTCAGGACAAATGCAATAAAATCTTTGAATCTTTAAGCGATCACTGAATGAATCTCAAAAGTACGTAATAAAGAAATGTTTCTACTAACCGTCGACGCGCTTTTTGATGGACCAAACAGACAGAGGAATACCAGGAAGTTCCGAAACAGCCATCTCCGAGACCTCCAAACCATGTCGTAAGACTCTTATTGACGATCGAGGTCCACGACCACAAGAAAGATAAAGTTGAGGTGTGTCCTCATTAGCGAGATCAGCAACATGACAGCCCAGAATGGGAGCGTAAGATGGAATTTCGTCAACCATCACGAGGTTTTTAAGTGGACGTGGAGCGAAGAAGAATGTATCGCCCTCTTCAAGAGGCATTGCCGAGCTGAATTCAGGTTCTTCCTCGTCGTCTCCAAGATGTGCAATTTGGTAAAGATAATGATTGCCGAACTCACACGCGACGAACAAGAAACCAGATTTAAGAACTGACATTGAGGTAGCGGGAGCCACTGTGTCGAAGTATTTTAATTTGATCGCGGAAACTGCTTCTTCGTTCATGTCTAATGTCACTTTGAAAATATCTCCTTGCTCTGTCTGCAGAAGGAAGAAGAACATCGACTTTGTTCGATGAGTTGCCGAACAGATGAATATCATTCCACGATCGGGATCATCAAGATCGTTTCTTCGGCGTGGAATTGGACAACGGATATCCGCTTGAGCTCCAGTGTTTTTGTACGTTAGGTAATTTTCCGAGCAGATGAGCACTCCAGAGGGTCCATCATTACCACCAGGAACGGTGATTAAAAAGTTTGCATGTTCGTCGAGCTCCTCGTGGTATTTTCGTACAACATGATTTAACCCTAGATCAAGTTCATAAAACGTGATAATCTGCTTAGCCTTTGCAGCAGCTTCTCCTGAAGGGTCAGCGTCGATATCTCCGTAATCTATCTCCAAACAAGCAAACATCGGATTTTCAAATCCATTGTCAACTCCAACCATGTGATAGCAGAGAGTGTTTGACTTGTGAGCTTCCAATGGCGAAGAAATCGTAAGATGATTCTCCGAGTCACGATTGAGAATATAAACAAGTTTTTGTTTCTCAACAGCGCCAATCATCACAGCACGTCCTTTCGGATCGACTGCTAAATACTGTCCAGGTACGATTCGACGACATCCCGACTTGCCGAAAGTCTCAAGTTGTACTTTAACCAACTGATTTTTAGTTTGATTGTACTCAAGAATGAGAATACGACCAGAATCCGATCCAACAATTGCGTAATCTAAAGAATAAAATAAAGTGATTAGAAAATTGTTGTAGAAGAATTTTCTATGTTGCAAAGGTTTTCAAATCGAAATACAAGTGATCGGAGTATTTCAAAAGCGACGCAATGCAATAATTGCTTTTAGCACATGAGTTTACTTGTTACACTTTGAGTTATTTACAAGTGCCAAGTATTAAGAGTAGTGCTTGATATCGTAGTGAGAGAAGGTTTAGTTACCTTTTGTTGATCCTGTAAGACGAAACGACATCATCGAACGAATAACACCGAAGACTTCGGTTTGAAGGATTGTATGGACCTTCCCTGTGTTAGGATCGGGTCGCACAAGCTCCAAACTCTTTCCATGTGAAATGAGAATCTCTTGTATCTTTGATCCCGAAAAGTTTCCGTGAATCGCATGAGTGATTCCGGTTGCTCGTTGAAGGGTTACGTTGTACAAATACATTCTGCTCGCGTGGACTTTATAGCATTATGTGTACCTAAAAATATAAAAGAAGCGTTAGAAAGAGTTTCACTGATAAAGATAAGGTTAATGGCTTTAAGTTGAACTGTACAAATTCCTGATATAAATATCATTACTGGATCAGAAGCAAAATTGAGGTTCTAATCACTCGAGGAATTTGTAACAATAATTTTGCACCGAAAAACGAACAAAACCAGGAATGTTTCCATGGATCTGTAGATACCAGATAGTGCGAATAAGTTCAAAATGAGAAAATTTTTAGAATTTCCGGTTATAGAGAAAAAGCCGAAAAGGAAGCCACATGCTCAGAAATTTTCAATCGTTCAATTTGCGAACAATTCGACATTTTAGCTTACCAATTGTTATTTTTATTGTAGACTCAGAGTTTATCAACGTTTTAAAACGCTTGCAATAATTTAATTACACTTATTAACTTCTATTTTTGACGAGTTTTACTCAGCTCTTGTTAATCGTTTCAAAAGTTCAGAAAGAAAGAATTTCTCGCAAGTCCGTCCCCGTTTTCGGCCAAAAAAATAATATTTCGGCCACATTTGAAAAAGTCGTTAAACGAATATTCTTGAAAAACAGTTAATTACAGCTTAATTAAGCCACTTGACCACACTTAAGGAAGTTAGTGATTCGAAGATTTATTTCATAGAAAATTCCAAGTCCTCGAGCAAAATCATAAATCATAAAAACTTTAATCTTAATCTTTGCCACACTTCATTATTCTTCTTCCACCTGAGATAATAAAATGATAACTCTGAATCGCAGAGACAAATTACACAATTAATGTTATCTCGGCACTACAGAATTATCATTCGGGTCGTAGCAGCAGTGACTTTCAGTTCAGTTTATTTTTACTTATAAAAATAATTTTTTTTAAAAATGGAAATTGTTGAAAATATAATTCATCGACCAGATTTATCGACGAAATACGATGACATGCCATCGCTCGGACATTTGATTATCACTAATCTGATGAAAGCACGAGATAAAACGATGCTTGTGTCTGGTGAAACGGGTGAATCGTTATCAGCAGTTGAGCTTGTGGAGAAATGTGTTGAAGTGGCGAAAGCTCTTAAAGCGATTGGCATAGGACAAGGAGACGTTGTCTCGATTGTTTCGGAAAATCGTTTTGAGTTCGTTTTTGTGTCACTCGCGACAATACTTCTAAATGCAACTTTGGCTCCACTGAACAACAGTTACAGCGAAAGAGAAATTCAACATGCAATGAATCTTTCCAAACCAAAAGTTATCTTTGTCAGCTCATCTGTCAGCAAAAATGTGTTGAAAATAGCGAAATCTGAGAGATATCTCCGAAACGTTATTTTGTTTGATGACGAGCCATCAACTGATAGCAAAACGATGCGAATGAAAGATTTTATGAACCCAAGTAATCTTAAAAACATTAAATTTGAACCTCAAGCTGTTGATAGGAAGAAAACAGTTTGTTTGATCATGTGCAGTTCAGGGACCACAGGGCAAGTATTTCATTTGACTTTTGACCTTAAATTTTAATTTTAGGATGAATTCTCTTGTCGCAGACTTCCAAAAGGAGTTCAAATATCACAAGAAAATATTATTGTCACCATTCGACATTCAGAAACCGGAGTGTTAAGTAACAGCAACGTTGGAGAGGAAGAAATCGTGATTCTTGGACTTCTTCCACTTTTCCATGTCTTTGGCGCTGCTATCATGATTTGTGGAATGGCAACAACTTTAGCGAAGATCGTTTTGCTTTCGAAGTTTGAAGAGAGACAGTTTCTGAGTGCGATAGAAAAATATCGATGCAACGTCTCCTTCGTGGTTCCACCTTTGATGGTCTTTTTAGCTAAAAATGAAATTGTTGATGAATATGACTTGAGCAGCTTAAGATTCGTCCTGTGCGGAGCTGCTCCACTTTCGAGAGAACTTGAAGCGGCTGTGAAGGATCGTTTGAATAATCCAAATTTTCTCGTGAAACAAGGCTACGGAATGACTGAGTTGACAGTAGGAGTTCTCGCTCAGAAAGATATTATCAAACCAGGCAGCGTTGGTGATGTCAATGCAGGAGTTTATGCAAAAGTCGTTGATGAAACAAATAAAGCTCTTGGTCCATATCAACGAGGCGAACTTTGCTTTAAAGGATCCGTTTTAATGCTCGGTTACATCAACAATGAGTCAGCAACTCGAGGAATCATTGACGAAGATGGTTGGCTCCACACAGGCGACATTGGATATTACGATGACGACTTGCAGTTCTACATTGTTGATCGAATCAAAGAATTGATCAAATGGAAAGGCTTTCAGGTTCCACCAGCAGAAATCGAAGCTTTACTTCTTACTCACGAGAAAATTAAAGATTGTGGTGTCATTGGAAAAGCTGATGATGTCGCAGGTGAACTTGCATTGGCTTTCGTGGTCAGAGATGATGAAGGAGAATTAACAGAAGACGAAATCAAGAAATTCGTCGCTTCAAAGTCTTCAAAAGCGAAATGGCTTCACGGTGGAGTAATTTTCGTTGATGAGATTCCAAAAAATCCTTCAGGAAAAATTCTTCGACGAGAACTACGAGTACTGCTCAAAAAACAGGAGCTAAAGTCAAAGCTTTGAACTCTTCCAATAAAATATTTCATTATCAACTTTTGTTTTTTCTTTTAAAAATGGTTGCACGTGTTGCTCACGCTTCAGTTCAAGATCAATTTGCTAAATCTACGCGAAGTGCTTTTTTATCTTATCAGAAATATTTGAGCCAGTATTTTCAATCAATGAACTCAAATAAATATGAGTCGTCTGACTTGAAAACTAGTCAGTGTAGCTTTAGCCGATCAAGTCGAATATTTTTTCAAAATGTTTAAAATATTTTTGCTTTTGGTGATTTCAATAATTTTTTGTGCAAATGCCAGCATTTCAATGCACAATCCTTTCTACTGTTACTCGCAAGATCCAATCAGACCACAAATTGGAATGTTCGCCACTAAGTCAACTTACGAAACGAGTCGGGGTCGAAGTATCGATGCAAATGTCTCAAGTTGCACTCCATCGAAGTTCTGGATGTTAAGTCGACATGGAACGAGACTTCCATCAGCAACAGAATTAAAAGAAATCTTCGAATATAATGAAGAACTTCACAAAGGAATTTTAAAGAATTACAATGCTGGGCGATCATCACTTTGCGCACCTGACATGTCGCTCATTCGCGACTGGAGATTCGATCCTAACATAACGATTGAAAGGGAGCAATATCTTACGACTGCAGGTTGGAACGAGTTGCAGGGACTAGCACAACGATATCAAGAAACTTTCCCTGGAGTTCTATCAAACATTTACTCTCCAAACGATTATTTCTTCCGCCACACTAACAGACAAAGAACTCTCGCGAGTCTTCGAGCGTTCGCTGATGGTTTATTTGGATTCAATGGTTTCGAAGACGTTCTTTTCGAAGAAATTCCTGAAACTGATTTACTTCTGAGACCTCACGACCATTGCCAATTTTACGACGAAGTTAAAAGAGATGAGCTTGAAGAAAATGAATTCGCAGAAGGACCTGAGTATCAAGAAATGTTAATGCAAGTCAGTGCAAAGCTGGGTTTCCATGGAGCACACCAACTCAGAGCAATTGAGGTTCAAACTCTCGCCTCAATCTGCAGATACGAACAGATCTGGGACTTAAACTCAACATCCCCGCTCTGCTCTGCTTTCTCAATTGCGAATCATCAAGTTCTTGAGTACATGGAAGATCTTCATTATTATTATCGAGTTGGGTATGGTTACACTGCATATCGTTCACTGTTTGAGAACATGAATTGCCATTTGATGCAAGATATGTTGAGATTTTTCCAGTCGAATGATCCCAAAGATCACAAAGCTCGACTCTTCAGCACTCATTCTTCGATTTTGCAGTTGATTCTAGTCACGCTCGGCGCCTTCGAAGACGAATCTCCATTAACTCGTCATAACTTTGCTCAGCAGACTCTCAGGAAGTGGAAATCAAGTCTTGTTGCTCCAATGGCAACTAACCTTGCTGTCATTCGATATGAGTGAGTAATCGTTAATCGAATCGAATTACTGAATCAACATTTTTACTTTAAACTTTTTCCAGTTGTGCTGATGGTGACAACGATATTCTCTTTCTGTTTAACGAGAAACCTCTTCAGATTGCTGGATGTCAATCAAATGGATTATGCAAGCAGTCTTTGATTTTAGAAAGATTTAGTCGATTTATCGGCGGCAACTGTAGCGAAATCTTTTGTAGCAATTCTTAGGAATTCATTAGGCAATTAAAATAAATGTTTGTCGACACATTCTTCAAAACTTCAACACAACAAATCAATCAAACGTGACAGTGCTCTCGTGAAGTTAGTTTCTGATAAAAGCAGATTAGCTGAGAGTATCGTAAATTATTCTATTTTTAACTATTGACAAAGGCTGCGCCATTTGTTAAAAAAAGAGACTTGGAAAAAAAACTTAAAAAAAGGACTTGGAACATTAAAATTTGAAATAATAATAATTGGATGTGACGGCGAAAACCTTCGGGAAAACTGTGGGAAAACTTTGGGAAAAACTATGCATAGCCGCACGGGAAAACTAGTTCACATGAGATTGATCGTGCCTGAAACTGTCCACAAAGTTCCCGCTTATTGAAGAAGAGTCAGTTTCAAAAATCGAACAAATCACCGAAATGATTTCAGAAACGATTTCAGTTCTTGTTTTGAAACTGAAGATTTATTTCAAAGAGAATTCAAAGTTCTCTTGACAAAGGTGCAATGTTTGTAAAAAGTCTGCCTCTTAATCTGGAATAATTTAATAGTCAAGATTAGCTTCAGAAAAACTGTCTAAGCATTTATTCTTGATTTCATTAAAAAATCAAGAAAATTTGATAAGTTGAACTTCGGGCAGATTATTTCTTAGCCTTGAATCTTCGTCATGCAAAGGAGATAACTTTTAATCGTAGAGACAAGTTGAACAATAAATGTTATCTCGACAATACAAAATTATCATTTGAGTCGTAGAAGCAGTGACTTTCAGTTCAGTCTATTTTTGCTTGTTGAAATATAAAAAAGTTTTAAGATGGAAATTGTGGACAACATAATTCATCGACCAGATTTATCGACGAAATACGATGACATGCCATCGCTCGGACATTTACTTATCACGAATCTAATGAAAGCAGGAGACAAAACGATGCTTGTCTCAGGTGAAACGGGTGAATCGTTATCAGCAGTTGAGCTTGTCGAGAAATGTATTGAAGTGGCGAAAGCTCTTAAAGCGATTGGCATAGGAAAAGGAGACGTTGTCTCGATTGTTTCGGAGAATCGACTTGAATTCGTTTTCGTAACACTTGCGACAATATTTGTAAACGCAACTTTGGCTCCACTCAACAACAGTTACAGCGAAAGAGAAATTGAACATTCAATGAATCTTTCCAAACCAAAAGTTATCTTTGCCAGCTCATCCGTCAGCAAAAATGTGTTGAAAATAGCGAAATCTGAGAGATATCTCCGAAACATTATTTTGTTTGATGACGAGCCATCAACTGATAACAAAACGATGCGAATGAAAGATTTTATGGATCCAAGTAAACTTAAAAATATTAGATTTGAACTTCAAGCTGTTGATAGGAAGAAAACAGTTTGTTTGATAATGTGCAGTTCAGGTACCACAGGGCAAGTATTTCATTTGATTTTTGACCTTAAATTTTAACTTTAGGATGAATTCTCTTGTTGCAGACTTCCAAAAGGAGTTCAAATATCACAAGACAACGCCATCGCAACAATTCGTCATTCTGAAAAAGGAATTTTGAGTCACAAAAATGTTCTTTCTGAGGATATTATAGTTCTTGGACTTCTTCCACTTTTCCATGTTTTTGGCTGCTTTACTTTAATTTGTTCAATGGCAACAACTCTGGCAAAGGTCGTTTTGATTTCCAAGTTCGAAGAAAGAAAGTATTTAAACACGATTGAGAAGTATCGATGCAATGTTTCGTTTATCGTGCCACCTTTGATGGTTTTCCTAGCTAAAAGCGAGCTAGTAGACGAATATGACTTGAGCAGCTTACGAATGATTTTTTGTGGAGCAGCTCCTCTCTCAAGTGAACTGGAAGCGGCTGTGAAGAATCGTTTGAATAATCCGAAAATGATAATTAAACAAGGCTACGGAATGACTGAGTTGACAATAGCCGTTTTGATTCCGAAAGATATTATGAAACCAGGCAGCGTTGGTGATCTCAACGAAGGAGTTTATGGAAAAGTCGTTGATGAAACAAATAAAGCTCTTGGTCCATATCAACGAGGCGAACTTTGCTTTAAAGGATCCGTTTTAATGCTCGGTTACATCAACAATGAGTCAGCAACTCGAGGAATCATTGACGAAGATGGTTGGCTCCACACAGGCGACATTGGATATTACGATGACGACTTGCAGTTCTACATTGTTGATCGAATCAAAGAATTGATCAAATGGAAAGGCTTTCAGGTTCCACCAGCGGAAATCGAAGCTTTACTTCTTACTCACGAGAAGATTAAAGATTGTGGTGTCATTGGAAAAGCTGATGATGTTGCAGGTGAACTTGCATTGGCGTTCGTGGTCAGAGATGACGAAGGAGAATTAACAGAAGATGAAATCAAGAAATTCGTCGCTTCAAAGTCTTCAAAAGCGAAATGGCTTCACGGTGGAGTAATTTTTGTTGATGAGATTCCAAAAAATCCTTCAGGAAAAATTCTTCGACGAGAACTACGCGAACTGCTCAAAAAACATGAGCTAAAGTCAAAGCTGTGAAGAGTTTGGTATTAAAAATATTCTAACTGCATTATTCATTTTTTTTAATAGATATTTCACTTTAAATTTTACTTTGATATTTTTTTAGCGAAAAGCAATAAATTATTATTTAAGTAGAAACAATGTCTCATAAGTCACTCATCAGCTTTAAAGGCTTAGGTGAGAATGGAAAAATAGGAAATGGAATAAAACTCATGCACCGGGATGAAGCGAATCTTACGAACTAGTTCATGCAACTTGGAGGTCCCGTTAAGCGTTCATTTGCCGAACTAAGTCAGGACTTGGAAACTTTGTGAATCCCGTTGTAGATCTGTACGGCTTTCGATCCAAATATTCTTGAACGACTTCACTAGCAAGTAGCTCAGCCTTTGAGTGAATTTCATTGCGAATCTTCTGCTGGCGATTCTTATGATCTTGAATCATTTTCGTTAAATTTCCATGATTCGTGTTCGATGCAGGAACTTCGCTTCCTTTCACAAGTGACATCACCATTTCCTAAGAAGTTTCGATCAAAAACTATTCAAATTTAAGTAAAAGTTTAACTTACGTATTTGACTTTACGCAATTCATCGTCGAGAGCGTTCAATCGAGCGTCTTTTCCTTTTGGAACATGAAGAGGCTTAAGACTCTTCAACACCTTTTCGTATTCCTTCGCTTGTAATTTCATTCGCTCTTCTCGTTCATCGGTCAGTGCTTTCTTAAGCAACACAAGTTCCTGAGCAATATACGGAGAACTGGCAGTGATATCGAGAGCTGTGGTTGTCTTCAAGTCGCCCTTCTTGCTGCCATGAGTCTTTAACTTTTCACGAAGCGCGCCGCGTTCGTTTTCGAGTGAATCGATGTCGGATTGTAAATGGTCCATTGTTTGCTCGAACTCTTTCTCTTTTCTGTGAAAATGAAGAATTTAAATTTAAAGTTCAGATTATTAATAAGTTTTACATACTTCTCGAGAGCATCTTGAGTTTCTTCCAGTTGTTTCAGTAATTTCGTCGAGTTTGATTCGTGATCTTGTTGTAAAACGGATAATTTCTTTTCAGCCAAATCCTTTCGGATCTGCATTTCAGAAAGTTCGCTCTGCTTAAGCTTCGCGTTCATCTTGAGCTGACGGATCTCAGCTTCCTTATTCTCTAGTGTTGCTGTTAACGTCTTTGTTTCTTCGAGTTGCTTCTTGACAATCTGTGCACGAACGACGATGGGCAGCTGAACTTTTTCGTTTCGAGCGGCAGACATGATGTCGTATTCATTATCGAGGAGATATTGCGCGAACTGAGACATGTCAGTGTTTGCATTGGAGAGAACATTTTTGATGTTTTGCGATGCACCACGATCATCTTGTTCGTAAACTCGTTCACTCAATTGAGACAGTAATTCCCAAAGTTTGTCATGAGATATTGAAACCATCGAAGTGGCATCAGCAGCATCTGAAGTTACATAAGCCAAAACATGTTTCGCTGTTAAGTTCATCAGACTGAGAACTTTACTAATGTTTTCGGAAGTAAGCTTAATGGTCTGAAGTGTATTTGGAGACAAATTGCACTTAGAGATGGAAACATCTTGTGGCAGACGACGCTTGATCAACTTCAACTGTTGTTTAATGTTTTCAGTATTTTGAATAATGAATTGTAAGAGCAAACCACTTTCACTTGTTTCATCTCCGCCTTGAATCAATCCTCTGATGATAGCGCTGTCAGTTTCAATTGAGTCGCAAGCAGTTGTGATGGAAGCAATGGAATCACGAACCATTTGCGTCTCATTGATTAGACCTTCGTTTGTTAACAGTACTGAGTACATTGCGTTGAAGAACGCGACACATTTCTCGAGGTTCTCAGTTTGAGAGTTTTCATCGAGTTGATTCAACTTCAGAAGTTCAACGATACCATCGATAATTTTCTCTTGCGCGATCAACTCGGGCATTGACGATCCAATCTTCAGAAGTACTTCTGGCGAGCAAGTGCTAAGTCCGAACAGGAATTGATGCATAATCGATTGCAGATTATGAATGTAATGCAGCAGCCGAGAGCGGAAAGCAAACTGATGAACTGAGTGGTCTTGCATTATTGAATTGCGATCAATCAACGAAACTGCACTGAAACGATCCCTCGCTTGTGCGACGATGATTCCAGCTTTGAAAACAATTCGAGAAACAAGAAGAATCACCAGAATAGCATCGTGATCGCCGCCTCTTGCCATGAATGTTTCAGGCATGAACGCGAGAAGATATTTGATGTGCTCATTGACCTGTGTCAACTCAATTTGACGCAATTGCAAATCAATTGCACGAGTATGAGCTTTCGATTCAGCAAACACTTGTTTGAAGTCGATCGTTTCTGCGATGCGATGTTCCTTCCCAGCATTTTGAGATTCTTGATTCAACTTTTCTCTTAATTCTTGAGCTTGCTCATTTAGTCGCTGAACAAGTTCTCGGAATTTATAAATAGTTTGGTCACGATCAAGAACGGTTTCAAGTGCTGCGTCTTTCTCACGCAAAGCTTCGCGTTTTGCTGCTTGTGCCATGTCTAGCTCTTCGCGTAAATCAAGCTCGAGCTCATGGTTGCTTTCGACAAGTTGTTCATGAACCTCCTCAAGTGCTTCTAGTTCTTGAACTTCCTCCTCAAGTGCTTTAACTTTATCTTCAAGCTCCATTTTCTTATCTGCAAGTTGCTCAACCATTTCCTCAGCTCCAAGTGCAGCATCGACTTGTTCTTGCAAGTCAACGATTTGAGCTTCCAATTCGTCTACTCGTGAGGAAAGTTTTTCTTTCGTTCGTTGAAGTTCGAGAACTTCCGATTTTTTCATTTCGAGTTCTTTCTGTAGTTTTTGAATTTCGTGCTTCTCATGAGCTGACAAATCGCGCATTCTTACAAGCGTTTCTCTCAACCTCGTGTTTTGCTGTTCAAGTTGCTTCAATTCATAAGCCGAAACTCCAGTGACTTCTCCACCGGCTCCACCTTCAGTACGAATCACAGATTTATTCTGCATTTCCGTCTTGAGTATTTCCAAATCCAAAGTCAACTCTTCGATTCTTTCCTTAGCTGTTTCAAGTTCGATTTGAAGAGTGTCCGCTTTTTCTTCTGCCATTTCTTTGTCGAGAGTTATCAACTCAACATTCTCAGCAAGTTCAGACATTTCTTCTTGATGACGATCTCTTGCTTCAATCGCGTCCTTGGTTTCCTGTTTCGATCGTTGAAGCTCTCGTTGTAAACTTGATTGAGCATCCATAATTTTGCTCTTGAACTCTTGAAGTTGGTCATATTGAGTCTTCATTTTATCAAAGTCTCGGTATCGTTCTTTATCTTCAGATCTGCGGACCTTCAATGTCTCTAGTTTTTCACTGAGATCGCGCACTTGATTTTTCAAATCTTCATTTTCTTGTTGCGTCTGAAGCATATGAATTTTGTCTTCTGTGCTTGATGACGGAGCTGGAGACGGCGAAGTCAATGACTGTCCAGGAGTAAACTGAGGTTTCAATGTTTCTAGGAATCCTGTTTCAATAAACGATGCTCGTTTCGACATTGGCGGAATGTTATCCGGAGGCCCCATCGTAGATTTGGTTGGCTTAGGAATTTCAGATTTTTCACTGGTCACAGACTGCGAAAGCTGAGTTCTCGATCCCGAAAGACTTTGACGACTCCCTGCCAGAGAAAGTCGTGAACTGAAAATATTACAATTTACGTTAGAACTTTGCTAAAGAAAGAGATGCTTCAGAACCTAGAAGTTGATGGTGTTATGGTTGGTTTCTTAGCTGAGATTTGTTTTACTGGAGATTTTCGTCTAACACTACGAGTTATGAGTTAATAAAGACAAACCATCCAGAATGAGGCATTGGATAAAATGAACATGTTAGTAAAATACTTCACTAATGATCTAACATTCTAACTTACGCTGTTGGTTTAGCTACGGGATTACTACCGGATAATGATACCAGCGATCTAACTGATCCGGAACTTTGAATGGTAATGAATAAAAAATGATTTTCGATTGATAATGAGTTAGAGTTAGATAAGGCGACAAGGTGTAAAGGAGTCAAAGTTTTAATGCATCAAAAAGATTTTTGTGTGCAATTTCTGGGCTAAAGCGCATTAAAACTTACGTTTTCTTAGCGGAACTGTTAGTTTTAGTTGAAATGATAAGTTAAGTTGAAAAGTTGTTGAAAGGAAGAAAAGTTGTTAAAGGGAAAAATGAGGTAAGGAGTTGTTAAAGAGAACGTGCAGCTTACCTGCTTAGTCTTGATCTGGCTGGCTTCTCTTCAGGACTATCAGGGATTGGATTATCAGCATCGTCCAAGAAGACACATTGCGATTCTCGTACGAACATTCCATAGTTCTCTTCACACTAAAGTTAAATGTTAGTCTGGTGACTTTTAAGATCAAAATTACTGAACTTACGGTAAAGTATGTCGTTCCTTTGATGGTTCCATTGTTTTTTCCTTTCGCTTCATCCAAAACAACTCCAACCCACCGGCCAACTAAAAGAAGAAGAAGAAGAAAATATTTTCATCAGGGCGAGAGCGGATTGATGACTCACTCACCTGCGAAAGATGTCAACCCGACATATTGAACCGTTCCTTTGATGCCTTTGTCTTTGATCTCAACCCGAGCACCATTTTTCAGCTGCTTATCAGCCATTCCGACTCTGAAATGTCACGAAACAATTTGACATTTGTGCAAAAAAAATTAGAAAACTGAAAATTTCTTTTGGTTTCACAATCGCAAGAAGAAATTAAAAAACTTCGTTTGAGAATTCTTTTGTGTTACTCAATCGTTTCTTTTGATTTTGTTTTGTTTACCTCAATTTCTAGGAAACAGTTCAATTTAAGAAAATAAATTCATAAACATTGAAAACTGGCCGAAATTTAAGAAACTGATCGAAATTGAAATTCGGGGCGTCAAAGTCTTCTCAGCGGCATCAAAAAATTGAAAAAAATTATAAAATTGAAATAAACAATATAAAGCGCAATCATGGCTGCTAGGACGTATGGAGACAAGCCTATCAGCTTTCAAGTAGAGGATGGAGGTGAATTTTACTGCATCGGATCAGAGGTAAAAGAAACATTTTAATTTGAAGTTTGTAAATTTGTTGTTGTAAAATTTTAGTTTCAATCAAGCGAATCTTTTCTGTTATTAATCTTACTTCTCTCATTGTAGGTTGGTTCATATCTGCGATTATGTCGTGGATCACTCTACAAGAAATATCCGGGGATGCATCGAAGAACTCTTACGAACGAAGAAAGGAAGAAATTGATGGAAACAGGAATCTCAAATCATTTATTTGCCAGCTCAGTTTCGTTATTAAGAGCCACAGAGGTTCAGGATGTCATTGATGGAAGTGACGAGAAGTACAAAGCGGTCTCTGTTCATTCATCAGAGCCGTCGGTGCCACGTGAAAGCAACAAAGCTAAGAAACAAGCTCCATGGATGCCAACAATGCCCTCAGCGAGTCATTTGGATGCTGTTCCACAAGCAACTCCAATAAACCGTAATCGAGTTTACAACAAAAAAGTTCGAACCTTCCCAATGTGCTTCGATGACACGGATCCCAATGCAAACTTCGAGAACTCTGCTCAGTCTGAAATGCTTGTTCCAATTCGTTTGGATATGGAGCTTGAAGGACAAAAACTTCGCGATACATTCACTTGGAATAAGAATGAGAGCATCATTTCGCCCGAGCAATTCGCTGAGATTTTGTGCGATGATCTGGATTTAAATCCAGTTCCATTTGTTCCTGCAATCTCAGCCGCGATTCGTCAGCAGATCGAGGCGTATGCGAATGAACTGATCATTGAGGAGAACTGCGATCAACGAGTTATCATTAAGCTGAATATTCACGTTGGCAACACTTCATTGGTTGATCAAATCGAATGGGATATGTCAGAACGAGATAACAATCCAGAAGAGTTCGCAATTAAGCTTTGCGCAGAGTTAGGATTGGGAGGCGAATTCGTTACTGCAATCGCATATTCGATTCGTGGACAACTCTCATGGCATCAACGCACTTATGCGTTCAGTGAAGCTCCGTTATCAACTGTCGAGGTTCCCTTCAGAGCTCCTTCAGAAGCAGAATCGTGGGCACCTTTCCTTGAAACTCTCACTGATGCTGAAATGGAAAAGAAGATTCGCGATCAGGACAGAAACACCAGGCGAATGCGTCGTCTTGCAAACACGACTTCAGGATGGTAGAAGCTCACTCTCTCGAGCGATAATTCAAACTAAATTTAATATTAATGATCGTATTTTTAATTTGACTTCAATAAAATTTTCTAGATTTAAATTTAAGATCTAAGACGAATGTTTAGCTTTCTTTTCGCTTGGACCGAGATCTGTTTCAGTTGATGCCGGACGTTTATGACAAACTTGCTTTTTACGTCGGTTGAAATGTCTTATGATGTTTGTTGCTGTCGATCCTCCATTATTTTGATATTTCATGAAGTGAGTGTTGTATTCGCTTGTATTAATCTTCGACAACATCGCTGTCCAGTAGAAGAGTGAAAAGTAAAGCTTTTGAAAGTCGAGTAAGGAATTTTGATAATCTTGAGACGGATTGGCGACTGGTAAAACCGTTTCATCCAAAGGTTCCTCGTGTTTCTTAATCAAAATTGCTCGAAGCCCAACGGCCGAGCCGTAATTCGGCGGCATAAGAAATTGAGTGTGTTTCGTGAGGAATTTCATTTCAGCTAAGATCTTCTCGTCAATATTGAACTTCAGCATTTCTCTGAAACACTGCATTTGACTTGGAGGGAATTGATGGCATCGCCAATCAGGAATGACGTACTTTTTCACATTAAACATCCTCAAAAGTATCTCAAGTTTTGTCTTGTCGAACTTCAATTCAGAAATGTTGAAATCAAGCTTGAATGTTGTACGAAAAAGCTCGTAAGCTGACGAGTTTTGCTTCTTGAACTTTTCAATTGATTTGATCTTTCTAGTTGGTTCGACTTCTTCGCTGTCATCTTTCTCATGTGATTGAAGAGCGAGCCTGTTCTTTTTGAGTTTCGTTGGTACATCAGCCACTGTCGATCCGGGATGTTTCTTTATGAAATTCGTAATTGTTAGATAACGAGTTCGACAAGCTACTCTGTTATGAGTATCCAAGATTTTAGAAATAGCCGACCAAGAATTCGAACCATTTTCCTCAACAAAGTCCATCAATTGTCTGTCCTCTTCTCTTGTCCATGGATTAGCAACTTTATTCGTCAAAGACAGTTGATAATGATTCTTGATTTGAATATTTGAGCGACCGGGTATGAAGTCAATCGGAAGTTTTTTAAAAGCGGTATCTCCATACTGTTCAACGTATTCGAGAATAGCTCGATTTTCTTCTTTTGTGAAGACGCCTCTTTTAGCCGTTGGACATTTCGCAATTATTAGGTAGCGATTGTAGCATTGCGTCTTATTCCGGAAAGATAGGAATTGACCAACTTTTGTCCAATTGATATCGCCGTTAGCTGAGTATTTGCTAACTGCTGTCAAAAGTTCTTCGTCTTCCTCTTCAGTCCATCTGACGTTACTTGGACAGAGACGAGAGAAAACTGTTTGGAATTGAACAAATGTCTGAAGCATTGAGCGTCGATCGAATTCAGATGCGACTTCGTCCCATGATTTGAAATTATTCTCCTGAGCTATATTTCCAAGTTTCTCGTTCTCTTCATCTGTAAAAGGTTCGCGATTGAGATCAGGCCGAAGATATGAGAACCACATTCCCATGCATTCCGAAACAGAATGATTGCTTTGTAGGTCGTTGAACGAGATGAGATTCCAATTGATGGCAAAGTCTTGGTAGTCATTTTGAATTGTGTTGTAGATATCGATGATTGACGATTCATTCAAATCTTGATTGTGAGAAATAAACTTCATTTTTTGAAAAGTGTTTCTGGTCTTTCTCTCCTCGCAAAGCTTCCTTGACTGTTGTGACTTAATGTACTCAACCATTTGTTGTTTAACACCTTTGATAAGCGCAACTTTCTCACTTGTTTTCCATTTTGTGTTCGTCGGTGGTAAATCAAATGGGAAGAACTCTTTCTGTACGTTCTTTCTGAATTTGTAGTCTTCGTTAAGCGGTGCAGGATAGCTCAAAGCATCTTTAAAGAAAGGGGCTCCACACTTTAAGTAGCTCGATCTGAAACAACTCTCATTGTCAGAAGCATTAGACTTTGCTTCATCCAGGAACATGTTGTTCTTGTGATACTGATCATCAATCTTCTGAATCAAAAGTAACACGCGATAGCGAAAGTTCAGCAAACGTTCTTTGAGTGTTCTGTTGATTAGTAAAGCATTTTCTGGATTTGGTTCGTTCTCTTCTTCATTTTCTAATTCTCTTGGTTGTTCAGAAGCCAAATATGAGAAATCTGTTGGCGGTGGAATCTAAAAATTAAATGAGATATTAAGGAATAGTCAACACACAAATTAATTACTTACATTAATCGTTTGTTTGCTGGCCTTGGATTTCTGATAGATATTCTCGAAATCTTCTTCGTTGTCATCTGGGATTTCTTCGATCGAATAACATTGATTGCTCTCGATTTTGATTTCATTCTTTGAACTGGAGGCTGCAGCCTCGAAAGCATCGTCAATTGTTGAGTTTTCAGGAAGGAACAAAATCTCACACTCATTGATGATCTTTTCTATTTCTAATGGACTATATTTCTCCATTACTACTTAAATAAACGTTCAAAACGTTTGATCACAAAAATGTAAACATCGAGGGGTTAGCTAATGTCCATTTGAACATGTTTTGGAATACTAAGGTCACTAAAAACTTTAAATTCTGTTGACCTTGACGAATTAATTTTCTAAAAGCTCTTCTCTTAATTCTGATTGAATAAGCGAAAAAATAGAAAGAAAAATTTTACGCATTTGGACAGAAATTCTCGCGCAAATTTATTCAGAGTTCAGTTTGCTCTCGACTATCTTTCGTTAAAAACGTGTCTTCATCATGATTTACTTCATTATTTCTTGCATTTTAGCCATATCTGGTTCAACATATTTTTGGTTTACTTTAAAATACAAATATTTTGAGAATCTTGGAGTTCCTGGACCAAAAGCCAAGTTTCCTTTAGGAAATGTTCCAAGTGCGGTTACTCAATCGAGAAATGCGATTTACGACTACGATGATATTTACCAGTGAGTTTGAAATTGACTGATAGTAATGAAGGTAAATAAATATTCTACAGAGAATTCCGAGGAAAAGCTCCGTTCATTGGATACTACGAAGTAAAAACACCAAATATTTTGGTGATCGACCCAGAGACTATAAAAATTGTTATGGTAAAAAATTTCAAGAATTTCCACGACAGCAATTTCAGTCAATTGGTAAGCTTATAAAATATTCATTAAACTACTTTATGACAATTCAACGTTTTTAAAGACCGATAAGGAAAGAGATCCAATCTTTGGTCGTAATCCGTTTATGTTGCGAGGTGAGGAATGGAAACAGAAGCGAACTGAGATCAATCCAGCATTCTCTCCGAGCCGCGTTAGTGATTCATAATTATTTTATCTTGGCTTGCGATAACGAATTTATTTTATCAGATTAAAGCTTTATTCCCCCTCGTCGATGAAGTTCTTCAAAGATTATCAAAATACATCAATGGTGAGCTGAGTAAAGACAGCAAGCAACCATTCGACGCTCGTGAGATCTGTGCTAAGTACACAACAGACGTCGTCTCGAGTTGCGTCTTCAATGATGATGCTCAATCTTTTTCAAAGGAAAATCCAAAGATTCGTGAAATGGGACGAAAATTTATGCAACCTAATGCGTTTGTAACGTTCATGTTTATGCTTAACATGATTTTTCCGTTCATGATGAAACTTTTCAAAATCAAAATCTTGGGAAAGGACGTTGATGATTTTTTTACAAATTTAATGCAACAAGCGATTGAACAGCGCGATAAGAATCCAATAAAACGCAACGACTATTTGGCGTATTTAATAGAATTGCGTGACAAAAAGAATATAAGCGAACTTGACATGGCGGCTTATGGCTTAACATTTTTTATTGGTGAGTAGAAGATATTTCTAGAACTAGCAAATTTTACTTATAATTCACAGATGGGTTTGAAACATCTTCCGGTGCCATTATGCACTCGCTTTTTGAGGTAACAATGACCACTCATATCAGAATTAAAAGTAAATTTAAATATTTAATAGCTCGCAGCGAACAAGAATGTTCAAGACAAACTTCGCAATCAGATCGCAAAAATATTTGACGAAAATGGTAAAATCATTTACGACAAACTTATTGACAACGAATATTTGGATCAAGTATTTCATGAAGCTTTGCGTCTTCACCCGCCAGCAACTCTTACAAACAGAGTATGCACAGAATCATTTGAACTTGATGGTGTGAAAGATAAGAAATATAAATTGAAAGTTGGCGACAGCATAATAATTCCCATTTATTCGATTCATCGTGATCCAGGTTTCTATAATCAGTTAAAGTATATAATTCAATTAATATTTTGAAGACTTCTTCGCAGAGTACTATTTTGAACCTGAAAAGTTTATGCCTGAACGATTTAATTCTGAGCATGGAGGGCTGAAAGCTTTTAAAGACAAAGGAGTTTATTTAGCGTTTGGCGATGGACCACGAATCTGTCTCGGAATGAGATTCGCATTGATGCAATCAAAAGCCGCAATTGCTCATCTCGTCAAGAACTTTGAAATCACCGTCAACGATAGAACTCAACGTCCTTTGGTGATCGATCCAAAGGAGTTTTTCAACGTCAAGGTAGGAGGTGTTTGGTTGGACTTCAAGCGGATCAGTTAAAATTGGATTAACTTTCGGTGGCATCAACAAAAAAAATATTAATTGAATTTAAGAGACCGTTCTCGAATTGCTTCTCGACGTTGTTCGTTTAATAATTATTTGAATTATTTTTAAAATATTTATTGAGTTCTTATAAGTTGAAGAGGAAAGTTCTCTGTAATAAGGTTATCGTCTTTGAATATGATTACGAGATTCAATTCGAAGTTAATCTTGAAGTTTCTTGTCTGCAGTGACGGGCATGTGAATAAACGAGGAAAAGTCATATGAATAGGAACTTGTTGCTTTGCGCAAACATTTCCATCAACAATTTGAATGTTTTGAATCTCCGTAGCATCATTACTGAAGCCTTCTGCGCATCCTGCAGTTTCAACTCTGATCAATTGGATTTCCACACTTTTTATGGGAATCTCGGAATGGTGAACTGTGATGAAACCGGTCATTCTCGAGTTGATACAAAACACTTTTGATTCAATAGTGCCTAAGGTGTGACAAAGAAAGAAATTTAGTTTCCAGTTTCAAATGAATAATAATAAAAAACCTTTACCTGTGATCAAAAATCGAGGAATGGAAATTTTTTCCTTCGAAGATCGTTGTAGTGACTCTGGACTGAGAGAGAAATGAATTGGAACATTCATTGAAGGCTCATGAATAATCGGTCGATTTTGAAGAAAGAATTGAGTTTTCGCTTGACAATCCTTCGCCAGATATTTTCGCTTAAGTTGAGCTTTCAAAAAGTATGAAATCGAAACGAACACTCCGTGATAAGTCTCATACAAAGGATTATCGGCTCCCTTAGATTTCAGAGGAAACTCGAATGGAAATTCACTGATACCAGCAATTACTTTGCTACCAGGTTGCAAAAGATCGAGTGACATGTTCAGGAGTGTAATTGGTTTGTTGACGGAATTGTAAAATGCATCGAAAACTCCAGTGTTTTTGTTAGACACTTGCAAAGCAACAAATCCCTCACAAATTATTTGTAGGCCATCAACCTTTGTCTCCGATTGAGAATTCAACAGCACACGTCCCCTCAAGACATCACCTTCATTAAAGGTTTTATTTGTTTTTTCCAATTGAATATCAAGCGAAATACTCATTTCAATTTTTTTTTTGTTATCAACGCAATTGCTTCTCCCGGCAAAAAAAACTTGCAAACTACGTTCACAAAATAAATTAATTTGACCCCTCAATAAAAAAAACGCTTGCAAACATTAAAAAGATATCATTACTGCAATGCTTGATCGTAATTTTCCTTGCTACTTGATTTTGTTGCGATTTCCTGTGAAAATAGATAAAATATTTATTGCTCAAAAGAGTAAAACAAAAAACTAAATCTGTCGCCAATGTAACGGCGAACAAGTTCAGCGAAGTTGCTATGAAAGACAGCGACGTAGAGCAAATCAATTTAAATCCTTGTTTGGCCAACTATTAACAAATAGTTATTGATTTTAATTTAACACTAAAGATTGAACTTAGTCCGATCACGCACAAAATATCGGGGAGACGCCATTACCCCGACAGGCGCTACCCCGACAAATGATAATTATATATAATTATTATTATAATTATTTAAATTATAAAAAATTATTATAATAATTTACAAAATCTTATAATTATTATAATAATTATTAACAAAAAACTCGAAAGTTATAATAATTTTAATAATAATTATTTACATAATAATTATACTTGCATGAAATACTTGCATGCAAGTGTAAATAATTATTATAATAATTATTATAATTATTTTGATCTTAAATTTTTATTATAATAATTATTTATAAAATTATTATAAGTTCATTAGAAATTATAAGATCATTATAATAATTACTTTTCAAATTATTTGATAAATAATTATTATTTATAAAATAGAATTTAGAAACATTTTTATTATAAACATTGAATGATCAACATTATTGAAGTTATCTGCTGAATCGTTTCAAGCAACAAAAATGTTCAAGCATTTTCAAGTTCTCATGATGTTTTTATTGAAAGTTCTTGAAGCAAATTAAGAAACCGGTTTGAGTGGAATTTGTGTTTAATTTTTTTGGCGTTTTGGCTCCCTAAAGCATTGTTTGTTCAATGAAAAATGTTTTGATAGAAAAATATCCTGTCATTTTCATCATCCAACCAAACTTGTTTGATATAGCTAAAGAAACTTGTAAAATTTTTTGCGATGTTCGCCAACGTGTTTTTGACGTGGAATTGGAATTGATTTTGAATTTTTAAAATTCTTTAGAGGAAAACATGTTAGTTTTCAGTATTGAAGATGTCAGTAAAGTTTTGATTAAGAACTTATAATAATTATTATAATAATCATTTGAAATTTTTGCAAACGCAAAAGTTATTATTGAAAGTTGTTATATTTATTTTATATAACATAATTATTATAAGTTCAAAATATTTATAATAATTATGAATATTATAACATAAATAATTATTATATAAAATTGAACTTATAAAAATTATTGAACTTATAATAATTATTCTTATAATAATTTATACTTGCATGCAAGTAGATTGTTATTATAATAATTTGAAAAACTTGAATATTATTATAATAATTATAATAATAATTTAGTATTTCGTTATAATAATTATTATTTGTCGGGGTAGCGCCTGTCGGGGTAATGACGTATATCCCAAAATATCGCCAGCGACTCAGTAATCACTTGGAAGTTAAGGTTTTGTAATTCGATGACGATGAGACAGAGATAGAGATTGATTGGAACAATAGAAAAAAAAGTAAAAACTTTAAAATGGTTGAAATATTTTTTTAAATTAAAATCGTTTTTGTGAAATTCATTACGTTTTCGAAATTCTTTTTTTTTCATTGCAACCTTTCACTGGAGACAAAGTTTCGATGACAAACAGAAGCGATTTCGCGACCAGCTTCTCGTAAACTTCTTGGTTCTCAAAATATTTCACTCGTTGACATATATTTCAACTCGATTACGTGGCTCAATCAATGCAGTTGACTTGACATTGTCAAGTCGTCAAGCAATTAAAAAGATTCCTGAAAACAATTTAAAAAAAAAACTAGATTGATTCCCATTGGAAATTTTGCCCCCAAATGAAACCACCTTGGCTCATAAAACTCGATTTTACATGCGCATTGAAATTAACTGCCTTTATAGTACTCGACATGGGTATCGTCTAATCCAATAG
Source organism: Smittia aterrima (assembly GCA_033063855.1). NCBI lineage: Eukaryota > Metazoa > Arthropoda > Insecta > Diptera > Chironomidae > Smittia > Smittia aterrima. The sequence goes on from CP093831.1 coordinate 6,053,458, forward strand.
CAAGTCGTTAATTATTTCAAGGGGAGGCTTTGCTCCGACGTGGCCAATGAATTTGTCGTCATTTGTAGGAGGAGTAATTCTCATCGACAAATGGCAAATGCAATCTGGGAGTGACAATATTTATTACACCAACTGCAACTTTTTAACTAGAATATTAATGGATGGCCAGTAGATAATTAGCCGGACAACACATTGACAAAAACTTCGTTGAGGAAATTTTCCTAAAAAATAAATTTTACAATAAAATTCAGTTCGGTTCGAGACTTACAACGGGAAAGATGAAAATTGCAAAATATTACAAACGTGTTGTGGATTATTTCAAAAGCCCAGAGGTTTATTCGAAATTAGTTTCGAGGTTTTTGTTGCTTTGTCTCGAGATTTTGTCGCCAACAAAAATCCGAAAAGGAAAGAAATGGATTTCAAGATTGTAAATATTTTCTTTGGTGACGATCGTTTGAGTAAATAAAAATATTTTTTACTCAGGTTCATTGCTATGCTTGTGAGCTCGACGGGAATTTGCTTACTCTCGTTGAGTTACACTATCACCGAATTCAAATCCTTGAGCTTGTTAAGCTTATCGGAAAATGTTGGAATGTTCAGTAATTTTTGAGTTTAATTTTTAAATTCGATTTGAACTTTAAAATATTTTTTCTTAGTAAGTGTGCTGAAAGCTGTCATCTATTTAATTTACATCGCTTTTGTCTTCAATGACATCTCACAGTTGGTGCAGCGGTTGATTAATGAAAAGTTGTTAAATTAAATTTATTTCTTAACTTTTACTTTATTTTTACAAAATATTTTTACAGAAAAGCAAAAACTGATAAGCTCACGATTAAGCATTGCAAAGAAGAATTCATTGGTGTTTCACTTATTGTCGTCCCAACGACATTTTTAGTTTTTTGCGCGTCTCTCAGCGTGCTCTTCTTCAAAACTAATGAAAATAATCTACCGATGAACTTTCGTCTAACATTTTTGGACCTGGAATCTGCTGCTGTTGAGTGGACGATTAACTACGTTCTTCAAGTGGTATTGATATGGTTTACTATGGGAATCTTTACAACATTCTTTCCGCTGATGTTTCTTCTAATGAATCATTCCATCTGGGAATTCGATCAGCTGATTTCACTCTTGACCAACTGGAGAGCCGATGAAAGTGACGCCTCAGAGTTAATCAAATCAGTTGTGAAAAGAAGTTATGAAGTTCTTGGCTACTTGAATGAAGCTCAAAGGCTTTTAAAGATTTTCTTCTTTACTGAAATTTCCACACAGTCTTTAAATCTGTGTATGAACCTCTATGCCATTCTTTTTGATCCGCCAGGAAATATTACAAATTTTTCTGTAATTTGTGTTCTGTTCTCGCAAGCTTTCGCCGTTTGCTGGCTCGGAAATCGTGTAATCGTCCGAATTGATGCTCTCACTGCTGCCATTTACGACTTGGAATGGTACAAGTTTGCACCCACTGACAGAAGAAGTTTGCAAATATTGTTGATGATGGCTCAGAACATTCGAGGATACAACGGAATATTTCACGAGGTCAACATGGAAACTTTTCAAAAGGTAAAAGCTTCGAAGAAATAAAAAAATTACTAAAAACTATTTTACAGATCTTGGAATTTGCTTACTCGTACATCATGTTCATGAGATCAGTTAAGTCAGAATAAACAAAAATTGTTGATTTCAGTTACGAATCTCGAGGAAGAAATTATTCAGAATGTTGTTAGAGAACTTTCATTTTTAAAATAGTTTTCAATGCTTAAAGCTCAAATTCTATTTGTTATTAGAGTCACTAAAAATTTATTTATCTGTGGTAGACGCATATTAAGTAAACAATAAATTTTTTCAAAATCCGATATTTTATCGATTTGCTGTATGAAAAGAATTTTTTTAATTATTCCAATGAGGGTTATGAGGAATATGATATTCTGTTTGCTGCAGGAGTGAGTGTCGTTTACAAATTCATCGACAAATGCAACACAAAAATGTTGCATTTGAAGAAGAAATTATGCAAAACATTTTTTATGAAAGTAGAGATCGTACTTCGACGTTCAAATTCTTATTTTCATGAGAACTTAAGAAAGAAGTTATGTTTTATGTCCATTCATAAAAACGAGAAACTAAGATATTCATTTAATTGTTAAAAATTGATTTATCACACTCGATAAATCGTCTCAAGATATTACCACTAAACATGCTTTGATTCAATTTTTGATAATCTTTCTTTGGTCTCGAAGAAATTTCAAAGACTTCTCTTTAGATCGTATCATCGATTTTGTTCCGATTTAAAATCAATAACAAGTAACTTGTTACAAGTTGTTAAATATTTCAACGAGGGTTGACATGACCTTGTGTTTGCTGCAGGAGTAAGTGCAGTTTACAACTTCACACAAATGAAATGCGGGACTAAATGCACTAGCTACTCCCAAACAAACTTTTTACTTGCCTAATCGATAAGTTGAGAAACGTATTAAGGCTCATAGACATTTCAATATCTGCTACGCAAAATCAATAGCAAGTCGTTAATTATTTCAGAAGAAGCTTCACAATGATGTGTTAGAGTTGTCGACAATTACAACGATAAATGCAATCTGGAAAAAATACAATCGTAGCTTCAATCGCTACTTTTTAATTGATAAATTAATAAACGATAGTGTGGGAAACTTGATGAAGCTCCCTGGCAATGTCACAACTTTCTCATTGACTTTTATTCAAATCACGCAACCCTTCATATTTTTTGTTGAATATTTTAAAGCAAAGCCGTGCTATGACGTGGTCATTGAATTTGTTGTCATTTGTAGGAGGAACAATTCTCATCGACAAATGCAACCTGGGAATATAAACAACTGTTATTTTCAAGGTTATTTCGTTTGCCTCTTTTTAATGCAATATTAATAAACAACAAGTTGATAATGGGTGTGATCAACTCATCGAAAAAGTTTTTCTGAGAACAAATTTTAATTACAAAGTTTAAATTAATTTGATCTTTAAAACAAAAACCCTTCTTTGGTCTTGCAGCCTGCAAGTTGCAGCTGAAAGAAAATGATTTCCTAGATGAAAGTTCCCACACAATTTTCAACTTCAATTGTGTGAAAAGTCAGTAGCAAGTCGATTATTATTTAAGGATTAGCTTCACAATGATGTGTTGTCATATTTCGCAGGAGTATAGGTCGTCACAAACTACAACGACACATGCAATCTGGAAATACACTTGTAGCTTCAATCGCTACTTTTCAATTGATAAATTAATAAACGATAGGGTGGGAAACTTGATGAAGCTCCCTGGCAATGTCACAACTTTATCATTGATTTCTATTCGAATCTCACAACACTTAATATTTTTTTTGTTTGGAAATCAAGTGATCATCCGAATCCATGCTCTCACTGTATGAAAAGGTTCATGAATTATCCTTTTGTGCAGCCTAACGAAATGATTTACTTGCAATGATTTAAAAATCAGAAAACTTTGGTTTGAACAAGTGTTAAATATTTTAGCTATTGAAAGCTTTGCTATGACGTGGTCAATGAATATTTTGCTATATGCTAGAATTGTCATCGACAAATGCATCCATGACAACACTTGTTACTCCAACCGATACTTTTTAATTACGAAAATAATAAACGACAAATTGTTATTCCTAACAACTCATCGGCAAAAGCTTCGTGAAAGAAAATAAATGAGAAAGCACGAATTCAATTGATATTTAGAACCAGGATGAAAGTTCACACACAATTATTGGATTGTGAAAGAAAGATTAAGAATTTCGTTTAGATTTTTATTGAAGGCATTTATCTTTTCACTTTTCAGAGATTTTCGTTATTAAGATTTTTTGTTTTAAAATCGATGCAATTCGTTAATTAACTTAGGAGAAGGTTTTCGTGTTGTCGTTTGCTGTAGGAGTAAATGTCGCAGACAACTTCATCGACCAATGAAATCTGCGAATAAATACACTTGCTACACCGATAGCTACTTTTTAATTGAGCAACACATTGTCAATGTGACATTGACAAAAGCTTCGTTGAGGAAATTTTCCTAGAAAATAAATTTTACAATGAAAATCAGTTCGGTTCGAGACTTACAACGGGAAAGATGAAAATTGCAAAATATTACAAACGTGTTGTGGATTATTTCAAGAGCCCAGAGGTTCATTCGGAATTAGTTTCGAGGTTTTTGTTGCTTTGTCTCGAGATTTTGTCGCCTACGAAAATCCGAGAAGGAAAGAAAAGGATTTCAAGATTGTAAATATTTTCTTCGGTGAAGATCGTTTGAGCAAATAAAAACATTTTTTACTCAGGTTCATCGCTCTGCTTGTGAGCTCATTAGGAGTTTGCTTTCTCTCGTTGAGTTATACTGTCACCGAATTCAAATCCTTGAGCTTGTTAACCTTATCGGAAAATGTTGGAATTTTCAGTAAGTTTTCAATTTAAATTTTAAATTCGATTTGAACTTTAAAATATTTTTTCTTAGTAAGTGTGCTGAAAGTTGTCATCTATTTAATTTACATCGCTCATGTCTTCAATGACATCTCACAGTTGGTCCAGCGGTTGATTAATGAAAAGTTGTTAAATTATATTTATTTTTTACTTTATTTTTACAAAATATTTTTTCAGAAAAGCAAAAACTGATAAGCTCACGATTAAGCATTGCAAAGAAGAATTCATCGGAGTTTCACTTTTCGTCGTCCCAACGGCTTTCTTCGCCTTTTGCTCGTGTCTCAGCGTTTTCTTCTTCAAAGTCAATGAAAATAATTTGCCGCTGAACTTTCGTCTAACATTTTTGGCCCTGGAATCTGCTGGAATTGAGTGGACGATTAACTACGTTCTTCAAGTGACTTTGATGGTGATTACTTTGTTGGGCTACATAACAATATTTCCTCTGATGTACCTTCTAATGAATCATTCATGCTGGGAATTCGATCAGCTGGTTTTGCTCTTGACCGATTGGAGTGCCGATGAAAGTGACGCATCAGAGTTAATCAAATCAGTTGTGAAAAGAAGTTATGAAGTTCTTGGCTACTTGAATGAATCTCAAAGGCTTTTAAAGTTTTTCTTCTTCGCTGAAATTTCCACACAGTCTTTAAATCTGTGCATTAGCTTTTATGCCATTCTGTCTGATCCTCCAGGAAATATTCCAAATTTCTCAATAGTTTGTGTTCTGTTTTCGCAAGCTTTCGCCGTTTGCTGGCTCGGAAATCGAGTAATCGTCCGAATTGATGCTCTCACTGCTGCCATTTACGACTTGGAATGGTACAAGTTTGCACCCACCGACAGAAGAAGTTTGCAAATATTGTTGATGATGGCTCAGAACATTCGAGGATACAACGGAATATTTCACGAAGTCAACATGGAAACTTTTCAAAAGGTAAAAGCTTTGAAGAAATAAAAAAATTACTAAAAATTATTTTACAGATTCTGGAATTTGCTTACTCGTACCTCATGTTCATGAGATCAGTTAACTAAGCATAAACAAAAATCGCTGTTCTCAGTTACAAATCTTGAGGAAGAAATTTTTCAGAATGTTAAAGAACTTTCATTTTTAAAATAGTGATCAATGCTTAAATTCTACTTGTTATTAGAGTCACTAAGAATTTATTTATGTTGTGAAGACGCATATTAAGTACACAATAAATGTCTTAAAATCCGATATTTCATTGATTTGCTGTATGAAAAGAATTTTTTTAATTATTTCAATGAGGGTTGATATGACGTTCTGTTCGCTGCAGGAGTGAGTGTCGTTTACAAATTCATCGACAAATGCAACATGGGAATAAATACGCTTGTTACTCCAAAACAACTTTTTAATTGCCTAATCGATAAGTTGAGAAACGTGCTGAAACTCAATATCTGCTACGCAAATCAATAGCAAGTCGTTAATTATTTAAAGGGAAAGTCTTGTTATGACATGACCAATGAATTTATTGTCGTTTGTTGGAGGACCAAAAACAACTGTTATTCCGTTTGCCTCTTTTAAACTGGAAAATAATAAACAATAAGTTGATAATGGGTGTGAACAACTCATCGAAAAAGCTTTGCTTGGATCAAAATTCTAGTGACAAAGTTTAAATTCAATTTATCTTTAAAACAAAAACCCTTCTTTGGTCTTACAGGCTGCTGCAAGTTGCAGCTAAAAGAAAAAGATTTCCTAGATGAAAGTTCTCACACAATTTTCAACTTCAATTGTGTGAAAAGTCAGTAGCAAGTCGATTATTATTTCAGGATAAGCTTCACAATGATGTGTAAGAGTCGTCGACAGTTACAACGACAAATGCAAACTGGAAATAATACACTTGTAGCTTCAATCGCTACTTTTTAATTGATAAATTAATAAACGATAGGGTGGGAAACTTGGTGAAGCTCCCCGGCAATGTCACAACTTTATCATTTATTTCTATTCAAATCACGCAAGCCTTCATATTTTTTTGTTCGGAAATCCAGAGATCATCCGAATCGATGCTCTCGATGTGTGATAAGGTTCATGAATTATCCTTTTGTGCAGCCGAACGAAATGATTTACTTGCTTACTTAAGAAAACTTTGGTTTGAACAAGTGTTAAATATTTTAAATGAAAGCTTTGCTGTGATGTGGTGATGTGGTCAATGAATATTTTGCCATATGCTAGAATTGTCATCGACAATTGCATCCATGACATAACTTGTTACTCCAACCGATACTTTTTATTTACGAGAATAATTAACGACAAATTGCTTTTCCTAACAACTCATCGGCAAAAGCTTCGTGAAAGAAAATGAATGAGAAAGCACGAATTCAATTGATATTTAAAAATAAAATTTTTCTTTGGTCATTGATAGCTGAATGAAAAATATTTCCTAGATGAAAGTTCACACACAATTATTGGATTGTAAAACAAAGATTAAGAATTCCGTTTAGATTTTTATTAAAGGCTTATTTTCTTATCTTTTCACTTTTTAGAGATTTTCATTATAAAGATTTCTTGTTTTAAAATCGATGCAATTCATTAATTATTTTAGGAGAAGGTTTTCTATGACGTGTTGTCGTTAGCTGTAGGAGTAAATGTCGCAGACAACTTCATCGACCAATGAAATCTGCGAATAAATGCACTTGTTACACCGATTGCTACTTTTTAATTGAGCCGAGCAACACATTGACAAAAGCTTCGTTAAGGAAATTTTCCTAGAAAATAAATTTTACAATGAAAATCAGTTCGGTTCGAGACTTACAACGGGAAAGATGAAAATTGCAAAATATTACAAACGTGTTGTGGATTATTTCAAGAGCCCAGAGGTTCATTCGGAATTAGTTTCGAGGTTTTTGTTGCTTTGTCTCGAGATTTTGTCACCAACGAAAATCCGAGAAGGAAAGAAAAGGATTTCAAGATTGTAAATATTTTCTGTGCTGACGATCGTTTGAGCAAATACGTAAAAACATTTTTTACTCAGGTTCATTGCTTTATTAAGCTCGACAGCCATTTGCTTTCTCTCGTTGTGCTATGCAGTTAGAGAATTTAAATCTTTGAGCTTGACGAGCTTCTCGGAAAATGTTGCAATCTTCAGTAAGTTTTCTATAAAATTTAAATTCGATTTGAATTCTTTATTATTTTTTCTCAGTCAGTGTTTTGCGAATGAACGTTTGTATAATTCACATCGCTTTGGTCTTCAATGACCTCTCACAGTTGGTTAAACGGCTGATCAATGACAAGTGATAAAACCAAATTAATTTTAAGTTTAATTATTTTTCTGTATTTCACCAATTTTTTTACAGAAAAATGAACAGAAACGAGCTCTCGATCAAGCATTGCAAAGAAGAATTCATTGGTGTTGCACTTTTCGTCGTCCCAACGGCTTTCTTCGCCTTTTGCATGAGTGGCAGCGTTTTTTTCTTCAAAGTCAATGAAAACAATCTGCCGTTGAACTTTCGTCTAACATTTTTGACGCTGGAATCTGCTGGCGTAGAATGGACGATTAATTACGTTCTTCAAGTGACTTTGATGATGATTACTTTGTGTGGCTGCATAACAGTTTATCCTCTGATGTACCTTCTAATGAACCACTCCTGCTGGGAATTCGATCAGCTGATTTTGCTCTTGACCGATTGGAGTGCCGATAAAAGTGACGCATCTGAGTTAATCAAAGCAGTTGTGAAAAGAAGTTATGAAGTTCTTGGCTACTTGAATGAAGCTCAGAGAATTCTGCAGTTTTTCTTCTTTTTTGAGATATTAACTCAGTCTTTCAGTCTCTGCATTAGCTTTAATGCCATTCTGTCTGATCCGCCCGGAAATATTACAACTTTTTCAATAATTTGTGTTCTGTTTTCGCAAGTGTTCGCCGTTTTCTGGCTCGGAAATCGTGTAATCGTCCGAATTGATGCTCTCACTGCAGCCATTTACGATTTGGAATGGTACAAGTTTGCACCCACCGACAGAAAAAGTTTGCAAATATTGTTAATGATGGCTCAGAACATTCGAGGATACAACGGAATATTTCACGAAGTCAACATGGAAACTTTTCAAAAGGTAAAAGCTTCAACAAAATTAAATGACACATTTGCAATCTCCGGCCTACGACATGCGCGACCAATACGCTTACAAAACTCCGTGTAAAACAACTTTTTAATTTCATTTTCATTTCTGATTTATCGTCATTTTTGTTGTTGGGTTGTATGGAGGCTACCGGAAGAAAAGGAATTCCTTGACCAAAAGAATTTATTTTTTTAAGAATAATGAAAGTTTTAATGATATTTATTTCACAGATTTTGGAATTCTCCTATTCGCTGATCATGTTCATAATATCAGTTACCTCTGCCTAAACAAAATCGTGGATTACGAAGAAGAAATTACGCAAAACATTGTTATCTATGAAAGTAGAGATCGCACTTCGACGTTTAAATTCTTATTTTCATGAGAACTTAAGAATTTTTTTATGTTTTATGTCCATTAATGAAAACGATGAAAACTAAGATATTCATTTAATTCTTAAAAAATGATTTATTACATTTCAATAAAATGTCTCAAGATATTACCACTTCTTTGGTCTCGAAGAAATTTCAAAGACCTCTCTTTTAGATCGTATCAACGCTTTCGTTCCGATTTAAAATCAATGACATGTTGTTAAATATTTCAACGAGGGTTGATATGACCTTGTGTTTGCTGCAGGAGTAAGTGCAGTTTACAACTTCACACAAATGAAATGCGGGACTAAATACACTAGTTACTCTCAAACCAATTTTTTACTTGCCAAATCGATAAATTGAGAAACGTAGTGAAGCTCATAGACATTTCAATACCTGCTTCAAAAACAATTACAACGACAAATGCATTCTGGAAATATACTTGTAGCTTCAATCGCTACTTTTTAATTGATAAATTAATAAACGATAGTGTGGGAAACTTGATGAAGCTCCCTGGCAATGTCACAACTTTATCATTGATTTCTATTCGAATCTCGCAACCCTTCATTTTTTGTTTGTTTGGAAATCCAGTGATCATCCGAATCGATGCTCTCACTGTATGATAAGGTTAATGGATTATCCTTTTGTGCAGCCGAACGAAATGATTTACTTGCAGATAGTTCACATGTGATTGCTATTGCTTAAAGATTTATTTGTTGCTTCAGATATCAGAAAACTTTGGTTTGAACAAGTGTTAAATATTTTAAATGAAAGCTTTGCTATGACGTGGTCAATGAATATTTTGCCATGTGCTAGAATTGTCATCGACAAATGCATCCATGACAACACTTGTTACTCCAACCGATACTTTTTATTTACGAGAATAATAAACGACAAATTGTTATTCCTAACAACTCAGCGGCAAAAGCTTCGTGAAAGAAAATGAAAGAGAAAGCACGAATTCAATTGATATTTAGAACCAAGATGACAGTTCACACAATTATTGGATTGTAAAAGAAAGATTAAGAATTCCGTTTAAAATTTTATTGAAGACTTATTTTCTTATCTTTTCACTTTTTAGCGATTTTCATTATAAAGATTTCTTGTTTTAAAATCAATGCAATTCGTTAAATAACTTAGAAGAAGGTTTTCATACAGCTAACCACAAAGCTGTAGGAGTAAATGTCGCAGACAACTTCATCGACCAATGAAATCTACAAATAAATGCACTTGTTACACTGATTGCTACTTTTTAATTGAGCCGAACAACACATTGACAAAAGCTTCGTTGAATAAATTTGCCTTAAAAAACAAATTTCACAATGAAAATCAGTTCGGTTCGAGACTTACAACGGGAAAGATGAAAATTGCAAAATACTTCAAACGTGTTGTGGATTATTTCAAGAGCCCAGAGGTTTATTCGGAATTAGTTTCGAGGTTTTTGTTGCTTTGTCTCGAGATTTTGTCGCCAACGAAAATCCGAGAAGGAAAGAAAAGGATTTCAAGATTGTAAATATTTCTTCGGTGACAATCGTTTGAGTAAATAAAAACATTTTTAATCAGGTTCATTGCTATGCTTGTGAGCTCATTAGGAATTGGCTTTCTCTCGTTGAATTATACTGTCGCCGAATTCAAATCCATGAGCTTGTTAAGCTTATCGGAAAATGTTGGAATTTTCAGTAAGTTTTCAATTTAATATTTAAATACGATTTGAACTTTAAAATATTTTTTCTTAGTTGGTGTGCTACGAGTTGCCATCTATTTGATTTACATCACGTTGGTCTTGAATGACATCTCACAGTTGGTGCAGCGGTTGATTAATGAAAAGTTGCTAAATTTAATTTATTTCCTAACTTTATTGTTACAAAATATTTTTACAGAAAAGCAAAAACTGATAAGCTCACGATTAAGCATTGCAAAGAAGAATTCATTGGTGTTTCACTTTTCGTCATCCCAACGGCTTTCTTAGTTTTTTGCACGTGTCTCAGCGTTTTCTTCTTCAAAGTCAATGAAAATAATCTGCCGCTGAACTTTCGTCTAACATTTTTGACGCTGGAATCTGCTAGAGTCGAGTGGACGATTAATTACGTTCTTCAAGTAATATTGACATGGTTTGCTACGTGGATCTTTATAACATTCTTTCCGCTGATGTTTCTTCTAATGAACCATTCCTGCTGGGAATTCGATCAGCTGATTTTGCTCTTGACCGATTGGAGTGCCGATGAAAGTGACGCATCTGAGTTAATCAAATCAGTTGTGAAAAGAAGTTATGAAGTTCTTGGCTACTTGAATGAAGCTCAAAGGCTTTTAAAGTTTTTCTTCTTCGCTGAAATTTCCACACAGTCTTTAAATCTGTGCATGATCTTTTATGCCATTCTCTTTGATCCGCCAGGAAATATTACGAATTTCTCAATGATTTGTGTTCTACTCTCGCAAGCTTTCGCCGTTTGCTGGCTCGGAAATCGAGTAATCGTCCGAATTGATGCTCTCACTGCAGCCATTTACGACTTGGAATGGTACAAGTTTGCACCCACCGACAGAAAAAGCTTGCAAATATTGTTAATGATGGCTCAGAACATTCGAGGATACAACGGAATATTTCACGAAGTCAACATGGAAACTTTTCAAAAGGTAAAAGCTTTGAAGAAATAAAAAAATTACTAAAAATTATTTTTACAGATCTTGGAATTTGCTTACTCGTACATCATGTTCATACGTTCAATTACCTAAACAAAAATTGTGGATTGCATCTACTACGCTGCGAAGAAGAAATTGCGCCGAATTCTTCTTTCTATGAGAGTTAGAAGTCTATTTAAGAAAACTTACAAGTTAAATATACTTTCAAAATAAGTTCCAAGTTTAAGACACTCGAGATAATCATTTAATTGTGTTAAAAATTGACACACAATAAAATTTCCCGATTTTTGGCTCTAGCACTGATACATGATTCTCTTATGTGATGAAACTTTTATATATACATAGGTTTCATTTCTAAATTTAAACAAACCAGAACTTTATTTATTCAAATATTGTTTTACACAGCATTATCAGCGTCGGTTGCAAAAGGATCTGCGTTATCCTTGTAAGAAATTTTCGGAACAAAGCCATCAACTTCGTCTGCGGTGTATTCAACGGTCATCAATCTTCCATCTGCCAATAAAACTGAATAACTTCCGCTGACTTTTCCTTTGTCGTCTCCAGATTCGTTTTTCTCGAAAAATAATTGCTTTTCTTCGTCTTTCACTGTGTAGCTGTAATGATAAGCTCGAGGAGCTTTGTCGTCGTCAGGATCATCGGAACTTTCGCTAGCAGGAGCAGACAAAACAAATGCAACAGAAATAATCAGCAAAGTAAAAACTAAGAACTTCATGATTGCTACAGTCCAAATTGAGTACTGACGAATATCTCGAGCTCGCACTGAAATATTTGATTCAACTCTTTTCTTAGATGTTTTCCTGGAACGATAACATTCATTCAGAAAAATGATTTTCGCTTCCAACATTAATTATTTGTTTTGCATAGACCTTCAATTACAAATTAGTTAGTCGAGTAGTGTGAGAATTTTCAATTATTTGAAAGATTTTCATTTTATTTTCCATGTATTTATCTCAAAACAGATCAGGTTCGTTTCTTTTTGAGCTTTCTCATCTTTTTCATTGCTTTGTTGAATCCTGCTTGTTTCTTCAGCTCAGTTGTTTCTTGGAACTTTCTCTTGTTGTATTTCTGGAATTCGGCATCTTCCAGGAGTTCGTCGACTAGACTTCTCTTTGTCTTCCTGACATCTTTACTGTTGTGATACTCGACTGGCGACTCAATCACTTGACCCATCTAAGTAAATAAAAGTTTTACGACTGAGCTATTGAGAAATTAAAAGTTTGTACCTCAAAGTATTTTGGAATCGATTTCATCTCGTTCCGTTTGTAGAAATGCTTAGGATCAAGCGCTGATCGCATTTGAACAACTTGAATATCATTCTTAAGCTCTTCCGTGATTTCAGGAGCTTTCATGTTGAACCAATTTGCACCTTTCGTCTTCTCGCGTTCTTTCTGAAAATATAAAACAATTTTATTAATAAATGTTTGTGAGAAGAAATCAAATGAGAATCATCAGAAAAAATTCAGATTACTAAAGATGTCATCTTCAAACTTCTGTCGTAAAGTCAATCTTGGAACCAAGCGAAAATATGCGCCATTAGTAAGTTTTATGTATGACAATCGACAGAGCATCTTGAGATTATTTCGTTTCAAGATATTTCTGTTTAAGCTAACAATAAGTAAGCAACGTCACTGGAATGTCTCATCGGCCTTACACTCCAGTTCATGGCTTTAGATAACGTGGAGTAAGATTTCAATGAGTGGCATTAACGCTGGTAGAGTCAGAAAGAGAGACTTGACAGAAGAATGGGCTCAGACAAGCTCCAAATTATCATCACGAATAATGTTTTAAAATATTTTCAAACAACGAGAAACTTACCCTGTTTACTTTCTTCAGTTGATTGTCTGACATCCCGAGATGGGAAATATCTTTCTTTGCTTCGATTCCATCGGTGACGAAGCTGTATTTCTTCGGCCTGAGTTCACTAAGATAATCGTCGAGCGCATTGAGAAGTTTATCATTGAATTTGCGGTCGCTTTTTATTCCCGACCTGGAAGTCGTCTCTGTGTTGAAATATTCCACTTTAATCGGACAAGATTCTAAAGCATCTTTAATCCTTATCGATGGAGGAGGAAGACCTACAAAATTATTTAGTTTAAAATGTGTTTTCTACGGACTAAATTTTTGTTTACCAAAATATTCTTTTTCTTCAACGTCCTCGCTTTCATTTGATTCTTCGTCATCTTCCTGGTCAAGCCCAAGTGAAAATTTCGATCCTGTGAAGATTGGAGATAGATCACTAAATGTTGCAGCTACTTTGCTGTCTTCCGAAGCAACTGTGTCAATCACAAATCCAAAATCTTCTTCAGCCATAATTCAACAACACGCGATTTGATTTTTGACTGAAACTACGTTTAAGGGAAATAAACTACGCGCGCACGTTTCAAATCAAAACAAAAAATCATGAAAGTTAAAGTTCTAAGTAGAAACCCGGATGATTATATTCGCGACACGAAGACTCAACTTCACAAGGTTCAACGCAACTACGATCCAGCTTTACATCCGTTTGAGGAGCAGCGAGAGTACGTGAGAGCTCTGAACGCGACAAAATTAGAAAGAGTTTTCGCTAAGCCTTTCCTAGGAGATCTTGATGGACATAAAGATGGAATTTCCTGCTTTGCTAAACATCCAAGTCAATTAGCGACCTTATTGAGTGGAGCTTACGATGGAGAGATTCGGATGTGGAATCTTCCCTCAAGAACCTGCACAAGGAAAGTCGTCGCTCACGACGGTTGGGTACGAGGAGTTGTGTTCTCAACAGACGGCAATCGATTCCTTTCAGTTGGAGATGACAAGACGATCAAAATTTGGAATTCCGAGTTGTCTGAGCTTGATGACGATGAAGACGATGGACCGATCAACACAATCCTTTCAAAGACAGTGATCACAGCAATTTCTCATCACAGAAGGGATCCAATCTTTGCCACTTGTGGTGAAGTCTGTCAGCTTTGGGAAGAGAGTCGAAATGAGCCAATCAACACTCTTCAGTGGGGAGTCGATACACTTCACGATGTTCAGTTCAATATGGTTGAGAATAATTTGTTAGCTGCTTGCGCTAGCGATCGAAGCATTATCATGTACGATCGACGTGAAGGAAAACCTTTACGAAAAGCTGTGATGGCAATGAGACCAAATCGATTAGCCTGGAACCCAATGGAAGCTTTCAACTTCACAGTTGCCAATGAAGATTACAAGTGAGTTTGAAAATATTTTAGATGAATTATGATAATAAATGAAAACCCTTTCAGTTTATACACATTCGATACACGAAACTTGAATCAGCCTAAAAGAATTCATACAAATCACGTCGCAGCAGTTACAAGTGTTGATTACTCGCCGACTGGACGTGAGTTTGTTTCTGGAAGCTACGACAAAACTGTTCGTATCTACGAAGTTGAGAAACAGAACTCTCGAGAAATTTATCACACGAAACGTCAACAGCACGTGACTTCGGTGGGATGGAGCTTGGATAACAAATATATCTTCAGTGGATCGGATGAAATGAACATTCGTATTTGGAAAGCTTACGCTTCAGAGAAACTTGGACCGGTAAGAAAAATTCTTTGATTGGTGTTCATCATAATAAATTTTATTATTCGTCTTAGCTCAACCCTCGAGAGAAGGACGCCTTCAAGTACAACGAAGCTCTCAAGCAGAAGTTCAGCACTCATCCGCAAATCAAGAGAATCGCGAGACATCGTCAAGTTCCACGTTACATCTTCAAGCAACAAGATCTTCTCAAAGCAGCGAAGCAAAAAGAGAAAACGAAGGAAACTAACAGACGACTCAATTCTAAGCCTGGTTCCGTTCCAATCATTTCTGACAAGGAGAAAGTTGTCATTCGAGAAGATGAATAACTTAAAACATTGCTTAAAAAAGAAAATAAAAATAAATTTTGAAATAATTATTGCGCTCAATTTTTGTCTACGCAAGCAAGTGGCATCTCTTGAAAAATTTGTGATTGTGTTGGTTTGTTTTGAAAATCAGATTTGGAATGAAATATTTATTCCTTTATTTAATTCTTGTCTCAGCAGTGGTTGTCCAATCACATGAGTTCAAAGGATTCACACTTAAGTTCCTCTATCAAGTGTTTACTGGAGAGTTCATCAATTTAAAGCGAAAGGACAAGATTGAGAAAAATATTTTAAAAAATGAAACGTCAAGTTACATTAGTAAGTCTCAGATTGTTTTGAAGATTTTGGAAATAACAATTTAAATCCTTAGATTATCTGAAGTATGCCGACACTAAGCGATGTTTCACTTATGATGTAAACGAAACCGAGAAAAAAGACAAACGTGCAAAATGCATAAAAGCGAATGGAAACGGAACTCTTTACATGTTGAACTCGTTGAACGATGTGATGCAGCTGCTGGCACCTTCTGGAAGCGCGATAAAGTCAGAGAATCCTGGAAATTGTGCTATCATTCTTTTCTACACGAAATTTTGTCCTGGATGTCATACTTTAGTTCCCCATTGGAACTCACTCGCAAGAAACTTCCTCGATATTAAAGTAAGTGAAGCTGATTTTATTTCTGAAGCAAGTCACATAACTTTATTTATTTTAGGTCGGAGCAATTGATGCTCTCGAGCATCCAGGATTAAATACTGACTTTGGAATAATTGGATTACCTTCAATTATAATTTTCCACCAAGGTCGGATGGTCCAGAAGTTCAATACGACTCAGCAAGCTTCAGTGACGAATGTCGTTAACTTCATTCAAAAGCATACGAATCTTATGGCAGAAAAGAATATCGTCGTGACATCAGAAGATTTCAGTCCTACAAATCCGCTTAGAGTTTCGATGCAAGAGGATTCATTCGATGGCTATCTTGTTCTCTCCTGGACATTCATCATTGTTTGCGCAATTTACTATTTTTCAAAGTCGAGAATATTTCGACAGATAACTGAAATGATAAACCGAACATGGAGAGAATCCAATGAAGCTCAGCTTCAATAAATCATAGTAACAACTTTAATCTTTTTTAATTTGTGATCTCAAATGCATAATTGAATAAACGCGAAAAATTTATTTCATAACGGCAAATTTGAAATCAGATTGCATCACAAATGATCCGACTCTAATCCGGCTCTTGTGGAGTTTATTTTGGTGAGACGATTTTCATTATTTTAAGAAAATCTCAAAGACGAAGGAAGCGAAACGTTATCATTGAATATGCTTCTCGTAGCAAAGATCTTCAGGACCAGTCCTATCATCAAGACACTCGGGATTCGGTGTTTGTCAATTAGTTTCGTTAAAAATTCAAGGTAAACTTTTTTTGGTTTTGCAAGAAAAAAAGTTTTGCGTTTCATAAAACTAAATTTGCATTTCGTTGTTGTTGTCATAGATTGGCAGAGGTGGGAAAGTTGCAGACACTCAAAACCGACGGAAATTATCTCACGGGGCAGCTTTTTCTTCACAAAGTATTCGGTTATCGAGGTGTTGTCTTATTTCCTTGGACAGCGAAAGTTTACGACAGAGACAATTATCCTGAAAAGAACACAGAAGAAGAATCAACAGCGATCACCTCAGATCGCCCAGCAGTGACAAACAAAGAAGTCTTGAAACGAACTCACACGTATTATCAAGTACTCATTGATCAACGTGATTGTCCTTTCATTCGAGCTCAAACTGAAGCTGTTACGTTCCTTGGAAATAATCAGGAGTCGTCACGCTCACTCTACGCAATACCAGGACTGGACTATGTTTCACATAGTGACATCATCCCTTATCAAACGTTTGAATCTACTGCACTGAGTCACGAACTATTCGACAAGTTCTTAACACGCACTGACAGCGATCCACCATTCACGGCTCTCGAGACACTCAAAGCATGGCAGAAGAAGAATCACACTTTCTTGGAACTCTCAGACGTTCATATCGAGACGACAAATTCTATTCGTATAACAGTTATTCCTTTCTTCATGGGATGTCGTGAAACACCTTCAAGCTCCGTTTACTGGGTAAGTTATCTTGAGTTTTTTTTATCGTGGGTTTAATATTTATAAATTTTCTTTTAGTGGAGATATTGCATTCGATTAGAGAATCTCGGCGATTTATCTTGTCAATTACGTGAACGTCATTGGAGGATTTTCTCGTTATCTGGAACTCTAGAGACAGTCAGAGGACGTGGAATCGTCGGACAAGAGCCAATTCTTAATTCTCGATTGCCAGCTTTCCAATACAGCTCTCACGTTAGTCTCCAAGCACCTTCAGGTCACATGTGGGGAACATTTAGAATGGAGCGCGAAGACGGATTAGTATTTGACGTCAGAATTCCACCTTTCTCACTTGAAAGTAAAAGCAACGAAGACACTGAGGATGAAACCACTTGAGCAAATGTTTATCGAGTTTATTCCTTGTAAGAGAAAGTATCAGAGTTTTTTGTAAATAAATTTTAATGATAATCTGAAAGACTACGAGTCGAGATAATTCGATGGATCGTCCATTCCATCATCTTGTTCATCCTCTGGAGGATCGAAGTCATCTCGAATTTTAACATCGCTGTCTTCGCCATACTGAATGATATTATCGATTGTTAAAAGCAAATCCGAAATGTTCTCTTCGTCGTCGATGTTTAGTGGAACGAACCGAACAAGACTGAAGTCTTCAATTAAGGCTCCAATTGCTACAGACAAACGATGATGCTTTCTTCCCCATGCAGACTCGTTTGCGATTTCACCGAGAAGCGCATGTGCATCTGGTTCTAGATATCTTCAAGAAAAGTTAAATCTCAGAATTTTGAAGAAGTTAGATTTTTAAATGAATTTACTTATCCAATTGACTCCGAGCTGTTTTACTAAGAAGATCCATTTTGCTGAGAATATTTATGTGAGGCATTTCCATGTTGGCCATGACACTTAAAGCAGCCATAGTTCCCGAAATAAATTTCGCGCCATCCGTCATGAATTGTGAATCAACCAGAAACACGCCGCACAGTCTAAAATTCCAGCTTTCAAGAAGCTGAACAAGTTTTCTTCCAGTGTCGAGATGTGTGTAGAGTTCAATTTGACCGGGCATATCGAATATCAGGTAATCATCATCGGGATCAGCTTCATTATCTTCGTTGTCTGAACCTCCTCCACACAATTGTTCTCGAAGCCAATCAGCATTCTTAAGAAGGAACTCAAGACAGAATATCAATCCACCATTCGGTCCATAGTGAAGCTCTTCATCTTCCATGGCATCATCGAGTTGAATCAGATCTCGAATGTCAACAATAGGTTGATAGCTAAAGTTCTCAGCGGCTGGATCTAAATTTACGATTTCAACGACTCGTTTACCATCGGCTGCGTGTCTTTGAATCGTAGAGCAATATGTTGACTTGCCACTACCTGCAGGTCCCATCACGAATTGTGCGTACCTCATGTTTTTAATAAAATCTTTAAAAGAACTACAAACGAGGTTTCTTGTTTTCCAAATAACAAACAGTTCAGCATTTCGAGAACAGAATTTTGTGAGGGCTTTTCTAAATTTAAAATAAATTGTTATTCTCATGCAGCATTGAAGTATTTTTATTAAGTCTTGGAAATATTCGATTTTCTCTTGGAAAAAACTAATTAGTTCAAGCTTGCTTCTCAGCATATATGCGAAAACGATGGAAGTCACTTCTTCCTTCGGAGCAAATCCCTAAAAAGCGCTTTTTAATTTCGCAAGTTGCGAGTTCGGTAACTTTTCCGCTTAAACAAGAATTTACAATTTACAAAAGAAAATGATTGGCCCGTGTGTTAGATGTAAGAAGACCGGCATTCAAGTGTCAGATGTCAGAGGCCACGAACCATTAGAAAGATACTTGAAATCCAATTCAAATTCGAATTTGGTAAGTTCAAATTTATTCTGCACAAAGTAAAATTCTAAAAAAATGTGTTTTTAGCCGCTTCTCCTTTGTTTCAACTGTATGTTGTACATTTATGAAGCCAAGGAGGCCAATCTCACTCTTTCTGTGGACAACATTCTTCTAAGCGATGAATCGCAAAACAGATCCGATGAAAATGTTTCTAGCTCGATCGTCAGCTCGTCAAACGACCTAAACACAGGAGACAGCCCAACAATTCGATCAAGTGAATCAATCATTTCGGCGATGGGAAACTCGATACCTAATGTAAGCTCAGAAGGATCTGAACTCGAATTTCCTCCTCGACCTAGTAATCCACGATTAGCAGCTGCATATGATAAGATTATTGGAATGTCTGGTCCAAAAAGCATCAAACGACGACGACTCATGGCCTTAGACTATGACAATCGAAGAATGCCATCAAGTGCAGAAGAAGAAATTCAACAAAGACCACCTAAAGCTTCTAAAAAGAATAACGATGTCCCACCATCAGCTCGAAATATGGATACACCTCCTAATCCAGATAACATCTCATTGCAAAATTTACCACCGCCAATTCAATCTTCCGTTGTCAGCACACCAATGTCATCGGAAGAAATTGTTTCGAATATAGGATCACAACCATTATCATCTAACAATGCCATCAACACTCAGAGCAGCAACTTCTCAATTCCAGCTGTTCCGCCCGCAGCATCGCCTCCTCTTCCACAAAGATTTCAACGATCGCCAGATGGAAATGCCCATTCAAATATGGCAGCTCCTCGAAGAATTAGTCAAAGGACCGCCAGTTCAGACAGTTCAGATGACCATAATCAACGACCGGTTCATTCAACGAAGAACGTCGGAGGTTGAACTAAATTCCATCGTCAACAAACGTAGTTCATATGTCATATTTATTTAGTACATCTCAGTGTTTAAGCTATGTCAATTAACTCATTCTTTAATTAAAATAAAATAATTTCGTTTAGCTGTTGAAAGAGAATTTCAAAACGTGACGACTTTAGAGACATCTGGTGACTAAAGTGTTATTATTTGTTGGCAGAAAATAAAATGGATTTATCAAGTATTGTCGGTCTTGGCGATGCTGAAGATTTAAAGACACCGGAAGGCATTAAAAGACTCTGTGAGCGATTGGATGAACGTACAACACAAATCAATGAGAAGCTAGATTCCGTGCTGACGAAGAGATTTAGTCTTGAAGCTCGGCTTAGAAATTGTTCCATTAAACATCAACAACTCCTGAAAGCATCTGTTACCGATGACTCAAAGAAGCTTGCCGAGATGATTAGTTACACTGCTGAGTTGGCAGAGAAAGTCAGTGCGAAAGTTCGTCGATTGGATAGTGCGAGAAGTCGAGCAACAGAAGTTCAGTGCCGAGTGCACGATCTCATTGATCTTCAGCTTTGTAGTCAAGGAGTAATATACGCAATTAAAGAAGAAGACTTTGAAAAAGGTGCTGCACACGTTCATCGGTTTTTGACAATGGACAAGAAGATTCTTCAGAAAACAGCTGATGATGTTTCGTCAATGACTTCGGTGAATCAGGCTGTAGAAACATTAGAGAAAGCTGCTAAAGAAATGAGGTGAGACTATTAAACTTGGCAGCTAATCATGTTATTAAAACTTGTGTTTTACTAATAGGGAAATTGTTAAACTAAAGCTAGAGGAAGCGATTAAGAAAGACGACTTGGCATCTGTGGAAAGATTCTTTAAAATTTTCCCTCAGCTTGGAATGCACGACGAGGGAATCACACATTTCACCAATTACGTTTGTTCTAAGCTCACATCGAAAGCACAGAAAGAGCTCAGACAATCCATGGAAATTGCCAAAGCAGAGAAGCGAACGAATGTCGCTTACGCTGATAGCTTCACCGTATTGCTTGAGAATGTTTTGAGAGTCGTCGAAGTGAATCAGCCAATTATTGAAAACTATTATGGTCACGGACATTTGTTCAAGATGGTAAAATTGCTTCAGATTGAGTGTGACGATGAGGCGAGAAAGCTTGTTCAAGAATTCAATAAGCAACGACTTATTCATCGTAAAGTAAATCAAATCAAGGATTACATGAAAAGTCAAACAAATCCGTCTTCGTCATCCACACTTGGCCATTTACGTAAAGCATCAGGAAGCATGGATAAGCTGAATGCAAAGGACATTGATGTTGTGGTGGTTGAAGTCACGATCCTGCACTCAAGAGCTGAGCTTTATGTTCGTTTCATTCGACGCAAAGTAACAAATGACATTGAGAAGAGTTCATTATCGGAAGATGAAAAGAAAACGGCGTTGGAGTCGCTTGAATCCTTAATCAAGAAGTCTCAGTTGAGCACGCAAATGCAAGAGCTGTTAAGCACTTACTTACTGTTTGAACGATACTTTATGGAAGAAAGTGTCATCAAAGCAATTGCGCTGGATGCTTTTGAAGCAAATCAAATCAATTCAAACTCAAGCATGGTCGATGACGTCTTCTTCATCATTCGTAAATGCATTAGAAGGTCGATTGGAACGCAGTCGGTTGATGGAGTCTGCGCGGTC
Organism: Smittia aterrima; assembly: GCA_033063855.1. Classification (NCBI taxonomy): domain Eukaryota; kingdom Metazoa; phylum Arthropoda; class Insecta; order Diptera; family Chironomidae; genus Smittia; species Smittia aterrima. The sequence continues at coordinate 6,075,339 of CP093831.1, forward strand.
ATAAATAACGGAGCGTCGTGCCTCGAACAAGAGTTCCTTAACTCTCTGAAAGCTTCACTCAAAGCCGGTTATCCATCAGGATATATTGATCTTGCACAAGCTTACAGCGCTTTCCAAAGCAGTATTCAACAAGGAAAAATTCAAACGAGTGACACAGAGGTCGCGAGAAATAAATTCATCATAACGTTGAACAACGCTGACAAGTCAACCGAATACATTGAAACTCTTCACAAGAATATGGATGAAGAAATCAAAATATCTTTTCCTTCAATGAGTGTCCACAAGAAAGAAATGATTGACAGTTGTATGAGCGGCTTAAAAGCTGTCGGAGATTCACTGAAAGCAGTTATTGAATTTGGTATGCAGCAACTTCGATCGAGTGTCCTTAAACCTCGCATCAATCCGTGGATTGACCAATTCCAATCATACAATCATATGCTGACAGACGAAGAACTCGCAGCTTATGAAGCTGGTGAAACTTTTATTCAATTCCTTATTGTTCAACTTGACGGCATGTTGAACTCATTTAAGAAGAGTCTCAGTGAGAGAAACTATGACGTTCTCGTCAGTATGTTGGCTACTGATGTAACTGTGAGGTTCGAACGGGCAATCAAAAAGTCTGCATTTAATCGCCTCGGTGGATTGATTCTTGATCAGGAAGTTAGAACACTTGGAAGCTTCCTGACAAGCGCAACAAGTTGGACTGTTCGTGATAAAATGGCTCGACTTACGCAAATTGCAATCATTCTAAATCTTGAGAAGGTCACTGAGATCTCAGATTATTACGATCCAAAAAATCAGAATGAATGTGGACCATTCACAGCTTGGCGATTAACTCCAAACGAGATCAGAACGGTTTTGAAATTGCGGTGAGTCTGATGAAATATTAAAACTTGAAACGTTTTATAATATTTTTTTTACTCTTTACAGAACTGACTTTAGAATCGAAGATATAAAGAAACTCTCGCTTTAATTCGCTGTTGAACATTCGACAATTATCTAAATTAATAAAAAATATTTTATGCTAAAGTATTTCTTTTATTTCTCATTCTCAGTAAAGACTAAAATTGAATTCATTTAGAGAAAAACCAGAGAGAACTTCAACAAATGCCGTTCACACTTTCTCATTTTAATTGCTCTGCATTTAACCACTTAAACGATTGACATAAGAATAAGAGACACCGTCAACCCTTGCGTTCTGTTTGCACTTCAATGCAAGCCACATATTCAACGACAAAAGCATTTCCACATTTCCCCCAAATCGAAAGAGTTTTCCAATGGCTTCTAGTTCAACAAAATGTGCAAACAGATTTTTTTTTGTATTTTCGCTCTTGTTGCGAATGTTTTTGCATGAAATGTTCTTTTCCAGCCTTTAACCGGCTTACGTGCAATCTATTCAAAGAAAATTTTCGCAATTTAAACTGAAAAGAGCAGTCGACTCGTTGAGTTTTCAAGTGTGGGAGCGACGAGGATGACTTTGAAGTTGAAAGATTCTTTCGATCATTGGTTGAAGCGAAATTAGATTTTTCAATTCTTTTTCCACACAAACGTAAAGATAGTCGGCGGAGACTTCTTCGAGTATTTGTGTATCATGTCAAGATGTAAAGAAAAAAATTATCTTCAGTTTCGTCTTCGCTAGAGTTCGGTTAGTGTGGGTGATTACGTTGACGCTCCGCCTTTACACACTCGTCTGACATGACATGGAGCTTGATGATGAAAAGCAAACAGAGCATTTGCTGGAAAATTCAATTTCCTCTTCGAGCTGCTTGCGGCTGTGTACTGAACTTTCATGGCCTCGTGCTTCTGTTTGTCAGCATGAATATTTTGATTCAGGATAAACTGGAATTTTCGGCTGTAAAAGATACAATCTCGATCGTTTAATTATTCATAGACTTTTTGCCATTTTCAAAACATGAATTTTAATTGATTTTTCCGGTGAACAGTTTCCACAGATATTTTCCATCAATGGACGATCGAAATTATTTTCTGATGTTGATTTTTGAAATCAAATTGTTGGAGCGAATAAAACTATGAGATAGATCAACATTCTCTCGTGAAAATTGATTCATTTTTACTAAATCACTCAAACTTAAACTTTTCAATTAAACTCCAAACTCTCATCACCACAACGAAAATAAAGTTTCCATCCTCGCCGTTTCGTTTCGCTACGAAATTCCACTTCTCTCGTCGTACACCTCATGTAGTTGTTCACTCTTAAATATATTTCCATGTACAGCTTTAGTGGCACTGTGCTAAAAGTGACTGCGAAAATAAAAGTTTTTTCTTTCTATTAATAGAATCAATGAAAATTGTGTATGAACTTTTAAATGTTTGTAGGCGCCAGCTGATTTTTCTTTCTAGCAAGTCATATGCTTAGCGTGAGTGAAATTTCATTCGCTCTTGAATTGAACATTCAGAATTTTACCCGTGAAAATGTTCGAGTAATTTTCCGTCGTTTGAAGTCCAACTAAGGCTTTAATAACTTGATTAATGATTGTGAAGTTTCTATCGATTTTTTTTAACAAGTTTCAAGCATTTAAAGGTTCAAGTTTCCGGAAGAATTAAAGGTAGAAAATGTCGCCGAAAGCGAACGTCATTTTCATTATTTTTTTTTCTTGAGGTAAGGCTTTGTACAAATTAGAACGAATGACGACAAAAAAAAAGTTTCTCCTTCGAAGAATTCCGCTCACATAAAAATGAAAATTTATTGACGTTAATACGAGCTGAAAAATATTAAATCATACTTTATGTCTTTCAATTGCAAGTTGTAATTTAATTCTTTTGTGCTGCGGTTAACGTGAAAAATTTCCCCTCCGTCGTTGTAATTGAAAATCTTCCCCCACTTCACATTTTCACTTCGAGCGGGTGGGCGTATTCGATGAACTGCGCATGAGGAAAACTTTTTTTTCTTTTATTGTTTTTGATGGAAATGATAAGACATGATTGCTCATTTCTGTCCTCGTCATAACAATTTCATTTCTGTGTGTGCGTTAATAAAAGAAAAGTGAGAAAATCGTTTTAATGCAAACCCATTAGCGATCATTTTCAGATTTCAGCTTTCTTCGCTCACAAGATGAAATCAATTTCCTGGTTTCAAAAACTTGAACAAGTTTAAAGCCTTTATAAATGGGTCACCAGCGTCACCAACCTTTATTTACCAGTTATGCAAATTCTTTTGAATTTTTCATTCAAGCATTCGCTGAAAACTCAATTTTTCGTAACCAAGGTTAAGGCTTTTCATTTTAATTATTTGATATGAAAGCTTCTGGCCAGTTACAATTACAATTTCAAAAGTTGTAAGATGAAATGGCTTTCGTGGTGAATGCCAGCAGGGAAACACGAATGTTTACAGATTATCATGGAAACCTTATCAGAGAAAAGTGCCAAACTTTTCAAAACAGATTAATTGCCGTCGGTAAGTAAGACAACAAAATGTTGAAGTCCACAAAAGTGAAACCTGCAACAGATTTCATGGAAATTGCTAGCATTCTGTTCCTCATAAATATTTTTATTGTTCATACTAAAATGCAAGGCGAGGAGAAGAGTGTAGCATTAGAACAACGAGCATTATGAGTTTCTTAAAGTCGTTTTGTGGAAGGGAATTTGTCAATAAAAATGGCAATTTACACAGAAAATCCTTGTTATGCCTTCGTGCCAACAACAGCGTTAAGTACGCGCAACGTGTAAAAGTACGATTCAAAGTAAGAAAAAATATTTATTTAAATGAAATCCGTTCCTCACTATCGCATGGAATAATTTTCGTAAAACTTCTATCGCCAGGTTGCAAATGTTGTAGTGAAGTGTAGGACGATTGAATGGGAACGAAGCTTTGACGTCGAAGAGAATTTAATGGAATCCGTTGACGAAAGGAGAAGTAAAATTTGTAATAAGCAATTCGTAACTTCTCATTTTTCGCTTTTTCTCGCGGGACGACGATCTACTGTCGACTATCGAAAGTTATCCTTAATGATTTCCCTCGAATTTTCTTTGTATTTGAAGATCAACAGTAAAAAACTTTTTTGTTGTATTGTTGACTGATATTCCGTGTTTGCTGATTCCTCAAATCGCCTACCGCTAAGCCCTCATCATTTTCCTGCCTTTGCTCATAACTTGAGCGCGACTATTATTCATTAACGCAAACACTCAAACATAAAAATCTTATAGTTACTCTCTTTCTCGCTGTGTGTACACTTGATGGCTATTTAGTGGATAAAGCGTTGTTGTAAGAGACATGAAAGTATAACTTATCGATCCGCAAACAAAGCAAAAGAAGTTTTATAGTTTCAGCTTTTTCGTGCATAAACACACATCTCGGTTTGCCTTTGTATCGCTCACTCGCGCGCGCGAAGAACACACAGCGGAAAAAAAAAGTTTGAAGAGATTTTGTCATGCACTTGGAAGGGCGAAAGAAATATTTGGATTGTCGTATTCATAATTCGGTCGCTTCAAGTGTCAGTCGCTGATCAGATTTTGGTCTAATTAGTTGTTCGATGATGAGACTGTCTGACTAACGTTGTGATTTAAAAAAGTGTCTTAACTTTACATTGTTTTGATAAAGAAGATTTAAAGATTTGCTCAAGGCATAAAGTGATGATCAACGAGTTTACAAGGATTTAAAAGTAGACAGATTGAATAAGAAACTTCTCTTTCCGGTGTTTAGAATGCGATCGAAATCAAAAGCAAGGAAGTTTGCTCAAGGTGAGTGTTATGGAGATAATTAATTTTCCCCGGCATCTTCTAAGACAAAAGATCCTCCGAGTCTCGTCTTTTGAAAGAGTTTTTTTTTGCTCTAATTGAAATGTTTGCGGGAATGGAAAGATAAAGCCACGAAACTGAATGAAAACAGACTCGAATGTTGTGAAAGACGATTTCTTAATTCATGAAAAGATCATCTGGCATTTTTAGTCTTTGCTGTGATTCAATTGAAATTATCTTTTGAATGACACATGAAGAAATATCTGAACGAGAATAAATTCTTTCCCATCGGAATTTACAGGATGTCGAGCATTTTGCGTTTTTTTTTAATTAAAACTTCATTTCTGAGTCTAATTGAATTTTATGTCCAATGGCAAATGCAAAATCAATTTGCAATAAAAGATTGTTTGCTGTTCTGCACTGTAATCTCAATACGACCGCTTTTTATGGATGTTTTTGTTTAATTGATTTTCCCATTAAACGAACTTCAGTCCCGTGACAGAATAGAAAGAAAAACTTGCAAAAAGCTTTAAAGAGAGGCAAGAAATCTTTCAAATTATCGACGCTGACTCAGATTTTCTTCGCGCTTTAATTCTCGTTGGAACGATAATCGATTGTCGATCGAAGCGTAAACAGCAATGGAGATGATTATCGATGGAGAGAAACGCTTGGAAGTTTCATTAAGCAATAAAGTGAGTTGGTTCATTGGAAAATTCCAAAGTCTCCTTCAACTTGAAATTCAAACGAAATCTCATCAGGCCTAGCTTTGCCATCTAGATTAGACCTTATCTATGTACAACGACACTTATCTTAATAGTCCAGCCCACGAATAAATTAACGACAGCAAAAAATCATGGAAATATGATTCATGACTTTTCTCTGACATGAAATTATACTTTCAAATGATATTCATGCGACAACAATTTTAGGACACTGACTGTCTTATAGCAAGGGCACAAAAAAGAATTCAGGACATTCGCCAAGTTTGGTCGAGAGTCTCAAACGCGATATTACAAACCTAATAACGATATTCTTCGTTCGCACGGGGACGAAATGACAAAAATTACAATAAATCGAGGGAAAAAAAACGAAGGAGATTTCATAATTTAGATAACGAAACTGACAAGTGAAAAAGTTAATATTCGTTGCATGACGATGTGGAGAAGGCTCAAATCGGAAGAAGGACATGCGACCACTATTTTGCTGTACTGCCGCATACTGTGCGCCTACATTTATAATAGTCGCCAGCAATCAATGCCGTCCAGTGTTAAAAAAAATCGTCGCAAGAGGGACAATGGATGATAATCTAAGCACAACAGAGCGAAAACATAATAGCGGCGATATGAGACGGGCTGTGCATTTGTGTGCGGGGTGAGACACAAGCCAATAAAGTGGCCAGTTGACTTTTTGTGTGACATGAGCGAGGGAGGGCTGATTGAGTTGACTTTTGATTACCGTTCGACATTACATTAGCGCTCGTCTCTCCTGCAATCACAGACCGCTCTGTGTGTCGTGAAGCATGTAGCGAGGCGATTCATTTAAAGTGGCTTTTAATTGCACTTTGCTGTGCACATGATTTCGAAATTGTTTTGAATTTATAAACATTAGCGTTATGGAAGAGGTCGTAAAGTACGAAGCTTAATCTCTGATCAGCTCGACAGCGAAAGGCTGAACATGCATAATTTCCTTTATATTCTAAATACTTAGACTGTCGCTGCTGCTGCTTCGTGCCTCTGACTCATGGACATTAAAACTTAAGACATAAAAAGTCCGAGGGAAATTATGAACATGAAAATTCTTCGAAATCTCTTTCATGATGCATGAAAACTTGCCTCAGCTTAACGACCAGCAGATGTTATCAATAAATTGACAAACTCCTCGAACCGAAAAGGAAACTCGATTTTCAAAGCGACCGTGAACGATGTAGAAAAGTTAAAAATTTTAATTGTTCAAAGGGAACGGCAAGTGCTGTGAGAAACAGAATTTCTCGACTTTTTAATTTCAATTTAAATATTTTCTTGAAAACTTCGAAGATGGTGAACTCCTGAATTTAGGAAAGATTAAAATTATGACTTTAATTACGCGACTTCACTGCAATCTCTTCTTGTCCAAGACTTTCCTCTCTAATTGTAATTTTGAAATCTCATAAATTCAAATGAAGTCACGAGCCTGAATACAAATTGAATTAAATATTTTCCGAGTACAAAGGCAGCTTGTGTCCATGTACCAACTTCTTCTTCATGGCAAAATGATACAAAAGCAAGCAATTTTATGCTTCAGTCTTGAATCGCTATCTGTTCTCTCATCGAAGACCTGACGCAAGCTCAAATTATGCTTCGACACTCTTTATGAGTTTAGACGCGACTTGATGGACGTTTGAACAAAGAAAAATAACTTTGTTACAGTCGTGGCTTTGGCAGTAACAACTGCTCGCATAAATTCTCTTGAAAAAGAAACCACAACAAAGCCTTCACAAATAGATAGCTGCATACATGCAATTGGCTTCCGGAAATTGCGCTGTCGTATAGGCAAAAGGTTTATGCTTGAAAATCCATCGGAAGCGAATGTTGAGTTCTATTTTTTGATGCTTCAAACATGCCGAGGTTTACATGTGTAAGCGACAGACGTTTAAACGCTTTCCACCTCAACTTTCTTCACCAAACAACAATTTCCACGCATCCGGAATCGAATCAAATTTGCAAAGTTTTCTATTTATTGCGCTTCGAAAAAGTTGAAACAGATAAATCGCATGCCTGACTCGAATAAAACGTGAAGAACAGTTCGATGATGACTTCATAAAACTTTTTAATTGAAATGATTAGTGAAACGTTAATACCTTTCGTGAGTGAGTGAGTCGTCGCTTAATGAATTTTGATCCAAAGTGCAAAGGAATTAAAATTTAATAACATTTCCTTCTCTCGCTTCGCGCCCTGCCAGATAATTACTTCCCCTTCACTCACTTTAGATCATAATTATGAATCTCACGTGCCTTTTACGATTTTCCCGAACTTTTCCCTTACGCTTAATTATTTTATTGTTTAATTAGACTTCTAATTAAGTTTTAAGAGCCTGCCAAGCTCTGATTGAATTTCTCTCTCTTCCTCTTATTGCCTGAGACATAATTTTCACTTCACAAATATTTTCTGCGACAGCAGGTTCGGGTTAAGTTATTTTGTGATGTCAAATCAACTTTTTGGGGTGGAATGAAAGTCTCAAGATATCCGACGAAATGTTACAATACTTTTGTCCAAATCCTTTTTGTGAATAATCCTTCGCCTCACTCTCCTGTCCACCCCGCAAAAGCCAAGCAATGAAAAATCTCTTTTCCATGTATGGGGTAAACGACGCTCCAATTAAAAGGTAGTCACGAGGATCTGGAAATTATGATAAATTGATTCGGAGTGAGGGCCGAGTGATATCTCCCCTCATTATCAATCATAATTTTCGGACTCTTGGTCAACGAGAGGGCAAAAAGGAAAAATATGTAAATTAATTAAATAATGACGAGAATTGTTTTTTTTTGTGACGATGTGACCGGAGATTTCGTTGGCATTTCTTTTTTTGCGTAATGCGAGTCGATATGCGAGAACACAGAAACGAGCGACAACGCGGGGTACGTGGGCGGGTCGACGTTCTTCATGAATATTTTATTTAAATCAACTTCCTCGTTTAACCTGAGTGAATGCTTGCCTACGACTTCGACCAATAAAATATTGTAATTGCTTCTTATCTGCTTTCATAAATGACTGTTGACCTAAAACATTCATCAGCTCTTTTTTTTTTGAAAGCTTTTTCGCCCGCAAACTGCTCACTCACCAAAAAAAGCCTCGCCACTTGAGTCCTTAGTTTGACATCACGACAAAAAGTTTCGTAGATTTCGTGGCTACCCAGAAACTCTGAATCCATAAAAACGTTAATTTATTCCACGCGCTCAGTTGTCAGTGAGATATGAATAATTGGTTTGACCCTTTTCTGCGTTGCCGGTAATAAATGTCTCGGAATATTTCAGTTTTTGGCAAAGCAGAGACACCGGCAAGGATCCAGGTGCACTTGATAGATAAAAATCTCTTTCGTCGCTTCTCTTCCCTTCTCGTCTACTTTGATTTACATGCGTGATTATTCACATCCTTCTGCAATTGTCATGAGTTATGGCACGCTTTGCGAAGAAGCGAATCCAGTTTATTTATGAAACATGAGACAAGGCTGGAGATGCAACGAGAGATATTGAGACACGAACGGGTGATGAATGAGTTGAGACATAAAGAAATAAACAAGTTTATGCGGAAGTCAGTCTTATGATTCATCATGTTCAAATTATTTCGAAGATTCTACAATGACATTGTTCATTGTGAAGCTGAGGAGGTTGCGACGACAGTTGGCATGAAAAGTTCGACTGGTTTCCTTCACTTTAACTTGCTCAACTCACTTTATTTATTTTCTTAGTGATAATTTCGTCACACGAAGAAACAAATCCCAGACCAGATCCAATGAGAAAACCATGTGGTGACATGTACGATAAAACTTTACTCTCACATGAAGCTTCCCTGATAACAACCACAATGTGTTCCGAGTCTATTTTTATTGCGAGTTTATCTTCTGCCCAGTTCCCTCGAATGAATTTTCATTATTTCTCACGAACCAAACCACATTCTATGATAACTACTTCGTCGTTGTTTTCTAAAGTCCGATTAAGCTGAACAAGAATAATCTCTGAAGCTTAATTATTTCATTTATCATCTCTAGCGAAACGGATGCGTTTTGTAATTAGGTTATGAAATCAAAAGTTCTAGTTTACAATTAGTTCAGTTCTGTCGCTCATCGCGAGTGGAATTCAAAGGTTGACATATCCGAGTCGGATCTAGAAAGTGCCGTAGACAATTTGTCACAATAAACATGCCAATAAGATAAGCGGCGGGAAAACCAGAGTGGAATCATTGAAGACATATGATAAATTGGAATTAAATTACCTTGATTCCCTCGAATGATAAGAGAAAAGTTTGGAGGGAAGGAGGCTAAAGGCAGTGATTGTGAAGAGTTGATTAGAAGCGAAACTCTTTTCCAGTGAGTGTCATAAATGTCTTATCTAAAGTCAGTGATATCTTAGAAGTTAAGATTCTTCCTTAGTCATTGTCAATCAGTTTCATTTCTTGTTGTTGACATCGCTGGATTATGAATTTTATTTTATTGCTGATGGTTCGCTGCAAATGAATTATCAATCCCAAGGTGCTATAAATTTGTTGATTAGTTAAACGGCAGCGACAATAAAAGTGACAAGATAAGTTGTTGTCGATTTCTATTTTTGCCACAGACAATATCGGATCGAAATGGTTCTCGATCAGAAATGTTTGCGATATCACACAATGCAGCGATATCTGCCGAGGTCTCGAGGATTACACGTTGTTTTGTGATTGATTATTAATTTTTTTTCTGTGTTCGGATTGACGTCGTCGAGTATCATAAACTGTTGTTATCATTTATCCACTAAACGGCTTCCAAATCAATAACTTTTGTGTCAGTTTTGAATTGTCGTAACATAGCCTGATGTGATTAAGTCATTCTTGACAATAATCTCGACAGCAATTCATCGTAGCGAAGGCTCAAGTAATGCAACTGAGTCATTTGAAACTGAGTGAGTCGCAATCAACAAAAGGCATTGAAGCCATAATCAATTACAGAGCAATTAAAATGTCAGATTACTATCAGAAAAATCATCATCACTCAAAAAGTATCATATCATTCAATAATAAATTGCCACTAATTTTAGTCGAGCTGATAAGAAAAGAGTTTTTCTCCCTCTCCAATCTTATCGCGACACGCCGATTTGCTTTAATTCGGTGAAGTTATTGAAGAGTGAGAGACCATAAAAAAAAACTTAATTCCGATGTATTTACGCTCATTAGAGAGAGAACATTTATCGAACGGGACTGTTGTCTATTTTAAAAGTGCGCTGATTAGAAAAATTGATCACACGATTTTTATTGTCAATTCGTTATCCCGACACAAAGGTCGGAGTTAGGGTTAGAGCACTTGTTGTTATGAAATCCTTTTTTCATCAATTGATCGCTACAAATTAATTAAACAATTAGAAGTTTATCTTTACTTCGTTCTTCTGCCCTAAATCTAATGACACTTATTTACACAAATTGCCGCGTCGCTTAGATTAATAACGAAATATATTGTCAATATCGTTTCTCTATTCGCCAAAAAACCGAAGCAATAACTCAAATCGATAAGCACTAAGCGGCAATATCTCAATTTTGTAGATAATTTCAACGAAATTGGATGAATTGGTCGGTAGTCTGAGTTGGTGGAAATCAGTTCAGCTTTGATTGTGGAAACGGTTAGGAGCTGTAAACATTTTACTTCTCAAGAGATTTCTCTAATTGCTCAACGAAGATCTTATCAATAAGTTTCGTCTTTGTTTCCTAAACGACCCTCGAGTGAATCAGTTAAATAAAAAAGCCTCAAAGTTCTGTTATAAAATTGAATGAGGAGTGATTGAAACAGAAAAGTATTAAAAAGAATACAGAAATTATTGTGAGAGAAGGAAGGGTGAGTTTAACTGAAGTGATTCATGAAATTGTTTTGAGGGCAAAAATATGTTCGAAAACATAATAAAAAAGTTGTTCGAGGATTGATTTATTCATAAGTTTATAACTGATTTTCATAAAACAATGAAGCTTATGTGCACTGGAAATTAAATGCTTGAGAGTTTTTTTTATACATTAAAAGAATATGAGAGTTTGAAGGGGATACGAGAGGGTGAGTGTCCTGAGATTCTTATGCTGAACAAATTTTCGTTACGAAATTAGTCAAAATTTCAATTTGAAATTGTTTAAAAAATATTTCACTCATCACTATTGGCTTGCAAACTGTCAGACTTCATTCATTCACACTTCGCCCTCTCAAAGATAATACGACAAAAAAAAATGTTTCAATTTTAAGTGCAAAGTGTGGTTAAGTCACGTGACCTCTCAATTCAATTGAGACATTTCACTTTACCAATTTCAAGCAAAAGGAAAATTGATGATCTCGAGAGCGAGCGGTGAAATTGTCGCCCTTTCAGAAAATGAAAAATCAAAGACTTTCGAATCATCAAAAGACATAAATCATTAATTTCACAATCTTCGGTGTGTGCTTCGAGCTCTCTATAATTACGAACGTATGGAGTGCTAAATCGGGCGTGATAAGATTGATGAAGGAATTTTTTACGGTCGGCAAAATTTCGAGGGGATGAGATGGATAAGATTCCATTAATTTCTCGATAATCTCTTCCTCTCCGCACCTTAATTTATCAACGAACTGAATGAAATCTTTCTCGAGAGTGAAGAGTTAAACATTGATTGCGCAAAGTGTTTCAGAAGTATTTTTGTCGCTTGACGTTTTTCATCGGAAAAAACAAACTGAAGATAAAAGTCGACTTGGAAATCCGAGAAATTAGATTTTGTGCAACGTTCATAAAAGGCAAGTGAGTTTCAATTTTATGATTTTACGGTGATTTCGTTCGTGACTTCAAATGTAAATGTAGAAAAGGCAAAGCACTTAAAATCAGAGCGCGAAGATATGAAAAGATGGCGAGAGTTGTTATTGATGTGCAACACGACGATGATGATGCATTTGCGCAACAAGAAACATTTAAAGATCGCATTTCTCAATAACTTGTCTCGAGAGCAATGATTGTGTTCAAAACATTTCAATAATTGAAGGGTGACCAAGTAACGGCGAAGCTCTCCCGATATCAGAAAAGTCTGTTCGCCCTTCAAAGTCTTTCCAGAGCTACATGAGTGATAAATTTTCATGAGTTTCTGGAACGAATTTCAACAACATAGACGGAATGTTTATTGCGTTATTCAGTTTCTGTTTTGAGCGAATGTTTTCTGTTTGAAGGCGAGTCGGTTGCATCGATACTCGACTCATCACTCGCGATCTCATTGTTTTGACTCGAAATAATTGCTCAGACGATATTTATTTATGTTCCTTCTGAAACATGATAGATTCATAGCGTGTGAGTCACTCGAGTTCAGCGAATTCCATCTTCGCACGATGTTTATTGATTTCGGGATCAGTTGAAATGACATTTCACACAATTAGACGAATCATAAGAAGTTTCATTATGAGCTTCACCCTTTTCTCGTAAGACAAGCGATGAGAAAAGTTGCGTGCAAGACTTTTTTTTGGGGTGAAACTTTTGAGGTCGAAAAAGAAAAGAAATTTTGAAGATTTTATTGATTTCAATTCAATCCACAATTAAAAGATAGTTTCATCTATTGTAATCGCAATTGAGCTTACCCTTCAATCTCATTAAATCCGTTCGGTCTTTTCAATTAGGACGAGAAATTTATTTCCCTTCTTCTTCGGAAAAACTTTCTGGTGACAAAGGCGAGAGAAACTTTATTAAATTAGATGTGAACTTTGCAAAGGTTTCATCAGTCTATCAGTCACGCACATGTTTCCACCGAGTCGTCTTTGTTCGTGTCTGAAAATCTCATAAAAAGAAATTTATGTGAAAAGTTCGTCTCAGGGAAGGGTGAAGGAACTTCCTGGCAGAATCAACCGAAATCGTTTCATCTGCGATTCGTGTCGATCCATTTAAAAGTATTTCGATTGACTTTGCTCAGCGGGAACGTTTGAGAATATTTTCTGAACTGATCAGAGGGCAGACTCATTGAAATTGTTTCGATTCATGTTTTTGGGAATGTTTGACACAGAAGAAGGAAAAGTTCAATGTCAAGAGACTTTTCGCTGAACTCAATTTGTCAATTGTTTTGATTCGCTGTGTGTGTTTGTGCGAAAAAAAAATCTTTGGCGAATTTATTCAACAGACGACAACTTTGACTTTGAATCGAGAGAGTCAAGAGGGGTGAGAATGAAACAAAAACTTTGCTTCTATTCATATCGAGAAATCAAATATGAAAAATTGTCTTTCAATGATTTCTACAAACAATCATTCTCGTTTTTGCATAAAACTCAATCGAGAGAAATGCTTGAGAATTTAAAATAATTTTTATGTTGAAATCAATCATTCAACTTTTAGATTTTACAAGACAATGAGTTCACGACTCAAGATTTCTTTTGACGTGTTACTCGTTTACAAATAGAGTCGACTTCATGATTTTTTCGTCTTTGCATGGACAAAGTTGGAGGACATTTCATGCAAATGAAAACTTCTGTCAATAAAAGAAAATCTCTTTCAAATACCAAGAAAAAGAAATGTTATTGCACAACTTTATTTACCTTAATTAGCAGGTAATTCAAGTTTATTGTGAATAATTTTTCACTTGGAAAACGGTTTTTCTTCTCGTTGCCTCAAAAGTTAATTTGCGGTTGTTGAGAAATTTTCAGGCGTGATGGGGAATTGCTTGTTAGAAAACGAAGGAAAGGCAAAATGTATATCAATCATCAGTCAAAGGAGAACTCCTTTGCCTTTTGCACACAGAAATGCAAATTCCTTTTAATATTCGCTTGGTATTGTTGCCCGATTTTTCCCATTCCGCTGATTTCGTAAAATAGATATCGGAGTTTTGATTTTTATTGTTTGCAATCAAGATTCTATTTGCCTTCATCAACAATAGCTTTAGTTCTTTCTACCTCGTCAAATTAGAGCCTCAAATGACATGGCGCGTTCGTTTGATTTCCGGTAAGGAAGAATTGAAAGTCCTTGAGTTACATGCAAGCGAGTCTACGAATTTTGCAATGAAGACGAGGAAAAAATGCTTCTTAATAGACTTCCGCTCACCTTTCAGACTCGTTAGCGACAAGGACTCGAGCTGAAATGTGTTTGAAGATGCAACGCCCTTACGCCCAGTTTCGAAAAGAAGTCTTTGCAGTTCAGACGTTCTTTCAATCCCCCAAGTCGAGTCATATCAACGACAGATTCCTTTTATCTCAATTGCAGTTGAGCCGGGAGATCGTACAATAGACGGCGTGAGTGTGCGTTTCATTTGATCGCTGATGATTTCAAAGAGATTACGGGACTTTTTGTGGAATGTCTTAACTGCCTTACGGTAATCAGCTGCGTCAGGCATTACTCTAGACAACATTAGACGAGGAAATATTATTTTAAACACAGATTGACATAAGCACACTTATGATCTTTTGCATTGACTCGATCATGTTAAACAGAAAAGTCGTTATAGAGTGGATGAAGAGGAAAAAAAAGAAGTCGTCGCTGTTGTGTTCTCAACGTCTTTACACTTCCTTAATAAAATGATTTCTTCATTATTCGTAGATACGGTGAGGATATCAATGAGCACAATGCGAACAAGAGGGACAAGAAGTCATTAAAATCACAATTTTTTGCTCTTCGCCTTTCATTCCACGAAAACGAGACCTCAAACAGCGTTAATTATAGTTATTACAACTTTTTTTCTTACTTAACTGTGAGCTCTTGCTTTGTTTGACTGCGAACGGTGAATAGGAATGTCTTGAAAGGAAGAAAACTTTCGACGATGTTATGGGAATTTTCTGATTGCTGCTGCGATTTTCATTCAAACTGATCACAGAAGATTTCTCTCTCACAAACTCTCGCTTTCGTTATTTTTCCTTCTGTCTCAACTTTATGAAATAATAAATCAGAATTATCTTCAACTCAACAAATTTCCTTGCCAGCAAAATTTCTCTTTTCATTTTCTGCTATCTGCATCAGACGACAGACTTTTCCGAAGAATAAGGCGAAGGAGAGAAGCGATTTTAAAATTATTTTTCATCGTCAACACATTAATAACTTCTGATGTCTGTCGCTGACACTTGACAGCAATTTTTGGCAAGTGTTACATGACGATGGAAAACACCAGGAAGCGATTATCAAAGAGATGATACAAAGAGCTTCCGAAAATCGTGTTGCTCTTTAATCAAGCGTGTAAAAAGGAGAAAATTAATTTATCTTTATGATCTGAACGAGCAAGGGGTGAAATTTCTTTCTTCAATACGTCGAGGCGCGTCCGACGATCAAAGCAATTTCCTCTGACGGAAAACAGCTTTTCCAAAGAGATACGAGAAAACAATGAGAAAACAAATTGTTTTCATAACGCAAACACGCAAAATTGAATTTTCATTATGATGCCTCGAGAATATTTCTCCCCTTCAATATTTACTCAAGACATCAGCTCGGGTTCCTGCAGAGCCTCGACAGAACGATTGAGAGAAATGTAAATAATAAATTACAATGTCGTTTGTTTTTCGTGTCTCAGAGTTATTCATGTAAATTATGTCGTTGAACATGAAAATTTCCTCTTATTTGAACATTGTTGAAACAAGAAGCCAAAGTTTTCCCGCTTTCCTGGCAACGAAGACAATCAACGATGAGGAAACCAACAATGAAAGTAAACATGATGTAAACAGGATTTTCTCGGTTTTTGTGGCGTAATAAAACGTGCTGGGAAACCTTGAAAGTTAGAGACAATCTAGTGATTTCAGACGATCATTGTTGAAAGTTAATTATAATTTTTTGTCTCCAACTTTATCTGTTTCATCACAAAATGTTTATGCGAGGAGAACGTGATGGAAAAATTGAATTAAAAAAGTGTCATAAACATTCTCGAGAAGTCTTTCAGAAGTTTATTTTTAAATCACACATCACTTGATTGAGTCGTCAAAGTTAACCTGCTGCTTCTCTCTGTGAGCCATTAGTTTAAAGTGGTCAAATCGCCACCACCTTCAACTTTATGTTCACTCGTGAATCATTGTCCCCACTTCAAGTTTTTTAAATTAACTTTCTCTTGACACCTTTGACAATCGCTTTGATCATGAGAGCTGACGTGAGGCAAAGATTGATTTTCAATATCCTGTGGTTAAAATTCAATAGAGTGGCGAATAGACTAGAAGATTTAATTAGTTATTTAAACAAGCTCGAAAATGAACGAGTTGCTCAACACCTCGAGGATATTTGCTTTTTGTGTTCGTGCATTCGTCTGTGTTTGCAAATGTAATCAATTTTTAACTGAGCTCATGTTATTTTATGAGCCAACAACATGCTCACGATGAATGAATGTTCATCTTCTGCAGGATATTTTTCAATCACGATTGCACGAGGATGATAACAACAAAAGGATTTTAAAATAGAAACTTTAAAAAATGGAACACTCGACTGGCTATTTATTTGGATTTAGAGCGGAGGCGATAAAGATTTTAGAGACCGTTCGAATTGAATTGCGTAATTTATATTCTTGTCGATATCGTAATCGATTTTAAGAGCCAGTTAAATGGCTCGCTTTATTGCTCTGTTTGCCCTTTGTACGTGGATTTCACTTCAATTCTAACAAAAAAATCCAAAGCATTTCGCATCCTTTGCTTTTAAGTTTTTTTTTCTCTTCACCCTTTTAACTCAAATCACAAAACTTTTTACTCGTTCTTCGATTCCATTTGTTATCTCATGACTTTTCACACATCGGGAAATTTGAATATCCATCGTGTTTAGCTCGGGGAATTGGATTAAAACGATTTTTGATTCGAGACTGCATGTATCTCGTTTATAATACTTGAATTCCGTTTCTCTCCTCATGCCATAACAAGAATATTAAGTAGTCATTTATCCCTATCTCCGGATCAAGGGGAGAATTCGGAAATTAGGTCACAAAATTTAAAAATGAAATTTTTAGTTTTATTTAGAAAAAAATCTTTAAATTTTTATTTTTTATAAAATTAATTTTATTTTTTACTTTACGTAATTTATAAACTCTCCCAAATCTTCAACAGGACACTTTTTGCTCTAAAGACAACCGAGCAGAAGGAACGTCTTAATAAGACCAGATTTACATATGTTTTATAAGACATTTGAATGTCATAAAGAGATATTGCATTAATTAATTCATAACTGAATGCGGAAAAGGTGTTTGTCTGTTTGTGAATTTATTTTTTGTTAGCGAGGACAATTTAAGCTACGATGGGAATGAATAGTTCAGGGGGTTACGGTTGAATTTTAAATTCAGAAGCTCACATTCGAGTATCATCGCAAACGAATGAATAGACCATTTAAAATTTATTATCTTTCATGCTCGGGGTTCAACTAAACACGACAGATACGGAGAGGCGATGAAAGGCAATAAAAGTCTGCTTTAATGTCTTCATTTGTTGATTTATGATGTGAATTGGCATTTAGCCGATTGCGAAGAAAGAAAATTCAAATTAAAACTTTTTCATTCATTGCACATGCAAAATATTGTTCGAGACGGATTTGGGTGAAAGGCGAGGTTCGATGGCATTGAAAATAGTTTTTCGGCAGCTCTTGACTGACTTTTGCATTTAAATGTGTGAATCGAGGTGCATGTCAATGACTTAAATTACATTTAATAAACCTTTTTGTCGCCTCTCACCCCCTGTTGACTTTTGTCTTCGATTCTCTGACTTTGACTCGAATATAAAATAACCAAAGTCATGCAAATATTGAGCTGTTCATTAAAGTTTTAATGGTTTCACGATGTTGCCCTCTGACTATTATTTCGCAAGCAGCGTCGATCCCTTCCCGTGTGCCGAGATATCGTTTTAGCGGATTTAAACCTCGTGCAATATTTCACAATTTGCAACTTTTAAATCACATCAGACATAAATCAAATCTCTCTCTCTTTTTATTTAATTCACCACGGAGTCCCGTGCAGGAAACTTTTCTTCTCATTCGTGCTCGACATTTTCCATTTTTCATCGAGATTTTCATCCTTTTTCGCACTGACATCAATGAGAAGAGAATCCGCAAACTCAAAGAACTCCTGCACATTTATTTTTCCACCAGTATCTATCACGCCCTTTTTCAGTTATCTTATCCGATCCGCAACTCTCACTCTGGTATAAAAATATCCTTTTATCACTGCTCATGATACAAACGAACGCTCTCTTTCTCATGAGATATTACTTATGCTTATTTGCTGAATACATCCAATGATAGCAACCACGGGCGATGCTGCCACTGCTGATTCTGTGTATATTGAACACAATTTTGTATGTTTGCTATGAGAGACTCTCGCGCGGTTGCTTCCACAATCTCACACACACTCGTATGTTTCGTGCAGTAGCAGCTTCAATCTCTCTGTTCGTACAGATTCAACAAGGGAAGTTGAAAAAATCCCGCCCCGACTGATGGCTCCTCCCTTCGGAAAATCATCCTTTGATGCGCTCTTCAGTACAAACACACGTTTATGCTTAAACATATTCTATGTTTCGATTCTCTTCTCTGTATGATAGCAATAAGAGAAAAATCTATGTTGTTATTATTGTGGATCTTTCTTCTTCTCTTCTGTAAAAGTTGGTTCGTTTTTTTTTGCTTGCTTCATGAGAGGGGAAGGGGAAGAGCTCGCAGAGATTTTCCCTCACCGAAAATATATTTTTGACAATGGGAATCTCGAAAAACAATTTTTAGTTTGTTCAAATCCTGCAGACAGACAACTGGATATTGCATGCATCGCCAGCGTTGTCTATTCGCGAATTACTGTGATTTTTCAATTCGGTTTGCTTGAGAGCTAGACGAAATTTTCGTGTGTGATGCAATTAACAAGAATTTAGTGAATTGAATTAAGGTTGCTAATATAAACAATTTACTCGAGTGAATTTATGAGCGAGAGAAATGGAAATCTGATGATAAAATTGATGATTTGTTGGTGGAAAAAGCGTTGAGTTGAGAAATAATTAATGACGTGAGATTGTGCTAAGTGGAAATATTTCTTCGCTTAATGTTATGCGACTAAGAACCATAAATTAAAGTGAAATCGAAAGGATCTTGACTCATAGTTAAAAGGACTTTTAAAGCGAACTATGTTTGATTACGGATTAATGATGCCAGGTAAAGAAATTGTCGCCGTTGTCGTCATGAATATTCACAACTCTTTATGCAAGAGGCTGCTCCTATTAAGCCTTTCGAAAGTGTGTAGTGGCAATTCGTCAATCCAGAATTGAAATCTTATTCTTTCTTACTTTTGAAATGAATCTGGAACAGGTTTCAAAGATCAGAAAGGGTGAACGGCTTCGACGAGAGAAATTCTCTTGTTTGCTTTGCATCTTATGAATAAACATCATTATAATTAAATTAGTTTCGGGTTCGTAACTTAAGCCAAAAAGCGTGCGATTTTATTGTGGCGAGATGACGACGAGTGAAAATGGAATTTAATGTGACGATATGACGAAATGGGGAATGGAAATGCGGTGTTGAAAGCATTCTGAAGTAAATAATTATTTTTAATGATGAAATACTCAGACGACTTACTGACCTGAAACTTTGTGAACTACTTGAAAAATAAATGTGAAAGTTCTTCAAATATTCCTTCAATCATTAGTTTTCTTAAATGATTCTTCCGATTTGTCTCAAAATAAATTTCGCCTTAGTTTTCTCCGTTTCCTTCATTTCGCAGCAATAAAATTGTAAAACGATCTCAAGTTACAAATGTCGAGAGAAAAAATTGTTTTATTATTTTATGATACCAACAAACAAGTTCCGATCGGTCTTTTGTGCTGAACGGGGATTGTGAAAGAAGATAATTTTTTATCTTCCTGCAAATGCGAGCCAAATGTCGGTTTATCTGTCCCTACCTGTTCCATTGTGCTGAGATATTCAAGATAATTTGAAACTGAGATTTTGTGGTTTTGAGTTGTGTGAAAATCTTTGGTTAAGATTGTGGTGGAAAATAAACAAAAAGACACTTAAGGTTTATGAGAGATCGTCTTTGATGTCTTTATCTTATCTTCTTCTCAACAACAAAACGCTTCGGAATATTTTCGAATGAAGAATGCAAAGCAAAATATGCAAAATAAATCTCGTTAATGTATGCGAAGATAGCAAAGAACTTTAACACTTGAGAAGCAATATGGGACTTTACTAAATGATAATTTTTATTTTGCAGGAAGCAGTGGTGACGAGTCTGATACATCTCGAGGTGTTCCGTCAAGTTTAGATGCTCCAGCGCGTAGTTTAGACGCAATTCCTTTAAGTCCAAATAGCGATTCGTATTATAACAAAGAAAGTGATAAGAAAGTAAGAAAACTTATTCAGCAAGTTAGCAAATCAATTAAATATTTCCATCAATCATTTCAGATGACAAACGAGATTCTACTTGAGGAAATGTCTCGTTTTCTTCAGGATCAAACGCATAATCTTGATGTCGATGTCAGCAACTGTCAAGTTTATTCGAAAGCGAAAATCGTCAAAGGCACAAAGTATGGGCCTTTCATCGCAAAGTTCACGGACAAGCCACTTGATCGACGATTTGCTTGGGAGGTGAGTTGAGAAATTGTTTGCCATTCCCGTCCATTACACATAAAAACATAATTCAGCGTGAATCGATCCATAATGCAGCAGCGTGTGTCTTTAATGATTAATTTACACTCTCACTCGTTGACTCGTCTCGCCCCGGCCCGTTTACTCCTTTTATTTTACAAATGCCAAACGTCAGACATCCGTGCGTGCCTATTGTTCAACAACATTATTGTTGTCATTAAACTTTTATTACATGATCATTATTTTCATTAAATAATTTAGCACATCCATCATTCTCCTCGTCGACGACGTTGACAATTCTCTCTTTTCTGCTCTACGCAGAGAATTGAATGAACGTGTCCCGTAGAAATGTGCAACAGCAGAACAAAGGACAAACTGAAAAGTCATCGAGTCCGCAGACGATTTTTCTCGGTTTGCCTCTGACAAAAAGATCAAAAGTATTTTCCACAATTCACAATCCAAACCACCATAACTAATAAAATCGTGATGATATTTCAATTCTTTCCGACGAGAAACGTAATCGTGTGTAATCTGAAATGGAAAAGTTATGTTGATACATTTGCCTCGCAATATGTTTTCTTTTATCGGTCGGGAAGCTTCTGAGGGTGGAAATGTGTATGCGCATTCAGTTGACTGAGCATTGCCACTTGCCCACAGATATTGAAGCCTAATGGCTTTTCCGACGCACACGCAATTTCTCTCATTTTGCGGTTAGCTGTCATAATCCCAGATTACACACGAGCGATGTTTAGTTCATCTCTTAGGTAAATTTGCAATTATTTCTAATTGAGCCGTTAACATTAATCTTTCATATTTATTGGGGTGGACTTGAAAATTAGGTCACGCTTCGATAATTTCATTTAAAGAATTTGATTCGATAAGTCAAAGCCAAACGAGACAAACATATCAAACTCGCCCTGCTAAGAGATAAAGCAAACATGCAAAATGATCCGCACAAATCCTGATTTTTTGCGCCAAATTGAACTAAATTTTGGTGACAGATTGTTGGAAGCTGCAAATGAGCATATCAGCTTAAACAAATCTTCCACCAGGAAGCAGAATTTTCTGCCAGTGGCTAATCCTTTTAGAAAAAAAAGAGAATTTTTTATCCTTTGCGTTGTTAAAAGGAGACTAGACTAGAGAAAGTAGATCCGATCATGGAGAGAAAGTTGATTAAATTTCACACAGAAATGAACAGAGATGAGAATCTGAAACTTTCAAATCCCTTTCCGAAGAAATTCGTTCGAAAATTCATTCGATTGTCTCGGGGTGGATTAGATAGAAGCAGAAAATTATTTTGCACAATTGAAGTTCGAGGACACATTGAGGTGTGATGACGCATCAAAATCAAAATGTCACGATTGAGTGATTCGTGATTCAATTGCTGCATCCACAACTCTACCCAAATGACGCTTAAATCGTTGCGAATAAAAGTCTGAACCCTTGCGACGAGATAAATACAAATTACCCTCATTGCTAGCTGGTTGTCTTTGCCGAAGGGCAGAGAGGGCTGCAACAGCCTTCACTCACTCTTCCAACAATCACACAAAATGTTTCAATATTCAATTAATATCCGAGTGATTATGACATCTCAATTTTCCTATTATTCTATTTATCCATGACGAAAACATCTTGAATGAGCTTGTAACATCACACTTTCTGCTTCGTCGTCTCGTTCAGCAACTGAGTTGCTTACTTTAGTGAAGAGATTTGTTGTTGTTACAACCAGGTAGTCAAGTTTAGGCGCAAACATATCAATGTTTTAAAATAAATAGAAAACGAAGAAGAGAAGACGAGAATCTCGATTTCTTGTCGTTAAGGAACTTACGATAGTTCAATCAGTCAACCCCAGCCCAGGTGTAAATGAACCAGAGATAATGAATTTCATTAGATGGATTTTTGATTGACACCAAAGACGAGAGACACGAACAGGGAGAATCTGTGAATCGTTTGGAAGCCGAAAGGGTTGTCGAAGAGATTTAAAAGAGTTAAACGCAATCAAATGCACAAAAGAAAAGTAATTGAAGTAAAGGACCTTAAAGAGAAAAGACAAGAGAAAAGGAATTTTTATGAAATATGAAAATTGTCGTGAAGATCACAAGACGTACCTGAAAGATTTTCGTTCATTAACAAGAAGATTCATTAGGATTTTGACACTTAATGACTTGCTGCTGGTCTTCTCTTTAAAGACAAACTTTCTCAGAGTCAAGGCGGGTCAAAATCATTAATTTTGTCATCGAAATCTCATCGCAATCAAAAGGCTTAAATGTCAACGAGATAAAATAAAGATTGATGGTCCTTTCCTGCCTTCTCTTGACGTCTTTATTCTTTCATACTTAGTGGAAGTTGCACAATAATTAAAGATAGTTCTTATTTTTCAATCAGAAACGGAAATTGAAAAGCGAGTCGACAGAAGACGATCAATCTTCATTCTCGTTCTAGCATTGAAAGACTTGAATAAAAATATTTTTATTCATTCATTCTTCGTGTTCATTCAATGCGATGCATCCTCGTTTTGTTGCTGAAAATGGAATCTGATTAGTTTACACTCAATTGTGCTTCCTTCACTTTCTTCTTTCCCCTCTGGTCCATCCAGACACTTGGTCTGCTAAGAGAAATGTGCGAAGAAGGAAAATCATTAAAAGTTCATCCTTAATCTGTCCGTCGCTATTCATCGAGAGAATTGTTGGACTTTTGTCACTTCTTTGACGAGAGCGAGAGATTTCTGAAGAAGCTACCTGGATGTAATTACAGCGATCAAAAGTCTTTTGTTGAGTGCTGAGAAGCCCAAGCCGTGAAATGAGATTTGTTTGCACGTTTTGCGTGAAGCCGAGAAAGGAGAAAAGTTTATTGTGACTCTGACAAGTTTCGCTGAAACCTTCGTAAGAGATTTTATCAATTTCCACATCTTGATTTCCCGATTTGATTGACACGAAAGAATTTACTTTGTTCATCCCTTGAAATCTCATTCGGGACGAAGACAATCGTCGAATGCGTTTAAGGCTTCTCCGAGAATCAAGAAATGTTAATACAATTTTGTCTGTGATGTGTCCATTGTTTGATGTCTTTCCATCTGAAGACTTCAAAGAAATGCGTAATCTCGTCACATGACAATTTACCACGTTTCACTTTCGAAGGAGAAACTTCATTTTTATGTCTTCTTTATTGCATGTCACCGAGTAGAAAATTTAAGGAAATCTGAAATTGACACGTTTGTTATCCTCTCGGTTATTGTGTCGCCTCTCGTTCGGATCGTTGTCGTAGAGATGAGGAAAATGAATATTTTTCATTGTTATCTCCGTGTTCATGCTTCAAACAATTGAACGTTTGCATGAAACGAAATGATGTTCATGACTTTGGATCAGCAAAACGATTGGCAACGGAAGACTCAGAAGGACGAAACTTACAAATATTCAATGACCAGAACTGACGCTTACCTTTGCATTAATGAACTTTAAGGGAAGACAATGTTACCCTTCACAACCTGAAGATTTCGCTGTTAAATATTTTCGTTAACACGTAAGGGTCGAACGCTTCCATTGTAACATTTAATTTATGTCTTGTTTATAAAGACGACTTCTTTCTGCAATTTACGGAATTATTTATGGCGTTTTAATGTTGTCCGAGTTTTTTTTTTCTCAAGGGGCGATAGTCGAGGAGAGCTTTGTTAACTTACTTAATAACAGTTGTTTGTTGCTTTTCGTATTAAATTTCACTCGAGTCAAAGAGTTTAGAAGTTAAATTGTAATTAAATTGCTTACGCTTGTGAATGAAAAAATGTTCCCACAATCTCATGAAGTGGACGAAAAACTTTTCAATTGATTTCTCATTTTGTTTCGATAAAAGTGCTCGGAATTTAAAAATTTATGCAAATCACTCGAAAGCCACAAATGAAGAACTTCAGGGAAAATTAACTTTTTGACATTTTTGATTGACAGATGTGGTTGAGTTTCCAATATTCGATTCAATGATACTCGACGGCGAAGCGTTTATATAAAAAAATACAAACACAGTTCAAGTCAATAAACGATTGGGAGTTGAAAATTCGTTAGAGAGAAGCGACCCCTGCTTGTTTTGTTTTTCCAACAATTCGAGAGATTTCCATGTTCGAGCGAATGAGATCGAGTACTCGAAGAACACTCGTTAATGAGCTGTGAATTTATTCAAACCTACGCGAGGGTGCAGCGCGATTAAAATATTTTGAATGTTCAATTATTTTAAACTGCAGCCAACCGCAGTTTGACTTTAGATGCTCATCAATTCACTCGTTTGGAAAACCATTTGCTTCCCCTCTTAGCCTAATTGAATATCCTTTATCAATTTAAAGGATCAGCTCTCTCACTCAAGTGATGTGAAAAAAATCTTTTAAGTCAATATGCAAAAGGGCTGACGAAAGTTTATTCAAAATCATTTTTTTATGTTAGACTTGAATCAAAAATCTCCACTTCACATTCAGTTGAGTTAATCTCTTCTGCTTTGAATTTAAATTGAGCAATTACTGATCAAAAAGCCGAGTGGGATCGGAAGGACAACTTCGTGCGTAATTTATTGGAAAACATAAATCGTTGTAAAATCTGTTAGCTATTAATAAATTCGGTTTGAGGCGAGGAGAGGATGAAAACTAATTTTTAACAAATGCTCGACCGATCGACCATCATTTTGTCACGCTTCTGTTTGAGATTTAAACTCAGATAACGTTTCGAACTCAGTGACAAAATCTGTCGGAACGAAGCTCTTAATTAAAAATATTTTCACCACATCACAACATGAGATTTCAAAGTGAAAAATCAGTGACACTCCTACTGTTAAACATGCTGCCAACCAAGGGGATAATCTGAACATCAACACAGAAAGTGCCTCTCGAGCGCGTCATGCTGTGTTTATGCCATTTTTCTTTTAAATCTCAACGATCAGAGTTCATAATTAAAAGTTTTTCTTCGTCACTCTCGTCAAATCAACAGTTAAAATTTATTCTCATTGCTGATGTGATTCGCATTCAACAAATATTTCATTTAATTACTTGGAAATGTGTCGTCTTAGAACGCGTTGCCTTTAATATTTAATTTCTCACCAATTATCACCGCTCTTTAAAAATTAAATAAAGTCATTCGCCTCCGTAGATATCCGTTGATCTTCCAACCCGAATATCCGAGCAGATGATAAAAGCAATCGAGCGTACGAAATTGGATGTTTCCTTATTTACCCTTCACGCTTCTTTTTCTCCATCCTCGCGCAACTCCAATTGCTGAGTTATTTGACGGGTTGTAATTAGTTTGTTGTAAGGAAATTTATTAACTTTTAATTTTCCTGATTTTCTCCTCGACAAATGGGAAGATAATTTTCTTGTGAAAGTCATTAGGGAGAACAGCATTTCTAATAAATTTTCCTGTCACTTGCAGACAACGCTGCGCTTTCTCCTTGCTACATAGATTTATGATTTATCTTTTGAGCTAGTCATGATCTGCGAATAAGTTGCAACTCGCTTCTCGTAGGAAAAAAATTGTTTCACGAAAATTGGTAAATCACCCCTGAGAAATTTCAATAAAGCGCAAGAGCTGAAGTTCAGCGAAGCATCGCAGTGAAACGAAACGTAAGGAGAATCGAGGGAACATCTGTTTCTAAGTGGTCAGAAATTATCATTTCTCCTTACGAAGTTCTTAACGGTTGGTTGCCAATAAAAGCGAGAGCAATAAAATATGTTTCCATAGCAGCAAACTTTTTTTATCAGAAGGTGAGCGGATGTGCAAAATCTTGTAAACTAGAGGAGACTTGTAAGCCTCTTAATCCTCACACCTTATTGACGACTTGGAGGAAACAGCTTTTATGTGAAGATTACAATTGCTGTGACAATAAAAACACAACGATTCGGATGAGGACATCCACCCGATTGAAAGATCACAAAGAAACAGTTTGTCTTCGATCTCCGGCCATTCATTCAACTCTCGATACGTTGTTTCCACTCTCTGACACGTCCCTAACGAAGATTCCATTTCGAGTTCATTGTGTGCGATTTTCAACTCTGTTAATCTTTTAGTTTCGCTGTTGGAGATTCATTCAGTTCAGCAATATGCGAACGTGCTTTGCTTCAAAAACATTTCTCCGATTCATGTGCGAAAGATGAATCTAAAGTTTCAACGGAACGGAATTCTTCTTAAATTCGTCGGAATGATAAATCAGAGATCAATTGCAAAAATATTTTCTTCTCTTTTTCAAATTGATAATTAAGTGAAACAAACGCTGAGGGGAATCGAAAGGAAACCATCAAAAATCAAATAAATTTCCGAAGAGGAAAACAATTTCACTCCTTCGAATCGTTTTCCTTTCTGTTGTTGAATTGTCGAGGGTGGAAACGAAGCCATCGCCCTTCACAGTTTTCTCAGCGTTATTACATCATACTTAAGCTGAAAGGATAATAACAAATTTATGTTTATTTTATTACGGTGATCATTTTTCTTGAAGTTATGTTTCATGTCGCTGAAGAGGGTCGACCGGGGAGGGGTCAAGTGAGTGTCTTTGACTTACCGATATGCCATGTTTTCCACAGCACTCAATGATAAATTGTTTTGATTTCTTTCTCCTTGTAATCTCCACGCTCCTGAGATGCCGACAGATGGATTAATAATTTTTATTGTTATTGCTTTGCTTTTCGTGACGCAATAAATCATGAGATCGATTGGCTTTAATTAAGGAGAAAGAGAAGCTGCTGCATTTAATGGGCAGAATTGTAATGAGTTGTTTTGATAATTAAGCGAAGTTTTTCAAGAAGAAACAATTATTACTTTGAGGGGAAATATTTCCCCTTCATCTTCGAACTCGTATAAGTCTTCCCCTCAAAGCTTTCATCAATTCGTTGTACTAGATCACTTTCATTCAAACAACCGTTCGACGTTTCAAATTCTCTCTCGTTTATACGATTTTTCATTTTCTTTTTCCCCTCATTTCAGATAATCGCTTCGCCGAGTCTCCGTGGTTGGTATGATGCTTCAACAGAATCTTCAAACTGGATGAAGAACATCCGAAGCACCGATGATTGCTCAGCAGTTAATATTCAACATATCTTTATTAATGGTCAAGTGAGTCCACTTAACATCAACTCTAAAAGACTTTTATTTGACTCTGATGACATTTCTTTTCAAACAGATTTGGTATGAAGTGACTTGTGATATTTCCGAAGATACTGAGCTACTTTTAGGACCTAAAGTTCCTTTATTAATAAGTGATATGCGTCGAGAAGCTGACGATCGGTCTGGATCAGGTTTGTAACTGTTTTCGATTTCTTTAATCACAAAACTACAGATTTTCAAGGCCTAAAATTACCCTCATGAGTTCGAATTAATATTTATGATGAAACGACATCGCCCATTGACACAATATTCCTCGTCGTTCCAACAATGAGTATCACTCTTGAGTTTAATCTCCCTGCATGGCATTTATGATAACAAATGATCTCCGGCACCAACATTTCAATATTTCAATGCTTTGGGGAATGAGTTTCTCTCTCGCCCGTGCCAGATGCTTACTCTTCGATTCCGAAGGTCCAATCGAGACTGATAACGATCAACAGCATAAATCGCTTGCTTTTTTGTTTATTAAAATTGAAGCTCGAACGAAAGAAAGGAGAAGAGATTAGCCGATATGATTGAGTCAGCGGTAAAGGCCTCGCGTTTTTATTTATTTATGCAAAGAGCTATCAGATAATAATTTTTTTTTTCGGGTTGAATAAGAGAAGGCAATTATTGTTCGATGGATTAAATGAAGCGTGTGCCGTGATTTGTTGTGTTGAAAGGAAAACATAATTAAGTTATTCGCGGCTGATCTTTCAGTCCTCTTGTTCGATGTTCTTATCTTTTAATGGAAATTTAAATAAAAAAAAATAAATTTCTGAAGCGATCGTCGAAAGATGATCCGACAGTTGTTTTCGCACCCTCCGACAATGATACAGTCTCGCTTTCACCCATCTGACAAAGCCTTGACGTCTAAATTAGGGTTTGATGATTATTTTATTAAATTAAGGGACAATGAGACATCAACACCGCTTTCGCTTTTTGTTTGTTTCCGAAACGTGATGAATTGCGCAAACATAAGGGACGACAGAGAGATTTGTTTGCTTCTGTTGCATATGCAGCATCAGTAGCAGCAGCGTGTGATTGTTCATCATTCGCACAATTGTCGGGGTAATGAGACGGAATAAAAAGCGGTCGACAGTTTTTGCCAATTTAAACGGAAGTTTTTGTGTGTTCGGGGGAAGTTATCAATCGATTTACAGTCTAATAAAGCGTGAAAGTATTTTTTATGATTCGACGAATGTTTTTTATGTTTTAGATGACACACGATCTACTAAACCTACCCCTCGTTTGAAAAAAATGATAATTTGTCATGAGAATTAACCAGAAAATTGTGCAAAAAACGAAGCGAGAAGTCGATCGGAGTTTAAGGGTTGAAGATTTATTGATGAAGTTTAATTAAGACATGAATCCTTACGATTTCATTTTAACCTGCTGAACTAGAAACTTTCACATCAAACCTTTCACTCTAATTATTTCCCACGCACTTCTAGTCATCGCGTGCTAATTGAAAAATTTTAACCTGAACCTCAACAAACGATTGCATGCATTTGACTTTCTTGTCGAACTTATCTGTCGTGCGCCATTTGAAATAAAAATCACGGGCACGTGTGACGTTTGAAAATGCACAAAAAGTCGTTTTGTATAGTTTTGTGAGATCGTTGAGGGAAAGAGAAATGATAAATGTTGCAAGATATGCGCGTTCATGTACGCCAAGGGGCAAATGAGATTCTCGCTTTCAGTCGCAGGAAAATCAATAGTTGCAACATGAAATTACTCAATTATGTGCGGGCCAAATCTGACTGTGTCATTGTTTGCTCGAACATGCATGTTCGACATGGCCTAATCAGCTTTAAATTGATGGTGGCATCAAAGCAACGTTTCGTGTGACGTTGCGAGAAATCTTTTTCAGTTGAAACGAAACGGTTTTTGGGAAGTCTCGAGCAGGTGCCCGAATTTCAATTAACCTCCAATCGTTTCAACTTCTCTGCGATCCTTTGATTCGTTTGAATACCGCAAACCGATTTCGACTTCAACAATGTCAAAACTTTGAAATTAATTTCGGAACGGTCAGCAAAAGACACGCAATCTCATTTCGATTAACGTTTGTAGATAAAAATCAACGACACGACTTTGGTTGAAGCGGAAGTCCTTGCCATAAATTGATTGTCGTAAAGCTGGAAAGTTTGAAGTTGGAGAGGGTGGACAATTGAAAGATGAAAACCTGTGAAGCCGAATCCATTTGTTCATTGCCTGACTTTCGATTCTCCTAACAAACTTCTCGTCACATTCATGCTTATCATGAAGCGCATCACCGTCACGGCATTTGTAAATCTCGAGCTGGTGCTGCTGAATTTTTAATGAAATGACATGCCGTGCAAATGAGCTTAACAGCGATGCTCCCGGTAAAATTGAAGACATGGGAAGAGCAGAGAGAATCGAACGCTTTTTTTATTTTCTTCGTGCAAATCCGATTAAGAATGAGTTACGATCTCTCTCGCTTTAAGAAACGCTTTCTCAAGCCAAAATTATTGGACACGTCGCAATAAAAAGCGACAATAAAGTTAATTAATATTTTTCCAATTAAAGTATTCAAGACTAAAGGAACCAGGGCCACTTTAAATCCAAATTATTCAGCTCAACATTTGCCATTCGTCACACCTGTTTAGCATCTTTTACTTGATAAACTATGGGAACTTACGTTGCTCGTCTCGCTTCGCTTCATCGCCAGCTGTCGAGTTGTTTCGCGAAGATTCCATAAGTCACAGGCGATTTTCTCAAGCTTGAGCCATCTGACGCTTTACTTCGTTCCATGTCGCTGACTTTTCTCATGAGAGAGGCTTCAAGACAACGCCATATTGCACGATATCTCTGATGGCAACCGAAGGATGACTCCTTAAAAATGCAAAATAATCGACGCGGCCTTCCTCGACAAAAAATTATTGCGTGGGAATTTCGTCAAGGAAACAAATTTTTGTTATGTTGAAGCCTCGAAGACAGAAGCGTTTCGACAATCGAACTGTTCTTGAATTAATTCATTCAATCTGTCGCTCCTTCCCCTTAATCGTTAATTGAATCAATTATTTACTCTCACCCGCTCACACGATAAATGATTTATATCAATCAATTCACTAGACGCGATTTGTCAATCACGATTCGAAGGAATCGAAAATTAACACATTAAATGTCAATCGGGGAATGCAAAGGTGGACTAGTAATGAATGCACGTTGGACAGTTCTGAGTCCATCGAGTTTTTTTGTTTCTAGACGTAAAGCTTGTTTTTGTTGTAACCAAAGAGTAAAAGAAATCGGAAGACTGACCAATCATTCCTCACTCTAGAAACATTGAAGTCGCTCACAAATTCTCGTTAATCAAATATGAGTCGTTGAGACAAGTAAATCGCTGATTATAACTCAGAAATCAACGGAAAATTTGTAGTTTCGTGACGAGCTCAACTCGCCGTTTCATTATCAGTTATTTATGACCGATGACTTTTCCACCTGTGCATGTGTTTGGTGCTCTATGCCTTCCTCCCTCTTTCGAACGAAACAGGATCTTCACATGTTTGACCGCACAACAACAAGCCAAGAGAATAAAATTATCAGTTCGTGCATGTTAAGCGGCTGCTACCCCTTCAAGCCATC
The DNA here is from genome assembly GCA_033063855.1 of Smittia aterrima. Lineage (NCBI taxonomy): Eukaryota > Metazoa > Arthropoda > Insecta > Diptera > Chironomidae > Smittia > Smittia aterrima. The sequence continues at coordinate 6,106,938 of CP093831.1, forward strand.
CTTTTGAGAACTCATTCATATACCCTTCGCTTTCCGTTTGAGCGTCGCGTCCTCACACAAGCAAATGCGATGAGAGGGGAGGGGGTTAAATGAGTTTCACGATTTCCACTCCATAAGCCACGCATCGGGGGCGAGGGCAAGCACAATTTACATTAGAATTAAGTGGACAATTGCCTTCCGATGATTTTTATTTCCGACGGTGAAGAAGCTCATTCAGAATTTGTTTGAAGAGGTGCGAAGACGTGAGTGAAGATACAACCTTAGCGAAAGTGAATTATTAAACTTGTTGCTCCTGCCAACAAAAGAAAGATTAATTTTTTATTTGGATCTTAAATAATCTCTGGTTTGGAACGAGCCACGCTCGAGCGCCACAAAAGAAGGTAATAAGTGATAAAATTAATGTCTTTAACGCGTGTTTTATGATCTTTCTCACACATAAATTCCGGTGTTGAATAAATCACTGACTCTACACGGTTGCAAGAGACTTACATTCGATGGCGAGTGATCAAACGCCACAGACGCCGCCTCCGAAGAGAAAGGAAGACAAATTTTTGAAGGTGTTAATTAAATGCTCAAGGCAGGTCTCGTGTTTGTGATCTACAGCTCGAATTGCTGGCGAAATGTTAAGAAAACAATCCGAAAAGTTAATGATTTTATTGCTTTTTAAAAAGCGATCTGCAAGCTCTAAACTTTGATAGAAAAGCAGCACGCGTCGTCATGTCAAACAATGATTAACAGCTCCTATACAATATTTAATGTTTCTTAACAAAAAAAAAAAAGCCAAAGAAATAAAAATGCTCTTTACGCGGATAAAAAAAAAGTAACATAAACAAAAGGCAGAAACACAGCTCGAAAGAGTTCGAGCCACGCGGAGACCCAACGAACAATATCTTACAGTTTCTTTCATTTCATTTCTTCGCCTTCTGTTTTTCTTAGTCGTGCTTCGGCTCTCCCCGCTATGTTTGTTTTGTTAGCTTATTCCTAAAAGCATCGGCAACTCAATTGCTTTGATTTGAAGTCGGTCAAATGTGAGAGAAGCTTAAAAGGAGAATTATCGTTTGCGAAATTAGTGAAATAAGGAACTGACTTTGCTCCTGCTTATCCTCGTGATCATAAAACTAAAGCATCGTGACGCTCTCGTCAATCGCCTCCTACATCCCACCCACATCTCTTCTCCTGTTCTTTTCTTGCTTCAAGTTATGAAGTTGCGCAAAAATGTAAAATACAAAATGTTTGGACAAAACAAGATCGCAAAACAAATAAGCAGAACATAAAATGATTTCTTTATAAAGTCTTTGGCAAGTTGCGCTGGTCTCGTTTTACATTAAAAGAAAAGCCACGGTTAAAAAGAAAAACTTTCCTTTTCATTCGAGCTTGGCCAGAAAGAGCCGAAAGATCATTTTATTTTCGGAGTATTGTGCACAAAATGTGTACATAAATTATGAAGAAAGACAACAAGGCATTACTCGAATGAATGTTGTGGCTTGCGGTAATAAGAAATATAACAAAAGATGGATGGACGTTAAATGGATTGAACAGGGCTCGAGCGAATGAACATAGCGCGCAGCGCTGCGATGTAACAAATGACAGACAACAGAATTAAAAATTGGTGCTGGAAGCACTTTTTCATCAGCTCAACAACAGTGAGACTCAAGAAGTGAGGTAGAGAAGTTAAGAAAAGTCGTGGCTCGCTCAAGTCGCCAGCCATCAACTGGAAGTTGATTTGAAATTAAGACACCCACACAACAACCGTTGGCGCGGCAGAAATGTTAATTAAAATAGATCAGATCGCAAAACTCGCTGCGGAAACTCGTCTCCATTTTGGACTCGAGCCGATAAAAAATTGACTCCCATCATCTGTCTCGTGTATTCGGGATCATCCAACCTTGTTTTGTCACGCTTAGCGTCTCTCTTCGACATTCTGCTTAAAGCCCAATGAAATACGAGCCGCCACGTTCAAACCACAAGACATACAATCGTCGAAAACATCTCCAACAAGTCAAAGTATTTTTTCATCCGAAAAAAGCTCCAAATATGTCGCTCGAGAACTGGTTGCGGACCGCGATGATAGATAGGCCAAAGCCTCGAATCGTTAAACTAGAAATAAGATTCGAGAGATGAAAAAAAAGTTTATTAATCATGTCGTATTGAAGCGATTCCACTAATAAGATTAACGACATTTTTGTGTACAATTCGCCTTCGATAAACGAGTTGATGCGGCGGCGGCGGACCGACCGCGGACTTCTTTTGTTTTAGCTTCGAAGATTTATTTTAAAAATTACTCTCGAGGGCTCTCGTCGATCAAGAAACGTGTTATGTAATTATTTTACTTCTGGCCCCGTAAGAAGATCTCGTTGTGTGATTAGTTTTGATTTATTTTTGCTCGTTTGGCTTCAACAACGAACTTCAATCTCGTTTCTTTTCGATTTAGGTTCACAGCATAGTGGCGCATTCGAAGAAGACTTCAACGCTTCATCGAACGATTTAGACAGCAATCAACAGGAGTCCGCACATGAGAATAACAACGAGTCGATCGACGATGATGATGATGTCGATGGCATAGATGCACGTTGTGTCGTATGCGAGCGACAGTGTGGCGATATTGACCAGTGAGTAATGTTTAATCGTTTTTCACCTTTTTATTTCTCTTGTTGTTGTGCAATGATGAATTGAAAAGTTTTCTCATGAAAAAGGTTGAGCAAATCAATGCGAAGCTAGTCGACTCGAATCAATTCATGGTGAAGTCCCCATTATGTCCATTTATAAGATGTCATTAAGAACTGTCGATACCGTTGACGTGTGAAACAATGAATTAAATATTAATTCGTGCACTACGCGCCATCGTAATCGCGTTTCTAAACGCTTTCTTGCCCAAAGCTCATCGCATCGATTGTTTTCTTCTTTGCTCTTTCTTCATTAATTTCGATTTCGAACGAAATCATTGAATTAGACAGCGAAGCGACACGCCGCAGCTCGCTATTTAGAGCATGAAAATAATTAGTGGCTTCATTGAACATCCATCATCGTCTATCGATGTTTACCGGGTCGCGCATTAGAGACAGGAGAAGTTGACAAGATCGAGAAAATCATTTATCATTCATTCGATGGAAAGCTAGATATTGGAGAATGCCAATAAGCAACTCATTTGTGTAATTATGAACGCCAACTTGGTCATTGTTTGTCAATATTTGTCCTTATATGTGTCCGCCGAGGGAAACAACTCGGAATTAAAATCAGTTGGCAAATAAAAGACTACTGCTCAGTAATTGAAAGAATTATCATACACGACTGAGTGAATCGGAGCCAAGCAGTGACTTCAATGTAAGGGAGATTCAAAGAAAAGTGAATCAACTTCATCGTCTCGGAATGTTTTCTCTTTCAATCGAGAACTCATTGAATTTTTGAAGAGCTATCAAGAAATGTAAACAAACTACGTAGCCAGATTTATCAAAAGAAATTATTATTGATTTCACGTTTTGCGTTTTTAAAGAACGAGACGAAAGCAGAATCAAACTGAGAGAGAAGGAAATCTTTAATCTGCGATGAATATAATTGAGCATTTGTCAAATGAAAGAAAAAGTCCACAATAAATCTCTTTAATTAGACTGAAAATCAACCATTCAACTGATGAATGAATAATGAATGAGTTAAATATGGAAATCAATTATCAATCGTTTGAACGAGCTCACTTTGGTTAATTGTTAAGTTGCTTTATGTTGGTGACTTTATTTCCACCTTTTGAATTGTTTTTTGGGGCTGCTTATCATTACAATGATTGGCGATCAATCATTAAATTGAAATCTCTGGTTCGACGAGATTCCCATGTCAAACTGTGCCCCGTGCGCCTTATTGACATGAAAGCAAACATGATGGAAATGAATCAAACATTGAGTTGAGCTTTGCTTCATTCCATCTACGAGTCGTATAATGTTGCGAAGGCAGGCAAACTGTGCGCGTACATTCATCGGCCCGTAGATCGAAGCCACTGATACTGTCGTTGAGCGCCGAACGCTCACAAAATATGTGGTTGGCAATGGCAGCAACTCGAAGAAAACTCGAAACATCTGCATGCGGAGCTCGCCCGCGATTTGAATTCATTTTGAAAGTGAAACTCTGCAAGTCTTCCGCATCGAGCACTCTAGAACGACTCGCCAGTCAGCTACACGAGACACTCGCGCCGTGCGATCACATTTCAATTCCTTTATGAATTGTCGATCGAACAATATGCCCATTCATTTCAACACTCTCTCGCTTTTGCTTTCATTGATCGCTGTTGAAATTGAAATTTACGATTCGAGATGAAAATAAAAATTTTAAATTATGAATCTCCTCAATTTCAATTTGCATATTTGTTGGCTCGTTTTGCCATTGTTCCTCGTCAGTTGTCAACTCTTCGGGTCTCCTCCAGACGCGCGCGTCTAATAATCCGCAAGACTTCAAGCGCATTCAATCGAACACGAATTTGCTTAGAAACAATTTTTTTTTCTCCGTTTGTCCACCCACATTATCGACATTTCTAGTCGTTACATGATCGCTTTTAATATTCCTTACAATTTATTTCACTTTTGTTAGATGTGTAATGTGTCGCTCTATGCCCGCTCATTTTTCGCTCGCTTCATGCACGAAATGTCGTTGTGATCTCGAAGAAGTCGAAGAAAAATGGCTCGCGAGTCCATTTCAAACACTTAATCTCCATAAACGCTGCTCGAAAATCATAATAAATCACAGCATAGACAATTGCATGTAATTGTATGATAGTACGCGATCGATGGTGCAATATTTTTTCTCATTTCATTCTCCGCTGCACTTTTCATGACTTCATGTTGGTGATCTGTTTGTGTTTCTCTCGCTTTATTTTCGCAATGCCACATGCATACATTATGTAAATTTTAGTCTGTGTTATAAATTAACGACACGCTGGACGCGATGTGTATTGACTATTGAGGGTTCAATCGATAGGTAGAACGAGAGAATGAAAAGTCGACTTATATTGAGACATATGCAAATAAATCATCGTTGCTCAATATCTTGTGCTAGAAATTCTGAATTGTTAAGAGATAGATAGATGACAAGGCAAGAGCTTTCTTGCTGTTGCTTGAAAGCTTCTCAATTCTGCTCCTTACGTGTGTGATATCTGAATCTCTCATTATGCAATGTTTTCAATTGCGAGATCCTTCTTCCACACTTCCTCACGATATTCCTTTTACAATTTATGATGAGCTTGGAAGCGAAGGTAAAGAAAGGGAATAAAATTAATTAAACAGCAAGAGAACACATTTTATTCGCAGATAATGAATTAACATACGACGACTGTTGCTTTATTGGTTTTTCTTTCGCTTTAACAAACGGATAAAAATTAAAATACCATGCATCACATTTAAAAATCAGCGAAGTCGAAAGAAGACTGAAACATGCGATGGTGGCTGAAGATCTTTCATTAGCGGGTGACCAAATAGTTTTAGAGAAATTTCTTTCTGTTTCTTCTTTCGCTCAGCTGACACTTTGGCTTGTCACCCTTTGGCCTCAAGTCGCGTTATACAAGATTTTCGCGCTTCATCCTTTTACGAGCTGTAAAATAATTCATGTCTCATGATGGTTAAATATGCAGCGCGAAATAAGAAAAGAAATTTCTTCACGTGTTCCTCTCTGTTTTCGAGAATATCCAACACGAACAACAACAAAAGCAGCGAGAAGGGAAAATTGAATCACGTTAAGCTGCGTGTAAAATCGCCATCAAAAGCATTTTGTGAGTCAATTCTTGTATAATTACTTCGGCATTGCAAGTGATTGCTTGCGATTGATTTAAAAAGAAGTGCACGAAATTGAATATTTTAACTCTGAGAGTTGTGTTATGAGAAAGGGGCGAGCGGCTGCATTAAATCGTTTCGCGGCTTGAATGGCGAGAAAATCATATTTCAGATGAAGTGAGAAATGTGAGACATTCATTTAGCTCTCGAAGCGAAATAATTTCGTTTAATTCCTTTCAATTAATATCTGAACAGGAGTTTTCTTCACCACGCCAAAGCGAATAAATATTTTCTGAGTTGATAAATTCCTCGCTTTGTCCTCTTAAGCAACAACAGAAGCAGGTTGTAAACTTTCTTTTCCCGACACGACAATAAATTTGCTTTACCGACTTGAGTAAAAATGTTTTAATTATTAGGAACATTAAAAACAATCAGAGTCGAGGAGAAGAATTGGCCTCGATGAAGACATTAATTCTCTTTAATCTTGTATAACTGTCCGAGTCTTCAGAATGAAGAAGGATTTGCTTGTTACTCGACTCTTATCCTTAAATTTATTTCCGCAAAAAGTCGCCCATTACAGTTAAATTTATGCGAAGCCATTAAACTTTTTGATCAGATTAAATCAGCCGAATCTTGTTTTATTACACTAAAAGATCTCTCAATCGACGTAAAATCATTTTGCAATCTTATCTCGCGAGTAAAGAAGACCAGTAAAGTTTATTAACTTCTTTATTAAGTTAATAGAATCGTAAAAGGGGGAGAATTTTAAATTGCGTGGGAGTAAACTCTGAATATTCAAGACGTTATCACTGATAAAGCTTCCCCGCAATCAAAACGATTTAATTAAGTTGCTTTATGAAAGCAGCGCAACATGAAATTTGTTTCGAATTGTCATAAAAATAATACAACAACTTATAAACAGTTTAAGCTTGGAAACAAGTTTATCGCATTCGTACAGTGTTGACGTTCAATTATTATTTCGACAAGTGTTCGATTTGTCTCGACTTTCATGAAAATTATGAATCAATTAAAGTTTAAAGTCTGTGTCGGCAATGATTCCCATCAAAGTCTTTGTTGCGAGTTGTCGATGAGTTGGCAATATTTTGACGTGTCGATAAAATCGAAATTGTGCAATTATTTTCACTCTTTAAAGTAAAGAGATCGTCGCGTTGTGATATCAAAACTCAACAGTTCATGAAAGTAATTGCAGTCGGAAGATGGATTGAATTAATCTCACGCGACTCTAAATTCATCGCAAGACAAGAAAGCGATTGCTATTTATTTAAATTGCTTTATTAAAATGCAATCCGCAGCTAATTTAAGCCCGGCGCATGCCTTCGCGCAAGCTACACTCTCAACTAGATGTGAATAATATGATTTGAAATTAAAAATGCGCTGCAGCCTCCCGTGAGCGATCGCGAGGAGTCTCTCCATCTCGAGTCGAATTTTTAATATGAATTTAATTACCCGGCGGGCTTTTAAGGCTGCAGTTGAAGTGCTCAAGATAATGTGAGATGGAATGAAGATAATTATTTTATACATCAAACAGACACTTTGGCTAAGACGCTGCGCCATAAATCGTGACGCTTCAGCTCTCTCAGCTCTTAGAGGATTTTTGCATTAGGAAAACTTTTACGCACAATTTGCATTTAGCAATTATTTCATTTTCTAATGTGTTGCGCCTGACAGCTTAAAGTCATCTTAATGCAATTGCTTGCGACTTGAGTATTTAGAGCAGTGATTGCCGCTCAAGTATTGGCATTCTTCACTTCATTTATTATTCAAACGGTAGCACACACATCGAAGTTAATTGCTTCTCAGAAATTAGCTTCAATCACGCGAAAATAACTTCTCAACTTATCCTAGAGCAAAAGCAGATGCGATCACGAGGGCATTTAAGCTCGATGGTGCTATCAAATCGTCGCTAGAACGACAATAATTTCCAATCACGCTCACTCGCGCTTATCGCTAGAAACTTTTCTTGTCATTAAAATTTCACGACGCTTGGAAAGCAGCACAAAATGCCATTCATCATCATTATAATTGTTCGGCGGCGCAATTATAATCATCACAAAATGAGGCACTTTCAAGTACGACACCATACATCATCTAATGCCAGCAACATGCTCCTTCGCGCGGCGATAACTTGCGTGAGTTATTGGTGGCCTATTAATCTTGTTTCATTTGCGGGTGTAAGGTTGAGTCGCTTTCATGCCTTCATGCGTCTTGAACTTTACACTCGCGAATTCACAATTTGCTTTAGAAATGCGAGGAATGAGTGAGAAATAGTTTCTAAGCTCACGATGATTTAAATTCTATTTGAGTTTGTGTTTAACATCAAGAAAATAAATTTTCTTTCATGGGTTGAAGCGCAAATATTTTCTTTATGGCATGACTGAGTGAAAAGGATTCGAACGCTCTTAATTTCATTCATGCACGCTCATACTGTGAGGGAGGGAACGAGAGAAACTCATCAACCCCGATTTTAATGGGATGAAATTCTAATAAAAAATAGTTTTGTTGTTTTGAGAATAGAAATTGCTGATAAGCGACATGACTTTTATGGCAGAATTATGAAAATTAATTTTATGCTATCGGGTTGAAGGAATATCGTGCGGCAGCCGATGAGATTCTTTTGAGCTTTCTCACACTATTCATAACAAAACTATAGACCGACGATAAAGCGAAGGTGAGCTTAAGCTCGAGCTTGCCAGTTATTAGGCAGATTTGAATAATTTATGTTTCCTTCTGTTTTGTCATAAAATGCCCGCGCTCCTTCGGATGGCTTCGCATGACATTTCTCCGCTTCAAGATAAATAAAATAAAAATAAATCCCTTGACCTCGAACAGTTCTGTCTTAATGAGAACGTGCAAAAGGAACATAAACAAACTAAGTTGGATCGTTGCGCGCCTCACGTCACTTGCAAGACATCCGCACGGATTAGAAAAGTTTTGGACAAGTCTTGTGACAGTTTTCGAAGTTAGAACTTTCATTGAATAAATCACAAGAACAGCGTTGGAAACGAATTACTTACGCTCGCCTTAACGACAATTACAACAGGAAATTATGTTACATTTTGTCGTTGCTAATAATAAACAAGGCAGTAGGAATCGCAGATTTCGCAATCGTTCGAACAGAAATATTCATGAAGTGCAAGAGAGTTGGAGCGCCCACGATAACTTCTAATGAAAATGTCACATAACTCATCGCGCGAGAGCCTTCACGTAAATCTTTATGGCGATGCTTTGTGGAATGAATACAAGAATAGGCTGAAGCCGTCGACGTCTCAACGGACGACAAATAATAATTTAAGAGCGTAGTTCATTAGTGCGCCAATGATTGGTTTTGTGCAATGAAAGGCAAGCGACATGAAATACGAGCGAGACGTGTCTCGAACCCTTTCGGGAATTGACTCTTTATGTCAACGATTTCTCTCTTCAAACTCCGCTTAGAGATCGATTAGGCGTTAATAAATTGAGATTTATACAAGACAAACATTTCAATAGAACACACAAAACAATTACAAAATCTCCGCTTCGATCGTTAATTGATTTATGTTTTAATTTGCGCCCTGTTTCCATATTTCATCGTCGTCGACGACTTGTCAAACTCTTTGAATAAAATTATGTCTTAATGTCAAGCGATGAAGGAGAGGAATGAAAGGGCGCCTGGCAATTAGTCACAATTTCCACATTTTGTGTCTTGAATTTTCATGAGAACATTTACAACTGCTACTGTCACAAATCATGTCCCACTCAGTGTTCAAATGAAATTCCAACTTTCTGTTTCATCCGCGATGAATATTTCAACGATTGGTCAGCGCCATTCCTAATTCCATGTTCTTGAATAATCGTAATTGCAGTAATTTTCATACGAGCTTCTTGCTCGATGATGAAGCTCGCCAACTCATAAATATTTAAATTGCCAATTGTCGTCAGAAGTGTCGTGGCTGAATACTTAATTGCTCTATTACGACTGTCTTATCTATCTCTCTATTTTCTGCGCCACATGAGAATGCATTCAAGTGACAACGAAACTGCTGTAACCTTGTTTTTTTGCTTCTCGTCTCCCCGCGTCGAACAGCGGAACAGTCTCGCGGATTTCAATTAAAAATTCAAATTTTCCTTTCGTTTGACACTGTTGGAAACTTTTGTTCGACTCATTTCGTTAGTTCGATGATCTTAATGATCTCAAAAGAATTTCTTTCCGTGTAAAAGCAAATTTTGCACGATCGCAGTACAAAAACCTCGTGTGAGTAGGAACGAAAGCAAAACTGGCACAAGTCAGCGACTGAGAGCGATAATGGTTGGAATCTTATGCAATAATGCAGACATTAAAAAATTATTATACACGGCGCTCTTCCATATCCGATGTTGTTGCTAACGTTTTCGCACCGCAAAAAAATGGAAGAAAAAATTGTAAGAACGTTGATTTATTTTGCTTTTTCTCCTCTCTTGGCTTGCATTTTATGATAAATAGCATAAAACCTTTTAGATGTTGTTCGATCATGTTCGTAAACACCTTTTTTTACGTGTCAGCTCTATTGTGTCGCTCTGGCGTAGAAGAATTTGTAAAATGATTATAAAAAACAACAAATTCCACCTACGCTGTTTCGAAGATTTTTTTTTTATTTTCATTCATAACTCGAGGATGATGAGACGCGCCAGTCATGCCTCGCTATGAATACAATGAAGTGATATTTTAATTTTATGATAATTTTGGAGTTTCATCATTCTCTTATTATTAAAATATAATTGACAACGTTGTGTGTGCTCATTACATGACAAATATGATGGAAATCGATACATATTGAGAAGCTCTGCATGATGAAGTCAGGGAAGTTAGAAGAGCTTAGCTATCGACTCGAGGATGTTACATTGTTCACAATCCCTGTCATAAGCATTCTTCTCCTTAATAGATTCACGTTGTTTAGCATTTTTGCGCAATCGATGATGACTTTTAATTCAATCTAACGCTCGATACATGTGTCGATCGTCGTCTAGCGGGGGCGTCGAAGTTCTTCTTCCTCTCAATTGTGTTTTTACATCGCACTAGCCTAAAGCAGATGAGAAAACGCTTTCAATACACTTCACGATTGAATTTATTTTGTTATTAGTCAGATGTGTGATGATGATTCTTCAAGGTCCTTTGATTCATACTCAGCAAACATCAACGAAGATGAAACTAAAAAAATTTCTTTTACAACTTTATTTGCAGATTGGATGTTCATTTAGTAGCAACACATCATTACCCGAAAGACGCTTTCCGTTGTGAACATTGTCCCAAGAGTTATTGTTATCGTCCGTCATTATTGCGGCATCGAGCCATTGTCCACGGCGAGTATAGGAAATATCCATGTGAAAATTGTTCGAAGGTAAGTCCGAATTCAATTCTTTGCTCATTGTGCGCCTTGTTAACAATTGCTGCAGATTTTTTTCGCGAAAATTTATTGTTATTATTTTATTGCTTCATTAAGCGTCGCGTCGAGCAGAAATCGGGTGAATGAGTGTTTGAAAAATGCCACTCGGATCGAAGCATTTTAATGAGTGCGCAGCAACTTTTGCTTTTGTTCTTAAAACGTCGATAACTCGAATCCTGTTTGATATTGCAATGCACAAGATATCGATGCAATGAACATTGAACCTTGATTTGTTCTTGTGCAATCTTCGCTGCGGTGAATGCATAATTGTTTTGATACAGTTTCAGGCGGTAGCCGGTAACGTGAGAAACTTTCCCAGGCTCTTGATTTTCAAAAGCAAGAAACAGAAACGAGAACAAAACTGCAGTTAGCAAATATTTAATCAGCGATCCGCGCGAGTGATGATCTCATTTCCATAACGCTAAACATTGTTTTTATGTTCATCGGCGGTGATTGCGCAATCGAAGTAAATTTCAATCTCACGTGATTTCCATGTCTGAAGTAACTAAAGTCTTTTAAGACTTCGCGAATGATTAATAATTCAATTATCAGAAGAATTATTATTGAGAAATTATGTCCAACAATCAGCCCCCAGATATTTCAATGATAACGTAGAATTAAACGGTCAAAATCGCAGTGAGATTGCTGTTCAGTCTACAATTACAGAAATTCCGTCCACCCCAAAAAAAAAGTAAAAAAAAAGTCACAAGAAAACAAATAATTTATGCATTCTTTCATCAAGTGCATCATGCAGTTTGTGCAATTCGGTCGCGTATGCAAATAATATTTAATTAAAATGATATAAATTGTGTAAGTTGTCTTGTTTACGCCGCAAGAGTAAAACCTGCAAAACAGTTAACTTCGTTTCAGGGCTTGGAATAAGCAATCGTTGAAATAGCTTTTGAAATTTAAATATTTGAAAGATTTATTTGCAAGCCCTGTCCAGATGACTCTGCTCGTTGTCTGTGCTCTGCTTGCGTATTAACCAAGTGGATGTGAACTGCATGCTTAAGACTTAAAGAGCGACATGAGAACGGCGTGAGTTGAATATCAAAATTCACTTTGCCAATGAATCTGAATCATCTTCAAAGAGAATGAGAGCGAAGTTTATGAGGCAAATTAATATTCTAAGCGTCATAATGTTAATTTAATGATTTAATCGACTCTGTGCGGCTCTCTTGATGGCTCGCGGGGGACTTGGCAAGCAAAAGAGCGACAATTGTACATGGAACTGCAATCAGCGTTCGTCATTATTCATCGACCGAATGCAGAAAGCAAGATGATCAATAAAAGAAAAGAGCGAACATCCGATCTTAACGAAGAGATCATAATAAATAAAGATATTGTGACCAGAAGGGTTTCAGCAGTCACTCAATCATTAATTAATAGATTTGTAATTGGGAACAGAAGCAAAACGAGAGAAAAAGACATAAAAAGCAGTCGAAGCTCGAGACGGAGCCGTAATCTTGGGACAAGTCGTACAAATAAGGCAAAAACGGAAATTAATTACCGTTTGATGATAATTAAGTCATTAATTCCATTTTATTCTCTCTCTCCCTCGAAGAGGCGCTTTGGCAAGGGGCACACTGATTCTCAACATAACCAATTCATTTTTCTTTAACAAATTGAAGTCGACTCGTTTTCTCCTCGAGCTTCAATTATTTTCGGGGAGTTTTCTGTTGCAAACCATTAACAAGATTGTAGCGTCGTCTTGAGATTTCAATTAATTCTCAGTATCATTCGTTGATGTCAAAAGAGACGAAAAGTGTCCTTGACGTCAGCTCACTCTTTTCTTGACTGATAAAATTCTTTTGACGATGGAGCGACTCCGTAAAAGTTAATTATTATTTTCCTTTGTTTGTGTCATCATCGAGCATTCAACTTTCGATCAAACTACAAAGTTGCACAGAAAATAAAGACATTGAACTTTAAACCATGTCGTAAACAATAAGATGACCTTTGTTGGTATGTAAAACAGAAGTCGCTGTTGGGAATTCACAGTTTTGAGATTGTCGACGAGATAGAAATCTACGGGATAAAGACGAGACATCAGGGATTGAGAATGTTGAGAAATTAAAGTCTCAATCAGTTTGGAAATCGATCAGATTCGGGCCCTGCAATAAACTCGTTCACTTCTCAAACTTCATTCCTTAGTCGGAGCTCGTTCATTGTTAGAAAGAGATTGTAGATCAAGCCTCAGCTAAATTAACTGATATCAAACGTGAGTAGACAGTATCTCTCCGACTGCCTCGTACATTTCTTATTATTTCATTTCTTGTTTCCCTTTTCCCCTCCCGTGCCGCCGCCGTCAATACGAGATAGTTGAGCGCCGGAGCCTTTTGTACATCGTAGAAAACAAATGCTTGTGAATTGAAAGCTTTTAGGCAACATATCAAACAACACACAAGAAATCTCTTTCATGTTCTAAAACACATCGATCAAAATGCCATAAACGATCAGAAATCGCTTCCTAAACGATCAAACAAATTAATAGAGTTTGTATTATTTTGGGAAAACCTTAAACAGTAGTTGAATACGAAGTTATCGCTACCAAACAACAACTTCTTTCATAAATATCCGCCAGTCAACGAACAGAAATGTCATGTCGGCCGTCGTGAGTCATTTCCACACAATGGACGCGATGTTGTCGTATCGTAAACATTTTTTTTCTAAGCCGTCCCCCCACCAAAAGCATTTTTCGTTTGTTGCTTCAACTGACCATCGACCACCGACCGTTTGATATTATACGAGATATCTATCGAGAGCGAAACGAAAAAAAAAGACATACCGGAATACAAAAGGATAAATCATGAAGCTGTCTATGAATGCGCTAGCATTGGGAGTTGGAATTCAAGTGAGCGACTCGAAGCCGATAAATAAAGGAAAAAAATGTTACGGTTTTCAATTTTCGAATGATAAAATGATCGAGACACAACGAGCTGAAGAGAAATATCCGCAAGTTGAGGGATCAATCATAAATAACGTAACAAGTCAAACTTTGAAAAGATTTTCAATGAAGAAAAGGTTTGCGACGAAACTTTTATTCTTCGTCTCGAAATGCCCAATTCGGAATCGATTGCTCCGCTTTTAACCGCGCATTGAAGTCTTTTGTTGTTCGCTGTTTTTTTTTTGCGAATGATGAAAACGTAAATTTATGTTGCCTTTTATCTAATTCGGTTTATATGACGCAAGACAATAGCAAAACGACTTCAAAGTTTCTGTCGCTCTGTATCATTATTTCTGTCTTTGCTTCATTTGTTTGATTAGACATTTTGAGAGCTTTTTACTGTAGACTCGACGCGAAGGCTTTGCGGCAAACTTTGTGAAACAAATGGACGAGAGAGCGAGAGATTTTTCATGACTTTCTAAACGTTCTAGTTTTACTTTTTGTTTTGCTTCCCCTCTCAACTTCATTTACGGCAATTACGTAATTACATGTCATTAATTTATTGCTTGATATCATTCTCAACATTTTGAAGAGCTCGCCAAGCGCATGAGAAGCCAGACGAGTCGATTAAGTTGTTCTCGAAACAAAAGTAATGAAACAATTGAAGCGATCGCGCTTGAGCTCACTTATTAATGATGAAAAATTATATTTGTTTAATGTTTCTCTAATGAAATCGTGTGATTGAAGGCTACAAATTATTTTTTTCTCTTTTTCATCTCAGCCCTCAGCTTGTGCCACAACTTAGCAACTAACGATTACTTTTAGGACGCATTATATCTCTCAATCAAATTGCGATCTTAATCTTAATGATGAATCTGTTTAAAAAAACTTTCAAATCGAAATAACATTTCAAGATCTTGAAAAACAAGTCGCGAATGCAATTTATTGACTTCCATGCATCATCGAGCAATTAAATTCGGTTTAGAGTTTCACGCGTCAGTTTAAGGAGACAATAAACTGATTAATTTGTTGTTAAATTACATAATTCGTTTAGACATTGTGTGTGATTAATAATTTGTTTGTTTATCGACTATTCACGTACTGAATTGAACAGAAAAAAAAATCGTTAAGTCTTGCGGGGCGAACGAGAAACGCGCTGCCGAGGTCGGAGACTGAGACATCACACTGAGTCAATTAATGAAGCTCGATCTCGTTACAAATTCCTCAATCGCTGTTTCTCCGAGCTTGCCTCCCGTGTGCGTAAACGAAATGTACCGCATATTTCATCCAAATCGTAAAATATCGGTGCGTTTAAACGCTTACGGATTTTATTGAAGAAACTCGACTCTAGTTGACCTAATTGGCTCTTCAGGCACTGCCAATAAAATCGAATTTCGACTCTTTTTTGGAGGACGTGAATCGTCCGAAATGAAAGTGCTTCGAAGTTAATAGCTTCGTCTTGGTGATTCGCGCTGATCGAATAATATTTAGAGAAGCGAGACGTCTCAGTGAGTTGCCGGATGCTACGTGCGGGTTTAATCAAGAAATATTAAAGGACGTGTTAGCTTGTTAGTGCGAAAAAATCACTTTCTTAAATTCATAAATCAAACTCGATTAGAAACACGAGTTGCTATGATGTAATGAACAATTCAATTATATGGATCAATGACTGGGGACCGTCCCTTTCGTAAATTCTTCGAATGTCACAGAGTTTTGAGAGCCACATAAAAATTAATTGGTTGTAAAAAGTCTAAAGGCCGATGATAATGACTTCGATTTCTTTCGCTAAATGTAACGATGACGAGCTCAACCCAAATCAATCGCGCGAAAGAAAGAAGAAAATGATTTATAGTTCGACAAGAAATAATTACAACTCACGTTCGTGGATCAAAAATTGTTACGCATTTGACTCCGCGCGACAAACTTTAACCATCTCCGTTGCTCTCGTTAGACGCGGCGAAGGAAAGAAGTCATTACGTAGAATGATTGATAATTTTTTTCGATTGAATTTTTCAAACTTTAATTGAGAGGAGAAAAGTTAACAAGCCAGCAACCGATCATTCACTTCAGAGCTTCTCGAGTCTTTCTTCTGTCTTTGCCTTGAATCGAGCACACAATAGAATCGAAGCGTTAATTGAAATAAAAATAGGATAGCAATACACTCTCGATACAATAAATCTATTGGCCATTGTTGACGACATGAGAGAAAACCTACGCGAGAGACAAGCCGAGGCTTTGAAAAGAAATAATTAATGAAACATTTTCTGTGATAATTAATTTCCATTTGCAATTGATTTCAATTATTTTATTTTATGTTTATTGATGTTGATATTAGAAACATTCAATAAGAGACAGAGGTTGGAATTGACTTAAGTTTCTTTGTATCAACAAAGCTCGCACTGTTTAACCGGACAAAGCTTTGCTCAATTCAACCGCTGGCTTTGATAATTTACAAATATTGATATTAAATTAATCGCTCCCTGCTCGCTCGCCATTTCCAAAGCAGAACAATGACGATTAATCGCTCTAACTCAATTTTATTTTGCGCAAGAGTTTCGAACTAATTGAGCTCGGCGGAGAAATCGAAATGAAAGGATCGCCCGCTAAGTGATTTGCTTTGTTTCGCAGCAATTGCTTGACTTTTACTAATCTCTTGATTTACAAGCGCCGCTAATTTATTCTCTATTTGTTTTCTTCTAAACAGGAATTTACCGATCCATCGAATCTACAAAGACACATCAGAACACATCACGTTGGCGCACGGAGTCACGCTTGTCCTGAATGCGGAAAAACCTTCGCGACATCATCTGGTCTCAAGCAACATACGCACATCCATTCATCGGTTAAGCCGTTCCAGTGTGAAGTCTGCTTTAAGGCGTACACGCAGTTCTCAAATCTCTGCCGTCATAAGCGGATGCACTCTGATTGTCGTTTGCAAATTAAGTGTAACAAGTGCGGACAAAGTTTCAGCACAGTCACGTCGTTGTCAAAGCACAAACGATTCTGTGACTCAACCGGATCAGGTGGAAACCTTTCAAGCAATCAACAGTCTCAGCAGCAGTCACAGCAACTTGCGTCAGCAATGACAACTCCACCAAATCCATATTTGATGCTTCGCAATCATCCGTCATTCTTCCCGCCTGGTTTCCCTCCTTTTGCTGGTCTTCAGGGAATTTTCCCGCCAAGCTCGTCCCAGGCATCGCATTTCCCTATGTTGTTCCCTAAGCACAATTTCGAGATGCCATCTATGGACGTCGTTGGCAGAAAGACACCGACGAAGCTTAGCATGAATCACAATGGTCGCAAACTGTCTCCGTCAGCTGCTGACGAGGCATCGAGCAACATGAAACCATCGCCTGCACGACCAACACCATTAAGCATTCAAAACTTAATTAACAAACATGATAAGAACATCAACAACAACAGCACCAGTGACAACTTGAACCATTCGAACAGCTTCGTTAAGCGCGAGTACAACAAATCAGAAGATGACGAAGCAGCATCGCCGAATCATCGACAACGAAGCAATGGTACCAGCGCCAAAAATGGAATGGATCACTTCAATCGCAAGCGTTCTTTCCCAATGGACACGTCGAATGAAATCAAAAGTAACAATCAGAGCGATGCTGACATCAAGGTAAAGTTGCAAAATGTTTGTTTTTCGTCTCTCATTCTCCTCGCGCTCCCAAACGGCTTTTAATGTCATAGTTTTTGACATTTTCCTTCTGCGCTGACCTCTCTCAAATTCGCTACTTGCAAACACATCGCGTCGAAAGCACATTGTTTAATTAGCCCGTTCCATAGATCGACAGAATTCAAACTTCTTTTTTTCTATCGAGGCGACGCCCTGCAAGTCCATTTGTGCGTCAGACACAACGAGACTGTCAAAGTCAAATCACATGCTGAACCTTTAATTAATTCGTTTTTCAATTACAGGATGAAATGACCTCAACTGACGAGAGCCAGACAGAGCAGCCACTCGACTTGAGCTTTTCGAGAAAGAAACTTCGAACAAAGAGCCCCGCAAAGCAAGAAACTGTAACAAGCGATGAACGTTCGATGTCACCAAAGATTGATGTTCAAAGAAATTCTCCAACTCCTTTATCGGTTCATCATGGAAGTCCATCGCCATCTAACTCGCCTCGTTCGACTTCATCTCCGGCACAAACACACACTCCATCATCGCCAGGGCCTCAACATCATCAGATGGCATATCCTCGTCCAATTCATCCGCTTCTCCTTGACGCAATGTATCGTCCTGGCGGCCTCAACGCCTTTCAACGACCTTTCCCTTTTTTAGGACCAAACTTCCGTGCGGGTTTCGATCTGCTTAGCCGAAATGGAGCTGGCTTTCAAGCAAAGTCATTTCATGAAGCTTTGATGTCAGCTGGAGGTTTACCAAATGCAGCAAATGCATCTCTCGGTCTCGGAAATTTAAATGGAGTCGTTCCGAAGAATAAAGATCGTTACAGTTGTAAATTTTGTGGAAAGAACTTCCCTCGATCAGCGAATCTAACTCGACATCTTCGAACTCACACTGGCGAACAGCCTTACAGTTGTAAATACTGCGAGCGATCATTCAGTATCTCGAGTAACTTACAACGTCACGTTCGAAATATTCACAACAAGGAGCGACCGTTTAAATGTCCACTGTGTGAGCGATGCTTCGGTCAACAAACCAATCTTGACCGACATTTGAAGAAACATGAAGCTGATGCAGCGGGAATTAGCATTGGACTCGGCGACTCACCGTCATCCAACGAAGCTGAACGTGAAGACGCTTACTTCGATGAAATTCGATCTTTCATGGGGAAAGTGACTTACTCGGGGAACTCGCACGGACATTTATATGCCCCGTTGGGCGTAACGAATATGGAAGCCGACTTAGATGAAGCTGCAAGCAGCAGTGACAACGACTTAATAAATATCGAGCACGAACATAACGATAAAGATACAATCAATAATAATGATCGAATTGAAGTGACAACATGAAAGAATTCGAAGCGAAACGAAACTCAAAAATTTCCTCCATGCCCAGATTAATGTTCACATTGTGTGCTGCTTTGATCGATTGTCGGGCGAGCATAACTGATTGCTGATGCAGTCGTGGAAATCAGGAGTGATCACTTTCCATTTGCATATTCAGTGATCTCTCAGGCAGAGATTCCTATCAAACTAGACTTGAAGTTAAGAGAAAATCTCTGAGTTGTGTATAGAAAAAAATTATCAATGATAAGTTGAAAAAAAAAATGTTAAACTCAACTTCTAGTTTCATTGAAGTCTTTGTCAAGAAATGAACTTAAAGAATGTGTCGAAAAATGTTTCGTTTCATAATGTCACTCAAAAGACGCCACTCTAGGCTCTGATATGCGCACCCGAGTAGCTAATGAATGCTGTCGATTGTGTGTGCAGCATGCGCTTAATGCTCGAAATGTGTAATCGTAATGGACGAAAGAGAAATAAATTGTCAGATCATAAATTATGAAACGAAAAAGAAAAAGAAAAAAAAATAACTAGAAATGATTTCATCACTGATTGATAATTAAATTTAATGAATTCACTGATATGTGTGTGCATATGTTTCATGCTTTCGAGCGACATATTTCAATCCGCGTTTCATAAAGCGATCGAGTCGTGAAGGTAAAAAGCAGTCATCGGGATCGCGCTCTTTCTTCTTTGTATTATAAATTGTACGCGCCACAGTTCGTTATCGAAATCGCAGAATCAGTATTGTTTATTCACTTTTTATAACGTGATTGATCAGCTCGGGCTTTTCTTCTGTAGCCACAGACATTACAAATACCTTTTATAGCTTAAAACTTCCACTGATTGTCTGATGTCACATGGAAGCGATGGAAGTAAAACCATTTTAAGGTTCGAAGCTCTTTTCAATTCAATTAAAACGCGCTCGGAACAAAGCGACTTCGTTTAAGCGACTTGAGGAGAGCATCAAACTCGAAGATGATGATGAAGAGAAGTCAATGAAGAAGCGAAGAAAAACATTGAAAAATGCAATTTACGCGCCACGAAATGCCGATAAACATAAAATCGAAAATGACTTACTGTTATGGGAAATAGAAGTGATTTCTGTCAGACTATCGACTTATGTGTTGTTTTTATCATTTCTCCAATGCTTTGAGTGCGCAACTACATTATGATTTATATCATTGCCATTTCCAAGCCGCCGCACCGAAAAAAGACGGCAAGAGAAAAACACGCGGAGAAGACTTCTTTATTTGGACTTCAAAAGAGAAATTGCTTCTGTTGCACAAAATTCCCAGCATAATGAATGAGTTTTTTACTCATTCACATCTCACCAAAGCGCACACGAAATTATTTCTCAATTTAATTTCTGCCTCTGTCGCTGATCGATCGGACGCGATTAAAGAAATTCATAACGCGACAAGACTTATCAAGGAAATTTATTTTAATTTGACTTTTTCCCGATCGATTTCGGTGTAATATGTTTTGACTTCATGACAAGTTGTGAAGTTGGGGATTGAACTTTGATTTTGTTACAAAATTCCTTTTAAAAGATTAATTCGGGAAAGCATGACACAATCGATGTACAGTCCCCAATCCAACTGCAAATGTACGACAATGTAGTTAAATTAATTAAGTTTCATTTTTGTTGAAATGTTTTCATTTTAATCTTGTATTTAAGATAAAAGACATGACGTGAAAAGTTAAGTGAATCACGGAGGTTTAAGATAGTCAAAATGATTAAAATTAATTTTAAGGATGAGACACATTTTAATCATTAGGAAAAACTAAGTTTTTATTAAATAGAAAATGTAAAGGTCAAGATAGAAATGTAGTCACATCACACCAAAAAAAAACTTGTCTCAAAGCGACACAAAATGAAAGAAACTAGATACTTAAGATAATAATGTCATGTTTGAAGTAAATGTTTTAGTTTTAAACTTCTTGAAAACGATGAGAACTCTAACGAATCCACTAATTTAGATTTTACAAAAGTCTCAATTGAAGGCACCTCTGTTAAGAAAATAAATTCCCAGTTTTACTCAAATAAACTTCACATAATGAAAAACAAAGAAGAAAATCGTTTTTATTTTGCCTTTCAGCTTTCAACGACATCGGCTTAAGCTTTGTTAGCACAATCATATCAATCGCCGGCCGAATTTATCAAAAACAATCTGCAAATCTTTTCCTCCCCTTTTTGACGTGGATTGAATTTAAAAACGATTTACTTTCTCCACTTTGTTTCACTCTCAAGCAGAAATCTTGATAATTTCTTTCGGTTTTCGAAGAAACTCCATCGATCGCTCGTTTAAGGCGAAAAAGGAGAAAAACATTTTTTTCCACATCAAAGAGATTCCCCAGAGACGATAAAGTAAAATTAGCGTAGGTTAATTGGCATAATATTGTGAATATTAAATATTTGCTCAATTCAGGTAGTAAGTCGAGACTTCAACGAGCATTGCATTTCCAACTCGCTTGAACGATTCATAATTAATTGACCATCGTCGATGATGAACGGAGGGAGAGCGAAGTGGAATGAAATGTCATCCATCTTAGCTTCAAACCAATTACTGTGTTTAAAGAGCTCATTGAAGGCAACGAACGGTCGGAGCTTGATGTGAAAATTCCTCCGAAAATAATTTCTTGAAAATATTTCCACCAAAAAATTTAATTTTACTCTTCAGCCTTCGACTACAACTTTATCTTTAATTTATCTTAATTTAAAATCATCAACCGAGAATTTACAGAGAAATTAACAGCAGCAAAAAATAGCAATCGCCGCTGTCAAGTCGTGGAGAGAAGAACGAAATTCTCTCATTAAATTGTATCGTTAACAGAAAGCGATCGTTAATTTGTGAAATGTCACCAGAAAATCTGAACAAAAAATTAAATTCAAAAAAACTTCAGACGAATCCGCGAATCAAAAAAAAAATCTCATTCGACCTTCTACTAACTTGATAATAATTCTTCAAGGAAATTGAAAGTAAGGCAACATCTAAGACTTTGTAATAAAGTCTTCAAGCAACAACATTGAATCTCCTATCTAAACCACCTTGGATTTACAAACATCGCTTTTGAACATAGCGGGAGGCACGTCAAATATTTGCCTAAAACTCCAACCTCGAGGCTCTTGTTATCGGACGGCGATCTCGCCAACACTCAAGCAGCACGAAGCGACTCTCGTGCAACACTTTGCTGAATTCCAGCAGCAATGTTTCCATCTCTCTCTCCCTGCATGTCGCTCTATCGCCTCACCAGAGCCACACAAGCACTCCTTAAATAGAAGACAATTGCATTGGAATGTCAGCATGAAAGATATAATTTGGCGCGCGTACGTTCGTGTGTCAATTCCCTGCTATGAATTCCTCAAGATCTTGCTCTCTCTCTCTGTCTCTCCGCCCAGTTTTCTTCATCAGTCCGAAACCTCAAGGATTGTGAAGATATATTTCTCTAATTCGGATTTCAGCCCAGCGCTCGCTCGAATGCACGCCTTGATGTTATATCTAAATCAAGATTAATTTGAGACAAGATGAATTCAAAGCACTGACCATTTATCACAAGTCGCAAAAGCAAAAAATAAAAGAAATATGTCGAGCGAGCTTCAACTCGAGAATTCTGTCCAAGGTGCTCGACGTGGTTTGGTCACTTCAAATTATGTTTCTTTCAAGTAAATGAGACGGCGATGACGAAGAAGAAGCTTGAGTGCTTTTCAGTCGTTGCAGCTCATAATGACATTCGAGAAATTGACGTTATTGGTGATTTTAAACACTCAAGCTTAAAGCCTCCAGTCCGAAATGCAAAAACGAGTGTAATTGCAAATATATATTTTGTAATTACGTTTCACACCTCGCTCGTCGAACACTTTAAAGATTCAATTACGAAGCTCTCAGCTCATAACTTTTGATTGAAAATGAGACTTTAAAATAATATTTGAGCTAATGAGATGCCAGTGCCCCTCGAACATGAATATGAAAAGTTCGTACATGAGAGACTTGTTGGTTGTTCTGTAATTATATGGATTCGATTGGCGCTTACGCCAAGCATAAGTTTCTAGTCTTGTAGCTTGATTAATAAGCTTTTTTTTATGTCTCGTTCAATTGGTTTTGAGGGAGGAAGTATCTTTGTTAGAACGATCGACGCTTGCTTCGATTAACTTGGCATGTTATTAAAGTCTGAGCTGTTGTTGAAGTCGAACATGATAAGCATAAATCGATCAGTTCATTGCTCGGCTCGAGTTGAATAACAATAAGCGAGTAAGTGACTGTAGAACATTTGACTCAATGCACCAGACTCGATTTGAATTGGCTTTCAAAATAAGATCGAGTCAATCACGCGCAATAACTTGCGGTCGCGTTTCATTATTTCTTGTCTCGCCCCAAGTCAAAGATTTCCCATCACCTCAACTCGCTTTTAACCATTTCTAGAAGATCTAATTAACTGACCATCATCTATCATCTCTCTGTTACACATTTTCGCTTGAAGTGCTCGGCAGTGGAATGCGCAGCATGAAGAAACAGGCTCTCGGCGCTCTTTTCAATGAAGTGAAAGAATCTTTTTTTTTTCGCAATCTCTCCAATAGATCAGCGGATAATGATAATGAAATACCGCAGCATTGCGCGGCTACAATGGATTTATGAGATGAACTAAAGAATATCAATATCACAACGATACTTCGAGTATCTTTAGGTTTATGTTTCTTCTTCCTACGCTTTTAAGACCTTGCTGGCTTTTCTTTTAGCCGTACAATGTAAGCCTCCAGTTAATTGATGGCTCGGGGAACGATTAAGAAGAAGACCAAGTCGCTTTCGAGTGTTTTGTATGTTGAGGCAACGTAATTGATTATTTTTTTCACATCTTGACACCTGACTTTCATTATCACATGGCTCGGAACCTCAACCTGTTCCCGCAGCATTTTCTGTTTTCGACCAGCGCTAATTCCATTGTCAGAGAGGCATCAAAAAGCGAAAACTTTGACAGTCTCTCGTTCGAAATGACACGATTTTAACGAGCGGCTTATGATCGTAACGCGTAGGTCAGCGAGAACTGCGAAGGAGAGAGACTGCAAAATCTAAATAAATTTGAATATTTAATCGATGAACTTAATTTATATTCACGTCGCGGTGCGCTCGTCGATAAGTAAACATTCAGTTTTGTTCAAATTAATTCGAATTCTGTGCAGAAAAAAAACTTCGCGAAACAAGGAAGCGAATGCGCGGCTCGCGATAACAAAAAATAAACAATTTACTGTTAAAAGCTTCATTGAGTTGTCGCTTGGTTTCTTTCCTTCTCGTCGTTTGCATTTTTTCGTGGTTGCTTTATAACTCGAGTGTGAAGTAAATCGAAGGCAAGAAGGAAGACGTAGTGTCAATGGGCAGGGTCAACGAGTTATCAGATTGCAATTTTGTCATCCCGCTAGCTCTCGAGCTGTGAACTTTTTACATCGTCATCGAGTTATCTTATTCGCTCTCTCTCTCGTGGACATTTTAATTTGGGATAATGCCATCTAAAGCCATAAATTTTTGGTTTTACATAATCTGATCAATGTTGATCAGAGAAAAAAATAATCAAGAAGAGTTTCACATCGTCATTGACAACTTGTCACGATGTGTTGTCGGGAATTTTTGAAAATAAAAGCCTCAGGCTGGCGATAAAGCGGACAACCTTCAGTAAAATTCTAGCAGTGAAAGTTGAGAAGAATTCGCCTGCAATTTGTTGCTGAAAGTTTTTGCTTCAAAACCTTCCAATTATTCTTTTAAAAAATTCTTCGGGCTTATCTTTATTTTATTTTCGTGAAAGCAAAAATGGGTTAATTAAATTTCATGTCAAGTAAATTGAGAAAACGAAACACAAGAAAAAAAATCCTTCATGAGGATGTTGCCGTTTTTATGCTGCGCTGCTCGATGTTCGCTGCTCATCTCGACATCACTCGTTTCTGATCTGTAAAATTAAAACAATTTCATTTATTTCTCTCTTTCTTTCTTTAATTTCGGGTTTGCGTTGTACCTGCTCCGTGTGCGATGCACATTAAATTCGAAAGTTAAATGAGATTTCCAAGGCCAATTAAAGCGCGTCTTGTCTTGTGAGAGTGGACTTCTTCAATGAAGCCATTAAACTTGCGTCTCAAACAATCAGATCAAAGGGTCATGTGCTCTCAGGCACAATAATTATAATTATTGTTCTTTAAATTGTATTCTCTTATCCGTTGACTTTGGGATTTTTCACTTTTATTTACTGTGAACTTGATTCTAAGCCAATACTCGACAATCACAATATTAAAGAAGAAAACTGTTTGCTTATCAGTCAACAGCACTGACATCACAAGTTCTGAGCTTCCGAATTTAAAAGTCATTTTAGTTTGTTGTGTTCTGTTTGGTGATGAGTTTGATACTGACATAAAATGATGAAAGTCTCGGTGACTTATAAGGAAAAGTTTCATCATAATTTAAGCTAACATTGATTATACTAACTCGCGATATGATAAACAGATTAGAGGAAGTTTGTGGCTTAAAAGCGAATAATATTATGACGGATCGAGCGATTTCCACGCGTCCATAATCTCAAGATAAGCAAACTTACTAGTTCAAAAAAATAGTGTTACGAGATAGCTAAAAATAATCTTGGAAATCACCAAAATTCAATCAAATTTTTGTCGTACTTTGACGGTTAATGTTTTTCTAAAAACAAAATGTCTAGACGTTGTTTTTTTATCAAACGGAGTGACGTGTTTTTCGCGTTAATTTCGTTTAATTCTTTGTCTGAGCTTTTAGATTAAGCTTCCGTTTATCGAGTCATTTCGCATTGCTGTGCTCTCTTTAATCTTGGGAAAAACCAAAAGTCCAAATCGGTTTCGATGTTTTGCACAAAAAAATATTTAATCCAAGCGAAATCATCTTTCCGAAAAGTTCATAAAAATATTTCTCATGGCGATTTATTTAATTGCTTTTCTTACAGCTCGCAACTTGAGATAAAAATCTCTTCAAGGGTTTGCCTCATCGTCTTTAGCTGCACTGCGAGTGTTCTCATTGAAGTTAATTTAAGTATCGCAAGTCTGTAGCTTCTGAGATGTATGAGGAATTATTGGTTTTCATTTCATTTTCAGCACTCACGCTTGTTGCTCATTAAGCCGGTTCGCGAAATCGACTATTTTTCATCTTTATCCGGACTTTTAAAATGTTTTTTAATTCGCCATCGAAAAGCAAATAAATTCCGTGAAAATTGGGATGCTGTGACGGGATTTTAATGAAACGATGATTTCAATTTCCAGCAGCAATAACCTTCTTACTTAACGATCGTCACACACGAAGAGATATCAAAACGCAATGTCTCAATCTTCACGTCATCTTCAGAGAACGGTGAAGGTTCAGGCTCTCACGAAATCAACAAAAAAAGTCGAGCAATAAAATTTGTGTTATAACGACGATTTCTTTCACTTGTCGAGCTCACGAAAAGTCGCTGTTTATCATCTGAATTCTTGTTTGGACATAAAGAAACAAGACCTTGCGAATCTCTTTGAAATTGGCCACGAAATCTTGTTCAGAAGAAACTCGATCGGCATTTTTTCGAATTAATTGTCGCACAGCCTCATCGTGCTGAGCCAAGTGAAAGATGCAAACAACCGCCGTTTAAAGTGAAATTTCGTTATGATTCCGTCAAGCGAGCTGTCGTCTCGCTCAAAAATTTCGAAGGGAAAAATAAAACCAACTGATGGTCAAATTACACGTAATCAAAGTGATGTAAAATGTGTTAATGTGATTTTTTGCGTTCGAGTCGACTTGTAAGTGAAGATTTTCACGCAACCACTTAAAAACGCGTTCCGAGCAGAAAGCCAGTGGTTAACGAGACTACAAAGCAAACATAAAACGACATTGATTCGGAGGTCCAAAGGAATTTTCGTCATCGAACGTGGGGCGATCACGGAGAGACTTGGGGAGTCTGACGCTAAAACAGATTTTTTTTTGTTTTCGATTAAGTTCGTTACTCAATCAATGGAAGTTAGCCGCAACACACGCAATGACGGCAGCGGAGTTGTTTTTTTCTCAATGCTGAATCATCAAACTCTTTTGGGTTGAACGTCTCGCTACCACTGAACTTGTCTTGTTTCGAAGCACATACGACAATCAATAACAAGGAGGATATTAGTTGGCGCTGACCTCGCTGCCAAAATGAAATTCTTGGCCGTCGCGCTAAACGAACGGAAAAAATCGTAATTAAAATAACTTTGATAGAGACTCCGTGTGTGTCGTTTGCTGTCTCTCCCTCTCAAAGTTTTTGTGAATTCCATCGTTCCAGTAGCTCGTGCTCTTGAAACCGATTTTAATCTTTGTGAAATAAAAATTAATGTGTTATAAAAGCGATTTAATTTCCGCATGTTGATACACATAAAACAATTTATTCAGCAGTTGATTTTGTGATTTTTTCCTCCTCGCCATCTCTCACATTTGCCTATCGAGCTTAAGCCCACTGTTATGATATTCGCTTGACTCTAAGTAAATATAATTCATGAAATATAAAGACCTACACAGCAATTTCGAAAGACATAGACTGAATGATATTTCTGTGCTCTCGGCGCGCTTGCTTGCTCAGATTGCAAACTTCAACGGATGAAAAATCGAGCAGCTAAGTCCGTGTCTTATCGATGCAGAAAATCGCGAATGCTTCAATTCGTGTTGAGTAATTAAAGTTTGCTAATAAATCTATGCAGATCAAAACATTCGTCCCAGTGAGTTGTGAAGCTTTTGCTCGAATGATCGAAGCTTCGATGATTAATTAAAATATCGTTTAAGCTTCAATGATTTCTTGGCAAGATTTTTTTTGCGGTTAAGTTGCTGCACAACCGCTCTCGGTTTCACAAGAAGTTTCAATCTGGTAGACTTTGCGACGCAATTGCTTGTCTTCAAGTTTCACTTTCATCAGTAAACTTTTAATTAAAACCGAATCAATCATGTCAATTATAAGCCGTTGATCTTAAGCGAACTTCCTTGAGCTTTATGTTTCAGCTAAATAAATGCCCAAACACTTTGTATACCAAGCACTACAATTAATCTTAAACTAGTGATTAAGTCGTTAGGAAGTTTATTATTACCTGGTCTCATACACCAAAATAATAACGATCGATGAATGGTTCAATTTAGTTCTGAGCGTTGAAATTCTTTTAATTTTCCTTGTTATTCTGTTTTTTGTGCTGTTTTTCCATTAAGCGTTGATCCGTCACTGAATCTGTAATCATTAATTATGATTTGCATTTAAATGTTCGCCTTAAAAGACTTTTTTTTTCATCACTACCGAAAAGCGTATAATTTATTGGATACGCTGCGCAATGCAACGCTTTGCAGCTAATAGGAAGAAACAATAAGGAAACTTTAAGTGCTGAATGCGACAAGGACGCAGTTTTGCGGTTTGTATGTAGATCTGACCGAGTGATAATTGAATAACTCTCCAGGTTCACGACAAAATGAGGCGCGAAGAACAGAAAAAGTGAAAACAAGCCTTGGGACAAGGGCGCACTGGTAACCGATCGTAATCTTTAATGTTTTCTCTGTCCCTCGAGCGGAGCCGAAATTCTCACCGTTAATTAAAATGCAGAATAAAGTTGAGCGAGGGAAAGCAATCATCTCCGAAGATCTTAATTTTGCTTTAGCATTTAATTCGCTTAAAAGTCATTCTGCGGAAATGAAATCTTAACGATTTTGTTTGTGGCATCAGTGAGGCGAGGATGGAGAGAAAAGGCGAAATGCACATCAGCAAGAAGGCGATCATAACAAAAATCAATAAATTATTACCAGTTTTGCTCAATGGTCACTTTAAATAAATTCCCAAAATGCTTCGTTTTGTTTGGACACAAAAAGTCAACAGGCGATCTTTCTTCTCTCGACTCATGTCGCGAATCGAAACCTGGCGCAAAACCTTAAAATATTCATCGATAATATGAAATATTTATCAATCGCCGTGAACAATTGAAGAGAAATCAAGAGATTGACTCCGTTTCTCGTGACTTAAAACCTCTTCGTTTCTCATCTTCTTAATCAGTTCAATTTAATTGAGATTAAAGCATAGAACGAGAGGAAAGTCAAGCTTTCTTATAAGAAGCAGTTGCTCCACTTCTTGAGTTCTTTTAATTTGCAATCATTTAATTCCTTCACATGCGAGACTTTTTCATGACAGTGTAAGGAGAGTAAAAAAACTCTTTCTTTGTGTACTTGGGTGAAACATCAGTTGAAAGCGAAATTACGTAACAACACAACTGAGCGATACGTCTTAGGAAATAAATAAGTAAAATCGATAAAAAATGTTACAATTTTTTTACTCTTTTACTTGGGGAAATCTCAAAACGAGTAATTGGGAGCCGAGAAACCGAAGCTAATTGATTTCAAGAGGTGTTGGAATCGTTTCTCTCTTTAATAAAAAATAAAACAATTTCGTGTTCCAAGACTCGTTTCTGCACGCTAGGAACATTGAATTCGTTCAAAGCTTGCGCAAGTCTAGAGAAGAACCAAACGAATCGTGAAGAATTTGAAATAATAAAAAATAAATTATCGAAGGTCGTATTAAAATTAAAATAAGCTAGAGCGATCCATCGAGCAAGAGCTTTATGCTCAAACTGTAATGAACCATCATAAATTCCTCGTCCCACAAAAAAGGAACGAACGACGGATAAATAAACACAAAAGAGAAGCAAGAAACGTATCAAAGCCTAAATGGCTCGTTGAATATGGAAAATGAATTACCAGGTTCGCTTTTTTTGGCGGGTTTCGGTAGTTGAATTCAATCAATCATAACTAATAATGTTATTTGAAAGTCTCAATGTAAAATACCAAAAGGAAGCCAGCAACTAACATGCCATATGACTCACTCTTGACGCGCTTTCAATCGCGGGTGCAAAACGGTTGTCCCTCGCGACACGAAATAAATCTCTTTTTCGCAAAACTAAAATATTTTTTTTTTCGGCGCGAATAACTAATTAGCATAATTGCATGCGATGTTTAAAAAGGCGAAGACTGTCGAAAGGCGAGCAGAAAGAGAAGCCATAGCGAACAATTATGCCATAAAAATGTCAATTCGCTTACGTGAACTTCATAAATTCGTTTCGTTCCTTTGACACCACAGCGACTTCGACAACTGCGGAAAAGTGTTTGCAAGATTTATTAATCATTTTTCTTCGTTTTCTTCTTGAAGCTTCGGGAAGAGGCTTTTATTATTTTTAATGACATAAAATTTTATCTTTTTTAATTGCTTCTGAGACGCCTTAAAATTTAAAATATTCGGGGCGAAGTGAGTAAAGGTGGGAAGCTAATTAAACATAATTGGCACTCAAAGATAATAATTTGATGAAGAGATGGAATCATTTGTTGATTTGAGAGCTTACGGGCATTGATAAAGTTAAAGTCAAATGATCAAAATAAGTTTTCTACATCAAATAAAAGTTTACGACATTCAAGTTTCGATCTCATTCAATCTATACAATGTTTATCTTTGATGTGCTACCGCATCCGAAGAAAAGGCAAATTCGATTCTTTATGAAGCAATAAACAAAACAGAGATCGGTCCCGTAATAAGAGAATAATTTGTTACCGCTGACTTTAATGCGTTTGTCTCATTTGCATTGCAAAAAAGTGGTAAACTGTTTGAATTTATTGCAGCATCATCTTCCGTCGCTTACGACCGATAATGAATACATTTCGACTTCGCAAATTGTCGCCCGACTGATGGAATTTTGGAATAAATTTCGATCGAGATTGCCGATAATTTAGTTTTCAGTAGAAAACGATTTTTATTCTTTTGGCGCTCTCGAACTTCTGCCAGGAAGTCACGAAAAATGAAACAGATGTCGATAAGAAAAAGAATTTCTCGTATTCTTGAATGAATGCGAAGCATAACATTCTCTGTTTGCATGATGATCTGAATAAAATTATGGCCGAGTTTGCCCTGGTCTCTGGTTCACATTTTTTCGTCGTGTTTATGCCGAAAGAAAGTGGATCGAGCTCAAACCGTTCGCCAACCTTCATGTATGTTTACAGCAAATTGATTCTGGATTGTTTTAAACTCTTTTTTTTTGTGGCCTCTTCAGTTATGCCCCAGAGTCAAATAGTGGATTTAATTCAATAATTTCCTCGCTTGCTCTCGTCCGAGATCAGATAAAAGTCTCATGTGCCGCATAAATTCATTTTTTATTTACAAAGATCGCGATTGAGAGTGTCTGATTTTATTTCTCGTCCACGGACCCGCCGATACGTGTGATGATTTCGGTCAATTTGCGCTTCGTTAAAGTCCAAAACTTTTAATTGATTGTCATGCGATCCCAGTCTGAAATTATAATGAAAAGATTCTTATTTATCGGCTGATTTATTGACTCGAGATAAGGAGTAAAAGCATTTAAATCAATTTCGCGTCCGAAAGCTTTCATCATTAATCAAAGTCACCATCGTCTTTCGCCAATCTCAAAATTTCTACTGAAAGTCTCAACGTCCAAATTGTAAGTGAAATGCAGGAAATCGAAGGTGATAATCCGTTCGGACCTGTATGCGACTGCAGCGCTTGCCTTCAGAAACGTTCGAAAATAAACTTCTGTACAGACTGTCGACCACGAAGCCGCCAACGCGCCAACAGAAGGAGAAAACAAATTTACCGAGGCTGCATACATCCGGTTGACTTCAAACTGATCTGGAGACCTGGAATCCCCTGCGAGTACTGCCACAAAGCCGAATGCTCACACAAGTTCCTTAACTCGTTGTCTTGCTTCCACTGTCGAGATCATTTAAGAGGCATGTGAAACAACCAACCAAAGCCAAGCCAATAAAAACGAAACAAGAGAGATTTATGAAGTCCAAACAAAGAAGTCGTTGAAGTGAGAAATATTTGCGGACATGGCTGACGATGCGCAACATCCCGTGGAGCGAGAGAAGGAGTGAAGACAAATGAATCCTACAGAAAAATAATGTGTGATTAAAAATTTGAATAATTCGAATGACCACATTTCATGTGGCAGTGCGAATCGATCGCCTTTGAGCGAGAAAGAGAATGAAGATAAAATGTTGCATCGAAGCCTTTTTTGGAAATTACATAAATAAATATCTCTTTAAAATATCTGTATCATTAAGGGCAATTTATCTTCTTTTTGCCTTTTCTGTTCGTCTTCCAGTTCTTTTATTGCAAAACTTTAAATGATAAATTAATAATTACCGCAAGCTTAATAAAGCATCCTTCTTATGGCTTTTCATTTCATTTCGCATCGTTTCTCTCTCATGGTTAATGAATGCCCTGATGGTGTATTTTGATACATTCAATCATAAGAAAACCAGCCTACAAATAAATCAGCGCAGATCGGAACGCATCTTGAGAGAATGTGAAGGAGTTCAGCACTTGAGAGATTTCTTTTATTCTGATCTGAGACGAGACGAGTGTTGAGATCACAATAAACTTTCAAACTTAAACGTTCACTGTCCATAAAGATCCGCTAAGTGCTGAAGTTCCGTTGCATCATTTGCCCCGCGAAAACACTCGCGACTCGCGATCCAATTTATATGTCTCGCTCCTTTCTCTCTTTGTCAGGTTGTTTTTCACTTTTGTTCAGAGCAACTTGCGTAAGAAAGCCTATATTTGCATATAAAAATCCACTTTTTGCCGAAGAGAATAAAAATAACGACGAATGAACTGTCATCTTTCCGGAATATATAATTTTTCAATCATGGGGAGACGAAACTTTGTGTTCGAATGGAAATAATTAAAGAGAGAAACAGTCAATGTTCGTTTTAAGCTGCAGTTTAAATTGTTTCAAAAAGCCAACTGGACAATAATTGTTTCGATTGCTTTCTTTCCAAGTTCCTCGAGAGTGTGAGATGCACTGCATTTCATTGTGGATGATGTCGATGCCTTTCTTTTTTTTTCATTGATGTCGAATTCTCATCAATTGACCGAATCGAGAAAATAAGAATCGCGACAAAAAAGAAATTATTTCATGAATTGAGAGAGAAGAGGCGATGTCCAATTGCGGAAAGAGGACGAGCCGCGTAATTTAATATAAATTTTTGATTTATCATTTTTATTCATTGTGTACACTTTGGTCGCGAAGGAAATCGCCAAGTTAATAAAAATGTAATGCAATAATTATCAGCTTAATTAAATTAATGAAACTTGCAAAGGCTTTAACATTATTCGGGCCCGACGCATCGCAAAAAAAAGTTAATTACAAGATAAAATGAAAAATATTAATTTTGATGGTGCTTCGAGGAGATTGAAGCGATGCAAGAATTTTTGGATCGCCTTGCTGTCGTTAACTGTTAAGTAGTCACAACATACAGATGACGATTAATTTAAGTTTTGGCTGAACAGAGGAATTTTTTTGTTGTTGTGAAGAAGTTGATGGAAGATCAAAATCATGTCCAGCCCGAGCTGTCGATTTCCCCTTCACTCTCGAAAACTTAATTTGATTAAAAACAAGGAACAGCGCGCAATGAAATCATCAGCGAGAGCAACAATTGTTCTTTATGGACTTTCTCGCGAAACTGCATTTCTTGTTATTGATCGAAGAGGGCAGCTCGAAGGTCACGCGGCAACATTTGTTTTCTGTTCCATTTCATCCGAAAATAATCGAGGCGAACGTCGAATTCCCTTCGATTTGCAATTGTTTCCAATGACTTTCAACAACATGCTGTTATGTGCTTTTAATTGAGGGCGAAACAAAAGTGAATTCGGATTTTTTTTCTTGCACGTCGTTGCATCGCTTACCAAATGTCCGTGTCATGAAGCACTTTCTTTTACCAGAAAGATTCGCTGAAGTTTTCTTTTGTGCTGCGTACATTCATCAAAAGGAACCGCTCGCTCGGTGTGTCTGTTGATTTAAAAGATGTTCCGTGAATCAATCAATGAGACGAAAAAATCACGCGTCTTGACATTTCGATTTCGCGAGTTTTGCGATGTGAAATTTTTCTTTCTTTCTTTTGAGTGTCCTGCCTGTAACCTCTCGCGACTGAATTGAGAGAGACTGAAGAGTATCGCTTTGCTTGAGAAAGCAATCTTTGTCTGCCTTATTTGTTTTAATCCCAAAAGCGACTTCAAAAATAAATCATGATTTTAATCATTTTCTCGTGCCTCAAATTACACGAATGCGTGTACGTTGAACTCAAGAAAGATCGACTGAAGTCTTAGAAACGCGAAACCATCAATTATGGGAAGCTAAAGAGAGCGACCGTGTAATTTCGGCTGAAAATCGTGGGTAAAAAGTCTTTTTCTCCTTCTTGATTTAAATGTCAAAACACAATGGGCCTTAAACACATACCTAAACTTATTTTTACTACTTGTTTATTAAATTATGATCATCTCCGTCTTCTTCCCAAGCACTTTGTCATGCAAAGCATTTGACGAGGAGAGACATGAGAACCCATCGGGCACGCTACGCCATTTTTTGGCGAAGATTTTCAATCTCTCGATTTTATTTATATTGCTTCTGATCAATAACTATCATTTTGACCAATAAATATTTATTACATTTAATGTTTAATCACCTTCGATGTTTACTGACTTTCCGTCGAGTCTTTAAACTAATTGCGATGGCGCATTCTTTTTTGGCTATCAAAGCGTTGTCTCTTTTTAAAGCTTGTCCGATAAATGGTCACGAAAGTTAATTTATAATTTTTCAATCAAATGAAATTTAACGTAAACGAAGCAAATTATTATCATTTATTTATACAGCTCTCCTCTCATCGAGAGTTTATGGATCCGTGATGATTTCATAGAAACATTGTCTCGATTATTATAAGCTTGAACAAGATCGTAAAAATCAAGCAGTAAAACTTCAACTTTTTTTTAGTTTAAACTTATTAAGTCACAAAACTTTTACGAGCTTACACGGAGAACATTAATACAAATTGATTTTACGTTACGGACGTAAAAGAGTTTGTTTGGGATTTGTTGTGGAATTACGTCGCATGAAGGAGAATCGTGATCAGGAAGCTTCGTGAGCAGGAAGAATGAGAATTGTTCCTTGAAGCGAAGCTCGATTAACTTTCTCAATTATTTAGTTGTTGACTTCATTTATCATGAGGCCCCTTTTAGAACACGACTCGCTTTACCTCCATCGAACTCGAACAAGAATGTCAATTCGGCATAAAACGCTTTTACATGTACTGAAAATTCCACAATAAAAACAAACAAACAAATCCGATCGATAACCTCGGAGAGGTCTCTTCGTATCCGTTAAGCCACGCACATAAAAAAATTACAGAAAATAATTCGGATTCTCGTTTATTTTGCACTTAATCTCACACAGGTCGCCAAATTTTTATTATGTTTTATTCATGTCTTCGTCGTTTTTTCACTCGCATATTCTCTCCCATCGTTATCCAACCTCAAATTGGGGTTTTGCGGATTTCGTCGCAAATCTTATCGCGCTTGACTGAGTTACTGAGAAATTATTTATTTGCCTCGTTCGAAAAAGTGAAACTCTTGCAAAAGAATTCTTGTTCGGTCTTCAGGCTTGAATTCACCACCGCGACAATGATCGGAAGAATTGTCAACAAGTTCGCTCGAAAAGTTGCGAAGCTGATTTCTTAAGAAATTTTTCTTCATCACAAGTCGAAAATATTATAAATTGTGACATTTTTATTGGGTCAGCAAGAAATTTCTTTTGGCTTCTCGCTGTTCGTCCCTCAAAAAGAGCTGCAACGAGAAACGTAAGAGGAGATTAAGTTATCGCGTTAAAAGAAATTGTTTAAAGATAAGCTTAACATCATACTTTTCGTCTTGGACGATGAAGCGACGATTGCGAGCAGGATCGGATGATGGAGAACATAATTTTATATCATCGAATCGCGATGCGGGCACAATTAAAAGTAATTTATGGTTCAGGATGGCAGCAGTAAATTGAAATAATACATCACGACACAGAGACCCTGACGAAACGAGTGTCCAATAAATATCCAGAACCGATGATAATTCAAAAATTTATGATCGTTTATGTTTGCTCGGAGAAGATTTTTGCTCTCTTCTCAATTTCAATGTCGCCCAAAGCGGAATTTTCTCGAGACGAATTTATTGTGTGGTTTTTTTGTGTTTTAAATATTATCATTTGCGTCAGTGAGCGGTCTTAGTTGCTCGATGACTGACGACAATTGATGTCCCTCACCTTCACTCATCGATGATGGAGAGATTGAAAATGAAAGTTATGTTCTTTTAAAGACGTAATAATGCAGTTTGGTTGATTTTATGTTGTGGAGCCAAGCATCGACATCATTATTTTCGACTTTCAGGATGGAACACTTCATTCCACTTTATGCAGTAAAAATTGTTATTAAAGGTTTTTTATTTTCTGTGCGAAGCATTAATTTCCTTCGGTGATCGTAAAATTACGAAAATTAAATTGATCGTCACGCACTGGATTAAGAAATTTCATGATGACAACATCGTCCCCGTCAGAGAATCGAAAAGACTTTTGGCACTTGATTGAGCAGAACAGAACAGCAAAACAAGACAAAAGAACAAAGTTTAATGAAGATTCAATCAATAATTTTAAGAAACTCGTTTCGAAGGAGACGAGTTAGAAGATCAAAGTTGTATAATTAGCAGGGACGTGGCGATGGACTTCCCGCAATGAAGAGGCGGCTTCATTTAGTGCTTCGCACTCTCGTCGTCTTCTGCGAGTTTATCAACCTTCAAACGACTTTAGTTGAGCTTCTTACCAAAGTCCCCTGAGAGATCAAATAGTTTGATGGATTGTCTCGCTGCTTCGAGAATGTCAATGTTTCTCTTTCGTAATTTGTTATTTGATTCATCTTTCCTGCCTTTTGGATTATAATTTTACATTTTACAGATCGAATGTGATATTAAAATGTTTATTTGAAGTTAGAGCAATATCATCTCATCATGAGAGAGCAACGAGCATTGCTTTGCTTCACCAAATTCCAAACCAGTTTTGATTTATTCCATCTCTGAAATTGAAGTAGAAAAATTTACATATTAAAAATATTTTTCATCTCGTTTCATCTTTCGCTTTGTTTGTGTGTTTTCTCCTTTCAAAGGTGGAGAAAATCGCTTTCAATCTAAAGATGACTTGTTGCTTTTTTTCCTTCGTCTCTTCACTCACTCCAATTTCGATTTCTTAAATTGGGTCCATAATGAGAGACGGTAAACGGAGCAGCGGAAAGAAATGAGTTTGCGTCGCAACGTGTCATTTGAATAAGCTTTTAAAAGCTGTTTTTACGAATCCCAGTAATTTTTGAATTAAAAAGAAATTTGTGAAATGGTTTCTTGTCTGCGCTTCGATCAGACGAAACTTCTTTTTTGTTTTTAAACATTTTTTCAAAAGCAGAAAATGCGATTTTCACATCCAACAAGAAGTTGAACTCGCAACAGTAAATACGAGAGAATTTTTCGTCTGTCATGATTGATCTCGGAACGAGACAACATTGATAACCAATTCCAATGTTAAGCTGAAAGTTAATTATTCAAATATCAAACAAAGCATGAAATCGAATTGAAAGAAGGCAAAAAAGTTTCTCATCTAATTGATTTTAAGATCCATAATTTCTTTCTTTAGTGAAACATGTCATAAAGACTCACGCGAGACAGCGAGAATAGTTTCAATAAGAGATAAAGATTCCCGTCACTTAAAAACTGTTATTAAGAGAAACGGATCGCGCGTGTTATCGTCGTCCCATGTGATGTCGTAACAGCCGTCATTATAGTTCGTTTCAAACTGTCAAAACAGATAATAATAACACGTCTTAAAGAGACTGCATATTGATAAAGCCTCCTTTATTGTCTTCTTCAATCAGCATTGGCAGACTTTTCTTTCGCTTTCAGCTTCGAGCTCCGCTTTGTTTCGGCGAATTTGGTAGTTTCACGAAGTGTCTTGCTCCACATCTCTTCAGCCATTCATCGCAATGTCTCTAGGCTTTGAAAATCCGTAATGACAGGCTTTGGCTTCGTG
The DNA here is from genome assembly GCA_033063855.1 of Smittia aterrima. NCBI lineage: Eukaryota > Metazoa > Arthropoda > Insecta > Diptera > Chironomidae > Smittia > Smittia aterrima. The sequence continues at coordinate 6,144,894 of CP093831.1, forward strand.
GCTCTATTCACCAATTTTCCTCTCTTTCGTTATAAATTTAGAAGCAGCATTCTTACTGGCAGCAAACAATTACCAGACGAGCTGCTCCAAGCCAGCCAGCATCCAGATGTGGCTGGTGAAGTAGAAAAAGAGCAGCGAAATTGGCGTAATGCCTTCTAATAAATAGCGTCTCGAGAAACGTTAGCGGCGCGCTCCAACGAAGGTTCATCGTGGATCAATGAAAGCGTGATATCCTCGAGGTGATGAAACGAAAGAAGTTCTCTTTTAAGTGAAGTGTGCTCAATTTTCTTTCTTCATCATCGATGATTCCGCTGACTTCCTTGATTTGCATAGCCAAAGAATTTTGCTAGAACTTCTTTTCTCGCTTAAAAAGCGAACGAAACACGTCATCTCAATGTCAAGATGATTTCTAATAAATAATTATAAGTCCGTAAGTTATGATCTGCATTAAGGTCGCGCGCGGTCCATTGCAACATCAAACAGCACACAATGCGCGATAGACTCCGATGAGAAAGTAGACTCGATGCCTCATTTTCCTGGTGGTCTCCACATATAAAATCAATAAATCAAATCTCACAAGAAAGAAAGAAGAAAAACTTCTACATGGTGAATTGAAAATGCATATAAATCCATCGGTCGTCTCTATGTCGAAGGCAGAGCGCAGAAAATATTGCATTTTATTGAAATGAAAACTAATGCGAGAATTTGAATTATTTTTATTGAAAGGCTGAGGGAGATCGAGAGAGCTAAGGCTTCGTGTTAACACCAACGATATGGCGAAATTGCTCGATTCGACATCGAAGAAATATGTTGAAAGATTTTCCGTGCCTTTATTTTCCTTTTCCATCTATCGTCAATGACTGGTCAGTGTTGAAGCGAGCATTTAATTACTAATGGCCTATGCATAACAATTTACCTACCCGAGATTAATTTATTAAAATGTGCGGCCGATTACGAGCAGAATATACGAGAGAGTCTCGATGCCGGGACTCGAAAGATAATTTCTCGTGTTTATGCTCAGTGAAAGACAGGAAAATATTTATTTATTTGATGTCGGCATTAGACAAATAATTTTGCCTTTAATTTTGAAGAGCGGTCATAAATCGCTTTTTAAATATTACATGTCGCTCGTTGTGGCGGCTCGAGTTTCGGTCATGATCGTAGGATTTTCTGATCGGGGAGTTCCATCGGTCATGTGAAGGAACGAAACAGCTTCAAGGAGGTTTCTTGTAAAGTGTTTAAAGCTGCAATGATTTTCTCGACTTATAAGCTTCATATCAGAAAGGAAACATCCGAAATTGATGTCACGTCTCATTCAAATTGTAAGAAAACTTTATTAAACTCTTCAAGTGTCAATTCATTGACAATCCATTTCGTTACTTAATTGATTGAAGCTTCCCACCTGAAATCAAACGAGCCCAAGAACTGGATTGAAATGGAAGAAAAATAGCATTTGCTTTCGCTTTTTTCCGTGTCTCGGCCTTTAAAAGAGTCCGAAACATGCATCTGAAGCTTGCAAATAGATAATACGCCGGAGCTGCACTATTAGGTTGGCCGCTGCTGCCGTGAGTTGGTGCACCGAAACGAGAAAAGAAGGCAAATGATATATGATGCATTGGTTTCTTACGAGCTTAAATAATATTAAAAGTCTCTCTGCATATTGCGAAATGCAATGAAAACGCGAGCAAAAGATAAAACACAAAGTATTTTTATTTAAATATTGCTATTTGGAAAAGCGGAGAGTGAAAACTCGTTTTGATTGAAATCAGCTCCCGGATAGGAAAGCGAGAAGCAGGCACGCTCCATGAGCTTTGTTTTATTTTTTCGGGGCGCTCGCTATATGAAGCAAACGAGCAACTTAATTTATTAATTAATTGTCCGCTATAGGTATACAGCGACTTTTTATATTTTTCGTTTCTTGTGCCCGCGCTTTTCTGTTCGGAAACGAAGGAGCACCGTAATAAAAGTGTAGAAGCTATTAAAGACTTAATAATTTATGAACTTGTTGATATTTCGATCGAGTTCTTAGTGGAAAACAATAAATGACTTATTGGTTTTCGATTGTACAAAGTTGTTGTTCCAGCAACAATGAGTTCTTCAGAGTTTGGGTTGTGTTAACTTTAAAGATTTGAAACCATTGAGTTTGTTCTATGATTTTATATGTTGAAAGCCTATCCCAGCCCCTGACCATGCTTTGCTTAATAGATTTTTATCAACATCGCCCCTCAAGCAGGTTAAACACAATTCTTTTGTCGCAACACTTCTTGTATTGATTTCAAGCGGTTTCATTCAAAAAATCAACTTCGCTGGCAGCTGAAAAGCCATTAACTGATCAGGCCTTCTCTAAGGCCTACTAAGCATGAAAGAATCCTAAAAAATGTTGATCCTATGCGGAAGTTTTTGGATAACTTGCGGGAGTCCCTTGTAGAATTATGATTTCTGTAGATTGTTCCATTGGAAAAGTTGATCTAGATAGTGCAAGATCTTCACGCCAATATCATCGAGAAATGGAATCTACAATCAAAGAATTAAGTAAAAATGATAATTTTAAAATCTAAATCTTACCTTTGTAAATTCATGCAAATTGATCTTCCTTTCAAAAAATTTCCTAAAAATATGTCTAATAATTTTTCTCGAATAAACCAAATTCCTCAAATACACACCAAATAAAATTGAAGCGACTAGCAATAAAACCCATCCGCCTTATGGCGGATATAGATACTAGTTCTCAATTCTGGCGTTGCGTTCAACATCATTTTCACTTCGTTTTGAAGACCTTCAGGTATCGTTGTCATGCTCGGATATTTTCTTTGTTTCAGTTCCGTCGTGTGCCGTCTGAAGCTTTGATAATCCTTTTCAAACATTTTTATCGCTTTTCCACCAGTCAAGTAAATCGAATAGATTAAGACGCCAAGCGAATAAATATCGCTTTCTGATGTGTGATTGGGTATGAGCGCGCATTCTGGAGCCATGAATTCTAAACTTGGTTGAGAAAGTGTATGCCACGAAGAGTTGTATTCGCTGAAAGGTCAAAATGGCTTTGCATCGTGCGGATTTTGATTCAGGATACAGTAATCGAATCCAAAGATTTTCCAGGCTCCTATTAATATAAAAGGAGTAGTTTGACATCATTATGAAGGAAACTGAGACCTTCACAGATCTGAATCAGCCCGTATTTCGTATCGACATCGTGAAGTTTGTAGGAACTCAGACTATTTGGATTTGATATATTATGATTGTTGCCCAGAATATTTGCTAAACTCACAAAAACTGGCTCAGTCGCAAATGCAATATAATCTCGACTTTCTTCAAGGGGATGTTGAACGGTAAGGATATGTGGATGTCTGATTTTCGTTAATTGGACAACTCCACGTCTCAATATTTCAACCAGTTGGTATATTTTCCAGTGATGTCGAGGATGTTTATTTTTAAATCCTGAAATGTTTTTCAATAAAAGGTATTTGCTATTTATACAAAACATATTTATTTTCTGCTTTTCGAAGAAGATGCGAAGTTAATCGGGAAATTATGCGTTATTGAAGAGCACTGCTGGAACCGAATCCCATTCTACTAGATAATTTTTCAAAAGTTCTTGTCGTTCTTTCATGTTGTTCAAGAGTGGTTTGAGTTGCTCTGGAGTTAATGGTTCTTCTCTCATGACGCTGTAAATGCATAGTTTGTCGCTATAGGGAATAAATAAATGTTAGATTTGGTTCATGAAGCAGAAATGGGATCATTAACTTACCGTTTAATTATTTTCCAGGCTTTTTGAATGAGTCGGCTTTTAAAGAGTCGAAATGGAAAGCCCAATAATAAAGTTCAATAAGATTGTCGCCTGACAATTGAGAATTCAACTCTTTGATGCAGATTGTCAGCAGTGTGTTTACATTGTAGTAATCTGCGATTTCAAAAATTCCAGTCACGACGCATGAAAAGTTTTCTGGCAGTTTCGCTTGGTAAAGAAAGCTCAAGAAATGGTCAAACAGATCAGGCTCGAAATCTTTAGTAATGACGCAGACATTGTTTTGGCGCTCTTGCATATCTGCTGCGAAGAGACTAACAAAAACTGGACTTGCAGCTTCGAAAATGAATTTATGGACTTTGAATTCTTTTTCACGAACAATGAACGTGAAATCAGCATATTTTGGGTTGTCTTTTAGATTTCTGGTGGCATTAAAGACATCGATATGAATGGCTGAGCTGGGTTGTAGGATTCGATTTCGGGTTCTTTGTTTTCTTTGAACGTGAGGATAGCATTGAACGTGATTTCTTGGATATTAGAAGCATCTTGGTCTAAATCGAGCATGATTGTGTTGTTCGTAGCTGGCCGTGGTGGCATGTTGAACCATTCAGATTCTCCTCGAATGTCATCTGTTTCAACTGTATGTTGCAGGTTAGGGGTGGTGGCAGTAATTTGCCAGCTGTACTGGCAATCTTCAAGGATCGTTTTGTTGGCTGGACGAGGCAAGTATGCTTTGCATGAGAATAAACAAAGATAATTTTGAGTGAACACAAAATTCTCTAGGTGCATTTTTTCCATAATTAACACCTTTCTTGAAGAAGTTAAAAACAACTCTGCTGCTTCTGCCATTTCCCAATATTTTCGCGATTTTAGCATTCGACGCCTTGCCTTCCCAGTCTAAACATGTTACTCGTTCCTCAAGCGTCGAACGTTTGACAGATCCCATAACTTATCTTTAAATTTGGCGTTTGTTTTCAATTTAACTTTTGCTTTTATGAAGCTTGTTTGTTTGTTTACAAATTTAAATCTTCCAGGTTCCAAAAAGACATCAAATCGTGGTGCATCAGTGTCAAATCGTGGGGCAGCAGTTTCGAATCATTGTGGGAATTAAACGAAATAAATTTCATAGTAGTATTTTGCGCCTATCACAACCCTTATCGGTTTCAGTTTGTTTATTTGCAGTCTTTTGGTTTGCAAAAATTAATCAATAAAATATTTGGCTACAATTTGATTTGGTACATATCATGGAGATTATGTAAAAATAATATAATAATATAATATAATAATATAATAATATAGTATTAAGAGATATAAATGTTTTTTGGAGATCGCTTTAGAGATTTCGTTTTTCAGACCTCATTTTCCATTTTAATATCTTCAGTTTGAGGGAAGCGGAGGTCCCAGAAGCCTTCAGGTGTTTCATTAGGAGCACGGCGCTTATATTTAGCTAGAGGTGCAGCTGGTTCTGCTTTATTCTTACGAACCCAATAACCTTTGCATTTTCTTGGACATTGTTGATGAATGCTGTCATCAGCTGCAGTTGGTCCAACGGTGGAGAGCGGAGTTGTCAATCAAAGGGATCGAAAAGCTTATACTTGCGAAAGAAAAACTGGACATGTTTTTAAAAAATGCAAATGAGGGAAATTTGAAGATGATGTCAGAAGTAAGTTTTAAAGAACGTTGTGGGAAGTGAAATTAATTTTTTTTTCTTAGTTGCTGGACTATGGAAAAGGAGTCTTCGATCGTAGTGCTGGTTTCAACGCTGCGAAATTGCGGTGTCTTATTTGCAATTAAAAGATTAAGATTGTTAAGGAAATTCCATTTAAGATGACAACGCGTGAGGTTATGAAAGCATTTATGGATGAAATTAAGGAAGTTGGACTTGTTAAAGCTGGCGATTGTTGGAATTATGATGAATTCACTGTTTCGTTCGACGTCGTGCGTGACAAGGTGCCGGAACAAACGATTGGATGTGGAATTTCTGTGAATGCTGCAGGCACAGTTGGTCCAATGATGATTTTGATTGCACATGATGCGCCACAGGGGCTGGAACAAGTACTGGCAAGAGAAGAATCGCTTAGTGGCATTACTTTTGTAAGGAAAGAACGTGCCAATTCAGGTTTCACTACTGGGAATATCAACAATTTCATGAAGGATTCCTTGGTACCCAAAATCGTCGAAGGAGCTGCGACGAAATTATTATTGCTTGATGGCGTACGATCTCATAACAAAGGAGATATGAAAACGTTGTCAGAGAAAACTGGAGTAAACATTGTTTTTTTCCCTCCAAATATTACTGGTAAGATTCAACCGTTGGACAGAAAATCATTATTGGGCAAAGATGCCAAGAAGTATTCGAAATTAACAATGCTAAAGGAATGGAAGCGAGTGAAGGATGGCTCCAAAGTTGAAAATTTGGTTGAGTTCTATAAGACGTTTAGAACGCATTATATTGGATCGAAGATGACGGCGGAGAACATACGAGAAGCGTTCGAGACAACGCATATGTATCCTTTTGATTGAGATGCTATAATGGATTGTCGTTTTGTTGGCGATAGCCCAGAGGACTCTCTGCTGATTGGAGATGTTGCTGAAGCGGTGATTCAAGATGAAACTGCGTTAGGTGCGCAAGGAATTGATGCTCGGATGGATCAAGGACCTTTTGGGGGACTCAAGAATACCATTGCACCAGCTGTTTCAGCAGAATGAGGTCCTTAATTTATTAATTAATTGTCCGCTATAGGTATACAGCGACTTTTTATATTTTTCGTTTCTTGTGCCCGCGCTTTTCTGTTCGGAAAGGAAGGAGCACCGTAATAAAAGTGTAGAAGCTATTAAAGACTTAATAATTTATGAACTTGTTGATATTTCGATCGAGTTCTTAGTGGAAAACAATAAATGACTTATTGATTTTCGATTGTACAAAGTTGTTGTTCCAGCAACAATGAGTTCTTCAGAGTTTGGGTTGTGTTAACTTTAAAGATTTGAAACCATTGAGTTTGTTCTATGATTTTATATGTTGAAAGCCTATCCCAGCCCCTGACCATGCTTTGCTTAATAGATTTTTATCAACATCGCCCCTCAAGCAGGTTAAACACAATTCTTTTGTCGCAACACTTCTTGTATTGATTTCAAGCGGTTTCATTCAAAAAATCAACTTCGCTGGCAGCTGAAAAGCCATTAACTGATCAGGCCAACCACTCACTCTCCGATCCGCGCACAAACAAAAGATAAACAGCATCCAAACAATTACTTGTTCTGAAATAGATCTTGAAGTTCTCATTGTTGTTTATGCTTTATTGTCCGGGGCGCAAACGACAAACAACCTTGGATACCGTTATCAAATACGAATTATAAAATAGCAATGTCTGAAAATATAATAACGACGACGGCTACGGCAGAACCGCACCTTTGCAATATTGCCAACACCACTCCCGCTCGTCATAATCGCATCAGAATGTAATAGTTTACAGATTTTTTTCTATCTCACTCTTTCTTAGTTTTTAATTCAGTTTATATGTAACAAACGGCGCAACAACATTGGGCATTGTGTAATATCATTTATTTGAAATTATAATTACAATCGAGAGCGGCGCGAGACGGATTCATATCATATCAGGCGGCTGGACTGCTGGCGATGTAAGGCAACAAGCGCAGATGTGGAATTGGGACATGCTGAACGCTCGATCAAGGCTGTTCGAGTTTCAATTTCCCGATGTCTTGACTGATAATTAGACGCGCGAGCGAGCATACGAAGCCGAGCGCAAAAATAGAGCAATAAAATATCGAAAAGCGATCAATAATGCCAGACTACAACAGTCGACTCGACGGAATATGATTAGACGTTTGCGCGCGATTTACACGAATCCTCCCACGATCGGGGTGAGTAGAGCTGTGGCCAGAAGGTGAACGAGTCTAGCGCATAGCTGCACTATAGGTTGTGACTGGCTACAGAGATAAAAGGCCTTTTCAATGACATTCTACACCGCATAATCTTAATAATCGCTCATGGAATCGTAATTTAAATTATAACTTTTGCATTTTGCATCGCAAGCGAAGAAAATGAAAGTTGGATCTATCGCCTTAGTGACCGCTTGCACTTTTATTTATTCATACAGTGGCGCACAAAATGATTTTTTAATTAGAAATCTTTGAATGTTTCTACAGTTCAACTCGAGATATCGTATCGATATCAATGACCGCTACTGTTCATATTCATGTCTATCAATGTTTTGTTGTCTTCTGATTGCGGAGCATTAAAAATTTTCTTTCCTATAACTTAATGCTCGCAGTTTAACAGTAAAAATACCATTGGCAAAGTTATATTGTAATTAAAAATATAAATCACATTTTATGGTGCTGATTACTATTAATCGAGCATTAGCTTGCATTCTCCTCTTAATGGCGAGTGTATTGTTGATGTTTACCGACTTGATGTTTACTGCAAAATCATCAATAGACTGCAGAGTAATGCGGTGTTGTTAATAGAGCACTCGATGGTTATTAAGAGAAAAGCTATTTCCACATTACTCTCGATGAACGAACATCCTGTGCTGTGCTTTAAGATATTGCTAAGTCGTCGATTTATGTAAGCTCTTTGAGCGTATCACTGACGATATCGTCGATGACTTGAAGAGGTTTTAAGACGAAACTTTGCAAACTGTAAGCGCGCCAACGAAGTCGTTACAAGATTTTCAGCTGATACATCATAATTATGCAAATTAGAGTCAGCGCAGAGCCTCTCGGTTAAAAAAGGGAGCGAGAAATGCTCATTGAGTGCTCACATGAAGCTCGAGAGTGATGTGATGTAACCTGAATCGAATGCAAGTACATCGAAAATGCAGTCGATGTACTTGAGACTTAATTATCTAACGAGCATGTTTAGTGGATGCAAAATTAGCATAATTTGTGGGTACTTGTAGAGAAGCGAGAGCGTCTAATCGAAATTAACATAAATTGAACCAATTTTATTTGCACAAAAATCAACCGCACGTTGTGCAACTGGCGTCCGCTAACAGAAGCTTCTCAGAGGTTAAAAAGGGAGATAAAATTGAAAAACGGTGTCAAGATAACGAAACGCCTCAATAAATCGCTCTGCTCAAGCAAGCAAACACAGAGAGAAAGATTATAAAGATATTTAAAAGACTGAAGCGATAAGTCATGCACAATGGCACTGCACAACTTCTTGTGTTGTTTTGAATTCTTTAATTCAAGGGAATTAGGGTTGAGTGGAGGTGAAGTCAATCAAGTTAAGATAGCGCAAGCGCAATTTATCCGACCGAGGTGACGGATCTCTCGCTTAATCCCTCACAACTTAATATAAATCCTCCTAAACAATGCTCGCAGTCATAATTTATTGACTTGAACTCTCATTTCTTTCTCTTCCTTTAAAAATGCAGACTTCCAGACAATAGTTGACAATAGGCTTGTAGCGAAGTCTTTTCTTTATCTCACTTCACCCGATCGAATCCATCGTGATCGATAAATAATAATTTCTTCCTCTTCACACTTTGAATATTCCTCGCCAATTTATTTCTGCTCCGACCAAAAATAGAAATGCCACAACACAAAGTGCAATGCATTCCGTTGAACCGTTTGTTTGCCAGCGACGTTCGCGAGAGCAACTCGAGACTGACATCACTTGTCTATGAGCCTCGTAATTGTCTCGATATATAAAATTATTGAAGAGGAAGTTTACAGCCTTCGATTGAGTGGAGGGAGGAATCTTCAATTAAAATATTTTTAAAGAAAAAAAAAATCCTAAAACAATTTCTAAAATATTTTTTAGAAAAAAATTTGAACTTCGATTCGTTTAGACAACGAACAACTCGTGCATATATTTTATTATTTATGAGCATTGTACTTCGCCTATTGTGATCATAGTTCAAGCCATTCCGTGTTAAGTATAAATTATTACCTTTACGAAAAATAAAAAATAACTAAAAGATGCTTCGCGAAAATTTCTCTCTTCCCCTCAGACAAACATTTCTTCTCCACTTTGCTAACATCGCTCGAGCCATAATAGTCGTTCAAGTCGTTTGCCTCTTTTGTACAATTTTTATCTTCGAGCGTTTAACAATTGCTCCATATTTCAATTTGCATATTTTTCATTATGCTCAGAGCGAGGAGAAATAAATGTTTATGAAAACTGCAAAGAGTTTAGCGAAGGAGAAGCGTAGCTTAATGATTTCAAATGTGTTTTGTCCTAAAGCGGTAACGCATTTGAGGCCTCATTGCGATTGAATATTGCAATTTAAATAAACATTTATGAGTATTAAGTTTTAATTAATGTCTACATTTGAAATTGCCTCTTCATCGCGTCGATCTTTCACATTCCTCAGACTCTCGAGTGAATTTATTGATGGCTTGACGTTAATGAAGGTCTTAGGCGGTTCACTAATTGATTGGAATTGCGTTTCCATAGCAAACACTGATGTTTATATGAAGTTGGAATGTTTCAAAGGCTGCGAGTTGTGTTTCCTAGGAAATTTATTTGCCATCGTTTCCTTAGCAACCTAAAAGTTTTATTTTCTTTACAATTCGTTTCAGATTTTAAAAATTTGCGTCTAAATCATGGCTCACGACAACGGTAAACGCGCGACTCCAGCAAGTCTGTCGACGATGTACGGAAGGTAAATGAGCGCGTAAAGTTCTCTCTTTTGAGAAACTCATTTCATTGAAAGAAACTTTTCAGAATAACGCACAACGAGAACCAAAGAATGAAGATTTGTTTCTGCTCTGACATGGACAAATCTGTCTTGCTGAATAACTTTGAAAAGCGCGGATGGTTTCAAGTGACAGCTGACGATGATTGGAACTTTTATTGGGCTGGAACACAAACATGCAGAAACATTTTCAGTGTCGATTCAGGCTATCGAATGCATGACAATCAGTAAGTCGTTTGAATTAGCCGAGACGTCTGCTGACAGGTTTTCTCGTTCAAGGATCATCAATCACTTCCCCAACCATTATGAGCTGTCGCGGAAAGACCTTTTAGTGAAGAACATCAAAAGATACCGAAAGGATTTGGAGCGAGATGGCAGCCCACTTGCTGAGAAGATCAGCGACGGAGCAATTGGAGGGCCAAAGTATTTGTATCTCGACTTTATTCCCGTGACTTTTGTGTTGCCAGCAGGTGAATTTTTATTTAATTCACATTCAACCTGGTCTTTAAACCTTCAATTTCCATTAAGATTACAACATGTTTGTTGAAGAGTATCGAAAGAACACGCAAAGCACGTGGATCATGAAACCGACTGGCAAGTCGCAAGGCGCTGGAATCTTTCTCATCAACAAGTTGAGTAAATTAAAGCGATGGTCACGTGAGGCTAAAACGAGCTTCCACCCTGCGATCGGAAAGGAAAGTTACGTCATCTCAAGATATATCGATAATCCTCTTTTGATTGGGGGCAAAAAATTCGATATGAGGCTTTACGTTCTCGTGACATCGTTTCGTCCATTAAAGGCTTATCTCTTCAAGTTGGGCTTTTGCCGTTTCTGCACGGTCAAATACGATACGAGTGTCACCGAGTTGGATAACATGTATGTGCACTTGACGAATGTCAGCGTTCAAAAGCATGGTGTAAGTTTCAGAGGTTTTTTCGGGCTACATTAGCATTTCAAATTGATCTCATTACAATAATTTTTTTTTCTTTCTCTGTCTCACTCAAGGGCGAATATAACAACTTGCATGGTGGCAAGTGGAGCGTACAGAACTTGAAATTATATTTAGAGGGCACGCGGGGCAAGAAAGTGACAGAAAAGCTTTTCGGAGGCATCAATTGGCTTATTGTACATTCACTGAAAGCTGTTCAACCTGTTATGGCGAGTGATCGCCACTGCTTCGAGTGCTATGGTTACGACAGTAAGGAGACGAATGCTTCTTAATATTCTCGTATTAAAATATATTCAATTCCAGTAATTATTGATAACAACTTGAAAGCCTGGCTTGTCGAAGTGAATGCATCGCCTTCACTCACGTCAACCACCGTTAACGACAGAATCCTGAAATACAAATTGATCGACAATATTTTGAATGTTGTGCTGCCACCCGAAGGAATTCCAGAGTAAGAAGATCAGACGTGTAAACGAGAGAAGAGAGAGAGTGAAATGCTTTTGTCGATACCATCCAAACCTTTTAGCCTGGAAAGCTTTTGAGATCTTTTCGTGATCTCAGAAGGCAAAACTTCTCTTCTGTCTTTACGTTCTGTCATCAGCGAAAGTAAAAGTTTCACGAATAACGCGTTTTTCCTTTTTCAGCGTTCGATGGAACAAGATTCCTTCGGCTGAGAATTTGGGTAACTTCGAGCTGTTGATTGACGAGGAGCTAGCATCGCAAACGCAAGACGATAATCTACTCAACAATTTGACTGGCAAACAAAGAGTCAATAATCGCTGGAAGTAGTCGAATCGGGCTAGCTTTTCTCCAGTAAAATCAAATTATAGACTGTTGTGTGTTGCGCAAAAAAGCGTTCGCTTGACATATTTGGCGTTGTAAATTGAATGAAAAGAAAATAAAAACTCACCGTTTCGGAATTGAAACATCAAAATCCCATCTGAAAGCTGACAATTTGCGAGTTTCTTGCGACTCGACTTTAACGACGTTTGGAGGCAATTAAATGTGAAAGAAAAGTCGTTCGCGAGTTGTGTGTGGTGTGCTCTATGATTAAAGCGCGCGGTCATTGGATAATGAAGTCTGTCAAGCGCGCGAACATTTCTTTCGAGTCGTCGTCGTCTCGTGTGATAAAGAAATAATTGCCATTTTCATTGGAAAAGCCTCTGGCGTTACACAACTTTTCTGTTTCTCTCTCCCGCGCGATTCGATTGTCCCACTGATTGTGCAAGGCTTAGTGAAATTGAAAAGACATTTTATTGTTCCAAGAATGCTTTATTTGTTGAACTCTCGATCAGCAGCAGGTTTTCTACAGCAAGTAAGACACGGTTTCCTCATCGAACAGCCAGGACGTCCACAACTTGATTTGCTTTGAAAACTCATCTGTGGAGGTTTGTTTTGATTTGATTTGACGCAGCAACTGCGATTAGATTTTTGTTGTTCACATCCATTATCTAAACTCCGAGAAGACTTTGGAACTTTGCAAGAAAGACTCTTTTGTATGTGTGGCTGTGATGGCGAGCAATTTGGTTGATTATTTTCGTATTCGTCTTTTCGTACCCAATACGAACACCTGCTCTTGCTCCTTGATCGTTTAATTTCGCAATTTGTCAATGTCGCCTGCTTTTTGCAACAGCAATTCTTCGTTTTACATTTCAGGATTGGACAGTTTTTTGTTGGACACTCAGGCAATGGCCAATCGTCAATTTTTTTTGGAAGACAACAAGTGCAAGGCTTCTTATCACAAGAGGTTGTACATGGCGTTCCTGGCGTTGAAGGTCGACGTGGACGTGATCGAGATCTAAATAAAGGCATTTCGTTGATAAAGTTTAAATTGAATTTCTTGAATGTTCTCAGAATCTGAAATGAAATGAAATCATTTGATCGACGTTCATTAAAAGACAAAGTCATCAAACCTTTTATTCCTTCACTAAAGAATTTAGAAACTTTTCATCCTCCGCTCGACGTTTCAAGATGTTCACAAATGAAAATGTTTTCAGTTTCCATCCAAAGCCAATTTTGATTGAGAAAAATTTCTTTCCTAAAACAGAGCGAGTTTTCGAATGAATGAAAATTGCCATAAAAACGTTACAGTTATGCGAGAGATTTTTTCCCTCCCGACTCAACTTCCAAATACATCGGCTCGGTCTCGATTTAGGAAGCGTCCCGCTTCTCTCAAGCAAGCGCGCACATTATAAATTGGATAAGTGACAATAAAGCGAACGAGCTTTTTATTATTTTGTCGATCAGTCGCTCTTTGTCAATGAAAAGATGCTTAGAGGTGCCTTAGCTCAATATGATTTAGAAGCCCCAGCAAACCACAAGCGAGCGAGCATTGTGAATGGCTTATTAAAAACTCGAGTGCTTAAAATAAATCATACGTCTTGGTCTTGTTATGCCTTTTCTGTTCTTTATTGTGTTACACATCTTCGAACCGCGAAACTGTCGAGAGCGCGGAAAAGAAATTCCAAATCATCTAAAATAGTCATAACAGAGACTTCTCGTCGTGAAGCTGCTCGGTGTCCTCGTTGACGTTGCTGCTTATTTGCATAATAATTAGTTGCAGTTCCGGTTTCCACAGACGACCATGTCAACGTGGATTCTTGTAAAATTATAAATAAATTAAGGCATGCGGTGCGCGCCCGAAGATTGATATTTAGTCACTTGACTGTATCTGTTGGCGAACATGATGTTTCGTATGTTTTTCCTCGACTTCAATCAAACGTCGCATGCTTGTTCGAAGGAGAGAAGCGAAGCGGCCCAAACAAGGCAGAGCGACACAGCGAGAGTCAAACGATCAATAAGTTAATAAATTCTTGTCCGTCTATTGTCTTTTATGCTAATTAGGCCTTCGCGATATTGACTCAATATTATTAGCAGCCCAGAAAGAGACGTTTTGCATACTTGCGATGTTTTCGTTGACAATTGCGAACAATAGTTTAGAAATAATCGTAAATATCTGTGGCAGGCGCACATAGATTTGTGCCCTGTTTTGTTGTTGCCTTCATTATCATTATCTGCAATTTTCAAAATCCACGAACGAAAGAGGAGAAATATCTTCATTATAAAGCAAAAGCGATGAATACTGGAGAGACCAGGGGTTAGAGTGAGTTAAGAATAATTTTTGATTGTCGTCTGAAAGAAGACAGAAGTTTTTCCAATCCCTGAAGTAAAACTATATCTATTAAAATTCTCCTTCACTCATTCACCGTAGCTCTCTATGGAATCGCTAGGGTGACAAGTCTTACGTATCAAAGAAGTCTTAACTTTTGATCTCACACAAGAACGAGTAAACTTTTTCAAAATATTTTCATCTGGTCACCCTTGATCAAAACGCTTTTATCAAAAGACGATTGAAAATTGATTCAGCATACAATGCAAAATAAAGTTTGACACATTCTTATGTGCAAAGTTTTTTTTTCCTTTTTTTGCCATTGTTGGTGGAACGCTTCAAACGACGACGACGACGGCGATGTTAAGAGAAGCTCGCGCTCAATTGCATCGCAGAATTGTCCAATATGGATTAAAAATGACTCAATTATCAGTGAAGAGAATTGGAATATAGATGAGCTTTGTGTTGTACAATTGAAGCATTGTGCGCAGTGCATTATGCACAATCAAGAGAGCCAAGAAATGAATCGGAAACTTTCATCTCATTAGAAATTGAAATGCAATGTTTGATGTTATCGCGCTCGCATTTCGATGATGCCTTCACAGCATTCCGATAACGTTTCGTAATGAAATGCAACGAGCTTAGATAGATAAATCAGGTGGAATGGACAGGATTTCGATCTGAATCACCAACCCACCCAGCATCGCGGTCGATCAACTGGTTTTACTCGTGTTCGTCGAGTCGAAAAATCATTCGCGGAATGAGAAATTAATTATTCAGCAATGATATGAATTTATGAGCATGAGTTTTTTTTTTATCAAAATAACTTAGGAGGTTTAGTGCCATTCTCTCTCTCTCTCTCTAGAAATTAAAACTCTTTCGCTTAGAGTTATGCAAACGAGCTGCAGAGTTGACCACTCTGGACGAGCATAAAAGCCTCGCATTAGTCTCAGAGATCGTCGCTTATTGTAATTGAACGCCACTGTCCGCTGTTGTTGGTGCTTTGTTTGCCTTAAAGATACAAGGTGTGTCTATAGGAGTTTACTTTCGTATCGGTAACAAATCTTCAATTGCAGTTTGAGGCAGCTGGCCGTTTGTAAAGCTCCGTGTATTTCTATGCTGCAGCATGCTCCGCGCTTAGTTATGAAAGACGTAGAAGTTTGTATTAATAAAGCTCTTTAAATCGCTAATGCTCAATAAATTGTGGCAGTGGTGCAAGCTTCCCCCGAAAGCAAATCAGACAACACTTCTGATAATAAAGCAGCGATTTTCACAAACATGAACTTTACTTTCAATAAATAAATCGATATTGTTGGCTCGCAAAGTACATAGAAGCGTTTTTATTCGATGATGCTTTTTAAATGCTTCTCGTTAGCTTTGTAGCTGGAAGAGAGGAAAAACATGTTCTGATGCATGCAACCGACGCGAGTTGATTAGAAGCGCGGCAGACCAGACACCTCGTTTCATAAATCGATTGCACATTAGGAATTGTGTAGAGCGTTGTTTAATGGCTCGAACTTACAACTTGTAAGGAGAGGAATTACAAAAGGAATTTTATATCATTTTGAGTATGAATTATGGGCGCTACTATTACTTGCATTCATTGCACTGCATTTGCATTTAAACTTTAGCCTCACGTCGCTTTAATCAGAAATCTGACGACAATGAACTCCATTCGTATTATTTATTTGAGAATTAGTTTGAACGGGAACTGGAATGCAAGCTGATTAAAGTGAGACTTACAATGTTGTTGGCGGTTTATTTCATTAATTGATGAAAGGCATAAAGAGTTGACAATAATTCGCTTAAGATTTCGTTGAGCTTAATGATTTGTAATTTTTTTCTTGTTGCTCTCTAATAATTTCTAAACATTCCTCGAAGACAACTCACTCAAGCCGAACGAAATAAAATTTCATCTCGTTCTTGTGCAATCGATGCTTTAAGACTTAAAAAAAATTCCGCAACACTCTCTTGTCTTGGATCAATGGGTGCTTATGCGATTCGACGCCAAACACTACGAATTGTTATAAAATATGCAAATTAAACAATTGTTCGTTTAGCTCTCCGAGCCGCGACCAGTGGGCAACGATTGCAAATGAATCATCGTGGTGTTAATTTATTGACAACACCTTTTTGAAATTACTTTTCCATTTTATAAACTTGCATAGTTAGCTGCGCTGCAAGTCAACAACAAGAGCATAGGAAACAAAAGCGAGCGAAAGAAAGAATGTGGAAAATAGTTTGAAGGTTCCCTTTCCTTCCGAAGGCGCGCATGCAGTCTCGGAATAAATTAACTGTTAAGCACGTAAAATCGCCGCCTCATCATCAACAAATGAAACTTCCTAAACACCATGAACAGTCCGACATGCTATAATTAAAAAATATCTTTCAGTTCGAGTCTCTTTGTGCCTCTTAACAAGCCATAAACTCTGCTGATATTTAAAAGATTTTAATCGATTCAAATTTTTGTGTGCATTTACAATTTTTAATTACAGAAAATAGCATAGCGTAACCGTCGAGGCAGTAAATGAGGTTGCTGGTCGTGTAAATTGGGATTTTTCTTCTCTTCGAGCGCTATTCAAAGTCTTTTGTCGATATCGAAGACTTTGTCGTTCTCTCGCTTTGAAAACGATCAAGGTTTCAGAGTAATTTGGTAGTTCGATATTTAATTGATGTTGTGGTTGAGGTGAGGTGATGGAAACAATCGATGATCCACCCACGGTTGCTTCCACTGTCTTAATTGAGTTTCTCGTTATTAAAGAACTTAGATTGGCTTAGTAAAACCTCAACAGATTTTCGAGTCTTGTAATTCATTACCAAGTCGCATTATAATTGACCTAGGAATGAATCGGAGAGATCAATACAGCAATTCATCGAAGCATGAAATTTTCCGTTTGTTTGATTTAGAGTTCAGAGTTTGCCTTCCTTCTTTCGCAACACCGCCGAGACGATTTGAATAGCAATTGCTGATGATAAACGATTTTCAAACAGACTTCTTTCACGATCCTCTTGCTCTCACTCGCTCAAATCTAATTCCAGGGTATCTTGGATGCGATTGATTTCTATTGAAGAGTAGTTAGAGCACGTGCCGAGGTCGTGACGAGGCGTCACACAACGAAAATAAGAAATAACAAAACTCGTTTTGAAATAATTTCATATCCATTCCCTTTATACTTGAGACGAGTTTTTTTTTGTGTTTTGTGGAGTAAACGCGATGCTACAAGGCACTTTAGCGAAATTATTTCAATAATACTA
This sequence comes from Smittia aterrima, assembly GCA_033063855.1. Classification (NCBI taxonomy): domain Eukaryota; kingdom Metazoa; phylum Arthropoda; class Insecta; order Diptera; family Chironomidae; genus Smittia; species Smittia aterrima. Next base: position 6,162,615 of record CP093831.1, read on the forward strand.
AATTACAAAGCGTTTGATCGCGAGGCGATGAGTAGAGAAATTTGTGCAACGAACACAATGAGTGAGAAGATTTATTCGCGAGGAAATTTGAGCGCAAACATCGATTGGAATGAATTCCAAAGTTCTGGATGATTTAAAATATTTTCCTGCCTTTCAAAAGATTAAATGAATTGTGACTTAAGTTGCTGATGATCCCGAAATCTGCTGAAGTCCATTAACCGGAGGAAAGCGATGATCTTCTTTATCTCATTGCATGAAACGACGACAGAGCTTTAAGGCCTTTGTTTTAGCAAGAGCAAGCGGGAGAGAGATGCATAAAGAAAGCAGAATTTCTTATCAGCGCCAGGCAGAAATTCCTGCTGAGTCTTGAGAGCTACCGTAGCTCACCGCTCAATGACTTTAAATATTCAGTTCACTTCCTTTATCTCCTTATCACTCGTTTTCCCATTATATTTTCTTAAATGTAAATTCATGGCTTTATCAAGATTATTTAAATATTTTCCTCTCGTTTCGCTTCTTTCATTTCATAAAAATTGTTTTAAGAATCGAGAGCATTCATTGAATTCATTCGAAAGTCTCTTCCATGTCGAGATATTGAAAATTCATCGGAAAACCGGGCTTCTGCCTCATGACTCCGAACGAAAAATATGATTGCGATCGATACAAAACGAACGAAAAAAAGTCCAACAGAAAATGCAAATGATTTGAAGAAATTAAAATCAATTTGAGTTGTGCAATTGCACGATGGAATTCGTTGGCTTCTCGGATGCCTTCAAGTCCTCTTAAGATGGCAGCTGTTGATTTTTACAAGTTTTCCACTCACAACAAAAATTAATTGTTATAATTACGAAGACTGTGCTTTCGTTTTCCTGTCTCAATAGTTATCGTTCAACATTTAATGAATATTTAATCAAAACTTATTTTCAGAAGCACAGCTTGACACTTCCACGAGCCCGTCCGATGCACTTTCCATGTCATACAAAGTGATTTCTTTGCTCTCAAGCAATTAAGTGCGGTCTGTAACTTTCAAAAAAACTGTTTCACATCCCTCACAAGCAAGAGCCGTGTGTCGAAAAGCGAAGAAGCGGAGCAGAGCACAGCAAGATTTTGTAACGCTCTTTACGGCTGATTTGCAAATTAAAATGATATCGGGGCATGTGAGCATGTTAGTGCGAGTGAGACGGAAGAAAAATTATAATCGTTTAATTGATTTAGTTTCACAACACTTAGAAACATCGCGTACCTACTCGCCCGGCTATAAATAATCACTTTCACAAGAAAAGCAAAGAAAAAAAAATCGTTTTCAAGCGGCTACTCCAGTTTCTTCATCGTCAAGTTAATTTCGCCAGTCTGAATAGCGTAATTGCATCACATATTTTAATATGAATAGCTTGGCTGGTTGTTTAATGATAACACGACTAGTAATTTAAATTAAAGCGATCTTTCAAGATGGAAGGCAATTAAAAGCTGTTGCGTAATGGAAACGGTGCAGCAGCGAAGCTTTGGGATCGTTTTATGTCGCTCAACATGCTTTTAATCGCGCAAAGAGTCGCGTTTTATGACATCAACAATGATTGAACTAATCCTTAAATCGAATGTCTCAATTAATTGCAAGATTTCGCCAGGTGAACGAGCATGAAGTTGTTAAAGCTGGCGATACAACTATGAATGACTTTTGACAGCTTCCATCCTGCGCATTAAGAGAAGTGAGAGCTCAAGCGAAATATTTTTAGGCGAAGCTTAGCTTTCTTCGTGTTGAGTCAACGACTAACATAAAGAAACCTCTCATTTTTGTCGCTGAGAAATCATCTTCAATAATTGGAATTTTCGTGTGTTGCTCTCTCTCGCCCCTTCTCACATTCTGTTTCTCTATTTTTTTCTACGTTTTCAAACAGCCGTGACGATATTTGATGTAGAGAATACACGGAGCTGTGCAAGTGTATACATAATTAAAGCTAATTTACTTTTGAAGATGCCCGCCTTCTTCATTTCATATTCCACCAATGAGAGACTAGACGATCATGAGAAGCTTTTTCTTCTATCGCTCGTCACTCGTTAATTTCAAGCAGTTGCGGAATTGAAATTATCAATAAAATCCGTCCAACTTGTCCACTTCAATTAAAAATTCCATTACTCCTCGTTGGACGTGTTGAAAAAGTCATTTCCTCTGTGAAGTCGAGCTCGATGATGAGTCTCGCTTACAGTCGAAGCACTTTGGGCAATAAAATAACAAACATAATTAAATTATTTCTAATGCATCGCTTTATCTGCTTCTCGGTATGGGACGATCAATGACTTCACAGTTTTCTAGACAACAATTTTTTTCTTGATGAAAAATATTTTTAAAAAAACATTTCTTTGATTAAAAAATATTTTTAAAATCTTATTTCATGTCTAGAATATCTTTGAAGTCACTGTCTCATATGTGTCGATGAAAATATCTTCTTATAATTGTACATGAAAGAGTAGCAGTTTGAATATAAAGACGCGGCTAATTCACTAATGAATTTATATTCTCAATCTGCTTTATAAGCGATACGTTTTAATTAGAATTTAATTGACAGTCGTGTCTCCACGAATCGAGTTTCCATAAATATATTATTGTATTAAAATTAACTTTATTTGCACATAAACTTCGCGCTTTATATTCGGACGTGTTGAGCGAGATGGCTCATCGTATCTTTGTCGCTTCAATAAATCAGAAGCTTCCTTCGTTGCAAACATTCGACGTCGTAGCTGGTGAAGCTTGCGAAACTTGAAATCAATGATATGGAAAACTTTTATCGCGTCACATGGAATTGATTTAGTTTCACAACATTAAAGCGAAGGAGAGGTTGGTGGAGAAGAAAAAAAAAACTCCGACCGTCTCGTTAAATTAAAAAAGAATCACTTTCACAAAGTCCACAAGCGGTGGTTGAGCTCAACGCAAGACAGCAGAAAAAAGTGCTCTAGTTTCGCTTCTCTTCGACAAAAGTCGGGGTAATGTGAAGAGCTGGAGAAAAAACTGCTGACGGTGAAACGAAAGTGAAACGTTTAACGTAATGTCGTTGATTTCTTATCATTAACATTTTATACACACGGCCAGAAACAAGCAGCGCGCATGAGGAAATTGAACAAGAAACAGCTTTTTACTGATCACAAAATGTTCTGATTGTGGAGCGCGAGAGGGCCTTCGTCGTATGTTGTGAAATGAATTTTTCACACGTCCGATAACGAACGAGTTATCATCTTCGCTCATAAATCATTCGTCGTTGCTGCTAAACCAGCTTTGACTGTTGAAATCGAAAGTTTTACTCTTTTTTTTTATTGAAATGTTAATTAGATCAAGACGAAATAATTGATTAAATAATTTATGGTTGAGTCAAGCGCCCGAAAACCTCGTTTTTGAAGAAAAAAAGAAAATTGGCTTTGTTACGCGCACGAAGATATTTTCGGAAGGAAAATCGGTGCTGGCTGTTTTTGCGTCAATAAAAATGAACAGTTTAATTGAATCAATTTAAACGAGCGTTCAGTGATGGAAGGCCGAATGGAAATATCACAGAAATTCGTTTTTCGCTTCATTCACTTTTATAGCTTTTACATCACACTTTCGATCGAATTTTGATCGCTTTTGTCATCATTTTCGCTTTCTCATGATTTTCACGCTTGAAAATCGCAACGCGCGTATCGACCGAGATGTTTCCATTCGGCTCGAACCAATTTACATAAGTCGTCGATTTTTGAAGAAAAGAGAGACACGGAAAGAGGAAAAAGCATTCAAAAGCGCATTTGAAACGGTAAGAAGATCTTTGACTAATCTTCAGATCCGCGCTGATCACTTCCGAGAATTTCAAACGCTTTCACTTCGAAATTATTCATTTACGGAATTTGATTTACTTTTTGTGCTTCTTGTAATGCGAATTCGTTTGTTAATTGATCGATGAAAGTTTAACAAACCATTTTGTGTTTGTTTCTTTGGTCCCAGCGGAGTTCTTTCGTTAAGTCTCGTCGAATCATAATTCCAATAAATTTATGTCACTTTTAATGGAAATGAGTTTTCTTCGAGCTCGTTAATGTCTTATGGATAATGCTGCGCGTGATTAACTAGAGAGTTTGTGCTCTCTGCCACGATTCCCTTGCAATCGCCAGAAGCGCGAGTTCATTTAAAACTGTACCAGATCTCGACAAATTTATGCATCGTCGATGGGCACTTTCGGGTGGAGAAATATGATCGTTCGAAACTCGTTCATTTAAATGAGCAAATTTCATACAACACGTTGTTATAGCAGTCGCATTGATATTCACGAGCAATTGCTACGTATCAAGGATCCGCTGAAATGCAAATTCAGCACACCTCAACGTTGATAAATGATGGCAGATTATTATAAAATACTTTTTACGCAAATGACCTTAATTTGCAATTATTTAAAGCAACGGCGGATATCGTAGTCAGATCATAAGCTACTCACGCTCACCCGGAACCCGAGGACGAGAGATAACTGAGAATCCTTGTTAGGGCGTATCCAATGAAATATCGCAATTTCATTCACGAAACTGAACGGACAGTGGAAAAAATTGATAATATTTTTCAATTAGCCGCGCGCGCCGTGTGTATGATTGGAAACTGCATCTAACTTATGTTCGCGATACTTAACGAAACAAAAAATAAGAAAGAAAGAAAAGTCTTCCTGGAAAGAAAAAAAAACAATTTTATAGATTACATTCGATGCTTTAATTTTGCATAACATTTTTCTGTGTTTGCTCGACTTGTGCTCCAATCCTCACTCGCGCACATTTTAGAGAAACTTTTCTTTACACGAAAAAAAAAACTGAAAGAAAAATATTCAAACGAGATAGAAATGCTGCTCTCGGTGAGCGCTCGCCTTTCGTAACAAATGGACAAAAAGTGAAAATAAACTATGTCTAAAGCAAAAGCTTGTGGGTGGACATTTTTATTTGCAAATATTTAATGTTAAATGAATGAGTAAAGTAGAGTGCGCTCTCGGGTTCCTTGTTGTTTGCTGTGTTGATGTGTTGCGGGTCGTGGACGAAGAAAAGCATGGGCGGGCAAAGGCGAGTGAAGTGATCGAGATGGAAAAGTCAGCGACGCCTGTGCACTCGAGATTTAAGGAAAAACTATCAAAACAAGCCTCGAGACGAGAAATATTTTAAACAGTCTTTGAGTAATTTGCGACGGCGATTCAGAGAAACAAAAGATTCAGCTTCTTGATTAGACAGGGAAACGATTATTTAATCTGCCAATTTAAGCTTCGTAAGATGCGTTCCAAGTAATAATTTGTTGCACAATCAAAAGCCCACTCTAGATTGCTCGATCTGCTTTCCAAGAACAAAACTAGATCCATACTCGACTACCTGATTGCGAAATCTAAAAAAGTACAAAAGAAAACTTTTTTCTCGAAAATTTATCGTCAATTAAAGTATAAAAGCCCCGCACAATGCTTCCTCGTTGTGCTCTCACTCGCCTTGTGCGCGACGAAGGTGTGGTATGTATATCAGTAGAGAACGCGGTATGGAGATATGAATGGGCCGCTTTCGGACCCGACTAAGTAAACGCTTCCGAGCTAAAGCGCTCTCTGAAAATGTACAAAAGTGCATTAAAAAAACGTAAGAAAATATTTTCTTTTCGCTTTAAAGGCATTAGAAAAGTTATTAGACTTTCCAACCAACATTTTCCCTTGTTCTGGCTCGACAACAATAAACAACGGTCAGATAACAACGCTCCGACTTGTTATGGTTTATGCGATTCGCCAACAAACTTCTTGAAATGTCTGCAAGGAAATTTGCATTTCTTTTTGTTTTATCGCTTTCATTATGAACTCATTTTTTTACGAGCCTTCCGGTTGCCTTTTGGGTGGATGTAATGAGAGCGGTGATTGCGGCAAACGAGCGAGAGATGAAATTTGTAATTTATGACGCTGAAATTAAGCGAAAAATTATTCCTCTCGATGAATTTATTTCATGTCATGGAATGGTCAAAACATTTAACTACTGAAAAGTTATACGAGCGTCGCATTCGATACTCGAGTTGTGATAGAGCGGCTCATATAAGAGAGAAACTCGAAAATGAGAAGCTAATTGACCCTTTCCACCATCATCATTCGTTCGATCTCAAGCGCTTGATCCAAAAGCGAGCGAGAGACGAAGGAAGTAAAATCGAATCTAAGCTGGAAAAAAATTGTAACTAGATCACCTATTAAGCAGAAGGCCTTAGACTTCTCCTTCGCGATTCGAGACACGAAAAGAAATTGTCAAGGCTTTAACTTCAATGACTTTGGATTATCAAAAGTCGAAGGAGATTAGCAATCTTTTTCTTAAACATAAAAAAACGAAGAATCATTGGAAAGCCTTGAAATATTTTTTTTCTTGTTTAAATTCGATGAAAATTTCTACAAAAGATTTCCACAAAACTCGAAGAGCTTCGGATCGCAGACTATCATCGCACGAGAGAGAAAATCAATGATCAATGATGAACACTAATACAATCGCGTGGATTTCTTCGCGCTCTCCTCGCGAGATGCTGTGAAGCCGTGAGAGAGAGAGACGAAAATGATATCTTCAATTGAATACTTGCGCGAAGAATTGCTGGCTCCAAAGAAGCAACACAAGCAATTGACGATAGTGTAAGTGAACTGCTCCGTTTATTTGCTCTTTTTCTTAAGCTTTAATCTCAATGTTTTATTTTCTTTCACGACTACACTCACCTTAACGCGAGTTGTTATTTCATATTATTGTTGTTAACAAACTGTCCAACCTAAAGTATGCTGAAAATTAAATCACATTTCAGTGGTTTTCTGTACTTGGTACTCGAATGTTACACATCTCGGATTGCGGAGAAGAATTATTTTTATTTTTCTTTGGTCACTTTTATTTCTTTTTTCGTCTGCGGAACGGTCATCGGTGGATTTACTGGAAGTTTTAAGTGAAAACATTTAAGTGAATTAAATAAATTAGGAAAAATCCTTAAAAATATTCGAGAACAAAAATTGAAGAAACAGTTGAAAGATTTTTTTAAAACAAAAAGAAGGATATTTTGTTATCTATGAGAATAATAAAAAAGAAAAACAGAAAAAAACTTTGATAAGAGAAAAAAATATTTTCAAAGAAAAATCAAAAGACTTCAATGCGTGAACAGAAAATCACAAAAATATTTCGATGAAAAAGACTTTTATGAATTCAATCAACTCTGTGTTTGTTTTCAATCTCAATCAGTGCTCAAGAAAGTGAAGAAAGATAAATTCAAATTGACAAATACTTAAAAGAGGAGGAAAGTTTACGACGAGAGTTTAGCTATAAAGAAGCAAGTGCTCGCGATTTTATGAAATCAATTTGTACAGTTTGCTCTTGTTTTTCGAGGCGATATCATCATTCAGATCGAATTCCTTCCATCGGCGCAATTTAATTGAATATCGAAGACGAGCCGAGAGAAAATGTTTTGTATGTTAAAGACTTTTGAAAGAAGCAACACGAGCAGTTAAGAAAGAGTAAATTTAATACATCAAGAATATAAATTTCATTTCATTTAATGCAAACGAAGTGAAACTATAACTTTTGCATATCTCTCTGACCATATAAGTATTTAAATAAATGAAGAAATGAACATCGTCATATAAACAGCGCAAAGAAAGGCAGAAGAGAGAAAAGTAAAAATAAAATCAGAGACCAGATGACTTTAACATTTTCGCTTGTGTTCCTTTAAAAAGTTTGGATTGTCAAGAATTAACGTGAAGCGATTTCTCACTCGATCTGAGCGCGAGTGAAAGAAAGCAAAAACTGTATCATCATCATTCATTATCGTCGAGTGTCCAGGATTACAACGAGAGCCAACGAGAGCTGTCGGAGAACGAAAAAACTTAATTAACTTTTAGTTATCAGCAAAAAGTGTGTGTGCAAGTTGAGGTCAACTGTTATTTAAGAAGACATTGAGTTGAGTTTCTTGCAAGTGACGAACGATAGAAAAAGGGATTATTAACAAGATATTCAGAGCCAACATTGATTGATATGATTGGGTGAGTTTTTTTTTAATAACGAAATATTTCTATTTCTTCCTTCATCGTCGTCGCTCATTGAAAATATTCCAACGGCAAATCTAAAACAATTTTTTTTTCGTTCGTACGGTCGTAGCTCGTCAAGCAAATGTATCGAGTTACACATGAGTGGAGGAAGAGAATCTCGATGTGAAATCTAATATTTGATTGATTTAGATGAAAAATTAAGCGACGTCCGAGTCGATCAGTTGTTCTGTTAGCCTTCACGCGATTCTCAGAATGAAACAAAATATTTTATTCAAGCACTCGTTGCTGGTTGACTTGAAAAAAGTCATCGTCTTTACTAGAAAGAAATGTAATAAAAAATGACAACAAATTTCCAGTCTCGTGTCATCGCATTCGATAGAACACATTAAGTATTCAACATAATTCGACTCGTGCGCGAGACTTTCGTTTGCTTCTCCTCGAATGACTCATTCAGCTCCGGCCGATGTTCGATAAAAGTTGCGAAATATTTCTTCTGCATGCAGCAGCTTTGAGCAGATGCAGTTGAAAAATGGAATTCAATAAAAAGCGAGTTTAAAGCGAAGTTGCAGCAGTTCGCTTGCTTATGAATACGAGAGCTTACTTAATGGGCAGGTCAAACGGTGGCATGAAAGAACATCGAGAAAAATCGCGAGTGAATCAGCGAGAGCCGCGCTTCAGTTCCCAGCCGAACAACAAATCGTTTATGTGTCATCCTTTGTTTTATTAATGTTTCAACGCACGGGTTGCGCTGTGGGAAAATGCAATATTTGCAAAACATCATTTTCCGTTCTTCAAGTGAGCTGAAGAATCGAATGCATTCTCTGCGAATAATCGCTATTATGTCATTACGACCTTTGCAGTCGTCAGGTGTGAAAATATTCTGCGAATTCTTCGAGAACGAATTATTACAATTTAATCTGTCTGGGAAAAACAAATTCCGCACTCGCGAGAGATGAATCGACGACGACGGCGCGCAGCTTGAAAAAAAAGTAAATGAAGAATGAAAAGTGAATCTTGTTGCTTATTCAGTAAAGCGTGGGACTCCACCACTCTCGAGATGTTTGTTAAAACAAGCTAAAACATCTTTTTATTGTTAATCGTCTGTTTACATTTCAATAGCGTTTCAAGCTATTTGAAAAATCATCTTTTGATTGCGTGGAGCGTGGAATGAGTCGAGCACTAATTTCCTCGTCAGCTCAAGATGCTGGTAGAGTGTGATTGAGGTAATTAATCAACCAAAATGCCTAGCGAGTATCCGAAGGAAGAATAAATGAAGGTTGTGAACAAGCAGTCATGCGACAAGAACAGAAAGAGATGAGATGACAACTTTGTTTGAGCTACATCTCGCCACGAGAAGCTCTCGCTATTAAATTTCCGTCACGAGATTATCTTACACTCTTGATGCGACGATTAAGATGAATTCTCACATTTAAAGATCGCAACGCGAGCCATCTTCTCCGCATTGTAGTTGACCTATATTCTTAATGACGAGAAGGCCAAGAGCACAATTGTGTTCGCCTTTGATTTTATTTTTTTTTCTTCTGCTGCCTTCTTAAATTACATCACAATATTTTGTGCCTTTGAGCGAACAATGCGAAAAAAATGAATCTTATTTATATTTAGATGCGAAATTATGAAATTGTGCCCTTGAGAGCCTCGTGCTGTTTTGTCTTATGCGTCGCTCTTCTCCCGCTCAAGATCTTGATAGGAAATTCAATCGAACGAATAATTTAATTCCGGCGGGACTCATTGAAAATCGAAAGTTTTATTTTTGGCGGAACAATAACTTTTAAGTTTACCGAATGATGATTTTCCATCTTGAATGGATTTCAATTGATTCTTAAATTGATTTTATTTCGGCGAAAGTCAATCGCTTATTATTCCGTGAGTCGTTCGCACAATGCACATTTAAGAAGACACAGCAAGTCTTTCTTTCCATTTGAATTGAACGAGGAGAGTCGTGATTTTTCCATGAGACCAAAAAGCGATTCATTAAAGGAGAAATAAAATGCTTTTCACGATGAGAAATGTCATTTTGCCATCGCCCGATTCAGTTATGACTCGTCTTCAGCCGGAAAAATTACTATAATCTCGCTTCATCATCTCGCCACGGCTCAATGAACGGCGCAAAAACTCTTGCACTTGTTGATTAAAATTTCTCCGCGCAAAAAGCGTCGACTTTCCGTGCATAATATTTTCTCTCTCCGGCAGCGCTTTTTGTTTTGTGTGAAACATCTTTACTGCATTTCGAACGCAGCGCATCGCAAAAGTCATTAGATGATCTCGTTTTTCCTTTTTTTAGAGCAGATGATGTCGTTTAAAAGACGTCGTATTAAATTTTATTTTATAACTGTGTTTAAACGCGAGCAGAAGAAAGAAAAATGGAAAGTTGTTACAAAATTGGAAAATGATTTCAATTATTATAAAGAAGATGAAAATTGAAGGAAACTGAATATCGCTCGTTTCGTTTTTTGCTGCTGCCGACATCCCCGAGATATCACTTTCTATGTTCAAGAGATTGAGTGCCGGCGAGAGCTGTCAAAGATCTTTTATTATTATGACTATAATGAGCAGTTTTGCAGCGAAAATCCGGAGCAAATTGAACATTAAAGTGCAAGAGAGGGAACTTCCTCATTACTTACTAGATTTAGCAATAGAAATATGAGCCTTAGTCTTCCTCTTATCTTAACCAGAATAATTTCCTTTAAGTAAATTGCATCAAGTCTGAGTTATGTCCAGTCCTTTACTTAAGAAGCCACCGCCAAGCTCGCTATTAAAACAAGAGAATTAACCGAGCACTAATCGATATTATAGATTCCTTTTGCTTTAAGACGCAGTCAATAAATGTTCAGCAAGTTTTTTGATGTGCGCAAACATTAAATTACAGAAAATTAAATTCAAATAGAGCGTTGTTAAGTTGCTTTGCTTACAATTTGTATTTAACGATCGAAAGATGAAACTTTACGACGCACATGAAGATCTCTCATGATTTTATTGTAGTTTAAGTCTCAAGTCGCTCGAACCTGTAACAAACATTCCATCGAAGATAGGTAATGACAAACGATTTCCCGAACTCGCAACGGCTCAGCAAGACAAAGATTTATTCATTAGCATGAAACGTAGTGAAACGATCTAATTTCTCGGATTTTGTCGCTTCGACTTTCTAAATATTAAAATATAATTTGTAGCAGAGCGAAAGAGTCGAAGAGAGCCAGCCACTCGACAAGCGAAAAGATGTATGAAGGAATTAGAAATAGTTTACTCCCAATTTGAAATATCGCTACAAGATTTAAAATTATCGTCGTTCCGGCTTTTTGTCGACGACGCTCAAGTTGTCCCAAAATGAATTATTTATTTTACAATCAGATTGGAAATTCGCATAAACATTAGAGACCGAGGAGTGAAAGAGATCTTCTCGATCGCGACAATTGCGCAATGACAACAAGCGACATAGCAAAAAGCATTGAAATATGTAAAGAGAAAAGCGATATTGCATTAGACGTGAGGCATCGACGACATAGTCGCGCAAAGCGGACCATTTTCCAGCTCGCAAATTACAAACGCTTCAATCTCTCATATTACAATTTGCATACCGCAGATGCACATATTGATTTATTTGAATTGTACTCGCAAGATGAAAGAAAGAGGAACGTCAAGCTCTCTTTCTATAGCATGGCATTAAAATTGTAACGAGGCGCATCGGGATTATTTCCCTCCGGTTCGTTTCGAAACGCAAGATGTGAACGAAGAGGTGAGAAACGGAAAAGAAAAACTGGATCAAGAAAAATGAAAACCTGAATAAATTAGCTGTTCTTCAAGTGTTAAGCTCAAGCGAATGGAGAACAAACCGAATGCGACGAGAAGAAGAGAAATGAACTTGTAAAAGCGATTGATTTTGTCAGGACCTCACTTGATGCTTCATTAGACAAAAACGACTCTCACAGCGATAGCTCGAAGCTCCAATTTAAATATTTGTATCTCTAGCTAACTGTAAAAAAGTGATTTCAATGTTACGTAAAGTGATCTCTGGATATCTTTACGCGCGCGCGCGACTCTGTTATACTTTTTGAATAAACGACTTCAATGCCCGGAGCTCAATTGAGACTTGATTACATTCCATTTTCAGCAACGGTGAGGAAAGAAATGACAACAGAGAATTGAAGTCTCTCTCTCAGCTAAATTCGTCAGCAAAATCTGTTTTTTTATCACTTTCCATGTCTATGAAAACGCGATGTAATTGCAGAGGATAATAAATGGGTATCGTCACTCTTGAGGTCGTTTGACAGTGCTGCCGTGAAACCAGGTCATCATCCACATGCGCGTAACTTAAAACTATCGCCTCGGATACACTTTTTTATGACAACTAATTTTTTCAATTATATCATCATTTGCTCTGCGAGTAGAAAATTGAAATAAGCTCTGAATTTTTTTTCGCTGTCGAGCTTAGCCGAGGGAATTTATTGTCGCTTAACGACGCATCGAATGTCATCAGTTAATGTTTAATGTATGACGTGATGTCCAGTTAACGAGTCATCAATAAATTCTTGAATAAATTGAAAGTTGAAATTAAAAGTGTATCACTTTAATGGATAGCGAGCGTCTCCTCTACATCGGACGCTGTCGTTGTTGATTTTTTCGTGTAATTCAACGGATACAACGAAAATCATTAAAAGTAATTCCTTTCTTCTCGATCGCCTCTTTTGCATTTACAACATTTCATTTCTTCTCGCCTTGATTTGGGAATATGAAAGAAGTGACGGGAAGGAAACTTCAAGAGATTTGATTTAACATTTACGACAAAACTTACGGATCATCCCGAAAGAAAGTCTTAAAAACACTTTAGAGGAACCAACGAATTAAAAATCTTTAACTCAACCGGTTGCTTACATGACGTGAAACATGCGAAGGTTAAAACAATTCTCAAATTCATTCTGGATGTGTTGAGCCACAATTAAATGCGGAAAGTGTTTCGGGGCAAAGAGAAAATCAATTAAGGCAATAAAACGCGCCGATGAAATTGAAAGTTCACACCTTCAACGCTCTAATTATTTCGTATTGCTCTTTTTGTGTCTTTACGTTTAACTTCTGATTGATTTTCTATTGGCAAAGATGAAATTTTCTCAAATCTAATGAAAAAAAAAACTTCATTTCGATTTCAAAATCTCAAGACCGCGACGACCGCAAAGAAGAAAAGTGCTCGATTGATTTCGAAACTATTGCAAGGCAACGGCAGCAGCCTCATTGAATCAGCGAAAAATTATAATTATAATGCACCGCGAGATAATTCTGAAGTACGCGGAGAGGCTGAGCCAGAGCCCGAGAGCGAGTGAGATGAACAAGCAAAGCATAATTTTTCAATAATAATTGTAGACTGTATCAGATTAGTCCGCGGATTGGCAAATGTGCAACATTTACAAAGGCAGCCCACGAGAGGAGAGCATCAGTCCAAACAGAGCAGCAGCTAATATCGCAACGCTGAAACGAGATTATAATCTCACAATAAATTTATAATTATTTCGAATTAAAGCTAATGGCTACCTAGAGGTTCTTCTTTTCATTACTCAATCGCTGAGTCGCTTGTTGTGTTAGCAATTTTATTATTGATTTCGTATTTGATTCTCTTGCTTTTGTTTATTTTTTTTTCGTCGCTGCTGCTCGTTATTCTTAAGACGGCAAAGCCATTCATCATTGGCTGTTACCAAACGGTCGACTATGCACGCTTTTGCTGTTGAATCCAAAGCCATTCCTCGTCTTCGGCTGCATTTATGACTAATGCATCAACCATTCGTTGTGCTCGCCGTTGAGATTGTGACATGGCATTAAAACATGTCTCGCTATCACAAGAGCTGCTTGCTAAAGGTCGTAAATAAGACACGGGGAGATGTCAACATGACGTGGTGAGAGAATTCGTGAAGCATTAGTCATGTGATGTGAGGGGGAAGCTCTTACGAGACTAACTCGTTCCAGTTTCCATTCTTCAGAATGTCCAAAGTCTCATCGAAAAATCAAAAACAATGGATGAGAAGTCATGTGAAGTTCAAGTAGACACACATGTTTGTTTAATGTTTGCGTGCCTCAATCATGTCATTTTCGAAATCCATTCAGCTTTATTAATTGCGCTCATTCGATTGTTGTTTATAAATTCTCATGCGAAGTTTGATTTATATGAGCAAACATTAAATGAACGAGAAGGAGAATTCTGGTAGCGGGCTTAGGAGAAGCTCTCTATGATTACAATGACGACAAACAGATAAATTTTCCCTTCGGAACGGAGTCGGTGAACAATAAATACACGACAGTTTCGCATGTCGTTAAGTCCACAGCAATAGATAAACGCTTGGTCTATCGCTTGCTCTAAAGCCATAAGTTATGGAGAAAAGTAGCGAGCACAACTAAATAATCTTTTCTTTCTTGAAAACTATGAAAAATGATCGCCCGAGTCGTAAACTTTCTACCGTTTCTTCCTCTTCTTCTCCGTCTCATCCACGGCTTCAGTCGCCACTGTATCGCATTGAATTACAAGCTCTTCTTAACGTGTCAAAAACATATTTTGGAAATATTTTCGTGTTGTTAAATATTTAAGGTGCACGGCTGACAATGTAAATCGGACAGCAAATAACTACATCACACTCCGAGCGCATCTTTCTTGGCGATATTTATATGATCATTATTTCTTTTTGCTTACGAGGTCACTCTTGTCATGCAACACAATGCGAACCTCGTCGGCTTTTTCCGCTTTTGAAGTCGCTCGTCTCGTTTTGGGGCCTTTCCGAATCTCATCTCGAATCTCGTGAACTGCTGCTTTGGCAGGAGCGATGAAGAAGACGAGAAAGAAAATATTTTTCGAAGCACAATAAAAAAAAGGTGGATGATGTCTTTTGATGCTTTAACTCATCCATCATTATTGCAAAGCTATTTTACTTTGAACGAGAAATCATTTCGAATCTCACGTTGTAAAGAAAAGTTTAATTTATGGTCAAAATATTCTTCAATTCATCTTCACTTTGCGAAATATTTAATTAACACGAAACATTCTTCGAACTCGATGGGAGCAGTAGCCGAAGATGTTTTTGTCGTATAACTGGAGCTCACAAGTTGATGAACCTCGGCTCCAAAACTATCTCAAACTACCTGATAGAGATTTTAAATCTCTCATTAACGGGAAAATTGTGATTGCTAGGGCCAAAGTGCCAGAGATAGTCTCGAGGAGTCAGCAACGATCTTCATTAATAATCATTCGCCGAAAATGCTGATGAAGAAAAATGATGGTCAAGACGAATGGATGAAGCGAGCGAGAGAATGAACTGACCCCGCGTTTTGAAACTTAATACAGATCTTTCTACTGAAATGAACGGAACCGAGAGATATAAATGAAAATATTGAAAGGTAACGACATAGAAATTTGAATACACTGCCTTCTATCAGCAGTAGCAGTTTTGAAACAAATGAAATATTATTCGAAACAGAAGACGAACGAAGGAGCGCGGAGCGAAGAAGCAAAAGAGGAATTTAAAATTAAAAAGTTACGAACGTCAATCTATCTAAGAGCCGCTCCACGGTAGAAGTCGTGACAAGTTTTGAATTCCCTTGGTTCCTCTAATGACTTCATATTGATTGATTTAAACCGAAGCTTTCGAACGCAGGTTTGAATATCATTTGAGATCATCGTGAGAAGAATTCCCGTTCGCCTTCTCTGCACTTAAAGACTCTCGCAATTTGCACGAAGCAAAAGAATTATTGAGACTTGAAAATTTGTCTACAGACGAAACAATAAATCTTTGATTTTAAGGAAACAAATCGAAGCCGGAGTTTGAAGCGATCGGTTGTTTATTTCTGCTTTCAGGAAAATAAAATCTGTGTAGGCTTCGCTTCTCTCTCATCGGCGACGACGACGACGATGTACCGAGCAAATGCTTTATATGAACATGTTTCGTCTTTCTTCTTCACCTTCATTTCTTTCATTTTCTATAAAAATATTTGCTGAATCCACTTTCTCGTCCAGATATCTTGTTAATTGTAACAAAAACAAAACCTGAAACAGGAACTTTTTTTTATGCTTTAAATTAAATTCACCATTAAACGAACAAAAATAAAGGCGAGTGAGAGACTTTTACTGATTAACAAGAAGAAGACGACGACGGTGCAATTAAAGTTACTGCGAAATGGATCAATTTGCGTCGTTCGGAGAGAGACTTGATGATTCACAATACATATCTTTAGAAGTAGCCGGGGCGCACCTCTCGCCAGAGACGTCGTTGCTTTATGAGTCCAAGGACTTTATGGTCTGCTTCTAATTTACATTCATTCACACGACAGATAAAGCGAGGCGACTGATGTATACAGCAGCGAGATTTAAGTAGAAGGAAAATGTGCACAAAGAGATGTAATGCGATTTACGTAATGCTCGACGCACTGTGACGATGACGTTAATGATAAGCTTTCAAAATAGACGAGGCGAGTAGAATCAAGGTGATTGTGTAAAGACAACTGACGTGGTGTTGGGGCAGCATTGTAATTAGCTGTAAATGTATAACACTTCCAATTATTCTCGTTATTATTTCCATCTACTTACTCGTCATACGACACACAAACCCGTCGCAATGTGCATTAACCACTTTGCAATCATCTGCGAGAGTTGAAATGAATTAATCTCCTTGGATTTTACTTTTTGTCGATTTATTACGCTAAGCTCGTCGATATCGGCATCAAGTCTGCGATAATCAATGACAATTATGACAGATTGAGCTGCAGCTTGGAATAGTTAAATATTTAGATTCAAACCGTCAATCGGCAGCCTGCATAAATGCGATTAGCTCGAAAGGTTTTTCATTAAGCGCAGCCTGGGGTGAGTGAGATGGAGAGCGAGCGAGTGAAAGATACGTAGGCGCTTAATTTAGACATGGAGAATTTCAATTAATAGTCGGAGTCACTTAAACGAAATTAAAGCGAGTGAAGCAACGTAGGAAAGAAATAAACTCTCGCGTTAATGATGATTTATTATTTGCGAACGGAAAAACCGGTACGCGTTGCATCCACTAAAATAGTCAGATGGGAAACTTTTCTTCACTTCATCTCTCAACGAGAGGATGACCAGATGAAGGTGATTGAATGAAATCTTCATCTGACACTTGAACGCTCACGTTATCTGGTCACCCAACGAATGCTCCGTTTTCAAACACATATTTTTTTTTCGATCCGTTGATTGGGAAAAATCCAAACGTGCACATAATTTTCATCCAATTACTGGGAACGCAGAGATCGTCTAATGAATCACATCGCGAATCCGCGCGCTAATGATAAACTATACAATATAACACGATATGGTCATCGGCGGCTTTTTGCCAAACAGAAAACTGCATGTTTCGTGCTTTTTTTTTCGTTGCATCACGACCATAAACTGCAATCGGTCGATAACGCATTCGACGGCTTTTCATGATCTACGCAGTTCAAGGCATGCAGAGTTATGAATCATGTTTGCCTTTTGATAAATCATCAAAAAAAAAGAAAGAAACGAGACAAAGAGAATTGCGCGATTAATCATTTGATTCCATAAATCAAAGGAATGATGTTAAAAGTCCGTTCGCTTGTAAAACATAAATGTTTATGAAAGAAGAGAAATATAAATGTGACCACAGGCTAGAGGGAATAGTTTTACAATGTTTAGTCATATACGCACACGATACACATCAAACATAGCTTGTGTGGGATTTGCTTTTGCATTGCCGTGGTGATAAAGAATAATTAGTTTTGTCAGAGAGCGATTACGAGCTTTAGTGCGTGAATGACTTCGAATTATTTCACAACTTTTTATCGTCGAAAAGTTTCACCAAATCATTTTATAAAATCCTCTTTCACGCATGATTATTCCATTGTTGATTTGTAATGATGTAATCATAGCTAACACCAAAGCGCATGCTCATTGAAATTGGATCAGAAAAGCTTCTCTTGCTTGCTGCCTTTTCATTAGAAGAATTGATGATGATTCACGTCTTTTTTCTCTCGTGGATAATTCGGAGATTATTGCTCTTCAATCATCTCTCCTCCTATTATTCCATTATTGGCCATTATATTTGAGCCGTGCATGCCCCAGACACATCTTTCCTATTCAATGAAGTGCCCACTTGAAAAACTATCATGCTAAATTAATCATCTACTTGAGAAGAAATGAACACACAAAAATATAAAATATTATAATTGATCATCAATTTCATAGCTGAGTCGAAATAGTTCAGGGTTACGGTGAGATGTCAAGTGAGATTAATGTTATTGTTCATTGCGCGCGCGAATACATCACGTCGAACTCTTCTTCTCTCGCTCTATCCTCTCGTCTTTCTTTTCGGGGCCGAAGGGTGAAGCCATCGAGAGTGAGAGAGGTCGTAAATAGGTTACCAACAATTATCTGGTTATATAATCAGTTTGTGGAAATCTTAAGCTCGCTTGCTTACTCCACGATCTGCTCGAGTTGTAATGCTGGCTTGGCGCGCGCGACTGCCGAACCCAAGATAGCGCACAAGACTTTGAATCTATCAACAATATAAAAAGAGAGCGAGAGGCACTCAAATAAGCATACGTAGCAAGCACGTTAACTTTACAAAGAAGCCAACGATGAAATTACTAAATTAATAACAATAACAGTTTGAGAATCACTTCGTCTTCTTCTTCTTTTCCTCTTTTATTCAATTTGAATAAGACGAGTCGAATGGTCGCGCAGAAAGCTCAACTAGAAAATTCATGCAATCTGAGAAGAAATACCGAAATCACATAATGACTACTTCACAAGAATAATAAATTATTAGAAAAAGGTGAACGCAAACAAGCTTCAAGTCATCGAAATAAATACTTTAAATTTTCGTGATTTTTTATTGTTTAAAAATGATGACGAGCGAGGGCATGATCGAGAGATGCTTACTGAAGGAGCGAGTCTATGTGAAGCAACAGAAGTTAATGGTATAGGCAGTGATGACTTATTGAAAACAATTTACCATTAAAACAGAAGGTTTAGAAGCGAGAGGGAGAGAGAAAACTATTAAAATAAAGTAGTTCAACGTAATTATCTTTGCCAGTGATAAATAAATTTATTAGAAGTAATTTGAAGTCGTCGAAACGATTGAAGGCAAAGCTTTGATGTAATCATAAGATTCTTAGTGGAATCGTGAATTGCAATTCAGGTTTTTGCGTGAGGACATCATTCACGTAGTCATCCCATTTCACGAGAAACTCTTTCTTGGATCTCGATCATAATTTATGATTTCAGTCTAGCTTGCTCCGCTCGAATTTGTCACAAAGGCATGAGCCATTAACATGCAAACTAGATTTATTATATTTCACGAAAAAAAAAGCAGCGGACTTGATATCGCTCGGTGCTTCAATGTAGGCATTTGATTTAATATAGTCTCGATGTTAAAAAAGTGATCAATCATCAGGAATCACGACTCGCTCGCTCGTTGTTTGATTTCATTGGATTTGTAAATTCAATTTTTCAAAAGCGAATAAAAGAGTCTTTCTGCTGAAACCGACCGGTACCGTTTGAGAAATGAGAGGAATCATCAATGCACGAGCGCATTAGACGTTTGCAGAAATGAGAAAAATATAGAAATAGAAGCCAAAGCGATCAATAACAATGGCAAAAGCAAGTTCATATCGCTCAGCAGCATTCTTCTTCAGTTTTCTCTTATAATTGATATTGCGGGTGGGCATTTGCTTATGCCTTCCATTTATTTTTTTTCGTTGCCGATTGCGCCCTGACTTTTATTTGATTTATCATTTGAATTAATTTTAATCACATTTCCCTCCACGAGAGCTTCGCGATAGACTCGCGTGCAAGACGAAGTCGAACGTGCAACAAAACCAAATATGCCACAGAATGTAAAGCGCAACGAAGACGACGACGAGATAAGCTATACAAGCATGTCCCCATACTCAAAGCGATGGGGAGAGAGAATTGCAGAAATTGAAGATAAAACTGAAGCGATATGCATAATGAAATGAGTAATTGCATTTATATTTAAATTATTGCTCCTCATATTTGCACATTCTGGAGATTCCGATCACCTGGGAATTTTATTTACGGTCTCGCTCGACTACTTAAGCACACATTCGTGCTTCTCTTCCGCTCATTAAACGGACTGGCATGCATAAATTAAAGTTGTTGATTTGGCGAGGATTTCTTTGCTACTGACGTTCAATTTCCTTAAAATCATTAACAGTTAGCTTCACTTGCCAGTAGCGGTCGCGACGTTTTAGAGGCGGGAAGGGAGATTGATCTGTTCAAGTTTGATTGCTTGGAATAAAACTTTAGACTTTCACAAAATCATTTGAGTTCTCTGCTCTCAATGTCGACGCTACTGCTTCATCGAAGTTTTAACAAATTATCAAACCCATCAAGCAGCCACACGAAAATTGCTTTAAGGTAGCACTGAGCTGTTGCAATGATTCTTTTTCCAATTCCAAATGCAATCGCATTCAGAGCACTGCGCTTTGATGCAATTATCTCCTGATGAATGATTGCACTGACATTTCTCTTGACTATCGACTTCAAACCTCAATCACTTATTACTCATTCGAGGTATTCAAATCAATTGGATTCATCTGCGGGGCGAGAGGAGCAAATAAAACGAGCCATAAGAGCCATTCACGTTGGATCAATTTTAACAGGTTAATTCGCCTTTCGTTCATTTGTTTCTTCATTCTCCCGAAGCCAGCGGAGAAATAGAAACATACATACACTTTACTTTATGTTTCTAAATCGATTCGAACAATCGAAAATGCGGAGATGAGATGAGATAGATAGTAGCTGTTGTAATTGATGGGATGTTTGAAATGATTTTGATGTTTGTACGGCGCAAAAAGTACAAAAAGCCGAAGCGCAAGAGCAGGTTCAAAAGGAAAGCAAGTTTAACAAGGGAACGAATAGAAGTTATTGCTTTTTTTTAAAGGTTTATTTTAAAGCTTCTGGAGCACTGCTTGACCTAACTGACGTATTGACTTCATCTTAGTGATTGAGAAGAGGCTTTCATTTCGTTATCGGTCTCTTTACTTTCTTCCCCCTCACGTCTTCTCGTGAAATGGTAAAATTTAAATCATCTTAACATTTTTATTCCACCGCTCTTCATTCGCTGCCTCTTTTTTTCGCCTTCTTGTCCGTGAATGTAATTTTTAATGATAAATACCTAACTGTAAAACGATGATAATCTGACATCATCTATATTGCTTGCCTAGTGTTTTAATAAAAAAGAGCAAAACAAAAAATTGTTATTATTGTAATGTTCTAAGGAGAACGAAGCAAAAGCACAAAATCCAATATAAATAATAACATAAATATTTTAATAATAATAATTTTCCAAGTCGACGAGAGATGATCTGTGAGATGGAAGACTAGAAGAGGCAAGGGACTGGAAGAGTTTATGAATAATGTGACAATCTCTTGAAGTTTAAGAATTCAATCAATTTTGAGGCTTAATCGGATTAAAAGTTTGTTTCAAGTTTAGACGAATCTTAAATTTTTAAATCAGTTCACCAGAGACTGAACTCACGATGATTCCCTCGCAAACGTCTGAAGGGATTAGAAGAAGAGACGACCTCACTTTAGGTGCACAACATGCTCATTGTTGGCGAGATTAAAAATAATATGATAATGAAGCAAATGAGATGAAAAAATCATTTATTTCAATTATTCGTAACACGAAAAAAATAAAAATTGACTTCTCAGACACACGAGGCCTGCTTAGGCAGGCAGCAAGAGATCTTAACATAACTTTTTGCCGCTGCTCAAGCTCGTAAGAGATTTTTTATGCTTCATTTTAAATTACATACATTTATTTTTATTTACTTTCCAACCTACAGATCTATTGCAAACTCGTCAGCTTCAGTGTCGAGTTCGTTGCAAATTCAAAAGTTTGAGTGTTGTGTTCACAACTTTTTTTTGTTTTCTCTTTATTTTTGACACACAATTTCGAGTTTCAACAGTGAATGAAATATTTATCGCGTAGTCGAAATACTTTAGAGTAGAGCAATAAAAAATGACATTTCAATTGAGCTCGACGCTGATTCGAGACTTTCTTCACATATCCGCATGAGTAGCGACAAGTGGAGAATTGATTTAGCGCGAAAGCCATGCAAATCTATCTCTCACTTTCCTGCACCACAAAAGTTTTTCTTTCTGTAGCCAAATCACAAAATTTCATCTTGTTTTTTATTGCTTGCCACTTGCCAATAAAGGCGACGTTGCGCTTGTGTCTCCGCTCCATTTTAATGCCAATCTTCTCGTGCGCGGCTTTACCTAAAGCTTTAACTTAATTTGTAACAGTTCTCTACTTAAGCCCATTTCCGGAAGTCGACGATCTCGTGGGTTAATTGCACAACTCGATAGCTAATCATGACCGAATTACGAATAATACTGCGATCATCTTTGGTCTTCTGATTACACCACAAGTTTCATGTCTACCTTCATTACACGCTTGCGCAAATAGCATCGCAGGTTTAATCTTGTCGATGCCGTTGCATTTTTTTTTTCTTTAATTAAGCAGAATGCACATGTGAATACAATAGCAATGGCTTCAAACGACCAACAAAATTAGATCATTTCTTCTCGGTTTCTTCGTTCTCTCTCCAATTTGCGATAACTTCTTCGGCGGTAAGCGCATTTTCATTGCCATTCATTGAATTCCTTCTTTCTTAATGATAACACGATGTGCAATTGAAAAAAAAACCTGGAGAACGGCGAGCATAATCTGAGGAGGAAAAGGTCTCCAAAACGTGCAATAATTTTATTGTTTGTAACCTGAAGGCAGAGCTGGAAGAGAACTTTCATGATTAAGCCTCAGAGCTAGCTCATCCTCATTCCAGGAATCTCTGGAACTTTAAAGACGAGAGAATTGTAGCAGAAGAAAATTCCACTTCTCGCTTTGTCTACTTCCTTCTCCCATTAGCATCAATGAATGAGATGAGCTTGAATCGAAAACAAAAAGAAATTCTTTCGATCAAAAGAGCAAAGAATTCAATTTTGCAACTTTTTATTATTTGTTGGTAAATAACTTTGTGTTGTTCTCGATATTTTTTCAATATTTGCGGACGGCAAGAAACAATAAAATTGGAAATATGTTTAAGTTTTTTTTCTTTATTATTGAAAAACTAATCTTTGTATATTTTATAACATGTAAGGTATGAAATGAATAAAAAAAAATAGAAATCGAAAAAAAAAACGAGCACGAAACATCATATTGGAATTTTAAAGTCCACGATGATCTCAATACTATGATAACGAAACTATAGCTCATGGCACGGAGCGCTCTTGCTGACTTTAGTTGCTGCTTCTGCTTCTTAGCGCTTCGCCTGCTCGCCTTCCTTCATCTCTCTCTCTACAATGAAGCAACAAATTAGACTTCAACTGTGTATAATTAGGGCACGTGTATCACTTGAATATAAAAATTTATTGGCAAAGGAGAAGAAGAAGAAGCTAAATCCGAAATAGCTGAAGACGAAGCATGTCGAGAGGTGGAGAAACAAATAAGCAAAGACTACGAGGTTCTCCTTTCCGTGAATGAAAATTTATGCAAATCAAAGCGGAAAGAATTCTTTATGCTAAGGAGGAGGAGGAGGATGGAATGCAAATAAATCGCGAGAGCTGTTTAAATATTTATAGAATGCACATTCAATAATGTCATGTTAACAAAACCGCGACAAAATCAAATTACGCTCTAAGAATGAAAGATCTGAGATTGCGAATGGAAGTGAGGAGAAAAGCGCAGTTCACTTCAAGAGTCACTCTCGAGTCAAATTCCAATCATCAAGACAATATGTTTTAATTAAGTTTGACAGAGAACAAACTGCTTCTCGTTTCGTCTACTCGAATTGAAGTCTTTCGTTCGTCGAGTCGATAACTCATTTGAAATGGAAGCGCGTAATTACTAACTTCACCTCTCACAACTAAATTGCATTGTTGATAGACAAACGAAGCTTCTTCCCTTCCTGTGATTTTCCGCTTTGGCGTTTGCGAAATGAGCAGCCAATAGATAATAAACTTACAACAAAAAGTAATTAAAAAACTTTCTTATTGAGAGTTGTTTTTCAACTTACTCTCTGCCCATTTCGCGAGCTATGAAGCTTTGAATGAGATGAAATTGTAGATGATTTTGTTGTTTTTCTTTCTTTCCTTCTACAAGACGAGATCGTCGAGCATGTTTTCTTGTTTAATTCATGGTGTGCTCGAGAAAAAATGAAGCACAAGTCATACGAGAACATCAGAGATCAATAGTGTGGTGATTAGACGTTCTACATTGAACTATTTTTCTTCTTCTCTAACTCGATCGCGAGAGGCGAAGCGAGTCAAATGCCGTTGACCAAGACTTAAATTGCGGCGTTTTTAATTTCCTTGCACGACGCTTTGCAAATAGCAAATCGCTCGTTGTAGGTTTAAGAGAAATTTATGCAAAAAAAAAATATTCAAAGCTTCGATGAGGTGATGAAGTTTAAGATTCTCTCGATGGGGACTGTAAATAAGTTTCGTTAATCGTTTCTCACTCACTCACGGAGAACACTCATCTCATCGTAATATCCGTACAGTTCAATCGTTTGTCGTCCAAAGAAATGTCCAAGATCAAATAAAAAGCCACAAAACATTGTAGTCGAGGATGAAATAGAGTGGAAATAATAAAGCAATTTCAAAGGCGAAGAAAAATAAATAAGAAGCTTTGCGGAGAGGAAGGCAAAGAAAAGCTGGCATCGGCTGTTGTTGTTGTTGTTTCTTCCGCCCACGTGCCATCAGCATCATCTCAACATAATATTTTCTTTTTCCTCTGCTCCACGACTTCTCTTTCTTTTATTCATCGCTTTTCTTCGTCGAGGTTTCTTTCATTCCCTCTCGCTCGCCTAAGCTAATAAATTAATCGTAATGCTCATTTCGTTGTTTGTTGAATTTGTGCTCTTATTTTTGTTTGAATTGAAAATAATTCACTCAATTCGTTTTAATTTTTCAACGCTTCTCTTCACCGTGAGCTTTAATTTCCATCTCACCGTCGATTCTAAGAATGGAATTTCAAATGGTTTTTAATTAAAACGACATACCGAATCCCGTTGACTATCGCGCGCGGCCAGAAAACAGAAAAGGCTTCGGAAAAATTGTGACAGTAAATTAAGAGCGCCTTCGGTCGAGAAGTAAAGGCAAGAAAGAACATTTGCCGCGCGAGCGCAATCGAGAAACATAAAAATTATGGCCAGACCAGCACATCATTGTTGAAGAATCACGACACGGCACAGAATAGACGCGGCGCATGAATTTATTTATTGGCTCTCAAAGACATTCAACTATCGAACCTGAGCAAGCTCTCGTTAGTTTAATTGCCTCCGATGTTCGCTGAAAACTTGGAATTTATTTCGATTTCGAGCGTCGTGCTAATTTCGCGTCTGCCACGGCCGGCGAAACAGGAGAAATATGCGATTAAGTGAGTGAGCCTCTGTGCGCGCGTCTCTCTTCAGCAGCAGCTGCATTTCAATAAAGCGAATTAGTAATATAAGTCATCATTTGTCATATTTTAATGTGCTACGAGTGCAAACTCTCTCGAACGCCAGCCAATTAATAAGAGTGCTCGAACATAAATTATAATTTCCTTGACTCTTCTCATTCACATCTCCACATTCCCTCAACCGTTTGTTTGATGAAGAGCTGCAACGAAAACCTCGAGGAGAAGCGTGCAAAGCGGAGGAGTTTAATTGCTCTTACAGAGTGTCAAGTTTATTTATTCGCAAATACGCTTCGAAACATATTTCGTGTTTTTCTCGCTTCGCGCATCTCACAAATGCCTAACAAATCAACATTTTGCTTTACATTTATCTCTCGCAACTCCCTCCAGGTCTGTCAGTGTGATCTCAAAAGCTGACGAAGTGAAATGATTTCACGATGCTCTAGAATTTATTTGCGTTGAGTGTGCGCACATGTCTCAATGAAATTTAATGGCGAGGCTTGATTTGCATATCAGGAAGACAATTGCGACCTTCTTCACTCATAGCCTCACACGCAAAACCTACAATCAATCTCAATTTCAAATTATCCTTGATTGAACATAACAAATTATAATTTTCTTGGCTTCACAATAAAGATGGCAATGATCGAAGAATTCAATTCAATTGCCATGCCTCTCGATTGTTGAGTTTCAATCTCCGACTCATTAACTATTCAAAATACTTTAAAGTACATTCGATCGGAAACCATCAGTTCAACTGGTTCAGTTGCGAATGTTTTCTCTTCGACGTTTAAGAGCACTTCGTGATTGAAGAAGTTCGCTTCTTGTCGGTCGATTTTCTTTCATTATTTTGTGATTTTGAAACACATTTTTTGCTTGCTTGCTCGCTTGATATTTATTTTGCCAATAATTTTTTATTGAAATGATTATTTTGAAGATATTTTATTTTCTCTGGCAATGCGAGTGCTCTATGCTTCGATTTGATTACGGCAAGCGCGCGCGCGCTCGAGAGAGAAGGAAGGTACGAGCATTGCTTGACTTTATGACAGATAAACTGCTTATAGACATTACTGTAACAATATTTTGCGTCTATGAACTGCTCATTGTTCGCTAGAGACGCTTTTAAAGTGACGTGTGGCGGTTAGTGTGGGGAGGGAATCGCAATGAATCGACTCGGCTTGTGTTTGGGCCTTTCACAAATACTTTTCATTCACCAGAGAAGGTTCAAGATGGGCGATACAGCCATTTAGTCGAGGCTTGGAATGAATGGTGACCATCGCAACATTAGTCAATAGAGACGATTTCGAAAAAAACGACAAAGACGATGTGTAATGTTCAGGGATTGGGACGGGCGAAGGTTTAGGTGACTGATTGACGGTTATTACTTGTAGTTCTGCAATTAGCAACTAAGAAGCTTAAGCTGTCATTAAGTCAAATTATTAAAAGAGAAATCAAGTTTTCAATAGTTTTGATATTAAATCAACTTTCATCCTTGATGTCATTTAAGATTAAGTGGTCAAAGGAAAATCATTCTGATAGGCAAGAAACTCGTGAACTACCTTAAGTTGATCAACTTGTGCTAGTGCGTTCCGAGCCCTGACAACGCCTTATTATTTATATGGACTCGCTTCATATATTTTTGTTGTTGTAATTTATGAGATTCGTATCAAAGCTCAAAGGAGAAGAAAAAGCGAAAACTATGTGGTTTTTATTGTGAGCGAAATAAAGATCGATTCAGACTGAGAGATATTTAATGTGTTTGGTGAAATAGACGTCGATTTAATGCATAAATACCAGTCTCGCTCTCTGCCTCGCCAGTACACATTTTTGAAATATTTTCACAATAGCCGCGCAAGATGTGTTCATGATACATTTTTTCTAATAAATTAAATCTTTTGCCAGCGTGCTCTATTGAATGTGAAATTAATGATTCTTCTTTTTTTTCTGTTGATTTGCAGATGCCCGAACATCGTCAGCCGAGCCCTAATTAGGAAATAAATTTATGAAGTTTGTGAATCGTCGATCACAAAGCTCCGTCAGCGAATAAGAAAAAGAATGCGAGAGAAAGATCATTCGCCGAGAAAAATGCTTCCAAGTCCAAAACAAGGAGCGATCTACCCGCTGGGATTGCCATTAGCTGGTCTCCAGTTGCCCTTTGACCTTCTGACTTCAATCAGTCGCTCGTCGTCGTCAGCCTCGTCGACTGCCTCATCATCATCGTCATCACAAAAGCAGCAGCAATCAGACCAACCGTTAGACTTACGTGTCGAACACAAGAAGTCATCGAACGACAACGAAAGCGAGCAACACATAGAGGATGAGAATAGTAACTCAATTATCGCCAACAACAACTACTTGAAAAGTGATAGCAATCATGAGAAATCGCCGAGTCCCGTAGATTTAAATAACAAAAACTTTAATCAAAATGCAAAGCGCTTGCTCAGCAATCAGCTCAATGGCTTAAATGGACTGAAACTCGACGCGCAACATGCGCAGCGATTATCAAACAGCCAACATCTCTTTCAACCGCATCCCTCGTTGCATCCGCTGATGTTACAAGCGATAGCGAAAGGCGTTCGTCTTCCGATGCCGTTCAACTCGCACTTTCCACTGCTACAGCATCCGTCATCATTTGACATTCAGAGGTTAAAAGACCAAGACCTTCTTTCTAACGTTCCTCAAATGCTTAGTAATCAGCATCGGACGAGTCACCAACAACACAACAATAACAGTGCGAAGCAGGTTAACCACAATTTATCTTCCAACTCTGCCTTGACTAACAAGAACAAGGATCGTTATGCATGCAAATTTTGCGGTAAAGTCTTCCCTCGATCAGCGAATCTGACTCGACATCTTCGAACTCACACTGGCGAACAGCCTTACAGTTGTAAATACTGCGAGCGATCATTCAGTATCTCGAGTAACTTGCAACGTCACGTACGAAATATTCACAACAAGGAGCGACCGTTTAAATGTGCGCTATGTGAGCGATGCTTCGGTCAACAAACAAATCTAGACCGACATTTGAAGAAACATGAAGCTGATGCGATTGGTCTCGGGTTGGGGATCGATGAGAGACTCAAGAACATACGAAGGAACTCGAGAGGTATTCCCGAAGATTCTTACTTCGAGGAGATTAGACAATTTATGGGAAAGGTCACACAATTGCCATTACATTTAAGACACATGAAATCTGAAACTCAAACCAACTCGTCATCACGTAGCTCATCGCCGAGCGACTTGAATGACAACAACAATGATATTAAATACAATTTAATGGACGTAGATGACAGCGTCGAGCAGCAGAAAAGGGCGAGTAATGATGACAATAATAACAACACAAATGTCACAACTTGACCACATCGCCGACGGCGATTGACATTGTCTTGTGCTGTTGGCAGAGAGAACGAGGAGCAGAAGGCTGAACAGATTGTTGAGGAGACAATTGCTTTCTAAAGAATCTTTCTAAGCTGAACAGCCTTGGATTTCGCTCGAGTATGGCACAAGACACGGAGTGGAAAAAAATCTCCTAGCGCGATGATATCGCAATTTATTAAGTTACACAAAAAAGCGGAGCGAAGAAATGAAACTTAATGACGTACAATTGCTGTAATGTTACTTTTAATACCTAGAATTAATATCAAATTGAATTACATTACTTTTTAAATGAAATCTGTTAACCATTCAATTAAATCTAACTTTATTTTGCTTAGAGAAGCAAATCTTCTTCTTACGCCCTCTCGTTATTTCATAATTTTTTTGTTTTTATTTTATTTTGCTTTTTTGTTCTCGCGTAAGATGATGAAAGTTTGATTCAATGCCATAGTGAATTAAAAAAATGGAAAAACAAAGTTTTGTTTTTAAAGAGTTAATGATATAAGAAATGAGTTGTCGAGGAGAATTTTAGTTTTCGATGTCAAATGAAATTAGTTTTCTACATTCTTTTAGTTTTCTACATCGCAGATTTCTTTGATTTTTTTCCTTAACTTTCGTGTGATACCAAAGAAGTTGGAAAGTTGAAATGTTTGAATTCATTGCGAATGTGGCTACAAATTTAGATTTGATAAATGACAACCTAGTGATGCTATTTCATAAAGTTAAAGCGATTTAAATCCGTTAAGTTTTACTCCACTTTTTCTCTCCTTTGCTTTTTCATTAGCACAAAGTTTTATTTTATTTTTCGATTATTTTACTTAAGTCGATCATTTCTCGCCGCATGTTTTAAAACAAAATAAGTTACCACCACATCCTTAGTTTTAGTTAGATGCTTTCCAATGTAAAAATCAATCATTGAGTGAAACTCATTAAAAGTTAATTGCGTGTAAATTTCGAAGGAAGGCAGCCTTCGATAAGAGCGAATAGCAAAACATAGAAGAAAGATTTATTTAGAGAAAATTTTATCTAATTTTTGTTGAAGCGAAATAAAGTGAAAAATCAATTTCAAATGATGTTTTTTTGATTGCACAGAAAACCTTCTACCTCGTCATGAGGGGCATGAGCTTGAAGGTTTCTCTTTTGCTTTAAAAGTATTTCACAGCTGGATTCATCTTCAACCAAGATCGCTCTTTTTTACAGATTAAGGAGTCAATTTTCCCCACGAAGATTGCGACGATAGATTGATAAAAGTGAAAATTACTTCGCCACTCTCTTCTCAGCAAGCCAAAGCCCATCGCGGTCGATAATTTGACCGCGTCTTGCATTACATGCAACCACCTGTAAAAATCTAATCATCGACTCGATTTTCTAACACAAGAAGTGTAGCAAGCGCAAAAAAAGGCATTTTGAAACTTTCACAATCATTTTTTCTTTTGCTCTTTATTATAAAATACATAGCTTGGGCTTCGGAAAAGTA
The DNA here is from genome assembly GCA_033063855.1 of Smittia aterrima. NCBI lineage: Eukaryota > Metazoa > Arthropoda > Insecta > Diptera > Chironomidae > Smittia > Smittia aterrima. The sequence continues at coordinate 6,192,935 of CP093831.1, forward strand.
AAACACAAAAAAATACATCGCGCAGTACACGAAGACGAAGGAAAGAGTCATGAAATTCCGCAGAATTGTCTCAATCTTACTTTTTCAATTATGTAGTTTTTATCACAGTTTTTTTTCGTAGCATTTACCGCAAAAACAAAATTAATGAAAAAATATCCATCGACGAGGTAGAAGGAAAAAACGATGCGGAATTCAATCAATGCCACTCGACTGGAAAGAGAATCCACTTCTGGTATTTGTTGTTTTCACTGCAGTCGACCAATGTGACTTTGTAGCTTTCATTTTCCAGCGGAATGTCAGAGCCCTGTAAACACATCCCGGTGTTGGCTTGAAGAAGCTGAAGGGTCTGCGGGGAAAAAGTGACAGAATAAATGCATGAAAGGCGGTTTGATTGTTTTAAAATGAAGTTGTCTTAAAAAGACAGTCGATTATACTTACGTTTGTGTTGTAAACGAAATACTGAGTAGTTTTGGTCGAGCAACTGACCATCTTAGCGAAATGAATCTCGTCCTTTCCCTTTTCGCTTGAGTATTCAGAGGTTTGTAGCTTAAATGAGTCGAGACAGAGATTCTCGTTTGTCATAATTTTACCATCCATTGTGATGATAAACATTTCATCTAACGCGTCGTAGAGCTTCGAACATTTTCGAAGGTAAGTTTGGCCATAAGGAGAGGCGGTGCTCGTCGTCCTCGGTTTCTGCAGACAAAAATATTCACTCGTGCTGTGTGCGAAGAGTTGGCTGAACGTATCGATTCGTTTGTTAAAATATTTAATCAATTTATTCCACCGTTCGTCAATGCTTTGCTCTTGAAAATGAATCACTCGACTAAACTCCTGAATCACGTCGTAATATTTCCGATACTCAGTTCCAACTTTTTGTTGATTTACCATTTGAATTCGACCAAAGAATCGATTCTTGGCTGGGAAGAAGTTTTCTCTCCAAACATGTTGAAGATACCAAGTGAACGGTTTGCATTGAAGACTGTTGCGTAAGTTTATTCGATCAGATGTGTTCAGTGTTGGTCTCATGTCGTTTGCATTATGATTGAATTTGTAATAGAATTCTTTCCATTGATCCATCCAAACATCAGCAGTCCTCGCAAGATTACGATTTAGGATTTCATTCACGCCGCCAGGGAATGTGTATGGAGAACTTTTTCGGAAGAGATGACCAACATGACTGCACGGGGATATTTCAATCTGTGCGCCGCATTGCCAAAGACGAAGACTCTGTGAATGGCAAAACAGTATAACTTTTTAATTATCGAAGGAAGTTTCACTTCTTACTCACCATTTCAATGTTGTCTCCTCCCCAGATTTTCATTTCCTTGTCGTAGCTTCCAATTTCAAAGAAAAAGTCTCGGGAAATTGAGAAGAGCCCACCAGCCATTGCTGGAGTTTTAAAAGGAGCGCTAATATCTTTTTTACGACGTTTAAGTTCTTCTTCACCGAGCATGAACCAGCGGAAATGAAGTTCCCAATTAAAAGCTCCCCAATGGAAATCGAAGCTCTTGATGTAGCTGAAATTGTCGTCGGAAATGATGTCAATAACTGGACAGATCGCGACTTTAGGATTCTCTTTAACTCGTTTGAGAAGAGGTTCGAGCCAGCCAATTGTGCATTCACAGTGGGCGTCGAGGAATGTGAGAACATCACCAGTTGCTTCTTTGGCACCAAGAAGTCTTGCAGTCACTAAACCTTCTCTTGACTTAAGTCGAAAGATTTTCGTTGTGACAGGAAGTTGTTTGACGTAATCTTCAAGCTGATCCTTGAGAAAATTTCTGTTGCTCGCATCGTCAATCAAGAGAATCTCTTTTAAATAAGCTCTAGGAGATCGTGTGATAACCGACCAGATTGTTCGTAGTAATACTGACCAAGCTTCGTTATGAAAGACGATGATTATGGAAGTTTTCGGAAGATCTGAGTTATAAGTTTTTGTTCGGCAGCTGAAAATTAAATTTCCATCAATTCTGAGTTTTTAAAAGATTATTCAAATCTTACACATTATTGCGAACATCCTGAAGAGTTCTATTGACGGACATTCTATCACTTGCAAGAAGGTTGAACCTGTTGATTTGAAACAGCTGTTGCATCAACAAGAGATCTTTGGATGGAATTACGACAGGAGATCCATCGTCGCCTTCACCAGATACCGGATCGTAATTATTTGTATTCATAAAGGCTTCCGAGAGATTAACACTAATTCCAGGTCCCATGTAGTGTCCAATGATCTGAGGAATTCTTCCTTTATGTCGCAATCGCTGATATTTTCCATTTTCTTGAATTTCAAGCAATTTGTCGAGAGTGAATTTGGAGAGGTAAAATATGATGAAGCAGCTCAATAATGAGATTGCCGCCAGCATGAAATAAAACTTTCTGAAGCGACATTTTACGAGATTCTTCATGATTGATGATATGATGAGCTCTTCATTTATTAAAACTGATTTTAATTCACATTATGCTGTTGGAATAATTTAGATTTGTTTTTACTAAAAATCTAGGACAAAAAAGGTTTCAATCTATTACAAATTTTAAATTCTACTCTGTAAAAGTGATCCACTAGATGGGGTAAGCCGCAAAACAATTTTAAGAAGCTTTCGATGTGGGGAGAAGTGGGGGGAATCGATTGAAGCACGAATGTCGTTGCAAGAATTTCTTTTTATTTAACAAATATTTTCTTTAGCAGAATCGACAATCTGATTGATTTTCAGTAACCAAACCTTTCGATGAAACTCCACAAAGTTCCCAGCTTTTCTCAGCAATGTTTGTAACCTCACATTCAGGATATTGAAGACGCGTTAAAACATATCCGTAAACTGAGAAAGTAATAAATGAAAATATATTCACAAAATTAAATATTCAACTCACTTCCAGGAGCATAACCGAAGAAATCACACTCGTAGCAAGATGCGACTACCCAATAATCCGAAGTAAGCCGCAAAGTCGTGAAGTTGAATGGCAACAGCACTGAAAATTGATTATGATTTGGATAAACCTTAGAGACCTTTAAAATAAATTACGATCTGTGTAAGTGAGGTCGATGAATCCTTTCTTAGTGAATTCGAAATCGCCATAAGTGTCACGTCTCTTATTGTTGCTATAGAAGTAATTTGTTTAGTAAAATAAATTCATGTTCTCTAGGTAAGATACTCACTGGTCACCGTATTCAATCTTTTTAAAACTCATCTCGTACTTTTTGTCCTTTTTCTCGAAATTCACGTAAGTGCACTTTTTCTGGAGCTGGAAGAAGTAAGGAATGCTCGATTGGAGATACCACAGACCAACAATCTTATCAGCCGTCATGACGATATTAGGATCTCGACACTTGGTGAAATCAGGACAAGTGCCGTTGATGGGATACTGAGCTGAAGTCAGCGCCACGCAGGAGATAGCAAGAATGAATGCCTTTGTAATCATCGTGGATACTTAGTGATAACTTTGAAAAATCGAAAGCTTCTTTTATACTTAGTATTCCTCCTTACTGCTTTCAATTACTGCAGCTAATAGGATAATCGTGAATAATAAAAAGTAAATAATGCGATAAGCACGGAGAGTTTAAGCTAATGAACCTTTCTTAGCAGCAGAAATTTCATGATGATAATTAAGTATTTCTCGTGATCATAAAACTTTCGGGGGATAAACTTTCGGAGGATCATGAACGAAGAGAGCTTTGGATTGGGAAAAACTTTTGAAAGCTTTCGAGAAAAATTAATCAGCTGCCAACTTCAGAGTTTTAAAAAGCTTGATAAATTACGAAAGCTTTGGCAGTTTCCTTTTGTAATATCTTTCGCGCTTTTTTTAAATTTCATTCAAAGCTTGAAAATTAAGAAAGCTCCGTGCTCAAATCAGTTTTTAAAACTAATCAATTAAAATGTTACTAAACCGTCTAAAAGAAGAGCTGAATTACGAAAGCATTCCAACGGGAAGTCAGGAGCTTGATCATGCGTTGCGAAATGGACTTCGAACTGGAGCAATTACAGAAATAACAGGAAATTCAGGAACCGGAAAAACTCAACTTTGTTTACAACTAACTATGAACACAATTCTCCCTAAACCTGTTGGCTTGATTGCTGGAGAAGTTGTTTTCATTAGCACAAGGAGAGACTTTTGTCCTCAAAGAGTTATTCAAATGATTGATCGATGCGTGGAGATTTGTGAAACAAAAGGGAAACAATTCACTAGAGAAACTGCATTGAAATCAATTCATCACAAGCTTGTATCGTCAGTTGAGGAGCTTATTAAGACTGTTTATCAGTTGAAGTCTTTTGTGAAATCGAATAAAAATGTAAGTAAAATTAAATATAAGAAACTCAATCGAATGAAATGAAATTCCAGATCCGCCTCATAGTTATCGACTCCTTTTCTGCTACACTTCGAAATCTTGATACATTAGACAGGATTCGAGTTACATATGAGCTTCTCAGCGTTCTTACGAATCTCTCAATCATCACAGAGCTTGAACGTAAGATTCAATCTGCAGTGATACTCACTAACGGCATGACAACCCAAATCAACGACACTGAACAATCCAATCAAATTCCCGAGCTAGGCGAATTCTTTCATCACCGAATTCATCAAAGAATAATATTAACAAAAGAAGATAAGCAACAAGTCCTAGCTCACGTTAAGAAGAATCTTATTAATGGTCCATCGATAATAAAACTTCAGATTACAGCGACTGGTGTCAAAAGTGTTGACGTAACTTAAATAAAATTAACCTTTTGAACACATCTCTTAAAAATTTCCTTTCACTAAAAGTTTTCTCATTAAATTTTCTTGTTTTCCTCTTGACTTCAAGAAATCGTTGCCAATGTTTTCCAGCTAAACAACTTCACGACATTATAATTGAATCCTCAAGTGAATTCTTTAACGACCTTCTTAACGACGTCTAATGCAATTTTCTGGATCGTTTCTGTTGTTTCAACGGAACGTAAAGCGAAGAAAATTGCATTAAAAATGAAAACTGTCATTAAGAGTCCTTGCTAACTCAGTTGAAAACGTTTATTACTATGGCTTATTAAGTTTAAGTCGTGAATTGAAAGATTTGAGAGCTGTGGTGTGCTGAGGTTTCGTAAAGACCGTCAACATCATGGCTGATTAAACGAGGAAAGTATGAAGAGCATTGAAAACAAACCTTGTAACTATTTTTATTGTTAAGCTCTGAGATAAGTCTTCGCCTTCATATCGACGTATTTAGCTCATTAATCACAACTGCAAGCAACCGATACACCTACAAAGCTTTCAGCATTAGACTGCAGGTCAATTGTTTGTTTACAATCGAATCGAAAGAAATTTTTTATCCTTGAACACTCCACAAATCTTCAAGATGTTTGCGTGCATTTCTCTCGGTCAAGTCATAAATCAAATTCAATAAAAATCTTTCGTCAATAAATAAGCAGAGCAGTGTAGGAATTGTTTACGTTATCGAAGATATTGTTTATATATTTTCGTCTAGTAAATGCGATGTTGCGAAGATTTCCGTGATTTTTGTTACGCGTGTTTAAGGAATTTTCGACGTTTCCAGGTAATTTCAGTTTCGTACTTTTCAGAAGACGCTGCGTTGACTTTTCTCATTTCTGGCGACGTTAATCTGCCAACATTTAAATATGAATTGTTAAACAAAACAGGTTTCAAGTATCTAGGCAATCTATCAGGGGAAACTGTCAACTCGAATAAATCTTTTGGATCCTCGAGCGATTTTGTCAGAAATTTCTACACATTTGACGTCACAAAATGAAATCAACGAAGATGCGCTCAGATTTATTTTCTCGCACGTTTGTAATTCCCATCGCTCGTCAATTTATTTGCAAACGAAGCATAAATTCATTTGACTTCTCTTCGTGATGAGATTCTTAATGTGCTCCATGCTTCGATAAAGTTATTTGCTTCTCAATCATATTACGTGGAGAAAAATCTGAAAGCTCATCATGATTCCAACCTTCACAAGGTTTTGAGTATTTAATGTCCAATAGAAGCTCATCGAAGAGCTTAAATATTCTCTCAAATGTCAATGATTCTTTTTTATTCTTCTGGAAATAAATTGATTTCATCTTCCAACAGCTAGATCGTATTTCAAGCATCATCATTTCTGATTGAGAATTGTCGACGTGATTAATGATGAGCTGTGTGTCGTATATGATTGCCTCGCTACTCTTAATACCGTCGCCTGACAAATAATCGTGAAATATTGCATCGAGTAAATTCTTTGAAAGAAGCTCCAAAGAGATTTTTTTTAACCTTTTGTGCGAGTGACAGGAAAAAACCGAAAAGAAAATAAATGGAAATGAAGGATTTCAAAGAATTTTCTTTTCATCAACGTTCTTCGCTGGTTAAGTCGAACGAAGTGCTTAAATCAATATTGAGGATAAACAGAAGACTTAGAAGAAGATTTGAGCGAGACTTACAGACTTCACGATAAATGGAAAACATTAAACTTTTCAACCTTCTCAACAACATTTTTACAACCTTCTTTAAAACAAAAGCATAAATCAAGAAATCTGATTTGTTGGCGAAGAAATTTTTCTGACGAGTCAGCACTTTCCGCCGCGCGGATCCGCTTTGTCATGTTTTATGTCTCGCCTTAAGTTGTTTATGGCTTCGGTTAAAATGATGGAAGAAAATCGAATAAATTTGTTCATTGAATTCAAATATCTTTCTTATCGAGTCTGTAGCATGTAATAGGATAAATAATAAATTTGAGGGTGGATTTGTGTTTTATTGAAACCTAATGAGATCAACTGTCTTGGATTGTGACACTGTTGACGGGAAGATAGCGAATGTTCTGAATATTTTCAAGCTCAGATGCATTTCTCGACTTCAAATATTTTGTATAATAAGCTCCATCGTTAGCTCTTCTTCCTTTTGTTTCAGAATCGATGCTCAGTTGCATTTCCGATAAGTTGTCGTCGATACAAAGTTGTTTTCTTTATCTTATCGTTTGTAAATTTTAAATGAATTCAAATTCTAAGACAATTTGTGATTCAATTCCAAGAAAAGCAATTTATAGTAGAAATTGAAACTGAGAAATCGAATTTGAGAGCTTTAAATGGAATGCAATTATAGAGAGGCAAAATAGTTTTAAAGACTTTGATTCTTATCTATCGAATTTGTATGTCATTTTATTATGAAAACTTAATTCATTTCGAGCAATAATTTCAAGTTTAAAACTCAGTCTTTCACTTTACACTCTCGCCACAAAAAATATTTCTAATTATAAATATTACAACTATTTTTGAAAGGTTCAATGGACTAGATATTATTTTTAATTAGAAAATATAATTACAGCCACGAATTTTTTTCGCTAAGAAAAGGTTCAATAACTCAAACACTTCGTGATTTTTTTTATTTACTTTTTATTTTCACGATTTTTCTTTTCGTTAAAGTAATTGAGAAGTAAGAACTTAGTATAAAAGAAGCTGTCCATCAAGTAAAGTTATCACATAATATTCGCGATGATAGGAAAAGTGTTTATTCTGGCAATTACTTGCTTGTCTTTGACTTCAGCTCAACATCCCATCAACGGTACTTGTCCTGAATTTGAAAAGTGTCGAGATCCTAACATCGTCATGACGGCTGATAAAATTGCAGGAATTTGGTATACTCAAGCGAGTATTCCATTTTTCTTCCAGAGAGATAAGAAATGCATTTACATGAACTTCGAGAAAGGCGACAAATCAAATGAAACTACTTTCAACAGAACAGAATACGACATAGCGTAAGTTTACTAGAAAATAAATAATAAAATATTTTTTAAATAAACATTGGTCTTAACTAGAACCAATGGGAAACTGGTGACTTCTGGAACCTTAACCATTGTAGGAAACGATGGAATCTTCAACGTTCGTTATACTGATCGTAAGATTCGCAGTTTCTCTTCAATTAAAAAATTAACAAAAATTAATTTCACTTTATTCCCAAAGTTCGATTACCGTTTCACTTTACGACTCTTATACTCACACCGGATTATTGGGTCTTAGTGTCTTGCTATGAATGCGATTTCTTCGATGATCCTCCGGGAGGTAAGTTTGATTAAATCTCTAAAGATCTTAATCATGAAACATAACAATTCCAGTCTACGGGTTCATCTTCACAAGAATGCAATATCCAGAATGTGGCGTGATCGATACTGCAAAGAAGAGTTGGTCAAAATGTGGACTCTCTGAGAAAGCGTTCATTACTCACGATCAACAAAATTGTCGTTTCTGTCCTCGTTGAGTGTTTACATTCAGTGCTTAAAAAGAAATAAATAAATTGATTATTATTTTTTTCAAAATGAAAGGAAATAAAGGAAAAATATCAATGAAGATAAATATATCGTAAACTAAATTCGATTGGAAACAACAGACTCATTGAGTCTCTTTACTCAAAATTAAATAGTGTCGAGCTTTTACTTTTTATTTTTATTTAACAAGGAGATGATTTACTTTTGTACTTCGACCACAATGAAAGAAATGCTAAGAAAGGTTCATAAACAAAAATATTTCGTGCTTTTCGCCTCATTTACATTTTAATAACCTTCACGATTATCCTATTAGTTGCAGTAATTAAAAAAATGAGGACGAATACTAAGTATAAAAGAAGCTTTCGATCGTCTAAAGATATCACTAAGTATCCGCGATGATTGCAAAAGCATTCATTCTTGCCATCTCTAGCTTGGCGCTGGCTTCAGCTCAGTATCCCATCAACGGCACTTGTCCTGATTTCACCAAATGTCGTGACAAAAACATTTGCTTGACGGCAGATGATATTGCAGGAATTTGGTATACTCAAGCGAGTATTCCCTTTTTCTTCCAGAGAGAGAAGAAGTGCACTTACATGAATTTCGTGAAAGGCGAGGATTCAAGTATAGCTTTTTTCAACAGAACAGAATACAACGAAGCGTAATTCATCTATAAATTAAATATTTTTCTAAATAAAATATTTTTCTTTCGTAGAACGAATTCCAAACGAGTAACTTCTGGTTCCTTCCATAGCATAGAAGAAAATGGGCACTTCAATATAAGTTACACTGACCGTAAGTCTCAGAGCTTTACCTTTTCAATCAAATTTAAACAATATTCGTTTCAATTTCAAAGTTCTATTACCGTTTCACTTCACGACTCTTATTTTTGAACCGGATTATTGGGTGATGGCGTCGTGTTATGAATGCGAATTCTTCGATGATCCTCCGGGAAGTAAGTTTGATTTATTGTTTAAAAACTTAAATATTAAATTTAAAAATTTCAGTCTATGGATTCATCTTCACAAGAATGCAAAATCCGGATTGTGGAGTAATCGAAAAAGCGATAGAGAGTTGGGAAAAATGTGGACTCTCCGGGAAATCGTTTGATACTCAAGATCAACAAAACTGTCGTTTCTGTTAAATAAAGTTTTGAGTAATCAACATCCCAATTACAAAATCATGAACAGAAATATTCAATCTTTTTTAAGCGAAGCTTCACGTCAAAAGTGAAGTAAAATTAATAAAAAGGTTAATAAGGGGAAAGGTTTGAATTTCATAACTTTTAAAATTCAATCTCCTGACCTTTCGTAAACAGCTTCAGGTTGTGCTATTTAAGATTACATTTAAAGAGTCGGACAAAAACTGTTTGCTTTAATTTAGAGTCGAGTATTTGAGTCGTGCATTTGAAAGCCTCAAAAGATTTCATTGGATTTCACAGCGCGAGAAAGTTATTGCGGAAAGTCGCCGAGTGCCGAAATTGCTTCTGACTTTACTGCTTTGGGCAATAAGGCAGCTTTACGGTAACGACAATTTTATGTCACCGTGTCCTTTTCACATTGAGTTGCACAAGGTCAGCCAACAGAAATCTTTGAAGCAAACAAATCCGTGAACATTTTCATAGAGCATCCCCGGAAAGGGAACTTGATAATAAATTTAAATCCGAAGAGCTTTAAATTATCAAAGCATTGCATTTTAAGAGCGTGCAGATGTTTGAACAGACGATGCCACTTGGATGAAACTTTTCTGTGTGGGGTAGCTCTCCAGTTATTTTTGAAGGGAAAAAACTTTAAAATAAAATATTTTCTTAAGAAAACTCGAGAAGCAAAAAGGAAGATTATCACTTCGAGGTGTCAAATTAAAAAGTTTTTCGTTTTCTCAGCTGCAAAGACTTAATCTCGTTCCACTTCATTGCTTCGCTTGCAAATTATTAAACAAAGCTTAATAAGACTTTTTCCCATCTCGACGTTCTTCGCTCACAAATCTTTGTCCATTAAAATCAATCATCGAATTATTGACGAAATTGTTTACACAACTCGTGTTTACAAGTTTTTTTTTGTGAAGTGAACGCTATTCTAGAGAAAAAATATTCTCCGACGAAGCGTTCGTATATCTCAAGCGAACATGTTTTGAAGCTTTAAATCGTGTTACACAATCAACGACAAGACTTTGCATTAGATTTTCCCCTCGAGGCAATTCCAAGAAGATGAAAATCGCTTTGGATGTGCTGTGAGCGTCAACATCTCGTTTCAAACGTGTTTCGTACCTCTGCATGTCGGAAGCTTTTAATAATTTTATTTTTTGATGTGAATTAATCTTTGAAGACTGAAATTTCGTCCAAGTGGGCGGAAAGAAAGTTTAAGGATCAACCTGTCGGAGGCGGATGAATCCTTGACGTCAGAAGACGGCCCAAGAAAATTGTCAACAAGTAAGGTTGACGCAGAAAGTTAAAATCTAAACTGAAGGATCTAGTCATACACACCAAGGAGAAAAATGGAAGAAATATATTTTAAAATCTATTCAAGAAGATCATCTTTGAGGGCTCTCGAAAAGTCGGCAGTTGAATATCCTCTTCTTCGTAAATCAAATCAATCTTGAAATCTTTTGCTGTTCTGCTGATTACCTTCAACTGTTTGAACTGTGTATTCTGACAAGGCTGTAGTGTTAGTTAACTAAGTTCTATAGAAAAATATATTTTGAAATTTTTAAGATGTTGTGTGGTAAGTTAAGTCCCAAATTGACATGAACCGTCTGACCTTCTCTTTGATTGCGAGTTTTATGTTGGATTACTTTGATACTCAGTGAACGTGGCTCATCAACGCAAAGTTTAATTCTTTTGAAGTTGTTTTCTGCGTTGGTTGTGCTTAGCGTCCGTGAAACGACTTCACTGCAATCTCTGACCTGAATTGCAAAATCTCATCTCAAATCCAACTTTGTAACGCAATATAATTTAAATTTTACAAGTGAAAGCTTATCAAAAGCGTGCAAAGTACTTAACAAGGGTTTAGATTTCCGTTCACTTCACGCACGAAACAAGAGAAATGACTTTGCTTTTGAAGTCAAAGAATTTCCTTGAAATTTTCAAGAATATGTGAACATTTTAATTGAAAGAAGAATTCTTCAAAATTGAAATTTCTTCTTTGTCATCGGCAACTCGAGGGATGAATTATTTATACTTTCAGCGCAAAATAAAATATCAAACAAGCAAATGTCAAAGATGGCTACTGATTAAATCAACTAATGAGCTGTCGCTTTTTCAGGAATCAAAATTCAATTGAGCACAAAACAAACGTGATAAGGAAAATCAATTTCTGATGGAGATGTTTCCTGGAAACGTTTTGAAATATTCACGAAAATTCTGTTTTACTTTGTTTAACTTAAACAGTTTTGAAAATGTTGAAATTGGAAAATGAATTCTAACGATAACTTCTCACGTTAAAAACCTTTCGTTTGCAAAATTATTATTTATTGCTCTTCCATATTTTGAAATTCTCTTCTCCATTCAAAGCGCGTCACATTCAGGGAATGCTTAAGAAGAAATACCGACTTAGGCGTATCTCGCAATTTCCTTTCTGGCAAATATTGAAGATTTATGTTTGAGAGAAAAGAGCCTTTTATGAATGTTTGGTGCTAGAGGCTGAGATAAGTTTCTTTTGTTTTGATTTAAAGAGCGTGAAAGGATTTCTTTTCCGTTAAGAAGTAAAAGTAAACGACACAGAAAAGTGTCAACGAGACAACCGTAAATGTTAAATGGCTGCGATGCCCCGCTGCTTATGATCATGAATTTTCCTGTTCCAAATTTATTCCAACAAATAAGAAAATTTTCATTAAAGCTTGAAGCGGATATTCCCTTCTTAATGAAGACAGAATTATTTTCATTAGTCGAATACTTTTGGTTCGATGCTCTGTCTAAATAAGATATCTACCTTCTCATGCAATAAATTGATTTTATTTCCACTCACGTTTGTGCGGTATCTCGATCGTCAGAATGAACTCAAACGGATAAGCAGAATGAACGAACGTTAACCTTTCAGTCAAAATCTATTCAGGGAAAGCTTTACATTTGAATCGCCTCATATTGAATTCCAATGCCTTTTCATTCTGTCGCTGCCATACGAAGGCGTGTGAATAATTTGTTTGCCTTCGAATCTTCTTAGAATTCATTTCGGGTGATAAGCGAAAGTTTAGCGATGACACTTGATTTCCTTTCGGTTTCACCGAATCCAGACGTGTATCGTCACCGGAATTGAAATTCAATTTTTGCCCTCATATTGACATGTTCAAGCTGTTGTCAAAACCTGTTAAATTTAGATTTTTTCTAGCGAAACCAATTTTGTTGTTACGCGTTTCGTTAACTGATTATGTGGGAGTTATCAACCTTGCATAATTCGATTTACGAGCAAAGGCAACAGTAAGATTTTGATTTTGAATTTAATAAACTCAAACAAAGGACAAAAGTTTTCTTTTTTGAATTAAAAAATTTCAGGGAACAATATTAATGAAACGAAAGATGATGATGAACCGTCTGACCGGACCTTTCATTTGGGTCGTTCGTCAAAAACATGAAGTCTAATCCTTTCCTCCTTTTATCGCTTCCCGTTCAACCCTTTTCCATGCAATTAAATGTGTGTCCGAAGAACTCCTTGTTCAACAAAATACATTTTAATTAAAAATAGGGTTTCGTGTACATTGTGAGCAGCCTTTTCGTTATGAACTCGAGAAGCGAAACAATATTTTGGAGTCGTTATCGACATCGATTGCGCGTGAAATTGACAAACTTTTCTTTATTTTAAATATTTGTTCAAAGCCTCAGAAGCTTTTCTTGATTTATTTCAAATTCAAGGTCATAAATTTAAAGACAAAAAGCTTTTCAAAGCTTCTAATTTATTACCAACCAATAACTTGTTACCCAATTTGAAGAGCGTATCTTCTCATCCTCAGAGCTTCACGTGATAAACCATTGAGCTTCCATATTAAACCGATGAGCCGTAAAATTAACAAGATTATGAGAGGCTCTTCATTCTCGGATAACCTTTGTGTTCACCTCAGATAGACGAAGCTGTGAGTTGGTCAAAGATCGTTGTAATGAAAGTTATCGGTCGACTCGGTGAACGAGGAATCTCTTGAAGTGAGAAAGTTTTCCGAGAGAATATTGAGCTCGTTTTAAGAGAGCGACGCTCACGCTCATTTTCATCTGTTGAAGAATATTTTTCTTATATTGGGAAATTTCATTCATATTTTCTTCAGTCTGCTGTTGAACGTCGTCCCTTGTTTTTGAATTCGCTGAATAACCGGAAAATACAATTTAAAATTGAAAATAAAAAAATATTTTTCTGCTCTTCGAAGAATGTAAAACATTTGAAAATAATTTGTGGAATTAATTTTTACGAGTGCACTTGAAATAAACTATAAAATCTGGAATTTCTAAACACTGCAACGAATGATTGTTTTGTGAGCTAGAGAGATCAAAGATCATCTGTCCTGCACATTTCATGTACACGCCGTTAATTTTTGGATTCAGTTACGTTTTATTTAGCTTGGCGACGACGTCGTAATTTGAGCTTCGTAAAAAAATATTTTTCCACAAAAAGTCAACACAGAATTAGATAAATGGGAAAAGAACGAGGATTCATCTCTGTTGTCCTACATTTTCAGCGGAATGTGAAAGATTGTGACAAATCACAGTGATTACAGTCAAAGGCAGTGAAAATCTTATTTTCAAGGAGACGAGAGCTCAAAAAGTTTTTTTTGTGAAGAAAAAGAAATAAAATATAAAAAGATCCTACAATAAACATTGTTCAGTGACATTAGAAGAAGAAATTCTAAAGACAAGAGACGGAAGTTGTAATCAGAAAATTTGTATCTTGTTGACTGCTCCGCCTACTTGTCCGATCGTTAAACTGGAATGTCGCAACCGACGAAAAACAACCGAAATAATTAATTAAACGACCCTTCGCTTGAATTCGAAGAAAACTCAATGGGATTATCGCCACAAATGAGAGCTTAAAGTGATCATAAAAAACATTCGCTTATTGATAAACAAAAAGAAGAAGAAGGAGGCACAATAATGGAAGCGATTCTATCGTCATTAGGAACGCCGACGACAACAGCCGAGGATTTGCTGTTTAATTCATCAACGTTAGACTTTTTGCTAAATCCTTCGGTGACAACATGTTTGGAGACAAGCCCCGATTGTATTATAGATCATTCAAAGGTCTGTGTGGGTGATCCGGAATATTGCAATCTCACAAAGTCCGAATACGAAGAACTTCTCTATGACTATATCTCGCCCACTGTGCCCGAGTGGATTCTCATTTGTTCACACATGGTTGTATTTCTAATGGGACTGGTGAGTGATTTCTAATTACTGCTGTTTCACTTAACCGGCTTTCAAGTGTCATCATCCGATTTAATTATTTCCTCTCACGAACAAGATTGATTATCAATCGGAATGTAATCAATAATTTGGGTTTTTCGCGGGATCTCGAGAGCATTTGAAAATGTTTGAAATCCAAGCTTTGGATGCCTAAATAATTAAAAAATTTAATGAATGAATTGCTCTTCTGACTACAAAACTCAGAAGCAATTAAAAGTCCCAGGTCATGATATCGAGATAGCCGATGTTCAAATTAATTTTCACACGGAACTTTAGCTTTTCCGTCAGAGAAGTTTAACATTGCACATCTCCGTGATTTTAATTGAAAACTAATGAAATTTTCCAGTTAAATGGAAAGGAAGTATAATTAACATCGTTCAAATATTAATCTCACCCTAATGCCTGAAGTTTAGAGCTCGCTGTTGACTTGAATTGGAAAAAGTTGTAATCGAAAGAACGGAAAACATTTTTCATTAAAAGTCGATGATCTTTTCGTTATTTTCCTGATGATAAAGCGAAAATATTTTACGATTTTGTTTGTTTCTCAATTTTATTGCTTTTCGATGAAGATTGAATCAACTTTCTCTTTAAGAAAATTTACTTTAAAAGCTTCCAGAGTTTTTTCTTCATTAATTCGTTTTCGTTAAGAAATAATTTATTTATACAAAAATATTTCACACCGTGAGCTCATCAAAGTTAATCCAAAGAGAGAAAATTCATCACTTCGTCGTAAAATTTTCTAGTTTAATGCGGTTTTCCGTCCAACGTCTCGGAGCTTTCAGCTCGAAGCAAATCATGGTCCTTGAAAAGTTTGCAATATTAAAATGATTGTACAAACATTTCATCTTGCATAGAATTAAATGAGAATGTCTAAGAATGAAAAACGTGATTGAAATGCACGAGAAGTTCATACAAGAGCAAAGTTTCGCAAATTTCGCTACAAAGCTCTACCGCCAATAACAACAATTTCTTTGGAAATTCATCTCATGATTCTACAATTTACCACCAAACTCAATGAACCTACAGAGCCACGTCTTATCTGATTTATCGAGTGAGTGAATAAAACATCGAGAATCTTCTTTCTTTTCCAGATCGGCAATGCCCTCGTTTGCTTGGCAGTCTATACCAATCGTTCAATGCGAACTGTGACAAACATCTTCATAGTCAACCTAGCTGTAGCTGATTTCTTTGTGATACTGCTTTGCTTGCCTCCAACAGTCGTCTGGGATGTTACTGAGACCTGGTTCTTAGGCGAGGCGCTGTGCAAAGTCGTGATTTATTTTCAGGTTGGTTTCATTACCGTTATCTCGCTCACAGATTCTCCCCCGATTTATTTACGAGAGTGTTTGTTTACTTTATGGAAATCACAACCAGCTGCCCGATATCACTTGCCAAAACGCAGAGTGAAAACGAGAAATCACAGACGCGAACACATCGAAACGATGAAGTGGGCAAAATTAATTAAACAGTTTTGTAGCGAGATGCGTTAGAACAGACGAGCCTCTGTTGGGACGTTAACAAGTGCTGGCAATTGAGTGACATTTTATTCTCATTCGATGTGAGATGCTCTCGTGGAAATTGAAGTGAACGCTTCAAATGTTTTACGTATCGTCTTTCTACCACTTCGAGTAACTTAAATTGGCATTAACTCAACTCATGCAAGAACTCACATTGCCCCTGGCAATGCTTGTCGACCTTCATCAGTGTGACTTCCTTATTAAAATAGGCTTCCAACTAAGTTCATTATCACTCATCTTAAAATTTAATTTCCGCGTTGAACTCCTCGTATTCGTGAGCTAGTTGAATTTTCACGCCACGACATCGTCGACGAAGATCAACAGCACGAGTTCCAAAGTAAACGAACGCGCTCTAATGTTTACAAAAAAAATCAAATTACGTTTCGCTGTCGTTTCACATTTCTAATTCAGTTTTTTTTTCTCTTTTTCTTGGGTTTTTTGGGAATTTCTCTTGTCTCCTTTTCCTTTGTATCTTCGCAGACTGTCAGCGTGACTGTATCTATTCTCACATTAACGTTCATATCGATAGATCGATGGTACGCAATATGCTTTCCATTGCGTTATAAGCCACAGCCTGGAAGGGCGATAATCTGGATTGGAATTATATGGAGCGTAGCTCTTTTATTTGATTTGCCGGAATTTTTCGTTCTCCACACGATTTCAAAGCAACTAAGATTTGGCGTTCAGCTCTTCACACAATGTGCTTCTTCTTGGAGCTCACAGGATGAGAAAAACTTTAATATCATCAAAGCTGTCTTTTTGTATACGTGAGTAAACGCATCTGTCCCTTTTTTCCCTTATACGACATTCCGCAATTCAATTTCCACACGAATAAACTTTTCGCTTTCTTTTCTCTCTTGCAGACTTCCTCTCATCCTAATGACAATCGCTTACTATCAAATCGTGAGGGTGCTCTGGAGATCTGACACAATTCCCGGACATAGTAATTTAAAAGCTCAGAAACCGAGCTACAATAGAAGTAAAGACGACTCAGAGATCTCTTCAAGTTTTGATGTCAAAAGCTCGAAATGAGAAAAATTTTAAACTTTCGTTTAACTTGAAGATTTCGTTGAACTTTCTATGTTAGCATTCGGGAATCATCATGCCCGCATATTTTTAAACTTTTCTTTCACGTCAATTCCAGATAAAGTCAACCACTTGAGTCATGGAGAGTCAAACTCAACTACAATGGGACAGTTGAGAGCTCGTCGAAAGGCATCGAAAATGCTTGTCGCGGTCGTAATTATGTTTGCCGCTTGTTACTTCCCTGTTCACGCCCTAAATATAATCAGATACACCTACACGAACATTGATCAGAGCGAAGTGATTTCTGTACTCTCGCTGCTATCGCACTGGCTGTGTTATGCAAATTCGGCTGTCAATCCTCTTATTTACAATTTCATGAGTGGTGAGTTGGTAGCAAAATATTTTCTATTTGGAATTATTTATAATCTGAATTTATGTTCGCAGGAAAATTTCGACGAGAATTTAGAAATGTCCTTGAGAGAGGACACTGTTTGACTTTACGTAACACGCAGAGAAATCATCAATGGCAATCTCAGTTCAGATCGAGGTGTGCAAACGAAGACCAAGAACATTCATTCATTCAATCAACAACCCACATGATTCATGTTACGCCGAGCTTAAAACGAACGCATGGATGTCCGGTGAGTTGGATAATTGAAAAAAATCAGGTGACAAATTGCTTTATTGCTCTCTTCGTATTAGCAAACGTGTCAGACATCGTTCACCAATGGACATTCTCATGCCGTCAATGGAGAGATTCCAAACTCATTACGGGAGAGCTTAAAGACGAATTCGATTAACGAGAAGAGAAGGAATTTATGTTGAATGTCGAACTAAGAGAAAATAAATGTTTAAGATTGGTGTTTTAAACTTTAATGTAGCAGATGGAAAAATTTCAATTTATTTTTGTGAAGAAAATAAAATAGTGAAACTGAGTTATAAAAAAAACTGGTTTCATGAAATAAATCTAAAAAGTTTTTCTTCTTTATTAATTTAAAAACATGAAAGGTAAAGAAATTTTTAATAAAAATAAATTATGAGGAGTTTATATTTTACGAAATTACTGGAAAAGCCTTTTGGGAAGAAAGTCGAGTCCATAAAGTTTTCGCTTAAATAGAAACATTTTGATTACAGCTTCAAACATTATTTTTCTCATCGAAAACGTTGCCGCCCACGCTTTCAATTTAAACAGGAAAGGTTGAAAGAACTTTCTACGATCTACTCTATCAGGTGTGGTGGGATTTATTAGCAATAAAAGCTCCGCTTAACAGACTCAAGAGAAATTTATTCAACCGCCTACGTAAAAGTTTTTGGGCTTCAGCAAGTTTTTTGTCGAATGGATAAAGGAATTTGTTTGGCAATGAATAGATTGTTGTCGAAAGTTATTGACTATTCTTGTAATAACAAATGAATTGTCTTCCTTTTTAGAAACAGTAAAGTTGAGGGAGCTAAAAGCTTAGTTTACTGTTACGAAAGTCGTAAAAGAATTTCTCATTTTCGCTCAGTTAGGTGCGGAGTTAACGTCTTAATAAATTCACCGAAAGAGCTCGTTCGTTCGCTCGATGCTTAATGAATGAGGAAATAGAAACTTGCGATCACGTAGATAGTTTAGCAAGAATTTCATTTCATTTAATTCCTTTCATGCGTCAAACGAAACTTTTCTCTTCTTGCTCGTCTGAGGTTTTAAGCGAAAGCTTTCAAATAGAATACGAACGAGAGAATAATAGAAAACATTTGACGTTGTATTGATTCAATATATCATTGAGTGAAAATAATTAGAACGTAGGAAGTTAGAATTGTAATGAGTTTGCCAAGCCAATTATTTTAAGCTTAACTGCTAAGACTTAGCTAGCCTACTAAAGGGCCTGCTGCTAGGAAACTTTATTTCTAGCAGTTGCCATGGCGATGAATGATGGAATCAACAAAACAACAAAAAGTTTATGTTTTGTTGAATCGATTCACTGCACGAAAGAGTGAAAATTAATTTTCTTTATCCATTAAAGCGAAAAACCTTTTTAATATCGCGCTAACAACATTACAAAGGCTGCGTCGAGTGATAAGAGCATGACTCATATCAAGACATTAGCATCTCAACCTTATGTTTAATATTTTCATCAAAGAACGAGAAATTTCCGTCGATCCAAAAATAAACATTCCAGCGAACCTGGTCTGAGTAGCGAAAGAAAGAAAAACGCAAAATGGTGTTTGAGAAATTGTTTATGAAAATCTTAAATAAAGAGAGGAAGCCGAAGCAGATTAGTATTTTGATCATCGGTCTTAACAATTCGGGAAAATCGACAATAGTGAACTTCTTCAAGAACAAGGATGATCGAAAGCACATCTCAGTCCCGACGATTGGATTCAACATAGAACACTTCGAGAGTAAGTCGAGTGTTTATTTGAGAGAAATGCTTTTGACCTTCCCTAACAAATTCATAATCAATCCGAGCACGCAAATCGATTATTTCCACGTTTTCTACATTCCAAATCGCTTGTAGATCAAGGTGTTAGTTTCACTGCTTATGACATGGCTGGCATTGGAAGATATCGAAATCTCTGGGAACATCATTTCAAAACGTGCAACGGAATTGTATTCGTGATTGATTCCAGTGATCGGATGAGACTTGGTGAGTTTCTAACTTAATTGTGTATGAGAGAGACGTTTGTTTATTTGGAAATATTTATCTGAAATGATATCCCAAACAAATAAAAAGTAAATATTCCAATCTCCTCCTCCTCGTAACAAATCGAATTCTAATATTTGCTTTCTCAGTCGTTGTGAAGGATGAACTGGATTTGTTGCTCGCTCATCCGGACATTAAACGACGAAGGGTTCCTGTCCTCTTCTTCGCCAATAAGATGGATTGCATTGACGCTCTCTCATCTGTCAAGATCGCTGCTGGTTTAAACTTAGAGGTTTGACTTTGGGGCTTTCAAAGTTTGCCAATATTCTAATTTTGTTGTTGTTTGATTTCACAGAAAATCGATAACAAACCTTGGCAAATCTGTTCATCGAATGCTCTAACAGGTGAAGGATTACAGAATGGCGTTCACTGGCTGACAGCTCAAATCAGAGAATGCGTTAACACTCCACCCGAGAAAGATGTTTATGAGTGAAGCGACTGAATCTGGCGTTATTAGCTTTCAATAAAGCTCAAGCTCTGTGGATAATTAATTCAAGATTGTTTCATTATTATTATTTCATTGTCGCACGCAGCGTTTGATTTATTTGCTCAGTTTTATCGATTAGAGTTGCTCCAATCGTTTGGAAATAATCTAGAAATCCGCTTGTGACAACACGATGCTCAACAAGTGGAAAACTTGAAACGAATTGATTTTGATTGTGCAAGCTGCAAGATATTGGAAAATATTTTAAATTTACTGGAAATAAATATTTAACTTGACAGATGTTGTCATTCGGTTATTGTCCTCGAGCAAGAACTCAAAAATTGCAATCAAAAATGAATTTGTTGCATCATTTAATAATCTATCGAGTGCTATAAATTCAATTTCAGAAAAATATTTTGTGCAACTTAAATTCAATTTCTGACTGATGACAAATTCGATCGTTTAGTAAGCTGCGAGCTACTTGTCAATAACAAATTTAACGATGTTTGCCATTTTGACTGTCGTAAGCCTTTTGTACATTGGCAGCCTTGCTCTTATTCTCCTCTGAACGGATCTGTAAACACGTCGACAAGAAGAATGAAACATTCATAAATAAAATGTTTCTTTTTACCTTTTCCTTATTCAATCTTCATATTTTTCCTCTTCGCATTGTTGTCACAAAAATTTTGACAAAAAAAGGGAAATGACATTCAAACGAACTCTTCAATTTCCCGGAGCAGTACCTTTCTCTCAAATAAGAAACTCTCAGACTAAGCTTCGAGCACAATTTACTCTGACGCGTATCAATGATTTCTCACCCTTGAGATTTCTTATCAAGCCTTGCATGCTTAATCATCCTTAGAATTGATTCGGAAATCCTTTCCATCAAAAATATTCCGGGTTAGAAACTAAATTGATTTGACGTGTAATATTTTGGGCAGAGAATAAAAATCTTAGCAAATATTCAGGGAAATTGCGAGAGGATTAAGCTTTTAGGATTATCAAATTTCTACCTGAAGAATGTGAAGTAAGAATTCAGTTTCCTTGGGATCAACTGCTCTTCCTAAAAAGGTAACAATGATCCTAACTTCTTGAAAAATTTCAAGATTGTGATGGACCGAAAATGTTATTTTCATTCTAGAAATGTTCAATCAATTTATCGTTCCGTTCAAATGCAAAATTGCTCCAACACAAGTGACAGCAGTCGGGATATTAAATTAATAACGCGCATTTTGATTTGTCCGGATGGAACTTATGATGAATGTTACTCCAACGCTTCCTGACTACCAATCTCTTTGATTTGAATAATTCACGTTCAAATACATGAAGAAAATTATTTGACATTTAGATTCCCCTGTCAGTTGATGTTTCAGACTATTCATCAGAATAATTTAACCTCGCTTTGATTTACGGTTGTTAGGAGATTTGGGATGCATGTGATTTCATAGGCGTAGACGTCATGACGGAAAGGCCAAAATTAAAAAGGATTCGTGAATCTCGATAGTGAGTCGTCCATGCTCTAAAATTATATTGTGCGAATTGCGAGGAAGGTCAAAAGGAAAAAGTTTTCTTTGATCAGGATGTTTTCAGATGACTTCACATAGCTTTTACATTTTTAATTTGATTTGAAGTGGAACATGCAGCGAAGCTTGTTGGAAGTGAGTTCGATCTTTTTTTGTGGAGGATGTCAAAGCTTTGAAAAATCTTAATCCTTTTGAGCAAAGTAATTTGCGCTCCGCTTTTTTCTAGCATAAACGCTTTTATAACTCAACGTATCATTGCTAAAGTTTTCCACTAAAATGTGCTTCGTCTACGTGAGCAGTGAGTCAAGGGAAATAAATAAATAAATCTTGTCTGTAAATAAATTTCCACAGAGCCAATGATTGAAAATTTATCTTTGACCTTTAGCTTTACATAAGTCTGTATACCATGTGCTGTCGTCATCGTTGGCGAAACTTTCCAAAAACGAAACATCTGCACAAAATGATGAAACTAGAAAGCTTTCAACTTGTTATCTTGATAACACAAAAAATTTAATAAGCGAAAGGCTTCAAACAAGTCGATTGCGTCAAAAAAAAACTTTTGTTGTCGCAGTTCTGATTGAAACAGCTGGATATGGCAACGAATTGGATTTTACAGCAAGATCTTCTTGATTTGATAAAAAGGTTGGCTCTTTATTAAAGTACATTGCTTGAAGTGAAGGTTTAAGCTAGGGTGTCCATTTATAGCTTTTTCCGCTATTTTATAGCGTTTTTTGACGTTTCCCGCGGCATAGCGGCGTTTTTCATTTTCGGTCGTTTTTCTAGCGTTTTTCAGATTTTTTAAAAAAAACTTTCAATTTTTTCAAAATGAAGTCACATCCAAGGGAAAAGTAAAGTTCATTTCTTCATTTCTTCATCAACTAAAGACTTTAGTTATCCTCAAGTCTTCCTGAAGATTTCTTAACTCGTTGTGAACTTGCTTGATTCGTGCTTGTGTTGTGGCTACAAACTCGATTTTTTTTGCTGAATTCAGACTTCAGATTCAAACTTTTTTGAAGTTGTTTTTCAAATTCAGCTTCTGAGCAAAATTCAATAGTCAACGTCGTCCTCATCAGAACAAAAAAAAAACTAAATCTGTATGAAAATATATAATTGCTGTATTGTAAACTGGTTAACGAAGATTCTTTGTTAACTCATCCAAATAAAAAAAAGAAATTTCTGAACCGAATGTGTTAACTACACTCAAAAATGCTTGCTTTTCAATTCATATTTTTTGGTATGAGGTTGTGAATCCAGTCGTTGCCAACGACTCGTTGGAAATTTTAATTAATTTTTTTTAGACTTTTATTATGCGTTGTGACATAAAAACGTCAAAAACGATTAATTTCATTTAAATTTCACTGATTTCTGGGTGTTTTTAAAATTATAGCGTTTTTTAGCGTTTTTCGACCAAAATCTTAGTGTTTTTCGTCAACTTCTGATGGACACCCTAGTTTAAGCACTTAAAGAACCATGACGACAAGCATCTTGCACTTGATAACTCAACAAGTATTAAGGCTCAACTTTGAAGAATATTTGATGAATGATACATAAAACATGAAGCTTTTTAGACTTTTCTTCTCAGTTCCACGAAGACTGAGTCAATATTTCGTCAATAATTTAGATTCTGAGTAAAGCGCAGCAAGATTTATTCAAAGCTTCTCTTCCTCAAAACTAATCAGCTTAAGCATATCCTACAGAACTTAATGGAGTCTTCTTTGCAAATCGATTTATGGAAAGAAGAGAAATTGAAACCACATCAAACAAGCGATAGTCGATTTACAAAGAGAAAGCCGAAAAGTGATTGACGAGAACTTCATATTCCATATCTGGTTATTGACTTTGAACCAATCTTGACTCAATTTCCTTATGACAAAGTCAGCGTGCTGAGCCTGAAAGACGCTTTCGGATAAAGTTTAAAAATACTTTCGAAATTGCGTCATTGGAACAATGTTTTCGAATAATATCAAAGCGGGTTTCGCGATAAAAATTTTCTCCACACGATGAAGCTCTTTTTGTGTTGCCATGAAAACTAATCGAATCAAATTGAAAAACGTCTGCCGAAGCGTGAAATACTTGTGTTGACAAGACGATGCGGAAAATTGAGTTTTTTAGGTTGTGGCAAAAAAAATTATTAAGCTGGCGGCTTCGTTGGAATGGAATTGCAAGCATCGGGTCGAGGGTTCGTTAAAATAAATATTTTGGCAGAAAATTTCAATAGGAAAACAACCAACGACCTAGAGACAATGCGGGAGAAAGATTTTACTTTTTTTGTATGACTGCTCAAGACTCCTCAGATCTCTGGTTCCTTTGGCAAACACGTTCGTATCAAAACGACTGTGGTTAAGTTTTGCGATAAGAAGTTTGACGAGCGAATGCCTCCGGGCATAATTTGGGAAAGGCTCAAAGCAATTTGGGAACGAGTTGAAGACTTACACATTCAGATTAATTGAAGCAATTAGCTTCAACGCAACTTTAAGAATGATCGAATTAGTCGTGAATGATAAAATAATCAGACAGTTCTTCAAAAAGGGATTTTCTTTCTATGGTTCAACGATGAAGTGCTGTTGAGCTTAAAAAAGTTTGTTCAATTCCGAAAAGAGAAAATCGATGAAATATCTCAGACAAAAAACTTTTCTCGTAATTTCATTAAATTAATTTTCGAGGGGCTCGTGCGTAATGGAAGATTAATTTCTGGAACTTCTTCAATGGAATCGTCCATAGAAGTCTGTTATGGACGCTTGAGTGCTTTCTGGGAATTGATTGATGTGATTTTATTTCACAAAATTCTTCTTGTCCAATAAATTGTTGTTAAAAGAAGAAAGTTACTTCGCATGAATGGTTTTACCAGATGCTTTCATGGTCATCTCAAAGGACATCCATAGGATTCAACATTGAATTCATTCAAAGTTGTGAAGTCGCAATGGGAAACTCGTGATTAATTACAGTTTGAAATGCTTGTGACCTAAAAGTCTTAACTGGAATTCATAAAAGAACTTCAATCTCCGAGGGAAATGTAATTTCATCATGCGCCGACCCAAGTCTGAAGTAGATTATCGAGGAGCTTTCTAAACTAAAAAGAAGTTCGACAAAAGCCATAAGCTTTTGAAATCAATCTTCAATGTCATTTCGAAATAAAAAGAAGCTGCATCCGAATGAAATACTTGAAACTTTCTATAAAAGTCGGTCAGCAAATTATAATCGTACAGTAGTTTACTTCATCTCTTAACAATTTTCTTCAATGGAGCTTTAACAAAACATTTCGAGGACAAAAGCACTTTTTAAAGTGTAATGAAGTAAGAAATAGAGCTTTCTTGGTAAGGATTAAACGTCTTGCATCAGTAACTTTCAGCAAGTTGCTGACAAAAAGATTAATCTCGAACGGAGACAAAACGGGAACGAGTTCGGAAATGGGAAACTTGTGTTGATAAATTGAGATGTGAATGACATTAACGCGTGCACAAGTCTCGTAGTCAACAATCGCTCATTTTCCTCTTCACTGGATCACGTTTCATCTCCTGTTCGTCGAAGCTATTTTCCAGCAAACGACCAGGATGACAAAACATCCTTTTCCATGTCTTATCAATTTCAGGTAATCAATTTCCTCTCAACGCAACAGTTTACTCACCTTTTCAGACCTTGTAACTTGAGACAGCTGTCAAATGTTATTACGGTGCAAAGTTGTCGAACCCAAAAAAATGTTTTGCTAACAAATTCCTGCGGTTTCTGTTTCACTCAAGGTCAACGCTGTGGGAAATGTGTTCGCTTCATTGTTGAGGTCGAATGACACGAAAAGAAAGAAAGAAATGTTCCGCGTTTTGACCAAGAATCACTGAGAGCGCATTCACGTTCATTGACGGAGCGTGAATTTAGGGATTCTCATCGCGGAGGGTGAATAAATATTTGTTTAGTTTTGCTTTGTGAGATTCCTGTGGAAATCATTACAGGAAAACCTCAGGAACACGTTGCTTAAGTTGAGTAAAATATTTCACTTGCAAATTATGAAACTCTGCTTTGTAATAAACCTCGAGAAATGCTTTTATAGTTCTTAATTGAATCACCTCGGATTTAGTTAGGAACATCAACAAAACTTTGGTCACAGTTCGCTGCTCGCCAAAGACGCTCATCAAAAATTTATTCAAAAATTCCCATTTACACACACTCAGCAGAAAACACTTTGAGCGTGAAGCGATAAAACAGAATGCAGAGGTAGAACAAGGTGGAAAGAGTATTGTTTAAAGAACATCCGCCTCGACTAATGCAATCATTTAAACCAATTGCAATGAGCATATTTCGGTATTTGCATTTTAATTGAGTTGGAGTTGCTTGTTGAGCTACTGCCTTCCGGCGAAATCTGTGCGGAGTGGATTTTTGTGTCGTCAACTTCTCAACCGGGACAATCACGACAAGGTTGCCATTAATTTTATTCCTTTAAGGCTTTAGCTACGCTGCAATCGACAGGGGCAGTGAAAGAGGTTTATTGCGATTATAAAATGATTGGCGAGGTTTCTGTACGCAATCATTTCGTGGATTAAACAAAGGATTACATATTTTGAAAGAGTTATCAGAAGAAAAACCCCGCGAAGGTGACTCAACGTGACAAGTGGAACCGAAACATTAGAAACACCTTTTGAAGACCCCGACCTAACAATTTCACGAGGCATTCTCAACACAGCACTTTGAAGAACAATGGTCAGCTCATTACTTATGTACGACTGCTCCACTATGTAGAGTCGTATTGTATTCGAGGGCTCTCAAGAAGTAATGTCAATTTATTGATTAGTCATTAATTTAAATATTCATTCGAGAAAGTGAAAGTTAAACGATATCTCGTCATACGATCTCATAAGTCGATTAACTAACTCACGATGACATAATTCTTTAACGTTCCCCATCACTCCGCTGGAATTAATTTATGTTTGAAAAAGAAAAATGACAACAAATTCCATTCATTGTCGTTTTAAAAAGAAAAACAAATTTTCTGTCTTTGGCGCATTATTTGAATAAAACTTTTCATGAGCCGATGAATAATCTTGAAGCGCGAAGAAATAATTGCGTCATCATGTACACCGATCACGTGTAGAGACCACAACATTGAAGAAGTCTCTCATTCTCTTGGGTCTCTCTTTTATGCTCAGCGTGCATATCTTTTTAATGTTCCCATGAATAATGGGAACTGAGGTCTGTGAAGGCAGGTCGGCGACTGTGACATGAGAGAGTGTAATGTGTTGAATGAATCAACAGTTGCGAGGCCCCCGCTTCGTTCCTTCTTTTATTCTCTTTTTCGCTTTGAAGTCTCAACACAAATTTGAGTAGAAAAATATTTTCAGTTTCTGTTTTGTTTTCGAATGCAGCTGACGAGTTGAGCTGTTCGTTGTCGGAGTTTAGATTCACATAAAATTATTGAACCGCGAAACTGTGTTTTGAGAAAAAAAAATTAATTCATTCGATTCACTCTCGATGCATTTGCAATTATTTTGAGCTGTGAGATCGACATGAAATCGTGGCTGCCGTGTTTGCATTGCTCTATCGGTTTCATTTAAATATCAATTGAGAAACATTTTACGGTCTTATGCCCCGAGGATTAATTGTCGACAACTGAAGTGCACTAACAACATGAAATGTATGCGATGAGAAAGTTCATCTAGTGAGCGATGGTGTTTTATGATAACGATAATAGAAACAACGAGCAACAATTACGAGCAGGTAAAGTTTCTTCAAGAACATGAAGGCGAAATATTTGCTCTGCAAATGCAATTAAAAGTATAAACGGAAGTTTAGTCGCTGAGGGTTGAAATAAATTGTACGGTGGTGCAAGTTATGAAAAGCTTCTCATGTTGATGTAATTCAGAAATGGTTGGCCATCATTTTGAGGGACAATTTGCTTCTCCAAGGACGATCATCTTCTATGGTCAGCCTTTCTTCAGAAGCGGCACAAGCGAGGGAGAATAAAAAATTATTTTTCTGTTTCACTGAGCTCCAACCACCCGCAAACGCGGTTCCACAAGATTTATTAATTCCATCACAAAGAACCCATTCTTCCACATTTATTTGCGCTCATTGTCTTAATTGCGGGCATAGAGCTAGCAACGAATCTAGATTGTGAAACGCAATGATTCACAACAATGCGATATGGGCTGCCAAGAATTTGAGTCGCCGCGCCTTCATGCTTTCGAGTTAATGACATTGCCAACTCCACTTGGTTCTTTCTTCGAGCTAATTTATAACTCAACCGCTCATTTCATTCAACTGAGGGCTTTCAATGTTTGTGCAATTGCAGCAAACATAAATTTTAAGCGAGACTCATCATTTGCGGATGATATTTGCAAATGTGTGGCAACGAAAACAAAACAACAAAATAAAATTAACAACAAATGTGTTCGTTATGCCACGATGAGTCTCAACTGGAATTAAGAGTTGGGTCGAGACAGAAGCACGAAACCTTGATAAGAATTTCTGCGAAAGAAGAATCATCATCGTAAATTATTGTTATATTATTCATTGTTCTCTCTGATTTTCCAACGTGGCGCAACAAGGCGTAGAGTTATTAGTTTTCCGTGAGGTTAATTCCGCTTAAGACAGACGAGAACAACAAAACCTCGTGATGACTTTAGAATTAATAAGCATCGAGAGCCCCTCATCAGCATTCACTGGAAATCTAAAGCAACGAGATTATTATCACCACTTCTATGGTTTTCTGTGGAATGGAACAGATTTCATCGGAAAGCAAAGCTCTCGACTCGACAGGCACTTCATCGTAATACGCGACACAGAAAATACGAGAGCGTTGATCAAGATTGAAGTGTTGTGCTCGCGCGTGAGCTCTATTGACGTTTAGTTTAATTCCAGTCATAGTTAGAGAGGAGGAACTTTTCGCGATTTTAAGGTGTGAGGATAAGTGTCGGCTTGAAAAAGATGTAAATTTGAACTCTCGAAATGTGGCTTCGCTTTCAAGATTCCATCGTGATCGCTTTCGATGATTGATGATCTGTGTTGTGAATTGTCGAAACTCACGCGCGTTGCGAGTTGCAGTGGCTGAATTACATTTATGGAATTCCGGGTTTGTTCATTGAAGTCTGACAATGATTGGGCGTTTGTTGAGAATCTTTAAAAGTGACATCCAACACAGGAACGAGACAGTTACTCAAGTGGAAATAAAATTTACACTTCGATCTCAAGAGATTGTCGTCTCATTTGAATAACAAAAGAATCTGCACAATCGTTTCGTGTAATTGGCCTTCGCAAATGAGTTAGACTTGAGAGATTAATCACCCGATTGTGTCGCTCTCGATCACGAAACTGCACAAGCAAATGTGAGCCGCTGAAATGTTTTTCGTTGCTGCATCGCACCATAAACAGACATCAAAGTCGATATTTTCGCATCGTCGAATGATTACATCACAATCAGCAGATTTCTATCTTCTGACGGCTTCAAACAAAAACAAAAGTTAAGTGGAGTGGGTGATAATGGAGTCTGCCAACGTACACAAACAGTTTTTTGAAATAGATATTTGATATTAAACCGTTGTCCATTTATGAATTTTAATGGGGATTCCCGTAAAGAATTCTGAGAGCTTTTTTTGGATTCTCGACATTGAACAATTAACTTTGATTTTTAATCAGAAAAAAGTCTGGAGCTTCAACTTTTAAAATGTTACGAAAATATTTTGACGGACAGCCGTCACATTTTCTTCAAAGTGCCGCGCATAAACGGCTAATTTATCACAAGGCGCCAGAGATTAACGAGCGTGAGCTTTGACTTTATTTTTGTTACGAACCGAAATTGGACTTATTGTTGTAACGATGACTTTCTATATCTTGAATAACTTCCGGTTTCATTTGCTAAATGAGACGAACTGTTCTCAAATGTAACAGAGACTTTTTGCTAAAACATTCAAAGCTTAAAGTCAACCTTGGCAACGATAATTAATTTTCCCAGTAACCTCGCACAACTTATCAAAGCCTTAAACAAGAACGTTGAATGAGTAATTGAGATTTATCATCCTCGAGCATCTTTTACGTTTTTTATTTTTAGGAACGCAATACCCAGCGCATAAAATTAGAATTATTTGGCTTTCTCTCCCATCGCTCGCTCACAAATTCACCTGAAAGCAATTTCAAGCAAAGAATAAGAAGAATATCACCGAAGAAGACATTCCAATCCCATTGTCTTCGTCAATTGGCTTCGTCGAGCTTGTACTTAGTCATATTTTGTTTCGTTGTTGGTCACTTGACTGACGGTGCTTCTCTCATTTGCAATTCAAAGCACGACAAGAACTTGACGGTGATTTCTTTCTTCTGTGATTTCTTTCCTAACGCACGAATGGTTCCTAACCAACGAGAGGCCACAAAAAGCCTGAACTCTCAGAGTTGACTCTCAACGCTGTAATTAATCTTTTCTCTCCTTCTTTCTTTTCTCCCTCTTAATAGAAACCCCCTCGTCGAGTCTATCGAGGAGATGGTGTAAATTGCGTCAACGTTGCGCATCATTTCACGCCATGAAAGGTTTAGATTGTACAGCAGCAGACAGCAGCCCGTCATCACTTCCATATCAGTTCTATGACAACGGACTTAATGAAATGATCCCAGCCCCACAAAACTTTCTTCTCACTCATGACCCTCGCGTCATTATGGTGAATGGAAAACCAAAGGTATTTGCGGTGATTGATAATCGAAGTGGAAGCCGTAATGGTTACTATGCTGGAAATTTTCCTCTCCCTTGTGAGCCCATCATCGAACATCAAGCAGTGAAGCTTTGCAAATGCAAAAGTCGCGTCTCAGCCTCGTCATCATCTTTAAATTATGACATCAACGATCCGCAATTGATGCACGTGCTGAATCAGCAGTCACGTTTGCAATATTTTGATGGGGAAGACGTGAAGGCCAAGCCGAAGACACGAAGACTGAGCCTGTTTGGCAGTGAACGAAAGTCGAAGAAGGAAACGAATAAGCAGAACTTTGATCTAAAGCAATTTAAGTCCGTGTCGATGCGATGCCACCATCATCACCAGCACATGATGTTCCACAGAGAGCAACAGATGATTCAACTTCAGCATCAAGAGGCAAAAGATACCATGAAGAGCAGCAAGTTTAACACTGTGGGTCGCAAGAAGCGATCAATTTACGATGTCTTCTTCAATACTAATAAATCATCGCCACCTGCAAGCGAGTCAGGCGTTCGTCAGCCAACATTTTATGTTCCGTTGCCTAACAACGAGGGCGAACTAGCAGCAATGCACATGTCGAGGCAAGCCGTCAACCCGTCACGCTCGATTCGCTCGCGATCTGTTTGTGCAACTGATTCAATGAACAATGTGCGGACTTTGTTTAGACACGAAAACACTCCACCGTCGTCGAACGAGCGCAAAAAATCAAACAGCTTTAATCCACGCGAGTCACTAGAAATCACCTCGTTTCTCTTTAACAAGTTACGACTAGATCGAGGAAGCGATGCGGGCAGTAAACGTTCAACTTTCACTAATCGGAGAGAAAGTTCTGAGGAAAAAGTCGTCACACAAGTAAGTCCTGATAAGATCTTTGCTGATAATTGATGACGAGTCAATTAGGTCTTCAGATGATTGATGGCTCATCAACCGTTGAGAGAATCTTTTCAAAGACCTATTAACATTAAAAAAAACCTCGCGACCGCAAAAAACGCGCAACTTTTGATTGAAAACTGTCATAAACTTTAGTTTCTTTTTAATTGAAAACGCGGCGTGATTATGTTGAAATTTTTGGTCATTTGAGCTTAATGCTCTTCTTCGTCCGAAGGCTCTGTCTTTCAAACTCTTACCGCAGCCTAATTGAAGAT
This sequence comes from Smittia aterrima, assembly GCA_033063855.1. Classification (NCBI taxonomy): domain Eukaryota; kingdom Metazoa; phylum Arthropoda; class Insecta; order Diptera; family Chironomidae; genus Smittia; species Smittia aterrima. The sequence continues at coordinate 6,224,511 of CP093831.1, forward strand.
GAACACAAAAAAAATTCACTCAATGTCGTTTGTCTTAGATTTGAAGAAGCAACTTAATTGCTTAATTTGAAAGGTTTCAAGAGAGTGACCTGCTGAAAACTCATTGTTTACCCAGTGACCGTCCAGTCATCCTCAATCGAAGTTTTACGTAATAGGCTTTCATCTAATGATGAGAAGAAAACGACGAGAATGCAGCGACCACAATTGATTCACACGATTATGCGATGAAAATCGGTTAAAGCGATGCCTTCAACGTTGCATCCAACTGAGACTTAACGGCAGAGGAGAAACTGTTATCGTCTGCTCGATGACACAACGCTTCAACGTTCGGTCGTAAAAAGTTAGCGGTAATTGATCGATTTGATAGTTAAAGCAATCAAATTGAATTGTGAATCGTCGTTTTGATGATTCATGACGTTGACACAAGCACGCATTCGCTTAGTATGTAGACAGCATATCAATTTCATTCGCGTCAGAAAATTAACTTAACGCGGTCGACGTTAATGTGTTTTTCGTATCGATATGTGCTTTAAACAGAAGGAGCTTCAGGGAAAACATTAAACGTTGATGTAATCGACACCTCTTTCAATGATTGATACGCTGCTCTCTCCTTCAACGAATTCATTGCCTGCAAGCGCTGTTCTTCTATTTGTAGGCTCTCATTATCATATTTTAAGCAAACGCGGTGATGATACCAGAAATTAGTATGCAAATTCTGGCACGACTTGGAACAAAGTAAATTTACATCAAACTCGTAAATATTTCAGAACGAGATTTCTAGGGATGACTCGTGAATGATGAATTTTGTTAATTCACCAAATTTAAATGTCTTAAATAATTTATTGAGAGCTCCGGAACTGCGAGACTCTCCCGCCAAGCGGAAAATACCATCAAAGCTCAAGCAGTTTGAAGCAAAATTTTGTTAATTATCAATTAGAATTAAAAAAAAGTTTCATGGGGCCGAAAGAGAAAGCAGCCACCAACATTAGTCGGAAATTATGATAGCAGCAGAAAAATTTAATTACAAATATTTTCCGAGGCTTTGAGAGGAAAATTTCATTACCACGAAAAATCTTCAAACAAACTCGTCGCTTAGAATGTTTACAGTCTCGATTATGTGTTTAAACAGATTTAAACAGATTTTGCGAGCGGCATATGTGAGCCTTAAGCTTCCTCGCTCTGTGGACTCAAAAATGTAAATCCTGGGTTTGCTTAATCCTAAAAGGGAAATGGAAAATATATTTTCATATACAATTTCCGTGATTGTTAAGCTTTTTTTTCGAGAGGAACGGTCTCAAGGTTATATTGAAAATGAAATTGCTTCTGCTGAAGTTGTCAGACATTTACTCCATCCAACGACTTGACAAATAAATTCCCGTGGAAAAATTGCTGTCGTTAACAACGATTTTCATTGTTTGCTCTCGCCCTCCGTTTGGTACACGACCTAAGAAAAAAATTCATTAAAATTCTTAGGCGCGGCATAAATCTTTGAATTTTAATTTAGATTGGTGGCCGCTTTTCCAGGTTCATGAATCTTAAGATCTTTAAAACCGGTCTACGTTAATCTCATTCAAGGCTTCTCTTTGATTAAACGATTTTCTTTTATGAAATGTCAATGAACTTTTTCATTCGTCTTACATTCTTTTCCAATCATCAGCCTAATTAGGAGAAGTCCTCTCTGTCTCTCTCTGTCGTCGCTAGAAGACGTGACTTGAATGTCTTCACTTTCACCTTTCAAATAACCAGGAAATACAATAAGAGACTCATCAATTATTGATTCCTCTTTCTTTATTATAGGAAGTGACAAATAAAGTAATTACCCAAGTCGCTAAGGATGTTATCGATGGGAAAGGAAAACAATCGACGACACTCGATGGTCGTTCGACGCCAAAGTCGCATTCAGTTACCCGAAACTCGTTGGCTTTGCGGAAAGTGCAATTTGTGAAGAAACAAGGCTCAAAAGCTCTCGGTTTCTCAATCGTCGGAGGGATCGACTCTCCAAAAGGAAAAATGGGGATTTTTGTAAAAACTATTTACGAGTACGGTCAAGCAGCTGAGAGTGGACAGCTGAAGGAAGGTAAGGTCGATTGAATTCTACGAAATAAAAATCCAATTACCATTGTTTTTTTTCAGGCGACTTGATTTTATCCGTCAACAATCAACCTCTTCATGGCGTTACTCACCAGGAGGCAATTAACGTTTTCAAAGGAATTAAGTCCGGACTAGTAGAGATGATAGTAGGAAGAGCACAGATGAGTCACTCCTAGCAACACTTTGAAGTATTAAAATCGATTTTTGTATTTTTTAAAAAGTATATTTCAAAATAAAGTCGTTACTCATTAAAATTCATTTGAATGTTGCCATTTAACGTTTTTAAGAAGTATTTGGAGTTTCCAGGGCTTAACAATAATTGTGGAAAATTGAAAGCGGAACTTTTTCTCAATCATCTTTTTATGAAGAGATATTTCAGCGCCTCGTGCTTGAAAATGCTCTAAATTCTTCCCACGGTCCTGAAGAATCTCTAAGAACTCGTTGTCAATGACAGTTATTGTTCTCGGAAGGTCGATGTTCAAATGTGTTAAGACATCGTGACTTGACAAGATGTGTCTTAAATTCTCGGTTGACACGTTGATGACATTTTGTAATTTCAATTTCTTTAGATTAGGTAGCACATTGTTTATTATTTCGAGGATGGTCGTCGAACACTTTAACTCTTGTTGATCGGGATAGGAACTGTAGACACAAAGTTCTTTGAGCTTCAGATGTTGATCGCGGCTGATGCAAAAGTCAACAACTTCTGAAGAGTCTGAATCACATCCGATGACAAGCGTTTCCAGGTTTTTAAAGTTTGTAATTAAATCGCGAAAGACTCCAATGGATTGATTGCTGATGTGAAGGTGATTGACGGATGGGAAGCTTCTTGAAATTTCAGCAAAGTTTTCAGCAGTGATTTTCAGTCTAGGGAATTTAATTTTCAGTTTTTTGATGTTCGGCATTTGTGTTCGACTGATAGCTCCAATGTACTCGACTTCTAGTCGATCGTAGTTAAGTGATAACTCAGTCAAATTGGTTAGTTTGTTGAGGTTCACAAGGAGCTCCCAAGAAACTTTGTCAATCCAAAGCTTTAATTTTTCGAGAGATTTTAAATTGCAAGCTTCAAGAAATCCGTTATTTCCGATGTGAGCTTTGGATAGGTCAAGAAACTCCAGCTCTTTCTGTTCTTTTATAATTTCCAGTACGTTCCGATTACTCATTAGTTTCATCTTTTTCAGTCTCAAGTGCTGTACAGACGTCCAGTTGACGTAGTATGGATCGAATTCTAATTCTTTGATGTTTCTTTGGTTGTTAAAGATTTTTTCAAGCGTCTCTTGCTTTAAAATGCAATTTTCTATTGACAGACTTCTCAGTTCTGACTTAGGAAGTTTAAGTACGATTCTGGGTATCGTGACGTTACACAAATGGAAATTGAATTTCCTTAAATTGTGCAAGCCTAAGATTTTGTTGATATCTTGAATTTCTTCAGAGAACTCCACGTCATAAAAAGTTATTTCCTCAACTCTTGAAATAATGTTGAGAAGATCATGAACTTCACTTTCTTTCATTATTGAACTTGCAATTTCAAGATTTTTGATGCTTTCATTAAATCTTTCGCAAACTTGTTTTATTCTCAACATCACGTGGTCGCCATGAGATCTAAAATTCACTATTTTCATTCTGTCGAAGCTTCTTTTCGTGTTGACCATCGATTCAAACTTCTCAGTGTCATCGAGCTAAAATTTAAGAATTGTAAGCTTTAGCAATCAAAGAGATAATAAAACTTACATCAATCAGCTTCAAAGAAAATTTTTCCTTTTCAGTTTCACAAACAATTTCGTAGAACTTCCAGCAAACCAATGACAAATTCCATTTGTTTGGTATGAAGTCGAAGATGTGAATGAGGATTTCAGCAGGAAAATCACATAATCTTGTCTCCATCGTTTTAAATTATTGAAATAAATATTTTACAAAATTAAATTGTAAAAACAAAACAGCTGATGCAGCATTGCGTAAAACAATACGTAGAGCATAGCGTAAATCATTCGTTGGAAAACGTCTGCGCCTGTGTTGTGAAATAAAAAACCTTACAAAGATTTAATCTTAAAAATGAAGTAATTCGTAGAGTTTTACACGTTTTGTTGAGCATGGCTATCCTTATTTTTAAATTAAAAATTTTAATATAAGATTTCTATCTTATAGATCTTTTATACCGAAAACAATTAATTAAATTAAGATCTTAAAGTAAGACATAAACAGCAGACTGTTTATGTCGCTGTGAAGAATTCACAGAACACCGTCCCTGGAGTGAACATTTTCCAGAATATTTTCCAGAATCTCATTGATTGACAAAAAGACCGTACCCTATTTAAGGATCAATTTTGTCAGTTCATTGAGAAAGCAATGAAAGTGGTCTAAATTATTGTTGTGGGGACTACAATTACGAAAAGATCAGAGCGGTTACTAGCTCTTGTACATTTTCCAGCAAACATTCTCCTTTCTATTGAACACGTGTGCTTTAAGTCTGCTTTGCTGGAACACTGGTCACACCCTCTTCCAAAAAAACTATCAATGAACAATTAGTTCAAAGAAATTAGATGATATTTGCACTTTCAAGCAATATCACTCTACTTGCAGATAGTTTACATGCGATTGTTTAAACTCACGATTGGAAATTTTATTGGGAGTCCTAATAAACGCTCTTAGCATACTTTTGTTCAGAGATATCTTTATTGCTTCAGATATTAGAAAACTTTGGTTTGAGCAAGTACCAAAGTTATTTGTCTTCGACAAATGCATCCATGACAACATTTGTTACACAAACCAATACTTTTTATAATGAAAATAATAAACGACAAATTTTTATTCCTAAAAACTCATCGGCAAAAGCTTCGTGAAAGAAAATGAATGAGAAATCACGAATTCAATTGACATTTGGAACCAAGATAAAAATTAACACACAATTATTGGACTGTCATCAAAATTTAAGAATTCCGTTTAGATTTTTTATTAAAGGCTTATTTTCTTATTATTTCACTTTTAAGATTTCTTGCATTAAAATCGATGCAATTCGTAAATTATTTAGGAGAAGGTTTTCTATGACGTGTTGTCGTTTGCTGCAGGAGTAAATGTCGCAGACAACTTCATCGACCAATGAAATCTGAAATAAATGCATTTGTCACACCGATTGCTACTTTTAAATTCAGCCGAGCAACACATTGACAAAAGCTTCGTTGAGGAAATTTTCCTTAAAAATAAGTTTTACAATGAAAGTCAGTTCGGTTCGAGACTTGCAACGGGAAAGATGAAAATTGCAAAAAACTTCAAAAGTGTTGTGGATTATTTCAAGACCCCAGAGGTTTATTCGGAATTAGTTTCGAGATTCTTGTTGCTTTGTCTCGAGATTTTGTCGCCAACGAAAATCCGGAAAGGAATGAAAAGGATTTCAAGATTGTAAATATTTTCATTGCTGACGATCGTTTGAGCAAAAAAAACATTTTTTACTCAGGTTCATTGCTATGCTTGTCAGCTCGACAGGAATTTGTTTTCTCTCGATGAGTTATACTATCACCGAATTCAAATCCTTGAGCTTGTTAACCTTATCGGAAAATGTTGGAATCTTCAGTTAGTTTTCAATTTAAAATTTAAATTCGATTTTAACTTTAAAATATTTTTTCTTAGTTGGTGTGTTACGAGTTGCCATCTATTTAATTTACATCACGTTAATCTTGAATGACATCTCACAGTTGGTGCAGCGGTTGATTAATGAAAAGTTGTTAAATTAAATTTATTTCTTACTTTATTTTTACAAAATATTTTTACAGAAAAGCAAAAACTGATGAGCGTACGATTCAGCATTGCAAAGAAGAATTCATTGTTGTTTCACTTTTCGTCGTCCCAACGGCTTTTTTCGCCATTTGCTCGTGTCTCAGCGTTTTCTTCTTCAAAGTCAATGAAAATAATCTGCCGCTGAACTTTCGTCTAACATTTTTGGCCCTGGAATCTGCTGGAATTGAGTGGACGATTAATTATGTTCTTCAAGTGATATTGATATGGTTTTCTATGTGGATCTTCATAACATCATTTCCACTGATGTACCTTATAATGAATCATTCCTGCTGGGAGTTCGATCAGTTGATTTTGCTCTTGACCGATTGGAGTGCTGACGAAAGTGACGCGTCTGAGCTAATCAAATCAGTTGTGAAAAGAAGTTATGAAGTTCTTGGCTACTTGAATGAAGCTCAGAGAATTCTTAAGTTTTTCCTCTTCGTTGAAATTTCCACACAATCTTTAAATCTTTGCATGATCATTTATGCCATTCTCTTTGATCCGCCCGGAAATATTCCGAGTTTCTCAATGATTTGTGTTCTACTCTCGCAAGCTTTCGCAGCTTGCTGGCTTGGAAATCGAGTAATCGCCCGAATTGATGCTCTTACTGCTGCCATTTACGACTTGGAATGGTACAAGTTTTCTTCTACCGACAGAAGAAGCTTGCAAATATTGTTGATGATGGCTCAGAACATTCGAGGATACAACGGAATATTTCACGAAATCAACATGGAAACTTTTCAAAAGGTAAAAGCTTTAACGTAACTAAATGACACGTTTGCAATCTCCGGCCTACGACAATACGCGAGACCAGGGATTTTTGATTTTGGGTTGTATGTATTTTACAAGGGAAGGAAAGCTTATTTTCTCGACCGAAAAAATTCATTTGTGCTAGAGCAATAAAAATTTAAAAAAAAATTTTTTTTCAGATTTTGGAATTCTCTTACTCGCTTATCATGTTCATAATATCAGTTACCTCTGCCTGAACAAAATCGTGAATTGCAACACAAGAAGACTGCGAAGAAGAAATTACGCAAAACATTGTCATGAAAGTAGAGAACAACTTAAGACAAATTATATGTTTAATGTCTATTAATGAAAACAAGAAACTAAGATTTTCATTTATTTGTTAAACATTGATTTATTACACTCAATAAAATGTCTCAAGATAATACCACTATACATGCTTTGATTCAATTTTTGATAATCTTTCTTTAGCGTCGAAGATATTTAAAAGACTTTTACTTTAGATCGTATCAACGCTTTCGTTCCGCTTTAAAATCAATGACAAGTTGTTAAATATTTCAACGAGGGTCGATATGACGTTCTGTTTGCTGCAGGAGTAAGTGTCGTTTACAAGTTTTAAATTACAACTTCATTAACATAATTGCCTAATTGATAACTTGAGAAATATGGTGAGGCTCATAGACATTTCATTATCTGTTACGCAAAATCAATAGCAAGTCGTTTAATATTTCAGGAGAAACTTCACAAAGATGTGTTGTCGTATTCCGCAAAAGAAAAGACCGTCGACAATTTCAACGACAAACGCAATCTAAAATACACTTGTAGCTTCAACTGCCACTTTTTTATTGATAAATTAATGAGCGATTAGGTGGGAAACTTGCAACAGCTCCCCGGCATTGTCACAATTTTCTCTTTGATTTCTATTCAAATCACGAAAGCCTTTATAATTTTATAATTTTTTGATAGGAAATCGAGTGATCATTCGAATTGATGCTCTCACTGTGTGATAAGGTTGATGAATTATCCTTTTTTTGCTGAAAAAAAAGATTACGTGATATTTCTTATTGACAAAAAAGTTATTTTGAAATGATATAAACTTTATTGTCTCCATTTTAAACATTCTTAAACTTCATGAGAAAAAAATTCATAACTTTTAAAACTATGTAACGTACCTGATGTGGGACCTGTTGTGTCTTTGTTTAACCAATAAAATAATATTTTATTTCTTGCTTGACTCACAATGTTGGTGGTCAGAGAAAGAGATCGGCACATCTTGTAGCAGGATGAGTGAGAAAGCTTGATCCTACTCGTGAGATTTAATTGCGAACTTGATGAACAAGTTGGACAGCAGTTCGAGAACGAACGTACTTTGAGGCTTTTTCTCCTCTGCTCTAATCCCCATTTATTTTAAACAAATTAAAACATTGAAAAAATTTGGCTTCCTTCACGTGCTTCATTATTAATGTGAAATTCATTTTTGTCCGTCTGTCCACTTGGCCCTCACACACAGACTCCATCGGCCCAAACCGGAAGCCGCTAGCTATCTTCGTTCTCGAGATATGAGAAATTCATTTTTGTCCGTCTGTCCGTCTGTCTGTCTATCCGTTTGTCCGTCTGTCTACTTGGCCCTCTCACACAGACTCCATCGGCCCAAACCGGAAGCCGCTAGCTATCTTCGTTCTCGAGATATGTGAAATTCATTTTTGTCCGTCTGTCTGTCTGTCCGTTTGTCCGTCTGTCTACTTGGCCCTCTCACACAGACTCCATCGGCCCTAACCGGAAGCCGCTAGCTATCTTCGTTCTCGAGATATGAGAAATTCATTTTTGTCCGTCTGTCCGTCTGTCTGTCTATCCGTTTGTCCGTCTGTCTACTTGGCCCTCTCACACAGACTCCATCGGCCCAAACCGGAAGCCGCTAGCTATCTTCGTTCTCGAGATATGTGAAATTCATTTTTGTCCGTCTGTCCGTCTGTCTGTCTGTCCGTTTGTCCGTCTGTCCACTTGGCCCTCCCACACAGACTCCATCGGTCCAAACCGGAAGTCTCTAGCTATCTTCGTTCTCGAGATATGTGAAATTCATTTTTGTCCGTCTGTCCGTCTGTCTGTCTGTCCGTTTGTCCAACTGTCCACTTGGCACTCCCACACAGACTCCATCGGTCCAAACCGGAAGTCTCTAGCTGTCTTGGTTCTCGAGATATATCAAATTCCATTGGTTCGTATGTCCATTTGTCCATCTGTCCGTCTGTCCATATGTCCGTCCGACTCCATCTCAGAACTCACTGGTCGCACTCACCACCCGAACCGATTAGCGAAAACCGGAAGTCTCTAGCTGTCATCGTTCTCGAGAAAAATCGTTAACGGACGGACAAAGACACAGACACAGACACAGACACAGACACAGACATCAAACCGGCCCCATATAGGCTTTTTTCCTTCGGAGAAAAAGCCTCAAAAATGTTTCTCAACTTCACTACTGTCGAATTTTTGACATTTCAGTTCTCACTTTTTCCAGCTTTTACAACATCGTTAAGCAATACATCGCATTCACAAACATCGGAAGCATTGAGTATAACATCCGTTTGAAAACGTTTGCGCTTGTGTTATAACTTATAACATAAAAACCTTACAAAGTTTTAATTTTTAAAAATTATTTTATTTTCCTTGTGAATAAAAAATTCAAATTGAGCTTCAAAATGCTTTTTATAAAATCGTGGGCCCTCACTTGCTTCGAGTTTTACTTTGCCGATCTCAAAATAGTTAAGTTTCTTTCCATGATCCTTAACAAGTGTCCTCCATAAGTCGACATTTAAGAAGTTTTTGGTATTAGAGATAACTAAGTTTGTTAGTCGATTGCAGGTTTTTAAAATTAATGCTAAACTTTCGACATCCCATGAGCCATTACCGAGATAAATATTTTGTAATCGAGGAATTCTTTCAACGATGCTTCTTAAAGCTTCATTAGTAATCTCAATGGAATTTTCTATTGTTAAAGATTTAAGATTTGATTGAACTATTTCATAAGTTTTGCTATTGCCAGGGAAACAATTTATCAACGATCCAATTTCGAGTGATTCTAGGTTCTCTTTTCTAAGAATATTGTAAAACAAATCAATATTACATTGCGAGAGTTTCAGGTTCTTCAACTTCGTCGATATCAAGAGCGAACTCAGCTCCAAATAAAAATTTGATGAATAAATTAAACGAAGAGTCAACAGATTTGGAAGGCAAAGTTTTGAAATATTCATTTGTTGTGTGGATGGATCGAAACGAATTGAAAGCTCTTCAAGTGCAATCAAGTCATTCAAACTTTTAATTAAGTATGAATCGATTTCTCTTACATCAACGATTAAACTACGAAGTCTCTTTAATTGACAAGTTTTCATGAATTCCTCGGTTTTTAAAGCTCCAAGCAAATTCAAATCTTCGAGACTTTTCTGCTTTTGAAGGATTTGCAATTGATGGCTGCGGTTCACAAGCCGCAATTTCTTTAAACTTAAAGTTTCCATCGACTTCAGAACAATGTTTAAAGGATCAAAATTAAGATTTACTATTTTTCTCTGCTTATCAAACAATTTGATAAGAAACTCTGTTGAAGGCGGTGAGTCGTGAAGTGAACTGTAAAATGATAATGTTGTCAAATTGTCGTTAGGCAGCTCAAAGATTATTTTAGCAGATTCAACTCTTGTTATTACACTTCGAACTTGAGTGAGAACACTGAGCTTATGCTGAGAGTCATTTGACGAGTTACTTAAGCTCACGTCCAAAACTAATTCCTCAAGCAACGGAAGAAGTCTTAAAAGTCTTATCAACAATTCTTCGTCAATCACAGTGTAAGAGAATGAAATCTTTTTTATGCTGTGCGAGTTTTTGTTTAAAATGTCGATAACTCTGAGAACAGAAAAGTCCAAAAAGTTCCAAATGCTAATTGAGATTTCATCAAACGAGCGGATTGATCGTAAAATCAATTTGTAGTCTTTAATATTTTCCTAAAATGAACATAAAATAAAAATGTTTCAATCAAATTAATTAGATGAACTCACGTCTTTAATAACAAGTCGATATTTTTTCGCTTGAAGATTGCAAACAGTTTTGTAGAAGTCAAGGCAAGTCAGCTTGCTCGGCATTTTGTTTGGCACATGTTGAAGAATTCCCATCAGAATTTCAGGTGGAAGATCAAGCAGATGTTTAGCTTGCATGTTGATCAGACTAAGAAGAAATGGTGAAACAAATTTATTTCAAGGCGCTCAGACGAGTTTTCTTTTCTTAAAATAAACGTCTCTCAAAGAGTTTTCTTTTCTCTCTTCGGAAAATTGAAAATTTCTCGGAAATCCGCATTCAATTCAATCGATGACAAACGTCGAACAAATTACACAATCTCGTTGTGATTCATGCAATCTGTATCTCTTACATCACAATTCACGCAACCCTTTTATTCCTACATTGCTTGACAACTCGCAACTCACTCAAATAAAATTTCCGTTCTGACACGAAAAGTTTCTCGCGAAATGAAAAACCTGCCGCTCACGTTTTCGCTTTCACAGTTTCGCGACATTTCACGCTTCTCCGACGTAACCGCAGTCGTACTTCTTCCTTTCGCCTTTCTTTCATTGCGAGTTCTCGCTTTTCCAGTTGTAAAAGTATTTTCGTTGGTCGCAGGTTAAAACCAGGCTTCCGGTCTCTTAGCATTGACATTCAAAACAACCTGGACGACTTTTTCATTCTCTACATAATCTTCTTTGTCCACACGCTCTTCATGCAAGTAAGTTATCGCTGTAATTTATAATTCAAAAAGATTGTTGGCAAGTGATCGTGATAGGAAGTATGGCAAGTTCAAGAATCTTTTAAAAAAGCTGCAAATAAGTTATTTATAAAGCAAGCGAAATGTAATTAGTCATCTTGTTGTCATTAAGCGATTTATGTAAATCTATTAGCACTCGTCATGCAATGAGTAACTCCCACTCAGTAATATTATCGATAAATCAGCAGTAAATGTTTATTTGCTCTCTCTTCCTCTCTTCTTTGCATCACTCACGACTACAAGCTCGAAACTTCTTTTGAGACGCTTTCTCACACATTTTCTTTCTATCGCAAATAATCCAGTTTTTTTTTGTGCGAATTCCTCTGTTTGAGCTTTTTTGCTGCTGTTTGTAAATAAATATTTGAAGCTTGAATGAGAGCGGCAAACACTTACGCGAGAGAAAACAATTTTCCTCTCAGAATTTTCCGGTAAATCGAAGCTTCAATGAATAAGCTTTAATGGTGACGTCATATGAGCAATCCCAAAGCAGCGCTCAACTCAACCTACCTTTGAGTCTTTTGCAAAACGAAGCGAAGCAATAAAATCTCTTGCGAAGCACCACGCAAACGAAGGACTACAATAGACTATTCCCATTGTTCTTTACGAGCTCTCGTATAAAAGCTAATGCAAAGCAAACGATTTTCTCACGCCACTGTGACGTCGTCGATTCAAACCGAACGGAAAAGTGAATGTCAACTGTGGTTGTGTGAGTTTGCCGAGAGATTTTCTTGTGTGCGAAAATGAAGAAAAAAAAATCAACAAAAAGCGAATTTTCATGAACAAGTTTTTCCTCGTCGAGTCAGTTGTTGTTCGTCTGTGCTCATCGCCGCATTCGCTTGGTTTCGCTCTATCGGATTTCCATTTCTCTAGCATCAGACAATTCATCTTCAAGAAAGTCTAGAGAATCATTGCAATATTTCGTGTAATTGAACGTGATAGTTTCGTTGCCAAAAAAAGAGAAGAAATTGAGCTAAAAGTTCACGAATCTCGAGACTAAGGTGCAAAAGGATAGAAGTGCTTTGTAAATTCGAAAGGAAAAGATGTCGTCGTGGAGATATTATTCGGTAAGAGAGACAAATCGTTTGAGAAATAATGGAAACTCCTAACAGTCGACGTAAGCCTCTCGTAATCGCTCACGACATTTAAAAGGACAAAGAACACATTGTTGATGGGCCTATGAGTGGGAAAAGTGCCATGAAACCCTTTTAATTGCATCACTAATTGATCGTTGACACGTGCGGAATGTTTTAATTTCCCGTGTTGATCTAGAGATAAGAGGAACAATGCTTTACATGGATTTAAGTTTAACTTGTTGTGAATGATGGCGACCAAAGTTTTTTTTTCATTTCTCATTTGAAAATTCAGTTTTGACAAGCTTACGATTGAACTACTGAATAATAAATTCAACGATGAACGTGTTTGTCATTCATCAATCAAAAATGTTACAACCCCTGAGCCACCGCCGGCAACCTTTTCAGTGCAAAATAAATCCCCAAGTAATCGGCATTGTTAGTCATTAGAATAAAATTATAGCGCATCGAGTTATTTTTATTCTTTGACGAGATTCGGTCATGAAAATAGCGATTGCGACGACCACAGAGACTTGAATGGGTGATTATTCGGTTGGAAACGAGACAAAACACCGATGTTTACGTTTATGCTCATTCGTTGGGTGGACTTTTATTGCGCAATCAGACGAAAATGTGTTTGTTACTGAAGAAGATTCTTCGAGTTTAAAAGCTCTTTCTTTCATGTCTCGAGTAGTCCCCTACCGCAAATGGCAGAATGCGAGCTCTCTAAAGCGAAAGAAAGAAGAAGGCTAAGAAAATCTTTACGTAAACAACCATTGAGATTCATGGAGTGAAGGTGAAAATGATTTTGAGCTCCAGGCGAAATGCTTGTGGATGGAGAGATGAGCTAGAAATTAAAATGGATTTAAAATCTAAAGGGAATTTAAGAAATTGGGTCATAGCAAATGCATGTGCTCTTCTCTTTCCCTCTCACATGAGAGCTCAGAATTTCATGATGAAATGCTCACGAATGTCGAGCGTAACAATTAAGCTTGCTTCGAGCCACTGTTTCATCATTCTCAACAAGTTTTGGGTGATGATAAAATGCATCTCGTGTGATAAAAGCGCTGACTAATTGCGAAGCATGAGCAGTGAAATGAAAATCATGTCAAGAGCAGTTTTAAGCCTCAATTGAACATTGAAATTAAAGGGAATGACTTGGATGAGTTCTCCTGCCTGCCAACCTAACAAGCAAATGACATTTTCATTAATGATCTATTTTGATTTATGATCAATCTATTACAAATGATAGATGAAGCTTTCAGCTTCCTTTGTTCCTTGTCAATCAATTGATTTTACCATAGATAACAATATACCTAGATTGGCCAAGCTCAAAAATTTTGTATGCAAAAGGTAAAATTGTTGTTGCTTTTTCAGTCGTTTGAGGGGCGCTTCCCCTTAAATATTTTGTCTAAGGGGCAATGCCCCTTAGAAGGTTTGTTTAAGGGGAGGCGCCCCTTAAACAGAATTCGTGGATATTTTCTGCTTGTTGTTGTTGGACCAAAAGGTAAGCGTTTTTTTGTTTGAGGGGCGACGCCCCTTAAACATTTTAATTAAGGGGCGATGCCCCTCAGACATTTTGTTACAACAACAACAAGCAGAAAATATCCACGAATTCTGTTCAAGGGGCAGAGCCCCTCAAACAAATCTTCTAAGAGGCATTGCCCCTTAGACAAAATATTTAAGGGGAAGCGCCCCTCAAACGAACGAAAAAGCAACAACAATTTTACCTTTTGCTAACACGCTTGGCCAATCTAGGTATATTGTTATCTTTGATTTTACGTAAACCAAGAAAGTTGATGACTCCAAAACAATTTGCTTTTCATTCTGAAAACGAAGAAAGTAATTACAATGGTCGGATGAAACATTGAAGCGATATCACGAAACTCTTGGCAGACTCAACAGATTGAAAAGAATGCTACGAATAAATTAGCCAAGTTTGTTGTGCAAAAAAATCTGTTTCTGCAGTTAATGGGAGCTTCACATGAACTGAACTTACGTCTCGTGCAACAATAAATCGGAAAGGTTCAAGGCTTTAACTCGTTCATTGGCTTCACTCGCGGATGCTCTACAAAATCCGGTAAAAGAAATCGAAGGCAAATGGAAAGTTATATCGATATCTTTGCTGATTGTGCAGGCAACAATTTAACATAAAACTTTTTCCTTTTTCCGCCCCATGCCAAGCAGCAAAAAAAAAACAAATTCCGGTAGTGACTGCGTTAGATACTTGAGCCCTACTGAGTAATTTACTTGATAGGGGAATGTCACTAAATTACGACACAAGAAACTTTTGACGAGGGTTGGCGAGGCTCAATGTCTTTTGTTTCGTTGACAGCGGTTCAAGAAAGGCTTTAAAGTTTGGTTTGGAGACAGAGCTGACAAGTTGAGTAATTCAGTGTGACGTAGCTGACAAATTTAACTCCTTAAGAGGAAAATGAAGGCTTTGTGAAATTGTCAATTTTCCTTATGGTGAACATTTTCTCGCGGCGGGATTTGAGCTCAAACTTTTCAATTTTCCGAATGGATTGTGAATAAAAAATGAAAATCACGTTTTCTCGCATAGGAAGCCCTTTTTAAAAGTGATCCCTGCATTAGAAAGGTTTTATTTCAATTTTTATTCAAACTCTTTATTATACTAAGACGCAATTTTAAGTAACTTCAAGCTCTTGTAACGAGCGGCGAACGGGATAAAAATAAATTCGTTCGACGATGTGTGAAATTTTCAATCGCGAGAAAGTAAAATTCCATTCGAGTGATTAATATCGCAACGAAGAGGATTCTCGTCGAGAGAGAAAAAAGTGAGAATTATAATTAAATCAAGTCGTGCGATGTTAAGTCGACAGGTAAGCGAGCGAGTGGGCGAAGAAAATCAAGGTTGCGTTGCGTTGAGATAATTTGTCAACGTGCCAGCGGAATTTCATTCGAAGTCTCGCTACAAGTTTGTGTGAAATTTTCCAAATGATTTGAGGTAAATGTCAGTGCTTCTTAACCTAGTTCTTGATGATTCTTGTTCTAATTGAAAAACAAAAACTTCGACTAACAAAGATTGAGAAACACTGAACTTCATGATTAATTCCATGAACGCGTCATTCCAGCAACTTTTGATTCAATGAACCAATCTCTCTCTCTCTCTCTCTCTCAACGAATTCAAAGGAACAAAGCACGTGTCCAACTTTGTATCATCTCACAATGCTCAATAAAATCACGGCGAACCTCACCCACCTTCGATTGTTTAATTCAAATAGGCGGTTTAATGTGCATTCTCCACTCAGTTCTGACTTCTCTTTATCGCTTAACTATACGAGCAGCTTATATTGTTGTAACTTCAAGTTCAAGTTTGCTTGTCGACTGTTTGCTGTTCATCAAAGCTTAATTGAGCAGTTAATTCGTTCGATTCCGTAACGCAAATGCTTTTGACCATTTTCGAATGAGTCGATGTCTGTTGAATTAACTCAACGAGATAGTTACACGTGCAATAAAAACTGAATTTTGTTTAATTTGACATCAACTTCCCTAAAGACCTTACATGGAAGTAGCGTTTGAAGAGTCGTAAAACTCGTCGTCTCGTGTTTGCTGTTCACGAGACTCGAGAACGAAAATTTACCCCAAGAGAGAATGGTTCAGTTTTATGGCGATTTTATTGCCAACGAGTTTCAAGTTCATTACCAGCTTAAAGCAAATAAATCTTGCAACTGAAACACGATAAATTACATCTCAATTAGGAGACGCTTCCCTCAACTTCCCCTGAAGCAATTTATTTGCTTTAATTGATTAAATATCTAAGCTGTTATGTGGGTCGATTGTAAACAGAGCAATTATAATCAGAACAAATAGTTGAAGTGTTTAGCTTGTAAAAGCAATTTCAGTTCTAACTGGAGCTTGTCATCGTACACAAGTTTGCAAGGAAACAAAACAAATTCTACGAAAGTCGAGAGTGAAATTTATGAGAACATTTAAGCTTCGAAGCATTTATGGTAACTACAACAGACAAAGTCTGCTTTCATAATGTTGAGAATTTCGATCAAAATTTTAATTAAAACGCTCATTGATGAATGGAAGTTTCAATGTCTGAAAAGCTGAAAAGTTCAATGAATTATCTCGTGCAGCACAACTTCCAAGGGTCGTAATAAATCTTCCGACGCGAAATCACTTAAAGCAAGAAACCTGATTGATGTTCATTTGAAACTAATTTGAATCGGATTACCGGACTTTCTCGCTCGTCGTTCGTGTAGAATAATTTTGTTTTCTTCTTAGAGCGACTCATAAATTTTCCGAACAAGTGATTTGAGGGGCACAAATACAATCAGAGGCATCGGAAATCAGCGACCAAATGAATATCTAGACATGAATTATTAAAAGCAATTAAGGTGAAGGAACTTTCTGTCTAGAAGTAAACAAATCGTTAGATCGAGAGGAACACAACATTAGCTGTAAAAGGCTCAAGAACCTCAATTGAGCAAATGACGTTATAATAGGCACTCGAGCGGGATTTCGAGTGTTTTCTAAATGAAACATTTTCGGTTCGTGACCGATCGATCGCTCCCGATGTTAAATTATTAATTGTTGTTTGCTTCACGCATTCAGTGAAGTGCGTGATGAACGAGACTGAATTTCTGAAGTTGATTGACTGTGCGAGTGACGATTAAAGCGCACAACGCCCTAAAGTTTCAAAATGTGTGTCATCCTGCAAATAGAAACTACGACGAACAAAACATGTGCTCGCACACGGTTAGTGGCTTTTTGTTTTGAGCCTAATAGATTGAATTTCTTGTTTTCCATTTTTCGACGACCGACACAAAGAAAACAAAACGATTCGGGGGAAATTTTTTCGGATGAAGAATCAGTTGTTGTTCGGTTGCACTAGCGGAACATTCGGACAGCAGCTTGAGGCTTCTCTCAGTTATATTTTGACGATTCCACACACGAACTGAAATTGTTTTCCGGTGGAAAAAGTTTTTGATGATGAAAAGTACTCGGAAAATTTAAATTATTAAAATTCATGAACTCTGAGAGTGCATTTCTTCGTGGATAACAAACGAGATTCGTGAATAAATCAACTTCGGTTTGTTGAATCAGCTTCGGGAAAAAGTTTGTGATTTAACCAAGCAAGAAAAAGCTTTTTGTTATGCTAAATTTGATATCAAGCAGACGGAAGAAAAGCTCGATGATTCATGAGATTGCATTAATTGCTGACAAAGCGAATCAAAACTTTTAAGTGTTTGAAACTTTAGTTCAGTGTCAGCGAGTTAAATAACGAGAACTATCTCCCTGCAGCATAAACGTTTGATTGAGAGTCGAAGGTTTAAAAAAATTTGATTCGAATGCCGAAAAAGTCAAATCACACCAACTAGCACTCGCGAAACATGAACAGCAAAAAAAAATTGAGAGAAAACTGCAAAAAACTCAAATTTGCATATTTCGGAAATTGATGGTCTAGTGATAAACACAGAAGTTTTTATAAAAATATTTCGCTCGTTGCCATTTCAGTTTGAATCGGCTTGAAGCATAAGCCAGTTCGATAAGTTTGTGTCGTGATAAAAGAAAAAAGCTTTCATTGTAAAGCGCGACTCATAAAACTTTTGTGTTGTTTCCCTTTTTTTTTATTAAAAGTTACAAATTAAAATTCCTGAAAAGTTTTTTTGTCGCAAACGAATTAGAGTAAACAGTGAACGAAGTGAGTCAGTATCACGCTGACAAGAGAAGCAGAAGCAATGGGAAACGAGTCTTCAACGTCGAAACGGAAAAAAGTAATTCAAGAGTGTTGTTGTTGAGATTTTATATCGTGCGATCTAATGAAGTGTTTAGCAGGTGCTCGTCTCGTAAACTCCCGACGAGAGAAAGAAATCTTGAAAGATCGTCGAGGTTTCATTTTCATCTCATTCAAGATTTACTGCAAAGTCCTTCACTGGGAATATTCTTAAGTTTCGTCGCGTTCATAGCTCGATAGCTTCAAATAATTTAAACTGACCAAGCATTAGAATAGTCCACAACAATGATCTCATTCACAGTTAAACGTCAAGAGCGTTTCAGATGCGCTAGCTTCATGATTTATTAATAAGTTTTGTTTGACAAATTGTAATTCAGCTGGGGCTTCGTTCTCGTTTCTAAATAACGCTCCGCATTAATTCAATTAGAGTTCGCATGAAAATATGGAAATTCGTTTAGCAAAACAGCAGCTTTGCCTTTAATTTAAAGCCTTTAGAGAAGTCATTTACACGTCATGTATAATTAATAAGCGCAGGGACTTTCGATTTCTCTCTGAAAGTTATCTCATTAAACTTTCAGTGAAGCGGGTTCAAGTCACGAGGTTTACGTGTCGAGGATCATCATCAATTATGGAGAAATCAAACAGACGACCCAAGAGAAGTGGATTCAAAAGCGACAATATTTCATTGGCGAAGGTCATTGGCGCAATGTAAACTGTCAATCGCAATATCTGTCGTAATCAATCGCACCAAAAATGTCGCCTTAACCCGCATGAGCTGCTAATTGAATTGGGAAAATTAATTTATGGCATCAATTAAATGAAATTCATTCAAAGTGTTGTAATCACCGAAATGCAAACCCGAACGTGAACGTGAAAAATTGTCGGAATGGCTTTTCCGAGTGAAACACAATTTGCATTTTCAATAATCTCCGTAAACGTTTATGGAAGCCCAGAGGCTAAAAATAGCTCTCAATGGAAAATATTTTGCAACGTATGGATTTTTTCAATTGCAAATTATCTTCAATCGATGGAAAATCGATCGGATTTTGAGATTTTGTGCAATAGAAGGTCTCGTGGAGAGAACGTGGCTTGCCACATAAATTGCAAGAACATGCCGCAGCTTGATTGAAAAGAGTTCTTCGATGAAAGAGTTGAAGTTCGGTCTTCAGATTAAGCTTCTTTACTGAAACAGTAGCTTCCCTCTTAATTCATCAGATTAAGAGGTTTTTGTGTATTTAGGATTGATTGGAAACAGTTTTAAGGGTCTAATTGATTAAACAATTTACTTCATGATGTATAAGAGCTTCGAAAGCACATTAGAGCGAACTGTTGTTTGAAATCACTCGCTCTCGAGGAGATTCTATCGTTCTCGTGCCATCAGCACGTTCTGCTTCTTCACAGCCAAAACATGTGATGTCGAGAATAATGAGAGAGATTGTGCAGACTTCCTCGACCCGTCTGGGCTTCATTCTTCAACGAAACTCAAACAATTTGCAGTGATTTATGTTGGAGAGCTTTCAAGAGCGAGAATTGATGTCATTGTAAGCACATTAAAATACTTGACATCATCCCCAACTTCTCCCACCTTGCGAGAATGTGCAAATGTAACTTGAACATCATCAAATAAAAGCTTTGTTGAAGCGAAGCTTTCTGAATATCAAACAAAATGATAAATTACATTCGACGGTTACTCGAGGAATATCAATAGCGGAAGAAAAGTTTCCTTAGAACTAGTAAATGTCTGGCGGGACTGCTTTAAGTTAGGAATCGTTAATCATTTCTCATGAAATCAAGAAATGAGCGAGACAAGAACGCAAATCAACTTCCTTCTCAAATTGCTTCATGGTCTCGTTGAAATCAGCAGGAGATGAAGGAAGAAGATGGCCTAGGCGGAATAATCGTGCGTGGGTCAGAGCGCAAGCTGAAAACAAAGAAATAACTGTTCGTAATTGGGAGGGAAAAAGAAAGCGTTCTAAAATAGCCGCCATTATCAATGGCGATGTGAAAACATAACAAAAAAAAATTTTGGTCCTAAAAATAACGAGCAAACTCACAGCTTTTAGTCATAACAAAAGAAAAATGAAAACGTTGTTCACGAAAATCTCTTCTCTCGTTTCAGTATTCAAATAATTACAGAGACAAAGCGTCAGATGTGACGACAGGTGAGCAATGAGTCTAGCGACAGCATGTCGACAGTCTCGTGAGACTTTTTCTGATTAAACTTTCAGGCAAACAACTTCAGAGAGTCTTACACTACTCCGTCACACCGTGCCGCCCACTTCAATCGTGCATTCGCCGAAATGATACAAACGCGATTTATGACGTCGACTGTGATGAAGTTTATCCAAGAATTTATATTGGAGATGCGTAAGCGAAGATAAACTTTTAGATTGAATCTCCGACTTTTATTAATAAATCATCTTTCTCGCTTTATCATCAGTGCCGCTGCTAAGAACAAACAGTATTTGAGATTAATGGGAATCACCCATGTGCTGAATACGGCTGAAGGTTCACGCTTTGGTCAGGTCGATACGGGGCACAGCTACTACAGGGACATGTCAAATCTCAGGTCAAAAATCTAAGCCATACTCGTTTATAGCCTCCTCTTACATTGATTTATTGCACTTTCATTAAGCCACCCCACATTGATTATTGTCATCCATTAATCCAAGGCTTCAGCCTCGACAGAGAAAACTTTTCTTCTCGACTTTCATTGCCACATTACGAAAAAGCCGCAATTGAGAGATTCTCAAACCTTTCTCCACTTGAGAACTTTTCTGTGAATATTCCTCTCAAATTACGAAAGGAAAATTCATCGAAGGCTTCAAATTCAAATGAAGATTGATTCCTCTATTTCATCACTCGTCCTCAACTTCAAATGAAGTTTGTGTCGTCCCAATGCTTATCTGCTTTAATAAATTTATCTTATTTCTTCTTCTTTCCTCACATCAAAAAATAAATTCTCATCATCATCTTGTGCACGCTTTACAGTAAAGTCTTCAGGTAGATTAAGAAAAATTCCTGCGTTGTCATTCATTGCCAACTCATTGAATTTCCTTTCCTTCCGAATGGAATGTTCATCATCTCGTTTTACAGGTACATGGGCTTCCCTTTAACCGATCATCCTAGCACTGACATCTCACGATACTTTTACATTGCATCGAAGTTTATTGAGAATGGAATCAATAGCGGAGGTAAGCAAGCGATTGAATTATGATCTTGAGTTTCGTGGAACTTCAAATTTTATTTCCTTGAAAGCTTTTGGCTTCTCATTCAAGTTGATATCCAACACGTAAAAGTGACTAGATCCTTGAACCTTTACAAACGAATGCTTCGGAGTTTCCTTGACCTTTTCTTGTTATCTTCAATTTGAAAAAATATCTTCATGTAAACGATATAATTTGTCAGTCACTCGAGAGCCCAAAAGCAATGTCGGCACTTTCGATGCAAGGATGGTTCAACTTGTTGTTATTCCTTAATACTCGTAAAACTCACTGAGCCGAGTAACTCCTAAAGTAACCGTCTATCCTCAGAAAACCTTTCGAGCGGAATTAAGCTTTGAAATGAAATTCATTTTAAAGCTTTTTTTTTAACTTTTCAATATCAATCAATTCGGAGGTTTTCTTTCTGGAAATTCGGAAATGAGTCTGCACTCTAAACTCGAAAGCTCTTTTAAATTACCAACCTTACCGACGATTACTTTCTCTTGTCGACCAACAAGAGAAATAAAATTAAGTGCAACAAACTAAAACCGAAATTGGATTTGCCATGTTTGGGGTAATAAAAGTATTGGAGCTTGACCGAGCACTCGACTCTGGCCATAAATTTTCAGCAATCGATTCAACTTCGGTTTAAAGAGAACGTCAAAGTCTTGTTCGAATCAAGGAAGTTTTCACGCAACTCATGAAATAATTTAAGAAAACACATTTTCATCCTTTTTTTTCTTAATCTTTAGGAAAAGTTCTTGTTCATTGTATGGTGGGAATGTCACGCTCTGCAACTTGTGCTCTCGCTTATCTCATGATTGCAAGGAAGATGTCTGCCGCTGAGGCAATTAGAACCGTTCGCATGCATCGAGATATTCACCCTAACGAAGGATTTATCCAGCAGCTGGCCGACCTAGATAACGAGCTTAAGCGAGAGCGTTTGTATTATTGATCATGAGTCAATGAGTTCCAATCATCCCCACCCAAATACTTTTGAAGACAACTTTTATTTTCTTTTTTTTTGGTATCCATTTCAACCCGTCAAGGGTGAAGATCATTAACGGCAAAGAAAAAACTTTGATGCGGCGAGACCCGCAATGAATCAACCCACGAGAGTAATCATCACCAAGAAATATTCATCCATCACCTTTAACTTTTAATAAATTAAATCTTCCACTGAAACGAGAGCATAAAGAACCAAAAAAAAACAGAATTGCAAAATTTTTAAAGCGAATCCGGAAAGTAATTTTATTGCGAGGAAAAAACATTTTTTATATTCATCGCTTCCAGTCGCATCAAACTCCATTCGCTCGACCCCGATTTGAAATTGAGTTCGTGTTTAACATTTTCGTTGGTGAAACTGGAGCGAAATTGCCTAACGCGATTCTCGTCGACCCAAAAACATGAAAAATGCGAAGGAATTAAAACAGAAGCTCAATCGATAATCTGAAAAAGTTTTTCACAAATTATAATCAATGCTCGAAATCGTTTTCAAACTCGTAGAAACAATTCTAAAATCAGCTCTCGAGGAAACTTTGATAAAAGGTTTTCATCTCGCTTCTTCAATCAAAAACAAAAGTTTGTTTAATCTTTTTTCAATCACTTTCGATTCTGTTAATCTTTTAATTGCTTATTCACTCAATTGCCACCATCACCAATCCACAAACCAACCACAAACTTGTCAAAACTCAAATCAATTCTGAACTCAAAGTTGTTGAGTATACAGCGCCGAACCAAAGGAGAGTTAATCTCGTCATAGAAAACCGATTTCCAATTGAGACTATCTTTCTATATTTTCAGTTTTTGTTTCCATATTTCTTTAGATTTAAGTGAACTTGTAACTACTTTAATGGTTGATGAGAACTTTCAAAATTCACTGAGCTTTCTTTGAACATCAAAGCTCTTTATCATTCCTATCAAATATTTCATGAACTTTCAATCGAATTTGAAATTATTTTGAGGCTATTGATAGAAACTTTGTGTAGTCAAATCGAAAATCTTGTTGGAATTTAAAAAGTTTATTAGTTAATTCAAATGCCGAAGGTTTAAGCAATTTAACAAATTATTTTCTGATAATTTTCAATTCTCTTATTGAAACTTGTGAATATTGAAAGCATTGCCGCATCTTCGTTGACATTGAAAATTGCTTGCAAAATTATAAAATTGCAAGCAGCGATGAATGGAAAACCGTTAATGGAGCGTTATCGAATCTGTGATGGCTTTTAATGGAAAGAGAAAATTATATTTTATAATTTATTGCATAAACAATGCACCGTAAAATCACTCAACAGATTAACCCCCGGATTAACCAAATTCATGTTGAAAGCTCCTCCGAGGCGAGCGGACGAGAAGCGTCAACAATGTAATTGAATTAGAATAAAGAAAGAAAGATAATTTTCAATTTGAAGTTTTGAATTTTAAAGCTTTCGATCTTTGGAAGCTTTAACCGCAAATTTTTTTCTCTTACAGAGTTTTTGTGTCTCAGACGTGATGGGAGTTCAATATTTTATTGACAATAACATAAACGACTCAACTTCATTCTCGAATGAGCCTCTTATCAGTTCGTCGCATAGCTTGTCAATATTTCATTTCTTTAAATATTTTTTTACACAACAGGGGACGAGAAAATATTTTGATTGTTTACTTTCAGCTTGGGTCAAACCATGATAAGAAATATTAAAGACGACCGTCGACTTGCCCACATTTTTATGTTTTTCACGTTCTTGTTTTGATTGATCAGACAGAAGCTTGACCCAATCCGGATCGAACTGGCTCAGAGCAGGGAGATTCTCGATTACGTGATGACTGAATCAGTTAGCTGACAACTCAAAGTTTGCAAAACGCACTACGAACCTTTTTCTTATCAAGTGGGAAGTTTGAATCACCATTGACCACGCGTTAATAATATTAAAGATCATCGCAGTTCATGAATTAATTTCTATACTGATTAAAAGGCGCGAGAGCCGCAATATTTGCCAAATACGAAATCAATTGGCGATCCCCCTCAAGGCCCGGAAGAGAAATTGGAGCATCCATAAATCACGGAGATTATTAACGCTCATCTGCCTGTTTTGATGCTCGTTTCACAGAAGATCGCCAGTCACGACCACAAAGATGTAATTAACGAATGTGTACAATGAGTTTGTGCCTTCAAAGATCTCGACTTCCATCGTAAGCGTCTTTCGCATTTCTCTCAGATCACTTCTCTACGCCTGCAACTCCAGAGAGCATCAACGCAAATGATAAGACAAACGACGATTTATTTGTGAATAAATATGATCCTTCAAATATTCTGGAGCAAGTGTAGAGGCATCTCAGTCTTGTTTCGATCTTTGGGTCCATCACATCAACTGCTCTCGAAGAAAAATTTATTTGTGAAATACTTGTTATCAGTAACTGTAAAAGAAATTTTTAAAGCTTTCCGTGTTACTGGAATGAATTGAAGGAAATTCCTATTAAAAAACTTTATTCAATCTTGAGTAGAATCAATTGTAAAAACGTAAAATAAAAATGGCGAGCGAGTGTGATTTTAAGTGCGAACCGGAAATTAAGATCACGGCAGCGGAATCGAACGTCAAAAGCAGTTTGATCGTCGTATCGAATCGTTTGCCTTTTGTTCTGAAGAAAAATGCTGAAGGAAACATGATGCGACAGGCCAGGTAAGAAAAATTAAATTTAGCGGCTTTCGCGGTTTGACGATCTTTGGGAGGAAAATACGATGCAAAATGATTTTTACGAGCTCAGAGTAGAATTGATAAGTGGGAGATTGTATTTGGTCCAATCAACCAAACAAACCCAAAGTCCATTACTGATTGATTGGATCAAAAGAAGTTTGAGAAGGCTTTTGAGAATAATTGATGCAACGACGTCGTAAAAACTTAATCTTCCTCATAATTATTGTAATCACAGTTTCCGTGAAAACTTTATCAGCAATTATCAAATGATCAACGAGTGCTGTTCACGTGATTTAGCGAGGAATTTTCTCGGGATTATCGTTGACAGATTGTTTATGAATGTGAGCGAGTAGGTTCTATTCAAGTTCGAAACGTGCCACTGGTTGTTGTTGATGGTTTTAATGCGTCATCGAAGGTCAAGAATTGTTGTTTCTATGAACAAATGGCGCCTTATCAGCGCTCAGCATCGTGCTAAACCACCTTTCATCAATAAATGGTTGACCTGAAAACATCAATTTTGAGCAGAGAAAATAAAATGTTTTTCAGACAGCACGAATCCGCGAACGACGTCACCGCGATTATGACTTTTTGTACTCGAACTTCTCTCACTATGCTTCTCTCTTTTGCTGATAATGATAATTTTTATGTCTTTCGGTAAACAGCGCTGGAGGTTTGGTGACAGCTGTCGCTCCAGTTGTTATCAAGGGCAAAGGACTGTGGGTTGGTTGGCCAGGCATTCACCTCCCGGCTGACTTCAGCGATGATCAAATTCCTGAGTCTGACCCTTCAGATCAAACTCCAACTGCTGGATTGAAGTCGAATCAGGTAAGAACTGATCAAATCCAATTCTGAATGCGGCAACGAATTGAGTCTGTTTCTAGGTTGTTACGGTTAATTGTGATCCCGATCTTTTCGAAATGTACTACAACGGTTGTTGCAATGGAACGCATTGGCCTCTGTTTCACTCAATGCCGGGTAAGGTCCGAAGGGCTCTCAGAGAAGTTATTCTTATCAGCCGTTTCTAATTTAGGTCGCGCAATCTTCTTGGCCGAACACTGGCGAGCTTACGTTGCTGTCAATAAACTATTTGCTGAGAAGACTATCGAAGCTTTGGAACGTTGCATCAGTAATTCAACCAACCATGTCGTTCCGATTGTTTGGATTCACGACTACCATTTGATGTTAGCTGCTAATTACATTCGAGAGAAGGCAGAAGAGAAGAATCTTGAGTTTCAACTCGCTTTCTTCCTTCACATTCCTTTCCCACCTTGGGACATCTTCCGTCTCTTCCCTTGGTCTGATGAAATCCTTCAAGGAATGCTCGCTTGTGATATGGTCGGCTTTCATATCCGGGATTATTGTTTGAACTTTGTGGACTGTTGTCAACGAAATCTCGGATGTCGTGTTGATAGAAAGAATCTTTTAGTTGAACATGGTGGACGATCAGTACGTGTTCGTCCTTTGCCAATCGGAATTCCTTTCGATCGTTTCGTTGAACTTGCGAAAACTGCTAAGAAGGTGATCAAAACGAAGCAAAAGGTTATTTTGGGAGTTGATCGTCTTGATTATACCAAAGGACTTGTTAACCGTTTGAAAGCTTTTGAGGTTTTCCTCGAGAGACATCCAGAACATATCGGAACTGTCAGTTTCCTTCAAATCTCTGTTCCATCGCGAACAGATGTCCTTGAATATCAACAACTGAAAGAAGAGATGGATCAACTTGTTGGTAAGTTAAAATCCTTCAAAGAAAGAAGAATTTTTTGAAAACAAATCATTTTGTCTTTAGGTTGCATCAACGGTCGCTTCTCAACAGCTGTTTGGTCGCCAATTCGTTACATCTTTGGCTGTGTCGGCCAAAATGAGCTCGCTGCTTATTATCGTGATGCTGCTGTCGCTTTAGTGACGCCACTTCGTGATGGAATGAATTTAGTAGCGAAGGAATTCGTCGCATGTCAAATTAACGAACCACCCGGCGTTCTTATCGTTAGTCCTTTTGCTGGTGCTGGTGAAACAATGCATGAAGCTTTGTTGTGCAATCCTTACGAAATCGGTCAAACTGCCGACGCAATTCACCGAGCTTTAACAATGCCCGAAGACGAAAGATCATTGAGAATGTCTCGATTGCGTAAACGTGAAATGGACCATGACGTCAATCATTGGATGAGGTCGTTTATGAAGGCGATGGGCTCGGGACAGGAAGAAGATGATATCGGAACGACAAAACTTCAACCAGTAACTATTGACGACTTCGATGATTACTTGCTGAAGTGAGTTTGATATTTTCACATCGACTTTCACTTTTTATTTAAATTAATCTTTTAGTTACATTGGCTACTCGCACAAGCTTGCCTTACTTCTCGATTATGATGGAACTTTAGCTCCAATTGCTCCGCATCCAGACTTGGCAACACTTCCACGCGAAACGAAAAATGTTCTTCAGAGACTCTCGAATCTCTCTGACGTTTACATTGCAATCATCTCTGGACGTGGTGTTGAGAACGTTAAAGACATGGTCGGCATTGAAGGAATCACTTACGCTGGTAATCATGGTTTGGAGATTTTACATCCGGACGGAAGCAAATTCGTTCATCCGATGCCAATTGAATACGCGGAAAAAGTTAGTGGCTTGTTGCGAGCCCTTCAAGACAGCAAAGTGAGTTCATTTTTATTACGTTCTCTCAATTTCTTCAAAATAATTGCTTCTTCAATTAGGTTTGCCGAGATGGTGCTTGGGTAGAAAACAAAGGAGCGTTGCTAACTTTCCATTATCGTGAAACACCCACCGAGATTCGTACACAACTCATTGAAAAAGCTCGCGAACTTATGGAAGAATTTGGATTTAAAGTAACTGAAACTCATTGCGCTTTGGAAGCAAAGCCTCCAGTTCAATGGAACAAGGGCAGAGCTTCAATTTACATCTTGCGAACTGCCTTTGGTGTTGACTGGAGTGAAAGAATCAAAATAATTTATGCTGGTGACGATGTGACTGATGAAGACGCGATGATGGTAATTTTAAAAGTTTTTTTTTTTGGCAATCTTGGTTGAACGAGCTTTTCTCGATATTTTTCTAGGCTCTTCAAGGTATGGCTGCAACTTTCCGTATCGCCAGCTCCAACATAATCAAAACGGCAGCAGAACGACGTTTGGCTTCTACTGATTCCGTCTTGACAATGCTTAAATGGGTTGAACGTCATTTTATGAACAAAAGGCCACATAAGGAGTCGAATGGTCGCCCTAAGAAAAACTCATTCATGGACACTGTCGGATTTCCTATTCACATGTCATTCGATTTGACTAAAAGCCCCGTCAGATCACCACGTTCGAGCCCTCTTCCATCTCCTTGTTATTCTGCTGATCACAGCTCGGATGATAATTTTTAAGATTTTACAAAATTTGTTCTGCAATAAATAAATTAGAAATGAAATTAAGATTAGGACAAGGACTAAAAAAATTAAGATCTGGCGAAAGTTTATATTTTCTTTGCTTATCACTTCAATTGAATGTTAATGTTAATATAAATCGAATAATAAAGGATTTTGATGGTGAAGCCTTAATTCGAGTGCGAGACGACGAGCCATGATATTATGAAGTAGAAGAGGAAAATCGGATAAACGGCAAGAGCTTTTCTTTTTGCCGGTTGACTGTCACCCATGAAGATGATGGAAGCGTATGTTGCCCACGCAAATCCACCCATTGACGTCAAAAGCCTCAGGAAAAATGTAAAGTTCGTTTGGTTAACAAAGAGAATTGCTCGGCAGACGATAAGAGAGACAGCGAGCGGAGTTAAGCAATAACCGAGTACACAAACTGACTGGAAAAATGATCTGAAAGAATATTTTTTATTGAAATATAAATATTTGAAATAATTTGTGATTCTTACATGTTTCCTCCCAGCAACTTTGAGTTTAATGTGACGACCATTGCTCCAATCCAAACGATAACGAAAACTTCAGCGAACTCTGGTCCCCCGTCATTCGAGTTACCAGTTTCAGTTGAACCTTGGAGTATCGTTGCCATGAACGTGCAAAGCACAAGAGGCCCCCACAGATCCCACTCCTTCAGAAGACTATTTTTCTCTTTTGGATAGAGCACATGCATAAATTTACTGCCAACTGCTCGAACGTCACGAAGCTACAAAGATTTGAATAATTTACTGCCAGCTCATCTTCTATCTTCAATCTACTTACGAAAGTCTCTTTTATCGGCTCGTCTAGCGTATTGAAATCTGGTTGCCCTGGTGTTCCTCTGTTTACTTTACCGCTTGAACTTACTGTCATTTCACCTTCTACTAACGTTGGATCATCGTCAAACATCTGAAATTGTTTACAACGCATCAGTGAATATTCAATCGAGTTCTTCTCCGTGTTTTAAACTTCTACTTACATCAAGTCTGGCATCGTTTGTGGCCATTGTTTCAGTTGACAGTATTCCAAGCTTCAAGCCTTCGTAGATTCTCTAATTCTCCTAGAATTGATTAAAAAATATTTTTTCGTGTTTTCTTTGTGCAAGTCGAAAGCGAATTGAGTAATCAAATGAAAAACGCTTTTAAATTCAAAATAATACGTTAACAAAGCTAAGACTTTTTACTTTGACGTTTATTTATTATTTATTTAATTAGCAAACTTCATTTCAATCCATTGCAAAAGTTTAGTAATTGACTCAGTCGAGGGAACTTTGTAGGTTGCCTTCGTCTCTAAGTTTGCATCCTTTGTGACTCTGAAAGTTACGCCAGTTCCAGTTAGAAGCTCGAAGACATCTTCATCAGTTGTGTCATCTCCAGCGAATATGACTTTTGTTGATTCTCTCCAGTTGGCACCGAAGTTTTGGGTCAGAATGTATTCGGCAGCTTTTCCTTTGTTCCATTGCACCGGAGGCTTAGCTTCAATTGCACAATGAGCTTGATTGGCCCTGTAACCAAATCCTTCAATAATCATCTTCGCATCATTC
Source organism: Smittia aterrima (assembly GCA_033063855.1). Classification (NCBI taxonomy): domain Eukaryota; kingdom Metazoa; phylum Arthropoda; class Insecta; order Diptera; family Chironomidae; genus Smittia; species Smittia aterrima. The sequence goes on from CP093831.1 coordinate 6,254,522, forward strand.
TTTATCGCCTCATGTTGATCTTCGGGCATCGCCCGATAATGAAATGTCAGGGACACTCCTTTGTTTTCGATCCACGAGCCATTTCGAATTGTCTGGAATTCGTCCTCAAATGAAATTTGTCTGAGTGAACAATTTCAATTTCTTCTTACCTTCTCCAACGCCGCAATCATTTTGTCGTAATTTCCGGCGATGTTATTTGGAACTTGATGATTGTACTTTACACCATTCGGATATAAAATCTCTAGCCCGTGGTTGCCAGCATAAATTATCCCCTTCAAACCAACTCTCTCCTTAGCGCTGTCTACTGCTCTTCCGGATATTACAGCAGTAAACACATTTGTATTTCCTGCGATAGACGTCAAGGCTTCTTCAGTTTCCTTTGACATTTTCGCCATGTCCGGATGAGGAACGATTGGAGCCAATGTACCATCAAAGTCAAGCAATAATGTCAATGTCTTACTGTCATCAACATAACCATTTAAATATCTATTAAAGTCTTCTTTTGTTGGCTCCATCTCAATGGAAAAGTTCACGGAATATTTTCGAAGCAACCGTCTGAGTGCACAATTTGAGTGAAACTAATTATTTAAACGAGAAGAAACCTCTCTGAGCCTGATAATCTAAGCAAATGAAAAAAGATTATCAGCATTGAGCTCTCGTTGATGTCAGTGTTTTAAAACTTGTTTATCAATAATAAGATTGTCTCTTGATTCGTGAAGAAAATATTGTGAATCACTGGCTGTAATTAAAATTGTTTTTTCTTCGTTTTGTTTACTTGCTTGTCACTGCTGAACTGCATGGTTTGCTTTGCACGTGACTGAGATAACGAATAGAGAAATCATTCCTAAGAAAAGAAGAAGACACAAATTACATTGTAAGCCTCAATTCTCCTGATGAGATTTCCAACAGAATAAAGTTTGATTTATCTTTGTTATCGCACCTGACAAAAATTCTCAGAAGAATTGCGAATCTTTCAGTTCAATAAAAATCAATATTCAACCACAGATGATTTGAAAGAAGGTGGCTTTGGGTTGAAGGAAACCATAATTAATAATGAATCGATACCAGCAAAACCCTCATTACTGTTCAAGATTTTCCGATGCGTAATTGGACGTTTGAAAAACTCTTGAATGGATCTTAGGAGCTAAGAGAATAATAATTCATTCTATTAATCTTGAGCACGTAAACACCGCTCGAGTCTAGTTAGAAACATTCTTGGATGGAAAGTTTTGAAAACAATGTAACAAGCTCATTCGATACGACAAGGTTGTGAATCCATCAAACACTTTTCTCAACAAAGCGCTGTCGTCAACGCGAGGTTTTCTGTTTAATTCAATCTTATTATGCCCGCGTGACGTTGATTATCGATGCTCTGCAGTTGATTGAAGAATATTTTCTATTGAGAGCAATGTAGAATTTTATTTTATGCGCATAAATTAGCAAAGTGTCAATATAATCGTCACGCCACATGGCTCATGATCCACAGCGAATTTGATTTGTTTACGAAAGAATAACAGCAACAGAGAGAGAACACGCGAAGTGAAGAGAGTAGATGAAAGATTTCCCGAGAGAAAACGAGAGCTTTTCATATATTTTGAATGAAAATTGTCTCTTCTTCTTTTCATTTGATTTTCTGATTTTCCGCAAGCTCTGGAAATCTCGTAAAATTCTCTGAGAGAAAAACGTTATCGAGTTCCACAGACAAAGTTTTTGTGTTGATATAAAACGTGAAACGATTGCTCCGTCTGCTACTAAATGATCGGCAGTTGCCGAGTTATATTGTGAACTTCGCGTGGAAATATTATTAAAGAAAAATCGTGCAAACTGTGGAGATCGCGACGCGTTGAGTGAACGACAAATTATTCCGTCTACTTCTGACTGACCTTAAATAATTAGAAATTAAGGTTTTCCCGTCAGGAATAAATGTTCTTTGTATTCTAAGATAAAAAAAACAGCTAAACACACGTCAGACCTTTTTTTTTGGGATTTACCAATGTGAACGACATGTCTGGAATAAATCTTTCATCGTCCAAGTCTACGCTGAATATTTTTGGGAATAAAAAGCATCAACCGAGTCCGATACGAATATTAGTCCTTGGTCAAACGTCCGTAGGCAAAAGCGGTAAGTTATTTAAATTTATACATTGACTCATTCATTAAAAAGAAAATTCTGTTTGAAAGAAGCTTTCATTCGATATTTTAATCAAAACAAATTATTCTGTCATTTCAAAATTATCGAGAAGCTTTTCTTTTGAAATAATTGAATCAATCACATTTTAGTTTTTCTTAGAAATTTAATTCTAATGCGAAGGAGTTTACTAAAAGTTCTTCTTGTTAAAAGCTTGCTCACATTTCTGAGATCCTTGGTGTCAAAAAAGGAAATTTCCCAGGAGAAATATGCAGATATAAATATTTTTGCTAAACACGCAAAAATCAATCTCAGAAAACTTTTGTTTTCCTGAAATCGATACATCTTCTGAGGAGTATGAGTCATATCTATGTCAACTCATCTCTAGTCAAACAAAACACCTTTTTACTTTCAATTTATTTTCGGAGAACTGTTCAGATCTAAAAGGTTGAACACGTGTAAGGAAAATTTTTGATATTTGCATCAACATTTCCAGTTAAATTAACATTGAAATTCTAGTTGAAGATTGCAAATTTGATTTACTTCAGCTCAAAGTAACGCGACAAATCTACATTTCATCGCAAAAATTCCGAGAAAGAAACTTCTGAGGACAAATGTGGAAATCAAAATATTTCCATCAAAATTTCGTTTATATTTCGGTTTGAAGAAATTTAAAACTTTTGTCTGTTGCTGCAGGAAACGATTTCTATAAATTTGTCGACGTTGTTCGAATAAAAATAATTTAAATCAGAGAGAGTATGATTTGTTGTTCAACTTGTTGCTTAATGCGTTGAATAGGAAAATTATGAATAACTCTTTTCAAGGATAGAATTACAGAGCAATAATTTTTCTTTCATAAAAAAGTCAATTTGCAGTTTAATTTGCTTTTCTAGGAACTCGCAAGAAAATTATCGCAAGTAATTTTAAAATGCGATAAACTTAGCATAAACTCATGAAGAGATTTTTAAACGATTTGATTTATTTGAAGTCTTGTAAGACTTCTAGTTTATAAAACTTTGTGAAGTAGGACAATACTGGCTATAAAGTGTCATTTGATATTTCGGACCAAAACTGATAAAGCACTCTCTCTGTCAACACTAAAACTTGAATCCGTTCAAAATTGTGCTACCCAGGAAAGTGTGGAGGTTGATGGTTTCGCTTGCTACCGAACCAGGTGTTGCAACAAAAACATCAACTACAACAAGCTTTTTAAATCAATGAATTTCGTGTCAAATATCCCTCAGGCACGATCAGGAGATTTTTTTTTTGACACGAGCTGTTCAAACGAAGAGTTCTCGGAATGTCGAACTTTTTCAATCCTACTTTTACAATGTAACATATTTCGATGCTAAAAAAAATTTATTGCGTGGTTCGTTGCTGCGACTTTGATTTGTTGAGAACTGAAGCTCTCAGGCGGTTAAGATTGTCGTTCAGACAGCTCTCGATGATACCCAGCGACAGATTGAACGAAAGCTTTGAAATCAAATTACGGTCACGGATTCTAATACGGAGTTTGTACCCAATTTATTTGTCTTCGAAATATTTTCCTACTGTCTAAGAAAAGGACGTTACTAGGACAATAGGCATTGAGAAAGGAATTTCAATATTTCACGAGGGATAAAAAAATATTTTCTAGCTGTCTTGTTGTCATTTTGAAGAAGATTTTTTTTTAGAATTGCCTGGGGCAAAAAGACTCAACTAAAAAGGATTTTTTTTACACTAAGTACAGACTCGATGTCTTATCCTTCAATAATCGTATGAGCTCTTATTAGATACGACTTCAAGTCATGAAAGTTAACGATTTTTTTTTATTATTTGAAGGACTGCAGCCTTGTACATGTGGACATTCTTCACAAAAATATTATTTCCGTTGTCTGACTTTTCTTGCTGCCTAAGGCCCTCCCGATCTTATGCTCACTCCTTCCTATCCTCGGGTTCCGGCCGCCCTCTGCATTCGTCTGAGACGCAATGCTTTTCCCCCCTCCGTCTTATTTTTGCCCCTGATCATCGTCCTTGCTAGTGCAGACCCTGATCACAGTCCACACATCGTTGCATATTTGTTTTGCCTTATAGACTTCATTCGCTTAGCTGTATTTTAAATTTATTTAGACGAAAATTTTCGCAAAGATAGAAAAGTTGTTGTCAAAAAGTAAATGTTTCTACGGTTTCACAAATGTTTTCATTGAAGAAACTCAAGAAGTGTTGCGTAATTTGATTCTTATTAATAAAAAATCAAAACAGAAAGCATTGATGTAATCTCTTTTACACTGTAACCAGTCTCGTGTCTCCGTGTCACGTTTTTCAGTTGATATAAAAACATTGATAATCTCTAAAGATTTTAAAAATTGATTATTCGTTTCTGGCAATGACATTGAATGTCGATTGAATATTTCTAGGAACTGCAGGTAGAACGATTTCATTTCATTGAATGAGCCACGAGCTTCAGAACAATTACAGTTGAATGTTGCCATTAAATTACGACCCCACGAGGATGGCAATAATTGTTAGAAAATTATGTTCCTCGACAAAGTTTTTAAAAGAAAATTGTTTCCCGACTTTCTATTGTGCATTGTAAATCATGGCAAGTGTTTTGCTAACAACATAGCTGTTTATTTTCTAACATTGGGAACAGAGAAGTTCAGATACTTTACAAGATTTTTGTTTTTAAAAAAATTGTTCTTTCCTCGAAAAGGTTTATTACGAATGTTTTGGGCTTCGTCTAAAACGTGTTGGAAAACGACTTTGAATCTTAATGTTTAAAATGGTTTGGTTATCATATTAGAAAATAATTTTCCGCTGCCAACGCATGTTCTAAAATCACTTGATGTAAATATTTTTAGATTTGCAACAATCGTTTGATTTACCGCATAGAAAATATCAAAATATTTTCAACTGAAAACGAAAGGAAATTTACCACAGAGATTCCTTTGAAATAAGCGACTTCGTCGAACTCATCAAAAGCTTTGTTGTGTTCTAGGAAATATCAAAAACGACGAAGCATATTTTCAAAAATAAATATTTTAACACTCTCTACAAGAGAGTCTCTAGATCTTTTATGCTTGAGTGCTCATAACACGCGTCTGAGAAACTTTTTTTGTCGCACAAGGATTTGTTAAGAACGAATCAAACGAAAAGAGTTATTTTGACTTGTTTTTCTATTTATTTCTATTTCAAATATTCTCCGCAGCTTCATTTGTTCTGTTAAATTTATAATTTGTTTATCATTTATAAGGTCGACGGAAAATTCCGCACTTCTTTCATTTTTTTAAGAAAAACAATTCTCGCGCTATTGTGAACAGAACGAAGATGAGATTTTCTTCTTTTTCTTACCGGCGGCGATGAATTTACTCCAGCGTTGAATGAAACAGGTTGTCGGTTATTATGAAGACAGTCGCTTGATAGCTAAAGTTTAAGATTGCCAACGAAATGTTCCCATGCGTCTCCCAATCTTATTGTAATCTTCTACAGAAAATGATAGGGATTTGAAATCAAATTAAGGTCACGGGCTGATTTCGAGTACGTGCTCTAGGTTAATGTTCTGTTTTAATATAAAAAAAGTTTAGCAGTCGCAGAACGACTGTTGAAGAAAATTAGCTGGGGATAGATCGAGACGTCGCTAAGGGTTTCCATTAGCGAGCTCTAAAGATTTGTAATTTTAAAAACAAAACAATTTAAATTAAAATTTGATTCCCTAAGCTTTTTCTCTTTCGCAAAGTTTTTCATGCGAAACGACCCGCGATTGTGGCTAAGACCAAATCAACAAATTGCAAAATTCTTTCTTCACTTTGCAATACGATAAGCAGATTTAAGGCAACATCGTAAAAAAATCGAGGGACTCGAGAGAATCTTGTTGTAAGGGTTTTTCAAAAGTTTATTCACTCGGCGGCAGTGAATAAGGAAATCTCTTCAGACGAAATCCGCCCGACGGCCTTGAAATTCTTGAAGTCTTCTCTCGCGAAAATGATGGAAATTTCCACGACTTCAAAAGTCAAAAGCAGAGCTTATCCGAAAGGCTTATTTGCCTGTTAAAAAGTTGATCGGAAATTTTTATGTTCAATCATCAAGAAAACCAAGAAGCGTCAAACCGTAAAAGAGGAAAACGCGGGAAAAAGCTTTGCAAAGAATCAAAAATAAAATCAAGAAACAATTGAATTCACATCAGAGGATTCTGAGAAGTTCAATACGATGTTTACGCCACAAATAGAATTTGCGTTTTATATTTAATTTCCAAACCCACCTTTCACACCTTTCATGTAACTTTCTGTTTGCAGCACTTGTGGTTCGATTCATGACACAACGCTTTATCGGTGAATATGACTCGGCGGAACAGAAATACACGTGCAACACATCGATCGATAATTTAAACGTTAACTTTGAGATATTGGACTCCGCGGCAGGACAGCTCGTAATGAAGCAAATAAATCAAATGTCGAAAGTTATTTACATATGAATGTCTTTTTTATGCAGGAGAACGAAACTCTCGTTACTCAACTTGAAGAGCACATTCGATGGGCGGAGGCATTCATTCTCATGTACAGCATCACTGACAAATGCAGCTTTGAGGAAGTGAATCGGCTCAAGTTTCTCATAAATCACAACAGGCGACGAAGGAAAACATATAAAGTGAGTTCAACTTCCTCGAAATGTTTTGGAACATTTTTTTTTCTTTTCAAAGAAATTTCTATTGTAAAGTTTTTGTTTACGTTGCTTTGCCCTTGCCACTGTCATGGTGACGTTAACGCCAAATTTTTGTTTTCACAAAGATCCTTGACCAGACGCTTCTCGCGTTTCTCCATTAATTTATCAAATTTGATGATAAATATTTTTTTCTTTTTAGCAAGATTGCTTGGATGTTCCAATTATTCTTGTCGCCAACAAAAGTGATCAAAAAGATGACAGAATGGTGACTACCGAGGAGGGAAGAAGGAGATCTCAGGAAATGGGATGTTCGTGTTTCCATGAAATTTCTGTTCGTGAAAGCATTGACGATGTGCATCGAGTCTTCGTTGATCTTTGTCGATGGTGGAGAATTATAACAAACTTTCAAAAGATAAAAAAATCCAATGGTGATGGCTTAAAAGTTTCCATGTCGAATCGTACAAAGGACGTTGAGCCTGAATTAATGATTTCGAGATTTCATCAGCTTTGCTATGATTTTTACGATGAAAAAAGACGTTCCATCATGACCTTCGGTCGGTCAAGATCCGCGCTGCAAGAAGAGAAACAACTCGATGAAATCGAGTTGACAGAAAACGATGAACCATTCAGAAGTCGAGCACAGACTGACGGGCAAATTTTACGGAAGAATTTTTCACTCGTGACGTCGTCTCATGAGCTAACCCGAAGAAATTCCGTTTCCCAACGTGGACATGTTAGCTATTAAACTCTCATATATTCCAATAAATGTATTTGCCTACATTATTCATAAGAATGATGAAATATTTTTTATATCTCTAATAAAGGAAAAAAATCTTTTGAAAGTGTTTTTTGTAACGGAAATTTGAAATTTTTAAATGAGCTTTCGAAGCTTTTTCTTTGTAATAAATTTACTCCTTGAACATGGCGTACTCTTCGGCTCGCAGTGCAAGCTCGCGAATATTTTTGAGACAACCAGCTGAAGCTTCTTGAAGTTCTTTATCCTCTGAACCGACTGTCTCCAATAAAAATGGAACGACCCCGCTCTGGAAAAAATTAATTCAATTTGGTAGTTGGTAAAAAGTTTTTTAAATTCAGTTTCTTACCGCGTGCATTGTAATGCAATTTTGAGGATCTTCGGATAATTTCTGGAGTGCCATTGCAGTAGTTCTATGAACTTTGGGGTTCTCACTAACCATGTAACCAACAATTGGCGTCACTGTTTTTAATCTTCCAAGTTCTTGAGTATTGTTCCCGTAAGGAGCGCAACTGGCAATTGCTGCGGCTAAATGTTCTCTTAGCATATCGTTTGTTGTATAAACCAAACTCGCGAGCATCTGAATCACTTTGTGATCTGTGAGAACAGCCAAATTTTCTTTATCTTTGGCAATTATTGAGATGGCGGCACAAACAGCAGCAAGAACCAAATTATCACGAGACTTCAAAAGTCCAACGACAAGCTCTAAAGCTCCGACAAAGCTTCGCACAAGTTCACCTGAGTTTTTAGCATTTTTGATACAAGGGCAGAGACCGAGAGCAGCGTATGCTTGAACTTTCGGATTATGGTTCTTCAATAACGACCAAATCAAACGAATCGCATCAAGTTCCTCCATTGCTGTCATGCTTTCGGGATCGTTTGCACACTCAGTGAGAGCTTTCGAAATATTTTCCAACAAAGGCGGAAAAGTTCCATTCAGGAGATTCACCATCAAAGCCAATCCTCCAATTTGTCGCAGCGTGTCGCGATTATTTTGAAACTTGACACATTCGGATATCGCTCCAGCAGCGTTTGTCAACACATCATCGTTCTCGTCACTCAGTAATTGAACAAGAATGTGCATGATTTTCAATTGATCCAGACGTTTAACGTTGGCCGCTGTTACAGCGCATTTCCAGATGGCACCAGTCGCAGCAGCAAGCAAAGCTTTGTTCTCTCGAATCGATTTATCTTTGATGATTCCCACGAGTGACTCAAGTCCACCAGCTTCGCGTACAATGTCTCGAGCCATTTTGTCACTTGCACATTTAAAAATTGCTGAACTGCATTGCATTTTGAGATCAAAGTTGTCAGAAGAAAGATGAATGACAATATTATGAATCATTCCTTCAGTAGCAATCGCAAGTTGGTAGTCGCCCTAAAAGAAAATATTTGTTTCGTTGAAATCATTTTAATAAATCAATCATCAACAGACCTGTGTGGCGCATTGTTGAACGCATCCCATGATGGGAACGACGACGTCAATGTGAGTACTCTTAAGCAATCTTCCCATCAAAGGCACAACTCCACTCGTTCTCATGATCTCCTTGTTATGACGTGACTCTGATAAAGACCACAAAGCTCTCGCTCCTGCTCGTGCCATGTCTAACTGTTCTCTTTGGCTTTGGGTTAAATTTTCTCTTGGCGTTATGAGACAACTTAATGGAACGTCAAGTAAGTCAACAACTTTTGGAATGCCACCAGAACGACGAACAAGTTGTCGAGCCAATCGAACTTTTCCAACATTTGCAATCGTTTCTGCAGCAAGAATCTTCAAATCTCTCGAAGGCTCAGAGAGAATGTTGACAAGCAATGGAATTCCTCCGAGATCAACGATGCTTCGACGAATATCCAAGTTAAGGGAAATTGCAGAGAGAACTGTTAAGGCTCCAAATCGACACTTTAAGTCGTTGCTTTCTAACAAATTCACTAAAACTTCCAAGCCACCGATTTCCTGGATTGCAATTTGATTTATCTGAGTTGTTAAGTCGTGATCTTTCAAGCAACACAAAGCCACAACCGTTGCCGTTTGATTTCCAGCTTTCATGTACTTGACGAGCTTCTGAATGTGCCAGTACTCAGATGGCAACTCAGATTGCTTCATGGTTCGTTCTTTCCATCGATCTTCTTCATCTGATGATGAAATGACATCAGTTGAGTCGGAGGAGTCACTGTTGAAGCCTTTCATGCGTTCACTTGCTCGAGCTGAACTTCCAGCAACGCTTTTACGGCGGATCGAACTGATGGACTTGCGACGTCCTTCTGGAGCAGCTGGCGGAGCCAATTTCTCCTTTTCAGCATTCTTTGAAGCTTTAGTTTTATCCTTTTCCTTCGGTTCCTTATTTTTCTTGCCTTTTGGTGGCATTTTTAAAACTTGAAACCCAAATTTCACAGATTTTTCAAGAAATTGCGATACAGAAAAATTTTATCTAAAAGAATTTTTTGCGTCGTGAAAATTAAACAAAATTTTCAATCGCCAAGGCAACTAGATCAACAAGTATTCAACAGCCGAAGCTTAATCGATGAAAACTTTATCAGCTGTTCGTCGGTTACTCTTGGCAACGAAAATCCGAAAAAAAGTAATTATCTAAAAGTAATTTTATTTTCGAACTTCTAAAATAAAGCTAAAAATAAACCAAAAATATTCTTTCTTGTATAAAAAGTTTATAATTCATCCCAGATGAAGTGGAAACTAAATTGATTATAGAGAGTCTCACCGAAAGACTGAAATCATTTAATGTTCTTGAAGTTTCTATGCTCAATCGTAACATTGTAGCCTTGCGCGACCTTGGAAGTAATTAGATACTCGAATTCAATTTCGTCCATGATCATTGCTGTCGAGAATTTATACCGCCGGAAGAGATAAGACATCGCAACCTTCATTGACTTCATTGCGTATCGGTAGCCAATGCAATTGCGTGGTCCTCGAGAGAAAGGGAAATAAGCGTAAGTGTGAACCTTTGAATGTTCTTCTGGTAAGAATCTTTCAGGTCGGAACTTGTCTGCGTCTTCGCCCCAAAGTCTTTTGTCTCGATGCACTTGAACGATTGGAATGAAAAAGTTCGCGCCAGCGGGAACGATTTTGTCTCCTTTTAAATTAATAATGTTAATAATATTTCTCTTCAAAAACTTTTTCAACTCACCAAGTTGCAAATCATTGTTGAGATATCTTCCAATAAATCCAGTTGGCGGCCAAAACCTCATCACCTCCTTTATCACCAAAGTCGTGTAAATCAATTTGTCAATTTTCTCGTCACTGACTTCCTCATCTTGAGTGTCAAAAACTTCTTGAAGCTCCTTGAAAACTTTCTCTTGTACTTCAGGATAAAATGCCAATAGCAACGATATCATTGACAAAGTGTTGCTGATTGTGTCAAAGCCCTGAAGTTTAAGGTAAAATAAAAGTTCAAGGAAATTTAATTTAATTAGTTATTTACCGCAGCGATGATCGTGTTAACTTCATCACTTATTTCATCGTTTGTGAAGACATCGCGTTTCTTAAACAATTGATCGATGAAGATTTGTGGCTTTCGAGAATCCTCAACGAATGTGCCATCTTGAAAATCTTTTTCTTTCTGAACGAGAACATTGTTTGCCATCTTCATGAAGCCGTTGATGATGTGTTCTTGTTCAACTTTATAAAACTCAGTAAATCTAAAGACCAAAGGAATTTGAAGCCAATGATTTAATAGCTTTGCTGCCGAAACACGTAAACCTCTGAAAAGGAATCGAATTATTAGAAATATTTTATTAAAGAAATTAGTCACGACTCACTCTGAACAATGCTTCAATAATTCGCTGCTGTTGTTTTCTTGAGCATTCGCTTCTAAACCCATTGATGTGCTCATAATGTTGTCGAGTGCATACGGAGCCATCATATCAAACATATTAAACTCTTTTCCACCAACTTTCTTATCCAAAACTTTTAAAAGAATCTGCGATTTCTCGTTGAAGATCGGAAGGAAACTCCTGAGAATATTTAAGTTGAACGCAGGATCGCAAAGCTTTCGATGAGCCCTCCATAAACCTCCATTTGAAACGAGCAAACCTAATAAAAAAATTTAATTTTTTTCCTTTGGCTAAACATTTGACGTCATTACCCTTCTTGAAAAACAGAGCGTCATAAAAAAATGGCTTGTCAATGGAATATTTTGATGTGAGAAGAATTTGCAATTGATCCGGGTCATCAACTACAACGAACAGAACTGGGCCCAGCCAATATTTCCTAGGCGATGGACCTGGTCCAGTACTTGTCATGTTGATTACATATTGTTCCTTGGGCGACTGTCCCATGTGAAATGGGAGATGACCAATCAATGGCCAATTGCCAGACACTTGTGGAATCTTCCTCGCGAGTTCATAAAATCTTCTGTTTGACCACAAATGAATAATCAACCAAATTAACGATACAAATGAAACTAGCACGAGCCAAGTCCATCCGATCATTGTGAATTATGATTTAAACTGAGAAGTCTAATTGTGCTGTTCGCGCTTATATAGAAAAATATTTCTTGGTTCAATAATATTAAACGGAGTTTGAACTTGAGAAAGACGAAGAATCCGATAACTTACGTAACTTTCAACTTCAATTATTTTTGAGGTGTTCACCAGCAACACGTTTAAAACTTGACGTTTTCATTCAATACTAAAGTTTGATTTGAAGAAGTTCGTTGATTTATTCTCATCAGATCATTTGGTACCGAATTAGCAATGTCAGACTCTGTTGAAACTGGAAGTGGTTTGCAACAAATTTGCAGAAAGATTTTTTTGCAGAACAAAATATTTGAAACTTTAAATTATTGCGATCTTCAAAATAGTCAACATCAGGATCAAAACAGTTTCGATTTGAACTCAATGAACTCTCTCAAAGTTCGGTCGATCATATTAACCTTGATTGACGTAGGAAGTTTAAAGTTTTACAAACTCATTCCCAACAAAAGAATAACAAAATTATTTTTTTTTAAAATAATTTAATTCGATTTTAATGGCGATGGCCCTAAAAGTTTAACTAGTCGTGTAATATAATTAAGAAAAAAAATTGTTTTGTTGTCAGTGAATTTAGCCTTGTTGTTCATTATTGTCAGGTCGATGACCATAATCTCAGGATTTTTACTATGAAACTTTATTTGTTATCAAATCCCATGGTATTTTGCAATAAATACTTAGATTAAAATAAATTACTTAAATTTTACTTTCGAAATTTCTTTTCTCGAGGGAGACATTGTATCCTTGCACCACTCTAGAAGCGATGAGATATTCGAACTCAATCTCGTCCATCCTCATAGTAGTTGAGAATTTAAAGTTTCGGAAGAGATAAGACATCGCAACCTTCATTGACTTCATTGCGTATCGGTAGCCAATGCAATTGCGTGGTCCACGAGAGAAAGGGAAATAAGCGTAAGTGTGAACCTTTGAATGTTCTTCCGGCAAGAATCTTTCAGGTCGGAACTTCTCTGCGTCTTCTCCCCAAAGCTTTTTGTCTCGATGAACGTGAATCAATGACATGAAAAAGTTTGCGCCAGCGGGGACAGTGTGAGATCCAAGTTGCATGTCCTTCTTGAGATGTCTTCCAATGAAACCAACAGGAGGCCAAAATCTCAAAACTTCTTTAATCACAAGATCCATGTACAAAAGTTTATCCATTTTCTCTTCAGTCACTTCTTCGTCTTGCGTTTCGAAAACGTCTTGAAGTTCTTTGTAAAGCTTCTCTTGTATTTCAGGATGTAAAGCCATGAGCAACGATATACTCGATAAAGAGTTAGAGACTGTGTCGAAGCCCTGAAGAATAAAAGATCAATTAACAAAAGAAGATGTAAAACTTTTCAAATCGTTACCGTGGCGATGATTGTGTTAACTTCATCACTTATTTCATCGTTTGTGAATTCTTCTCGTTTCTTAAACAATTGATCGATGAAGATTTGCGGCTTTCTTGAGTCCTCGACGAATGTGCCGTCTTTGAAATCTCGCTCTTTCTGAATTATGACGTTGTTAGCGATCTTCATGAAGCCGTTGACGATGTGTTCTTGCTCGAGTTTATAGAACTTGGTCATCTTGAAGATGAAAGGAATGTGAAGCCACATATTTAGAAGTTTCGCTGCAACGATTCGCAACGCTCTGAAATTAAAAGAAATTTAGAAATTTCATTTGAAAAGTCAATGAGAACTTACTCGTGACAATGATTGAGAAACTCGCTGTTCGGTTTCGTCAATGAGTTCGTCTCCAATCCCATTGATGTGCTCATAATGTTGTCAAGAGCCAATGGAGAAACCATATTGAACATATTAAACTCTTCAGCTCCAACTTTCTCATTCAGAATTTTAGTTAAAATCTGCGATTTCTCATTAAAAATTGGAATGAAACTTCTAAGGATGTTCTGGTTGAATGCAGGATCACAAAGCTTTCGATGAGTTCTCCACGTGCTTCCTTTTGAAACGAGCAATCCTTTTTTGAAAAACAGCGCATCGTAGAAGAACGGCTTGTCAATGCAATCCTTTGATAAAAGAACTTTCTGGAGATGTTCAGGATCATCGACGACCACAAACAAAACTGGACCTAACCAATATTTCCTCGGCGATGGACCTGGTCGCGTATTGGCCAAGTTCATGATATAAGTTTGTTTACTGTTCTGGCCCATGTAGAAAGGAAGATGCCCTAGTAACGGCCAATTTCCTTCAACTTGTGGAATTGTTCTCGCGAGGTAATAAAAATTTCTGTTTGTCCACCAATGCTTCAGAAACAAAAGGAAAAAAATCCCGGAAACTATCGCGAACAGCAGCAACGTTAACATCGTGACTGTTGAAAAATACTGAGCGGCTCCATCAGAACTCGCGCGCTTTTATACTACTTCTACGCCTTTGACAAGAAACAATACTTGATATAGAAAAAAAAAATAATTCGCGTTGAAGACTGACGTCACATTCATCTTCATAAAGTAATTGAAGTTTTTGCCTCTCTTCTTCTGACTTGTTGTTCATTCATCGACGATCAAGCAAATTTATCGACAAAGGTATTCAGGGTTTTCGGAAGTGCCACTTAATAGCAGAATATTTTATTAAAAACATAATTTCATTTCATACGAGTCCCCGCTCCACGTGTCGACATCTTCTTTTTCTAATTACCAAACAAATCGTCAACAAAAAATATTTTTCTTCTCGAATTGCTTTAGATCAATGATCTCTCTGAAGACTCTTCATTTGTTAAAATTACACGAGTTGACTTAGGTTAAATCACTTAACGTACTTCATTGGATGGTTTTGGGTATTAAAGGATGATAGGATTAGAACAACATTAGTTGTAACGGTCGACAACCGAAATAGAATTTTGTGACCGGAAAACCCAAAATGAAAATAGATTGAATGAGTATGAGGTTTAAATGTTTTATTATGCCAATCAATTAGCAATTAATGTTTTGTTTCACATGTGGACTTTATTGCCACGTATTAGTAATTTTATTAGCGAGACTGGAAATCTCTGCGCTCGAGGGAAACATTGCAACCTTGCTTGATTTTAGAAATAATAAGGAACTCAAATTCGATTTCGTCAATATTCATGGTAGTTGAGAATTTAAATTGACGGAAGAGATAAGACATCGCAACCTTCATTGACTTCATTGCGTATCGATAGCCAATGCAATTGCGTGGTCCACGAGAGAAAGGGAAATAAGCGTAAGTGTGAACCTTTGAATGTTCTTCCGGCAAGAATCTTTCAGGTCGGAACTTGTCTGCGTCTTCTCCCCAAAGTCTTTTGTCTCGATGAACGTGAATCAATGAAATGAAAAAGTTTGCGCCAGCGGGAACGATTTTGTCTCCTAGAAAATTTGCAAATTTAATATTATTTCTCTTCAAAAGCTTTTTCGACTCACCAAGTTGCAAATCTTTGTTGAGACGTCTTGCGATGAATCCAACTGGCGGCCAGAACCTCATCGACTCTTTAATCACAAGATCCATGAAAATCAATTTGTCAATTTTCTCGTCACTGACTTCCTCATCTTGTGAATCAAAAACTTCTTCAAGTTCATTGAAAACTTTCTCTTGTACTTCAGGATAAAATGCCATGAGTAAAGTTATCATTGACAAAGTGTTGCTGATTGTTTCAAAGCCCTGAAATAATTTTTTTCAATCACGCCATGTTTTTTTATTAAATAAACTTATTACCGTGGCAATGACCGTGTTCACTTCATCAGTTATTTCATCGTTTGTGAAGACATCGCGTTTCTTAAACAATTGATCGATGAATATTTGCGGCTTTCGAGAATCCTCGACGAATGTGCCGTCTTTGAAATCTTTCTCTTTCTGAAGGAGAACATTGTTTGCGATCTTCATGAAACCTTTGACGATGTGCGTTTGCTCAAGTTTATAGAACTTGGTAAATCTGAAGAGAAAGGGAATCTGAAGCCAGAGATTCACAATTTTTGATGATGTCAAACTCAATCCTCTGTAATCGATAATAAAGTCAAAATATTAAAGAAAATCTTAATAAAACTTACTCATAGCAATGTGTCAAAAATTCGTTGTTTTTGTCACATTGAGAATTTGCGTCCAATCCCATTGATGTCCTAATTATGTTGTCAAGTGCATACGGAGCCATCATTTCGAAAATATTAAATTCGGGACCGCCAACTTTTTCATTTAGAACTTTTATTAAAATCTGCGACTTCTCGTTGAAAATTGGAAGAAAGCTTTTTATAATATTTAAGTTGAAAGCTGGATCGCAAAGTTTTCGATGTGTTCTCCATAAACTTCCGCCTGACACTAGTAAACCTTTCTTAAAGAATAAAGCGTTGTAGAAGAACGGTTTGTCAATGCAATGCTTTGATGTCAACAACGTTTGCAATTGATCTGGGTCGTCAACTACCACGAAGAGAACTGGTCCCAGCCAATATTTCCGTGGTGACGGTCCTGGTCCAGTATTTGCTAGGTTGATCACATATTGTTGCGTAGGAGTCTGTCCCATGTTATACGGAAGATGACCGACGAGTGGCCAACTGCCAGACACTTGTGGAATCTTCCTCGCAAGTTCATAAAATCTTCGGTTCGTCCAAAAATGCTTGAGAAGTAAAAGGAATGAAATCCCCAAAATTGTTACAAAACAAGTAAGCGCGAACATCTCCACTTTAAATAAAACTGAAGATTGCAAAGAGAACGCAATAGCATTTATAGCAACTTACTGCGCTCAGATTTATTTGTCTTTAAATTAATTAATTACCCGGGATTATTTTCAATCTTTTATTCGATTGGACTTCTTCTCTGATTTTGTTTTAAAACAATATTTGAACTTGAGAAAAATTTAACTTTGAAATCACTTTCAGATTCTTTCATTGAATTTTTGTTTAAAATGAAGTTTGTTTCAGGGAAACAAATATTGAATTACCAAGTTGAATAACTGATATGGTCAGAGAGCATTTGGTCTAATGGTTTAAGAATGTAGACTGTGCTTTTCCTTTAGGATTTTATCTAATGCACTTTCGAACTCAGCTATATAGAAGTTAATCGTAAGCTTGACTTTGAAAGAAGATTTTCTTTGATTTTTTAAAATTTAAGACTTGTGTTCAAAAGTGCAATCTTCTAGGTGTCAGAATCTCTTTCAATATTTGTTTATATTTCAGAATAGGATTTCTTTTGACCTGGAAACTTAAAATTAAAATTAGATTGATTTTTCTTGGACTGTATTTATTTTATTATACTAATCAATGAGCAAAGTTTTAATTAGAACTAGTAATTTCATTAGCGAGACTGGAAATATCTGCGCTCGAGGGAAACATTGCAACCTTGCTTGATTCTAGAAATAATAAGGAACTCAAATTCGATTTCGTCGATGTTCATGGTAGTTGAGTATTTAAAGTTTCGGAAGAGATAAGACATCGCAACCTTCATTGACTTCATTGCGTATCTGTAGCCAATGCAATTGCGAGGTCCACGAGAGAAAGGGAAATAAGCGTAAGTGTGAACCTTTGAATGTTCTTCTGGTAAGAATCTTTCAGGTCGGAACTTGTCTGCGTCATCTCCCCAAAGTTTCTTGTCTCGATGAACGTGAATCATTGAAATAAAAAAGTTCGCGCCAGCGGGAACGATTTTGTCTCCTAAAAAATTGCGAAATTATTTAAATTGCAAAAATAATTTTCCGCTCTTACCTAGTTCCAAATCTTTGCTGAGATATCTCGCTGAAAATCCAACGGGCGGCCAGAACCTCATCGACTCTTTAATCACAAGATCCATGAAAATCAATTTGTCCATTTTCTCGTCACTGACTTCCTCATCTTGTGAATCAAAAACTTCTTCAAGTTCCTTAAAAAGTTTCTCTTGTACTTCAGGATAAAATGCCATGAGTAAAGTTATCATTGACAAAGTGTTGCTGATTGTTTCAAAGCCCTGCAGTTCATAATAAAATAAAATTTCAAGGACATAATTTTAATGAAATATATTACCGTGCCGATGACCGTGTTAACTTCATCAGTTATTTCCTCATTTGTGAAGACATCGCGTTTCTTAAACAATTGATCGATGAAGATTTGCGGTTTTCTTGAGTCCTCGACGAATGTGCCGTCTTTGAAATCTTGCTCTTTCTGAACTAGAACGTTGTTGGCCATCTTCATGAAGCCATTGATAATGTGCTTTTGCTCAAGTTTATATAACTCAGTCAATCTGAAGATAAAAGGAATTTGCAACCATAGATTCACCAATTTCTCTGAAGTTAAGGCCAATAATCTGTAATCATTTGTAAAGTCAACATGTCAATGAGAACAATGATTATTTAATAAACTAAACTCACTTCAAGCTGTGGGTCAAAAATTCGCTGCTTTTGTCATTTTGTGTATTCGTTTCTAATCCCATTGATGTGCTCAAAATGTTGTCGAGTGCATACGGAGCCATCATTTCGAAAATATTGAATTCTTGAGCGCCAACTTTTTCATTTAGAACTTTTATTAAAATCTGCGATTTCTCATTGAAAATTGGAAGAAAGCTTTTTATTATGTTTATGTTGAAAGCTGGATCGCAAAGCTTTCGATGTGTTCTCCATAAACTTCCATTTGACACTAGTAAACCTTTCTTAAAAAATAAAGCGTTGTAGACAAACGGCTTGTCAATACAATACTTTGACGTCAACAACGTTTGCAATTGATCTGGGTCATCAACTACCACGAAGAGAACTGGTCCCAGCCAATATTTCCGTGGTGACGGTCCTGGACCAGTATTTGCAAGGTTGATCACGTATTGTGTAGAAGGAGTCTGTCCCATGTTATACGGAAGATGACCGATGAGTGGCCATTGGCCAGGCACTGGTGGAATCTTTCTCGCAAGTTCATAAAATCTTCGGTTCGTCCAAAAATGTTTTATCACATAGAAGAGCGAAGTAAATAGAACTATCACGAGACATGACGATCCGATCATTTTGAATTAAGATTTGTACTGAGAATTGTAATTTCAATGCTCAGGCTTTTATAGAAGTTTTTTCCTGTTCGGCTCAAATATATTCAACAATGGTTGATCTTGAGAAGGACGAAGATTCCGCTAACTCATATAAATTTTAAACTTAAACTTTGAGTTCAATTGCAATCTTTCATTTATTTTCTTGGACAAGAGCGAATTAAGATTTTTTTCAGACATGACGTAAGAGTTAGTGAAAAAACAAATGTGAGATCAATGATGAGTAAAGAAATCAATTTCGGGTTCAAATCAGTTCAGAAAAATCGCGAACATCTTCAGATAAGTTTCTTCACTTTGAATTCTACTAAAGATTGCAAAAAGAACGCAGTAGCAATTATAGAAACTTCTAGCATTGAAACTCATTTGTCTAATCTTTATTCGAATCGAGTTCTTCTCCGATTTCATCTTAAAACAATATTTGAACCGGAGAAAAATTTAACTTTGAAATCACTTTCAGATTCTTTCATTGAGTTTTTATTTTTATTTTATTCAAGTTTTTTTTTTGCGAAGCGACGATAAAAGTTTTTTGTCACTTGAAGTGAAGTTTCATTAGAAGAGTTTGACAAAATATCGTTAAAAAGTTTTTTAATTTTCTTTCCCATTCTTGTTTTGCAGAGACATCTTAGATTTTAAATCTATTTTAAATTTGTCGCCACTTCAGTTGAATCGTGTTTCATTCTTCGACGAGATTTCGCGCTTTATTCTCGAATATTGCAATTTTACGTGATTCTTGTGACTCGCTTGCAAACGAAAGAGAATGAACGACTACATCTTTTGATTAAAGATCGCTGATACTGTGGATTGTTGTGGATTTCTCCGCGCATGGCTGAAAATTGCGCAGAGTCTTCGATGGAAAAACTCGTTTTGATGATTTTATTCTCCATCACTCGACGATGCTGCATAAGATTCCGTAAAGCATTTCATTTAAACGGCTGACCGCTAAGAAGAAGCATAAGACAACAACAGAAAATTGTGCATCGACGCTGTAACTTTCGAGCGACCCAAACATAAAAAGAGCAACACAAAGCAAAGAAGCAAACAAGAAGATATAAAACTGGTTTTCGTCTTAAGTCGAAGACATAAAAAAGATTAAACCTCGCTGCCACAAAGTTCTATATTTGTAGCGACGGCGATTAATAAGAGAAGCTCATTGAGAAGTTGAATGGGCTGGAGAAGCGAAAAGTTGCAATCATCGCGAAAACAAACTTTTTTTGTCTCAGATGAACCGAAACAGCGAATTGACTTCCAACCATAACCGAGACTGACGCAAAAGAGAGTCACAAAGCTAGTTCATTCAAGGCTGACCATCATACGACCGAATTTCTCTATGGAATTAATTTAAAAGAACGAAAAGAGTTTCATCTCAAAGTTTGTCCAGCCAAAGCGCAAAGCAGTTTCATTCAACGGTGAAGATAAAATTTATATCGAGGAGATTAAAATATGAAGTAAAGTAATCGGATAATTTATTGCTTTCCCTTCACGAAAACGTTTCAATGTATATTTCATCATTAGCTTGAGCTCTCGCTCGATTCAGCTCAGAATGCATGGCTTGAAATCACAAACGATCGTGTTTGGAACGCTAGTGAGTCTGTGAAACGCAAAAATTGAATTCCAACGAAGTGAAAAGACGATTTAACTTTACAGTCGGTACGTGATCGCAATGAATATTTTTATTTTCGGCGACTTCTTTCTCCTGCGTCAAGTCGTTTCACGTTCGCGTTTTCATTGTAACTTAGCCATTGTTTGTTTAAACTTTAAAGAGAATCGTAAATGAAATTGAATAAGAAAAAAAATTGTCTTAACTGAGAAACCGCAACCGTTCTTTTGCATACGTAAATGGCGACCGCGAGGGAGGAGGCGAGCTCTGAACAAACAAACGGGAATTTACCTTGAATGATGGCATCGGATTTCTGAGAAAGTTTCATGTTTTACTTCTGTCGACTGAACGTTTGCAGCTTGAATTACGTGAACGGAATCGAACGCCCCAGACCCAAGTGTTTGATTTATTTCTTGAACGCGAGGTATTGTGAACGATAATTCAGTTTCAATGAGTCAAATGAGACTCGAGAGTGAGTCATGGCTGTAATTATCAAGTCGAATACATCAAATTGTGACCGCTAATATTACCTTTTGCGCACTTTTCGTATCCACGTCGCGTTGTACGTTGCAAGAACTCACTCGACTTCTTTTTCGCGATGGCCTTCAACTTTAAACTCGCCAACAATATTTTTCTCTTCGCGTACCCAGAAATCAGTCTCTTTCCTCAAGCACTGTCGAGTTTACTTTGTAGTGAGTACGCAACAAAAGTTTGCACTTTTCTCTCCTTCGCATAAATGAAGTTTCATGTTAGGAGCAGCTAATAAAAGAACAGAAGAGAATCTTGAGAGTGAGTCAATTGAATAAATTTGCAGACAATAGTTTCAAAGAAATCAGTTTAAGAACCAAAGTGCAAAGCTTTCAGAGCTTTGAAAGTTTTCAAATGAGTTTAAAAAACCGTTGATTATTTATTTCCAGAAGAAGTTTCACAAATGCACCAAAGCAATAATTTTTCATTTAGAATCTAGAACTTTTGAGAAAGTTTTAAAATTATTCACTGACTTTGTTTTCTTTAGAAAGAAATCTCAAGCGGGATTTCTCTTCAAGCGAAAAAGCAACAACCCCCAACAATTGAATCCGATACAAAGATTTTATCTGGATTTTAATTAAATTTAACGATTCGCCAGCATTCCTTCGAGCGAGTCTCGAATACTCTCTGACATACAAAAACATTCTGCGATAATGAGGCTTACATTGTTCCCGATCGTAAATAACAGCAACAGATCGTCAAAGCGACGATTAAACAAATTGAAATCGCCAACAAAACAGCGTGAGATGGAAGATTTCTTTGAGTTCTTTTCCTCCTCGCGCTTATTTTTGTCGAATACGTCTGTGACTTTAATTTTATTTCAACGCAAATTTCTGCTGGAAACTTCTTCATTTCCTGTTCGATCGTAGTAATTGCCGTGTTTTTGTAAAGAACAAAACTCTAATTTTCTTAATTTTATATCCTTGCACACTAATTTGAGGTGCACGGCATGAAAACTCCATTCGATGATGAAGCAATCTCATCAAATTATTTAAATGTGGACGAGAGGAAGAAACGGGAGAGTCGCAGTTCTGAGAAAGCGATCATTGAAATTTTTGAAGAAGCACTCGACCTAACAATAACAACAACCGAAAACCGATACTCTAATGGAATTCTGTTAATTAAGAACCACATTTAATGTTGTTTCTCTCCTCCACGCTGCTACGGATGACGCTGCAGAATCTTCTCTGAGGCTATCCATTCCCTTTTTCTAAATGGTAGGCGAACCCCTTTCAATAGCTTTCTTCGTTGATCTTTTGTCAGTGATGAAACAGGAGAAGGAATTAAAGGAGCCGATGGAAGTTGAAATCAATTGCATGACGATGACGAATCAAATGGCCAATGAAAGAGATTTGAAGGGTTTCGAACTTGAATGATAAACGAATTCGACGATAACATGCCGAGCTGTCGAAGCCGTTAATTGTAACATTGTTTCAGCAACTCCTTCTCAAAGTATTAGCTGATTATTCAAGTGCAGTTTCCGGTTGTAAGAACTACAAAGTTGACAAGATACTCTTGAGTTTATAATTGAATTCAATAAACTCTTCTTTCTTCTATAATCGAATCAACTGAAGAAAATATTTCTTTGATGTTTCATTCTCTTTCAAAACGAAACTGATCGCAACTGGGAGAAGCACTCCACATTTTTACGATGTAATCCATTTTAATGATTTCAAAACGAAACTCGAGGGCCTTTCATTCTTTCGGGACGTCATGGAACAGAGGCAGTGAAACTAGAATCGAAAGAGAAAAGAAATGTGGGCATGTCCTGCTGTTTTATCATCAATCGAATAATGCCCCAGAAGATTTCAGCTTCGATAGGAATTTAAATGCCCCGCCGATCGACTGAAGCAGCAAGATGCGTAGAGTGCATGAATTTATTAACAATTTCAATTTATCTCGCATTTCTTTTTCTAGTAGGAGTAAGTGTGCTGCCTTAGTAGCGAAACAACCAATCCTCGGCCGCTTTCCCACTCGCTTAATGAGATTTCACGAATGAGTTGCAGCAATAAACGTTTAACTACTTGACACTCGAGATATCTTCAGCCTTTTTTCTCTGTTTGCTTTCATCCAATTTGAGTTTAACGACTAAGATCAGGTGTTGGTTTATTGAAAAAATTATTTTAATTTTTATGCATCAATAAATTAGTTAATGTGAAGAAACAGAAGAAGTCGTGTAATTATCGGGCCAGCCTTATTTAGCCTTCCGTTTGTGTCATTCAATCGGCGGCTAGTTTGCTTTATAATTTATCTCTAACTTTATTTCTCCGTCCCGCGGTGCAGAAAAAAAAATATTTCTTCAGGCAAATCAGCAGATGACGTCGCTTGGTTTCCACAGAGTGAGACCAAGTCTTTCGTGAGATCACTAGATAAAATATTTCTTCATTCGTTGATGATTAAACTGTTTATGAAAAGTCAAGGAAAATAAATTCGCGACACTTTGCTTCGCAATACGAATAATTTTTCTCCACAGGGATTATTAATTAATTCGTTCTCTTTGTTTCGTGCTCTCAAGAAGTTTCATTTATTGAGAGATCGCTGTGCGATCTACAGAAAAGAAGAAAATAAGTTTTTAATTTAAAAACGCTGTAAGAAACGCTCAATCTCTTTCTCTCTTCAATTTCCATTTCTCCTTCGATCTGATACAGATTTTAATAAAAAAAATATTTTTTGCTCCCTCATGTCAATTTAAAATTAATGAATGTAATTTCTTGTTTGAGGACTGACGAGGATGTTTGTTTATAGTTCTTCTTTATGCCGACGCTTGCTGCTCCGCGTGGCTTCTCTTTCTTTGGAGAGATCTCGAGAAGTTATAAATGATCGAGCTGAAGTTGAAATGAAATTCTGTCGAGGAATAATTCGCTGCTTAAACTTGTTCAAACTTAAAGCGAATCACTTAGCAAAATCTGCTTACCAATTCAGGATGTTGCTCAAAGGTTTAAGGTAAACTCTCTAATTAATTATTAATTTTAATAAACTCAGACTCGTGGGCTGATTCAAACAAAGCTAATTTGGGGAATTCGCATCTCAATAACCCACACCCAAATCCATTTTAACAAACAATAGTCTTAAACGATTTGCCTTACGTCGTATTGACGACTCATAATTAGTTGCCTATTGAAAATCCCGAGCCACGGTCAGATCTCAGACGAAGAAAAAAGCGTCTTAAGCTGATTACGATCTGAAACAAAAAGAGTTACTTAAGAAAGCAATTCGGAGGAGTGATTTAAGTCCAAGACCATGTGGCGACCTGGAGGAAGTTTTTTTTTATCGCTTATCGCTATAAACTCTCTACAACATTATATTTCGCCTTCCATTTCTCGGCATTATCGCGGAATGAGACGAGAAGGAGAGAAAAACGAGTTTGAAGCAATCGCGGTGTTTAATGCTAAGCAAGAAGAAAAATGCTTTTAATGACTCGCTCAAGAACGAAAAAGTGTTCGAGTATGTGAAGCAAATAATTTTAAACACAAAATTCCTCTGTTTTAATTTCCAGTGAAAAGTGAAACATTTTTCTTACGAGCTAATAACATGTTCTTAAAGATTCTTCTCCCCGAAAAAAAAACGAGTCCGATGTACGTGATTTGCATGTGAGTTTGAGTTGATTCTTGGCGAGAGGGAGAGCCTCAAAGAACGTTTAATTATAATACGAATGACCATCATCTTATTACGGAGAAGCTCTCGGTGTGTGAGGCATCGCCATCGTTAATTGCTCCGATCGCTTTTTACCATCTTGGGTCGAGGTCGAGCTGTTCGTGTGTTTTTTATTATCACATTTTCGACAGATCGAAGAGAACGAAGAAATCGTGAATAAGAAAACAATTTGAAATATGAAGTCATTTCAATTGTTTGACTTTGATTGAAAACTTCTTCCAACATAGCTTTGATGCTGTGGAATCGCCAGCACACTCGACTAACTCGACTTAGAGATCGACTAACTCCACTACAGTTTAAATTAGAGTCGTGCGAGTGCGTCTATCAATTTCCATTTCTTTATTTCTGACACAAGGCGATCTGAGCTCGCTGCGCCAAGCCTCAGTGTGACTTCGATCCATCAGAAGAACTTTGCGATAAAACAACTGTTGACTTCTGAGTGAGATGCTGCGATTGCCTTTTAACTGACCAAGAAAGCATTTGAAACATTCTTGGAGGATGACAGTAGATGAAATCTCCTCGCCATGACCCGATGCCGCTTGTATGTGTCTGAGCGAGAAAAACGAAGGCAATCACTTGTTTAAAATCTTTTGCTGGTCGCCTGGCTCGCACAGAGCGCTCTCTCTAGAATAATAAGAAAGCAGCCAGAGCAAATTAATGATCCCTCATGTTAGCATCATTAATTTAATTTAAGATTTCAGCCTTCTATCTCTCTCTCTCTCTCTATCCCTGAAAGTAATTCACAATGTGTGTTCATCATACAAGAAGTCTTTGCAGTTCAAGCTGAATCGCTATCTCCGCGTATTAAGTTCATAAATGTTCTCCAGTCACACAGTCAATCATGATTAAAGTCGCTCAAGAACGAAAAAGCGCTCGATTTTGAAATTTTAATGGACTGGCTGCTGTTTGTGCCAAACGAGAACAGTTCGCTCTTGAAATCTAGTCAGAGATCATGCCACGCCGATTGCTTTTTCAGAGTTCAACGCAGCTTCAAAGCTTTATTAAAGTTTTATGAGAACTCAGAATTGGTAAATGACTTTGGGGTTTGAAGGGAAAAGACATTTTGGACTTGACTTTGAACGAAGTTTTATCACACGATCGTCGTCGTCTTGAGATTGTTCATTCCTTCTTCTTCTGAAGCGATGAAATTCCTCTCCAGTCTTTTGTGGAATCCAGCAAGTTGTTGCGAGACGACATCGTAAAGAAATGTTTCAGTCCAGAACGCCATAAACCTAATCAGAATGAAAAGAGGAAGAGACGAGAAACGACGTTAAATTGTGACTCGAAAATCTTGATTTTCTGGGATTTGATTAATGTGCTCACGGATTTCGATTTTTATAATCTTCCAGCATAAATTTATAGCTGCGCCCTCAATAAAACAAAATGTTTATAATTTTGTTCTAAGAAAGTTTTTAGTGTTTCGTCAAAATTTAATTTAATTATGAACTTTTGATTGGCTGCATAAAGAGGAAGATGAGAAAAATCCTTGAGAGAAGATTTCCAAAACGAAAAAAAAGCTTAAGCTGATAATTCTTCGAAACTAAATGAACGAAATCACTTTATCAAGAACGCGTCAAGATTATTTTAGTTTTTGCTCAACTATTTTAAAAGCAAACAAATGGACCAAGCACCTGATGTCTCATTCGTACACTTGCCAGAATTTATGGCGACAATAAAGTTTATCTTTCAACCGAGAAAAAAGAATCTTTGAAATCTTTCGACTCAATTTCCGACTTTGGAACGACATCAAATGTTTGTCTTTCTGAGCATTTGCATAAATCTAAATTATTCAATTTTGGGAATTAAAGAAATTATCTCGATAAATTCGAGTTTATAAGTTTTGCGTGTTGCGGCTGAAAGTTTTGTCTGTTGTTTTTAATTCGAAAGGTGCGACCCAACCCGAAGTGTTATAGACAACTTTATTCAAAGACTTAAGTCGTGACTGAAATTATAAACTTTTCCCCCTTCGTGTTTATAATTTTAACATGATATCATTTTCCAGTTAATGAAATATTCAGATCAGCAGCAGAACCTGAAACCGAGCGAGAAGAAAAGTTTTTTATTGGAGGCAATTAATTGAGCCAATTAAAATCAAGGACTGAAGCATTAATTAGTGGAGATTAGTGGAAAGTCTTTTCATTGCCATTATCATAATTTCCAATACCGCTTGTTATTGGAACGACTTGCCTCCCGAAATCAGGTGAAAATATTCGCAAATCGAGCGCTAAAATATGTAAATCGTTGCAGCAGTCAAGACTAAGAGAAGGCAAGAAGTTACGGCGAGTTAAAGTCATTATGATAATTAAAGCTCGTGGATCTTTCGATTCTTCTAAGAAAGGTCTTCGGCTACTAAATTATGAATTTGTCTGAATGCAAAGATATTAAACTGAGCGCTGAGAAACCATCTTCACCATCTAAAGCTCCACATTTAATCGGATTAAGGCCGTAAAGTATTTATCATCCTCTCCGTCTTAACGCATCCACTCGCGTTTGAGGTCAAAGATTGTTGATTGTTCACAAAGTTTGACATCAACGACAAAATATCCCCACAGATTTGGAAATTCTTTTAAATCTTTTCATATTCAAAAATTAATCTTTATTCAATTTTTAATCAGTTTTTACAGAAAAATATTTTCTTCTCTCAAATCTTACTTCATCGTCAGATCGTTTTAATCCTAATTAATATTCTCTCCTCTTTCTAAACGAAAATAAAAACTAAAATCTAAAATCTTTTTTACAATTAAAAGAAACACGGAGAGATCGATTCATCAATTTGTTGCTCAATCTAATTTAACTAGTCAATGATAAACTCAGAAATGCAATTGTCAATACTTAATATGGCATAACACTCAACGGCGTAAACACTTTGTGTCATACATGGAAATATTTTTACTTTATTTTCTGAAGGAAGCACAATTCAAAGTCCGAAGAATATTTTAAATTCTTCATTTTGCTTAAGAGCTAGGAAAAACTATTTTACAATCACGATGATTTCTCTTGAATGAGAATATTTCAATTTCCCTCAGCAGGGCGATTTCGTTTAAAGGCATTTTTATATTGCGCGCATTTTAAAACAAATTGTTCAACTTAAAGCTAAGAAAATTATAAAATAAGGAATGGAATATTCAAGTTGATGCTCCCTGAATCAAAACTGGGAATTGTTTGTACTTAAGAGCAAATGAAGTCTCTTCGATATTCTATCGTCGCATGATGTCTTCTATGCTAAATCCAGTTCTCTTCGGTGCAGCTGTCGTCGAAGATTGTTGCTGAGATGCTGATGCTGCTGAAGATGAAGTTTGTGGTGGCGAAATTAATGGCGGTGATCCCATCATCTGAGGAAGATTATTTCCTGGCGATTGTTCTGAGCTCGAAGCTTCAGGAGAAACCATCGGTGACATCATCAGTTCATCAGGAGGTTTCATCAGTGGATGATTTCGGTGAAGTCCGTAAAGTCCAATGTTTCTTGAGAGTGAAGGCAGATAAGCTTCTCCTTCAGGTCCAATTGGTCTTTTCCGCGGAGGAATTGAACTTAAGAAGCTTGGAGGTCGATTCTCGACTAAACCACTTGTAACTGTTGATGTCGTGCGATTCACTGCTCCAACTTTATGATGCAGATCACGTCGAACGTGTAGCATTGGGTGGAACATGTCCGAGCGGTTGGATGATGGCTGCATGTGCGCGGAATTTAATGATTCTTGAGAAGATTGTGAAAACGATGAGCCAACTGGTGTTGGTGATCGATGACGTGGATCGCGATCGTAGCCGTTCGATGGTCTCATCGTGTATGGAGATCTAGAGCCATAAGGCCTTTCATGATGACAATGAGTGACGGGAACGATGTCTTTCTCAGGTTTGTCTGGTACAGGTGTAGGTGGTGGTTCGAGTTCTTCGTCAACTCCTCGAGAGAACTCTTCAGGCTCCTCGTTCTCGTCGTGAAGCTCTGCTGAGACGGGCATATGAAGTGGTGATGGAGATCGACCGCTGTTATTTGGCGAGTTAAGTGGAGAATCAACTTCAAGTAAAGTGTCTTCCTCGCCGTCATCGTTGATGCTTTGAATGTCGTCCTGATTCGAGTCGCCTTGATCCAATCCCGGAACATCTCCAACTGCATGAGTCAGAGCGTGCCGCCGTAAATCACAATTACGTCTGAAGACTTTACCACAAGCACATTCGTAAGGTTTGTGGTCTGTAAGAGAATGAAAATCGATATCAAAAGCTATTCAAATCATCAGCAGACGCTTCACTTGTACAAACCTGTGTGAGTTAGAAGATGAGTTTTGAGATTCGATCGTTGATTAAAACTGCGGTTGCAAACAGGGCATTTGTGTGGCGATTCTTCCATGTGCAGAATTTTATGGACTGCGAGAGTTCGGCTCTGGCAGAACCCCTTCCCGCACTCGACGCATTTGAACGGCTTCTCCTTACTGTGAATATATCTGTAAAGGAAAAAGAACAAATTATTATGGTTTACTCAAAGCCACAAACTTTTATCGTGTCTGAAATCTCATCATTGTTGGCTTTTCTGATCAAGGAATGGAAGTGAGACGAGTTGTGGTTACAGCTTTAGATCCTTTGCTCGTATAATGTTCTCTGTCATGTTTTAAATAAATGTGAGGCTCAAATGTATTTCAATTTCTTTCAAGCTCGGTAGCGACTCGAGTTTCGAAGAAAGGAAAAGAAAACCTTCAAAGTGCATCAGCTGCGCTCTCATGAATGACTTTCTCGAATCTGGGTAATTGACCTTAGGGTCTCGCGAAAAGAGAATCTCATGTTCAGAGTTCAAATGCAATTTCCATCAATCGTGAAGCGAAAGAAAAAGACGAAGAAAACTCGCCATAAGAATGCGTAGTGAGCTCGATTAATTTCGTTGAACTTTCTGTTTAGCATGCCACTGTGTGTTTGCGAAACATAAATGGTTTCAATTTAAACATTTCTGCTCAATTAACTCAGCGAGGCAATGAGAGGCTTCTTATTCACAACTGAAAAGAACGTTCTGCTGCAAAATTTTATTTCATTCTTTGCACAGCATTTCGTGCAAGTTTCCATTTGATGAAACAATTACAATTGGATCTATTGTTCGCTCGTCTCTCTTCCAACTTTTGTGTGCAGGTTTAATGAATGAATTGCACAAAAATATGTTAGACAGAGCTTCACTTCCTATTGTGCTAAATTTTCTGCATCCGCCCCGTCATTCATTCGCTCCCGAGTGAGTGCTAAGTTTCATGTTTCAAGTAGACCAATTAAGGATGATTAAAAAAATTGTTAACGCGGGTGAGTTTGCTAAACTCAAGGATGAGGATTGGGTCAATGAAACTCGATGAAGTGTTGATTTTTCCGTTTAAATTACGGTTCAAGCTTTTCATTAAAGCGTGAGAAGTTATGACGAGCGGCAAACAAATTTAATTAAGCGATCCGCCTTTTAAAGTCTCACTCTCTCACTTTGAGATCGTAAATCGTCTATGACAACGGAGAAAACAATATTCAGCTAATTAAAGCCATAAGTTTTTCTTGAGCAATCAACGGAATGAAATCTCGCGCGAGCTCACACGAAAGGGCAAAAACGATTTTTAATTAATGTCGAAGAAAAGAAAGAGAATCGAGTCACGAAAGCTTTTTGTCCCACTGCAGTCAAGGGGAAAAAAGTTTCTTTAATTGCTGCGATAAGCGGCGGCATGGAACATGAGAGTGTCTCTCATTTATGACATCGGTCATTTTGCGAGTCGATTTAAAGGTCCTACGTGATTGTCGGA
The DNA here is from genome assembly GCA_033063855.1 of Smittia aterrima. Classification (NCBI taxonomy): domain Eukaryota; kingdom Metazoa; phylum Arthropoda; class Insecta; order Diptera; family Chironomidae; genus Smittia; species Smittia aterrima. The sequence goes on from CP093831.1 coordinate 6,284,994, forward strand.
GTTTTCCAAGGGATTTAAGAGAAATTGCAATGAAGATACTTGAGAGAACAATTAAGGGGAAAAGTTTGTCAGTTACGAAGAGATTTCCGATAAATTTTTCTTAAGTTTTATTCCAACAAAACTTGAAGTTCTGCCCAACAGCTTGCAGACAAAGAAACTTTTGAGATAATTAAAGGTTTTTTTTTTCAACTTGCCAAACCGAGGTCGAAGAAGTGTCACGCGAAGTTTAATCTCTTTTCGCTGCCTTATTTTAATGCCTTCGAATTAAGACGCTTTTCTCATGTTGTTGGCTGATGGCTCGAGAGCAAATACGCCCGTGAGCTGAGAAATCAGGTTTAAGGCAACTTTCTCGGTTGTCTTGGACGTTTCAATGAGCGAGTGAAGTGCGGCGAAAGAGGAAAAGGCATTTATTTAAATTTAATCCGGAATTAAGATGAGAGAAATGAGTAGCGCGGCTCCCAACCGACGCAACAAGTTTTATTGAAGTTTGAACTCGAAACCCGAAAAAAAAAATCTTTTATCGACAGTAAATCGAATTAAGAAACATGTGAAATATAACGAGACTTCGCATATTTAATTGCTTCATTTCAATTTTTATCTCGATCAGAAAAGAAAGAGTTCAGCAACTCACGCAAAAGTGACATCGAGTTTAAAACTGAACAGGAAAAAAGAGGAAAAGTAAGTTCGAGCGATTTGCATAATGTGGCCATAAATTTCCAACAGAATTGAATAAATGTGTTCTCCGGAGCTTCGTTCGACGCGCTACAAAAATATCATTCAAATATTTGACTTTAACATCGTTTCGAAAACAGGTTTCGTAGTCGACTTGCGTAGCCTCGACTGAAGATATGAATGAATAAGTCCGCTTGAAATTCAACCATCGAAAGACAGCCGAAGCATAAATTTAAGATTAGTGGAATTTGATAAGGCGATAAACTGGGAGGAGTGAGCAAACTGCCGATCTCATCGAAGATCAAGGCGAAAGAATGACAGTTAACAAAACTGCATGAGTTTAGCTAAATCGCTTCGACTACTATAAGTAGCAACTTCTGCTTTTAAGACATAAACTGGCATTAAAATGAAGCGCGAAACGGAAGTCAACGACAGCTAATCGAAAACCTGAATATTTCACACTTCACTCAATTCTGCTGTCATATCTGTTTAGGAGTTGCACAAGCTTAAGTTTCCTTAAACCTCTGAAGACCATTTCAGTTAATCTCAGTCACGAGACCTTCGAGTTTGTTTCGGGCAAGAGTTGAAACCTCATTATAATCACATTAAAGGCAAATCAACTGGCCAGAAGTAATGAGACAGACAAAAACCATAAATCTCACACTCTGTGCTCTTGAAGATGAAGCTGCGAGTGCCTCGTCCAGCAGAATTTAATTAATTGCCCTTGGATATTACCATCCAACATTCCTTTCGGTAAATTTAAATAGAAACTTTTGTAGTTTGCTTGAAGTTTGTAACCGAGACCCTAATCTAATTTAAATTACTTGTATTGATTGTGTTACCAACAATTTGTGTCATGTCGTTGATAAACTTAACTCTCGAAGGAAACTGTCTACAATTAGCAAACTTGAGAACATGCCAAACTCAAAACTATAAACTTCAGATGCAGCGATCGCTTTCGAATGAAATCAATTCCTGGTAGAAGTTCTATTTCAATGTTCCCTCATGATAAACTACATCGACAGCATCAGTATCATGCCAAAATGTGTGTTCAAGATAAAAGTGCCTGCGGTGATTGTGGTCTGCGCTATCCGAGCATTTGCCATCGTCACGATATTTTTAGGGGAGCATTTGTGAAGAATGTGACGACTGAATCTTTATTATATTTAATTCAAAAATGATTTGCTTTCACGAAACTGCGATTTTCCCACAAATCGCCTAAATAGCTCTCGTCTGACGATTAAGTCTCTCCACAGTTTCCATGCTTACTCGATGTAATTAAAAACCATTTTGAATATTAAAGCATCATAATCAAAAACAAAACTCCTCATGCAAGCCGATGCCACGCACATGTTGTTGAAGCTCGCGCGCTAAAGCCATAATTTAATTATTTTAATGGGAGTCGAGGCAGAAGTTGAGAGAAAATTGCTAAAGTTTTTATATTTTTCTATAAACTTTTATTTTTCTCATTCAACTTGAATAATTCGAGTTTATCGATTGTATGCTCGCCAGAGATAATTTCGAAATGTTTATCTGCACACAGCACCGTAGAGAAGACGCGAGATCGATAAAAGCATCGTATAAAAATAATTTACCGACTCGGTTGATTATTATATGCCCTCAAGACTTGAGAAGTCAGCTTTTACTTTGAAAGAACGTAAACAAGTCGTCGATAAAACTAGAAGTTGCCGTAGACAAATTTTATGAATATTAAACCCCGTCATCGATGAACTCGTCATCTCGAGATCTTGCAACAACAGAAGTTTCAATAAATTTCCTCAAACTATCAAACCAGTCAGCGCATTTACATAATTAAATCATCTTGATTGTTATGATAATTCCTAAGTTAGAAATTCTAACAATTCCTTTTTTCGTTCGAACGATGAAGTTGATTTTGTGATGTTCTCAAAACCAAAGGAATTAATTGAATTTTCACCTTCGAATGCTTCTGGCTTTTCAATGCCTCAGCCAGGTAAAAGTTTAATTAAATTGTTGAGAGTTTTCGATAAATTGCTTCACTATTAGTTTACGCGGGTAAAAGTTTTCCTTACAATTGCACAAATAAATATTTTATTTGCGGAAAGTTAGTTGGAAATGTTTTCCGGGAAGACCTTCAACAGCTGCTCCATGCTGTTTAAAGTTCACTGGCTTTCAGCAAAAGGGATTTCGTTTCACGAGAAAAATTTCTGTTGTTACTATCAGACTCGTTTACATTTCATGATTCTGTACACATGAAAAAGCCATGTTATTGATTTTCAATATTTTTACAACAATGAACGCGACGAGAGAAGAGGAAAATTAAAAATCGTGCATTTACTTTAACAATAACCAGAAACCGGCATGACTTTAAAGAGTTGAGAGCTCTTTATTTGTTTTTGACGGCGGAATGGAATTCTGGAAATTCATAAATCTTTGCTCAGTACCGAAAAAACAAAAACGAAACCACCAGCGAGTTGGTAACAGAATATCTAACAAACATTGTCAACGTGATTTTGAGTGCATTTTAATAAATGTCGGCACGAGATGAAAAGACGGATGAGGTTACACAATCAACGTTTGTTTCAAGCTAATTCGCTCGATATGGATTTTAACGTAATTTAATCCATGTGCGAGCGGAATTAGCTTGATGTCGACTTAATCAAGTGTTAAATTGCGCTTCAAACACAAAAGGAGAATTTATTGGTTACTAAATTTCGCTGTGTATGAAATTACCTCGAAGCGAGAAAAGTTTTGTATTTAGTTCTAGACAAAAGACGAACTGAGAGAGCGAGGAACTTCAAAGGCAAATTTAATTTCCCCCGACAACACGGATCGCATTTCAACTTTCTTAGCTGCTGCAAAACTATCGAATAATTGAATTTCGCAAAGGAAAAAGTTTACGAAGCTCTTTAATTATTTCGTAGCTTGGTAATTAAAAACTAAAAATTGTTTCTCGCATCGATTGCAGTTCAAATATTTGAATAAAAAATTTGTTGTCCCAACGAGTTCGTGTTTCAATATTTTTCCTTGTTAATTGAGAAAATCATTTGAGCGTTTCGTCAATGCTTTGTTAATTACCAATGTAAATATTTCGGTTCCCATATTCATGAGATTGATTGTTACCTCTGTGAAATGATCATCAGGCTCCGATAATCTAAAGTTTGATTAACAACTTTTAAAATATTTAAATTAATGGAAAAAAATATCGAATGTCGATTGCAATTTAATTTCGCATGTTCAATCGTTCGCTCCCTTCGCTGTACCACCTGCAGTAAAACCAATTTCATTCTCAAGATCAGGTTTAGTTTCGCATCTTTCGTCTCTGATTTATGAAGTAATCACTCGCGGGCAAGAAGCACTAATTGTTAGGTTCACAAACACAAGTTGTTTTTTTCCTTTCGCTTTTGACTCTTCTTGGAAGGATTGTTCTGTCTCGTAGTAAGAAAGCTTGAGAGTAAACATCGTAGCCTTTAGCAATGAGGGGAAAATCGCTTCAATATTTTGGAAAGATTCGTCAGTAATGAAACGATTAAAGTTCGTCATGCTCGCAGAATCTTCATACCGCGAACATATTAACTCCATCAATTTCAATTTACGTGACTTCACTTTAAATATTCCACTCATGAGAACTTTATTCGTCTTCGTTTAAAATTCTTTATGTGACTTTTTGCATCAAACTTTGTCGTGTTGCTTGCTATAAAAAGAAAAAGTTTGTAATAAAATCACAGACAGAGAAGTTGCGTATCATCTGGAAGATTGATTCGAAAATTACACATCTCACGGTCGTGGTGTTAAGAAGAAACGTGTTTCCACCGCTCAAAGCTACTCTTTTACGAGATTTTCTTCCTCTTACACAGTCGCTCTTAAAAGATCGTTCAATCAATATCAAAAATAAATTTTATGTATCGATAATTACAATTCTTGACAAAAATGAGAAAAGAGAGCAGAGCTGAGACTTTGAAAGCATCGTAAAATAAGAAGTTGGCATTTTTATGCTGACTAATGATCGCTCATGATCGGCTTACATTCCTTTTAAGTCATTCTGCGGCTTTTATTACTGGACCGGTCGTTGTGAGACTTTATTATTGGTCATATCACTGACAAGTCAACGTTTCATCTCAATGCAAATCAATTTCTCTCTCCTGATTGACAAATGTTAACGTTCATGAGAGTTGCCGTCGAACTGACTTTAATTGGTGGCTTGAGTCGTTTTAGGACTCTTCGACTTCGATTAAAACTAATGGTTTAGTGTCTCTGGCTCTCGCTCATGGAGCAATGAAAACGAAGATGGAAAAAGTTAAATTGAAATTCCAATTTCTTGCTGCCCGGTCTTGAGACAAAAAAAAAATAACAACGTCGAGATCGCAAGCATGTTATTTTACTTTACTTTATGTTTTAACCTTTGGTTTCGTTGCTTCAACATGGAAAATATTCTCTGTTCCTTCTCTCCGCATCTTGGGGTCTTGTAAACAGTTTGTTAGGTTTCATTATGCTTCTTTGTTCTCGACTCGCGAATGGCTGGCTGGAGAAGACAATTCGCTGAGCAAGAAAATAAATAAGCCAAGAACGAATAAAATATTTCATGCATTACGTGATGAGGGAACATGCAAGTATGTTCAATGCCTTCTGAACTCTAAAGCTTGCATAGCTTCGTGCTTAGGGTTGAGACTACCAATCGCGGAATGAAATCCTTTTCAACTGCATACACGTGAAATGTTAGCTGTTGGCAGCTACGACAGCTCAAAAAGTTGTTTTCATTTAAGATTTTTCTCCAAATTCGAATGGATGAAGTTATGCAAACATTTATTCAGTTCTCTTCGTAACATTTTTTTTTTTGGGAATGTTTGTCTTTCAGTTTACACTGCTAGAGAAACGAGAAACTTTAAGCGTTTTTCGTGTTGTCTTTGTTTTCTCATCGCTCGAAAGCAAATACTGACTACAAAGATTTTAAATTTACGAAAAAAAAAATATTTTTTATCTTCCGTTTCGAGAGTGAAGAAAATCGATGAGCGCTTGAATGTCAATTCGGTGAGCTTGTGAATAAATTATCGATTTGGCTGAAGCGAAAAATCAGCAATAAAAGTTTCTATTTGCACAGCCTAACGATATTTGCATTTTAAAACGGTGATGGAACCTCAATCGCTTGCTACTTTTAGCGAGGCAACATGATTTACGCTTCTGGCTTCCGAGAATCGCTAATTAACTTACGCGGGAATTCACATCAACGTCCAAAGCGTCGTCTAAACTTTGCTGCCATAAATAACATTTCTTAGCGATGAGTCATCAGCATGCGAGTAAGTTTAACTGCAGACGTAAAACGAGACTAACGAAGCTGTCGATTTACTCCAATCGTGCTCTCAAGAGGAGAAGAATGAAAGATAAATCCCATTTGGAAGCCTTCAACTATCAGATGCTGCGGTATTGAATTCCGATTCTCTTCTCGCCGTGACTCTTCAACATCAACAGAGAACCCATTCGATATTAAATTACACAGAATGGTTCAAGCGTTCGTGTAATGAACAAAAAGCGGGAGAGAAGAACTTTTTCTTAGCCGAAGCGAAATAACTCGCCATGTAATTATAAGAAATTCAATGTAATTACATTTTGACTCAATCATGGCGTTTTAAACAACATCGCTTACGTAGAACGTTCCTCCATCGATTGAAGGAATCACAACCTTCCATTCGCTCGATTCCATTAAAGTTTTTTTCTTCCATTTCAATTAATAAATACAAATATTTCTTTCGTCTTATTTTTTGCTGCCATAGTCGGAGAAGTGATTGAAGTCGAACAGAAAACTGGTTTTGCGATACATTAAGGAATCTCCAATCATTCATTTTAAGAGGCGCATGGAAGGAGAGATTCCTTCGACGATGGAAAGAAAAGCGAGGAAATTTTCTTCAGGACATTAAGGAAATTAAGCAATTTTTTCTAAGAAACTTATTTGACAAGAGATGACAGCTACATCTCAAAACTCGTGATTTCTAAAATAATATTTCAGCGAGTTCTATTTTAATTGAATTTATAAAGTGAAACGGTTGACTCCCCACACAAATTTCAATCTCAAAGCCACTGCAACAACTCGAACAAAACCCATAAAACCGACACTAACAATTTACTTCTTCTTCAAGTCAGTTCGACTCTTTCTTACTTCCACCTTTTCGCTGTTACTTTTTTTCTTATGCGCTCTTTCCTCATCGCCGTCTTCAAATATTTAAAGCAGCACTTAGCCGAGAAGAAAATGATTAACATTTTTATTCTCCTCTCGTTCATGTTAAGAAAGTGAGCAGTAAATTTAATTCTGACTTTGCTTTTTTATCTCCGTCGTCGTCATTCTCTCTCTCGCTTTCCCAAAAAAAAAGAAAAAGCAACGAGAATCTTAATGTGAGTATATTAATAAAAGTAAAGCGAAAAGAGGCGAGATGGAGTAATGTTTGTAATTAAAATTTTATTCTTATTCTTCAACTCAGCCACGATGAAGCTTCGTTCGAGTAAAATTACCCAAAACGATCTCTTATCGTTAACAGTGGAACATTAAACGAAAAAATCTCGATCGATTGGCGCAGTTTTCCTTCTTGTACGCTCGAAGAGATAACGATTGAATAATTTGCACTTCAACTTGGAGAGATTACTGGAGCTGCTCGTCGAATCCAGCGTACGATTTACATTTATTAACATGCGAGCGGTTGGTTCGAAAGCATTTATTAAAGAAAAAGATTGCAATGCACTTCGTTTTAATTAAAAATTCAAGACACATCGCTTGTGAAATCGCAGCCACAGTCGATGATTCAGGTTTTCCATGGTAATGCGATTTTTTTTCGAGGGACAAGAAATTAGTTTTTGTCATAAAGCAGCAAGTGACTCGAGTTGAGTTATTGACTCGACTGATCATGTTATGGCAATGTTTAACTATTAAGTTGTCTCTACTCGATGCACAGCCTTAAAATTACAATATTATTGCGAAGCAGAGAGAGATTAAAATGTTTGATACCGTAACACTTGTAACGCTTAACAATTACAACTATCCAGTTGAAAGTAACACATGAGAAAGACATGAGCTCTTGGGATTAAGCTCGATGCTATGAAATATGATTGAAGAAGAAGTAGCGCAACATACTCATGTTGACTAGAAAGACGAAATTTGTGGAGTTTCCTCTATTTCTATTTAGCATCCGATTGACTATCAATTAACGAACAGCTAATTATCTTCTTTCATGCTTCTCTCTTTCCAGATGCTTCCCAGAGCATCACTCGCTCATCAAACTTCAATTTCATTGAAGAGCATTGAAAGTTCATAACCTCGAGGAATGTTCTTTTGTTCGTTTGGAAAATATTTCTCGTCTGACTCATCGTCAGCAGGAGAATTCCATTTTCATTCGAAAACATTTGAAAAATTAATCCTATCAGTTCATGTTTCTCTCATTTTCGCTGTTTCTGAATCAATTTCACAATTGACGTGAGTGGAAACAGCCGTAGATTGAAGACGCACCAGTTTGAAGATCGTGACGTCGACTCTAACTGAGCCTTCTCGATCGCATAGAGCTCAGCATATTCACATCGTTCATCATACGCAAAACTTCGAAAAGAAGTGGAATTGTTTCGTTCGTGGAGTTGGAGTGTCTATAATTTCATTCCTTCGCTCGATTGCCACAAAAGAAGTCTAATAAGAATGCCCGGGCGAATAAAAGAAAAGAGAAATATAATTCAGATTAAGAAAAAAAAAACCGAAGAAGAGAGAAAACGAAAGATTGATCGATGTTTGATGTCTATAATCACACAGTTTGTAGTCTGAAAGTTATTTTTACCATCAGCGAAAAAAAAGTAAGCAACCGAGAGAGAGAAAAGCTCTTTTAAGCCATCGATAGGCTGATGATTGTTGAATCCCCTCGCTTGCCTCCCGATCACAAAGGCACCAACAATGCTCTTGATTTCTTTCTTCGATCTGATCGGAATGAAATCCAACAATGGCAGATAATAATTTAGACATTTCTTTTCTTCGTTTTTTTTCGGTAGATCTCTTTGGGGGAGGCATGAGGAGTGGACGTTAAGATTGTATTAAGAGTGATAATTGAAAAAGCTATCATTTGAACAGATCATGAGGTCAAAGACACGTGTGAAAAAAAATTGAAATGAAAAGTAAAGCAAAGCGATGACTCACCGATGATCTCTCAAATGATCCTGTCGACGGAAGGCTTTGCCGCAAATGTCACAGCTATAAGGACGCTCGTCGGTGTGAGTTCTCTCGTGAATTAGGAGATTGTAGGATTTCGTAAACTGCCGGTTACAGAACTTGCAAATAAATTGTTTCTTCGGTCGTGACGCTCGGCCTGGGGCTCGCATTAGTCTTCGATCGAGATTCGGATGCATATTCGGTGGAACGCCAGGAGGATAAAGTCCGACAGCTGATGGGAATGAGAAAGTTCCTTGAGCGGTTGGCGATGGACCTGGTCCAGTTAGAAACGATGGAGGATAGAGACCAGGCGATGAACCCGGAGGTGGACCGTTCGATTGATTTGATCTCGGTAATAACATCACAGCAGCTGCTTCTCTAATGGCGATTTCTTTACGCTTATCAGCCATCATCGCCATTATTTCATAATTCGATCCGCGCTTGGCATCTTTCGAATCTGGCATGTCAAGCATTCCCGGATACATTCCAGGTCGAAGTCCACGTGATGGTAGAACTGGAACGAATGCTGACTGCTCTCGACTCTGCGGATTCATCATTCCGCCTAAGTGATGTGGATACGGCATTTGACCGTCATAGCTTGATGCTGAAGGCGTTCGACCGCCTGACGACGACGATCTGTGTGATGGAGAACCCGAAGAGTTTGCCTGCATGAACTGCTCGATTCGTGACGTGCGCGATAATGGTATCGGGCCACGATCATCAAGGGCTCCCTCGGTTGGCATCTTGATGTTTACAAGTCTGAAATACATGAATAAATGTTAGAAGCAATTTCGTTATCTGGGGATGTAAGTAAACAAAGCTTTGTTGACTCTGTGACCTAATAAAGTGACAAACGCTGAGTTTGACTTGAGGGCTATGAGATAAACTGATAAAAAATAAACTCGGATTTCATTTAAGACGAAAACATTTATTCGCCTCAGCTATTTCATTTCCTCATTTAATAAATCGTTCACTTCGAATTTTAAACAAAAGCCAAAGTAAAAAATTGTTTGTAATAACAAAACGCTTCAGCGGATTGATATTCGTGAGACTTTTGAGGTGGCAGCTTCATTTATTCCATTCGCACACTAAGACATTCAGCGACGAGTCTTGCAAGTATGACAAAAGAAATTAATATCGCACGCAGAGCAGCTTGGCTGTCGACCAGTGTTGTGCAATGTTGTGGTTGATGGCAATAAAAAACTTTCGGATCCCCAATTGGATTCATCAGTTGAGTGAAACATTGTTGCATTGTCTCGTCTCGATGCCTTCACCCGCTGACTTCCACTTGTTTTTTTTTGCCTCAAATCACTGAGTCGCGCCTTTTGTGGCTTTTTATAAAGCTTCTTTATTTGTGTTTGGAGATAAAGCTGTTATTCGCGCGTATTTCCAGGAGTGAAGTTTGCCGCTCGACACAGTTTATTCTCTTCAAATCATGACTAGCCGAGTTTCATTGTCACGATGAGCAATAAAATTCGCAAAGTTCTGAGTTATTAAATTATCATTTCCCACATTTGTTTATTGTACTCGAGAGAGGTTTAAACAAAATTTCGTTGATTGAAATAAAGGACGGCGAAGCTTTTGTCGAAAGGCGACGAAAACAAATCCTCTTGAGTCGCTGCAAATTTAATTTTGCAATAAACCAATTTTAACATAAATAATCTTCAAGCACCAATCGAGATTTCAAAGCCACATCAACGAGCCGCGATAATTCCTCTTCTTGACTTGTTCAATTTCAAATGCTCTTCATGGCTGTTAGAAGGAATTGTGTTAGTTCACATCGATTGACGTTTGGGTGGTCGCTTTCGACTCTGGTGTGGTTGTAACTCGAGAGTAGTTGAGTTAATTCATTTAAATATTCAAATTGTTTACGAACGATTCGGTTTGTTGAACGAATGGTCAGCAAATTTTAAATTATGAAAACTTTTACAACCGACAGGCTATTGAGCCATTAAATTATAGATTTTCGAATAAAAATTAACTTTTATAGTCTTAGCGCAGTTAAAATTTTTGCTCGTTTAACTCGATAAGAAAGCTTCTCTACCATCAGTAGGTTCGAATGAGTCATTCAATGAGTAGAAGAGCTATAAAATTACTTTAACCGGGCCATAAACAATTCTGCCACTTAATGACAAATTTCATATCCCACGTGCTTCGTGCTCTCACGAAAAAAAAAGCTGTAAATCATCTCTTTACTTCGCGTTCACGAGACTAGCACTTGAGTTCAATGCCTAGCATGACGGTCACGTCAACAAAAGACGAGAAGAGACTCTAAAGAAATTCGTCGAATCTCAATCGATTCTCGAGCTCCGAAAGAGGAGAATAGAAAGATCATTAGCGTTTCTCTTCACTTGTCCGTTTGTCGACAGAAAAAAAATGTCGATAGGACATAATTAAGCTTTATGTTAATTAATTTAATTAAACGAAACAGCGCCGGCAAGAAGGTAAAGCCAGAGGATAAAAAATTGTCCAATCTTGAAGATCAGCTCGTTGAGAGAATAAACCTGATTTTGGAAGCTGAGGTTTGGTGGGATAGGTTCATTTAAAATTCCGTTACACCTCAAATATTTCTTCGAGTCAATATTTTCTTCGAAAGATTTCCTCTTTGATTATCTTAGAATAAATCTGCACGTTCACCATTATTTACGATTGTCCCCACGCTCGCTAAGACACACACGAACGCGAGGAAATTCTTGTGCGATAATAAAAAAACGTTAAAATATTCATAAGACTCAAGACTGTAACAGTTTTCTGATAAAAATCTCCACAAAAATTCCTCCGACGTAATTTATTTTTCGTTTTTCTGTTTTCGTTTACATCGAACGTCTTCAGAGATTTAATCTCGATTCCCCAACTCTAATGATACGTTGTGACGAAGAAGAGACGATTCGAGGAGAGTGTCTAATGGTTTATGAGGCAAAAATGTTTTTGTGGACGAAACGAAAACAATAACACGACGAATCACTCGATTGATGCTGAAGAATGGAACTTTAAAGTGAGCAATAGGTAGGAGTGAAACAGGTGATTGCCCAAAAGATCTTTTATGATATTCCAACATCAGAAGAAGCACAAAAGAGAGACACACAAATAAGTTTCATGCTTCTTGTTGGAATTTCTTTTGTGTGGCAGACTAAGAGAAGCACCAACACGACGAAGGCCCGTGATCGATCGCCAAAAGCGATTTTTTTCTTCTTCTCTTCTCCAAGACCACTAAGCCAAGCCTCAACATGGCTGAACTACGATCGATGATTACTTGAGCGATGCTAATAAAATAAATTTTGTTCTCTCGTTGAGCAACTGCTCTGATTTCTTAAACAAAAGTTTGACCAGACGCTGTGCTAACAAATCAATTATCACCAGCAAAGCCGAGCAGGTCAAATATGCAATAAATTTTAACTCAAATTTCTAAAAGAAAAATACCGAAAAAAAATCGACCCAAAAGTAAATGTAGGAGCAAAGGAAAAATGTTGTAAAACTATTTTTCAATGAACCAGAGAAGAAAGGAAGAAAAAGAGAATTCTCGGTAGGCCAGAGCTTGTGTAAAAGAAGTTGAAAGAACGATTGTTTAATTGGTTCCTCATGAAATAAAAACGGTAGGAGAGCACCCGAAAGAAACCTTTTCTTAATTAATTATTCATTATATTCAGAGCCTCCGAAAGACGAGAAGTACACACAAAAATTATCCGCGATTATTTTACTTTGATGCTTCCATTGTCTTATGCTTAAGTCGCATGAGAAAAAAAGACGAATTAAAATACAATTCGATGGTGAATGAGCGCAATAAAGTAGCATTAATTGTAATTAATAGCGTAAGCAGGTGTAAATTGTTCATTTTATCTATTCCGGCTTCGCTATTAACAGCATCATGAATAAAATACAAAGCCCGCGTAAGAATTTGCCGTCACCAGTAAAAGCCATTAAGTAGCATCGTAAAAATTAGACGACGCTGAATGAATGTTTATTATTCGCGCTACGGTGAATTGACTTCCAAAAAGAGCCAAACGATGAATTGCTTTGTGAATATCGATGCAGCAACAAAGGGTGACTAACGATCGTCAGATAAATCAATCTCCAACATCAAAAATAATTGAAAAACAAATGTTGAAAAAATAATTATTTTTTTTCGAAAGTTTTAGCTTCGAAGCTATAATTATTCTTTAAAGGTAATAATCAAACTATAAGCTCGCACAACTATTCACCCGCCGTGTCAAACCGCTCTTAATGAAGTGTCAGTTCATTTCAAAAATGATTTATATCCTCGAGTCAATGGCGTTTCATGTACAGCAATTACAAGAAGCATTATTGAATTAAATTCAAATGGCGGTGGAAACTGCAGATCTTTCTACTTTAAACAAGTTTTGCGTTACAAATAACTTGAGTATAAAAGTCATATCTTTACAGTAAGTTGCGTTTCCCTCCGTCAGATCGTAAACTAACATTTTTATGGAATCAAGAAGTTCCAAAATGTGCTTGGATCGTTTACTGTACGAATATGGAAATCAAAATGTGCGTGGGCGCGAAAATAAATTTCTTTTCTCTCCTTCTTTCGGTTGCCTCAGGTAAAGACAAGAGGAAAGGCAAAACTCTCGATTTGTAAGTAGAGAAGGCGAGAGAAAAGATTATTTATATGCGTTAATAAACCAAATCGGCAATTTGGATTTATGAAAATTATTCAAGACGATTTTTGCTTCTGTATTTTTATAGCTCAGGTTTTTCTCAATTGGGCTTCAGCTGCGCGTAGATTTCAAGCCTCGCACATGGTAGACACTTCGAATATCTTCAGAGATTATCGTATGATATATCGAAGCTTACGACAGTCGTAAATTTATCGACTCTGACTTCTTAAGCTCACCTTCAAGATGATTCTTCGCCGGGTGAATAATTTTTAAATCCAATAATCCACTTTGTGGTTGGGGGCGAGGTAGAAATCTATAAGCTGCTTACGACGTTGCGCATAAATTCATGCGTAATCCATTGAAGTGTGTGTAATGTTATCGAATTATTATTTATCTTTTTTCACATTTTCACAAAACCTTGAAGTAAATATTTTTTTCGGACGCTTAGGCTGTCCATCAGTCAACAATGATTGCTGATTCTTTAATCCTTTCTAATCCTGTTTTGTGCTAAGACACCATGAAGTGCATCACAGTCCTTCTCACTTCTCTTTTCTTCACAGCACTTTAAATATTATTTCTTCCAACTTCTGCTTGCACAACTCTTAATGTTGAAAGGTCAGGTAAGATTTCTTTTCTTTCTTCGTCACATTCACTTTAGCCAAGATCACTGGCAAATAAATCCAAGTTGGCGTTTGTTTCATACTACCCAACGATCACTGATTTTAATTTGCAAACAATCATTAATAATTTCTTCAATCTTTTCTCTTTAAAACTTTCTTTCAGGGCACTCAATAAAAATTAATAAAGAATCGCGGAACCGACTATCGACGTGCGCAATTCACTTTGACTCTTCAAACACGAATGAGCCTCGGCGATCACGAAAATTTTAAGATGGCTCGACCAACGTCACACCATCAAACTCAAAACTTGTTTTCTTCGCACACATTTAAGTTAACTTCTTCTTGTTAAATCACACCAACGTCTTGTGAGGCATCGTAAAGACGTTGCACAACTACTGATCGCTTTTAACTCCACACAATTAGATCTTTGAGCTTTCGGGAGTTTGGAGCGAGATAGAGAGACAACAGGTTTCTGATTGAGCTTTTAATTTAACATCACAAAGCTTTAAATCACGAAAATTCAAAATATTTTAACTGAAATTTAAAGAATTTGATAACAACTAAACAGCAACATAAACAACAAATAATCATTTGCATTCCAATATCATATGATTGCTATTGTTCCTGGAATTGAACACGTTGTCATGACAAATTTGGATACATTCTCATCCAGCATCGCTTTGCGCATGCTGCAGAAAGTTTCCAGGACTTCCCATCTCTCCGAAGCTTTTCTCGTCGGTCTCGTTGGTCGTCATTCGTCAAAAGGTTGTCGCGGTGGCCGGAGTGAATTCGGATTTAATTGCAGTTTAAGTGCAAGGATCATTAAAATATCATTCGTTATTCGTTGATAAGAATCATTAACGAACAATGAGAGTCGTGTGACTTTCGGAGTGCTCTAAGTTTCCTTTCTTTTATTCCTTCTGTTACGAAATCATTCTGCAACGAGTGATAACAGTTTGTAGACATTTTCATTGGAAAACTCATCTCGTAGAGGAAAATCATCTGTGCGAGCCCCAGTTTCACGTTTGCCATCAGTCGTAGATCGGTTTCGTGATTAGGCACTTCGCTCCAACATTTCGTCTCTCGCCACATTCAGAATTAATTTCATTTTCTTTCATAATCAACAGTAAAAAGAAGAAGAAGTTTATTAAATTGTTTTGAGAACAAAAGTGCAATCAGATTTCATTGAAAGATCTACGAACTTGTCTTGTCAAAGTGCCAACGGAACGTTCGAGTTTGCGATTTGTTGAAACGGAAATGAATCTATTTCCAAACGAAATGAAGGATGAGTATGAAGGAAATAAACGAAAAGCAATGGAAGAGTGAAACGAAGATTTGATCATGATTTATTGTCGCTCATACGGATTTCAAAATCGATGGCAAATAAAAGACAATGGATTAATCACACGAGCGTGATTTGGTGCGACAGTTTCCCATAATTTGTGTTAATTCGCTGTTACATAACAGGATCAATTATCACTCGTCGATAAATTGTTCTAGTGAAATATAAAATTAGTGAATTTTCACATTGAAACCTTTTTTTATTTCGAGCCAGTGATAAACTATAAAAAAATATAGAAATTGGATGAAATTGACGTGCTGAGTGTAGAAATGATAAAATGTAAAATCAATTGAAAATTTTAGTGAAAAGGTTGCGGCTCAAGCGATGATATATGCGCATTCGAAATGCAAAGTGGAATAAATATTCATTGCGATTTTTCGACGCTCATTGTTTAAATCAGTGAGATGAGCGAGCAATGTTCGTGATCGTAATTAGATTAAATTTAAATTTTGCTATAAAAAACGTCGCAATAAAAACCTCGAGAGCATCGTAAAACGTCCTTTGCCTTCACAACTTCACGACACCTTCGTTAAAACAAAAGGTGAGTCGCTTCAGACGGAGATGAAAACCTCGTTCGGTGTTTAAATCAAAAGCCAAAAAAGGAGAAGATGAGAAATAGCGAAAGACATTAATTTCAAAGAATGGGAGAAAAGTTTTGTTTTGTTTTGCTTTCCTTCTACGTTTTCTGAATAATGAGCGAGAGAAAGTCGTATCCATTCACCCTTAAATGATTTATTTTTAATGCTTGGTTAGAATTCTACTGTCTCGAGCTTTCTTTTCGTCTTTTCATTTCACCTCATAAAAGCTTTACTGAAAACGATTTATGAATATCTGAATGGCGAATATATGAGAAGCAGCGAAATTCAATTAGGATCAGAGGAATCTCAAAGAATATTTCAGTCTGATGTTGAAGTGCTCAAATTGTTTCATTGAATCGATTTCCTTTCCCTTGGATTTATGCAAACTCTTGGCATCTGATTGAGCGGAACGAAGATCAAAGGACATTCGACGCTAGAAATATTTATTTCGGAAGTAAAATGAAACGAGATCACGATTATCATTGGCTTGTCTGTAAGAGAAGTGTAAACTCATCCTTGTTAGTATAACAAACCTGAAGGATTCTTGAAAGAAGCTTTGAAATCTAATCTTTCATCTATTATTATTACTTAATTCAAATGAAGTTTTCGAGAGTGCTTGAGGCATAATTTTAACACATCAAGGAGACCTAGATTCTTTGATTTTCCTAGATAGCTTAATAAAGCAAAGCCATTCTTATGCACACAATGACGAGAGCTCTTACTCACAACATGAAACCGAAATCCTTTTCGACACTGGCTGTGAAATCTCTGCGTGCAGAAAATGCAAACCGTAAGAAGACGAAGACCAGGAGAATATTATAAATGACGTCGATTACCAAACAAATCATCATAAAAGTCTTCAGCAGGTGGCTTTACGTTAATGTGAATCCATAAATTTTCTGAAATTGATTTTGATAAAGTGAAGAGATAAGGAAAGCCAATTGCAAAAGCTTGTCTTGCATTAAAAAGTTAAAAGTTGAATAAACTTTTCTCGCATCAAGGTTGATAATCCTTAAAAATTAAATTTCCTTTTTCTTGACTTTCGCTTTTTCTTCAATTGTTCTTTCAATTTCACGAAAGCAGTCAAAGGGAATGAGAGAAAGAACCCATTTCTCGGTTCTTCATTTTTATTATCTTGAAAAGTTGCTCGTCTAAAATTCCTCGAAGCTTTGAGTGTGTTGTCCTTAAAGCTTTTCTTTTGAAGGTTATTGCGGGTCGGGGCAAAAAGTTTAAGAATTTATATTGAAAATTCTTTGCTTTTCGGATTGGTTACTCGCTTGTCAAGAAGTATTTAGGAAAAATTGATTTTTCGAGGTTCAGAAATACAATTGAGCAAATATTTTTATCAAGCGAGGGCCTTCAATATTTGAATCCTTTCCTCTCCTTTTCCAGCTTAAAAGAAGACATAACTTGTCGTGATACTCATGATTTACCAGCATCACGAATCTGAATTGGATGTAATGTGAACCTTGTCGCTTCCGATGAAAATTCAAAACCAATTTGCTTCTACGTCAATGAAAGGTTGTTTCTAAAATTGGAGAAAAATGAATGAATAATTCAGCAAATTCTCACATTAGGCTTTAAAAACGCTTGAAATGAACGTCTACAAACATCGCGGAATTTTTCTGTGTCAAGTATTTCAGAAATGTCTCCAACCTCATCAGCATCTCTCGCTTTTACAAAACTCGTCTTCATTTTTATTATCTTAAAAATTTATTTTGAATTTCTTTAGCGAGAATTCTTGCGCGTAAACAAAGATTTCACGCTTTCGGCGAAAGCCTTTCGCGCTATATTCACTTTCAATACAAATTAACACATTCCAACATATACCGCGCGACACTAGGCTCTGTGTCATCTGCTCTCTTTCTCACTAAACTTTTATTTTCCCTTGACAAGTTTGAGTGGATCAAGAAGACATAAGAAAACATTTTCTCTAGAAACTGGAAGTTCTCAGCTCTCTTGACCACACAAGATGTCTTGAGATATTTCGAGACAGCCGAACCTTCAATGATCTCCTCGACGTCTCGGTTCATTGTGTTGTATAAATCGTCAACGACTTCTTTGCAGTCCAACTCATCCAAGTCTTCCTTTTCTATGTTACGCGGTTGGATATCGACCTTGTTCTCATTCACGTCAACGACTCCGTTCTCCACAATATTCTGTCGAACACAGAACTTGATTTCATTAAACTCATAAATATCATTGATGTCAACGTTGTTCTGGGCGAGACTGTCAAACTTCTCGTTGATCTTTGGAGCAAAGATATCTTGATGTTGGCAAATGAGTTCAGCTGTTTCGAACAAACGTTCTTTTATCGTCTTCAAGTCTTTCAGCACACGCGATTCTTTCGATTCGTCCAAGTGGAATGTTAGAATCTCTTTGAAAATCAAATTTGTCGCATTGTGTTGCTTGAGAGTTTCAATTGCACATTCATCTACAACTTTGTTTCCACTTGTCTTCTTGCTCAATTGTCTATAAAATTCTTTATTCGCCTGCTCAATTTTATCATTGCAACTTTCAAGCGACTCAACAACTTTCCCTTTAATGTCTGCTTCACTTATCACTTTATTGTCCAAAAGAAATCTGGCGATGCAAGCTGTGTCGCTGTTCTTAATTGGAAGTGCTTTGAACTCTGCCCAGCTGACAAACAATCCAAGCAATAGTAACAACTGAGTTCTCATTTTTTTTCTTCGAAAATTTCTTTTACCAACTACCTTCTTCAACTCTCTCTACAAGACTACAACGACACATCGTATTATGGGTCAGCTTTATACGCTGAAGAAAAGCGTTTATTTCTTTCTTTACGTTTAAAACATCGCCGAGCGCTTCTCTCAATTTCTTTCTTTTTGACACATTTCTTTCGCCCGGTAGAGAATACGAAGCGAAGCACTCAGAGAACTGAAATTCATAACGGAATTTCAATAACCTTATTTATTGGTTCTTACTTTGCTTTGCTTCGTCGCTCTCCGGAAGCATTTAAATTACTATTTATCTTAAGAGAATAAATGAGAAAATGACTTCGCTGTTATGCATTAGCAAATCGTTTATTACAACATCTCAATTTTGATGATGACGGGAAGGCCTTAGGGTTGAATGATCCCAACAAAGATTATCTCCATCAACGAAATATTAATAATAAAAAAAACTTTGTTTGCTCATCTCGTTTCAGGAATAATTTTGACGTAGAAATGGCTGCGACATCTTATGGTGGTGAGTTAATAACTTCAGAAGAATCTTCATTAAATAAACGGAAAGATATTAATTCGACATTTGTTCGATCCCTCGTTGAGTGCTAATTCAAGTTTATTAAAGTTTGTGAACACAAATCAAACTCAATCCATCAAGAGAGTAAACTTCCAAGTTTAATTAATTTTTCGGGTGTGCAAACGATTGTAGGCCGCGAGTGATGCCTCCCTTGAAAAATCCAATTAATGAAAATAATTACAGAAGCGGGACCATCATTACATCAAACTTTGGTTACTTTGCTCTCCGTGGAGATTCGTCCTACAATCATTGGCAAAGGTTTTCAATTTCAATTTCGTTTTTAATTAGAGACCGAATCCAAGTGAAAAGACAACAATCAAATGTCGAAGTCACTTGTTTCTCAAGAGAAGAACAAAAAGTTTATGCTTAACAAAGACAAACAAGAGAAGTCATTTAATTTCTGGTATGGAGATGTAGCCTTTAATACTTCACTTGGTTAAAATTCTAACAAGCTTCATCCTTGAGAACAAAAGATTTCCCATCCTCGCTTAAAAACAAAAAGTTTTTTTTATTCATTAAACTCGCAACAAATTGTGACGACTTACTTTATTTTGTTTCTCATGAGGTATCCCTCATTCCAAAAGCAAATTTCTTTGAGTCAACAAAATATTTATGACAACATGATTTTATGGCATTTAAAGTTAAACTTTGGAATTGAAACTTTCAATTGCTGCTGTGGACGTTTTAAATATTCGACATTGCGTAAAGTACTTTGAGGTTTCAAAAGCAATTGCTGACTAGAAAACTTCCATTAAACAAATTGATCATTTAACTTCAAATACTTTTTATTTAAAAGTCCTTGGTAAAGTTTGTTTCACACATTTCGTCACCGCAATCAATATCAAAGGCAAAATAAAATTCAAATATTTCAATTAGGTATTTTACTTTCAAAAGCTTTGAGCTTGCTAAAGCTTTCAACGTTAGAAAAACATTTCTTACTTGCACTTCTTTCAAGACGACAAAATCCATTTATTTTGCAGAAACATTTCGAAAGCTTGCTCAGAGACATTTCAGATTTTCTATAAATTCGTTGATGAAATCTTATTTTCTTCTTTTCCTGCAATGCCGAGAAAGCTTTTAAATAAATTAGAGTGAGTTGCTTTTTTCTTTTTTCCAAGGTTCAAGTTTCTTTTAGCGAAGTTATCGAGATAAGTCTTCACAAACAACTTTTCCAAAACATTTAACAAAGCTCCACATGTTTCTGGATGTATCAACGTCAAATCTTAAACAATTTCCTTAAGAATTTTCAATCATAAATTGCTATCTTTTCTCAGAGAGCAAAAAAATCTGACACATGAGCAACAATAAATGTTTTAAGACTTCAGTGTGACACCGATCTAAGTACACGTCAGTTACTCCATTGAAGTGATGCGGAAAAATATTTTCCTCGTTACTCTGCACTCGAGGAAACATTTATGCCATCGTTACGAAAACAAATTTCAAAGCAAAGGTGTGGAGCATCCAAGTGGTCTCAGTAAAAACTCTGAGAGAATAAAAGTTTGCGAGAAATTTTCCGTTTATCGGGAGCATAATAATGTTTGCACAGACTTTTCAAGCGAAAAGCCTGATGAGTTATAATCATCCTCGTGCTCACAGCATCATAGAGTTTCTCTCTATTGAACTTTTAATTCTCACGAGGACGAAAAGTTATTTGCTCGATGCAGTTCTCAATTTCAGTCGGTGACGTCATGTTGAGTAGAGCAGACCAATTTTCCATTGCGGTTGAAATAATAATAAATTCCAAGCAATAGGGCAAACAAATGACTCTAAAGGTTAAACAATGGCAAGAGCTTAATTTAAATCCCCTAAAGAGAGAGCAGTGCACCTTTGAGACGCTCGTGGCTGCTTGCCAATCGATTTGTTAGTTAAAAGTGCTCACAGTTAAATGACTTCACACAAAAGGTTCATGAAATATTTATGGTGGATAATTTGAAAGTGCTCGAGAGAAACTCACAAAGGATTTCATTTCGTTGATGATGCTTCTGTTGTCTGTTGCTTTGTAACTCGGAAAAGATTTATTTATGAAAAAGGTATTTGACGACTGGAAGGTTTGCCAAATTATTTTCTCTTCCATAAAACGAAGCAGCCTCGGGGTTCATCCGAATTAAAAATAGATCAAAGCATTTTGACGAGAAGGAGCTTTTGAAGTATTTCAAAAAATAATGAAATCGAAGGATATTCGAAAGAGAAGTGAAAATTGTTATTATAAACCAGTAAGTTCGACGCTTTAAGAAAATTCGGTTCTATGAAACTTTTCGTTAAATATTTGCAAAGTTCATCACAACTCGACTAAGATCAATGGAAGAAAATTTTCTACGAAGCTTTAACCTCCAAATTTCCTCAAGGCGAAATCGGAAATTTACTTTAAAACTGAAACAAGAAATTTAATGCGATTTAAAGCTGTTGGCTGAATGCAAATCGGTTTCTTGCTTGATTTAGACAACTCATCAGAAAAGTCTCTTGTAAGCTTCTTTTAAAAAGCTCCCCAAGCGAATCCACAAAACTTTCCTTCGTCCTGAGTTTCGGGACTTGAGGCTTGTCTTATCAACTTGCAACCTTCTACTATAACTCTCAAAAGACCATCTATCTAAAGTAGCTGTTAGGTTCTCGCATTTTTTCAATCGAGTTTTGGCGATAAATATCAGAAAAGCTTCGTGTTAGCTTTTCCCATCTTCAATCTTCGGACTTCCTCAGCAATTTATTGTTGTTCAGAAGCGATTTCACCGAAAAAAAACAAAGTTTTCGTAATTTCTCAAATTAATGGTCTGTGTAAGATTAGAGATGTCTCTGGATGAAACGAGAGAGGGGAAGCGAGAAAATGTTTTTGCTTGGCGCCTACCTTATCGATATGAAAAGTTATTGTCTGGATACGAGAGAAATGATTGCAAAGTTTTCATCAGACAACAAATTTGTGTTATTCATTCTACGTGGAGAAGGAAAAATAAAATTACAAATGACATTTCCAGTGAAAGCAAAGAATCACAGGGAGATACGTCATGAGCGTTTAAATGGCTTCGAGCTGCGGAGATGTGAGAGATTGAATTAGAATTTATTGTTGTCATTTGATGTAAACAAATTGAACCGCAATCCGACGTGAGAAAAGAGCAACAGTCGGTGGGAAACTAGTGCAACTGAAACTCAATTCCCGGCTAGTGTTTGCAGTGCTGAGAGTTATTTAATAAATAAACAAAACACTCAATCAGCTTCATTTACTGGAATCGTGCTCGTGTAGCTTTTGTATCGTCAGCAAACAATTTGGAATGTTATGATATTTGCCGAGTTATAAACTTCGAGGATCTGCTACATCGTAAAATGAAAATACGGAAAGAGCTACGAGCTTTAAGGCAAACAGCGGGGGATGTCGAATTGAAATGTGGCAGAGACATTGTCGATTTTACACAAACAGAGAAAGAAAGAGGGTGGAAGTTGTGTTTTCAACCTTGAGACTTGTTTTTTATTATATTTGATTCAAGCTACGACCAGAAGCTTTTCCGCTTCTTACGAAATATCGTAACAACATTTCTAATGAAACCTAAGCGGAAGTTGACTGAAAAGAACGCAGAACAGCTGCTGTAGTTAAACCTCTCGTAACTCTCAGATACGTTTAACAATTAAAGACCAATTTGAGGGTCGTCTTAAGTTTCGTTTGCTTTCATTAATTAAGATACAAGCTCTTGAGTAAACATGAATATTTGTTTCTTGTTATTTCTGACATTCATTTTGCCCTCTTCATCTCAATGTTCCTCCCAGCCAACTCGAACACATTGCAAAGATTTTCTTCAAACGTTTCCGACATTAGCAACAATTTATTGAATAAGCACTTTTAGTCTGACAAGCATGCATAAATGAATAAATGGAGCACATCGAGAATGAGAGAAGTTTCTCAGCTCTTCTCTTCAGTCTGCTTGATGATTTTTCTTGGTGAAAATCGAAAACTGAAAAGAAGAATCGGGAAAAAGAGAATTGGCAATTTGTTTTTATGTTGAAGGCATAAAACTGTAATGCCAATTCATTACTCGCGTCGATCTTTTTTCTTCCCACCTACCAACGACCAAACTTGTGATAGAATCTCGTTCTGTGTTGATCAAACATTATTGAACTTGAATCGATTTTCCTCACAACTCGAGCGAGAAGCAATCTCGACTTTAAGAGCTCAGAATCTCTCGATCGTTAAACGAGAAATTTCGGAAATTCGTTCTGATGGCGAATGAATAAAACATTCGCACAGGTAACGCTTGTGTCGGGGAGTCATGATTTTAATAAAATGAAAATCTCAATATCTACATAAAAAAGCGTATGGTTTCGGAATAATAATGACGCGGTTAAAGAAATTTCACTTTAGAGGGTTCGGCAAGGCCTTACCTTCAAATTTACAAAATCTGATCGAAGAAAGAGACTTACTTTATAAATGAGCCCGTTAAAGTGGCCGAGGTAACAATCTGCCCGTGATTCCATAGAATTATGAATAAATGTTTAAAAGTGATACCGCTCAGAGATTTTCTTTCAATTTTCTTTTCTCTGCCCATTTCCTCTCTCAGGTGATGAGATAAAGTTATTTCACGAACCTGCCACAGGAACAAGGAAATAACATTTTTATTGCATTGAGAGGAGGTAGAAGGGAGTTCGTGCTGGACAATGGAAGGTGGAATTAATCGAGGGCTTCAGGTCTAATTAAAATTTATTTCTATCTTTCTCTCGTACATGAAAAATGCTTTGAAGTCGCTCGATGTTCGGGTAAACCATTTTTTGTTATCGAAAGCGTGCGAGAAAGTTAAAGTAGGTCAAATGACGTCGTGAAATGGCGAAGCATCCCTTTCAATGTTACGAATTTATCGTCCGTTGCCATCTTTTGTCAGACCGGAGCGTAAAGACAAACAATAAAGTTGTTGAGGTCATTGTCGAGTTTGTTCGGTTAGGAGAAGTTGAAACTACTAAAAGTTAAAGTTGCAAAAGTTTGTTTAAGGTTTCGGTAAAATCTTTAATTACGTAACTTTCTCGCCAAAAGAGGCTCTCAGACTTGGAGTGTGAAAGTTGAGATTCCATAAACTTTTTAACACAAACTTTTTTTGCGAAGTAAGAAGTCAAAAGTGTTTCTAAACGTGATTTAAGAACGACATAATATAATTGAAGTTTCCCACTTGCGCACGTTGAGCACCAACAATGAATTGAAAAGTGCTTGCGCGCTCTCTAAAGCGCGTTATTGTTAAAGTTTATTTTTAGGAGAAACAAGCAGTCAAGCAAAGAGAAAGGTTTTCCTTAATCGCATTCAACATGTCAGATTGATTATGAGGCTGCAGATTGAAAACGGTTACGCTTGACTGACTCTGTGGGTTTTTCTGACTTTTCTGTAACTTCATTTTGATTTCACGAATTGATCAGCAAGAGCAGAGAAATGCTGAGCCAACTTAACAAAACGAAAGGGAATTTTCCAGAGCGTAAACAGCCGGCATTTCAACGGCTTCATCGCAAAGGAAACCTATGCTTGATTAATTTTCTAGCCGATTTCCTTCATCTTCCAAACAAAGAAATAAATTTTATTTTCCAATAAAGACCGTTAACAAAGACTCTCTAATCATCCCAGCGCTAACTCAATCTCACAAACTTTTTATATCGTCGGCATAATCACTATTTTCTCATGCGAAAACTTTTCCGACGAAAACTGAGACATTGCTAAAGTTTCTCCGAGCATGAAAAGTCCGCAGGCAAAAGGTAGACGAACGAAAATCCCTTCAATTCGGTGTCATTATCATCATCGTCGTAGTCGTCACGAGCGAGTGAAAAGGATTCTGCTGCTTCACCTCGTTTCATTTAAATATTTATTTTGCCATCGTCTCATGCTATTATTAGCTTTATCCCTCGCCAGGGGATTTGCTAAATTTGAAATTGTTTCGCGGAAAATTAAACCGCTGCCACGATTTATTCTCGTTGTCTGACCAATTTAAGGCTCATCCAGTCACCTCTGCATTAAATATTAATCTTTAAAATTTAAATGGCGGAGTCGGTACTGATAGCTTCATTAAAGTTTCATTTTCTAACGTTGTCCCTCCTCATTTTCTATTCATTTCAGGCTTACACCATGCAGTCTCTTTAGGGAACATTGATGCTCCGTCTCAGGTGAAAATTAAATTAACCCTATTAGACCTCTCGAAGCTCATTGTCTTTTTAAACTCGCAGGCAAATTTCACCTTAGCAGCAAGAAACTACGACTCGGAGGATGAAAACATGGGCAGATTAAGAGGAGGGCGACCACCAGGGCCTTACAGTGTAAAGCCATCGGTTTATTCAAAGGAAGACATTATCGACCAATACTGCCTCACAGACCGTCAACTGAATAACTCCATCGAGCAACCAAGGCGTGATAGATTCTTCGGTTGTTGGTCGACCAGAAGCCACCAATCATTTCTCGGAGTCTGCGTGGGTCGTCGCGCACCGTCTGATGAGAATTTGCAGGATTATGCTCCGATAAACAGGCATCCGAGGTAACTAGAACAGCAGAATAATTAACACTCATTGAAAGCGAGAGAAAAGTCTTCCGCTTCACGCTTGTCTGTTCCATTGTTTAGCTTGCTTTGATAATTCCATTGCAGTTGTCGGCAAAATAAGAAATTTCTTACGATTGAAATATTTTCATTCACAAAACGAGACTAAGTGAAAGACTTTGTAATATTAATTTAGGCGCAGACAGTTGGAAAATATTCAGGACATGCTAACGTTTGTATTATCCAAGAGTCTTCGAATAAGAATATTTATTATTCTGCATGAGCGAGTGAAGGAGCTATTGAAACAAACGAGGTTACTGCTCGTATCAAAGCTCGTACTTAAAGCTTTTTCTCTCTGCGAAAAAATGTTCAAGGATTTTTAGTAAAATTTTCCTCCTTCTATTCTCACCCTATCAGATTCCAAAAGCCTGCAAGCTACGACGATGATGATCTCGACAACTCATATTTTCGGAGAAAGCCGACATCATTTCTCAGCAGCAACGATGCAAAGCGATACACTTGGATGGCGCCTGAAGATGATAATTTTCGTATGGAGGGAAATCCCATGAACAACGGCGGGCCCTACATCGTCGGATCTTACCCTCCAAAATCATCATTTCTGAGTCAGAGTAGCGAACAAATTACAGGGTAAGATTAAACTACACGAGAGCTTTAGGATAGAAGTTGAAATTTGTTGCTCCCGAGACGGAAATGAGACATGCAGGAAAATTGGAAAACTGAATCGGTCGACAGTTTTATGAGCTCATACCTAACTTTTTTAAAATTCTTATTTCCCTTGAAAACGATTCGTTAACAAGTTTTTTCTGCTTGTCGCTCCGGTGTACATGAGAAACGAGTTAAAAATGGAACTGAGAAAATTAAAAATAATTTTTCCATTTTCCTTTTTTCCTAACGAAACTCGACCCATTTATATTTTGCCTTTTCTACAGATACAGATGCCCAGCTCATATCAATCTTCCGGCGACGAGTCCTGCGTCACATCAACCGAATGACATGCAACCAAGGTGAATGAATATTTATCTTTATGACTTCTATCAAATCGGCTTTTCTCGAAGAGACCAGAGGAAGAAAAACTAGTTTTTAATGAGATTTCCCATAAAGTTGCTTCGACCTTAACGACGAAGAAATTAATGGCACGAAAATATATTTCCTCTTCAGTAAACTTTGAGATATTTTCTGCTTAGTTTCTCATGTGAAAGTTGTCTAGGCGATGATTGATGACAAAGCAAAAATAAGAAAACTCGGAGCTCAGATCTGCTGCAGTAAAGTTTTCAAAAGAAAAACACTTTTTTCACGAGCAAAGAATTAAAATTTTACGAAAATCTTCTTCGCTAACGATTAGACTGACAAGAGAGAGAATAATTTTCATGAACAAACAATTTGCTCATTTGTTGAATATTAAGCAAACGAAAAACCATTTGCTGACTCCCGCTTGCAAGAAATTCATGAAATTATTCAGCTGAACGTTTAAATGAACACATTTAGTGCTTTGACGTTGAAGCGAGCTTTCAACTTTCGTCTTGAAGATCATTAAGGCGCAGCGGCTCACGACTCAGTCGTCATTAATTTCAATTTTAATGTTAATTTATGAAATCATCATCAGCTTGCTAAACTGCGTCGTGTTCGTCGTTTCAGCTAAATTAAACAAATTTTATACTTTTGTTTCTCTTTCTCGTCTCGAAACTCGAGTTTCGTTAGCGGCGATGTTCGAGGAAAATTGAGAATTTCTATTAATTTTGCGCCGTTGTCGGATAAAGCTTTTTAATGCTTCTCTTTGAGAATTTATTTTCAACTGGATTCGTGATGAATAATTTATAGCTTCTTAAGACGTTCCGGGGGGAGTCGAGTAAGTGCAGAATCAGAGAGAACGGAAAAGGTTTGCGAGCTTAGATATTGCTTGTGATTTAGAGACAGGAAGACTCGTTTCTACTTAAGATGAGTTGTGAATGCTTATTAGAAGACTAAAGAATTCGTCAGCTTTACAAAAGCTGATTGTTTGTCAAACATAATCAAGGAAAATTGTTTAAAGACATTTTCAAGGAATTTCTAAAACATTCAAGAAACTTGTGATTTATGAAATTTCCGTCTCTGGCAAAAGTTTACGCTTCAATCGGTCTTTCATCTTAGAATTCAATTAGAAATGAAATTTAATTAATAATGGATGACTTCATTCAATTCAAGGTTAACCGAGATGAAATAATTTATTACGAAGAATGAATTCAAGAAGCTTTACACCTCATCAATCAAAGCAAGAACGACAGCAGTAAATTTATTAGCTACTAAAATCATAAAAATCCTTTTAATCCCTGCACCGTAAGCTTCTTAATGCTAAGCTGCTACATCACAGAATCATCGCGAGGGATTTTAAATTTTACCCTTCTGTAAGCGCAACAGCATGAAATCGTTTTTAATGAGAATTAAGTGGTGCTAAAGTGAAGTATCCAACTGCCAAGCACAGAAATATTTATAAATTATTCAAGTTCTCACTTCTATCGAAAACTTCATTGCCTTTGAGTATATCCAAATTAGTTATTTGAAATTGATTTATTCGAAGTGCCACATTTCACTTTCCACGTGAAGTGAAACTTTGCCTTTGCAATATTGAGTTAAAATGCTGTTGCGGTTGAAAAGTCTCAAAGTAATTTTAAATTAAATTTAGCGACATCAGTCATGGTAACTAGATTTATTCAGTTTCTCGCTGCAACTTTTCGAAATTGAAGAGAAACTTTTGAGTCTGTTGATTGTTATTTCCGCAGATGAGAACGACTGCTAAACTTTGTCTGCAATGTAAGTAAATTAACAACCGTTGCGAGATAACATCTTTCCCTTCATCCTCATAGCTTGTGAGGAAAATAGAAAGCATGAACATGGATTATGCAGTTGAAGCCAAGCAGACACAATGTGTTGACTTAAAGACGAGCAAGCTGTAAATAAATTCTGTTGAATATTAAATCAACCTCTGCGAACAGGAAAACAAGCTTTTCCTTATAGTAAATTAAATAAACTCGCGTTCGAAATTCTCTAGAAAGTTCTCTTCGTGCGAATGGCAGAAACAAGAGATGTCGAATTAAATTTATGAAAGTCCCAGCGTGCAAATTTTCATTCGATTCCAAAAAGCTGTTACAGCAAATTGAGTGAATATTAAAACATTCTCCGGCGAGGTGAGGGACGTGAAAGTTTGCAAAATTAGATAAAGAAAAATTAAGGAAACAAAAAAAATTGCTGCTTCGGCAAACAACGTCTCCCCGTACGCCAATCTCGCTCAAATTCAAACGTTTCTGTTCCGAGATAGACAGTGATTTACAGCGGAGCTCTCAACTTCCGCAAGAGTTCTTTCTCGTATCTCACGTTTAACAGTCAAACATTAAAAGTTGGCGAGGAAGTTTGGCGTGTTCAGTGAAAAGAAGAAAAGCAATTCGAGGTAAATTAGGTAATGAAACATTCCGGACTTTAATTTTATTCATTGATATGGGTTAAATTAATTTTAAGCGTCAGTGAAAGAGGTGCTTGAGTGTCGGACATGGAAGTTGTTTCACTTGGGTGCTCACTTAGAGTAGAATCTACTTAGTTGACATCTTCAGACAAAGTGAAACAATAAAAAGAAGTGCGTGAGAAAATGTTTAATGTCTCTCAAATAAAACAAAGTTTCTGGGCACGTGAGTCCTCTAGACTCACTTCATGATTGTTTCTTGTCAAAGAAAAGAAAACAACCTTATTCCGTTTGCCATGACAATTTCACTGTCCGTGAATTTAACGATTCAAATGAACTGCCGTGACATCCCATCGACCTTCGCATCGCCTTTTCACAAGAATTCCTTAATGCTTTCAGCATTAGACTTGCAATTACGTGACACGTTCTACTAATTTTCTTCAAGTGCTTTTTTTCTTTTCTGCCTCGGAGACGATGGAAATTGTCTTGGGTTTCGAGACTGACAATCACGAGGTTCATAGAAAGTTTTTGTTGTCTTCTTCATTGAGTGAACAAACAAACAAACTCATCTTCCAAACAATTGGTACGATTGGGTATTTCATTGCATTTCTGTCTAAACAAACTTCGAGTCTTCGCTGCTTTGGGTATAACGATGAATTGAATTAGCGCCTCGACGCTGAATTCGTAATCAGACAAACAAAGTTCTCAAAAGGGAATTGCACTTGAGACGAGCTGATCTGTTCGAAAACTTGACGACAAATTATTGAGCGAAGAAGAAAATACGAAAATTTTTCCATCGAGACGTCTACCTTTCTCATCTCTGATGCCGCGAATCAAATTATTAACCTTAATCTGTCACTTCTCGTTTAATTCTCTTCAGAGAAATCATTGACTTATGCCTAAGCCCTACTTAGAAGATAAACGAATATCATTCCTGGATGAGTAATGGAGACTTGAAATCGCTTTAGTGCGAGTCATGTCACGATTCGGACTAAGGATACTTTGGATTTTTATAACTGCCTAGCAAACTCTCCTGAAGCGAATTAAAATCAATTTTATGGTCCCTGAAGGAACGTCGAGGTCCCTCGAGTGAAGTCTTCATTCGTCCAGAAAAAAATATTGAAAGCTCTCTGCAGTACAAATCAAATGTTAAAAGCCTTAAACTGCTTGCTCATTCAGCCAACACCTGACAATCTAATGGATTCAATTTCATTCCAACACGTGCGACTGGAAACGTGATGAGTCGGGGAGTTTCTCTTGAACTACCTGAATTAGAGACGAATGTCGTCGAAACAGCAACAAACTTAATTAAAATTCCAACGACTTACATCGTCGAAACTATGAAGACATTTAGAGCTTAAAAGCTTCTTCCTGCTAAACTCGCAAATCCCAGAATTGCTCGAGTCGACAATAAAACATTTTACCGCCTAATCAAAAATTGCTTCTCCTTCATTGAAAGCAATTTCTGCAACAATTTCATTTTCACAGCTTTCGTCTGGATTCCACATTGCATCGTCTGCGTCAACAATTAAATTTAATCACTTCGTCTAAAGTGCTTAAAGTTTCCAATGTGCTTATGCCATACTAATCTCATTCCACTCTGAATCGTCTTCCATCTCATTTCTCAAAAGCTATTAAAATAAATTTTTTCATTACAAGCTATTTCTCATCTTAACAAAACAGTCAAGTCTCTTGTTCAACTTGTTGTTGTCGCTCGAATTAAATGTGAAGTGGGTTGAGGATTATAAGATTCTCCATCTCGTCCGAGTTATGATGCTGCCAAAGCTCTAAAGCTATTTTTAGCCTTAAAGGGAATTTGAAGCGAAATTTATTGGATTTATTTTAATATTAAGAATCAACTTGTCGAATTTAGAATTTCCCGTCTTGAGAATCATAATCTTGCGCCTAAAGGATTTGAATTCCGTCATTGCTGAGCTCTAACCTTACCACAATCAATAAAACTCCTCAACATGTAAATTTTCTCAGAAAATTTCCCCCACGAGACTTTCACGGATCTTAAAATTTTAAAGTTGAAAATTTCAACTTGATATGTAAATTCATTTTAAAGTTCATTTTTTTTTTGGCAGACTCTGTGGTCGCCCCGAAAGGTTCTTGGGTTAAGCTTTCATCTTCCATTAACATTACTCCACGAGGCCGCCAGAGATTGATCAAAAAAAAGAATTTGACCTTTTGGGGTTTAATGGAATTTAATTTTTGATATGCGGTAGCTTCACATTTTCTTTATCAACAGCACGAGGAGCTTAAATCAATTTTTTTTGTGGGCACAAGGAAAATAAATTTGAGAGCGCTATATGAAGCTATAAATCTCAACTAATGGCATCAGAACAAGCAGAGCGTTTTATTGTGCGGATACGCTTCGTCGTAAAGATCCATCCGGGCGGATTCTATTCCCACTTTTTCGCAATTTATTGTGTTTATTTTTAGGATTTCTCTTCCGTCAAAAGCCGCTTTGAAATTTTATTATCTTCGTTTAAGGAGAATAGCTGAGCAATATTTTAATATCTCTCTCGATTAAATTTCCATTTCAGTCGAACAAAGCACGTCAGCTTTGCACGCTCGCTGACACTTGCATCGTTTGATGATGCGATCGGAGTGAGACCGGGAAATCGAATGATGAATGCACGGAGTCAAGAAAGATTAATTGGAGGGAAAAAGCCAACGATAACAATCACGCAGCAGCCACCGCATCTCCAACAATTGCCGATGATTCAAATGCAAACTATTCTACAAAAGCCACAACTGCAGCAAACGCTGTCGCAACCTCACTTGATGCAGACGATAAGTCAGCAGCAGCAGCAAACATTTGAAGCGCACGTCTCCGAAAAGCAAAAGCGATACGTGATGAAAACTCAAGCAACGCAAACGGAAGTCTACCATGGGAGCAAACCCAACACGTCACAACCTTTATCACTTAGTCCACGAACGGTTCACAGGGTGAGTTGTTGAGCTTTGCATTATCATAAATTCAACTTCAATTGCTGAATAAATCATGTTGGAAGCTTTTAAAAAAGTCTGTGGCTTGGGGGTGGCGAAAGGTCTTCACGAGAGACTCGCGCAGCTGTGAACGGAGACAGGGAATTTGAAATAAAATTAAACAGCAAAAATACTTTTGCAGCTGATAGCAGGAAAATATTCTCATAATCTTGATGAAAACCCCAGACTAAAAGACTTTTGTCATTCATGCACTTTTCCTCACTCACTTCTGAAGTTTATTCGTCTCGTTGCTATCTCAAGCGACACAACCGTCGTCAATGATTAAAATCAGATGAAGTTCATTTTCCATTCAGCTCTACCACCCTCAAGCAATGTTAAATTGAATTAAAAATGAAATGGAAACAAATCTTCTTCTCTCGAAGAGAAATAAATTGAGTTCGAAAGCGATTAAAAAGAGTTTAATGTGTCAGGGACTCGTAAGATGAAACCAGACAATGTCGTGGAAGTTATGACACACCATAAGAAATATCCTGCAGTTGATAGTTCCCCTCGCAGTAGAAATCCTTTCAAGTGCTGTGCGGCAGACTATAACGAGCGCTACATTGTATGAAACAAAAAACACTTAACAGACTTCACTACTGTCGTCCCTTGATTCATTTGAAATTTTCAAGTTATGTCCGACTATAAAATCGATGGAAGAGCCGTATCATGGAATGTTTTCAAAGTCGCAACTGAAGAACAAAAGACAGTAACGCCCCTAAAGAAAGACGACACATGTCGCACTTAAACTTTATCCAAGAGTTGTTAAAACCGCATAATTAAGTTCGTAATATTTCTCTGCGATCTCGAGCGTGAATGACTACAATGAAGCGGGAAATGTGCGACAACAAGACTGAAATAATTTCTGTTTCAAGGATAAATTGAAGGATCATAATAAAAGCTATGCGACGAACTTTATAAATGGAAATTTCTCCGACGACAAGAATGGAGAAGCTGAATGGGAAAAAGTTAAACAACTGCCATTTAAAGCTTATTGCAAAGTTTTCCTCTTGCCGACCATTTGTCCGATTTTATTGTTGGGGTAAACGACAATAGAGATAGCACCAGTTTGTTCGAATGAAATCAAAATCTGCTTCGTTCTTAATTTGAGAATGAACCCAAATTGGTTTTAAGGACAACTACTCCGCATTACATAAACGTCAGTCGCCCGAAGCTGTGGAAACAAATTTACATTTCATGGGAAGTTCTTTGTCTTCGTCGAATGGCGAATTAAGAAAAACTTTTTCCACTTTTCAAGTCGAGATATCAACAAAGCAAATACCTGCATTGGCTTAATGTCATGGCGATAAATTTTCCACTTCTGTAGCTTGACGCTTAAAGCGTTTTCATTGTGAGAACGAGCGGTCGTTAAGAGAAATTTTTGTAAGTTGCTGGAAGACGTCGAAAATTCGATTCCCTCGTTGTTTTGCTTCGCCTTTGTGAACATTTACTCCGCAAAAAGTTTCTTTTCTCTGCTAAAATGTTCACCACCGGTCACATATTTGTTTTACGACAGAAGCCGACAACAAAATAACGAAACCAGACCAGCAAGAGAAGTTATATTTGGAATTTCACGGGACCAGAAGGAAAAGTCTCATCGTCGAATGACTGTTTCTCTGATGGACAAGTTGGGAAATGTTCGGAGCTTCGTTACTCAATTGAAACTTTTACTCGAGAGCTTTTCACGCTTGACAAAACCATCGGAGGTTTTTGTTATCAAAAAGAAGAAAAAACAATTCGATTGGATTGCGTCTGCATTAAACATTGGCTTTTTATTGATTTTGCGAACTTCACGACGTCTGCGTCTCGTTTATGTTTAATCTTTAAAACTTTGTCGAAAGCATACTTAGCTTCGTGGGTGGGCAAATGTTGATGTTTAGAAGTCTTCGAGGATCGATATAAACTCAAAATTTATTGACGTATGAAGAGATATTGTTCATAAATTGAACGAACCCACTGAAGAAGTTGTTATGCTTGAATAAATTTTCATAGCAAGAAAGCTTTTCTTTATGAATTGTTGAAGTTGATGTTGATGCTTTAGAGCCATTTGATAGCTATGGAGATTAAGAAGAAGAGGAAGCATATCGAGATCTGTGAGTTTTAAGCATCAATTTGATATTCGATACATAAATAAAATATAAATTTGTTTTGGAATGCCAATCGAAACGACGGCAATAACGTAACCAGAAATCGTCGTCTCGTAAACCCTACTAAAACGATCAAAATTTGCGTGGCTGATTCAATTTATCTTCCCTTTAGGTAGGTGAGCTGCCGCATGTTTCACGAAAAGTCATAAAAACATAAAATGTTCGCTTAACATTTCCCGTCTCCATCATAATCTTCGAAATTTAATAGCGACTCCTTAACGAGACATGCGACATTCCTTTTTTTTCTCAACGCAGTCTCGTGCGAAAACACTTTTCTTGTCTTCCTCGTTCACGAGAAAAAGTTGTTGCCATGAACAAGAAGCGGAATGTGTGAACGTAAAAGCGTAGAAGTTAAATATTTGAAGAGGTAACGACAACCGTCAACTGCGTATGAATTTTAAATTTGCGATGCTCGTGGGAGATGAAGAATTCGCAATCGAGTGAAGGACGATGACATAACCGCAGAAATGTTTTATGTTTGCCTAGTTTGGGCGAAAGGCTCGGGAAAAGTTTTCACATTCTACTGAATTATCAAACTTGTACTGACAGTACTCAACTCGTTTCTCTACGAACGCTTCATAATTCATGAAAGCTCTCGAAACAACTTCACGTTTAAGCATTTAAAAGTTTCCTTAACAACTTGAACCAGCAACAAGGGTCAAAACATAATTTTGTCAACGACAACTTCTTCATCTCGAGCCTAATGACATAATTTTTTCAATTACGCGATGGTGAATGTAATTGAAATCTTCATTGTGAGGGTCGTTATAGTCTTTCTCATTAATTCAAGACTCAAGGGAGACAAGGACATTTCCGCTTATTGTTCATGCACATTCGACCGACGAAAATGTGTGTACAAAGTCTGTTGCGACTGACGATAGCGGAAAAAGAAATAAAATATTCATTTTCGTATGCAAGATTTATGTGACCATAAAAAAATTTACATAATACCACAGAGATTCCTTTCCGGCTGTTCGAGCTTGTCGTGCTTTTCCTTGTGTTGACTGCGATCAAAGAAATCATATTAATCTAACATGAAAGCTTCGGTTTTTACGAGCAAAAATGCATTAGTCGTCATATTTCTTATTCATTTACTTGGAACGGAGTGACAGTTACTTTAAATACTTTGGAAGTTCCTAACAAAAGTCGTTTGGTCGATGATTTATCTTCGCTGAGTTTAAGAAGATTCTTCGACATTTTCGTTCAACAAAAATTCATAAATCAAGTCAGAACAAAATGCTTTTAATTATGATAGAGCAAGCTTTTCGTTTTCTTCCTCTCAGTCGCGACGCTCTTCAGAGCGATCTCAATTTCGCCTTAACCGAATGACATTTTTATTAATCTCATCAGAAACTTTTCGAAATTGCTAAAGTTTTCTCCTCCAAACAATTTTCTTCTTGAACGATGGGCAGCAACATGAAGCAGAACAGCGAGATTGACAAGTTTCCCTTCTTCGATTGTTTATCTTTCGATCTGCATAAGAGAAAACATAGAATTTGCTTTGCCATTGTTTGCTGATGGCAATCATAAAATTCTATGATGGAATAATGAAATTAAGTTGAAAAAGTTTCTCTTGTCTGAGGAAAATCTCTTGTGCCTTGCAGGAAATTGAGTGTACGTGAGACATTGAAGGAAGCATCTGAAACAGTTTTGATGAAAAGGCAAAGAAGGTTTCATGGAAATTTTAAAGCTCTCGAGCTTAGCTCTGAAGTTGCTCTAAGAAATAGATTTCCCAGTACATCGTTGGAGCATGACAGATTATTAAAAGTTTTTAATTTCTAAACAATTCTCGTATATCTCATCTTGCATTTGCTCGTCGTTACAATTCAACAAAAGAATAGCTTTAAGTTGAATCGTTATACAAATTTTCATTTAAACATTTGCAGATGTGAACTGCAGGTGACAATTCATCTGCTCTCGAGCGGGAAATTAATTTCGCTGGTGTCACTGGGGAAATCAAACTTTGCTGTGCTCAAACTAATGGGAATTCCTCGTTCAGAAATTTTCTCT
The DNA here is from genome assembly GCA_033063855.1 of Smittia aterrima. NCBI lineage: Eukaryota > Metazoa > Arthropoda > Insecta > Diptera > Chironomidae > Smittia > Smittia aterrima. The sequence continues at coordinate 6,321,316 of CP093831.1, forward strand.
ACGAGTGAAGCTCACTGACATTTCGTTATTGTGGATAAATCGAAATTCAAATGGTGTCTTTCGAAAAGACAAATCAAAATCGTTTGCTAGCGCTTAGTGAAGTGGCAACTCAACGCTCACAACCCAAGCGAACCGGATTACATTCTTCGAATTTCCATTTTAAATCGCAATGCTATCGAAGTTCGTTTGAGATATCATGACGACCAAGACAAATTATTTTCCGTTTGTTATTGCTCTCGAAGCTCTCGAAGCTTTCAGTAAATTGAACTCGATGCAATCTCAGCTTGATTCGAAATTAAAATTACATCCAAGTGATTGCTATTTGTTTCTCCTTTACTTCTAGGTCAGGATGGTATCGCAAGGTGCTCAAACCAATGGAATGAACGGGAAGAAGCTTACAAAAAGTTACTCAGAGATGGGAACGGGTATAGATGCTAGCTGCCAATACGAGGAAGAGAAAGGGTAAGTGGAAAAGATTTTAAAACTTCAACATTGATTCATTGCTTCTTATTTCTTAACACACATTACTCATCATGCAGTTCATACGAACATGACTATCTCTATCGAACCCAATCGGAAGACTCTCCCAAATCGCCTTTAGACATGTCATACATTAAACCATCGTGCGGTTACATGATGACTACAGCCGAGATACATTCACGCACTTCATCCCGACAAAGTCAATTAGAAACCTCACGTAGTGACACGATGTCAACCGACAATTTCTTCATCGATTCATATCATTCACAAGACAGTGCCAACACTTTACGTTCGGCCGAATTAAATTTCAGTAGTTCAATGAACTCACAAGATAATGTTATGCATTCAAGACGGGCCAGCCACACGCTCCAAACCGAGCCAATATTCATTGGACGCAATGAATTGGAACAGATGCGCGTACCCCGAAGTGGACAAAATATTTATGACTTTGAATCGCACAGCTTGCCACGCCGCACTTGCATTCACCATAATAGCGAGGAGTATCATACACACAGTCTGCCTCGCCGCGAGCATCATCATCATTACTTGCATGAACATTCTGATCCGAAAATGTCAAATGGAAGCATTCCAGAAGTGGAAGGAAAACGAAGGGTGTCGATGACATGTCAAGATGCTCAGCATTCCTATGTGAATGTTGGTCCTGATACTTATTCTTTGTCTCGTCGCAGTTCAGCACATCTTCAACACCAGCAGGTTCCATCGCTTTCCTTAAACTTGATCCATCATCAGCATCATCATCAGCAACCACTACAGCAGCAACATCAAGTCGTACCACCAACAGAAGAATTGTGTTCAACCTGCTCCTCTGAAACTGAATCGAGTACAGAAGACGAAGAAGACAGCGAGACTGAGCAAGAAGAGGATGAAGAGGAAAAGGAAATTTTTATCGATTTTAAGCCGCGTTTATCGCCCACGCCAGGAACGGCCAATGTGGCAGCATCGAAGAAGAAGAAAAAGTTCGCAAAGACGGAAGATAATGAGAAGGGCAAACACTCCGCGAGTGAGGACGATTTGTCCCAGACGCCAACCAATCTTGATTATGTGAACGCGACGAATCAAGATGAAGATATTTTTAGACAAGATAAGTTTTCAAGAGCGTCACCTGATGCCAGTACAACCGCGAAAAGACGCAGCCGTGATTCTCTTAGAAAGAGGTCAGTGAGCTTGGAAGATCCTTTGGCGGATGTTGAGGTTTCCAAGAAGTCTAGTCGAAGTTTAAAGGCCAATGGTTCATCACCTGGCACTCCAGACCGTAAGTCGTCATTTGCGTCGAGCGATGACGTAACACGAGACCATTCCGATGGAAATTGGAACGAATCTCAAGCGACAATTCTACCGCGACCACCGAGGTGAGAAACTTTCTCGTGATAATGAGAACAAATTAATTTAACTCGGGATTCAATTCCATTAGCCCGCCTGACTTTAATTCACTTCTGACACCTTCAACGAAACGTAAACATCTCCTTCATCAACAACGAAGCTCCCTCGACATCGAAGCTCTCGACGTCGAAGACATGGCGGATCAGGTGAGCAGAATTAAAGTATTCAGTTAATCTTTTGCAATTATCTTCAACCTAATTACGGATTTATTTTTAAAGTTTCCCTTGCTTTTCTGGTTTGACTTGTGTGAGTGGCACCGTTCTCAGTCACTTGGAGGTTTATAATTGAAAGCTTTCTTCGAGTGGCAAAAACTGGAATTGCATTGAGAGAATATTGACTTTTCTTTCATTAGTAGGAAACGATTTAATTTTCACTTTTAAAAGCTTTCGTGACATCAAACTCGAAAATCTCAGGAATTTCATCCGCTTTTGATAAATTACTTTCCTGCATCGAGCTCATTGTTGAAGGAAATTCACAATCTCAGTCTTGCTCACTCCAAATCAAGTGGATGTCGTTAAGGGAGCTGAGAAAGAAGAAAAAAGTTTAAGTAGAGGGGGAAATGAAAGAAAAATAAGGAAACTCGATCCCATTGTGCAATTTTATTGAAAAATAAATGGATTTGCTCAATCCATCTTCAGATTTGAGCTCCACAGAGATTCCTACCCGCATTCCACTTTATGCCTTTGTTTGCTCAAAGAGTTCTCAATTTATGAAAAGGCATCAATCAAAAGTTTCATGCATGCCTCATAAAAAGATGTACGAGTTACGTTGAGCATTTTTCATTCAATGTTGTTTCGTGCTGAATCGAGATTTCAACTGCATACGTAGAGAAAAAAAGTTTCTTAGCAAATATGAAAAAGAAATTTTGTTTTTGCCAAACTCTGGAGAATTAAAGAAGAAAATTGCACGAGAAGAACATAATATTAAGATCCTGCAACGAACATGCTCGTGTGCACTTCAAAGTTCTTCAAATATCGTTGCGATATCGTGATAAAAAGAAAATGATAAATCGAGTGCATGAAAGTTCTTAAGAAGAACATACGCGAGAAAGTTTATTGAGGAAATGTTGATTTATCAGTTTTTGATCGGATTGAATCGTTGCATAAAACTTCTTTAAGAACTTTAAATCCTTCAACTTAAACTGATGTTAAGTAGAAAAGCGAATTCGTTAAATGCTTCTGCCGTTTATATTAATCAGTTAAACTGATTCAGTTTGCTCAAGTGCAAGCAAACCACGAAATTTGCATTAAAAATGTTTATCAAAAAAGTGAAAACTTTCGCTGCATACACACGAACGAGCTAAAAGAAACTTTCTTGAATTATTCATGGTTTCACTATTTTAAAAGTACTTTTTAATGAAGAAGGAAAATTCGAAAATTTATAATAAACTTGCAGAATCGTTCTACGTGAACAACTAAGAGAATTTCCTGGAATCAAAAGTTATGAAAATCATTTTGAGTTTAGTTTAATTAATAAAATAATTTCTTTATTTCCATGTACGCGTGCGGCAAGCTTCCTTAATATTAATCAAAGAGAAGTGAAAGTATCAAACAATTAAACAAGAAGAAAAGGAATGAAATAGCTTGAAGGCAAAGCCTGCTGCGATAAAAAATCTTACTTATTACGAACATATCGTGGAGATTTAACAGGAGTGTGACGAAACTTTCTTTCGCCGTCCCGATTGATTCGACGAGATGCGTTGCTTGGCGACAAAGGCTTGCGTTTCGGCGAAGTTATCTCGTGAAGAATGTCGGGTTTAAGTAGCTTAGCCTTTTGACTATCGCTGCATTCCCTAATGGTTTTGAGCATGGGCGACTGCGATGCGGCTTTAAACTGATTGCGTTTAGCGATTCCCGGTGATCGCGAACTTCTACGGGGACTATTGTTTGTAGTTGATGGCACGTTATGGCGTTTCTTTCTTGGCGATTCGTCGAATGACATAATACTCTTTACGTTCTCTAGATTCTTATTGATGATGACTCGAGGAAGTTTCAAAGGCTCAGCCAATCCTTTGTCAGATAACCCATTGAAAAGCTTTGCTTTTTGTGCTACCATTCCAGCATTTTTGTTTCGTAGCGAGATTATTGATTCTCGTCCTTGTGAGTCGTTATGCAATGACGGAGTCAACAAGAGGCTTTTGTTGAATGGCAATGATCTGTTTGGAGTTGACGTAGGCGTGAACTTTCTAATTGGTGTCAAACGAGGCGGCAACATCGGCGTTTTCTTCACAGTCGATTTCCCAGCTGACAAGCGCTTTGGTCGGATTGGTGTCTTGAAGAACATTTCCTGACTTTGATGTACATCCGTTTCCATTGGCAAATCATTGAAGAAACTCTCGGCTGGTGTCCACTCTTGTTGCTTGACAGCCAATTTATTTGGAGTAGCAAACTTATCTGTGCTCTCTCGTTTAGCTCTCAAAGGCTTTTCTGGAATGACTTTCTCAACAATTGGCTCAGCTGGAAGAGCTGGCAGTGGTCGCGAAGATGTAGGATGTACAGTGACCTGAACGGGTCTTCCGCGTTTTAAATTTGACTTCGGATAGAAACTGGCTGTTGAGACGAGATTGTTTTCGTCACGATTCTTGCTCGGACTTGATTGACCAAGATGCCATGACTGATTACGAGATAAACGTGTTCGACTACGACGTCGCAAGCTTCCAATTTTTCTCTCACTGGGAGATCTCATGAGCGTAAATTCCTTGCTTTGGCGTAGATCTCTGTACCGTCGTCGATCAATGTTCTCCGGCTTGTTCTTTTCGAGTTTCTCGACCTCAAGAAGCGTCTGATTGAATTTGTTTTCAACCTTTTCTGGTCCATTCAATAACATCGATTCGTCGTTCTGATTCATTTCTGCTTTTACGGCGTCCAGCTTCGTAATGTTGAATTCATGCATGATCTTCGTTTCAATGGAGACCAAACGCTCTTTAAATGACTCATATTCATTTCTTGAGATTGTTAAGCTGTAAGGCTCCATGTTGCCGTCATCTTGAGGTTCATGAGCAGTTTCAATTTTCATTCCTGAGTCAGATAAGTTTGGAGAGTCATTAGCAAGGTCTTGTAACTTTACAGCTGCTGCTGGCTTCTTAGTTCGAGAGAGTTTTCCGAAACTCCATCGACGCTTATTAGGTGAAGCTTCTTTTTGAATACTTTGCTCCATGTCAACATCAGATTGATTATGTTGGTCAGTTGAAGAATCTTTCTCTGATGAAGCTTGATTTTTGGGCCGCGACAGTTTTCCGAGGCTCCATCTGCTTTTACGTGGGGAGGCTGGTTCTTTGTTTAGTGGACCGCAGCTCTTACGTGATTCTTTCTTTGAATCTCTGGAAGAGGTTTTGTGTTAAGAAAATAAATTAAAAACTCACTACAAGACTTACCTTTTATCTAAAGGCGGTGAATCAATTTCCTGAAGAGCGGTGAGAGCAAGATCTTTCCTAAAAACAAGAAATAATAAGCAAACATGATATAATCAGTACAATCGAAGCACTTACTTTTTCTTCGAGCTCGCTGTAATGTTGAGCTTATCGAAAGCTCGTCGTTTGGCTTTAGCAGCTGAAGGTGTAGCATGATGTTCATCATCCATCGATTCATCCGTTTCGTCAAGATTTTCTGTTGAACTTGCCATTGCCCCAACAATTTTCCCAAACCCGTTTCGGAACCCATTGAAGACACGATTGATTGAACCACTACGACGTTTCTTTTTACGTTCGTCAGTCATAGGCGGAATGATTGGTCCAATTGCCTCTTGGCAAATTTTAATTGGAAGGACTCCGAGAAGGTTTGCGTTCTCAATAAGCAGCTCAATCACTTTGAAATGTGATTCGATACGATTTTGAGGACAGTTCAGCGGAACTGGCATGATCGTAGGAGTCAGTACTCTAACAAGATTGTCCATCGTCATAAGATTTTGTTGAGAGTATTTGATCACAACTCCCAAGAATTGTAGAAAATATGCAAGAGTGTTGACATTGATCGGTGGAAGCAACAAAATAAGCATGAGCACGGCTTCAACTTGCTGCTCATAAATTGTGAATTGTGTCGAGCATCGCAGTAGCCCATCCTGAATCGGACCAGTAGGAATAAGAGGCTCTGGAAGCTCGCGGAAGAATGTTTTTAACAAGTTAGCAACTTCTATTGCTGTATGGCTCTTCTCGAAGCATCCTCCTTTCTCAAGATGCTCTTGAATCAGTCTTTGCTTCTTTATGCTTCCAGTTTTGCGAAATATTCCCTCAGTCTCGATTTCTTGTTGAATTTTCTTACAAGCCATCAAAACAAACTTAGGAATTTGTGCTACTGCCCCGTTTGACAGCAAACCATCGTCCAACTCTAACAAATGAATTGATTGGTTGAATATTTTCTTGTTTCGGCGTTTATTCTGTAAATTAAAACCGAAATTAAAAGATCTGTCAACAAAAAATTATTTTCGACTTACTTGTGATTGTTTCGGCTTTTCCTTGCGAATCTTGATACCAATTCGATTCAACTCATGAACTATTGATGACAGAACGTCATCTCTGTTTGTTATTTCGCTGATAAGCATTTTAATTTTACAATTTACTAAAATCACTCGGCATCGAAATCCTGTTTTCAGTTTATTTGAAGTCAACGGATTTTTTTCGTCGCGTAGCTTCGAGGGGACAAATGATCATTTCAAATAAGAAGAAGATCCGTTCAAATCTCATAAGAATAATAAACTTGAACTCGCGATATAACAAAGAACCTACATCGAAATTAAACTGCCTAAATAGTTAGCTAGAAGTTTGGTGATCTTTGACAAAATCGATGTTCCCTTCTGAACCATCCCTAGAGACTTTTATAAATTCTCACATGAAATTCAGCTGACATTAAAGTCGGATAATCCCTCTAAAAACTCGCTTCATTATTCCAAAAAGTTTTCCTGCATAATTATTCGAAAGAGCGAGTTTCGAGAAAAGTTTTAAGGGAACTTTGTCGTCGTCGCTGTCGTTAATAAGTTTGAATCGAGGCCGTGAAATTTGTTGTTTCGAAAAAAAAAAAGGAAAGCTGTGGGTGGTTATAAGCATTGCTGATTAAAAATGTTTTTTATAAGGAAACTTTCCCAAAGAAATTCCAAACAATTTTCGTTTGGCCTGAGAATTTAGTCTGAAGTGAGTTTAATTACGGAAATATATTTTAAAAATACCTTTTGGTCCTAATAAATAAATATTTTTAAAAATTCATTCAACTTCGGTTTTCTGTTTTCATCTTTTTCAAAATAAACAAAAATAGCTCTTCTCTTTTTAAAGCTGAAGTTTAAGAAACATTCAAAAGCTTTTACCGTGCTTTGAAGGATTAGAATTCGATAGAAGGGAAACAGAAAATGTTTGCCACAAATTTCAAGACAATAAATTAAATTGAAATTTATGTGCATAATTCTCTCCGACAGCCTTTGCTGAGTTTTTCGTCTCGAAACTAAACCAATGACTCATCTTGAATTTCAGTCTTAAATCAAAACATGAGGCTGCAACAATATTGATAATGGCGTTCTTCGTAATTGGGTCATGTCTCAATTAATTAAGAAGAAGATTATTGTCCGAGATAAAGAAAAGCTCGACATAAATCTTTCTTCGCATTTATCCACGTCATGAGTTTAAGGAGATGTCATCAACGAGAAAAGAAATTATTCCAACTCATTTTTTTGTAAATGAAATTTTACATTGCTGTTGGCAAAAGTATTTTCTCATAAACGTTAAATCCATTGAAAGCTTTTGCTCTGCGCTTTCAGTTGGAATGCCATCCCGAAATAATCCCAACTTGTTTTCGAAGAAGATCTTCAAATTTATGTTCTCTGAAGCTCAGAGAGAATGTTGCGAGATTAGCTTCTCATGCATACCTTTTCTCGTATTTATGTTTAAGGATTTGGAAGCTTTCCAGACATGTTCATAAAATTTTAATAAGAATTCAGATAAGTAACTGTTGGGAAAGGTTAGAGAGGTCGAAGAGCCCTGAAAAGAGAAAATTTCCTCGTTAACGTTCATTCATGATTCTCATGAGGAAGTTCACAATTAAACTTGAATCAATATTTGCACAACCCCTGAAGCTCTATTGTCACTTTTAATTACTTTTCACCTTTGAACTTTGTTTAAAACGGAAATGTGCGAAGGAAAATGTAAAAGAGAGTTTAAAAAGAATTCTTTTCGACTCGAATGAAAACGATTTCATGTGCAAGCTTTACACAAAGGAAAGCATTGGAGTCGTGCGAGCGAATGTATTTTCATAAGCAGCAACTTTGAAAGGGGAAAAATGATTCCAGTAGTCTCTTGACTTTACTCCGATAACGATGGATAACACAGTCTGGTGGAAAGAGAACTAGAAGGAATGTACAATACTTGAATTCTAGATCACATTTCATGAGATTACATGTCCGGGGAAAAAAGTGGCTGCAAGAAAGAAAGCGGAGCCTGGTCGATTGGAAAAATTTCCTCCATATCAATGACAGCAACAATTTGTCATTTAAGAAGAAGAAAACTTCGACAACAGTTCGAAAATGCCCCACGAGACGAGGACATCTTGACATTATATTCGATGGGAGCGTAGGAAGATGTTCGTCGAAGTTTGCTAACGACATTAGCTTTAAGCGATCAAAGCTTTTCCAATGAATTTCTGTGACAATCTCGCTATTAATTTCTATTAAGATCTCATTGGATTAGCAAGACGCATTTCACCATGAAACCAGATACTTCTTCTCAATAAGAATTTCTCACAGCTGAAATATCCGAATAAATTTTCTAATCGTTAAAGAAAAATAATCGAAAACAAAAGAGAAAAGAATTCGTTTCACCTCACTCCTCTCGTTCTTCATTTAATCGCAAAAAAAAAGGAAAAGCAATATATTTTTTTTAATTTCTTTTTCCTGCGAAGAAAAGCGTTCCTAGAATAACTGTAATCATGTAATAATCTACGGTAAAAACGTTATAACATGAGCTCACATTACACACATTTTGATTCGCACAGACACATTCGCTTTGATTAAATTGGATCGTCGGCGTAGGGCTGGCGCAGACACGAGCGAGGAGTAAATAAAAACGCTCGTAAATGTCGACAAAAAGAATATCGAGACGCAGCAGCGCACTGCGAGAGTCTTGATAACATTTCTCATGGCGATATTGTATTTCTGGAATGCGAAGACAAGAAAAGTTTAGAATTGCAAACAAACGAGGGAAAAATTGAAGTTGAACATTGGTTTTTGTTCGTGTCTAATGTGTCGCTTCAATCGATAACGACATCGAGTGTCTCCCTTGTGACATCTGAATTTCCGCTCTTGTTTGCTTCTTTGATTGAATGAAAAACGAGAAGGAAGAAAACCTTTTCGTTGTGTGTGGGAAAAGCAAATTGATTTATCATTCAAGATTTCTTCTCATTCAATTATGTAATGAACTGTAAATGAAGATGTGGTGTAAAAGATTAATGAAACAAAATACTTTCTTTTATCTTCAGCCACTACCACCCTTACCGAATCTTGCTCATCAGCCGTCATCGCAGTCTCATCAAAGAGCTAACAACGATTTGTTTTCGAACCCAACAATATCGACGACGACCCAAACCACATGTTTGTCAACTATGAAACCCGCAACGTCAGTAGCTTCGACAACAACCCCAACTGGGATCGTCAAGCCGACACCATCGATTGCCGTCACACACACCCAAAGCATCGAACGTGAGGAAAAGGCTCTGATAAACCTCAGCCAACGTTCGAAGCCCGTATCGCCTAGCAAAAGGAAAGATATTAAAAAGCATCTACAGCACAAAAGCAAACACTCAACGCTCGATAGAATTCATAGGTGAGAATATAAAACCGACATGCTTGCTGAAGATGAGTTTCCTTGGATAAGAAAAAAGAAGAAGAAAATCGATAATTTATGCTGTAGACATAGCGAACGAGAAGAAAAGTTTCGGATGATAAACTTCTGGGGAGGAATTCAAAATCATTCGCCAACTTTGCCTCGAGTGAAGTTCTCCAGGGAACGAAGTCGACTTGGAAACAAAATCTTTTACAGAACAAGTCGATTTCATTTGCTTGTTGTGTCTTCAGTATCGAAAACGATGAAAAGCACTCGACAATGTCGTGATGTGGATATTAAAAAATCTTCCCGAAAACAATCCATATTGACCTCATTTTCATCGATTTTACTTAAAGCTCTCCGTTTTCTTTTAAAATAGGTCAAACGAATCACTCGAATCGAGTGTGAAGACATCAAGCGAGTCTACTCTGCATCGAGGCGAAATTGGACGTGACATATCGGAAGGAAGCACGACCGAGGATTACGTTACTTGCACAGATAATTCGAAACGTACAACGCCTCATGCGAGTGTGCCAGGTATAAGAAAAGCTTCGATGTCCAAAGGCAATTTACTTCCACCGACAACACATCTATCAGGTTAAGAGACTAATCGCTCAACACTTTGTGGCCAATTCATGTTATAAACCATTTTAGCTGCTTCGTACACTTTTTTTCTCTCTTACCATTTGAAGTTGCCGTAGTGAAAGTTTGTTAATTCATTTCTAGTGAAGCAGAAGCCTATATAACTAACATGTCCTTTCCTTGATTTCGAAGTATGAATGTACTGTCATCACTTGAAGAATTTAGAGAGAGAGCTACCAACTTGGAAAGCTTTTGACCCTCCATCTTTTTCGGGTGACGATAGTAATTCATTTTATGTTTACAACTCTGCTCTCAGCTCATTCTGAATGCGTCCATGTCACAAGAACTTTAGTATTTACACAAAAATCCAATTAGGAATGAATGATTAACTGTGAGACTCGACTCGGCCACATGTTGTCTGTTCATCCCTCGTTATAGTTTCTCTTTCATGTCTCTCAGCCTCATTGTCTTCGAGTGTTGTTGCTATAGCTGTCGATAATTAATTCATGTTGTTAACAAGAATAATCTTTTGATGAAAAATGTTTAGACGATCGATAAGAACTGTTTGTCTAACTGCTTTGTTTTCTCTTCAAATTTAAATAGGAACTGCTCAAACATCGCAAACAATGACAATTGATGGATCGTCCTTTGAAAGTGCTTCGTCTTTCCATAGCTTGGCGAGGGTTGATGCGATTTGCGATGATATTCCGACGATTGAGGAGAAACCAAAGGCATCGCCTACTCATTCAGTCAGCAGCACATCGTCTGGAAGCTATTGCATGCCGCCCATTAAAACTAGTTCCCCTCGACATTCACTGCCAAAGCCTACGCTGATACAAAGCAAAAAGGGCAAAAAGCAGTCAGTGTCAGATGATGAACGTAGCGAGAAAATTCTCTCGTCTTCGCATGATGAAAAAGAATACAAAACAATGCGCGTGAGAAGGTCGAGAGATTGGAGTGAAGACGAAAGGCGAAGGAAAAAGGGAAACTTCAAGCTTGAGTTTGAAAAGGATTCAATGAAAACATCTCTCACGTCTCCAATAATAAGACAGCCGGGCGTGGCAAAGAAAATATCTCCGGATGATAAGCTAGCGCTCAACATTCTTGACGGCACAAGTCCAAGCAAACAGAAACGATTTCGTCCAAAGACAAGAAAAACGCCGCGAACTCGAACTGCGGTGCCAGGAGAAGACTCGAAGTTACACAGACCGAAGTCGGCGACAATGAGTAAAAGCCCTGAGAAGCCATCAATCATTGCAGTTCCCTTGCCAATGCCCAAGCTAAGTCCATCGAAATACATGAAGCCCTGCATGCTCTCGTCACCTCAGAAAAAGAAAATGTCTTCTGTTCAACGACTTAAAGCTATTTCTACGGAATCTCTTCGTTCAGTGTCGCCTGGGTCGGATTCTGTTTTCTACAGTGAAGCTGATTTACTCGAACATCAAATCCACTGCCATCACTGTGGCAAGGAAGTCGAAGTTGTGACCGCAGTTGCTGATGGGTCAGAAGAATCGGTTGTTATAGTTGCTGACGGCCCTGACATCGTTCAACCTCCCGAGGGATTTGCTGACTCGCCAAACGGCTTGACGAAAACTCCACCCGCTCTCAGATATTACAAACGATTTCGTGCGGAAGATCGAAGGCACAAAAAGGGGACTAACGGAAGGGCGAAGGTGAGTGAACATTTCAATTTGTTTTCTAACAAGCGTGTCGACAATCACAAGGTTTGCTATTTATTACAGAGTGAAGAGCGTGGAACTGACGATGCTTTCAAAGCGAAGATGCGTGGAGCAGGCTCAAGTCCCTGTGTTGTTCCTGTCGGTCCATTCGCTCACGATCATTATGGTCACGATCCTGAGCAAGGAATTTATCATGGAAGCTACACGATGGGAGCTTGGTTATGCATTGCAGACCGAGACGTTTGGAGAAAAAATGAATCAGCTCAAGAGGTGAGATTTGCTGATGGCGAGAGACGTGGATCAACGGATTCAGAGAAGGACTTCAAGAAAAAATATCAAGCAATTACTCATCGACTCGTTCATCGTAAGTCATGCGTTGAAATGTATAGAAGGCAAAGCAGCAACTCTTTCGGTGAATTAATTTTCTTTTCAAAAATGAATCTTCAACTAAATTTGTAAATTCACAGACACTGACAAGCGAGTGATTGTACAACGAGTTTCTGGTGAATTTGGATTTAGAATTCATGGTTCAAAGCCCGTCGTTGTATCAGCGATCGAAAAGGAAACTCCGGCTGAAACTTCAGGACTTGAAGTTGGCGATATCGTAATATCAGTGAATGGCGTGTCAGTCGTCGATAAAAGTCATTCAGAAGTTGTTAAAATTGCTCACGCTGGAAGTGACACTTTGGAATTGGAAGTTGCTCGAACAATTAACGCTCTTTCTCCTTTGGCTGAGCCAAATGCAATCAGACCAAATGCTTTATATTCTGGACATCTCTGGCGAAAGTCTGCTCACGGTGAACACTCGAAATGGATAAGACGATGGTTCTGCTTTCTGCCCGATCAATGTCTTTATTACTACAAGTCTGAGACTGATGTGCAACCCCTTGGAGTCGTTTTACTCACAAATCACATTGTAACGCACTTACCCTTTGAAAAGTCTGGCCGTCCATTTGCCTTCACCATCGAATTTCATGAGTCAAAGTCACTTCATCTCTCAGCGGATAGCGAGGACTCTGCAAACCGCTGGGTAGCAATCATGAGTCACGCAGCTGAACAATCCGATCCATGGCTCGAAGCAAGCACAAGAAACCTTAAACTGCAACCATCATCCATTGTACGTGCTGATTGCGCGGGTCATCTAATGAAGCTTGGATTACGGTGGCGTTCTTGGACTAAACGTTATTGCGTCCTAAAAGATGCTTGCTTGTACTTTTATTACGAATCGAACAGTAAAAGTGCCATCGGTGAGTGGAAGTTTTTCTAATTTCTTTTGAAATTTTCCGATATAATAAAATATCGCGAGCCCATAAGCCAAGCAATAAAATCGGTTAACACTCATGTAAAAATCATTTCCATCGAAAATATTACTGCTGATGCATGTAGCTGTTAAAGTTTTATGAGTGGCGTGATCGAGGCTGTTTTGTATTGATTCAAATAAACATGAATGAAATCTCTTCCCGCTCGAATAATTCCAATGATTTTCCACAACAAATAGGCATGGTGTGCTTGCAAGGATATCGCGTCCAGCCGTTCGCAACAGGCGGTAAGAAACACGCTTTCGAGTTAGTGCCACCCGAGCCGAAATATCGAAACTACTATTTTCACACTGAATCGGAGATGGACAAAAAGCGGTAAGCTAGCTTCCGCTCGTTGTGATGATTTATGTGAAATGAACTGAATAATTTTTTGTCATTCAATCCACAGATGGGTCGCAGCCCTCGAGTACTCTATCGATCGTTGGATGAAAGCCAACTGAAGCTGTAAACTTTATCTTCTCGCAGAAATCTGTTAAATATTTGGTTTATAATTTTCTTTTTTGGGGAATAACTACTCTTATAAATTGAAATTAGCATAATGGTGATCAACTCACGATGTACGCACACGTTAAAATGATACAAGTAGGTCGAATAGCTGATGTGGACGTTCAATAGCATTTATTCTCATGTAATTAGCCATCAAAATGTCTGGATGATCGAAGCGATAAACTAAATTTGAATTTCAAAAACAACATCGTGCTCAAATTGGGCATGAAGGGAAGGCAGGACTTAATGTTCATCAGACAAACAATGTCACTCTCACAAAGCTGTCATTTAGACGATCCTGATAATGTTGTGAAACAACGAGATTTTCATTTCATGGAAATTCAGCTGCAGAGAGAATTCCGTCGTCAAATTTAATCTCAATGCAGATGATAAACTAATAAAGTAATGCGGAATGACATTCTCTGTCAGGTTGGATGTGAAAATAAAATGTCTAAACACGAGTGTCGCTTAATGGAAACGAATCGCGTTTGAGTTTGATAAATTTTCCGCATTGCTCGCTTTGTCATGACGATGACAATTCTTCGTAAATTTAATTGATATTCAGAGAAAACCATTTTTTAGCTTTGAGAGAAAAAGTTTTCCTTGAGCTTTCTTGGGAATTATTTTCTTCTCTCTCTTTCATTAACCTACATTTAAAAGCTCCGTTTGTTTCACATCTTGAACGAAATCAAAATGAATGGAAAACCATAGCGAATAATTCTTATGCCAGAAATCTCAATGAGAACATGCGGAGATGAAGCTGGAGAACATCACTGACCATTAAGCAAATTAATTAAGTAGACAAGATAAAATTTATGAGAGAAACTATATGAATGTTGAATCTAAATATTTAATTAAACATATTAAGTCGTCGCCCTAGTAACGTGAGAGTTATTAATGTCATCATAGCATTTGCGACGTGAGGTCGATTCACGTTCCGGTTTAGAAGTAATTGTTTGTTGTCATACCCTCGCCCACTCAAAGCGTCGCCCATTATAGTCGAGTTGATATTAAATTCACTGATGATAATTGAAATGTGTGTTTAGAGCTTTAAATATTCAATAAGAAATGTCACCACGTTATTGTGTGAATGGGAAAAGATCTTGTCTGACAAGAGACATTAAACATTTATGACGAACATAACTTTTTCCAAGAGTAATTGTTTCAAATTGAAAAAGTCGATTAATTTCATTGTGCAATCTGTCGAGTGTTGAACATGCTCTGGCTGCATAAAAGTTTAAACAGAACAGACTCGATGCTCAGCACTTTATCGCATTTTTCAATCGGGTTTTATGATTCAATGATGTCAATCTGAAATTATTTTTTTTTATTCACCTAACCGCCACATCATCAACAAATAATTTTATTTAAGCTTTCAGTTGAAATAAAATTTAAAATTGCACTCTTATCGAAAACGATTACGATTCGACCGTAAATTGTGTGTTCGTGGATTCCACACTCTCATTCACATTCAATTTCAATTTTCATGCAAACAAACAAACAATGAAAGTATTTGCCAATTTTAAAGCAAACTAGTTTAGGCTGATGATTGTGTAATCAATAAACAAATCTGTTCGTCATTCCATGCGCATCGCAAATTAATGTTTAATTTGCATTAATGTTTAAATTATTTCGTTGGGATGCAGTCGAAATAATCCGATTAAGTGAAACTGTTTAAATCGTTTAAATCTCATCAGATCGATCTCTTGTCATTTTTTCTGATAAAATTTTGTCGTTTCAAAATGTTCGTGAACGTTGAAGAGCGATTTTAAAATAGAAATATTAAATAAATGAAGTGCTTTACATGAAAAGTGTTGGAAAATTCTCAAAGCTCGTTGTGCACTTTTTTCTTTCGTTTTCCACGTTCAAAATTGCATATCAGTTTTCTAGGAAGAGACACAGAAGCTGCTGAGGATTTTCTAGCGTAATTTCATAGCTTAAATTGTAGACGAACGTCGAGAGATATAGGAAACGTTAAAATGTTGAAAACATAAAAATCAGATTCTCTTGAGTTTAACGAGCATCATATTAAGCTTCACATTCTCAATTATTCATATAAAGACACCGCAAGCGAACAATTCTTTCGTTGCTTCTTCGAATTTCCTTTACCTGTGCGCTCATCTGAACATTTTAACTTTTTCTCTCAACTTTTCTTTCGTACTTTTATTAAAGGATTTTTCTTGAGTTCTACATTTCACTCATCTCATCCGTGAAAGCTTTCACGTTTTTCTCTTTTACGTTGAACGTTAAAAGCTTTTGAAAGTCGAGCAGACCTCATTTCTATCGGAAGTTGTTATCTACAGCGACGCATCTGTCGCGTTTTTATAATCTATTAGAAACTTTAATAAACGTTTAGGGACAGCCACAGACTTATTGTGTATCGAGATGTTTTTAGCGAAAAGAAAAGCTTTAGAAGTAAAAGAATTTTTCAAGAATGAAAATCGATCGGAAAGTGAGAAGCTTTTTTTATTATTTTTTTCATCTTATGGAAAGAATGTGAATGGTTGAGCAACGAAGGTTAATTGAAAATTTCTCGATCGAGTAGATTTTGTAAGTTGCGTGAAATCGATGTGAAATGAAATCATTTGGAAAATGGAGAAAAATTCCTGAATACTTATAATCTTGCCCACTTTTCAGCAGGAAATGGAGACGAGAAAAGTTAAACTCAATTGAAGCTTTTATTGTGAGAAAGGTGGAAAATTTGAGATAATTTGGGTAAATTCAACGTTCCCTAAATTAAGTAAACCAAATGGTAAAATGAAAGTGAATAACGTGGTCTCAACACGAGAGTTCTACGTGCTTCATTCTCTCTCCACTCAATTTACATGAAATCCAACAAAAACATTTTCGAAACAATTTCATTTTATTTGTTTTGCATTAAAAAAATGTAATTTCAATTTACCAGAGAAACTTAAAGCTCACAGAATGTTTATCTAAATGGAAAATAAAGAAGAAGAAAAAAAAACTTGTGAAATCTTGAATGAAGAAAATAAAATGAAATTCAAATAAAACTCTCAAGACTTTCAATGAACATGAGTGAGTCAAATATTTATTTCAGAATGAAACCACTCGAGAGTCGTTTGAGGGATTTGTTAGACCAATTTATAGAACAACATATTGCAGAAAGGAATTTAATTGAGTCAATTGTTTTAAATTTCTTTTAAGCTCTCTGGTTGGAGCTTTTGAAAAATATTTTATTCACTCTTCGATTGACCAGGCGTTCTTTTATTATTCGTATTGATAATAAATTCAATTCTTAATCACGTACACATTCATTCTTATCGACCGTGTGATAAGGGTCACGACAATTTTCGTCCTCGCAATATTGTCTACAAATATTTCAGTCGAAATTTATTGAGATTTCTTCGCTTTCACACTTGAAACTTGTCGTGAAGAGGGTTCGAATTTGAAACTTTACTTTTAAGATGAAATATTCTTCCGAAGAAAACTTTAGGGCTTGCAAATCCTTTTAATTAAAGTTGAAAACTTTCTAGAGACTAAGAGGATTTTCTTTGGAATTATCGATTTTTTTATAATCCGTAAATGGTCGAATGATATTTCTGGATAAAATCGAATCGCTCGTTTGTCAAATATTTGACAAAGATTTTATCCATTTCAAATTCACCGGAAATGAAATGTGTAAAGCTCGAACGTGATTTTCTCACATTATTAAAATACCAAACGTTTCAAAACTTTCTAAGTTTAATTATATTTTCAGGATTTTGGTTTGGTCGACTTCAGACTATTTTGAAACAAATGTTTCAGGAAATTATTTAGTTCATCAGAAGTCTCTGGAATGAATTTGATTTACGTAAAATTTGCATTTAGATTAAAAAAGCCGAAGTTTATAGTTTCCAGCATTGTTGCGTCAAATTAATTGAAATTTTTTCATTCACCATTGTTCACGGATAAATCATGAAATTATTGAAACTTTTGTAATATTTTCATAAAATTTAATTTCTTCTTTGTTTTCAGGATTTCAATGATTTCGTTTTCCGACCTTTGGTGTTTGGTTTGTCGAAAACTTTTTCATGCAAAAGCTAATCCGTTCCTCGCTTAGCTTTTAATTTTAGTTCAAGCATTCATCAATCTTTGATTGACAAACAAGGTTTTACCGACATGAAAATACTATTTCCTCATAAAACTAAATTTTCAATTTACGACGAATGATTCCATTTATATCATGAAGGTTTCAATATGTTTCAATCTGCTGTAAAAATTCAAAAGCCTTCACCAGAATTGCTAAAAACAGGTTTTTTTTTGTTTGACTATTTAATTTTGCAAACTTTTTGAAATGTGTGTGAGTTTCAAACGCTCAAATGAACGTACTCTTATCTCTATTGCTTTCGTCTATAAAATGATCGTCGAAAATTGTATTGGACCAGTTTCTATTGAAATCGGTTCGCAAAATGTGGTTGATCCTCGCTCTAATTGCAATCATCGTTGCGGTTTTATTCATTCGACGTTCTTTCTCGTACTGGACTCGTTTAAATTTCCCGAAAGTGCGGCCAGAGTTTTTGTTTGGCAATTTGAAGCCCGTTGCTAAAGGAGAAAAATCGTTTGGCGTTCAGATTTACGAGCTTTATAAACAAACAAAGAGCAATCCATTTGTTGGAATTTATTTGTTCTTTCGTCCGGCGTTACTCGTCAACGATATTTCTCTCGTGAAGAGTGTTTTAAATAACGACTTTCAACATTTTCACAACAGAGGTGTGTACTTGAATGCTGCTCATGATCCGCTCTCGGGAGGGCTCTTCAGCTTGGAAGGGCAAGAGTGGAAAACACTTCGAGCCAAGCTTACTCCCGCGTTCACTTCCGGCAAATTGAAAAACATGTTCAACACATTTTACGATGTAGGAATGGAAGTTGATCGAGTTCTGAGTAATAAATTAGAAAACAACTGTTGTGAATTGGATATAAAAGACCTTTTGTCGCGATACATCGTCGATATTGTGGCGAGCACTATTTTCGGTTGCGAATCAAACTCCGTGCAGGATCCAGAGAACAAATTCCGTGACGTAGGAAAGCATTATGCGGCTCCAAACCTGATGAATGGCTTTCGCCACCTTGGATGGTTTCTTTGGCCAGAGTAAGAAAAATATTTCATTAAAAAATGTGAAGATAACAGAAGAGATTTTACGAGCATATTTAGACTTTTGATGAACTCTAAATTTAATTATGACGTAAATCTAAATTAAATTTTCTTAATCTCACTTTTGTGACGTAAATAGAAATTCGTTTAAATAGCGTTTCCTCTCAAATTCACCATGGAAACTTTTCACGACTGACAAACTGTTCTATTTCAATTCAGCTCGTGTCGTCTTGTGTCTCAGTAAAATTATGAGAATAATAAAATATTTTCTGTCTGAAACTAGCTTGTTAAACTACACAGGAGTCAAGTTCCTACCTAGAGCGATGAGAAAGTTCTGCATTGATATCGTAAAAGCTACGGTTGAAGACCGAGAACGTCATGGCACAACCCGAAAGGATCTCATGCAATCAATGATCCAATTGAGAAACAACAACAACATTGAGAAGTCAGACGAACTCAAATTAGATTCTGTCGGTATGAAGTCAAATCATCAATTTATACATGAAGAGAACTTCACTTTACTAAACTAGAAACTTCCTAGCCACATGCCTATTCCAAACCTAAATTAGTTTTTTATGTTTGACAGCTGCAAAGTCGATGAGCTACGAGCAAATTGCTGCACAGGTCTTCATATTTTACATTGCGGGAACTGAATCGACAAGCACAACGGCCTCATTTACACTTCATGAACTGGCGCATAATTCTGTTCTGATGAAACGAGTGCAAGAGGATATTGAAACGACGATTGCCAGACATGATGGGCTCGTATCGTATGAAAGCATTAACGAAATGAAATTCCTCGACTTGTGTGTCAAAGAGACGTTGCGAAAATATCCATCGCTTCCACTTCTGAATCGTGAATGCACGAAAGATTATCTTATTCCAGGAACAGATCACGTCATTCAGAAAGGAACACCAATTGTCATTTCTCTTCTGGGAATTCAGCGAGATGAAGAGAACTTCCCTGACGCGATGAATTATAATCCTGATAGATTCGAGAGCTCAGACTTCAATTCAAAGGCGTATCTACCCTTTGGGGAAGGTAACAGAAATTGCATTGCCTATCGAATGGGACTTATGACGACAAAAGTTGCGCTCGTCATCCTCTTATCAAAGTATAACTTTGAATCTCTCGAGAAGAGAGAGATTGAATTCGCAGCTAACACGATAGCGCTTGATGTCAAAGGCGGCATTCGTTTCAGAGTCACGTGTCGCTAGATAAGAAATTTTGTATTTGTTTTGAATGAGAGAAGATGTGAATTATTTTGAAAAAAATAAACACGCTCGACGAAATCAATAAAAAAATTTATTAAACTTTCAAGTTCAAACAAGTCAAGAAAATAAATTTTAATCAAATTAGGAGAGCAATATACTTCGTGGAAGTCATCACAAATCTTTGTAAGGTCAAAATTGTTGATTTACTTTGTTGAAAACTTTTCTAAAATAATAAACATCAAAGCTTTCGACTTAATTCATTCCGAATGAATAATTTGCCCTAAACCCTTTTTCTGAATAAAGATCAAAAGTCATTGAGAAAATATTTTTATCTCAAATCCTTCAAATCAAATGTTTCACTTTAATCTGAAATCTCAGATGCCGCAAAAATTGATAAAATTGATTTTGATTTGGATTATCATTGTGAATCGTCGATTGAAACTAAAGTAAAAGTTCAACTTTTTCAATCTACATTGCCGGAAGAGATTGAAGCTTTATTAAGTTCGGTGATTAAGTACGTTGAGCTTATGTAAATAAAAGTTTCCATTGAAAAAGTTATCCAATTAGTGATAAAATTCGAAATACACAAGTGACGCTCGTTGTGGTTTTGTTTGTTGTGGCTTTCATTTATCAAAATGACAATATCAGCATTGAACCATCGAGAGAATAATTTCAAGTATGAGAGCAAAAATTCCTTTCGGCCATTTACGTTCGATTGCAAAAGGGAAAATTCGATTGGAATTGTTCTTTACGACATTCACAAACAAATCGAGAAGCCTTTCCTTGGAATTTTTCTGCTATTTTGACCATTTTGATTGAATGAATGATCCAAATTTTTTCCCAATCGTCCAGGCAATCGTCGTTAGCTTTATTGCGAGTCAGAGTTAGTGCTTGCGAGACTGATTTCTGAAAGATAAATAAAACCTTTATCAATTGACTTGATATGAATAAATTTGCTCAACTAATTTGAAGTTTGACAAAGTATCTGAAGTATTTGAATGTGAGTCAATGATAGAAAACAGAAGTTGAACGCCTCAGGTTTATACTAACAAGTTGCAAGCAATAATCTAAAGTTTCTTCTTTTCAAAACTAACAGACTCTTCCAATTAGGCAGAAAATTATTTAGTTACCCCTTAAGAAGTGAAACTTTCTCTTTGAATTAAGCTAGAACAGTTCATTGACTTCACACTGTGAAGAGGCTAAATCTCCTTTGATTGAAGACACTGAATCGAGTATGTTCAATAGATTATCGTCCATTTATTCCCAGCACGAACATTGCAATCGAAAAAGGAGCAAATCATTGCCTCATGGGAATCAGTGGAAAGGAAAAATATTTTTTGGGACCACAAACAATAAAATCTCGACAGATTTAACATCTGGAAGAGAGATTACATGGCATGTACATAAAATGACCTTCGAAGCTGGACTGAGAAATTGCATTTGTTGATTTATCCAGCAACAAGTTTATTTGTACAAAATCTCTTGATGAAACCTTAAACTTATCAAAAAGCGTCTTGCTTGAAATCGCTCTAATTAAAAAATTCATTCATTCTTGTTTGATTGATTTTTGGAGCTTTTGAAGATTGTTAGATGTTAATGATTGATTTGCGTATTCCTAATTCAATGTCACGCTCAAATGAAATCTTAATTTGTCAATAGATTTAGATCAAAAGTTTCGACTGGATCATATTTCATTTATTTTCCATGTCGAACCATTTTCATTTGAATATTGTTAGATACTGATAATTGATGTTAGAACCTTGCTTTGAAAACAATTTCATTATCTTTTGTCACAATAAGATCAACTGCATATTCTCCCGTTGGCATGATAACTGCGGGAGTTTTTTTTTTAAACTTGGTTGAAAGCCTCGAAAACTCCCTTGAAAGAAATAAATGAAACCTTCTCCAAAAAAATCATTTCTAGTTTCGAGAAACTAGAAACACAACCAGTAACGTTTGAAGAATTAGAAAGGCCATTGTAGTCAGATGTGGGTCAATTAATGAGAAAAAATGCAGTTTGCATCGAATTTATTTGAAAATATTTTGCTCATTATTAGAATCATCAGCAATCAAATTTGATTAAAATCAGAACGATTGCGAAACATGAAATACTTCACTCCATTACGTTTAATTGACGCACGCGTTAAAAGAATCTAAATGATCAAGAAATTGCATTTTGAATTCCCCAAGCAACAAGTTTATTTGCACAGAAGCTTTTTTTTTAAGCCTCGAACTTATTTTGAAGCTCCTGGTGATAGCTCGTCCAACGCAAAGAAAAGATAAATTTCTGAAATTGTTTTTATTTAATTTTCTAGAAGAGCGAAAAGTAACGAAGCAGCTTTTCCAAAGCTAAAGCTTCTCATTAACTCAATAAACGTTTTTCCGTCCTGAAATCTTGCTGAATCATTCTGATAAACGAAATCAAACAACAAATCGAATTTGCTCGAGCTAGCGAGCAACTCAACACATGAAAGCCTATTATCAG
This sequence comes from Smittia aterrima, assembly GCA_033063855.1. Taxonomy (NCBI): domain Eukaryota; kingdom Metazoa; phylum Arthropoda; class Insecta; order Diptera; family Chironomidae; genus Smittia; species Smittia aterrima. Next base: position 6,343,850 of record CP093831.1, read on the forward strand.
TTCATGAAAACATCAACACATGAACATCTTAGCGAGAAGAAGCATCGTATTTATATTTATCTCGAACATGGATTTTGTATTCGATACGAAAGAAATTTTCTTCCTATTGAAGTGCATTTAAGGAAAGTGATTTTGCAAAAGGTTTCTTAATCGAATTATCACTTCATAAAATCGAAGATCTTTTATGTCTAATATATCGAACTTTGATCAATACAATTACACTTGTGTCGATCAGCGAGAGATTTATAAAAAGAATTCGCTTCATTGTTTTCAAGTTAGTTCATCGAAAGCGTTCTTAGTGGAACGACGTGAAAAGTATCGTTCTCACCGATTATCTATAATTGTATGTAAACAGAAGTGATTCGCGTTTGTTGTTCACGTCGTAACTCGTTTTGAAGGTCAAAGTCAATTGACGAATTATCATAAATTAAAAAAGAATCAGCTCCATTATGCTCTTGGCGCTTTTAATAATTCTAATTGTCGTAGCAGTTTTCTTCATAAAGCGACAGTACTCGTATTGGGACACTGTTGGAATTCCTAATTTAAAACCGACGATTCCTTTTGGAAACTTGAAGTCAGTGGTGAACAAGGAAAGATCGTTTGGAACAGCAATTTATGATCTTTACAATCAGACAAAAGAGCCCTTCATCGGAATTTATTTATTTTTTCGTCCGTCCATACTTGTCAGAGACGCGGAGCTCGTAAAAAATATTCTGACAAGTGATTTCCAGTATTTCCATGATCGCGGAACTTACTGTGATCCGGAGAATGATCCAATGTCGTCAAATCTCTTCAATCTTCCTGGTGAAGCTTGGAAATCGCTCAGATCAAAACTTACACCAGCTTTCACGTCAGGAAAACTGAAGGGAATGTTCTCAATGATTCACACAGTGGGCGATGAGTTAGTAAAGATCATGAAGCCATTAGCAGACAACAACGAAACTATTGAGATTCGTGAATTTACAGGGCGCTACGTCATAGGAAAGTGATTTTGCAAAAGGTTTCTCAAGCTTGTTAATCGAATTATCACTTCAAAAAATAGATTGCATCGCTTCAATCGCTTTCGGTCAAGAAGGCATCTCGTCAATTAAAAATCCAGATCATGAGTTCAGAGCAAACGGACAAAGATTGACCAATGATAGAAGTCTCGTCAGTATCATTCGAGTTGCTTCGAATTTCCTTTGTCCAAGGTGAGTAATTGGAGAACTCTTATCGTTTTGTTTACAACTCTCTTTGTGTGTTCGCTTGTTCAGTATTATCAAGATTTTGCGAATAAAGGGACTGCCATCATTTATGCGCGACTTCTGCTTAAACATGGTAACTAAGACGATAGATGAGCGTGAGAGAAACAACATCGTCCGAAAGGATCTTATGCAGTATCTCATCCAGCTTCGCAACAAAAGCGACAATGAGGGAACAGATGCCGATGAATGGAAGATTAATTCGTCAGGTAAACTTTTGCTAATGCTCTCTGGATATGTTTAGTAAAAGCTTTCGTTGCAGGAAAATCCATTAAGAGCATGACATATGAAGAGATTGCGGCGCAAGTTTTCATTTTCTACATTGCGGGTAGTGAAACATCCTCAGCAACCGCCTATTATACACTCTACGAGCTCGCACAGAACGTTGAGCTAATGGAGAAGGCTCAAGAGGATATCAAATCGACATTGGAGAAGCACAACGGGGAGTTAAGTTACGAAGCGATAATGGAGATGAAGTTTATTGATTTATGCGTAAAGGAAACTTTGCGGAAATATCCTTTCCCTGTTCTCACTCGAGAATGCACAAAAGATTATCAAGTGCCTGGATCGAAATTTACAATTCAGAAAGGAACGTCGATAACCATTTCACTTTTGGGCATTCATCGCGACGAAAGCTTTTTTCCACATCCCGAGCAGTACGACCCGGAGAGATTTAGTGATGAGAGAAAGGATTATAACGAAGACGCGTACATGCCATTCGGAGTTGGTCCGAGAAGTTGCATTGGTGAGTTTCTGCTGAACAGAATTTCAAATCAACAGTCTCATAACTTTATCGTTACATTCAACAGCTTTCCGTATGGGTTTGCTAGTGTCGAAGGTTGCGATTGTCATGCTGCTTATGAATTTTAAGTTTGAGGCTCTCAGCAAGAGAGAACTAGAATTTGATTTCGGGTCAGTTGCGTTGTCGCCAAAGCCCGGTCAGTGCCAGATTAAAATCATGAAGAAGTAAAAGGATTTTTAGGATTAGTTTGTCTTAAAACGAAGCAATAAATTTATATCTTTCATCACGAACTTACCACAAAAACCCGAGAATTTCTCTACGTCTAAAAGTCTCGCACCTGAGTTTAATCTAAATCGAAATCCAGAGGTAAATTGCACAACAAGCTTCGTAATACGAAAATTTAGGTTTCAATCAACAGCCGAGACTGGATGAAGAGAAATTTCTTTTCCTTTCGCATCATGGCATCAAGAAAATCTCAGACAAAAAGTGAAAATCAGAAAAGGTGCGAGTTCATTCATATCCAAATACTATTTCAGATCTTCCAAGAAATTTTCTTTCTTATTTTTCGAGAAAGAGTAAAAATATTCAAAATCAAAATGGAAATTAATGTTTTGAAGAGAATTTCTGATTCAAGGTCGATCATTGATATTTTTCGAATGATTTATTCCCGACAACAGCGACAGCTTTAAACGACCGAATTCTACAAAAGCACATGCGACAGATTTGAACTTAAATTGAACTCAGTTCTGGTCGATTTTATCTATTCAGAATTTTGCTGCAGTGTCCCAGTTGATGCTCTCACATGTTGAACAAGTTGTTGCAAATGAATGCAAATCTAATTCTTGGACGCACATTGCAATGGCCTTTAGCTGAGTCTGCAAGTGTAAACTAGAATGAGACTCTATCAGAGCTTTTATTATTTTGTTCATGACCATCCGCAAGCCAGCAAAATTGCGTGCTCTCTTGTTGGTAAAATTTCTTTTGCATCCGTTGCGGCTGTTTGGGAATTCAAGTTTATTTGTTGACCCAAATTTATCAACATCGCGAAATGTTTACTCTTCTATAGCTTAACGGAATGTCAACGAGGGAAGCTAGAAAAGTCTCGATTAATGATTTTTAAAGTGCTTGATGATCCGCCATGAATCTTGGATCTTGTTTCTAAAGAAACGTTGACGTAACATCGTTGAGTAATCGCTTGTTAAAAGATTTGACTTATTACTGTGAAAAGGGAAGCCAAAGCCATTTAAAATACCGAGGCGAAACAATCCTGATAATCATAATTCAGTTCTACAGCGACGAAAAGTGACTTCCTCGTCGAGACATCTTGAGACTCTTAAGTTGAGAGAAAGAAATTTTATCGCTCTTGACATTTAATCATTCCTCTGCTCATTTCCAGCACTCAATCAATTTCAATTTTGCCTTTGCGCTTCGAAGCTTTTATTCTCGCGCGCCTTAAAAGCTTTCGATTGAATGAACTTAATTGCGGAATGGCCGTAAATTCCAATCAGCTGGGAACAAAAGAGACGAAATGGTAATTAAATCAAAGCAGCGAAAGTCTCTTTGTAGTAGGCAATTAAGAAAACGATGTGAAGGAGGAAAAGCAGGAAGTGTTTGTATGATTCGTATTTAGCTTTGGAAGTCTCGACATAATTTATTCACCGCCTTACCACAAAACAACCTCCTCGCTTTCTTCATTATTGTCAATTTAATGTTTTCGAAACAGATTACAGAATCAATTATAAGTAAATAAAGTTCACTTTAAAATAGCAACCAAACCTTGTCAATGGTTTTTTTTTGTTGGCAATTCTTGGTGAATTTTAATGAGAATAAATCTGAGCAAAAAGCGTTGGAATGAGCTTGAGGCTTTAGAGACTGAAATGAACATAAATCCTCATCATTATTTCGGACTTAAGCTTTCCCTTCATTAATTTGTTTGAGTGTAATGACGCAGCAGTCGTCAAAGGACTAAAGTTTAATGTAAAATCAGTAATATTTTAACGCAGGGATTTGGATTTAGCATCAGTTTCATATAAAAAATAATTCATCTCGTCAGTTTACAAAAGCGTGAAGTTGTTTTCCTCTGCAATAAAATTCAGTTCTACTTTAAATTATGTCAACGAATCAGAAAAGAGTTTTCAAAGCTTCAACGTTTTAAGAAAAGGCAAAGGATAATAAACTTAGGAATTCATAGTCTTGCTTATTGAATAATCGTCTTTTGATATAATTGTAAAACCTTTTGTATAAAATCATCAGCACAACCTTCAATTTCAAACAATTTTTTTTCATTCGACATCAAAAAGCTTTCATGGAAGACCCAGAGGGAGAGTGTTTATCAACTGCGTCACTTAGGAGCCTAAACAAGCAGATTTCTAAAGCTTTAGTCTCTCACTCAACAAAGAACAATAAGAGCCTTGACCTTGTTTCAGCTTTTGATGAGGAAACTCAGATCTAAAACCTTCCTTAAAATCATTACGAAAACATCTGAGAAGAAACAACAAAGCTTAGGATTCACCTCCTGCGACATGAAAACAACGTTAATCCCAAGGAAGCACTTCATCATTGGGAAGTCGTCGAGAGCTTTTTTAATTTACGACACCGAAGATTGATAGAAGCTTCAATAGGTTTTCTCTAGAAGGTTGAGACTTGAGATCGCTAATCAGAGAAACGAGCCGAAAACAAGAAAGCTTTCTTCTTCATTGACGAACTCAACCTTGAAGGTTTATCCTTCGCAAAAGAAATCGAGAAATAAAACGAGTCAACCACTCAAAGCCGACAGTAAGGATTGCTTTAACATGTAAAGTCTATTAAGAGTGATTGTATTACCAAGATAAATGAATTGTATACAATTAAAAGCTCACAGCTTTTTCGTCTCCTTCCTAACATCCAACCCACGCGTCAGCTTTTTCTGGTAAAACTTTTGTTTTATCTCGATCCGATCGATTGATTATGTTTGTTTCCCATTTATATATCGCACAGCAAATCGAGGAGAAAAAGAAATCTTATTCGAGCAACGAACAATTAACTTTGAGAATGGTTTTTTGTTCCATTGAACAGTTTTCGCCTCTAATTACAAATCCACACCAAAAGATTGAAGAAGTGATGAATTGTTTGAGCTTAAATTTTGTTGCTCTTAACGATGTGGAATGTTAAATTACGCTAAAGACATGAGACCATTTTTTTTCGGGGGGAAGAGAAAGAATGGAAGCGAAGTTGAATGACACGACGAGAAAACGTCTCGGGTTCCGACAAAAGCCAGCAATTCATTTACATTTTAATCTGAAAGTTGGCAAATTTTATCCGTCGCGGGTGGTGGATGCTGACAAGCCATTCAATATAAAGAGATTAAATGCAAGCATGACTGCGTGTTTCTTGAACTTCGAATCCATTCTCATTTCTTAAAGTTTAAATTGAATAAAAAAAAAGAAACTTAGTTTATCCGGCGACGGCTGTCATGAAGAATTTGGGATCATAACAATAAGTTGGATTATTCATCAATTCACTTGAATGAAATTTAGATTCCAAAACAAGACATAATAATAACAATTCCGCTCTCCCTTCAACCAACGAAAAAATCATTTCGTTTAGCTTTTGGAAATAAGAAGCTTTTAGACTCTCGCGAAAGCTTTAAGACAATTTTATGTGCTCGTAGTCTCGACAATCATTGTGAGAAAAGGAGAATGAGTAGGAATGGTACAGTAAACAACAGACGAAGGCTAAAATAACATTTTGGGTAGGAAGAAAGGTCTTCTCATTCTTATTCACACTTTGAAAGTTAGAAGCAAGTGCGAGATTCTACACGAGTAAATCGGCTTTCAATCGCTTTGATATTTTACATTGAATTGAAGAGTAGATTTAAAGTCATTTTCAAGGAAATTGGCTTTAACTTTTCAATGACAGAACGGACAAGCTCGTTTTGTGGTCAAATGTTGATTGAATAAGCTTCTTCTTCATTCTCAACAAACTATCCTCGTTAGTTGTGACTTTACGATGTAAGGAAATAAAACTTTGTTTGAACTGTCATGTGTGAAAAAAGGAAGTTTGAGGATTTCGTAACACAAACAAACGACGAACTGAGTTACGAGGACTTTTCGCAACGAAATGAAAAATTTATGCAACGTTGTGAAAGCTCTTTAACAAATTTATGACATGACAACGATGAAAGCGCTCTCGGACGATTCAAGCTTTTATAATCAAATATTCAAAAGTTGACATTCATGAAATGAAAGCTCTCACGTTCATCGACGAAGTGGGTTTAATGCCATTTGAAAGCTCTCGAGCTATTGAAAATTATCATAATTTTACCGCTTCCGCTCATGATTCTTGCGACGGCTGGGAAACTGAAATCGCTTCAAGCCAAAATCCTGTAAAATTGTGCAATTTTTTCATCCTTGCAGTTCGACATAAAAAGCTTTCCGTGTACAAAAACGACGGAAACGAGGATAAATGTTGTTCATTGCCATTGGGAAAATGATGACGAATTGCCACAATTTCCGAATCCACTTATTTACTTCTTCTTCGTTCCGCCAATTTAATTTGCGTCATATGCTCCCGTCTATTACGGATAAGCCTCAGTTAGCGATTAATAAAATATGTTTGAATCATGGATCTAAGCAGATGATAACTCGTCGCAGATGTTTTTGTTTCCAGCTGGAAAATTGTTGGAAAACAAAACGAGGAAAATCTCCGAAACGAAATCATCGGAAGATAAGAAAAATGAGTCGAGAAATCAAACAAATCGTTTACGGAAGAGTTTTCCGCAATCAATTTCAAAGCATGGGAAAACGAAGAGAAATCTTTGTCTTTCTCGATAATCAATTGAAATTGTGAGTAAACAAAGAATGCGATGACGAAAAATCTTGCTTAATCGGGACTGAAATTTATGCAGCGAGAAATTGGATTTGAATAAGATTGCTTGGGCTTTCAGACAAATTGATTAAGTTTTGCGATGAAGTTGACTTTTGTCGTTCAATTGGATGAAATCGAAAAATGGTGAAACCTAAATAAGATTTCAAATCTATAAAGCTCAGTTTGAACTTTTTTCTGTAAAGCCTCATCGAGTTTTAAACCGCTCGTGTTTGATTCTAGAGGATTACTTTAGAAAAAAGGTTCCAATCAATCGAGTCGTCACTTTGGTAAACTAAAAGGAACAAAACTGACAAAGTTTTTCAATAATCCCAGTGAAAATTGCTAGGATGAATGTCAATGAGTTTGTCTGAGTGTGCTCACAAAAACTTTGTCAGATTAACATAAATTTTCAATACCACCCTTGCTCTCATTAGTTTCTGCAGCCGAAATATCTCATTGTTCATTATTCAAAGAATGAGACAAAAAAAAATAGCTTTAAGCTTAACTCATGCATAATACAACGCAAATCAATTTCCCATTGTCAACGCTTGATAGCAAAAAAAAGTCATTGCAGCGATAAAAAAAATGGTCCAATAATCAGTGAAAACTACGATATCAAGTCAGCAGAGTAGAGGAAGCATCATGACTTGCAGCGATGGAGGAGAAAAAAATCGACCAAGTCATTAATCAAAAGTTTTTATAGAATCGTAATTTTCTGATGGTTTTATTGATATTTAATAAACAATCGAAACTGCTGGGTTGGAAATTATTTTTCTCGTTCAATGAGCGACATCTCAGAAGTTAATAAACTGAAATAAATTCTGTCCTTGAAATTGAAATGAGAAACATTTTAAAGGTTTATTTGAATAATGTTAAACCATCCAATTATAATTTGTAACATGAATAATCTGTTTCTGTCAGAAACGTAAGTAAAGTTACTTAATTGAGACTGTCAAGGCAAGAGCTTCACACTCTTGTCACTTTAAGGTAAATTCCGTCCTTCGGTGTTAAAATCACGACATGTTTGTCAAACTCAATTGGGCTGGTGGATCTGTAAGAAGAGACAATGAAACTGTTTCTGTTTGGAAATGATTTAAACGTACTTTGAGCATGTCTCAAATTTAAAATTGTTCAGCATCATTGCGAGCCCGATTTTCGCTTGCATGATTCCGAATCTCAGGCCAATACACTGAAAACATTTAAACAATTAAATTAGATTTATTTTAATTATAGACTTACATTCCGAGGTCCAGCTCCAAAGGGCAAATAAGCATAGGGCGATCGTTTCGCTTGCTCCTCTGCTGTGAATCGGTTTGGGTCAAAGACTGATGGGTTAGGGTAGATGTCTGGATCATTCTGGATGGCGTAAGCTGGGATGAAAACAGTTTGACCTTTTTTGATGGAAAATTTCGTTCCTTCGACCTGATAATCCTTCGTACACAGTCTTGTGATATTTGTGACCGGCGGATATTTTCGCAAAGCCTCTAAATAGGTTGAGAGATAAGAAGTATTAAGAGGGCGGCCAGCATTTGTTTCGCTCGATGAGAAAAAAAACTTTTTTCTCGGAGGCCAAATTGTTTCAAAGTTCCCACAAAAAGTTACCTGAGATACAATTCTCGACATAGTTCATTTCCAACAATGCTTCGTAAGAGAGAACACCATCATGCTTTGCTAAAACCTTCTTTACACATTCTCTTGCTTTATCTTGAACATCTTGATTCTGAGACAGTTCATATAAAGTGTAAGACATTGCCGTGCTAGACGTTTCAAATCTGCCGACGAATGTGTCAAAAATGATTTCTTATCTAAACTTGCTATACTTTACCCAGCAAGAACGAATATGAAAGCTTGCGCTGCCACTTCATCCATTGTCAAGTTCCCGATTTTCGTTTGTTCACCTTCAAGTGCGCCATCATTTTTCAACTGGATTAGCAAATGTATGAAGTCATTGCGATTAACTTTATGAGTTTCGCGATATTTCACGGTTTCTTCAACGACACGGCGGAAAAATTCAGTGTTGTCTTTGTTTAAAGCTGTTATATGAAGCTTTCTCGCTAGATTTCTGAACATCATGAAAAGCTGAATTGTCGATGGTGAATATTTCGGTTCGTCGAAGACTTTTCTCATTTTATCTCGGAATTCATTCGTTGGATCTTGGAGAGAGTTTGTATCTATTCCAAACCCACATGACCCAATCACGTCTGTTGTAAACCTAGCACTAATATCTTTGATCTCAATTACATTATCGACAGCTACAGATGATTCAGCATCGAGAGTTTTAACTAAACGCTCGGATACCTCGCCAACTGTTTGAAACATCATCTTCATTTTGCCGGAAGTAAAAGTCGGCGTCAGCTTGGTTCGAAGTTGTTTCCATTTTGGGTTGTCGATGTTAAAGAGATGTGCTGACAAGGGATCTGAAAATGTAACATTGTCTTTCATTTGAATCTTTACAATAAGTCTTGATTTGCACTTCGACTAACCATCTTCTTCATTGTAGTAGATTCCCCGATCAGTAAAATATGAATTATCTTTAACCATGACCGATTTAATAAAGTCCAACGAAGTAATAAGAACAGCAGGCGAGAGAAAAATGTAGATTCCAACAAATGGCGTTCCGAATGACTTCAATTTATAATAAAGCTTTTCCATTACTTGGCTTTGATGCATAGTTTTACCGATGCCTTGCATATTTCCTTGTGGAAAAGCTGGCTCAACGAAAGGAACTCCCATGGCTTTCCAGTATGAATACTTTGCCTTTACAAGATACATAATCAACGCCACAATCACTGACAACAAAGCTAAAACTCCAATTGCTCCCATTTTGAAGAGATATTACTTGTGGGATGTTAACTCGACGAAGTATAAGTGAAGACTGAAAAGTTCTAGTAGCTGAATAAATCATTACAACTTTTTTAATTATCATGAGAAAACAAGTTCTGCAACTTTTTTTTTTGTTGAATCACGCGTGGCAATTGTTTGTACGGAGATAAATGGAACAGTTCTAAGTGAATGACTTGAACTTAAATTATCAGAAAGATGAGTAAATAAGAATGATTTTGCTGATATGAGTGCAGCCTTCTTCACTTTGTTATCTTTTAACTTTTGCTAGACAAAATATTGTTGACTTGAAGCAATAAATATTGCTCGCAGATTTGATATTACGTTGCAAGTTCTCGCCATCAGTAATCATAACACTTTTCTTTGCATTTTCACGAGAATTTTATTCTTCTTTCATTTCACTTGTTGGAATTTTAAATCATCAAACAAAAGTCCTCGGAAAACACATGACACATGATGTTTTGATGTGTAGCAAAGCGTCGGCGTATCGTTTACTTCAACTTCTTCTTTGGGCGCAAGTTGTTGGTGTGTCCGCATTTGGTTTTGCGGCAGTTAGTTGCGCGAGGATGCAAACGAGCGTAGCACTTGCGGCAGATCATCTTGTCGCAGTTATATTTCTGGGCCAAAATACGAAGAGATGGCTCGATGATACCACCACGAAGACGGAGAACCAAATGGAGTGTTGACTCCTTTTGAATGTTGTAGTCGCTAAGAGTACGACCATCTTCCAATTGCTTGCCAGCGAAGATCAATCGCTGCTGATCTGGGGGAATACCTTCCTTGTCTTGGATCTTTGCCTTGACATTTTCAATAGTGTCCGATGGCTCGACCTCAAGGGTGATGGTCTTGCCGGTGAGGGTCTTCACGAAAATTTGCATCTTTGATCCTAAAACAAAATGAAATTGTGAAATTCGTCAGTTTTCAGGTTAACCAAAACTAGAAAAATTATTTCTTCAAATACTGAAAGTAATCGAGAAGACTGTCATAAGACTTTATGTTTATCTGATGAAGCGTTACTTGCGAAACACAAATCAGATAATTTCAATTCAGTTTCTTGCCGATTACCTTGGTAAAAAAAGTAAAAAAGAACTCACAGAATATTCGAACAAAATGTGCAAAAGAGAAAGAGGGAGAACCGTCGAGCGGCGCAAGTTGATATTTTTCGAAGATTCAAAGCGTTTTCAAAAATTATAATTCTCAAGTTGCTGTTGTGATTAAATTTTATTTTGTTTTATTATTCAATCTCTTCTTCATATTTATTTGGATAAAAACATTAGCTGAGATAGCTTCGAAACATCAGTTATTCAATGAATAATTAAAATTTCGTTGTGTCAAGAGACAAGTGAACGAAATCAATTTTTTCAACTTATTCTTATCTTATCGTGTTTATTGTGTCGACTAGCATTAATTGTAACGTGAAACTCTCCATTTACACGTGAACGATGGCTGAAAGTTCGTATATGAAAAACGACGTAAAGAGCGAGCCTCACTCGCCCAAGCATCATATTTCATCACGAAGCTCTTCTGCACACAATTCTGACGATTTGGGATCATCAGATTCAGAAGAAAACAAAAGTAGTTCGTCGTTAAGTTACAAAGAGCGTCGTAGAGAAGCTCACACACAAGCTGAGCAGAAGAGACGTGATGCAATCAAGAAAGGGTATGATGGACTTCAAGACTTAGTTCCTACTTGTCAGCAGAATGATGCGTCTGGTAAGTGATCTCCTTTGTGATGATTTCTATTGATGTTTATGCCATATTTAATTATTCCAGGCTACAAGCTAAGTAAAGCAACTGTACTTCAGAAGAGCATCGATTATGTTGGCTATTTGAAACAACAGAAATTAAAACAGGAAGAAGAACGAGCTGCAATGCTTAAAGAAGTGAAAGCACTTCGGATTCTTCAGAAGAATTACGAACACATGCTGCAGCATCAGCAAACTTCAAACCAACACACTGAGGCCTTAAGCGACGATGTCAAATTTCAAGTTGTGAGTACTTTTCGTTACTCAAATTTCATTGTTTTAAATTCTTCTTCAGTTTAAGGCAATAATGGACGAGATGTTCATTTCATTTGAGAAACTTCCAATGAATGACTTCGACGAGCTCGTTAACTCGGTGTGCGAGTGGCTGGAAGAAAGTTTCAAAAGTCAATTCATGAAGGAAATTGCACAGCGGAGTCTCAATAATATCGCTTCAGGAGCAAACCAAGAGCCGATGCAAAACTAAAGATTTACTTTCGTTAAACTAGTTTGTAGAAAGTTATGCAACTTTTTTAAAGAAATAAATTTTATTTAATCAATTTGTTTCGTGAGCAGATTTTAGTTTTCCAATGATGCAGATATTTTCAAGTGTAACTGATTTTTCAGCGTAGTAGCTCATTTTCACGTTATAATTATTCTCCTTCATGTATTGGAGTCTAGCGTGGTCAAGCAATCTTTTGCACTTCCAACCAATCTCTTCCCTTTCCTTTCGCTCGGCTTCCTTAGATTCGTTGATCTCCTTCTCTCTGCTTAGGCCATCACCACAAGTACACCAAGAAACGATTTTTATCATGACGCTGAAGATTTTCTTGTTGACTCCATTCTTGATGAGCCAATCCTTTCCAACGAAAGTCCCCCAAGTGCATTGATGATGACAACATACACAAATTAGAAAACCTGTTGATTTTACTCCTTCATTATTTCCTTGAGTCATGCAACGCAAAGCTAAGTCTGTGGCACCACCACAAAGATGTTTCGATACGCCTACAAGTGATTCACAGCCAGAAATCATATCCAATCCTTTAAGATTAAAATCAGCTATGTCAGCTCTTATTCTCTCCACTAAATCGCGATCTTTAATTAAATTATCTTTCTTATGACGATGAGAAGCTCTATCAACAACAAGAACTTTCGCTCCTTCCAGATTTTTAATCGCCGTGGCAAGCCAGAATGTTAACGCCGCTTTTCCAGCTCCATATTCAATGAAACAAGTCTTCTTCTGAAGAAAACTTTCGTTTCGTAGAATCCCGAGGATCGACGATGTTTGGACAATGTGTTTTCGTTTCTCGTGCCCATAAGTTGTGTTAGCCATTTCTTCATCGAGCACTTCATGAGTCAGAAAATTGGTTTCTATCGTTCCAGATACATGAGCGTCGAATAGACTATTTACTATTAATATAACTGATTCAAGTTCTTCTTGGGGTAGATCTTGTAGTCGAAAGTGTTTGTTATCATCTGAACTCGTGTCATCACCGATGTTGATATTCTTTTTGATGTAATCTGGAAGTTCATCAGGAACTTTGGCATTGCACACTTTCAGATGTTTCTCTAGATTTCTAACATTCACGGAATGATTGCTATCTAAAGGGCAAGGCACTCGATGATCTTCATTGTTTTCATCTTGTTCAGCAATCGCATGCTCTCCACAAAATTTTCTTTTCTTCCCGACAGTCATCTTACAGAATCTCTTCTTTCTCTCTATCCACGCATGACATTGACCTTCCTTTTGACCTTCCTTTGGGCCTTCCGACCATTTAATTCTTTTAAAAGAAGTTTCTCCACTCATTTTCAACAGAACCGCCGAGTTATTAACAAAACCGCCCAGTTCGAAAATATTTGAAAAACCATCGATAACAATATACCTAGATGTGATAAGGGACGTCAAGGAGGTTGAATTGTTGTGGTTTTTCAATGTGATTCCAACTTGGAATCATACATTTGGCTTAATTCCTACTTGGAATCATACTAAGCTAAAAGCAGCAACAGTTCAACCTCCTTAAAGTCGATATTGACGAAATGTCACATCTAGTTATACTGTTATCTATGGAAAAAGTAAAAACATTCCCGCGATAACCGAAATATAAAAAGAAATCAAATGTGCGTAATAATTCAGGAACTACGCTTCTACAGTGATTAAGAAGAACACCTAAGTATGGCTTCGAAGCGACCTTTCCAGAATAACTACACTGGCAACTCGAACAAAAGACCAAAACAGGATTTTAATGAGTTCAAAGCACCAACATCTAGCGGTAAGTTAATTTCGCAATTCTGAGATTTATCATAATTCTTGATGATTGTAGTCTTAAAACCGGGTTCAAATATCAATGGCGGGCCATACAATTCCACTTCAACAGGTCCCAGCAAGAAGTTCCCAATGCCGCAGCAACAATCGATTAGGGATCAAGATGACTTGTTCAAAGACGAAGACGATGAAATTTTCATATTAGCAAGCCAAAATGCAGAGGAAGAAGAGAGAAGATTGAATCAAGAAAGAGCTCAGAAAGCCAGGGAGATGAACATGACTTCCACAGATTTAAGTTATTCAATGTTTGCACTGCCACCGGCGACGAGTACCCAAAATTTAAATCGATTGGCAACTCAAACAGGATACACTGAAGCTATAAGAAACAATCTGTTTGCTGATCTAACAGGAGCATCTCAGATGGCTCCAAGACCGTCAACATCTTTCAATGCTCCTGGGCCATCACAGACTCAATCTTCTCAAAAGGAGAATATCTCAACCTCCCAGACATTTACCAGACAAATAAATCAAATCAGAGCTCTTGAGATTCAAGTTAAAAACCACAAGACAAAAACGGCTGATCTACAGGAAAAACTTCTGGTAAAAGATGGAGAGACATCAAACTTGAGACGTGACAAACGAATACTTGAAGAGAAAATTAAAGAACTCAAACTTCAGAAGCTAAAAGACGTTGAAATGAAAAGAGAAAATTCAGAGATTGACCGGTTGCGTAAGGAAATTCAGCGGTTAAAGAATGAAAATTCATTTGAAGCATTCAATCAAAGTATCGTACGAACTGGGCCTATAGAAAAGACAAAAATTCCTCTCTTCACAAATCTTCCAAAACCATTGACCTCAAATGCAATCTATGCTCTCTCAACATGCACGTTCAAACAACACGAGAATCTTCCTAAGCAAATCGAATTCAGAATCAACGCGATCATGGACCAAGTGCAGCGAAGAATCGCTTATGTCCTCCATCTCTGTACAGCAGGAAGAGTCGTAGACGACAGTTTATTGAACTCAATATTCGTCGAAGCTTCGCAAATTATTTTAGAAATTAAGAACTACATTCAATACTTAGAATTTGGAAAAGAGAAGAAAATTACATTTGACAACAATCCAGCATTGAGCGCTTACATTCAGCTCTCGGTAGCCTGTCTACGCGAGAAACTTACATCGTTCAACGTTTTCGCAAACACTCTACAACATCATTCCGGAAAGTTATCAATCTTTCAACCTGGGAAACTCTTCAACGAGGAGATATGCGATAAACCTCGTCGTATATTAGGGTTCTACTCGGACATCGCGCGCTTATCTAGAAAGTTCAGCAAACGACTTCTTCTAGAAGAGTTTTATCACGGCAATGAAGACTTCCAATCATTTTCAACTATCTGGCGAGATTTGCTGGTGAATTTGGTGAGCGAATCAGATAAAGTCATCGATTATTTTGGCTTCGTTATGGCATCTGCAAAATTACTCTCAAGCCTGGCTGTTCACTACGACGAATTCGAGCCAAATCAAGTCATAGACACTTCTTTATTACAACTTCTTAGAGCAATACTTGAATGTCGATGTGACAATCCAATCATAATGAAAGATATCTCGGAATTTCTTTTCAATGTCACAAAGAATGCGAAAAAGACTTGGATCGCTTCTCAGCTCTGCGTTAACTTTAGCAAAGATGACATCGACTTCTCTGGAATGTACAATTACTCACTTTACCCTCAAGAGGCTTGCACATTTCAACTTTTCACAATGTACCTGCTCACCGCCTACAAACACAATGAAGATCTGAATGAATTTGAGCTTAAGCTTCTTCTTCAGACCTCACTCAATCTCAATCGAATAACATCGAACATTCAAGAAATGGAATTAGGAGCTGTCCAGTTCTTGCAACAAAATGATGAAACAACTTTATGTAGGTGTTTAGATAGTCTCATCAAGGCACTCCTTAAGCTCAATCAATTGGCTCTCTACTACCGAAGTATTCACTTAAATCAACTAGGATCATCCAAAGGTTGCACTGAAGAAACGTACAAAAAGGATTTTAACAAAAGTAAGTAATCTGATTGCCAATCTAAATTTTAATTAACAAATAAACTTATTTTTTAGATCATGCTCTGACGGCTGAAGTAGCAAGAAGTTCAGTTTCTATGATAAATGATCTTTTCAACAGACTCGACCCAGACAGATTTCCGATCGAAAAGCTGGTCTTTGCTAATAAGCTCGAATCAATGGTCCACATATTGAAAAGCGGACAATGTGTCGATATCAACAATAATCGCGAAAGCTGCCAAAACGCTTTTAAGCTGAACATGCTGAATGGTAATTTTAAAACTAGAAAAATAAATTTCTTATGAAAAAATCCAAAATGTTTTCTCTTTCAGAATCTTTAAAATCTATCGACGTCTCTCCCAACATACAACTGGATCACGATGAAGAAATGGATGTGGACGGAAATAACGATAATGATCAAGCTGTTGTCGATATCTGCAATGAGTTCACTTCAAAACTCTTCGTAGAGATCATCTGAACCTACTTTTAAAATAAAAACTTTAATTTAATTTGGATTTTATTTATTCCGTTCGTTTGCTTTTCAAGAAATACGAAATGAAGCTTGTGGACCCGTTCTTCCAATAGATCTGTTGATGACAGAAATTTTCATTTGAGAGCAATTTTGTTTGGCACTTGTGAGGTAAAAAAATGTTCAGAAGACTATTTTCAGTTGTATGATGGCGATTTAGTCTTCTGAATTGGAAACAGAGCTTGAAAGAGTCTCAATATCTGGATTTATTTTGACAATTTGCGTGACAAGTGTTTCGAACAATTTTCTCTTGTTCAGTTTAAAAACTTCAACGGCCTTGAAACTTTTTGTTAATTCCTCTCTAGATGTAAATTCTTTATAAAAAAAAATCGGGTTTAACTTGATTCAGCTGATAGACGTTTTTGAAAGTTCTCGGTTTTTGAAAGTAATCAGTCGGATTTCAACGCTGATGATAAGCGTTTATGGAAGTTGATTATCATTTATCAGATTAAAAGTGTTCGCGTAAATTAAATTGAATCAGTTGACATTGAGCAGCTACTGAAGTTAGTCGGATTTTAAAATGTTCAATCTAATCGTTACGTTGGTGCTCATTCTTTTGTGGTATGCTTACAAGAAGCTCACTGCAGATTTTCAAATCTTTGAAGAGCAAGGAATTGGCCACGAGAAGCCAGTTTTAATCTTTGGCAATATGTTTAGTGTTACTATGGCAAAAACTGGTTTATTTCATCTTTTCGACAGACTCTATGAAAAATATTACAATGAGAAGTAAAAGGAAACAATTGTAAAAGATGTTTCGAATTTGATTTATATTTGATTTCCTTGCAGAGTTTTTGGATTATTCTCCTTCACTACTCCGTGGTTCGTCGTGAAAGACGCTGAAATCATTAAGCAAATTACGATAAAAGATTTCGACAGTTTTATCAATCACGATAAAGGTTTTGATGAATCAATTGATAAGATTGCAGGGATTGGACTGTTTTCTCTACACGACGAGAAGTGGCGAACGATGAGAAACAACCTTAGCCCATTCTTTACTTCATCGAAAATGAAAATGATGTTCGAGATGGTTTCTGAATGCGCACAAGATTTTGTCAGTCAATTCGAAAAGAATTCTTTGAAAGGAGAAGCAAATATCGTTGAAAACGATCATTTTGCTCGATACACTGTTGACGGAATTTGTACTGCAGCGTTAGGATTCAAAGGAGATTGCATCGCGAACAAAGACAGTCAGATTATGAAGATCGCAACGAGTATTAGCTTTGAAAATTTTGACTTCATTACAAATTTAAAATTCATTATAAATTCGCTTTCACGTTCACTCTACATGCTGCTTGGTCTTCAATTTCTTCATCAAGATGTTCGTGACTTCCTGCATCGGGTGATCATCGATGTTATGCATGAACGAGAAAAGAAAGGAATCTTCCGTCCCGACATAGTTCAACATCTTCTCCAAGTCAAAAATGGAAAGAATGACGATCGTGAGAAAACTGTTGAGGACAAAGATCTCAGCAACTTCTCTGCAAATGTTGAATATGATGTCAAGCCTAAAGAACGAAAAATCAATTGGACGAAAGAAGACTTCATGGCTCAAGGATTCCTTTTCTTTGTAGCCGGATTTGAGACAACGAAAAATCTTCTTCAAACTTGCTGTTACGAGCTTGCAATGAATCCTGATGTTCAGCAAGAGCTGATCGATGAAGTTGATGAAGTCATCTCGAGCATGAATGGAAAAGAAGTTTCATATGAAGCTTTACATAAAATGAAATTCTTGGATCGAGTTATCTCGGAGACTTTGCGCATGTGGCCACCAGCTCCAATTACAAACCGCGAGTGTAATAAGGATTACAAAATTGATTTAGGAAATGGAAAAACTCTTCAGTTTAAGAATGGAGATCAGATTCAGATTCCTATCAGAGCACTTCAACTTGACCCGAAGTATTTTGAAAATCCAACGAAGTTTGATCCGAATCGCTTTAATGACGAGAGAAAGCATTCGATCGTCGCTGGTTCCTACATTCCATTCGGGTCAGGCCCACGAGTTTGTGTTGGAAGTCGCTTTGCTTTGATGGAAGCCAAACTGTTGATGTTTAAAATTCTAAGTAAATTCTCGATTGAAAAATGTGAGAAAACTCCAAAGAATCTTGAGTTCGCACATAACTTGGGGCTATTCGAATTGAAGGAAAATATTTATGTCGAGTTAAAGCCAAGAACTGAAAAATAAAGTTTTCATGCAAATTCCAAGTTAAAAATTAGTGTTCAAATAATTTTGGGGTTTATTTATTCATTTCCTAAGCTGCACATTCAAAAATCTCCACACTTACACTCAGCTTTCCTTGGGATAACAATTACGATGAGAGAAGTTTCGAGGCTGCTTTCAAGAACAATCATTCAGCGTTGTCTTTTTGATTTGTTTCTTGAAGACGAAACTCTTCATTGCAGCAACAATCATTGAATGTTGATCATCAACAAAAATTGCGCAACAATCATCAACAAAAGATCATACTTCAAATAGTCAACTTAATACTACTTATACAAGTTGTAATAAAAAATAAGTTAGGGGAAAATGAATAACTTGAAACAAATAGATTTAATCGTCTTTCTTTTCCGCTGCTGGTTTGGCAGTAGTTTCGCCTTCCTTGATTGCTGCTTGTCCGCCGGTAATTGCAGGGGTCTCCTTGTTTTTCTCTTCCAACATTTCAGCTGAGAATCCGAATTCATTGACACGCTTCATGTCAACCTTGTAGATGTAACGTTGATACAAAAAGATGAAGAAAACGATATCTGAAAATCCAAAAGAATAATTAAAAATCTTGAAAAACTCTTGCAAAATCTAACTCACCGTCACGGAAAACTCCAAGACGATACATTGTCGGCATTTTGATAACGAAGGCAAAGATGTCATCAATAAAAGTATTCAGGAACTTGTAGGTCATCATTCTCCATGGTAAATGCGCAACTGATTGAAGCTTGTAGTTAATAAAGAGTTGAGGAGTCATCATAATGAAGCCGAATGTTAATAAGAATCCATAGAGCATGTTAAGAACGAATGAGTACCATCCACGATGTTCCTGATAAAGAAGCGAGTAAATGCAGAAGCCAACGAGGAGTGGGAAGCAAAGCCATCCAAGATATTTAAAAGCTAAATTGTCGTATTTGCGTGTGCTTGATTCAACATAAGATCCTTTGTCCGCAAACCCGATTCGAGGGAAGATACCAAAAATTTTGTTCTCTCGATTAAGAGTCACGTTCACGACCTTTTGAATCTTCCAGATTTCGATACCAAGGCCAACGAAACAACTCATTCTGATCATCATGTTTGTTTCATTGTCCATTACATAGAGTAACACGATCAATGACTGGAAAACTGAGAAGAAAACTGAACGAACGCTAAGTCCTTCTAAAGTTTTCCTCTCCTTCCAGAATTGAATGTCATTCTTGAATGCAAGAAGCTCGAAAACTGTGTGAAGAATTGAAACAACAAATGTTATTCCAAGGAGATAAGGATTCGTCTCAAGCAGAGTTTCCTTAAGTGAGTCTTGATCCTCGTCTTGCTCTTCAGCTGCTCCCGTTAAAGCATCGCCAAACATTGAGCTGCTCCATTTATTTCGCATTCCTTGTGCTGCGTAAAGTTGGAACTTGAACAGTGACAAAGGTTGATATGTCAGCGTTAATTCAAGTGTTGGTGTTGTGCTGTTGATTGGCTGATAGTCTCTCATCATGTTCCAATAGTCTAAAGCAGAATAAAAACAGATTCAGTTGACGAGGTTGAAATTTTGCATATGAGGCTTAACTTACCATTCACGAAAATGATTGGTAAATAAGAATGACCCGTTGGAAGGAAAGTAACATGCTCATCAAGTGGTTGAGGTATTTGTCCTCTCACCCAGTTAGTCTGATCAACAATCATGTTGATCGTCAGATTTGGATGCCAATGACTTACAACTTCTGCCTTCATTACATCAGCTTTAGCGACTTCCTCGGCTGATTTCTCTGTAGTTCCCGTAAGAAGATTCACAGTTTTCTGGTATTTAATCTTCTTGAATTTATTGAGCTGTCGTCGTGAGTAAGAGACTTCAAATCCAGCGTAATCATCACCCGCTGCAGGATCAGGAGATTTTCCTGTTTTTGTTGCATAGATGTGAAGATAAATTGTTCCATTGTTCTGAAGCTTCTCAGAAGCTTTAATTTGAGTTGTTCTTGTGTATGTTCCGTCACCACTTTTGCCGGAGTACCAATCTCCGTAGACAAGGCCGTCTTGGTACCAGATCAAAGCTTTTGGGTCATTGAAAGACTTGAAGACAAAATCTTCCGACACGTAAAACGACAAATCGAAAATTGTTCCGTTCTCAAAAAAGTTCCACGACGGTGTTTGCTTAACACCTCCTACTGACGATTCGCCTTCTGTAGCTGGCGGTGTTTGTGGTCGACGGAAGAAAGAAGTAATAAAATAGATGATCAACGCACGAAGAATTAATGACTTTGTAAGAGCGAAGAAAGATTCCATTCGGGAAGGTGGTTGAACGATTGGCTCTTGAACGTCTTGGCCCTAAAATAGAAATCACATTGGTTAAAACTACTTGTTGGCTTAGCCTTTTCTTCTTTCATTGATAACTCAGACTGAATTTATGACTCAGACTAAATAAAGAAACTGATAAGAGCAGATCGGGGACGAATTCAATGATTGAAGAGATTCTCGAAAATTATTTAAATTGAAATGTAAGTAATTAACAAATAATTAATTTTGATTGAATCAATTTATGAATGTCATGACGAGAATTTCGTGAAGATACGCGTGACAAAAATAAATTTCATTCGTAAATTTTCCATTTAAATGTGAAATTAGTTTTTAATGAAAATCGAGATAACTCGATCAATTACTTACCGCAACATTGTTCCCCGGCACCAGAGCCTCATTTTCTTCTTGATTAGCAGGCATTTAACGCTTGCTATCTTCTAATCAAAACTGAATCTGAAAAATGAATTCGAACATGAAAACTACGCTGGCGAAGTTTTGTCCCCGCAGCAAATTTTAAATCGAGCGGGAAAATAAAATTCCAACACATTTACATATTTACATTGTAAAACAAATGAAAACAATTAATATTCTGTTAAATATTGGGAGAGAGGTGTTATCAATTTCGTCAATAATTACAGAGCCACTGAAAAGCAAATTCGTCATCAAATAATCAAAGATGCAATAAGATCTTCTGTCGCTGGTGAAATAAGAGAAGATCTCAGAAAATTATCATGAAAAGTATTCGTGAAGCAAGAAAGGTTCTAGAGAATAGCGAAGCTTTTCTTTGTAGAACAAATACAACTGTAACTCGTGAGTTCATGAAATCCTTTTCATTTTTTGGATTCTTAGAATAAATTCTTCATTCGACATACAAGGCGCAGCTCGAAGCCGTAATGAGAAATCAATCCAAGAGATATTAGACTCCAGCTTTATAAAGGAAGATTCATTGTACGATTGTGTCATATGCTCTGTCACAGAATTAAAAGGAAGCAATTTGATTCAACACTTGGCTGGAAGGCGACATCAGAAAAATATGAACGAACCCAGCAGTGAGTTTTATTTTAATGTTTTTATAATCAATAAATCATTTTCCTATTAACAGAAAGAGATTTAATCATTCGAAGTACAATGAAGACAGAGACAAGACGAGGCTCGTAAGTTTATTTTCTATTTATTAAGTTATTCCAGCTCAGTATCTCATTTATTGTTGGTTAGAAGATCAAGTCGTTCTTCTAAAGCAAAGAAAGATGAGTACAAAGAAGAACTCAAGAAAGCTCGTGAAGAAATTCTTCGCGTACACACCAAACATCTTGAAGATCCATCGCTACATCCTGCTTATGAGGATGAGTGGAGAAAGTTCTGGGAGCATCGTTACATGGAAGTTAAGAAAGAAGGGAAAATCGATCCTGAAAAGCACGATTATAAAAGCGAATGGCCTCCTTATTGGATGAAGAAGATGAAAAGACTATTTGAAAAGGAAATCGAAATGAAGAAGAGAGAAATTCGTCGAAAATTTGAAATATCAAGTGACTCGTCAGAGGAGGAGGTCGCTGCTTCTAAAAGCAAGAGTGTTGAAAAGGATCGAAAGAGGACACGCCAAGAATTTCGTGATATCAATCGTAATGAGACCAAAGATGAAGACAACAGACATTCAAAGAAGTCTAAAGTAATAGAGCATTACGAAATTATTAGTAGCTCCGAAGATTCTGAATCTTTCAATCGCAATCAAGAAGAAACAAAAATGAAAAAATATTTAAGCTCATCCGCTGAATTCGGTCAAAAATCCGATCTGGTCAAACCAGAACCAGTTACAATGATTTCAGTCTGTCGATTGCTCGTTGCTCTCGATTCAGAACTAGGATCACTGGCTCCGAAAGCATTAGATTTGCTAGCTAAGACCATTGAAGTCTATAAAGAATTTCCAGATTCTGCTGAGGAGATCCTGCTTAACAATGAAAATTCCGTTTTGCTAGAAGTTGTAAAAGAAAAGATGAAGGGATTACTGATGATTGAGATCTACTCAACTCATAAGACGAGTGCTATCAAAACACTTATAAAGAACATCGAAGAGCTGATCAAAAAATCAAAAGGAAAGATCGTTGAACCAAAGGTCAAACCAAAATCATCTTTCGCTGAAGACTTAGCGAAACTACTAACAGCATACGGAAAAGAAACTTTCTCAGTGAAACAAGCACAAGTGCTAATTGAAGTTTTCTCGAAAGAAAAAGGCAAACAAATTAAAAACGAAAAGTCACCAGACGTTTGCTCCTCAAATGAGAGCTCTATCAAATCTCTCTCTGACGAAGAAATACATATTCTCGTCGAACACTTTGAAGAACTATTCGAGTCAGAGCAGCATCACGTCATCAACTACTTTGACATTTTGCAGAAATCAGACCCAGCTCGCTTTGAGAGACTTCGAAAAGTTATCGACAGCGTCAAAGCTAAAAAGGAAAAAGTCGTCAATGCTAAGTTCGTCAACAACAAGATTCCACAGAAGGACGATAAAAAAAACGTTCAGAAGTCGATACAGAAATGAGACAAAGCCAGAATAGCTCAAAACATTTCGTCAAACATTCTCTCTATCGTTAACATGAATTTTAAACTCGTGGGTGTTCCATGGGAATTTTCTCAAACAATTTTCGGTCTCAAGTTTCTCTTCTTCCATCATGCACTTTGCGGCGTAAAAGAAACAACTTTCATTCTCCTACATGCGCCAGCACATTAAACTAAACATATGTTTCCAATTACTTTTCATGTTTAAGAACGCATTTCGAGTTGATTGTTGATGATCCATTGAAGCGATTGCGTTTCATTGAATAGAGAAATGGGAAAACTTGAGAAATTAAATGATTAAATAATTAAAACGAATGTTTAGGCAATAAAAAGTTCTGTGATCAACCGAATCTAACTTGAACAAACATTAAATATAAACAGGAATGGCTCATAAATTCGTTCTGTCTCAATTATTTCGTTAAAACACAAGCGACATGTGCAAGCCAATCGTCGAAATGCTTGCCATTCTCGCTCTCTCCGTTGACTCAAGGATTTTTCTTTTTCATGAACATATTTCATGTTTTTTTTTTTGCCGGCAGCAGACGCCAAGATGTTGGTTTTCTTCTCTCTGATCTTGAGAATCTCTGAATTTTCTCTCACGCACAAGAAGAAAGAATTTTCAAATTCACAGCGATCGGAGTTGGAAAACGTCTCGATCAGTTTCTCTCCGGTCGTCTGAGCGTCAACTCGTCTTTTCGTAAGGAGTCGAGCGCGAGTGAAAATCATTAAGCGGTCAAGATTTATTGCCTGACGATAACTTTATTGTGTGTTGAACGGAAAAAAATGATTTGGTTTTTTGAAAATCGCTAGAGAAAATTATTGTGAAAAACTTTTGGATATAAACATAGAAAATGAAAATTTTATCAGCACTGCTGGTGCTGCTCGTTGTGAATCGATGCCAATCGATTGAGAACAGAGATCTCTACGATGTGGTCGTGCAAGGAAGTGTAACGTTACCAAAAAGCGATGAAGAATCATTGCTGGTCAATCTTCAGACGCCGATCAACTTCTACACGGAAAAATACGATTCCATTTATGTGAGTTCCAATCAAAGTCTGCCCACCCAAGAGATCCGTGCGCTGAGGTCGAGGAAAATCTCGTTATTTTTAGACGAGGAGGAGAGGGAAAGCGTCAAGCTATCATTCCTTCTGTTTTTGTTGTCGGTGCTTAAGAAGATTTTTCATCGTGGCACGATAAAAATAGAATCAATAATTTAATGAGAGACGTCGACCGCTTGGATAAGAAGATATCTTTGTGAAAAATGTTCTGAAACGTTTTAATTAAAATCACCATGTGTCGCATGTGCGTGTCTTTAACGCCTTGATGAAAACTTAAATGGTGCCTCGCGATCGTAAATCTCAAATCTCGTATACCATAACGAGATAATTAATGGGATCTGCTCGACTTCTTCTTGTTTTCACTCAGCCATAAATTTCCGTCATAACTTAAATACAGCGCTCGAAAATAAATTGAAAAGTTCTTGTTGCATGCTCGCGAGAGAAAAACATGTGTTAAAAAAGTTATCTTTAATGAATGGTCAGGATGAAAGATTTGTGATTTTTTTGTGTGTTAACTTGAAAGTCTGGCAGAATTTAAGATCAATTATTTATTAATCTTCTTCGCAGATCAACACGAATGGCATTTTAACGTTCCTCAACGAATTTCCTCAGTTCCTGAATATTCCATTCCCCATCGAGTATCCTTCAATCAGTCCATTCTATTCAAACATCGACATGACTGATGCTGATGGTGCGAGCAAGATTTCTTACTATCAATCATCGGATAGCAATTTGCTCAGCCGAGCAACGAATGGTATCCGCGAGGCTTTCTCTGATGCTCGTAACTTCCAAGCTAAGTCTTTGTTCGTTGTTACCTGGAACAATGTTCCCAAGTGGAGAGGCGAGAGTCGCGAACGTTTGTACGAGAAAAACACTTTCCAAGTAGCCGTTACATCAAGCAGTGATGAGTCGTACGTCGAGTTTCTTTACCCTCAAGGAGGAATTCAATGGGTGAAAGCTGAAAGTGGTGAATCTGGATTACCAGACATTAGAGCTCGCGCTGGTTTTATCTCTTCTGATGGTCGATACACTGCCTTGAAAGGATCAGGAACTGACAGGGTCCGCCATTTGTCAGAGACATCAAACTGCGGTCAACCTGGTCGTTGGGTTTATCGAGTTGGTAAACTCGCTGAAGCAGAAAATATTCAAGAACCCGATAACGTTTCGCATCAAGAAGAAACAGCCAAGCCATTGACTTGCTCAAGTGGTGGTCGTCTTCAATGTCATTCTGCTGCAACATGTGAAGACACTCAAGATGGATTCTGCTGTAAATGCAAGGATGGATTCTACGGAAATGGAAACAGTTGCATCATGAACAGCGTTCCAATCCGAGTCACTGGTCATATCAATGGACGAATTGGATCTTCAGAAATCTCATCGCAACTTCAATCTTACATTGTCATGGTCGATGGACGATCTTACACAGCAATTAGCGCACTCAGTCCCGATTTAGGTTTGAAAGTTCAGCTCTTGGAAGTTATTGGTGGAGTCATTGGATGGCTTTTTGCAAAGCCAGTCGGTTCAACTCTCAATGGTTATCAAATCACTGGAGGAAAGTTCAATCACACGAGCAACATTCGCTTCAAAACCGGCGAAAATCTTCAAATTATTCAACGATACACTGGTTTGAACCTTTGGGATCAACTCGCTGCTGAAATTGAAGTTAGCGGTGACGTTCCTTTGATTCAGGAAGGTGTCAAAATCACGATGGAAGATTTCGTTGAAGAATTCACAAGTTCTGGTCAGAACATGATTCAATCTAGTTCCAGCCAAAATATTCAATTATCTTCGGGAGAACCTGACATTGGTTTCACAATTCATCAGTCTGTGAGTAAAATATTTTATCTATCAAATTTCTGTCTTGAACATTTCTTTCCGTCAGATCAAATACGAATCGTGTGCTTTCGTTGAACAAGCAGAACGTGATAACAACATCAACGGTCGTTTGAAGACTTCAAAAATTCAACTCGGATTCTTCACCCAGGAAAAAGCTGTTCGCATTTCAGCAATAAGCAAAGTTGGACTCACAGATCGATCGAATCCTTGCTTCGAGGGAACAGCAAACTGCGGTGATAATACAATTTGTGTTCCAACCACTGATGATTCCTATGAGGTGAAACATCTTTTATTAGTTTCATTTTTTCAAATGCTAATCTCATTAAACTTATTTAGTGTCAATGCAAGAACGGTTACACCTTCGCATCTGCAGGTCCTGATAGCGAGTCTTCTGAAATTTGTGTGGATATCGATGAGTGCAGCAGCTCTAATATTTGCTCAGAGTTCGCTCAGTGTATCAACAAAGAAGGAGGCTACGAATGCGTTTGTCATGCAGGATACGAAGGCAACGGCTACGACTGTCAAATTCGATCACATCCAAGACCTCAACCAAGACCTCAACCTCAACCACAACCCCAACAAACTACTCAAGCTTACGATCAATGCCGCGACTGTTCAGAGAATGCATTTTGCCAAGATGGAAATTGTGTTTGCAGAAGTGGATTCTCTGGAAATGGACATGACTGCAAAATGATTTGCGCTCTCAATGAATATTTCAACGGAGTTACTTGTGTTAAAACAGTTACTGTCGAAGAAGGTGAATTTGATGAAGAATAATCTTTGAATGTAAATTAATTACGTTTTCTGATTTAGATGAGATTACGCCTTACTGTACACCAAACGGCTGCGTGTGTCCTCGCAGTTATCAAATGATCGAATATGTTCACAAAACTGTTTGTCGTTATGATGATACTGAAGCATCAACTCAAGCTCCAGGTAAATCAAAATTTGATTTTCTAAAATTATTTATTCAAATAAATAATTTTCAGTGTCATGCGATGTTTACGACAACTGCAATCGCGAACATGGTCATTGTGAATATGATCAGAATGTTGGACGCTTCGAATGTGTTTGTGATCCAGGATTCGATGGAAATGGTTACGAATGTAATGAGATCGACACGAACTGCAAGTCAAATCCAGATTTCTGTGATCGACATGCTGATTGCGTTTACAACTCAACAACACGTGAAAACACTTGCGTATGCCAAAGAGGCTTCGAAGGAAACGGACGAGAATGTGCTCAATATCGAGAATGCGAGACAGCTGTTGATTGTGGACATCGCTCGGTTTGCAGATATGGAACATGCGAGTGCGAAGATGGATTTGAAAAGGATGATCATGATTTGTAAGTGCAAAATAATGAAGCGAAAATATTTTATTAACGATATTCATTTCAGCTGCGTTCCTTCTGGATTGTGCAATGGAGCTTACTGTGCTGAGAACGCTCATTGTCTGTTTGATGATAGAGCTCAAGTGAACTATTGTCACTGTCCAACTGGATTCATCGGCGATGGCGTTTTGGAATGCAAGTCAATCCCACCACCTTGCAATATCAGAAACAACTGCGGACTCTTCGCTACTTGTTCTCCCAACTACAGGTGAAATTTTCTTTTGTCTGAAAAATTTAATTTAAACTTTTAATTGATAATTTAAATGACAGAACATCAAGTTACGAATGCGCTTGCAATGACGGTTATTCTGGAGACGGTTTTGTTTGCTTGTTGGAAAGTAATTGTCATAACATCCCTGAACTTTGTGACAACAACGCAACGTGCACTTCAACTATGAATGGATGGAAATGTGTTTGTAATCAAGGTGAGCTTTTTGTTTTCAAATTTAGTTTCAAAATTTTTTCGCTATGGAATCGGAAAAATCTTTACAAGTCAATTCTACGAAATCAAATTATCGGCATTGTCCAAAATCTTCTTGCGTCTCCCGCACTTTCAAGTTCGCTAGCAAAAAAATGATCGCCGGATCATTGGTCTACTACACTTTCAATCAAGGAGCTTTTGGCAGCCCTGAAGATTCTCTAGAATTTATCAAGAAACTTTCTCGTCACATTCGCATTTTGAATCACATTTTGAAACGCGAATAAAATTATCAGCTTTTTCATTTTATTTAATTTTACTCTTTTTTTTAAATTATTTAGGTTTCGTTGGTAACGGCTCAGTCTGCAATCCTCCACCAACACTCGAGTCAGGCTTCCTTCTGATCTCTCAAGGAGTTGCTGTTGTTAAGGTTCCATTGAGTGGACGAAAGAAGGGAGTTCCTGTGTCAGCAGCCAACATGTAAGTTGAGAATATAAAGTTTTTAGATTTTTCCTAAAGATTTGGTTATTTTCAGGGCCATTGGAGTTGACAAAGATTGCGCAGAAGGTCGCGTTTACTGGAGTGACATCTCAGCGAAAGCAATTTTAACTTCAAAATATGATGGATCTGACAAGAAAACTTTCATCGACACAGATATTGTCTCACCTGAAGGAGTCGCTGTCGATTGGGTTTCTCGACGAATTTATTGGACCGATTCTGGCAAAGACACAGTTGAAGTTGCTAGCTTGGAAAATGCAACTATTCGCGCGGTTTTGATAAATCGTGGATTGGTGAATCCTCGTGGAATTGCAGTTGACCCTCATCAAAAGTAATATTAATTAATTTATCATTGCGACCCTTTACAAAATTTGAAAATTGCAGCAAAATCTTTTGGAGCGATTGGAATCGCCACAATCCGAAGATCGAATGGGCAAACCTTGATGGAAGTGACAGAGAAACACTTGTCAGTGCACCAAACGTTAAACTTCCTAATTCTTTAGCTCTCTCATTGGCATCTGGCGAGATTTGCTACGCTGATGCTGGAAACTTCAAAATCGAATGTAAAATTGTTTTCCGTTTCCTAAACTTCATTTTCATAACAAACTTTTTATCTTGAAGGCCTCGACACTTACTCGAAACAACCTCGCGTTATCGCTGAAAACTTAAAATATCCATTCGGATTGGCCATTACTGATGAACACTTCTACTGGTCTGATTGGAACACAACGAAGATTGAATCGATTGACTTCAACGGCAATCGTCAACCAGGAATCCAAACAACTCACTTCACAAAGTACAGAATGTATGGAATAGCAGCAGTTGTCGAACGCTGCCCAGTCTACTTCAGCGCATGTAACATCAACAACGGCGATTGCCCTCACGATCACGTGTGCCTGGTTAACCCTCGCTTGCCATCAGGCCGATCATGCAAATGCGTAACGCAAGGTGCTTGTAATATCAATGATGTTGACAGCGAACTAGGCGCTCATTATGCTTAAAAATTCTGTTTGACAATTCGAAATTTCATTTTTTCAATACCAAAAAAATTATTTGCCAAAGTTAAATAAGCGAAGAAGCTTTGAGTTCATTAAAATAAAGAAAAGTTTTGTGTAATCTAACCGATTCAATAAAGCGAAAAGAGTTCAAGAGACGCGAATTTTTTTCTCCTTCGCGTTTATGAAAAACATTTTCAGTTTCGAGTAAATTTGGATTTTTACAGGTCAATAAATTTTCATCTTTATTTTCGTGATTAATTTGCAATAGTAAGAATAAACAAAACTCCGTCTCGGCTTTGTATCATTCTCGTTCACATAATTAAGATGTTTTGCATGCAGAGTCGAATTGAAGTTTCTCCCTCGTCCAATTCACCTTGAAAACGAGCGAAGACAAAAGCAGTCGAACAGCTTGCAAAGCATCGTCTAAACTAAAAGGCGATTTTGTTTGGCTAATTGTGAAATAAATTTGAAAGAACATTGAAGGACAAACAATAAAAATAAGCTTCATACATTAGATTGGCTTGTACAGCAGTGTTGTTACATATTTCTTTCTGTATCGATGTGTCGCTGATAAGACCATGACTCCATCTTTGATGCTGAGAGCATAAAGATGATTCAACATTACGTGGTTGGGTTCCGGTAGGAGTGTTGGCTCGCATGATAAAGGCGTATCCTTATTCAATATAACTTGAAGCAAGTGAGGCGGAAGAATTGGTGGTCCGTTGACTTTCTCCCATGGCTTGATTTGAGGAATATCTTGAGAGTAGTCTTTCTGCTCGTTGTTCACACTATCCTCAGAATCTTTTGCCAAAGCTTGGAACACTTCGAAATCGCTCTGACGTACGCTCACGATATTATTCTTGCTGCCGATATCGGTCTCAACGCTTTTAAGTTTCGGATCATGTCTCCACTCTCCGTCTACGTAGAATTTAAACTCGTGTTCACCTTCAGGAAGATCGATTATTGTAACGAAATTTTCCAGAGACCTGACCATCGGAATTGTCTTCCAGTTGCTAAACGTTCCTGATATATAAACTTGCTTTCCACCTCCATCCCATTTGAAGACCGTCGGGAGTGCTGTCTTTTCAATTTCCATTTCGAGCTTCTGTGATTCAGCTTCACTCATTGTGTTGGCTCTTTGTCGAGGAACTCGGGACAAGAATTCGTTATCATGCGGCAGTGACTTCGAGTAAAGTGATTCATCCTCTTCGACACCCAGTCGGTTGTTGTTGATGATAGGGCGCTTGTCGAATACAAACGCTGTGCCGTCTGGAAAATGTCGAATAACAATTAATTACGAATAATTAACATTTTGCTATCTTTGATTGTATTGCGTTTCAAATGAAGTTTAAGAAAATTGCGATAATTCACTTTCACTACCTCTTAATGGCGATCCTGGCAATAAATCTTGTGATCCCGACTTATGTCGTTCTCTTGGGATAGCTGACTGTTGATTTCCCATCGTCTGCAAAGTGTTTTTAATTATTTTCTTTGTTTGTATTATTTTTTTTGTTGTTCGGGACCGAAAGCTACGTTTGATCCGTCGAAAGCCAATGTTCTCTAGAAATAAAAGTGAGGAACTGAATAATGAGTCTTGAATGTTTATTGGAAAAGAACGAGAGTTTTAAAGAAAAAGATAAGAAGACTAAATGAAACAAATTCCTTGTATATCAAACAATTTAAGTTTCGACGAATAATTTCCGACTTTTTTTGATAGAAGACATTGAAAGTCGAACTGCGTCGAACGCCAGTATTCTTTTGCTTTTTTAGTTTTCCGCAATTTATAAGTTAAATGAACCATTTGTGGATTTGATAACTATCATGAAAGTTAAAGTGAAAAGTAAGTTTTCTAAATCGATTGAAGGTTTAGTGAATGTTTGAGTATTTTTATGGAAATCAAAGAAAAATTCTTAACTTTGAAAGAATATTTTATCGATTTTTCATTACATTGTTTCTTCGAAGACTTTCCGCCTTCGCGCGAACTCAAATGAGCTTCAGTTTTCATTCTTTGTTTAATTTCCATTCCACAACGATCAGATTCTAATTTCAATTGAATTGCTTTATTCGTAGGTTGGACAGGCGTTGCAGTTTGGAAATGGATTGCTAACGACGATAATTGCGGAATTTGCCGAATGGCATTTGAAGCTTGTTGCCCAGATTGTTCTTCGCCTGGTGATGACTGTCCACTAGTTTGGGGAAATTGTAGTCACGTTTTCCACATCCATTGCATTGTTAAATGGCTGAACTCGCAGTTGAATCAGCAGTTGTGTCCAATGTGCCGTCAAACCTGGAAGTTTAATGATAAATAGACAATAAATCGGAAAAATATTAGAGACAAGAACATTCTGAGTGAAAAAATAAAAACAAAAGCATTTTCGCAGTTTAAAAATTTCAAAAAATACTTCAGGTGAGTTGCAATCTGAGATTTCACATTAAAAAAGATTAAATCAAATCTGTGTGGTCATTCTCCGTCAATGTTCAGTTTAATCATGAGAGTTTATGCTTTTAAAGTATCATTAGCAAGTGCCTTGAAAATTTCATTTACCTTACGGAGGATTGGCACGAGCTAGAGCTCTAGGTCGTCCATTGACAAATATATTGTTCTCAACAATAAAACTTTTCATCAATTTAATGTTATGACTTACATTGCACAAAAAGTAAATATTTTCGCGATCGCTTCGATGTGTGAATGCTCGATCGTATGCTTAGATGTGTTCATGTTTTGCTTTCAGTTTGTTTTCGTTTCTTTAAACGCAACTTTAGTCTTTTTCCAACGTTCGTCGAGTTGAAATCGCTAAAGTTTTATTTCATGAGACTTGCAAGTCGCGGTGCGTTCGCTTTCTAAGAAATTTTCTTGTGAAAAAATGTAAATCACTCGCTAATTGAATCTAAGCCGCGAAATTTCCGCATTCGAGTTTTTTGTTCGTAATTGTCGAGATTCTTGTGAAAATAGAAACGGAAACAAAATATTTCTTCTCCGAATTAACAAGAAAATTAACAACTGGAGTCATTAAAAGTTGAAAATATTTTTAGATGTGATAAAATCTCGAAGAGGATTTTGTAGTGACAAACGATCGGTTGAAGAAAAATCTCCCGCAAAGTTCATAAACTCAAAACAAAATTCAATTGAAATGAAAAATATTTCTTGGAAATAATTTTATTGTGTAAATAGAAGA
This sequence comes from Smittia aterrima, assembly GCA_033063855.1. NCBI lineage: Eukaryota > Metazoa > Arthropoda > Insecta > Diptera > Chironomidae > Smittia > Smittia aterrima. The sequence continues at coordinate 6,376,520 of CP093831.1, forward strand.
AAAAATAATTGAAAATATTTTCGTTGCGTGTGAGAAAAAAGATCTCGCGGTTGGAAAAAATTGTTTGTGAATTGAAATTATGTAAAAATGGATAAAATCAAAAGCATCTTAGCTTCTGCTTCAGGCAGAAAGGCTGGGCCACCAGTTCCACCTCGGCCATCGCCTGCAGCAGTACAAAAAGCGCTCGAGAAAACGCGACGTGAGTCGCCAATCCTTCAAAAGTCACCACCGATCAGTCCACCTATTGTTCGTGCTCGAACTGTTGTTTTCAACTCGATGACAAGCATTAGCAACGGGCACTCTGACCGTCAGCCGTCGCATGATAATGCGAGTCGTGAAAATAAATGTTTTGACACTAAAACTGATGATTCATCAACCGGTTTAAAGAAAGAAGTTATTCAAAATGGCAACAGTGCGCGATTGATAGAAAAAGTTGATGTAAACAAAGGCAAAGTCACAAAAGATCGCGCAAATGATCCGCCAAGCATTTATTTACATCACAAATCGCCAGTTCCGCGACCGCGGTCCATTGACAAAAAGTTTGCTGAGCCGTTAGTGTCGACAACCCAAATCAAACTCGTACAGCCAAATATTCCGCAAAACAATTATTCGAATCTGCTGAGGCGAAACCAAAATGTTGTCGCTTCAGCAAAAGAAAATGTTAAGACTCGTGACGATGAATTGAAAGAAAAGCTTTTGAATGAGATGTTGAGTCGATCGAATCAAACCGAGAATCGTCACAGTAAGAACTTTGCATCCAATTTAAAAAGAGCTTCTTCGTTTGATGCTTTGAACGATTCGCTCGGTGACAAGTCAGTGGACAGGAAAATCGTTTTTCACGAGATTTTAATTTCTGAGTTGTCTGAGAAGAGTCGAATATCGAATCAGCGCTTGAGCTTAGCAAAGTCGTCTCCTGATATTTCGCCAAATGGAAATCTGAATATTTTTGAGATATCAACTGATCGAGTTTCTGATAGAAAATCGTTTAGTACTTTTGTGAATTTGGAAGACTCAGGAGTTGAAGATGAAGGGAAAATGGATGATTGTTCATCCTCAGGTGTTGGCGACTCTTGGGATAGTTGTAAAGAAATGGAAAACCGGTAAGAAATAAAAAGAATATGACGGGAAATGATCACAAAACTAAACAAGACAAACATCATTTAACAGTAAACGCAGTTGAGTAACAAAATTCTCTCTTCTTATTCCAGCATTACGATGTCTCTTCCCGGCTTACCGCCATTACCGAAAAGCCTAAGCGGCATTGAGCTGACTCAACAGCAAATTCAGCAACAATTAATGCAATCGAACTATCACAACGTAATTCAACTTCAACAGACACAAAATCAATTAAACTCGTTCGACTCTCAACGAAGCTTAACTTCTTCCTCGTCATCCTCAATCAGCAGAAAAACAAATTCCACTTTGGATAATCAACTAGCGATCCTAAGACGCGAAATGGTGAGTAATTGCAAATTAGCCTTCTCTGTTTTGATCAAAGTAACGACCTTCTCTTAGTTCCGTTGACTAAACAAATTTCCCTTTCAAATGAAAATCTTTTCCATTTGGCTGGCGATGGTCAGAAGTCGTTTTGTGATTTGTTAGATCATCGTGTGCATCGGCCGTGAATTTAACGAGATGGAAGTTTCGCAAAAGATTCAATCGCAGCTTAATTAGTTCCAAAAGTGATCGTGGAATAATCTCGAACGTGAATCTTGCCACTGAAAGCTAAGAAACGATGCAAAGTCATCAAGAACGAAAAGCTTGCGTAACACGAGCAAAACGCTTCTCACGACCTAACAAACTTGCTGCTGAGATTGTCAAACATGATCAACGAGGTTGACATTAGTTGAGCGGAGTTTTCCTTTCATTGTTTCTCTCTTTTCTGCTCGCAGTTTGAATGAGTCGACGGCGATGCATTTGCGTGTTGAACATCTTTGAATGACATTCGAGTCAATTAGCAACTTTAGCTTCAATGCAACTTTTTAAACATGAAAATTAAATTATGATTAGACATTAACAATTTCAAATCAGGTCATCATGATTTGACTTCGTTCTGTGTTCGTGTCGATGAAAGCTTAAGTTTCAATTGCGAGGCGTGATCGCTTGGGAAAAGGTTTCATAAATCAAAAGAATTGAGCAATTCGCTTTGTTGCCTCAAGTTAATGTTGAGATTGTGATCTGTTGGTGATGGCTCAAACAAAGAAATCTCCTTGAAAATAATTAAGAGTTCTCGTGAACTTCCTGAATTAGTTAAACCTTTCAAAAAAAATCCTTCAAGAGCGAATCGAATGAGTTTTCTCAAAAAGTAAAAGTCAAATGTGTTCACACATTAAATCAAATGCGTTTGATCGTGTTGAGATTTCCGATTGGAACATAAGAAGATCTTCGTGCGTGGCAATCAACCGCTAAACAACTTAATCGATATCTTACCACAAAACAGTTTGTAAACTCGCGTTTACGAAAAGAAAAGTTAATGGAGTCATTAGCGTTGATTTCGTCTTCTTCATTGAAGAAATGGAAATGAATTTATCGGAAATGTTTTAACTTGAATTCGAAGCAAATGAAGAGATGCAGTCAAAGGCATTCCAAATAACCTTTCACAACATTTAATCTTCCATGAAAGCAAAAATGAAAATGCAAACGAGAGGAAAAGTCCAGAAGCCGAAAACTTCCATTTGGTGTCGAAAGATTTGCTGCTTGTAGATCAATTTATGCGTGCAATTTGAATACATTTCAATGCACGAGCATAATTTCCGTATCATAAATCAGTTTTCAAGATTTTCTCGAGATCGATAAGTCAAAACTTTTCTTTTCGTTGAGTCTACTGCTGCTCGTTGCATAACTTTGCCTTTGTGTGTTGTGGCTTCGATTATTGTGATCACGATCAGTGTTCGTGGCTTTTAGACGAAGCGCCAAAGTCTTTTAATTGTTTCTTTGAACATTTTTACGTTGGCGGAGCAGATAATCAAACACAGAGCTCAATGTTTGATCAAGTCTCAAATCAAAACAAATATTTCGACAACAGAAGAAACCTTGCTTGAGGTTCTAGTTTGCTTTTAATAAACTCAAATAAAAGAAAATATTTTCTATTGCTGCACATGAAGCCGTAAATCAAGAGTCGCTTGTATTAAAATTAGAATCCGATGATCTCGAGAAATCACGTTCGACTTGGTAGCTTTAAAGAAGATCTCGAATTTATGATACAATCGACCGCTAACTGCTTAACATGAAAAGCCGAAACTGTTTCGATAAACTCATCAAAACAAACAGTAAACTGCGTTCTCGATAAATAAATCTTTAAACGCTTAGATTGAAATGAATCGACAAGTAAAGATCGTGTCACACTTCGTTGAGATATTCGAAATTTTCTGCGTGCTTGCAACTCATAAACCATCTCAAATCGTTTCTCCATCCGTCGTTTCATGACATGCATTGCGCAATAAATCTCCGTTTGATTCGCTTTTAATCACCTGTTCGTTCGTTGTGCAATTTCTTATGATTTGTGAGTCGTGACGTCGCAGTAGAGAAATGTAACGAAACAATTGCTGGTGGCTCGATTAGGTTTTGGAACAGCGGCGCCTTGAGCTCTAAATACTTCTCACGATCAAGTGACGAGAGTAAAGAGCAATTTCTAAGGCAGCGACTTAAATTGGATTAGTAGTCGAATTGATTTCATTTGGAAAAGGCTTGGCTCAGCTGAGTTTGCTTAGTTGGGCGCGTTTGGCATTTAAAAGCATTTTGCAATTCGATAGTTTCTTATCTCGTTTGAGACTCTTAAGACTTGAGCTTTAGTTTCCATTTGAATTATTTCTTTAATGAGTCTCGTTAAGCTTTCGTTCTCCTGCAAAACTTACAACCATTTTAAGATGGAAACAATTAAGTGTCGGCGTTAAATGCTTTCAAAGAAACAATGGAATCATCTTGACGGAAAATTAGAAACAAAAGTTTCTTCTTCTGTTGTATCACGCGCGACATCACTCGACTCTCTGACGAATTAACAACAAAACGAAAGGAAAATATTTTTCGAACTTTACAGTTAGCGATTGAAATCGTTGAGCTCTTGCTGCTGCTGCTGATGTTGTTGCTCCAATTGTGGTCTTGTTTCGTATTGAGCACAGAATCAGTTTTCCATTGAATCGCTTCAAGGTCGATTCCGTTGTGATCAACTGATTCATGAGAGTAATTCTTGGCGAAACCGGTTCTGAAATCATTCTCGAATGCATCACGCACGATGAGTCAGACGATTGAAGAAGAACAGGAACAATTCTGATGATGCAACGAATGCATTTGCGAAAAGAAATTGAATGAACGTCGTAAAAAGTTTTCTCTTCAGCCTTCGCGGAGACGAAGACGATCATCTCAGTGATATTTATAAACTTGAACTTTTTGCTAATTTTGTGATGCGAGCAAGTTGAATTCCGCGTTCGAAGGCCATTGAAAGATTGAAACTAAGCTCAGGCTAACCACAAAGTTTACTGATCGATGAGATTTTGTGGTTGCTTGTTCTCACACGAAATATCGCGGATTCTCTTTTGAAACCGGCATTCCGTTCAGATTTAAGTTGAAGCCTTATGACGAGACTCATTGAATTACTACGATTTCATTTAATCGCTAACTGGACTCATTACTCGACTTACAAACCAAAGAACTTATCGTTCTTCAAAAGGACTTTTCACTCACGACTCGTCTTCGTTGATTTTATTTCTGCTCACGTCTCAACACGTTTATTTACTGGAATAGGTTGATGACATATTTGTTGACTAAGCGGCTGAATGAAATCATTCTGAAGTTTAAATCTTTTCGATTCGAGTTTTTCTTGAAAAATATGTTTTTTTTTTCAAAAAGCTGACAAATGTTTTTTCATTTTTCTTTGCAGTATGGTCTTCGTCAGTTAGATCTGTCTCTTCTATCACAACTTTGGGCACTCAACGAGTCAATCCAGGAGTTCCGAACGATAATGCAAGAACAAGAAAATCTTTCGCCTCAATCACCTTCGCCATCAAACTCTGATCTCAATTCGCTCGCTTCTGACGATGAAGACGACACGAACGAAGACACAAACAACAATAACAAATTGATTTTGAACGGAAACGCTTCGTCGGCTGCAGTTCCGAAAGACAATGGAAAAAAGGAAAATGATTTCATCGAGGACATGCATCAGAAGCTAGAAAAACAAATACAACGAATGCGCATCGCGCCACCAGCTCCGCCAAGTCGAAAGCCTCCCTCGAATATTCAATCACCTTCTCGGCCTGTCTAATTGACAGTGAGCGTAGTCAGACATTTTGTGTAAATAATTTATGAACCAACGAATCAATTTTCGCGTCCATTCGATGGACAATCATTGTCAAGATAATTTACGATAGTTGCGCAATTGATGTTCTAGATTTACAAAATTCGTTGTCCATCAATTGATTTCAGATAAAAGTTATTAAAAAATGATGTCAATTCTCACAAAAAAAAAATTCAAGGAAATGAAAAGAGAATTACAAGTTGAAAAGTGTGATGAAAGTAGTCGCGAGAATAATTGCTAAATATGCGTTGAGCTTTATCTCAACTCAATACAATAATTTCTGCACTTTGAGTTGAAAGAAAGACTCATTGATAATCGTTTGAATAAAATGTGATTCTTAGTTGTTTAATCAATGAAATAAAAGATGTAAAGTTCGTGAAATTAAAAAGTTTTTTCTTAAAGTTCAATCGAGAGTCTATTTCCAGTTAATTCCTGCAATAAATTAAACTCAATTAAAATTCCAAGCTCCCAATTCCCGTCTGCGACTTCTTCGACCTCAGAGAAAACGAAATGTTTGATTCCCATTGAAATGATAAATCTGAATTGCCTGCTTTGTATCCAAAAAACCCAAAAACTATGCAAATTGCTAAATCTAACCGCAGCCAAAACGAATAAAAGAGAAATTTTTAAACGGAGCGTAAATTGAATTATTTCTAGAAACCACGACCTTCGCTGGGATTGCATGATGGACTTTGCTTGTGACATCGCAGCATAAATCACCGAAGCGAATCATCATGGCGCAAATTACTAACTAAATAAGGGCAAATTAATTGTGAACCGAGCGAGATGATTCAAGTTTCACAGACATGCCATCTATCAATCAAAGAGAGCAAAGGGAAGAAGTCAACGTGATAGGTCGACGCACTTACGCGTAATAATAAGACGGAAGCACGCTTCTAATTTAATTACCATTAAATTTGTATCCGGATTAAATTACAAATCTGGATTATTGCTCGTAATCTTCATGAGTCAAGCGGAAGCACTCGTAGTGATGATTTCTAAATAAACAAACAAATTTGAAGCACAACGCATTTGCTGCAAGTGTCATAACAATGAGCAGCTGCCTGATATCACGAGGCCTTGTGAAAAACCGCCGAGGAATATTCGTCACGATTCTCATGCATTTTATACAAAACAGATTACAACTCTTTTCATAGAAATTCTCATTCAATTGTTGTTTTGATATTCGTTTCTGAATAATTAATGAATCCCTTGAAATTGCAATGAGCCAATCTAACGTTGCAAAAAGTCTCATCGCGTGTATAATTGCAAGCTTGCGCGGGAGATTAAGACGGAGAAAGACGACGCATCGGAATTTAATTCAATCATCGGCTTGCGCTCACCGCATGACCGAAGCTGAATCAACAGAGCTTAATTGAAAGTGTCAAATGTCGAAGGTCTCAAAGAGCGAGAGTACTTCAAAGAAATCAGAGATGCTGACTTGGAGTCGACGATGCTTTCGAAAAGATTTATTGAGATTCTTGAAGAAACCAGACACATTTTAATGACGACCGCGAGGGATTTTTTTCAAGTCCCACACACAAGCGCGACCAAAGGCGAAAATTAAAAATTTGCGAGGTTTTTTTCTATAAATAGCGCGACGTAATTAATTAGCTTTGATTGTATCACAAAGTCGTATCACATTTCCTGCTATCATTCGCCGCCAGCTTCGTCGAACACTTAACTAACAAATTGGTTTCGCAAGTTTTCGTTTACCGCCTGCAGCTTATCGAGGGAACGCAGCGCATAGCGATAAGAAATTCCGCTGCTAGGAATTGCGCAAATAATTCCGACAACGACTCTGTTCATTCATGAAAGAGCTTCCTTATCGCTGTGTTGACGAGTCTGTTGATAAGGCAAAACCAATTGGGAGCTATGAATCACTCAGTGACTTCTATCACTTTCCAGCAACACTATTAACGTCACCTTGAACTAACAATGGAATTTGAATAGTTTGTTGGTTGTAATGGAAGTTCTCAGGAATGTTTTTAATGCCAATTGTTAATAACCGAGAGTGGTATCGCTTGAGTGTGTTGTTGCGCGATCGTACGCTTCTTAGTGTTCATGCTTCGCGATTTGTGTTGTTCAAAACATTTTCTTTGTCAGTCTCGTGTTTCCCTCAATGCAACTTCAGTCTTTTTCCAACGTTCGTCGAGTTGAAATCGCTGAAGTTTTAGTTCGTGAGACAAGTCGCGGTGCGTTCGCTTTCTAAGAAATTTTCTTGTGAAAAAATGTAAATCACTCGCTAATTGAATCTAAGCCGCGAAATTTCCGCATTCGAGTTTTTTGTTCGTAATTGTCGAGATTCTTGTGAAAATAGAAACGGAAACAAAATATTTCTTCTCCGAATTAACAAGAAAATTAACAACTGGAGTCATTAAAAGTTGAAAATATTTTTAGATGTGATAAAATCTCGAAGAGGATTTTGTAGTGACAAACGATCGGTTGAAGAAAAATCTCCCGCAAAGTTCATAAACTCAAAACAAAATTCAATTGAAATGAAAAATATTTCTTGGAAATAATTTTATTGTGTAAATAGAAGAAAAAATAATTGAAAATATTTTCGTTGCGTGTGAGAAAAAAGATCTCGCGGTTGGAAAAAATTGTTTGTGAATTGAAATTATGTAAAAATGGATAAAATCAAAAGCATCTTAGCTTCTGCTTCAGGCAGAAAGGCTGGGCCACCAGTTCCACCTCGGCCATCGCCTGCAGCAGTACAAAAAGCGCTCGAGAAAACGCGACGTGAGTCGCCAATCCTTCAAAAGTCACCACCGATCAGTCCACCTATTGTTCGTGCTCGAACTGTTGTTTTCAACTCGATGACAAGCATTAGCAACGGGCACTCTGACCGTCAGCCGTCGCATGATAATGCGAGTCGTGAAAATAAATGTTTTGACACTAAAACTGATGATTCATCAACCGGTTTAAAGAAAGAAGTTATTCAAAATGGCAACAGTGCGCGATTGATAGAAAAAGTTGATGTAAACAAAGGCAAAGTCACAAAAGATCGCGCAAATGATCCGCCAAGCATTTATTTACATCACAAATCGCCAGTTCCGCGACCGCGGTCCATTGACAAAAAGTTTGCTGAGCCGTTAGTGTCGACAACCCAAATCAAACTCGTACAGCCAAATATTCCGCAAAACAATTATTCGAATCTGCTGAGGCGAAACCAAAATGTTGTCGCTTCAGCAAAAGAAAATGTTAAGACTCGTGACGATGAATTGAAAGAAAAGCTTTTGAATGAGATGTTGAGTCGATCAAATCAAACCGAGAATCGTCACAGTAAGAACTTTGCATCCAATTTAAAAAGAGCTTCTTCGTTCGATGCTTTGAACGATTCGCTCGGTGACAAGTCAGTGGACAGGAAAATCGTTTTTCACGAGATTTTAATTTCTGAGTTGTCAGAGAAAAGTCGAATATCGAATCAGCGCTTGAGCTTAGCAAAGTCGTCTCCTGATATTTCGCCAAATGGAAATCTGAATATTTTTGAGATATCAACTGATCGAGTTTCTGATAGAAAATCGTTTAGTACGTTTGTGAATTTGGAAGACTCAGGAGTTGAAGATGAAGGGAAAATGGATGATTGTTCATCCTCAGGTGTTGGCGACTCTTGGGATAGTTGTAAAGAAATGGAAAACCGGTAAGAAATAAAAAGAATATGACGGGAAATGATCACAAAACTAAACAAGACAAACATCATTTAACAGTAAACGCAGTTGAGTAACAAACTTCTCTCTTCTTATTCCAGCATTACGATGTCTCTTCCCGGCTTACCGCCATTGCCGAAAAGCTTGTCAGGCGAATTGAATCATCACCAGCAAAGTGAAATTAACAATTCGTTTAGCTCATCAAACATCCAAAAGAGTTTCTCAACAATGGACAAACAGTTCGTTCTCTTACGAAAAGAAATGGTGAGAAAAGAAGTCATTAAAGCGACTGCCATTAATTTGACAATTCGAGTTCCTAAAAGTAGATTCAAATCTATCTAAGTCATTTCCTGTGCTGCTTAAAATCAATTCAATAGCAGCAACATTGACATTGATTTCTTTGAAAGCAATTCACACTTCGAAGATCTCACAAATAAATTATCGCGCTAACCGACTTGAAATATAAAAATATGCCGTCAACCTGTTCCAGATTCGCATTAGCGAGCTTGCAGAGTCGTGCGCAGAATTTAAATTATCGAAGACGAGTAGCGAGTGAAAAGTCCTTTTGAAGAACGACAAGTTCTTTGGTTTGTGAGTCGAGTAATGAGTCCAGTTAGCGATTAAATGAAATCGTAGTAATTCAATGAGTCTCGTCATAAGGCTTCAACTTAAATCTGAACGGAATGCCGGTTTCAAAAGAGAATCCGCGATATTTCGTGTGAGAACAAGCAACCACAAAATCTCATCGATCAGTAAACTTTGTGGTTAGCCTGAGCTTAGTCTCAATTTCAATCTTTCCATGGCCTTCGAACGCGGAATCAACTTGCTCGCATCACAAAATTAGCAAAAAGTTCAAGTTTATAAATATCTCTGAGATGATCGTTTTCGTCTCCGCGAAGGCTGAAGAGAAAACTTTTTGCCGTTCATTCAATTTCTTTTTGCAAATGCATTCGTTGCATCATCAGAATTGTTCTTGTTCTTCTTCAATCGTCTGACTCATCGTGCGTGATGCATTCGAGAATGATTTCAGAACCGGTTTCGCCAAGAATTACTCTCATGAATCAGTTGATCACAACGGAATCGACCTTGAAGCGATTCAATGGAAAACTGATTCTGTGCTCAATACGAAACAAGACCGCAATTGGAGCAACAACATCAGCAGCAGCAGCAAGAGCCAAACGATTTTAATCGCTAACTGTAAAGTTCGAAAAATATTTTCCTTTCGTTTTGTTGTTAATTCGTCAGAGAGTCGAGTGATGTCGCGCGTGATACAACAGAAGAAGAAACTTTTGTTTCTAATTTTCCGTCAAGATGATTCCATTGTTTCTTTGAAAGCATTTAACGCCGACACTTAATTGTTTCCATCTTAAAATGGTTGTAAGTTTTGCAGGAGAACGAAAGCTTAACGAGACTCATTAAAGAAATAATTCAAATGGAAACTAAAGCTCAAGTCTTAAGAGTCTCAAACGAGATAAGAAACTATCGAATTGCAAAATGCTTTTAAATGCCAAACGCGCCCAACTAAGCAAACTCAGCTGAGCCAAGCCTTTTCCAAATGAAATCAATTCAACTACTAATCCAATTTAAGTCGCTGCCTTAGAAATTGCTCTTTACTCTCGTCACTTGATCGTGAGAAGTATTTAGAGCTCAAGGCGCCGCTGTTCCAAAACCTAATCGAGCCACCAGCAATTGTTTCGTTACATTTCTCTACTGCGACGTCACGACTCACAAATCATACGAAATTGCACAACGAACGAACGAACAGGTGATTAAAAGCGAATCAAACGGAGATTTATTGCGCAATGCATGTCATGAAACGACGGATGGAGAAACGATTTGAGATGGTTTATGAGTTGCAAGCACGCAGAAAATTTCGAATATCTCAACGAAGTGTGACACGATCTTTACTTGTCGATTCATTTCAATCGAAGCGTTTAAAGATTTATTTATCGAGAACGCAGTTTACTGTTTGTTTTGATGAGTTTATCGAAACAGTTTCGGCTTTTCATGTTAAGCAGTTAGCGGTCGATTGTATCATAAATTCGAGATCTTCTTTAAAGCTACCAAGTCGAACGTGATTTCTCGAGATCATCGGATTCTAATTTTAATACAAGCGACTCTTGATTTACGGCTTCATGTGCAGCAATAGAAAATATTTTCTTTTATTTGAGTTTATTAAAAGCAAACTAGAACCTCAAGCAAGATTTTTTCTGTTGTCGAAATATTTGTTTTGATTTGAGACTTGATCAAACATTGAGCTCTGTGTTTGATTATCTGCTCCGCCAACGTAAAAATGTTCAAAGAAACAATTAAAAGGCTTTGGCGCTTCGTCTAAAAGCCACGAACACTGATCGTGATCACAATAATCGAAGCCACAACACACAAAGGCAAAGTTATGCAACGAGCAGCAGTAGACTCAACGAAAAGAAAAGTTTTGACTTATCGATCTCGAGAAAATCTTGAAAACTGATTTATGATACGGAAATTATGCTCGTGCATTGAAATGTATTCAAATTGCACGCATAAATTGATCTACAAGCAGCAAATCTTTCGACACCAAATGGAAGTTTTCGGCTTCTGGACTTTTCCTCTCGTTTGCATTTTCATTTTTGCTTTCATGGAAGATTAAATGTTGTGAAAGGTTATTTGAATGCCTTTGACTGCATCTCTTCATTTGCTTCGAATTAAAGTTAAAACATTTCCGATAAATTCATTTCCATTTCTTCAATGAAGAAGACGAAATCAACGCTAATGACTCCATTAACTTTTCTTTTCGTAAACGCGAGTTTACAAACTGTTTTGTGGTAAGATATCGATTAAGTTGTTTAGCGGTTGATTGCCACGCACGAAGATCTTCTTATGTTCCAATCGGAAATCTCAACACGATCAAACGCATTTGATTTAATGTGTGAACACATTTGACTTTTACTTTTTGAGAAAACTCATTCGATTCGCTCTTGAAGGATTTTTTTTGAAAGGTTTAACTAATTCAGGAAGTTCACGAGAACTCTTAATTATTTTCAAGGAGATTTCTTTGTTTGAGCCATCACCAACAGATCACAATCTCAACATTAACTTGAGGCAACAAAGCGAATTGCTCAATTCTTTTGATTTATGAAACCTTTTCCCAAGCGATCACGCCTCGCAATTGAAACTTAAGCTTTCATCGACACGAACACAGAACGAAGTCAAATCATGATGACCTGATTTGAAATTGGTAATGTCTAATCATAATTTAATTTTCATGTTTGAAAAGTTGCATTGAAGGCTTCAATTTGAAGCTAAAGTTGCTAATTGACTCGAATGTCATTCAAAGATGTTCAACACGCAAATGCATCGCCGTCGACTCATTCAAACTGCGAGCAGAAAAGAGAGAAACAATGAAAGGAAAACTCCGCTCAACTAATGTCAACTTCGTTGATCATGTTTGACAATCTCAGCAGCAAGTTTGTTGGGTCGTGAGAAGCGTTTTGCTCGTGTTACGCAAGCTTTTCGTTCTTGATGACTTTGCATCGTTTCTTAGCTTTCAGTGGCAAGATTCACGTTCGAGATTATTCCACGATCACTTTTGGAACTAATTAAGCTGCGATTGAATCTTTTGCGAAACTTCCATCTTGTTAAATTCACGGCCGATGCACACGATGATCTAACAAATCCCAAAACGACTTCTGACCATCGCCAGCCAAATGGAAAAGATTTTCATTTGAAAGGGAAATTCGTGTACACTGAACTCTGAAAGCAGACTCGAGCAGAAAGCACAGAATGATCCGTAAAAGTAAAAGTGTTAAAGTCATCGTACAGATCGGTAAGCTTAGAGGAAATTGTGAATTTCCCGAACAGCTTCGACGCCCAAACTCTCAAGTTTCGATGCTCTCATGTCCATCCAATTTAAATTGAATGGATTTTAACGAGCTCCATGAGTGAAACAATGGTAATGTGAAGTGAATTTATTGCATTCGTCCGTCAACTGGACATTGAATCATGTCATGCTTTCGAATCTGTCACTTTCCGAGAGACAATCAACGAGTTGAATCAAAGACTTCTGCTTCTCATTTCAACAATTTTTCTCATGGTTAACGACTTGCCGTTCAAGTTTGTTTTTCTTTTAATTGAAACTTTCTGCATACTCATTGCACTTAATTGGAGATGCTTTCAGTCTAAGTGACGATCGATTTGTGCTGATTGCTATCGGTTCAAGTTATTTCGAGGTCTCTCAAGTCATCTTAAAAGCAAAAGTGTTTGCAAGGCTTCGGTGTACGTTTCCTGTCCGAGAGAAAACCTGAATATTTGAGGTGCGGTGGCTCTCATTGAGGTCATCAGGTGCTCCATTTCTATGCACAATCGAATTTCCACTTCAAAGTCGTTTCAATTGCTGACACTTTGTGCTGAAGTATAATTGACATCAACACGATAACTTACTTTTCGCGAAAAAGGTTTCTTATGGAAAAACGAGTGCTGTGCGCCACTTGTAATTGAACGGCTGAGTTTGCCGGTAATGTAAAAAAAGAGAAGCTTGAAGTGTAGTTCGTTGAAAACATTGTCACATCACTGACAATCGCTTCTCAACTAAGCCGCCATTTATAGCGCCATACCTCATCACTATTGCTCTTAAATCAGCTTAATCGCGTAATAACGTTTAATTATTTTTCTTATGCGGGTTTTCTCCAATGCTTTCATTTGTTTCCGGTTTGTTACGCCTCGTAAATTAGACGATCGTTAAGTGAACATGAGACAAACATGAAAACTGTGGGTTAGTCGTTTTTTAGCTTCTGGATTTTCTCTTCATGATCCTCCAAGGCAAGAAATCGAATTGCCAAACCCATGATTGTGTCGTCTAATGTTCACTTACGAAACTTTAAATAAAACCAAAATAAACTTTCTGCACAAAATGATCTTGCGCCATTTATTTGCTGCAACGAACTGTGTCACAAAAATCGTGAGCGAAAAAGGAAAATTGAGGTCATAAAGCTTAACCCGGTAATTTTGACGATTTACTGCGGCGCAATGTCATGCAGCCAAGTTACATAAATTATGTTGTTGCGCCGAAGAAAGAGAAATAATGATCGGGTTGCAATGAAATGTTTACGAAAATTAGAGAATTTCTATTGAGAATCACGTTGCGGTAAATTCCTCGTTCATGAGCAGCTCGAATGCCTCGTGGGATGAACTTCAATGAACTTCTCTTGAGAAGAGAAATGCGACGTTTGTTGATGCTTGATGACTCGCCGTGACACTCAAGATTCATCATGAGCGTTTGTGTAAAGATTTGGTTTCGCGTGGGATGAGAATGTTGATTGAGATTTTAAATGTCATCGACAAAGATGAACTCAAGTTTCATCGAAAACTGGACAACATTTTGTTAACTTTTATCTCTGTTTCTTTTTCGTTTCAGTACGGACTTCGTCAATTGGATCTGTCGCTTCTCTCTCAGCTGTGGACTCTCAACGAGTCAATTCAAGAGTTCCGAACAATAATGCAAGATCAGGAGAATTTTGCATATCAATCTCCTTCACCATCAAACTCTGATCTCAACTCGCTTGCTTCAGATGAAGACGAAGACATGATTAACGAGAATAAGATGATTTTTGAAGGCAACAGTTTGGCGAAGCAAACAAACCGAATGAGAATCGCGCCACCAGCTCCTCCAAGTCGAAAAACCCCGCAAAATTTAAACTCAACCGGTCTCATTACCTAAACATTGCAAAACGTGATTTTTTTAAAGTCATTTACATTTGTTTTTAAGCTCAGAAATAAAACAGAAATTCGTTAAACTTGAGACGTTTGTTTTCGTAAGCCACTTACACAAAAAGTAAGCTCGTGCAATTAAAAACAAGTTTCTGCTTCTAAATTTTCACTTTCCACGACAATTCAAACGAAGCTTTGTGTAAGAACGAAGATTTATTTCTATTTTTCTACGGGCAACATCGCAGTTTAGAGAAATTTCGCAGCAGGCTAATTAGGTCGAGCTCATCGAGCTTTTGAGCTAAAATATTTGTTGCCGCATTGGAAAGCAATAATGAAGTTAATTGTGCAATAAAACAAACGGGAATCCCACGAGCGAATATCGTTTATGTTCAATGCGGGGGCGATGCAAAAATTAACCGCGTAAAATTAAAAATTCACTTTCGCATCCGTGACGTAAATACAAAGTGAAACACAACACACGTTTTGACCCACATTCCGATTTCGGTAAAACCAAATTTTCGCTTTATTCGTACACGAGCATAATCAATTAAAATTAAAGTTCAACAACATGTTTGAGACAAAACAACTTCGAGGGTGACCAGTTTAATTTATTTTCCAAACTCTATGAAGCGAACTGAAATAAACTCGTGACAACTTTAAGCTTCCAACTATTGCTAGGACTGAGCTTCAGCTCCCGAATTTCCAAGGAATTTATTCATGCAACGTTCTCGTCCTAGTCACATGAGACATGAGCATTAACATTTTCCGCTGAGCTTCATACGGAGAGAAAATTTGTTGCATAATGTCATTTGACATTTTTCTGCTTCAACTTTAAATCTCTAGAAAGGTTTTACGAGCCATCAGCGTTGCGAGGCTCAGAGCACAACTTAAGCTTTAACTGACATACTTTCCCAGCATTAAAGGTTCAATCTCGATGATGGGACGACAAATTGCTGGCGCCAATCTTATGCGTGAATTAGATGAAGAAATCTTGTGATGGAAGTTGAAAGTTATTTTTTGTCGCTGTTGGTTATTCGCAGAAGGAAGTTGTGATCCGATCGCCACCCAACGTCGACGCGATTAAAAGAAACTGAAAACGGAAAGCTATTTTTAGCTCAATTAAAAGCGACCGATATGTTTAAAAATAAAAAGCGAAGCAGAGAAAATACAAGAAGAAAGAAATTTATTGTGCAGGCTGAGAGAGGCTGGATGACGATGCAGAGTGAGAGTTAGTGAGCCTAGATAGTGCTGTTTGTTCATTGCAAAAGCGTGACTAAATGTCCCCTCCTCCGCGAACATTAGCCACACATAACCAATTGAAGCTTTGATAAGTTCACAATTTAATAAAATTATCAAAGGAATTGGAAAGCAACCGACGCTCACGCGGCATAACAAGGAAATCGATTGATAACATCATCGTTCGCGACTGCACTGTACTCTACTCCAATTAAGCTGTTTTCAGCCAGCAGCGTCAACGCTTTTTGTCGTCATAATTGCTATAATAAGCAACAATTTGCATTTATGCAATAAGAGAAGTCGACTGAGACTAGATTGAATAAATATTTACTTTCAGCTTGAATGCAATATTAAATGTTAAATTATATATTTCAATCAATATTGAAAATCTTTATTTTCTATCAAAATATTATCATAACAATTACTTAACAATATTATGATAACTCCAAACTCTAATACAAATATTTTTTTGGAAATTAAAATCAAATGAAAGACACTTGTGATGCTTAAGAAGATATTTTAATTATAAGATTTGTTAGTTAACAGATAAATTCCAAGAAAATGATAACTAAATAAAATGTGAAATACTGGATTCGAATCTTCATTAAGCTACCAACAAAAATATTGAATTATTTCCAATAATAGAGTTAAATCCGTTAATTTCAAATCTAACGATACGTTCTCCGGCAGATGACGCGGTATTTCATGCTTGACAATTTGTAAGCTCCGGGTAAACCAGTTTGAAACAACCGTTAAACTCTAAATTTTATTTTATTTTATCAATTCGTTTTTGAATAAAAGATTCCTAATTCAATCCATATTTCTCTGTTTTGAGCTTTTCTTCTCCAAAAAATGCTTGCGTGTTCCTGAATGTCGTCTTTCCATCTTCTTTTTGGTCGACCTCTGTTGGGTGCACCCTTTAGGGTCAATTCTTCTACCATAATAAGAAATCGCTCCGAAGGATGTCGACTCATATGTTATCTTTAATTATAGAAAAGCCTTTAAATCAACCATAACCTGATCGCCACATCCAAAATATTTAAAAAAATTTAATGTGCAAAGAAAGTCAAATAACTAATTTAAGACTTTCACCATCAGACTAAGAACCTAGCCAAACATTTCTTTCAAAGGAGAATTCAATGTAAAAACTGTATTCATGATAAGACAGAAAAACTTGACTCAGCAGATGAACCTCAATGAAAGCTCAGGATTAAATTTGTTATCCGAATGGGGAATATGCTGTTATGACTAAATATGCGGTGCTCTTGAAACAAAATATTAGCTATTGCTTCTTAATTGCTAATTGATTGTGCTTAAATGCTTGATAAATGGTAAGCGATTACTAATACTTTCGCAATCCAACAGCGAAATTACTGATTTTAAATCAGCCAAAAGTCTCTTTCAGGGGAGAAATGTGTGTAAATATAATGTTCATGGTCATCATTACAGCTCCTTGTTCATCGAAGTAGTAAAACATCCCTTTATATTCGCCTGCTGGAAAAAGTCCCATCAAAGAATTTGCTTTGACATTTGCATTTTTTAAAATGTGTTCCTAAATATAATAAAATTATATTTTTTTTTCAAAAATTCTTTCCTACTAATTTACGAACCGTGTAAGGACAGTCGTGGATCTGGGAAGGTGCGCTGTCTCTCATGAGGAGATAAAAGGTTTTCACACTCAAGTTTGTTGTTTTTCCTGATTCTTTCATTAATTGGCACCAATCAAATCGAGGGGTGTGCATAGCTTCTCGGTAGATCATTCCGTATTTGTAGAAAAGTTTAACTTCAATCTTTACGGTAAAACTATTATTAAAGTCAACCAGATGATAAGAAATTACTTACAAAAATTTTTTGGATTGGTGTTTTAGCATATAAGAAAAGGTTCAAGGTTGTGAAGCTCCGATTGAATGATTTGGCAAAGCAAGTCAAGTTTTCATAAATGTTTGGATGTGAACTATTGCAACGAACGGCTCTGACGTGCACTACTTGGACGTCTGGACCGCATTCTACTATCGTAGGAATCAGAAGAGTTGTGAGAAAAAACACAAAGCTAACTCTTTTTAACAACATGTTGTAGTTTCTCTTGAATCTGTTTATAAACTAAAAATCTGCAGTAAAATCTCTGATTGAAATAACAAAAACATATTAAAAATTTTATTCAAGAGCTTTTATCGTACTCATGATATCTCGGAAAATAATTATTTCAATACTAAATTAGCGGAAATAAAATAATATTTAACTACTGAACAAACTATTTCGTAAGTAAAAAGTGAATGAAGAGGAAAAACCTTTAAATCCACTTCCCATTATTAAAGCTTTCCAAAACTAATCGGGATTGGGTCCATTGGATGTTGAAGACCTATGACGGGCACTAAATTAAATAAACTAAATTCAGAAAAATCAAACTTTTATACTTCCGCTCTGATATTTCTACATATGTTCGCACCAAATAATTTCATTTTCAACTTCTGCCAAATGCCCGCTGTTCCAATTGTTTGCGACAACGAAAATATTTTTGATCGTTTCTGGGGAATTCCTCTTCACAATCGATGCGACAAATCGAGTCAACAAAAATGACAAGTGATGATTATTAAAAAAATTTGATGCATTTATCTTAAAAGGTAAAAGAAGAAAAGTTAGAAAGCTGAGTTATCTTTTCATGAATGATAAACTTACGATATCAAAAATTTCTTTTAAGCTATGCTTCAACAAGTTTCTGTCACACAAAATTGAGTCGATTGTCTTGACTACTCGCATGTGGTCATCGTATTGATGTTTCTATCCATTCGATGACGATCTTGAGCGTCTTTGCTGGTACAGTTGTGACAGGAATTTTAAACTCATCTTCTTCGCCTAACATATTAAGCATGTCTCCTACGAGAACAGACGATTTTACACTTTTCGCAGAAGTTTCGATTATATCTCCATCACTTGAGATAAATTTTACTTTTGAAGTTTTGATGGTTTCAACGTTTTGTCCTTGAATTGCTTTGCTTTCTCTCAACATTTGAATATTATTCGCTTCAGACATGATTTGAATCTAAGATGCAAAGTTATTGACGTGTTTAACGTTTCAATTATTGAGATAGAATGACAATCAGTGAACTGGCTCAACCTTTCTTTATTTCCAAAAATCCGCTGACAGAACTCCAAACGATTTCTACAAACACATATAAATTTTATTTTGCTACCTGAAGAGTAAAATTCTAATTGCTTTTTAATTACCTTCATCAACGGTTGTCTCCTCTGGTCTAATAAATAATTTCTTTAGGAAATACTAGAAAATAAACTGATGCATAAGTTATCAGTTGAAAATTTCAAATTGAAAATAAATTTCGAATTCTAAGAAACAATTTAATTTAAACTTTCAACGAGGATATAATGCAATCATTTACTCTTCGTCTATGTTTGTCAAGACGGAAAACTTTCTTAAAAGGTTTAAAATTGATTTTGCGACAAAAGTTTTCTGGGATTCTTCAAAAATTGTGTAACTTGAAGACGTTGATAACTTCAACAACTTTAAATCATTAACTAAAACGTGATCCTTCATAAATTTTGTCTCTTATTTCCGAACAGTCCTATCGCTTTAGTGTGCTCATGTCTTGCTACTCTTCATAGCTCATGTGGTTTACTTAATGAATTTCTAATTCGATTGCACTTTGTTCGAGCATCATTCGCTTCACATTATTTTCGATGTAGACAGCAAAAATCGTATGTCAAGAGAAAAGTTTCTCGCTCCTCTACTTTAGCAGACACGCTGAAAGCCACAAAATTCCAAATGTGCATTTTGTTCTGCAAGCGAGAAGAGAAGAGTTGGTCGCTTAATGTGCTTAATTTAATTAAATTTATTTTCCTCATTCTCAAAAGAATTTTCTGAGCGTTTGAAAAGTTTCTATTTTGACGTTGAAGTAAAAACGAAATGGAGGAATATTGTTCACGCTTGAATTTGTGGAAAAGCTCATTTGAGAATTTGCGGCGGTGATGTCATTCATTGCAAAGAATTTTAAATATTTTGTATTGTGAAAAATGAGAACGATGTTTAACTTCTCGAATAAATCTAAGTTGAATAATCGATTCAATTGAATTTAAACAATCAAAACACAGACTTCAGCTGGAAATTCAATTTTCGCCCTTCACGGTTAATTAAAAGTTTCTCAATCTTCTCTCAATTTCGCCAGGGAACAAAGCTAATCGGAAACGAAAAGTTTGCACGTGAAATCTGAATTTCGATTCGTTTCATTGAATCATCAGTTTTTACGCTGCAAAACCGGCAATCTCGACGTTGGAAAAGCGCTTGGGTTTTCAATTTCTCTTTTCTCTCTTCTTCTAATAAATGGCCGGGATGATTTACAGCAGCTACGATTACATTTCAGTGATACGACTTTACTCTCCACCTGGCAGAAGTGCCAGCAAAAAAAAAATCGTGAAGTGAATTTAATTTATGCTCGAAAAACTCAAATTCTACGCGACGACTGCTTCAAGAGGTTTCCTTTGCACAAGCACTGGAGTAGAAGGGTTGAGCTGAGCATCAACAGATGACAGGAAAATGTTGTTTGAAGCAGCAGCTCGTCGCTTAAAAACGGAAGTTTGTGTGTTGTTTTGAATTTATTCACGAGCATCTGCTTTGGGAAATTAACATCGAAATGAGAAAGGACTTTATTTACACCCGAAGAAAAAAAAAACTCTTTCTGTCAACTTCTCTGCCTTTTGTCGTACGAAGAGGACATGAAAATGTTTTCGTTCGCCCTAGAAAGTCATTTGCATAAAAGGAGACAGAGCTTTTACACACTGCACAAATCTTTCCGGTCACAAAGCTCACAAAGACAAATAGTTTTGCATCGTTCCAGGCTTCGAGAGAGTTTAGTCACAAAAGCAGAGGTCAAAAGCACAAAATTCCCTTTTCGACATCAACAGTCGAACGATTTGCATATTATCTTTCAATCTTCTAATATTTTGGTGTGAAAAGCAAGCTGATGATGTTAACTTGATGCTCTGCGCAATGTATTACGTGTTACAGGAAAATATTTATCGCTCAATGTTTTCGTCCCATAAAATAACACTTGAGAATGAGTTTTTTGGGGGGAAGAAGTGAACATTGAGCGGAGTGGTATGAACTAGAATCATATTTATCAAGTCTTATAATCTCATTATGCGACTAAATTACTTTCCGTATTAAAGGCGCGAGCGGTAATCTTCGTTCCGCGGGGTAAAGCAAAGCGATAAGAAGAAAGAAAGAGAGTGAGAGACTTTCCCACAAAACACTTTTAAGTCGCTTTCGCTGAAACATCTCATGAATATTCCTCGACGACTTTTGGTGCATAAATTACAGCGTGTGGATGTAAATATTTCATAAACGAAGGCAAAATTATCTTCTACATTATTAAAGTTAATCATGTCGTCTTTTGTAAATGAGCAAAGAATCAAAGAACTGACTGTTGATGAAAGTTTCGCTTTGGGCTGCGTTGTCAAGAGTGTCATTGTGAAAAGCTTCATTGTCGCTCTGATCAAATATTCCTCAAATGAAAGCTTTAGCGTGATGTATTTCAAGTACAAAGTCTTTGTAATTGAGCCACACGACACAATCTGCTAAAGCTCATTTACATAAAACTTTCATTAAATTACGATGATGTCTCAACTTATTATCCTCTTCTCGTATCTAACCTTTTCGTATCGCTCAGCGCGTGGATGATGAGAGGAAAATTTATTAAATTGTTTGCTCAAACAACAACCCCGAAAACGTGTGTGAAATGAAAATGCGGTAATTAAGGCAAAATTGAGACGGTTTTGCGTCATCTTTGGTGTGACATGAGGCGAAGAGATTATCGTCGTGTGATTTACAAAAGACGGCAGTGACGTGATGATCGAGATCTAGACGCGCACGTGAAGCAGAGAAATTTAATTATTTTTATCTCTGCTCTGCGGTTCACAGCTTCCAACTTCTCTCGCACGCAAACGACACTCGACAATGACGAGAGGAGTTTCGTTTCATGATCTTTCCTTGCCACTTGTTGGTGATAAAAAGCGGAATATTTAATTAAAATTTTCCACTTGAAATACAAACACAGAGAGCAAATAAACAGCCAAGTGAAGAGTCGGCAACAGATAAAAAGTGCAGAGAACTTTTCCTTCACTGCTCTTCTCGTCTCGCTACTTTATCGCGGGGAAAAACTAATTGAATCTAAAACTTTTATTGTCTTTTCTATGTTTGAAATATAAAGCAAACGCCAAGCAGGAGTTTTAAGTAAAATGTTACTTTTATTAAAACGTAAACGCTCATCCGGATTTCACGAAGCAAAATCATGAGAAATTTCCATTGCAATAAAAAGCAGATTATGAGAAGATTATGCAACATCAACATCCGAACGTAAAGGAAAAGGAAATCATGATCTCTTTGAAGCTTCAAGTGTATGCAATGTCGAGTAATTTGCATGTAATGTCACACTCCTTCAATGATTGGAGCTTCCGACACTTTTCCATTTCCTTAAGACATCACTGACGAGTTTGTTTCCCTTCCCTGCCTCCCTTCAACTCTGCTTGCTGTGCTGATATCGTGCTCATCTTACATCGTAACATATTATATGTATTTTCATCCGCATGTAACGACGGCTTCCTTCCTGCTTCTCGCAGCGTGTCTCTGCCTAAGTGTACGACAGGAGAATTTTATTTATAAATGCACGTCATGTCTTATTCAAATCAAAAAAGTTGACAGTTATAACATCCTTCATGGTTGAATCAAATGAGCATTTTTCTGTTGTCAGAGGAAAATATTTTCGCCACAAGAAATGCCGAGGGTTGACAATGGAAATGAAATATTGTCTTATGTTCTTCCAGCAAAGAGCTGCATAATCTTTTGGGAAAAGCATCAGAATGGGATTTGTGTCTTCTCCTTTGTGAGAGAAATGATTTCCAAACGATTTGGATGTGAAATGTTTGCAATGGAATTTTCAATTGCCAAGGAACGCCCTGAAACATCATTACGCAACACACAGAGGTCGGTTTGCTTGTCTTTCTCTTCTCAGAGTCGTCCTAAATCAACATTTCGGATTCCGGACAGAATAAAACGTCCATTTGTCGTTCTGTTTTCTTTTTACGTTCGAACATCTCAGCTCAAGAGACTAAATTTGTATCCATTGAATTGTGTGAGGGTTTCTTTCTCATGAATTAAACGTTTGAATGTGACATGCGAGCTGCAACAAAGATCAAAGAAAATTGATGTTTCTCTAAAGTTGAATCTGTCAGATTACTTGAGGAAAATCATTTATCAAAAATTCTCCTAAGATATTTGTTTTAAAATATAAATTCATCTCATGCATTTCAAAATCAAATTCAATTCTAGGAAAAAATATTTAAATATTTAAATTGTTTTAGAAAAGCGCCAACCTAGCTCAAATTGAAAATTCATTATTCCTCCTAAGTGGATCTGCTTTTAATTATGCATTGATTAAAAAGCTCACTGAGAGAAACTTTACAGTTTTCATTAAAGCTCGATCATTCATGCGGAGATTTACATGCGAAAATCCCATAAATTCATCACAAATGATTATTGATCTCCGTTCTATGATAACATCGCTCAATTGGCTCGAGATTAAATTTATTTCCCTTGCGCAGCTGAAGCTCATTTAAAAGCATTCATAATGAAACGGATTATTTATGGCTCTGATGAAATTTGCAGTCACAATGCAGCAGCATCGATCCAAGCTTTTATGCAGCGAGCGGCATTAAACTTTCAAAAGGCAGCACTTTAAATTTTCGACAGCGGAGCATCTTTCACTCGATTGTGAAGCTTCTCTCAAGGTAGAGTGAATGAATTCCCTCAAGTATCACTGGAAAAAAAGTTTTCTCAATTTATCAAAACCAAAAGTTTTCAATTTTCCTTCGTGCTTCCCGAAAATTATTTCTCGAGAGGTGGCAGCGAAAGTTTAAATTGAATTATAATGTCAGACGCTCTACATTGTAACACATTAAGTTTCATATTCTTCAGTCTTTACACTCTTATGATCGCTCTCAAAAGAAATTTAAAGTCTCAAAACTTTTTCCAACTCCTCTTCTCTCACTCGCAACTTTTCACATAAAATTTCATGATTTTTAAACCGAGTCTGTGTGCTTGGGATTTGTGTAAGCTTCTTTAAGCCCACGATTCTTGAACGTTGCTTGTGCGACAAAAAAGTTTCTCTTCATTGATTTTCTATAAGGGGATTGTACGATAAAAACGTTACGACTGAAGAGAATTTTTATGAATTTATTGTAACGACCAATCAAAAATGAAACTTCTTTTTCCTTAAACGAACTGACACAACTTCTGATTTCTTCATGAAATCACTTAAAGAATTTAAGTCCAGATTAGCTTATAATGTTTCGGTAAGTCTCAGTCTTCAAGTGCAATAATTTCATAAAAATAGATTTGAAAACTTTTGTTGTTCCCACGCTTAAAATCGTCGAACAAACGAAAACTTTTGATGAAGCTTTTTATGTTCATGAACAGTGAAATGATATAGCTGCGATCGGGGAATCAAACTCCTGTGCAGTTGTTGGCACAAAAACATTTGCAGTTGAAACAGTATTAAAAATAAATCATAAAATCAACGAAACTAAGCTGCAGTCGTCCCAACAACATTTTTGTCTGCAATTATGAAAGTTTCAGCTTAAAAAAATGTTTTTGCAAATGAAAATGTTTTTGCTACGAGCGACTGAAAGGAAATTTATTCAGTTTATTTATTTAAGTTTTGATGTTTTTGCATAAGCCGTTAAAAACACACGGCGGAGAGCAATTTTCTAATTCGCATCTAGCGAACGAAAATTTGGAAATTGCGTTTGACGACGAATATCAAAAACTTCACGAAGAAAAATATTTCTCAGTCCAAAAGCTAAATCATTGATCGATAAGTGAAGCTACGACTCTTCCAATTCATTTCATTCTTCCTCTTCTATTACACTTGACACGCTGTTTTTCCACTCGAGGTTACAAAGTGAACAACTGAATTGACAGCACACAATAAATTGAAAGGATCAATATGACAAACAGCTTTGTCTGCTGACCAATAAAATATTTATCTGATGAACACATGCTGATACTTCAGTTGAGAGAAAATAATTCTTACAAAGGAGAAGGAAGCATCAAAGGCAAAGACTTAACTGAAAGCTTTTTTTGTGAGGAATGTTTGGTCAGAAACTTTGCATTGAAAATGCTAAAATAGATTGAGTTCGGTGAATTAGTTTTTGAAATAAATGTCAACAAAAATTATCATGAACTAATGTTGAATGAACCAAGCTTTAAGAAAAAGCTTTTATAAGTCTTCAATTACTTAAAAAAAAGTAATTGGAGCTGAATAAAGTCATGAAACGAAAAGCATTCAGTAAAAGTTTCTTTTGTATTTTTACATTTTCACTCCGGCCCAAACAATTTTTTTCAAAAAATTGTCGGGCCCGGAGTATTGTTTTCGGTCAAGAAATAAAAAAATATAACCACCATTATATTTCACTTTTCTCGACGTTTCATGGTGTTTAAAGCTAGAAAAACCAATAAAAAAAAACCTGTCCGGATTCGTGTGTGTGTGTGTGTATGTGTGTGTGTGTGTGTGTGTGTGTGTGTGTGCGTATGTCTGTAAACACCATAACTCTCGAACCAATGTAGCTAGCGCGCTCAAATTTGGTTTGCAACTTTGTATTGTTCCTCGGAGAAACCCTATTGAAAATGAGCACTCTAGCGCCTCCCCTTCTGGTACCTCCCATACACATGGTCTAATAGTTATAAATAGTTATACATAGTTATAAATAGTTATAAATAGTTATACATAGTTATAAATAGTTATACATAGTTATAAATAGTTATACATAGTTATAAATAGTTATACATAGTTATAATAATGAATTGAGAGCTAGCGAGCTGGTCTTTTGTGTGCTGACTTGTAACAACTAGACTTGGCCATTATCCGGACAAAATAAAAATTGGATAAATAGATATTTATCCAGTATTTTTGTCCATTTTCCGGACAAAATAAAAATTGGATAATTGGATATTTATCCAGTATTTTGTCCATTATCCGGATAATTTTGAAACCCAAAAATAACTGTAAAAAAATGGGCCGGAGTTTAACCGGCGTATAGGTCGCGTAGCGACCGTCGCGGGTTGCGTGGTTGTGTCTTAGGCCGAAGGCCGGAGACATCCACCGTGCTCTCTAGTTAGTTTAAAAAAATAATCAGACGTCTGGTTCATTGGATAATATTAAAGGTGAAGCATTCTATCATTTAACTAATGTTAGGCTGAGTACTTTCGGAGCTGATTGGATTTTTGTCTAGTAAGTTACTAGTAGTAACAAATGATTGTAAAAATATTGTTTTCCACATTACATTTTGTTATTGATTTATTTATTTTAAAACATTTTCAAATGAACTCTCAATTAGAATTCAAAGTTGTTTCTTTCCAGTTCTAATCATATGGCCAGAGACATTGGCCGCTTTTGTAATTGAGTTATTCCACTCTATCTAACTTTGTCGTCTATCTTTCACATGCCTTCAGTTTTCACATCTAAATCATCAAATTTTTGGCTTAGATAATAATATTCTAAGATTGATAAATTTAGACATTTTAATCGTGATCTCCTATAAAACATTCAATCACTATTTTTAATTCATTAGAGTTTAATGATTAGACATTTATATTGGTAAATATTTTATATCAGCATCCTCCGTTTTTTCATCATAATGTTGCATATTTTGAAATGGCAACCAGCGTACCTCAGAATGACTATGATAAGGCAAAATAAGATGAAAACAATTACAATCATCTATGTTTATACTTACTCGTCTTGTTATTTTGATTTCTCAGTTTTCCTAATAGCTTTTTGGAAGGGGTTAGTTTACCCCGCACCCCCCCCCTCCTTTTCCCTTCCGAAATGTCAAAATCTTCTCTTTCTTTCGATTGGAAACTGTCTTGTTGCGAGCTTGATTCTTATATTTTTTGACCAAACACAATACCGGTAACTTCAATTTTGTTGAATTATTTAGTTTGAAGCACTTTGAAAAATTTCGATTCTTGATTAAGTTTTTTGGTGGCAAATTTGTCATTCTTTTTTTCTCCACAACTTTGGTGTTAACCGTGGCACTATACAGAACAAATAATGTAGCAAACAGTATAAACATTTTTAAATGCATTTTAAAATATTTTATTTATTACACTTTGATTCACTAAAACTGATTTGACGACTCTTTTAATGTGAATTTATTTTAATGAAGTTCGTTCTTGCAGAGACTCAATGGAAGTGATCGGTTGGCAAACGGAGCAGGTGCCTTATAAGCAAATGCTTTAGAAGGACTTTTCTTTTTAAAATCCCAAAATTTTTTGCTAACAATGCTCGCCGAACTTACGCATTTTGAACTTAATAGGTCACGTTAAACGAACATAACTTGAAAAAAAAAACTCTTCACTTCAGAAGAAAGTTGAGGACATTAGATTGGATTCCTTTTTACCGGAGTCCATGACCACGCCTAATTAAATTAAGGAACCTGCCGTCCCAAGGTGACGTGTTCTAGAATCCCGTCACCCTTTGAGATTTGTTTGTGAAAGTTGAGGACATTGTTTGACAACAAAGAAAGCATTGTTTCACGCATTGTGCACTTGTGGTGCTAAGGTAAATTTTTTTATTGAAAATATTAAAATAAAAACTGAATGCTTCAAAAATAGCTTTCTTTGTAAATTGACAACTTTGACATCACAATCAACTTGATAGATTAAAAAGCTTTCAACTTTATATTCCTATCAGGTTTTTGAGTTCACGTTTAGTACTCAACATGCGTTTCATTACTTCACTCGTTTTATTGCTCAGCGCTCTTAGCTCAGTTCATAGTTTGAAGGATAATTTAATAACAGCGATTAAACAAATTTCTGAGCATCTTTACATTAAAAATTGTTCGACTATTAACATCTTAAAACCCGCGAATCTTTCTTACATTGAAGACGATTTTGCTGGCAAACTAATTCAGGATTTTGTGGTTCGAATCAATGATTACAACAACATCGAACGCCTCGGAAATCGTAAAAGGAAGTTCAACATTGTTTTACTAGACTCCATCGAATCATTCAGAGCTCTTGACATTTGCCCGGAAGCATTTGACTTTAATGGATTTTATCTTTTCGTTCTTTCAAATGAGTTCGACGAAGTTGAAGAAATTTTCTCAAGTTTGTGGGCGAAATATATTTATAACGTAATTGTTATGTTTGAAGCTCTAGGAAGTGTTCGAGTGATGACGTTTAAACCATTTGATGGCTCGTGTGCGAATACGACTCCAGTTCTTATCAACTCTTTCGACAACGGAACATTCTCGCATCCAATTGAGACAATTTTCCTTGAAAAATTTAATGATTTGTTCAATTGTCCAATTAAAGTAACAACTTTTAAAAATAATTTCTGTATCATGGCTGAAGAGAATTCAAATGGAGTTATTGAATATTCGGGAATCGATATTGATATTCTGAGTGAGCTTTCGAAAGATTTAAATTTTAGTCCTCAAATTAATCTTCTGAGATTAAACGCTACACCTTGGGGCATGATCTATCAAAATGGATCAGTCGACGGAGCGATGGGTGAAATTGCTAAGGGAAGAACTGATGTGGCTATTGGCTGCTATTACTTGAGATTAAAAAGATTTGAGTTTGCTGACAGCAGCCTGGTTTATTACACTACGCCGGACGTCTTTGCCATCTCGCCAGGAGAAAAGTTTAGTGCTTTTGAGAAGCTCCTTCAGCCTTTCGATCATTTTGTTTGGATTATTCTTCTCATTACGATTTTTGGAGCTTTCGTCGTTATAGCAGTTGTGAGACGTCAAAGCGAACATGTTCAAGACTTTGTCTTTGGTCGATTTAACAGACATCCAGGAACAAACTTGTGGGTCGCCGTCTTCGGAGGGTCACAAGGAAATCTTCCTGAACATAATTTCTCAAGATTTTTGCTGATGATGTTTTTAATATTTTGCCTTGTCATGAGAAGCGCTTATCAAGGAGCATTGTTCAAGTTTCTGCAAACCGATCAACATCACAATGAAGTAGACACAATCGATGACCTTGTAAGACAGAAGTACGACATTTATATTCACGAATCTCACGCGGATCTATTCGAAGGACAGCCCTTGCTCATTGAAAGGTTTGAGTGCAGAAATATTAAAAAATATTTTTTTCGAATATTTTTATTTCAGAATAAAATATAATATTTTCCCCGATGGTTCTTTGGAAAATTTGACACATGTAGCTCACATTTTTGCACAGCTCGATGTGATTTATTACAACAAAATGAACAAAGGTCAATCACCAAAAAGAATCTGCCGAGAACACATTTGGAATGCAAAGTTTGTTTTCTACTTTCCTAAAAACCATTTCTTGATTGAAGCAGTGAACAAGAAATTGGGAATTTACTTATCTTCGGGAATAATGAATCATTTGATTGATCGTTACATTGATTTGCGATATTGGATCATGAAACCAGAGAAAAAAGGACCGCAAAGGCTAAGTCTCTTGCACTTGGAAGGAGCTTTCAAGCTTTGGAAAATTATGCTTTCGATATCTTTCATTTGTTTTTTGATGGAAATTCTTGTAAACTATTTCAAAAGACGATTCGGTTGAATTGCCGACATGTTAAAGAGTTGACAAAGTATTTAACTTTATGTTTGATTTATCACGCTAGCGACTGCAGAATAACCTGCAGTGTCAGCACCATAAATAAACTTCCGAAAGATCTGATTAATCGTAAATTAATTTATAAATTATTCTGTTTTTCGCTGAAATAATTTGTTTGCACAAGCGACGGCAATTTATTTTGTTATTGAATGAAGAGAAGAGATAAATTCATTTCACGATTTTGATGCATCGCACCTTCGAGGGATTTCGAAATTAATTAGCTTTTTAATTTATTGCGCTGCTGACATTTCCGTTCATCCAAATATAATGAGCGATGAGAAAAACAGAAATTTTTTTGTGAGAGAGTTGTCAGCAAACTGCAGCATTTTGTTGTATTTGAAATGAAGGAAAAGTTTGACTTTTGCTTCATTCAGGTAGAACATCTGTTGACTTTATGTCATAAATTTTATGATTAAATTGCAACTAAGCTTTAACAAGGAATGTCATTGAAAATGGTGTTCAATCGATAAACCTTTCTGTATTTAGCTCAGTGCTTAAGTTTGTTCTCAGTCATAATAAAGAGAGATTAAAGTCAAAAATTCGTCATCGTTTCATGCTGTGCTCCTGAAGATTATCAAATTCATAAGCTTCCTTCTCGTTTTCAACAAGGAGCTGCTACTCTTACTTTAAGCGAGGGAAGCAAAGACTGCAGTAGCTTTGTTGTTGCTCCGTTTGTGCTTGACGATAAAACATTCATGTTTATGTTATGTACACTTGACTTTATCTTCATGAAATGAGTTTTTCCTTCCTGCTTCCTTAGCATGTGTCTGCATCAAGTTGAGAGAGAGGAGAACATCCTTTGTGAATGTAAATGCATGTTCTCATGTCAAACCTTGACTTTTATAGCATCCTTCAATGATGAAATCGAAACGATAGTTGCTCTAGTCCTATGATTGTCACGAGGGAGTGGATGAAAAGCGTTTGGTAATTCACAGCAGCGAACTGAACATTCATTTATCATGTTGCTGTTCTGACGTTGCTCCTCCCGAGACAGAATTTGTATTTGTCGGATCCTATCTCATTTTCGGGATTTCCATCGAGGATTTTCTTCAGATAAAGGATCAGCAAGGTGAAAAAACAGTTTTGTTGTCTGTTTTTTTATCAGAATAATTGTTGGAACGAAAGTTTTTCTTGCCATCACGAGGGATTTGGGAATTTAGCGCACGACCGCTTTAAGCGTGACACATTTTTTAATCAGAAGATTTTTTTTTCTGTTCAAGTTGAGCATGACCAAGCCAGAATGGATTTTTCAATCTCGACATGTTTTTCAGAAAGGACAGCGTTGTTAAGCTCTGACATGACATTCAATTTTGTTAAATTTTATTGAATCGATGTATGTCGCAAACGATTTATTTTGCAACTTTCACTAGGTCATTGAAGAAGCGAATGAAGACTTATTTAATTTACTTTTGACGAATGCTGAGTTAATAGCGATTAAGTGAACTCAATCAAACTTTCCGATTGATTAATTGAGACAACCCTATTTGCCATCGAGTAGGTTGGAGATCGATTTTTCTTCCTCGACATTTCCACCTTTAAATATTTGATGGCGATGATCAATCATAAGAGAAAAGCGTAATCCGAGGTCTCATTATTCGTATGTGCTTGCATAATTTATGGCGCATACGTTGATGAGAAATTATTTTCTAATTCGTTACTTTATTTACTTTTCCTGGTGAAGCGTGAAGTTCACCGGAATATTCAGGATATCGAAAGCACTCAATCATCGAGCTAATCAAACATGCTTCACTTCCACGTTTATATGAGGTAAGCAATATAACAAATTCTCATCACATTTCGACCTTTGCAAGAAAGTTCATTTTAATGTGTCTTCTTCTTCCGTCGGTGGATTAAGTTGTTTCATTTTTTGCCTTGAAGGAAATAGCTTGTGTTCCTGTCTTCCGAAGATAGGGAGAAATGAACCTTGCATAACTTGATGCAGTTTGAATGAAGAAAAGGATTTTCCGAGGACGAGAGTTAAGCTCGCCTCAAAAGCTTTAGAAAGATTTTTCGATAAAACTCTCCTGGAGCTGCTTGAACTTTTTCAAATTTGATTTCGTGTCTCGCTTTGCTTGTTCTTATGCTCAACTCGCTCTCTCTATCCTCCAGAAATGAAAGAAATTAAATGTTTGAGGATTTTGTGAGACATGAGAAAAGTAAAGAAAAGCGAAGAAAGATACCCGGAAGGAAGCCAAAGCAACACAATAACGGAGGAAGATTTCGATGTTTGACGACGGTGAACGAAAAGTAAACAAAATTACAAGCTGAGGACAAAATGTAGACAAGACAACATCGTTTTAGCATTTAATGTTTGTCAATGCGGAGAGAAATGAGCAACAGCAAAGAAACGAAAGAAGCAAATTTTGCAAGAAATTTTGTATTTATGAAAAAGTCTCGCGAGGTTTGTTGGTTAATCGTCGTTGTCCGACAAGTAAAGAAAACATGGAACAAGGTGAATGAGACAAACCAGCTTGTCTCGAATGTGGACAAACAGAAACTTTAAACTGTTTTCTCTGCAGGAGCGTAGTTTTCATCCACATGACGGTCTGAATAATTTATCACGCAACAATGGGAAGACGCGTTTGTGATGTCATTATTAAAACATTTTCTATCCAACGCTGTTGGAGACGACAGAACCCAAATTTAGAAGAGAAAATGCTTTGAGCTCTTTCGTGCTTGAGGAGGCTGAACATGTGTAAAGTGAAGCTTCCTTTTATGAATCGCTTCTCTTCACGTTTCAGACTTAGATACCCGTCACAACTGAAAATTAATTATTTTTTATCTCTCACTTCTCACCAACTCTGTTGACTTAGGACGTGAAATGATGGAAAATGTTTAAATTTTTCATGTTTCTACTAAGAACTTGATAAACTTTGAGAAACCTTTAAAAAGTGGAGAAAGCAGTTGAGTTGTCTCCGTCGATCGCTTATCACAGATCAACCACTCAATTGAGATATCTTCGCTTTATTGTTTATTAGATTTCAAAGGGAAACCCGAGACGAGAAAGGAGACGAGAGAGGGAAAATTCTCGACACGCTCCATTGATCCCAAATCAATTTCTTTTATTGAAGTTGGGTGAAAAGGAGCGCGTCGTCGTTTATCCGCTGGAATGTTGAGTGTCTGCTTCGTTTCATTGCCTCTAAATTATTTATAAACAGAGCAAAACTTTGAAGCACTTCTCATCTTCTTTCTCGCTCAATTTTCATGGACCGTTAAATCAACAATGGAGCTACAAAATTTTTAAACAGCTCAGACGAAGTAGAAGAAGACAAAGAAAGATTTTTATAGGATAAAGTTTCAAGACAAAATTTGAAGAAGACTCTCGAGTATTGATGGAGAGATTCGATACTCAAGACTGGTTAAGTGGTCTGAGAACATGTTGCTCAAGACTTATAATTCAATGACGAGAGAGGAAAAAGTTTTGTCGCTGATACTTTCTTCGTTTGAAAGCTTTAAAACATTTAATGTTACGACTTTCTCTGAAGTTTCATTCTGGAATTGTAAACTTTTCTCTTTTCGATTCTCTTCTACGAACAGCTCAAACCTCATTGGCAATATATTCTCGTACACATGTCACTTGACGCTTATTGCTCACATTTTGCTCTGTGCGGTTAATAAAATTCTAATTTGATTGGAAAGAAAGTTCATTTTCCTATGTTGCTTCAACGATATTCCTCCTTCCTCTCAGCAGGAAAAAGCTCAGTTGATGCTGCCGCTTCGAGGATAATCAAATTAAGGCGAGAGTGGAAATTAGGTTTTGGTTCATTGATGACATCGTCTCATATCATGAGACTGCAAGCTGAAAACACCTTTGTGATAAAATCAACAAAATTAAGTTCTTTGTCCCTCGACGCCTCCCCAGCTTTTATGCAAATTAAAACTCTTTCCGTCGAGTCAAAAAAACTGTTTTTGCAAATGAAAATGTTTTTCTTTTTTGCATCGTGCGAACGAGAGAGGAAATTTTATTTTGTTTATTTATTTAAGTTTTGATGTTTTTGCATAAGCCATTAAAAACACACGGCGGAGGATTGTGCAGCCAGAGCAGAATAATCTGCAATTCTCTAGTCGCGTTGTGCAAACACGATAAAAACTTAATCGCATTGATTTTTTGACACACAACTTTAAAATTTACAGTTGAAACTAAAGTTTATTCAAACTCGTTCAGCCGCAAGGCGGCTTTCAACACAAAAACCTTTTTCGTCCATTGACTGCTATTCATCATCATAAAAACTAATGATTTCACGCTCAACAAAGTTCCAATTGACACATGCGTCCAATATTTGCCATCATTTCGCTTTCACAAAACATGTTTTTCCGCTAGTGAGGGCCGAGCAATAAATCAATTTATCAATATGAAAAATGACATCAGCCAGCGACACCGATCAAATATTTGTTTGTGTTGGCGAAACATGAGGTTGCCAAGCGTCGAAATTGAGATATTTCAAAATATTTGCATTCGGTTCGGGAGTGCTTCAGCTTCATTCCCACTGAATTAAAATCGAGTCTCCTCGCTTTGACGTCGACGCATGGAAATTTCTAGCTTGCAGATATTTTTATTCAATCTCAAAGTGCCGTAGGAAGATTTTTAGATTGAATCCAATTGTTTTTGCGATCGTTGAGAGAAGAAAAACAAATTGTTTTTGAACACGACTGAGATTTATGTTATGAAGTAAAGTTAAGAGGAATTGTGGTTCCTGGTTTCTTGTTAGTTATGATAAACGCAGTTTCAAGCTCATTCGAATGAAAACAAATTGTTGTCCAACTGAATATAATTTGAATCAAGAAGAATTTTGAGGTGAAAGGAATTCGAAAATGAAAATAGAGCTTCTCTGTACAGACTGATCGACGCAGTAAGCATCAGCATTCCGGATCCTTTTTCACGGCTCATTGCTCGCACGTCCCAAGATGACCAGCAGTGTCAGGTCGAGCGAGGAATAAAAGTAATCTGAGGATGTGTTCTCTGCTGTTCAAGAATTCGGACGTGACATGCAAGAAATTCTCGGAAAATTCGTTCCATCATTTGAAACCCCAAAAAAAAAGAGTTCGTGTTTCACTTTCGTTTTCGAACGCTGCATGAGCATCTAAAAGCCTCACATTTGAATTTTTATTGCTTTCAAGTTTCTTTCGATAAATTTGATGGAAGAAATTTTTCACCGCAAACTTGCGGCGCTCGGGGTTTGATAAAGTACTGATATGTAACATGAGTTTTTCATCTCGATTTCTTTCCCTTTCCTTTCGCTCCCAAGTCTCGTTCGAATCATGAATTCCCGAGAGATGAAAAACGAACGATGATTTCATGTATGCAAATAATAATATTTTATTTATGCCGAGCAGAGGAAATATTTATGTGCTCTCATCTTGTATTGATATGTTACATCTACGTATCTTACATGATGATGAATTTATATTAAACTTTTGCAGGAGCATTTCGCTCGAAAGGGCAAATCCGTAATTTTCGTGATGAACTAAATTTAAACGCCAAAATATGTGAAGCATTGCTGAACGAGTGCTGTCAATTTTGTTAATTAAACAAAACTTTTTTGGGTGTGTTGAACTTTTAATCAAAAATCGAAATTAATTTAAAAGTTTAAAGTGCAAATAGATCACATTTATTTACTTTTCTCTGATCAGGAATTTATTAAAGTTAGGTAAAAATTACAATAACGATAAAGCGAGTAACTTCATCTTATAATTCTCAATTTATATTTATTAAGTTGCTGATTTATGTAAGCTCAATCGAATGATGGAGCGCAATGCTAAAACGTCTGCTTTTCCGCTTTTCCCAGCGTTTTGCAGGAATAAAAAAACTCAAACTTCTTACAAGTGAGTTTTCTTTTCATAAACGAATGAAGAGAAAGAAAATTTATTTCGTTCTTTCTGTGCTCTCGGGAATTCATGAATGATTGATTGTGTGTTGCAAATTGAAAATGTTTTCAGAGGTAAATTTTAATGCTCATGAATAATTTTTCCTTCTTCTTATTTTACCGAGTTGAGTGTGCCAACAACGACGATGAAGAATTCTGTGACGCTTAAAGGCAGCGGGAGAAAAGTTCATTGAAGTGTTTATTAACATCAACAAATTTCACATTTTTGGCACTCGTGTTTGCTTTTTAACGAGCAAATTTCATAAACTCATTTGAGCTCGAAATGTTCGAGCGGAAAGTTTTCCTCATTTCAAATCATGCTCTTGATAGCAATGCAAACTAAAAAGAGCAGAAAGCAAACACGAGATGCAATTATTTCTCATTTGCACTATGATTTGATGTTTCAAGTTGAGAAGCTTGAAACTTTGGTGAATCCTTCAAGTGAATTGTAGCTTTAACTTGAAATGTCATTTTCTGTTTCTCAATGAAGAAATTAATGAGATGACTTTTTTAAGTTTCCTTTACTTTTATTTTTTTAAAGCTGTTTCAATACAACGTTCACCTGCGAGAGGAATGAATATTTAATTTATTCTTTAAGGCGATAAAATGACAACGATTAGAATTGAAAACGATGAAAGCAAAAGACGATGATTCAGCACTTGACAGTGAATTAGGTTGAAAGGATTCGTTTCAAATGTTGAAGTGAGGTTAGGATTGTTAATTTATTTGCTAACTTCCTTGGGGATTTTGCTTGCATATTGAAATGGTACATGTTTTCGCAAATGAAGTTTGAATTATTTAGTGATTATCCATTTTCAGTTCCTTGGGGCAAGTTCTCTTTAACCTCTTTGAATTGAGACAAAAAAGATTTTAAAAGCATATTTCAATGCTGCACAAAGAATAACAAGATTTTACTCATAATAAAACAGTTTTAAAGTCGTTAAGAGTAAATTATGTTGCTTTTAAGTATTTCACGGTAATTGAAGTTAAATTCTAAGAAAATTATCGCTTACAAGAAAAAACTTTTTAAGGTGGAAATTTAATTACTGGAAATTAAATCTTCACTTCCTTGATCATGAAGAGCTTTTACATAAAGTTGATTGCTCAGGAAATGACTCCATTGAGATAAGATTTTCTACATCGTGAGCAATAAATTTCTCGACTCATTTAATTACATTTGACGTGAATCGTGAATCAATACTTAAAGAAAAAAAAGTTAAGCACACTTATCGTGTTTGCTCGGAGGTAAATAATTGAATTTTCTTCCTCGTTAGAAGAATTTTCTTGAGGTAAAGAAGAGGAAAACACTTTGTAACTCCGCAAAGTTTATTGCTTGAGTAGCTTTCATTATTTATTCATCGCAGCTTCTACTCCACGAAGTAATTATGTTCCAATTTAAATGATTAGCATCTTCAAAGCTAAGTTATCGCTTGAAAGAGTTGCGGTTGCAGACAACAAATTAAGTCTCCACTTTAGATCATTAAATAAATATGATACAAAGATATAAACTCACTTCTCGTGAGCTCAATGGATTTCCTTGCCATCTTTCGAGTCGTTTCTTTTTCAATCGAGTTCTTAATTTTTAATGAATTTTTATATCATTTCTCGATTCGAGCATCCCAAAGAAGCTCGCAAGATGCACGAGATTAAATTGTTCAATTTCAGATAGAAAGAAGCGGAGTTAGCAGTATATGGAATAATATTGTCGAAAAATAATTCAGCTGCTTTGAAGTAGATATTGTTGTCTTGCTTAAACCCAGGGAGCGGAATAAACTTGTGCTATTGCTAAGATAGAGCTCGAGAGATCCTTCTGAATTGAGGAAATGAAATCAGTTTTCCTCTTCAATCATTTGTCTATCACACAATTTCTCACATTTCTGCCAGGGAACCGTCATTGAGCTCAATATTTGAAATTCCTTTCGTTACTGGAGTGCAAGGAGAATATTTCTTTCTCGAATGGAGCATATGTTCGAAAGAATGCGCTTTCAAATATTTATTCCGAATTTAGTGAATTTCATGAGCTTTGCGATTGCTTCACTTTCTCATTCGCTAGCTCTTGGTGAACTCTACTTCAAAGCGGATGCACCCAGCAAATTTGGTTCAATTTAGTTTATATTGCGATGCAATGTTTACAATTTATTCAATCGCAATTCTCTTTCTCGAGAAAATGTAACGAAAAACTTGCAAAGAAGGAAATGGATTTCCTTCAATTTTTAAAATAGTTGTACATTTTTATTGGTTTTCAAAGTATCACATCCTATACAGCGTTCGATGAAAGCTTATGCATTAAGGTTTTTTCTTATAAGAGGAAAATATACTTTGAATCGATTGTTCGAATTGTACAACAGCCTGAATAGAATTCGTTAAAGCGCCTGAACAATTTGTTGAAGAACGTCATTAAAACATTCCTTTACTTTTACCTCTGACTTGAGAAACTTCGAATGAATAAACAGTTGAATTTCCATTTGCGAGGCTCTAAAAGGAAATTGCAAACTCCAAATAAAAATTTAATGATCATGACGAGATTGATGTTTATGCAGTTGAAAAATTTAAATTTATTATTTTCGTTTGAGATTTTTTTTGGTCAGGAACTTATCTTGAAAGTCTTGATATCATTAAATTTATGCAATTCTAGAGAACTTCAATCAATAAACTTGAAGACTAATAAATATTTACGGTACTCAACTGTTCTTCAACATAATCACCAAATAATGATGATGAATTGAAAATCATTGCAAGATCTTTCAGTTTAATTAAATTTCCTTGTTTTTCGCTTTGGAGCTTCTTCAACTCATTTTTCTTCGGAAATTAAACATTAATATGAAATTATTTTCTGCTTTGCAGCTTGATAAGACTTTAAAAGTTTGCTTCCTCTCTCATAATCCGATTTGCTCCGGCAGAAAGCAAAATTTTCTTCCAAACATTCGTCGTGATAAATGGAAGAGAAATTTACCAAGCCAGCTTGAGAAAGAGAGACGAAGAAGTTTTTAATTAAAAGCGATGATAAGACGTTGTTGCAGTTTGTGAAAGCGACGAACTTAATCTTACTCGTTTCTTCTGCATGCCACTTAACTTTAGCACTCACAAGCATATGAACCTCTTTCGTTCATGAGCATGCACGAATTTATTAAGCGAAGAGGGTCGGCCCGGATCAATCGTTGTCTGGGTATCCATCGTATATTAGATTATAAAAATAAGCTTCTGGTCAGATCAAATTGCGATGATTTTTCTTTACGGCTCAATAAAATAAATTGAATTGAGGAGAACTGAATGAGATGAGCGCAGAAAATATTGATAAAGTTTTGATGGCCGAGAAGAGAAGAAAAGTTTTCCGATCAATTGAGGCGAAAAGGGAAGGAGAGTTTGCTGCTTTACCGAAGAGCACTTAAAACTCATTGAATCCCATCGATTCCGATCGTAATTGATCCAATGGAGTGCCATAAAATTGATTGAGTTGTTACACATCGGTCTCACGAGAGACGCCAAACGAGCGGATGCTCAAACAACTTGTATTCAATAAACATTTCGACAATGTTTTCCCACCGCAAGCTCTTGTGAAAATGCGAAAAGGAAATTTGATTGAAAGCTCGATCTATAAATTAAAACTGAGTCTCTCAAATTCAATCGCACTAAATGAGTGTATCAAATTGATTTGAAAACTTCAGTTCGACATAATTCAATCTCTTCCTTTAATAATGTTTCAAAGAATATTAAGAAATGAACTCCTTGCTGACCTATAACTCGTAAAACTTTTTCAGAATGATCATCATAATAAATCAAAATAAACTTCACATGACTAAACTTTTTATGTTTCGATTAAGAATAAAGTTTACCAACTCAAACGATTGGAAAATTAATTGAAACCTATAATTGTAATTGCAGGCGTGATATTAAACGCGTTATTGATAGCATTGTTGAAATTTATTCAAATAAATAATGATAGCAAATGCAATTGGCAATCGCTGCTAAACAAAGTCCAGTGGAAAAATTCGATTGGCGTCAATTAATCAAGCGTCAAGTGGAATTTATTGAAATCAACACATAAAACCGCGGAATAGAAATAATAAATTCAGTCAGCTCTGGAACGAACGATTGAGAGATTAAGATTTTAGGTTTCATAATGAAAACTTCTGTGTCTTTAACTTTGGCCGTTTTTTCGGTCGTTTTAGTTTTTGAAGTTAACAGCGCTGGTCTCTTTGAAGCTGTTCAATCTGTCAAACCTTGTTTAGATAAAGCCTCACAGAAGAAAATTAGTTTAGTAGCAGCTCTCACGGCGCCGGAAGACTGGTACGAGAAATGTTTTGTTGCTTGTTTGGCTAAGAAAATGGGAAATGTGAGTGACTTTTGTTTAAGTTTCTGGTTCAGAACAAGAGTGAAGATTTTTCTAGAGTTTATTGTGGGACGATCATCGCTGTTCAGCATTCTTTGATCCAGAGGATGAGGGCTTGAATGATGAGGAACAGTCTGGAGACCAAGACGATGAACAAAGCGAAGGACTGAATGATGAGAGCGCTGAAGAACA
This sequence comes from Smittia aterrima, assembly GCA_033063855.1. Classification (NCBI taxonomy): domain Eukaryota; kingdom Metazoa; phylum Arthropoda; class Insecta; order Diptera; family Chironomidae; genus Smittia; species Smittia aterrima. The sequence goes on from CP093831.1 coordinate 6,416,436, forward strand.
AAATGATGAAGAACAAGATGATGAACACGATGTGGAAAGTGCAGATGATGAACCAGCAGAAGATAAAACTAGCAAGTGAAAACGATAAGAGAATCTGATCGACAAATAAAAATTAAAGAAGTGAGATTATTTTTATATTTTAACTTATCGATCTCAACTTAAATTCTCCAATCATGTTTATCGGGAAATTTAAATTTTATTTTTCAGCGCAATGGGAAAATGAAAATTCGTAAATTCAATGTAATTCCAATTTCAGCACAAAAAAAATTCGGTGTTCACGTTTAATAATCTGGAATAATCTGAGTTGAGTACACGAACACGCCGAGAGCTATTCGAGCAGAAAAATACTTTTCTGAAAACAATAAATTAAACTGGTTAAATCATTCAGAACATTTTTATTAAAAAAAATGTTGTAGTCATGAATTTTAGCACTTACAACCGAGAAAATTAAAATTAATTAAGAAGAAGATGAAGGCTAAATCACTGGTCAGAATTGCATACTCAAGATTCATTTGTCAAATGTCGTTAAAAAGGCGCGAGCAGAAGGAGAATGAGAGAAGCGAAAAGTCTCGAATTATTTCAGGCACATTGAGTTTTGTGAGGAAATTAAATGAGACGAGGATGAACATGAAATGGATTAGGTTTGAAAGGTGGGATTTCCTCGATTTTTTCTCTTTTCTTTGTGTGAGCATGAAACCAACCCCAGATCATTCATTTTTACTTAGAGGAGATTTATGGTTTTCTCCTCGTCTTCCCCTTTTCTTATTCTTCTTGTTTGACGTTTTGTGATGTTTTTCCATTGATACAATTTCTTCTGTGGGAAAATTCTTGTTGTTAATGAAGACAACATTTTTCCCTCGTCGAAGAAGGAAAATTTGTTACCGTTTGCTCTTGGAACTTTCCACACATTTCCATTGAGTTGAAAACAATTTTCTCTCTCGTTCGGCAGTGAAATGTGCAACGCGATAAGAGAAAACTTTCCAGCGAAGAATCCTGGAAGGAATCACAAGCATCAGACACTAAATGCTCGTTGAAGATACATTTTCTCATCAGTAGGTTATCGACTCGTAGCCAGACATGGTTTATGTAATTAAGCGCAAACGGTTTCCCATAAAGTTTGATTAATTGAAGCTTTGTTGAAGTCAAAAAGTTGAATTCTAAACGAACAATTGAAGTTGAAACGAGGAATAGAAGCAGAACGACTGTGGATTATTGTCGTCAGCTTCACTGCGCTGCATCAAAATGTTCAAAAACGACACTCAATTTAATTTATCGAGCAACTTCATGTCGTTTTAAATCCGCTCACGCTCGATTTGTCATCCGGATTGAAACAAAAAGTGAAATAAGAGAATCGAACAGGAAAAAAATGACTTTACATTTGGACGCGATCCAAAAGTCGAGCTGAAATTAATGACACATTAAAAAGCTCGGCAATAAATAGACTCATGAGAGAGAGAAGGAAATATATTCCTTATCAGTAAAATAATTAACGTCGTTTGTCGTCGTCGCGTGAATTATTGAAAGTAGAAGTTCTCGGTGATTAGTCGAATCATGATTTTGCTGTTGAACACCGTGAAATTAGTGCTGATTGCACTCAACATTCTCCCAAACAGAATAAAGCACAAAAAAATAATGTTTTTTATCTACATGGGAACACTTGTTACTCACGGTAAGAAACAACTTCGCCCGCCTCCGACAGCGATGAATTATGAAGCCATAAATTATCGGGAGAGGAAAAAGAAGTCGAAAGAACATTGAAAGTTGAGCTAATGAAAAACAGAAAAAAAAGAACGTTCATTGTGTTTCAATCAATAAGAGCTATCAGCAATCAGGTATCGAGGAAAATTAAGCTTTGATAGAAATGTTTTCATTGAAAAGCATGAAAAGTGGAAAACGGAAAAATTCCTCGCGTATTAAGAACTCGAGTAATTTCAATGATGGAAAAATGTGAAACTTTTTTTATCAGCACGGCCGAGTTAAGCTTTCTTGTCTCGAACATGGATTTATGAGAACGAAACATGACTTGTGCGATAAAGTTTTAATGCAAGCGATGGCCGTCAGTTTGCTGTGTGAGAAAACATGCATTTCATAACTTTTTTTTTACGACGCCTTATTTTGAGGGAACAGCTGTGCTTATTTACACGAAGGGATGCTTTCGATGTAACATTTCATTGCAGAATATAATTTTATGATTGCATCCATATGTGGAAGGCTGTAACTTTTATCAATCCTTTTTTATCGCGCAATGTGGCGAAGGAACGAAAAGGGATGGAACGAGAAAATAAAATTTGAATGAACGTGAATTGAATAAGAATGAGCTAAAAGGAATTATTGATGCTTCAGCTCACGGATAATCCTGAGATAAAATTGTTACCGAAAGTATCAAGTGACATGTGAGCAGAAGATTAGCTGCCAAATATCTTTGTGAAATTCTGAAGAAATTTAAAGTGCTGACAGCTTCTGTCAATTGAATTCAAAATACATGATCGGAAGAAATTTATTACGCAAATTTATTGATTACGATTGGAATCAGCAGAATTAATAATTTATGACGAGTTCATGTTTAGAATTACAAATGAATGTTGTCGATGAGTGAAATCGATGAGAGAGGCTGATTGGACATGAAATAATTGAATTCATGCGATAAGAGACTTCCAGCGAATGTAAAATTTAGTATTTTCGGAAATGTTTTTGGTACGAGATCAGAGTAAATTGCCAAGCTAATGGCTATTTGATTATACGAGATGAATCGAGCAAGAAATGTATTCAAAGAATTTGGTTTATATTTGTGTATGAGAAGAATTTAATTGCACATTCAAAGGTCACTTTGTCTCTCTCTATCGAATGTTAAATCAAACCCTAATTAGTAAACTAAATTATCATTTCGTCTCTTTAGTTCGTACTAACCGAAACTCATTTGATTTCCATGAAAGCTGCAGCCGAACTCCATAAAGTTCTTGAAACCTCAAACCAAAAAAAAAGAAGAGTTAGAAACATTAAAGCGATTAAAGCGTCTGTCAATCAAGCTCAACCACTCAGGAAAACTAAATTTAATGATGGAAATTATTTTGCGAAATTTGCAAAATGAAAATTACCAAAAAAAAACTAAATTTCTCAAATTGCAAAATTTAATTTGAAAAGTTTTTAATCAAAAAAGCTTGGGAAAAGTTTTTCATCCGATGACTCTTTCAAATGCAAATCGGTCGCTTTGTGTTGTTTCATGTGCTCTCTGACATGCGGGAATTCTGGTTTATTTTGGGGTTTGTTTTAAAAGTTACGAAGCTTGATTGTTTGGTTGTGACTTCACTTGAAATGAAAGCTCAGACTTCTCTTCTCCAAAGTTTCTGATATCATGAAATTAATCGAAAATTTCCCCAACAGTGATGATGGACGAGCCAAAGTTTGCGCAACCAATTCCAAATGTGACTGTTGCAGGTAAAACCATTTTACATTTCTTCTTTTATGTCCTCTCGCAGATTCTGCAAAAAAAAACTCTGTCTGCTGAAGTAAATAGAAACGTTCTGATTGTTTTTGAAAATTGTTTCTCGTAGTCGGGAGAGATGCGAACTTGCCTTGCGTTGTTGAGCATTTAGGAACATACAAGGTGAGTGTGACTCAGCAAAAAAAAAATGAAATCCGAAATAAATTTATGGCGAATGTTTTACGGCGTTTTTAATTTCGCTTCGCTGCCTCTTTGGAACAATTTCTTTTTTCTGTTAAACTGTGGATTTTGCATTTTTCACGTTCCAACTGCGTAGCAAATTGATTAAAGCTCAACGGAGATTTATTGTTTTGTTTGATGGATGAAAGTAAACAAACAGTAAAGGATTACGAGCACGCAGAGGAAGTCAAAGCTGTTCCCAGAGCCGAAACACATTTATTGTCGAATAAATTCCGTGTGCGATGGCTGTGAAACAAGCCACAATAGAGACATTAAATTGTGTCCCGTTTGTGCTTACGGCATGAGTCACAAAACAACAGCAGATGAACGCTTACGAGACAACTTTTGCTCTTCTTCCTTCTTCTTTGATTTATTTATTGGAAAGACCTTCGAGACCGAGGGCATAAATATTTTATGGACATCTCTCTATCTCCTTCACTTTACTTATTTCATAGTTGATTCATTTTTAAAAGACCATTTATCCCTTTTCCTTTGCCATCGTACGATGATGTCTTTCTCGTAAAAAAAACTGTCGCTCTCTGTTCTATGTCAGCTTGAATTAGTTTCGAAGCCTGAGTTTGACAGGAATGGAAAAAGGTTTCAAATTGAAAAATTATTTTTCTTTACTGTCTAGGTGGCATGGATTCACATAGATAGACAAATGATTTTAACAATACATCGCCATGTTATATCGCGGATTCCTCGCTATTCTGTTACATACGATAATTCCAATACGTGGTTACTACATGTAAATCAAGCCCAACAAGAGGATCGAGGGTAAGCTAAAGTTTCAATTGAAAACGGCGTGAGCTGGGTTAAACATTATTTCCCTCTCAGCACAACGTCATGACTGAACCGAAACAAGATTTCTTAATTAACATGCTTTGCAGGTACTACATGTGTCAAGTGAACACTAATCCCATGATCAGCCAAGTTGGTTATCTGCAAGTTGTGGGTGAGTTTCTCTCCGAAGTCGAAAAAGTTATGTCGGGCGGGTGATGTCAAATGTAATTATCTGCTAATACTAAGGAAAATTAAAGTTTTCCGAAATAGAAAAGTTTCTTCGACGCTCATCCACTTCAGCGACTTGAGAAAACTTTTTCTTTGCTGGTTTCACAAGCTTGGTCAAAAGAAGCTTTCATGCTGGCACTTAAGCGATGGAGGAAAAAAACTCTCGAGTTTTCAATTCGAAAAAGTGTCGCTGACAATTGTTTAACTTTTCAATTTTCTCTTATGGAGCTGTGAGAGGAAAAGTTTAGAAGTTCAAAAGTTTTCAATTTGATTTTGTTGGACATGAAGAATTTAATTTGCTTGCTTTGAACTTTGTGAAGCTTTTTTTTTGACTTCATAAACATGTCGATTTTGATATATTTGATGTATGTAGATCATCAATCATTGAAAGACTTGCATAATTTAATAAGAAAATTCGATTTATTGCTTAATGCGTTTAGTTCCACCAAATATTTTGGATATCGAGAGTACGCCATCATCAGTTGCTGTCCGAGAAAATCAAAATATCAACATGACATGCCGTGCTGACGGTTTCCCAACTCCCAAAATAATTTGGAGGCGTGAGGATGGACAAAGTATCACAGTCGAACGCAAGAAGAAAGTGATGGTGTACGACGGAGAGATTCTTCATTTAGCGAAACTCAGCAGAAATGAGGTGAGAAGTTGAAAGTTTTTTTCGCGAAACAATTTGCTGAGTTTTTAAGCCTTTTAGTGGCTTAAAGGATTTCGAAATAAAATGTTTCACGAGACTCTAATTCAAACTTAATTGATCACGAATTAACATAAACTTTTCTTTAATTTCGTTCTCGATTTCATCGCTACGAAGATGGGCGCTTATCTTTGTATAGCAACGGTAATTAACAAGTTCTTTAAACTTCCTCAGACTCTCGATGTTGTTCCGAGTATCTAATGCTATTAAGAAATAATTCCGATTGTCTTTCGCTTCTCTCCGATAGAACGGTGTTCCGCCTTCAGTCTCGAAGAGGATTATTTTGGATGTCGAATGTAAGTTTGCCTCTTGGAAGTGCTTCAAAGTTTTTAATATTTCATTTTCATACTCTTACTCTCAACCCTCTTCTCTCGGTCGTCGTTGCTGCCAAATAAAGTTTCGCCAATGATTTGGGGTGAGAAGCATTTGCAATCGTCATTAGAGTCAGTCAACAACTTTTTCCTTCCTCACAGTTCCAAATCAACTTGTCGGTGCTCCATCTGGAACAGATGTCACTATCGATTGTCACACTGAGGCTCACCCAAGGTAATCAACAGCTCATCTTTCTGTCGAGAGCATAAATTTTTAATATTCGACCTCTGAGAATGAAAATTTCGGCCGAACAATAAATTCACGTTCTCATTAATTTTCAGAGCCATCATTTACTGGGTTTACAATCAAGGTGAGAGCACTTTTTACGTCCACTCGACGCTTAAGCGATAGTTTATGTTTTTAATTAATAATTTACGATGCAATAATTCCAGTGATGGTCCTGCCGAGCAAAAAATACATCATCGACTACAACGAGAACTCGTATCGGTGAGTAAGAGACAACTGAATGTCCTTGACGTGTTGACAATTGACATTTTTTATTAGAGCGCACATGAAATTGACAATTAAGGGATTGTCAGTCGGAGATTTCGGCAATTACCGATGCATATCAAAGAATTCGCTTGGCGAGACTGAAGGATCGATCAGAGTTTATGGTAAAATAAATAAATGATTCAACTTCTTTCATAATTTAAAACAAATATTCTTAAAATAGAAATTCCACTACCAGCAACGCCATCGAAACAAGTCATTGTTGCTGAACCAAAAGAAAGTAAGTACAACTCTCGAAACTGAATAGCAATCATGAATAAAAGCTTTTCCTAGTTAACATTGATGTAGCACATTTATTTAATGCCTTGTAAATTTCTCTTCTCTCCCCTCGTGACTAATTCGACAGCATCACGTGTCAATGATACAACAACTAAAGCAATTCAACCCGAAATTGTATTCTCGTCAAAGTCAGAGAGTGGCAATATTCACGCTGAACGTGAGAGGCCCAACAGCATTGCATCTGACAGAGGCAAAGCGACAATGGCTTTCTCGTTTACTGACTCGCCGCCAAACGAGTATGGAGTCATCTCAAAAGGTTTGTTTGTTTTGTACTCTCCACTTGACCACTTAAAGAACTTGATTTCTATTCCATTCCAATGTACAGCTTCCAACCTGAGGAAACATTTGATTCAAGACATAAGTGCCACAATCCTGGTTTTCATAATGTTTCTCGCATATCATTAAAATACCTTAGCTCCGTTGTTAAATATTATCATAATTGTGAAGCAGAGCAAAGTTATGTAAATAGAAAATTGTAAAAACTGAAACGAGAAAAAATCATAGTTTAGCCGAATTGAGTTTGTCTATGGAGAAAAAAGCTTAAAGCTTACTGAAATAATTTCGAGACATTTTAATTGAAAATGCTGAAGAATTTTTTTTCTTTGCACTTCCTCAAGCTTCCATTGAGCTAAGACGAGAGTAAGACATTCAAATGGCTGAGGGAATGAAGAGAATGCGGCAAATTCCTCTTGCAAATTGCAGTATTTTCTCCATCAATTTCCTCATTTCCCCTGAGAAGTTCTTTCCCAATCCTCACTTTCGTTTATGTATTTTAAAAAAACATTTCTCGGTTTGTAGGAAAAATAACACGAGAAAAATTGTTAGGTAAATTCTCATGAAAAATACTTCACAGGCACCTTTTTTCCTAGCTGGAGAAAAATCCCAATGGAGAGCGAGTAAAAAACATTTCTAAAATAACATAAATTTTCCCTCTTAAAATTAACTAAATAAAAGTTTTTTCTGTTCGGACTACAGGTCTCGTGAGAGAAAAAATATAAAATGTTAATTAGACATTCTCAACGCAGCTGATGTTTCTGACACTTTCTGTACTTTCATTTCACGAGGATTTTACTCCTGATGACGACAAGGAGAAGACAAAGAAATTCACAAGCTTCTCGCAAACTAAGAAAACTATGAGCCGTATTTGTCATAAAAAGTAAATTATAAGAAACGAGTTGAAAACAATACAAAGGAAAGATGAAAAACTTTAGCAAAATACAAAAATATCACGATGATTGTTCTGCAGATGAAACGATGTCGGAAGAAGAAGGAGACTTGAAAGAGATAAAAAAGATATCAGAACAGAAGAAAGATGAAATCTTGTAAAAATAATTAATAAAAAATGAATGAAAAAATAATTACTCTCGGAGACGCTTTAAAAGATACGTCACGTCAGATTCAAATACGTTATGTCATAGTCGCTTTATATTTTCGGGAATGAAATATTATTTTCTCAGCAATTTATGATCAACGAGACGTGATGTAATTTTTGAACTGACTCAATTCATTGAATTCCCTATGAAGACGACTATATAAAAATTTAATTATTCTTTCAGCGACGAGAAATATTACTTAAGATGAGAGAACGAGATCGTTAAATATTCGTTTTTTGCATGTTTTACGGAAATTACCGGGAGGAGTTGAGTGGAATCTTTTAAATATCTAAATAAAAGGAAATGCTCTTGAATAAGAATATTGAAAGGGTTGAGAGTTGTTGGTGCTACTGACGGCTCTTTAATGATATTCACACAATTAAGTTTGGTTAAGTGTTCACAGCGGTGACAGCTATTATTCCAATCTTTTATCATTCTACGTACATTCATTCCTTTTTCCAATATTTAACAAGCAATCGAAGCAACCAGTAATGACGCAGATAGAGTTTGCAGCAAGTGCTTGTCAAGCCATTGTTTCAGGTCTGGACATGTCAGTCGACCTACATATAAGAGTTTTCCTTCATCATTTCTCGATAAGTTAAGCCTCATTAAAAAAACAAACCCGCCTCTCGATTATGATAAATGCCATTTAACAAAATGATTTAGGATGAAACAACAATCGACAGCAATCCTCATCTGTCAGCGTTGATCCTCCTTTTTAGAATTTCATCCTCGCATCCTCGTCTCATTTAATTTCCTACAATTTAATGTTGCTGAAATAATGTTTTTCTGTCTCACATCCCTTTGATTCACGTCTGGGATTTGTTTGAAAATCTGGAGTATTGTTTTATCCTTAGAGACAAGACTCTCAAGGGGATGACGACTTCACTTTCGGATGGCTCCTATCTTACATGTCTTTACGCTGAATTTATAGCTCTCCTTTCCACCTTGTGTAGAGCGACAGAAGAAAATCCCAAATGTCATTGAAATGCAGCACAAAAAAGATGAAAAATGTGATGTGTTTTCTAATGTTTAATGTAGTGAAATTTACGTTTTGTTACAAATTCTTTTTGCTTCTCGGGAGTGCGATAAGATGCTTGCGCAATTCCCATTAATCATGTGAGATGGTGGATGCTGAGTAACTGTCATTAGACTGAGCAGATGCCATAAAACAAAAAGAGAAAACACGCGAAATGTGATCGCGAATTTGAATTCCTCGCGTCAGAGCGAAAGCTCGCAGTAAATTTATGCACAAAATACTTTTTTTTTGCTCGCGCCTGTTCGACGTCAAACATAAAATTTCATTTTGATGCGACAGCGAGTTGGATGTGTCTGCTATCTCAATTTGATCAAATTTACTCAACTTTACATATAAATTCACATTCGACAGAAAAGTAATGTTGAGCGCTTTGTCAAAAGAATTCCGCAGTTCACTTCAGTGGAAATTCCCAAGACAGTTCGGATCGTGAAAGAAGAGAGCGAGAAAGTGTTAAATTTGATACATTTCGTATGCACGCCGTGTGTAAACATAAATATATGAAAAATATTCAAATGAAGCGAACATTGAATACCCTCGTCGTTGGGTGAGTGAGAGTGAGCAGAAGACGATTCAGCGTTCATCCCCGAAAAGCGAGCACAAGAAAAATCCTGACAGTGAAAGAACGAAAATGAGAAAAATCATCTGAAACGTGACGAACGGAAAAGAAGTGGAGAAGGCACGAAGACGGCAACGACGAACAGTAAATGTGTTTTCAATGTAGTTGAACCAGCTGGCGAGAGTTGTCACACAATGCAGCACGAAACAAATCCATTTATTAAAATGTAAAAGAATTAACAGAGAAAAACGTCGCAAGAGAAACGGAATTGAAATGTATCTCGGGGAAATCGATTTCCGGAAAAGCAAAACCTTTTGCGAGATGAACTTAATGGGATTTCCAATTCGTTCGTCAGACTCAAAAGTTCGCGCGTCTGCAAAGTTTCCTCTACCCCCACTTCTCTCCTCGATTTAAAATTTATGACACGATGAAATTTATTCAGTTTGCGAGAGTATCATAACTTCGCCATCATTTCTCCTCGACACCATACACGGTTGAACTTTAAATTCATCGAGAGTCTCTACCACCGCTCAGGAAGAAGCGGGGAAAGATTTGCGAATGAGAATGTTGGGCAAATATGCTTAAATAATCCTATAATAGGTAACAGCATCAGAATCAGCTTACGTAAGAGTTTCTCCCCAAAAAAAAGCTTCTTGTCTGAATGGAGCAAGCGAGAGCGATCCCTAGCTTTGAATAATGCTCTTTTTGTGTAAACCAGTCTTTCTAAGAAAACCCGATTGAGCTCAATGAAGAAAAATAAGAGAAGGTTTCATATTTAAAGTTCACTAAACATTTGAGATTCTCGAGCTCATCAGATCAGTGGAGAATCAAATTTTCAAGTGAAAAAACTCAACTCGCCGCAGTCAATTTATGCAATTCTTAATGCCATAATATTTTGTATAATTTTATGATATTCAAGCACCGTATTGACATTTTGATCGTAAAAAATACTCTTCCGTTGGAAGCTTCATGTCTTCTCGCTCCTTTCGCTCGTTAGCATACGATATGCATAAGACTATCACATACATTTTTCATTTGAAATTCATGAGCCAACCGATATCTGGAAAGCGGAGCGATACGGATAAGAGTTATGCTACACTTCGCTTGCCTTGCCGAGAGCTTTTGCTTTCTTTTATTATTCAAAGCCCTCAAGTGTTGGAAATATTTCTTTCAATTTATTGGTGAGTTTTCAGTTTTTCTTTCTTTTTTTTCGGGGGAAGGAGTGCGAGCCATAAAAATTCTGAGCAGGCACGACTAACACATTTCACATTTTTCAAAATTCCCAAAAATTCCGTATGAAAAATTAATGGAGGTTGAAAAATGTTTCACAACCGGAACGTGATTGTTGCGCACTCAAAGATCGTAAAAGGTTCACCGTTGGATTATATGCCGGAGTTCAAAAAACTTACGAGACGCTCGATGATGACAACACCGCAAAATGAGTAACGACGTCGCATAATTGTTTTACACGAAATTAAACCGCATTAAGCGAGAACAAAGTGTAATTAAAAGGAACTTTTGAATAATGATGCATGTAATACCAGATGATAAATGTTGATCGGAGTGAAGATGTTCGCACATGCATGGCATGAAGGGAAGAGCAAAAGAAAAGACGAAGAGACGATAATGATATCCTTTTAATTAATGCTGTCTAACGATGAGACGCTTGTGCCATTAAATGTCATTAAAGTTTAGTTCGAAGCGAAGTTATTTTCGGTCTCGATGAAATTTTGGGTTTAAGCTGTAAGACGAGGCCATTGTTGTTAGCAATGAAGACATTAACTCGATGCTTGTAAGAACTTCTTACTAAGAAGAATTGAAAATCTCCGAACGAAGAACCGCTGCTTCTAACTTTTCATCTCTTTTCATTTCTTAAGACGTTTTCTTCTTTTGCAAATGAAAAAGTTTTATTCTTCCTGCTCATGTTTTAAAACCAACAAAGATGAATATTTTCTCCTCAACTCTCACAACAAGACGAACTCACTTTCCTTATGAAGTTATCCTAATTAAACCTAATAGAATTAACACGAATGAAATTAAAATTCAAATGGAAAGTATGCAAATGAGAAGAACGTCGAGGGAATTTGTAATTAGGCGATGAGTGAAAAGTTTTTATTCCTCCTTTGGAGAAAACTCTGCTCGGGGTGAGAATAAATTAAAGAAAATTTCGGAAAACCTGCTCAGGTCTAAAGGTGAATGTAAATTCACTTCGAGACCTAAACGGAGTCGCTTTACGTGTGACTTATAGTTAATTTTCGGGACTATAAAACTTTAATTCAGAGCTTTCGCAAATGTGAAGCAATAAAACTGTCGCCTCAGACTTTAATGCTCCTTAAACGCAAAATGGGACGTAAATGTGTCATTCAAGTCATTTCCCAAGTGCTTCTTATAACCGACAGAATTTGCTTAACCCTCGTCACGTGAAGATATGTTGTTGAATTGCTTTCACCTGTCTCAAGGAACCATTAATTCAAGCAAAGACGAAATTCCTTTTCCCTTTCGGATTAGCATGACAACACGAATTGTCTGGCTGTAATCTGTCCTTCCATTAAGCTTTTATTTTAGCTTTTGATTTGTTGCTTTAAGTGGAATTCGATGCTGAGGTGAGAATATTTCAAGCATCGTAAAATTTAAATTGAGAGTTTGATGGAAAAGTAGTTGTCAGCGGTTTCTAACTTTAATTGAGACTGTTGCTTAAACTTCAAGGATTGTTTGAATTGAGTTCACCTCCCCAAAATCCTCCTCCAATCGTTTGGAAATCAATTTGTTTCGATTAGTAAGCTTTCTTAGAAGGCGTTTGAATTTATGGCCTTCCAAACGTTAGGAATTAGAGGATCAGATGCTAAAGCCAACTGACACATTTAATTGAAAAGAATTGTAAGATGGAAAAGTTTTTTATTTTTCCAAAATTCAATTCAGGGAAGCGAAAGATTTATTGCTTGCGAAAACCATCAGATAAATCTCAAAAAGCTTTCTGATGTGAAAATGAAACTTTTTGACTCTTGAAACTAAGTCGTTTGAGTCTCCTGCCGATGCTCCTACCCAAAATTTGAATTTAATGAAGGTCAAACCATCAAACTTTACGACTAAAGTTCCTTTTCCGTGATTTCATTTAAAACCTTGAAGGACGCTGTTCTGTGAAGGCGTCACAGTTCATAAAGAAAGAAAAATAGGTGAAGTGGGAAAACAAGGTCGAATCTTGAAGATTTTGGCGAGAAAATCGTCGATGTAATGTTTAAATGCAAATGAGAAATTTCACGCTTTCGTCTTCACTCGAAATCTTAGCAAACGAGAAGACTTTTAAAGTGCTTCCCGACGATGAAGAAAAGTTAGCGGAAAATCAGACAGAATCCTTCCAAAACGTGAAGCGAACCCTTTGAATAATTGATACCTCTCGTAAAAAAGTTCTACATCCTCGCAGAGACGTGCGATCGATACTGCATGATGATGAGTTGTGGAAGAGAATTTTGAGAGGTAAGGAAAGTCTCTTGAATTTATTCTGCTGAGTCTCTGCTAAAAAGAACTTTTCTTCATCGCGAAAAACTTTAAAACTTTCTCATGCTTCAAAACAAATATTTCATTTCCTAACTGAAACCTTAGTCTATTCATCGTAACTTTTAGCTGAAAGTTTCAAGAGCGAGCAGAACAAGCAAAAATCATACGAAAGTATCTTAAATTAAGTTTTAAAGTGCTGTCGTTTAAATTGTTCAACAAGGCAAAACTGCACATTCATACAGCGAATTGAAAAGCAACAGGAAAGAAAAGAAAGTCAAACATCTTTATTGGCTGCTGTTCAACTCGCAAAACGACAACGAGAGAGGAAAAAGGAAAAGAATTTTTCATTTTTATTGCGTTTTAAGCGCTTTTCAACAGTCAAGAAATTAGCAGACGTATGCACAACATGTTTTCGCCGATAACATTTTATTTCCCACATTTTTCAGACTCTTTTGCCAAAAATAACGAATTTTCAGTAAATTCTTTGATTCTAGAAATGAATTTTAGGAATTTAAATAGGAAACTTCGTTATCCACATTCAACTTCAAAACTTTAAAAGAAATTCCTTCTGTGATTACGTCATACTCCTAAATAAACAACTTCTCAAAACAAACTGTCCTTCAACTCTATAAACAGTGAGGTTTATGATTATGCAGATGAGGAAACTCAACTATGAAAATGTTTTCTTAAAAATAAAATTTAAATGTTTGCTAGTGAAAAATACGGAACAATTTATTTTGATTTCAGTTTTTGAAAGTTCAAAGCAATTTATCGTCGATAATGATGTTGTCGAGTGCGCAATGTTTGAGTGTTTTTTATCGAGTTCTGAGCTTGTTGGAAATTGTCACAATTATGAGATCGCTTCGGGGTTGGAATCTTGGGGATGGTAAAATTTAAATTGTTAGCATGTTTCGCAGAATGACAGAGATGTCGAAAGGAAGTTGCCAATGCTTTTGTTGCGATCCCAAAATACTAAACGTTCGGTTTGTTTAAACCAGCAGAATTGGTGTCGATGGAAGAATTTTCCTTTCTCCAAGCCATCACCGAAATTGCGGTTACTTTTTGCTGTAAGTCTGTCGCATCGTTTCGAAACCCAAGGATTCCATCTCATTTTCGCTTTGTGAAATTCAATGAAAATGTCATCATGTTCAACCCCTCATGCGATAGACAAAGTGAGAGAGCAAAAAGCGACGAGACTGAATGTGAGAAGAAATTTGCTTGCACAAAGTGATGGCAAAGTTCATAGCAAGAAATCGATAGTCTCGAGATGAACTTTCGAATAAATTAGTTCATAATGAAATCATTTTATCATCTTTTTGCAAGAGTTTGTCGCATAAATTATGAAGACACAAGCTGGAAGCACATGCTACTAGCCAGTGTCCTAACGAGTACGTGCCTGGTAATCTGAGATTTGTCTGCATTCTCAGCTTTCGGACCTAAATCAATTTACGAATTACAAACCCGCCTCAACAAAGTTCACTGACACTAAGCACTTTCCTTACATGCTTCGAAGTCTACAACGTGGAAAACCTTATCTCAAATCTGTAATTGACTGAAAATTTCCCTCCTCCTTCGTCTTTAAAATGTCTCGGAAGATGTCGAAGGAAAATTTCGTCTGAAAGGAAGTTTTCTTATCTTTATTGTTGATTTAACGGTCTATAAAAAGTGAGCGAGAAGGAAGGCGATGAAGTGCTTCAAAGTTTTGCTCTGTTTATAAATAATTTAGAGGCAATGAAACGAAGCAGACACTCAACATTCCAGCGGATAAACGACGACGCGCTCCTTTTCACCCAACTTCAATAAAAGAAATTGATTTGGGATCAATGGAGCGTGTCGAGAATTTTCCCTCTCTCGTCTCCTTTCTCGTCTCGGGTTTCCCTTTGAAATCTAATAAACAATAAAGCGAAGATATCTCAATTGAGTGGTTGATCTGTGATAAGCGATCGACGGAGACAACTCAACTGCTTTCTCTACTTTTTAAAGGTTTCTCAAAGTTTATCAAGTTCTTAGTAGAAACATGAAAAATTTAAATATTTTCCATCATTTCACGTCCTAAGTCAACAGAGTTGGTGAGAAGTGAGAGATAAAAAATAATTAATTTTCAGTTGTGACGTGTATCTAAGTCTGAAACGTGAAGAGCAGCGATTCATAAAAGGAAGCTTCACTTTACACATGTTCAGCCTCCTCAAGCACGAAAGAGCTCAAAGCATTTTCTCTTCTAAATTTGGGTTCTGTCGTCTCCAACAGCGTTGGATAGAAAATGTTTTAATAATGACATCACAAACGCGTCTTCCCATTGTTGCGTGATAAATTATTCAGACCGTCATGTGGATGAAAACTACGCTCCTGCAGAGAAAACAGTTTAAAGTTTCTGTTTGTCCACATTCGAGATAAGCTGGTTTGTCTCATTCACCTTGTTCCATGTTTTCTTTACTTGTCGGACAACGACGATTAACCAACAAACCTCGCGAGACTTTTTCATAAAACACAAAATTTGCTTCTTTCGTTTCTTTGCTGTTGCTCATTTCTCTCCGCATTGACAAACATTAAATGCTAAAACGATGTTGTCTTGTCTACATTTTGTCCTCAGCTTGTAATTTTGTTTACTTTTCGTTCACCGTCGTCAAACATCGAAATCTTCCTCCGTTATTGTGTTGCTTTGGCTTCCTTCCGGGTATCTTTCTTCGCTTTTCTTTACTTTTCTCATGTCTCACAAAATCCTCAAACATTTAATTTCTTTCATTTCTGGAGGATAGAGAGAGCGAGTTGAGCATAAGAACAAGCAAAGCGAGACACGAAATCAAATTTGAAAAAGTTCAAGCAGCTCCAGGAGAGTTTTATCGAAAAATCTTTCTAAAGCTTTTGAGGCGAGCTTAACTCTCGTCCCCGGAAAATCCTTTTCTTTCTTCAAACTGCATCAAGTTATGCAAGGTACACTTCTCTCTATCTTCGGAAAACAGGAACACAAACTATTTCCTTCAAGGCAAAAAATAAGAACAACTTAATCCACCGACGGAAGAAGAAGACACATTAAAATGAACGTTCACTAGAAGGTCAAAATGTGATGAGAATTTGAGGGAAATTTATGCAACGTTCGTAAAAGATATGATGACTCACAGAGGATCAAGCTTATATCGTTAGTCAAAATTCCATTGTGCCGCTCTCTGACTTTGACGAGAATACAATTTCGGGTTGAATTGCTTTAGTTGTTGTATCATTGACACGTGATGCTGTCGAATTAGTCACGAGGGGAGAGAAGAGAAATTTACAAGGCATTAAATAAATGTGCTACATCAATGTGAACTAGGAAAAGCTTTTATTCATGATTGCTATTCAGTTTCGAGAGTTGTACTTACTTTCTTTTGGTTCAGCAACAATGACTTGTTTCGATGGCGTTGCTGGTAGTGGAATTTCTATTTTAAGAATATTTGTTTTAAATTATGAAAGAAGTTGAATCATTTATTTCTTTTACCATAAACTCTGATCGATCCTTCAGTCTCGCCAAGCGAATTCTTTGATATGCATCGGTAATTGCCGAAATCTCCGACTGACAATCCCTTAATTGTCAATTTCATGTGCGCTCTAATAAAAATATGTCAATTGTCAACACGTCAAGGACATTCAGTTGTCTCCTACTCACCGATACGAGTTCTCGTTGTAGTCGATGATGTATTTTTTGCTCGGCAGGACCATCACTGGAATTATTGCATCGTAAATTATTAATTAAAAACATAAACTATCGCTTAAGCGTCGAGTGGACGTAAAAAGTGCTCTCACCTTGATTGTAAACCCAGTAAATGATGGCTCTGAAAATTAATGAGAACGTGAATTTATTGTTTGGCCGAAATTTTCATTCTCAGAGGTCGAATATTAAAAATTTATGCTCTCGACAGAAAGATGAGCTGTTGATTACCTTGGGTGAGCCTCAGTGTGACAATCGATAGTGACATCTGTTCCAGATGGAGCACCGACAAGTTGATTTGGAACTGTGAGGAAGGAAAAAGTTGTTGACTGACTCTAATGACGATTGCAAATGCTTCTCACCCCAAATCATTGGCGAAACTTTATTTGGCAGCAACGACGACCGAGAGAAGAGGGTTGAGAGTAAGAGGATGGAAATAAAATATTAAAAACTTTGAAGCACTTCCAAGAGGCAAACTTACATTCGACATCCAAAATAATCCTCTTCGAGACTGAAGGCGGAACCCCGTTCTACCGGAGAGAAGCGAAAGACAATCGGAATTATTTCTTAATAGCATTAGATACTCAGAACAACATCGAGAGTCTGAGGAAGTTTAAAGAACTTGTTAATTACCGTTGCTATACAAAGATAAGCGCCCATCTTCGTAGCGATGAAATCGAGAACGAAATTAAAGAAAAGTTTATGTTAATTTGTGATCAATTAAGTTTGAATTAGAGTCTCGCGAAACATTTCAATTCGTAATCCTTTAAGCCACTAAAAGGCTTAAAAACTCAGCAAATTGTTTCGCAAAAAAACTTTCAACTTCTCACCTCATTTCTGCTGAGTTTCGCTAAATGAAGAATCTCTCCGTCGTACACCATCACTTTCTTCTTGCGTTCGACTGTGATACTTTGTCCATCCTCACGCCTCCAAATTATTTTGGGAGTTGGAAAACCATCAGCACGACATGTCATGTTGATATTTTGATTTTCTCGGACAGCAACTGATGATGGCGTACTCTCGATATCCAAAATATTTGGTGGAACTAAACGCATTAAGCAATAAATCGAATTTTCTTATTAAATTATGCAAGTCGCAGAAAAATAATTTTCTCGTGCATCGAACGTTGCCTCAACTTTCTTCAATGATTGATGATCGGCATCAAATATTTAAAGGTTGGAAATATTTATTGGCCTACAATTTGTGGGCACACGATTTTAGATCAATTAATCATTCACACAAGTTGATCGTTTCGCTTGAAAATGGATTTTATGAGACAACGTGACAAGCCTAGAGTTTAAAAGTTTTCTTATTTCTTTTGGTGCCCGATGTGTTTATTAATGTTTCACGGTTGAAAATTTTAAAGGTCACTTAACATGAATAGGCGGAAGAAAGCTTTCTTCCGCTTGCTGCCTCCGCAAAAGCATGAAAGATTGAATTCCTTTAGTGAATTTGTGTTGCCATGGTCACTCGTTTGACGTTTTCCTTTAGAAAAAAAGCAGACTCGGTTCTCGTTCCTCAAATTGGCTGAGTTTCGCGATGCATGAAATAATTTATGAGACAGCAACTGCTTCCCTTTTCCCTGAGTTTGTTTAACCACCAACTTTCTCTTCAAAGTAAATCAACTCCGTTATGTTGAGAGCAGAGACAGTTGGAGCTCCTTCCTTTTGTGTGCAGTTTGAATTTAAATTAAAATTAAATTGTCGACAAGAAAAACTTTAATTCATCTTTTCAGTCAAGCAAAACGAATTATTTCGCAATTGCCGAAATTCTTGTGGAAACAAATATAAACTTTCGTCATTAAATCACATTTTCAAAGTTTCAGCTTGTGTTCATGATTGATTGACAATTTAATAGTGCAAGTTTTGCTCTTGCCGAATCCAATTTCCTCTTGATAAGTGGCCAATTACTGAAACAACTCTCAGGTCTCGAACATAATTCCAATCTATCTCAAACAGAGTACTTCCTCACAACCCCAACATCGACCGCATAATTTCGGTTTGAATGTGTTTGAATTACGCTCTGAATAATTAGTCGAACTTGATTAAAAGACTCCCAGAGCCTGGAAGCTATCAAATTAAGTTTTAGGATTTGGACAATTTATTAAATTTAATCGGCAAAACTTTTTAACACCAAACACAACAATGAGAGCTCGTTGAGCAAAACGCGTTAATAAATTCCATTAAAAGCCATTTTTATTCGCTGAACAATTGGCGGACAACAAAAAGGCTCGGAAACAACGAGAGCATTATGGTTAACATCAACAATTTTATGGCGCCTGAAAATTTATATTTTAATTGGATTCTCAGTGGCCGCTTTCATCCTCTCTCTCGCTCACACAAACTCTGTATCTCTCTTGCTTTCGAAAATTTTATTAGGTTAATGATGAAACTGTAATGAAAGTTTAAATCATCAGACTTATCTCGTTTGTGGTTAAATGTATTGCGCCTACACACACAGAGAGAGAGAGCAATTTGAATGTTAAACAAATTTTTCGGGTAAAGGAAGCGAAAGTTTTGACGCAATGTGCATTTAATGATTGTGGTTCTGTTATCAGGCGACAAAGGATGCCGGTGTGGGAAGTTTCCGTAAAGCATATCGGAAAATCAATAATTAGTAAACTCATACGTTGGTATCATGTGAGAGGACTTTGATGATATAATGCAGGTGATACTGCAATTTGCTGTATTTGTTGATGAAGCTGTTCACGTTATCTTATCCTGTAATTACCAGAATATGTAACTCGTCTTAGTTCGATGAACTGTACACGTTGCATACCAAAGTTCGAAGCATTGTAAAAGCTCGTTTACCTTTGGAAAACAAACACAGCGAGAGTGATAGAGGAAAACGATTTAATTAAGCTCTAGATGAACTCTATTCCTGGAAAAAAAAATAGTCAGTATCAAACACCGTGTAAACGACTCGACAGAGAACTTTTATCTGACAACTTTCACACATTCTTTGCATAGCAGAATAGCGATGGAAACTTTTTTTTTGTCAGCATTGGGAATCATTCTAAAATTGGGAAAATTCTCTGTACAAAAGTTTTGAGTGTAAACTTTGATGTGAAATCATTTTCAAAATTGCCTTTTCCTTTGTGCAGTATAAAGCTCATCCAAAACGAGTTTTTACGATCGTCAATGATTCCAAATCACATTCTCCCTGTTCTTTATTCAATTCACGTTCATTCAAATTTTTATTTTCCATCTTTTCGCTTCTGCCGCAAATTTCCTGCGATAAACATTTGGATTGATAAGAAGGGCCAGGAGAGAGAAGCCTTTTGCTACACTTAAGCGTGTGCAATCATAAAAAGATATTCTGCAATAAAAGAAAAAGCACATTCGAAGATTCTCGATAAATAAACGCAGCTGCTTCTTGTGGCTAAGGAACGTTCACTGAAACGACTTTTGTTGCTCGCATTTTGCAGAAACAATGTGCAGAAACAAAAACTTTTGAGATTATCAGACAACTTTTATTTATTGCATAACTTTAGCACATTATGAAACCGTTGAAATTCACCGGAGGGTAATCGCAGCGACGAGCATAATCCTTGCCTCACAGTGAGTCGATAACCTACTGATGAGAAAATGTATCTTCAACGAGCATTTAGTGTCTGATGCTTGTGATTCCTTCCAGGATTCTTCGCTGGAAAGTTTTCTCTTATCGCGTTGCACATTTTACTGCCGAACGAGAGAGAGAAAATTGTTTTCAACTCAATGGAAATGTGTGGAAAGTTCCAAGAGCAAACGGTAACAAATTTTCCTTCTTCGACGAGGGAAAAATGTTGTCTTCATTAACAACAAGAATTTTCCCACAGAAGAAATTGTATCAATGGAAAAACATCACAAAGCGTCAAACAAGAAGAATAAGAAAAGGGGAAGACGAGGAGAAAACCATAAATCTCCTCTAAGTAAAAATGAATGATCTGGGGTTGGTTTCATGCTCACACAAAGAAAAGAGAAAAAAATCGAGGAAATCCCACCTTTCAAACCTAATCCATTTCATGTTCATCCTCGTCTCATTTAATTTCCTCACAAAACTCAATGTGCCTGAAATAATTCGAGACTTTTCGCTTCTCTCATTCTCCTTCTGCTCGCGCCTTTTTAACGACATTTGACAAATGAAGCACGAGCTAGTGCCTTTTGATGCAAAATCACTGATCCAATAAATAAACACAAAGGGAAAAGCAAGTTGCATCATCGGTTTAATTTAATCTTTTTAATGGAGGATCTCATAGTCGACAAAGACGTTTTCTGATGATTGAATCGCAGGGTGACTAGATTACACATCCATCATTTGTAAACCGTTTAACATAAAGAGAGAAGATTGATTTAAATTAAATTATGTTTCATAATCTCCAACTTTCGTCACCTTGTTGAACATGAATTTCTTGTACAAAGTAAAATCTCTCTTTGAATGATAGTAAAAGGATTTCTCTTTAGAAATAAATATTTGAGTTAAATTAGAACTTTGAACTCAATTGAAGTTGAAATTCTTACGAATCCTGAAAGCAGAACTCCTTCTTAGACGAGAAAAGCCATTTCATGGTCTCATTTCAAAAGCTCTAATGGATTCTATCTCATGCCTGCCTTACTTATCTCTCCTAGCTTCATAGAAATTTAATTTCATGTTTTGTAGCGTATTAAAAATTTATTATCATCTTCGGCCCCACAGCAAAGGATTTAAAATGGAGCTCGACGCAAAAAGGTTTTTTAATCCGACAAACTTCATTAAAATTTCAA